>JAUNZM010000333.1:6982150-8342867 GCA_033459285.1 Clamator glandarius | reverse complement strand
GGAAAAATATGCCTGATACAAAAATGGAGATGATCTTGCAGATATTCTGCACTTAAACACACTTTTATATTCTCTATCAGTCTAAAATAAGGCAGAGGGAACAAAATGCTTACAAATCCCTTTAACATGAATAGAAAGGTTCTTGGCAAACCTGAGTGTAGATCACAAAGCCAGACAAGTAGAAATTCACAGTAGCAGAGAGTTTTGCTTCATTTCAGTCGCTGTGAATTCATAAGTACTTGTCCAGGGCAGACTCTCCTGTTCTCTGGATCACTAATATGCTCCAGAACAAGCAGGCACAAAACAAGCTTTGATCTTTTTCTGTTGCAACCTCTTCCCTATTTTCTTTGGGCCTCCTCCCATAATCTAGCCTACCCGTTACTTGCAAGGCAAGAATCTCAGTTGCTTTGCCAGAACCTCCCTTTCACAGAACTTTCAATTTTTTTCTTTCTCTTTCTCTTTTTCTTTTTCTTTTTCTTTTTCTTTTTCTTTTTCTTTTTCTTTTTCTTTTTCTTTTTCTTTTTCTTTTTCTTTTTCTTTTCTTTTTCTTTTTCTTTTTCTTTTTCTTTTTCTTTTTCTTTTTCTCTTTCTTTTTCTCTTTCTTTTTCTTTTTCTTTTTCTTTTCCTTTTCCTTTTCCTTTTCCTTTTTCTTTTTCTTTTCCTTTTCCTTTTTCTTTTCCTTTTTCTTTTTCTTTTTCTTTTTCTTTTCCTTTTTCTTTTTCTTTTCCTTTTTCTTTTTCTTTTTCTTTTCCTTTTCCTTTTTCTTTTTCTTTTTCTTTTTCTTTTCCTTTTTCTTTTCCTTTTCCTTTTTCTTTCCCTTTTTCTTTCCCTTTTTCTTTCCCTTTTTCTTTCCCTTTTTCTTTTCCCTTTTCTTTTCCTTTTTCTTCTTCTTTTTCTTTTCCTTTTTCTTCTTCTTTTTCTTTTCCTTTTTCTTTTCTTCTTCTTCTTCTTCTTTTTCTTTTCTTTTCCTTTTCTTTTTCTTTTCCTTTTCTTTTTCTTTTTCTTTTTCTTTTTCTTTTTCTTTTTCTTTTTCTTTTTCTTTTTCTTTTTCTTTTTCTTTTTCTTTTTCTTTTTCTTTTTCTTTTTCTTTTTCTTTTTCTTTTTCTTTTCCTTTTTCTTTTTCTTTTCCTTTTTCTTTTTCTTTTCCTTTTTCTTTTCCTTTTCCTTTTTCTTTTCCTTTTCCTTTTTCTTTTCCTTTTCCTTTTTCTTTTCCTTTTCCTTTTTCTTTTCCTTTTTCTTTTCCTTTTTCTTTTTCTTTTCCTTTTTCTTTTCCTTTTCCTTTTTCTTTTCCTTTTCCTTTTTCTTTTCCTTTTCCTTTTTCTTTTCCTTTTCCTTTTTCTTTTCCTTTTTCTTTTCCTTTTTCTTTTCCTTTTCCTTTTCCTTTTCCTTTTCCTTTTCCTTTTCCTTTTTCTTTCCCTTTTTCTTTCCCTTTTTTTCCTTTTTCTTTTCCTTTTTCTTTTCCTTTTCCTTTTCCTTTTCCTTTTCCTTTTCCTTTTCCTTTTTCTTTTCCTTTTTCTTTTCCTTTTCCTTTTTCTTTTTCTTTTCCTTTTTCTTCTTCTTCTTCTTCTTCTTCTTCTTCTTCTTCTTTTCCTTTTCCTTTTCCTTTTCCTTTTCCTTTTCCTTTTCCTTTTCCTTTTCCTTTTCCTTTTCCTTTTCCTTTTCCTTTTCCTTTTCCTTTTCCTTTTCCTTTTCCTTTTCCTTTTCCTTTTCCTTTTCCTTTTCCTTTTTTTCCACTACTCATGTGCCATCATGTTTGAGCACTTGACACCTTTTCTTCAGCTGTTTTTTGTGACAGCACTGATTGGAAGATGTCCTGCTTATGTGTGTGTATGCGTATCAGCTTTGCATGGCAAAGTTTTGGTATTGAGGTGGGGACTACAGATCGAGCTTCTGTGAAAAGATGCTAGAAGTGTTCCCCTGATCAGATAGAGCCAATGCCAGCCGGCTCCAAGATGGACCCATCAGTGGGCAAGGTTTAGCCGATCAGTAATGGTGGTAGTGCTTCTGTGATTACTTATCTGAGAAGGGAAGAAAGCTGCTGTGCAACAACATCTGAAAGAAAGGAGTGAGAATATGTAAGAGAAACAACTATGGGGACACCAAGGCCATCAAAGAAGGGGGAGGATACCTCAGAGCAGAGAGATTCCTCTGCAGCTTGCGGTGAAGACCATGGTGAGGCAGGGTGTTCCTCTGCAGCTCATGGAAGTTAACAGTCGAGCAGATATTCAGCGGCATCCCATGGAGGACCCCACACCAGAGCAAGTGTATGTGCCCAAAGAAGTCTGTGATCCTGTGGAGACCTCATGCTGGAACAGGCTCTTGGCAGGACCTGTGACCCTGTGGAGAGAGGAACCCACACTGGAACAGATTTTCTGGCAGGACTTGTGGCCTTGTGGGGCACCCAAACTGGAGCAGTCTGTTCCTGGAGGACTACACTACATTGAAAGGACCCATTCTGGAGCAGTTCAGGAAGAACTGTAGCCCATTGGAAGGTCTCATATCGGAGGAGTTAGTGGAGGACTATCTCCCATTGGAGGGACCCCACATTGGAGCAGGGGAGATGTGTGAAGAGTCCTCCCCTTTGGGAAGAATTAACGGTATAGACAATGTTGGCTGAACTGACCACAATGCCAATTCCTTGTCCTGTTGTGCCTCTTTTGGGGGAACTGAGAGAAATTTGGAAGTGAAATTGAGCCTGAGGAGAAGGGAAGGGTGAAGTGAAGGTGTTTTAAGACTTGCTTTTATTTTCCATTACTCTATTCTGTTATGATTGATAATGAATTAGAATAATTTCCCCAAGTCATCTGTGTTTTGCCTGTGATGCTAATTGGTCAGTGAACTTTAATTGTGTTGGTTTCCAAGTCTACAGGATAAATTTAAGAAAAAGTGGAGTCTTGATACCTTCTCTGGTACCCCATCACTGCCAGTCAAGGCCTCTTCTAAAATACGTATGCAGACTGCTAGGCATTGCAGGCTAGGTTGGCACCGCAAAGCTCACAGATACTGTATATTAGCACATGCAAGAGAACCGGGTGATCAGGCCCAGTCAACACGGGTTCACAAAAGGCAGGTCTTGCCAAACTAACCTGATCACCTTCTATGGCAAAGTGACTTGGCTGCTGGATGAGGGAAAGGCTGTGGATGTATCTTCCTGGACTTCAGTAAAGCCTTTGATACAGTTTCTCACAGCATTCTGCTACGGAAACTGTCGGCCTCTGGCCTGGAGAGGCGCACACTCTCCTGGGTGGAAAACTGGCTGGATGGCCGGGCCCAGAGAGTGGTGGGAAATGGAGTTAAATCCAGCTGGAGGCCAGTGACAAGTGGGGTTCCCCAGGGCTCAGTGCTGGGTCCAGCCCTGTTCAATGTCTTTATCAATGACCTGGATGAAGGCATCAAGTGCTCCCTTAGCAAGTTTGCAGACGACACTAAGCTGGGTGGAAGTGTGGATCTGCTGGAGGGTAGGGAGGCTCTGCAAAGGGACCTGAACAGGCTGGATCGATGGGCAGAGTCCAATGGCATGAGGTTTAACAAGGCCAAATGCCGGGTCCTGCACTTGAGGCACAACAACCCTCTGCAGCTACAGACTAGGAGAAGCCTGGCTAGAAAGCTGCCAGGAGGAGAAGGACCTGGGGGTGTTGGTTGACAACAGACTGAACATGAGCCATCAGTGTGCCCAGGTGGCCAAGAAGGCCAATGGCATCCTGGCTTGTATCAGAAACGGCGTGACCAGCAGGTTCCCGGGAGGTTATTCTCCCTCTGTACTCAGCACTGGTGAGACCGCACCTCGAATCCTGTGTTCAGTTCTGGGCCCCTCACCACAAGAAGGATGTTGAGGCTCTGGAGCGAGTCCAGAGAAGAGCAACGAAGCTGGTGGAGGGGCTGGAGAACAGGCCTTATGAGGAGTGACTGAGAGAGCTGGGGTTGTTTAGCCTTGAGAAGAGGAGGCTGAGAGGAGACCTCATTGCTCTTTACAACTACCTGAAAGGAGGTTGTAGAGAGGAGAGTAATGGTCTCCTCTCCCAAGTGACAGGGGACAGGATGAGAGGGAATGGCCTCAAGCTCCGTCAGGGGAGATTTAGGCTGGATATTAGGAAAAAAATTTTCATAGAAAGGGTCATTGGGCACTGGAACAGGCTACCCAGGGAGATGGTTGATTCACCTTCCCTGGAGGTGTTTAAAGCACGGGTAGACAAGGTGCTAAGGGGCATGGTTTAGTGTTTGATAGGAATGGTTGGACTCGATGATCCGGTGGGTCTCTTCCAACCTGGTTATTCTATGATTCTATATTAAGACTGCATATTTCAGCATCTCTGAAAGACATCATGAAAACTAGTATTCAGCCTTTCTGAATTCAGAATGATTTTATTTTGTGAGAGTTTGAACTTCCTCCAAACACAGAATACGTGCAGAAAAACCTTTGGACAATTCCAGTGTCTTTCCAGGTTGTT
The DNA here is from genome assembly GCA_033459285.1 of Clamator glandarius. Taxonomy (NCBI): domain Eukaryota; kingdom Metazoa; phylum Chordata; class Aves; order Cuculiformes; family Cuculidae; genus Clamator; species Clamator glandarius. Next base: position 8,338,419 of record JAUNZM010000333.1, on the reverse strand, counting down.
TTTTTGGAAAGAGGAGGAAACTGCTGAACCTTTGACATCACGTGGCCTGATAAATCTTAAGAGCATAATCAGCATGAGAAAAATTGTGGGAGACAAACATTACTTTCTAATGTGTGTGGTCAAACTCATGATCAGATTAAATTAAAAAAATAAGTTGACCAACCCAGATATTCACATCCCTGCCTTTTGCCCAAAACCCACTGATGAGAACAGATTAATTCTATTTGTCTAATCACCAGTATGTTTACTAAGGGAAGGCTGTATGTTTAAGTATCCAGAGAGCAAATTTATCAAAGACGCGCATAATTCCAAAAACAGAATGTGCTCACACCCAGGTTGAATAGACAGGGTCAGGTGCATTAAGGGTATTAAAAGGATTAAATGTGCTAGCAGACAGAAAGCCTAGTAGAGTTTTATTAAAATTGAGAGAGATGAACATTATTAAGCCTGGTGATCATACATGTCGTTTTGTGAGAGAGGGTATTAGAAATGGGAGCAAACATCATTAACGGCAACTAGAACAGTTTCATCTGCATACATAAATATTTTAGCTCTTGCTCTTCCTCTGGGTAGATCATTAGAGAAATGTTGGAGAAAAAAAAAACAATAAAAGAAGAGGATGATGCATTCACCCTGAAGGCATTCAGCCGAAAGAAATTAGTACAAGCTTAAGCATTAGAGGGAGAAATGAGTGAAGAGCCAAACTATGAGCACATGGAAAGTGGAGTAACATTTGTGATACTTGTACCATGAAGACTAGAATCTGGCTCTGCCATATTAAGGCTGAAGTTTCAGAACAGCAACAAGTAGATGAGTTTTGTTACTTCCTTGTGAAGTTGGACCACTGGAAACATGCTTGCAGTTGTATCTGAGCCACTGATTTTAATGGGTGACAAGGAGCAAGTCTCTGAGGGTGTGATTTTTCATAGGTGACTGCCCAGGGACTTCCTCATCATGGCTTTTGCCTTTGACAAGCATCACCATCTGTTTAAAGAGAATGGAGATGCAATATGAAAAGTTTGGGCTTGGTATCAATGTATGAGAAAAGCTTACCTCTGAGATTTGCACAGGCTATGTCATGCCACATAGTATTGCTCATGCCCAAATCCAAATTCCCTCAAGGTACCATCCTGTTGAGGCTCTTCCCAGAACTAGTATTGCCTTTCAGTTTCCTCCTTGATGTGTCAGTATAAAGTCAATGCTTTGTCACTGTTCCAAAATTTTAAAAGGAGGGTCATCTTTGCTATACTGAAATGCAAAACAGCTTTCCCAGGTTTATATCCATAGCAATGTTGCTTTTGGAAGTGGCAATAAACTGTTTCCTAAGGAGAAACAGCTTCTCTGTTCCCTGTCATGGATGAATATCAGTTCAGAATGATGTCGCTCTATCTGTAGAGTCAAAGCTGGCAGGTAATTAATCATCCTACACCAAGCTGACTTATTTGAAACCCAGGAAACTAAATATTAACTAGCTGCTTTATATGCTTCCCTTTATTCTCATTTCACAAACTTTCCTGTCCCTCTGCTTTGTCTTTTGTTGCTAAATTGCAGTTATCATGGATCATTGATCTCTTCACCTGTGGGTGGCCCACTTATACATAACCATGGAGATTTTTTTTTAGGCACTAAAAATCCAAGACTTTCTGCAGATCTAAGAAAACTTTAAAGCTAACACTTCACTGTGAAACAGCCATGCAGACTGCATCAAACAGGGGGAAAGGAGGTAGGGCTTTGCCAGCTCAAAGCAGTAAAAGATCATTAGTGACTTAAAAATCGGATTTTATTTCAAGAGGAAATGTATGTTTGTGGTTTTTTTTTTTTTGTATTTTTAATTTACTTCCCAAGCTTTTGTTTACATATTTCTTTTTCTTTCTGATAAATGTCAGTGTCTTCATGGCCAGAAATGAGTGTTCTACAGAAAATGACAAAAATTACAGATAATCTTTACCATGGGTTGCTAGGTTCTCTAATTCTAAATTGGAGATGCTACTGGACAATTCCTATCATTTTGTCCTAGTTATCTGAAGCATGTGCGATTTATCCAGAGCTTTCAGCTGGATTTACTGTGTATGGACTGAATAGCTAGGGAGCATGAATACAGCATGTCTGTTCAGTACTTCCCAAGTGTGATACTTATTACAGATCTGAGGTACAGCTGATTTGCAAAGATATTATGCGCCTGCTTAGATTTTTCTGAATGTAGATCAGTTCTGTTAAAAAATCCTAGAAAAATATAGAAAATATTGAAAATCTACTTGGACACATTTCTACGCCGAAAAGCTAGAACTTGCCTGGCACAATGTCTGTTTTTCCCTCAATAGCAGATTCAACACTTCTATTTCAATGCTTTCCTATTTCAGAACTCATTTTTACCTGCAGTGAGTTGTATAGGGATTGACATCTTATAAGAAATACACTTTAAAAAAAGAATAGCATAAAAATCAGTGTTGAATTTTGCTCCCCTCTCCCCCCTCCCAAGTATTAAAATGAATGGAGGACATGTTTCTACAATTTTGAGAGATTTTTTTAGTTTATTTTTTCCTTCATGTTTTTTATTTTGTAACTGAAACTTCATTTTTGCACCAGCAATACCCATTGGTGTCTCTTTAAAACTTTAATCAAACATAATAGTTTCTTTTCATTCACACTTTTTTATCCTAAGGGGCAAATGGGAGGTAGATCAGAAATTACCATATTTATGACACAGTGCTAATGAATGTGATATGCCATCCTCTCTCAATTCTCCCAAGCTTTATTCTCTGCCTTGGCCATTTCTAAGTTCTTCTGTGGGAATAGTCCTATGCTGCCACTGTGCTAGCTCCAGCCAGATTCCTTCTGTGGGGTTCCCTACGGTATCTCATGTATTTGGAAACTCAGAATTTCCAATGTCAAGTATTTAAAGCCTGGATATGATACATGTAACATTCCTATCTGGTGAGGAGAGAGGGTGAACATTACAAAGAGAGCATAATATGTCTTGTGAAATTGTACAGGAATCTGTACACAAAGTTGTGTATTGATTATTGTTGCAGAAAATACAGATCTGATGCATCTTTGAAATACCCACTGGATCTAGTGGGGGATAATCTGACCCAAACACATGCAGGCAGTTCTTATTATCAGGTAGAAACAGTAGCACTGGTATCTGTAGGAGTTTTCTAAAGCAGCATTACTGGGAAGGTGTAGTTTTAAAGTAACACTCGGTGGTGGTCTAGGCTTAAAAATAAGGGCTCCAGTAAGTTCTAACCACTACATTCTCCCTTTAAAGCTCCTAAAACTGAAGAGTTTATAGTATTTCTAGAGGTAGGGTACCTTTGTGAAGACTGTAGAGTCATGGCTGCTGATGTCTGGCTATAACAGACTCATTGCAGTGACAGCCTCCTTCACTTTGTATGCACCATCCAGCCTCCTCCTGCTTTAACTATTATTGATATTCATATGATTGGGCAGTTACCAACCAAGAATAGAACACTTTATTTTTTTTTCCTCCTTAGTTTTCTATTAAATCCTTTAACCATCCCACTACAGAGTCATATATGTGACTATGGATAGCACAGAGTTGGGGGAAGGACTATGCATCCGGAGATGGAGGACAAGACTTGTACAGAGTTGTTGGTCTTCTCATTACACTGTGGAGTTTGGAGCCAGCCTAGTACTCCTGTCTACAAAACCCAGAGTGTTGCTACTGTCCTCAGGTCTGGAAACATACGTGGATGCAGAAGGGGACCTGGAAAGGGTTGGCTTGGCTCCATGAGTTGCCTGCAAACACTGATCAAGGAAGACAAAAACTTAAAGGGCTTCTGTCATGATGGTGTTTGATAGAAACACTTACCAGAGGGGACAACAAAAATGCCACACTTTGCTTGGAAATGCAGTTAATAACTATCAGCCTCTTGGAAATGTCAGTAGGTACAAGAATGAGGCAGGGTTGTTTTATTTTCTTCAGTTTTACAGCAGATATTGTAAGGCACTCAGAACCAGCCCCACTATTTAAGCCATTTTTGCTAAGATGCACTGTCTAAACAATAGTACCACTGCGTGCTTCATGACTTTGGGCAGCCTTATGCAGTAAGGGCTGTAATAAGGTGTGAAATAAAGATTTAGTAGCACAGCATTGCAAATGCAATCTAGCAAAAAAGTTTATTGCAGTTCCATTACGATTGCAGAGTTAACATTCAAAACAGCCAAGAAATGTGAAAAATCAAGGTTCCTGTGGCAGCATAAAGTTAGTAACATTGTGCAACCAACATGTACTGTTTCTTGCTCTGGGTCAGATTCTACAACTCTCACTGTTAACCCTGTTGCCTGACTATAGTCACAGCTTCTGAAGGTCTCAGAAACCATTACCCCACAGGACTGGGATCTCTGCCTAAGTAGAAAAGCCTTTGTTCACTTTGGCGAACATCATCCATCTTTTATAGTCCCCAGCCCAAGTACAGCTGGGAGGTGCTGAGCAGAAGGAACTTAATAGGGTCAAACATTTCAATTTGTTTCAGAAATTCATTTAAAGAGGAAACATCTGCTTGCGCATCTCTGAGGACAACCTCTCTGCTCCCATTAGCACAGGCTACCCTATTCATTTCTAAGTGAGTTCAGTCTTGACCTACCACAGAGTTGGATGGGAATGTTTTTCAGGGAGCCATGATTTTATTTTCCAGGAAAAAACCTTACATGTCAAATTTCAAGAAACATCTAGAAATTTTATTGTGATAAGCTATCTATCAATACTTTTCTGTTTCATACTTCAGTCTGTATTTCTATCTGTCTGTCCTTGCCATGGGATAAATCTGAAAGAGGAGGCCATTCAAATGTTCGAATAAAAGTCTAACAATAGAAATCAAATTTAAACCATATTATTCACTTAGGTGGCAAACTTTTCAATATCAATCTGTCTTCTTTGCCCTTGTATGAGACCTCTCACAGGAGCAATAAGAAATATAATCCTTAAATACAAGAGAGTAAAAGCATTTGCAGCAACGCTTCTCATGTGGGGAAAGCAAGGGCATACTGCCCAGGAGAGCTTAGCTGATTTCTGGTTCTGCCCAGGTTCTCCTTTCGTCAAGTTCTTTGACCTCTGTTCCTTGCTGTTTCAGGAGAGAAACACACAGTTTTTGTGTTGACTATTGAGGTTTCAGGTCTGTTTCACAGGAGGTATGGCCTTAGTGTCTCAATTTAAGGGCCTAAGGGTGTCTCTAAGTCCCACATGGATATAAGCCACAGTCACAAATATTGCCTGTTAAGAGAATTAGCAGGGAAATGTGTGCAGTCTTCACTCTCTGAAGTGAAGGCTACCAAACTAGAGGCTATGGAAATTCAATGTACTCAAACATTGCAGTGCTGTGTGTAAAAGAATATGATTTAAGGTAATGCATTTTAACACACCATTATACACTTGCTAGAATGATTTTTCTCATAATTATAGTCCTGGTTTTAAATGACAGTACATCAAGACATATCTTGAATTAACTTGACCAAAAGCTGTTTGTGATAAATAGGTAGTGCAGTGGTGACCCAGGCTTTGCTGGGACAGCTTGCCTGACTCGTATTTTTGGACATTACTGTTTTGGACATTACAATAGTATCTTGGATTGGACATTGCTTCTTCATGTGCAGGTGGAGAGGAAGGCAGAAAGCATCCATGTCTCCAGCTCCACTGGGTTGTTTCAAGGTATGTTAGAGAGTGAAGTGGTGACTGCAGACCTTGGGGCTCTGTAAAGGGAAGGTGGCTGCCCTCTGTGGTACCAATTGCCCCAGTAATGTCATAAAAAGGGAATATAAGCCTCTGGGAAGCACATACTCAAGCCATTGCCAACCTTCAGACTTTCTGAGTCACGGGGCGTGAATTTGGGCAGAGAAGTAGCCAGGAGACTGAGAAGTCTCTTATCTGGCAGTGCTGGATCCTAAGCTCAAGCTGCCCTAAAGGGGAAAGTTCCCCTGCATCAGGGCTGGGCTCCTGGTGTCCAGATGCAATCCTCTATAGGCTAGAGAAGTCTGCTTTCTGAAGAGAGCATGATAACCCCCACCAAACCCACAGTCATTTTCAAGTTAACAGTCCTCACAGCTTGAATCCAAATCCAATGGAATATTAATTATGACAAAAAATACAAATGTAGTAAACAACTCTTTTGGAAAAAAACATTTATCTGTCTAAGTATCATTATTAATTATCAGTTTATAAGTAGCTTGACATAAACCACATAATTATATCAGTGTATCATTTAATAATTAGGGCGCAAGCTAATTGTCATCATTCACCAGCTGAATAAAATCTCTATGAGGAAAACAATGGGACCCCAGTGGTGTAGAGGTAATTTTAAAATACTTCTTCAATTAATAAAGTCAAAACTATAAAACCAACATAATTACAATGTTTGACAGGAGTGTGAGAGTGGGGAAGGGAAATAAGAGTTTTGACAAACTAATGGCAGTAAATTAGCAAAATTTAATGATTTCTCAAAATACTCATGTTATGAGGAAAACTATAGTCTGAAAAAAAAAGAAAAAGAAAGGAGAGAATAAAAAAATTGGAATGTAATAGAAATAACTAGATGTCACTTAGATATTCCAAGAAAATCTGTGGAGAAATGAATGTCTGGTGTTTATGGGCTTTCCATAAGGACAACAATAATTTATGTGTGATCACAGTAAGGGAGAAACTACAAATGAAATAGCTTTATACCTGCTTTTTGGGGGCTATTTTTTCTGATGTTGCTATTGTAACACATTGTCTGGATGGGGTGTTTGGGCATTGAACCACTCCTCAGAGTGATGGTGTTGACAACACATATTCTGAAATTAATTACCCTGCCACTCAGCATCATCTTCAGATAAGAAGGTTTCTAAAAACTGAATACTTCAGAGATTCTTTTTCTCTTCCTTCTAGGTTTTGAATCTTGAAATTGCTTTAAGTTTTCAGACTTTTAAAAAAATAATTCAAACTAGAACAGTAGTTTAAAACGCAGTACCTAGGATCCCAAATACTCATGGAACTCTAAGAGCTGCAATTAAGGAAGCAACAAACACAAGTTGGCAGTAGCTGCAGGAACTGCATTACAGAGCACGTGAGGAAGCAATATTCCTCCAGATCACCTCTCTGTATCACATCTGATTACCTGTGTCCCCACTGCGTTTGGTTTTAACTGACTTTAAGTAGTGACACAGCCAGCTAAAGTGAGTTGAGCTGACTATTCAAAAGAAATTATCAGAGCATTCAGATTATATAATTTCCACTGATTACACTCCTATTCTGGGCAGACAGCAAATGAAAGAAATTATCTAGATTTATTTAATTTATCTTTCAACATTTAACATGAATATTAGGTCACCCCTGTGTCTGTACTCAACAGGTGAAGCAGGCAACCACAGACAACCCATGTGGGTTTGCAGTAGTCCTATGGAGGAGTCTATCTCTTATGATGGTTGCAGAATATGGCTAGGCTGCTTATAATGCTCAGTTAGGTGTTGGGTTGCAGAGACTGAACACAGACAGGTAGATCTAGAACAGGTGATAAGGAATGCATTTCCCACTGACATCCCTTTGGAAAGGGAAGAGTTGTACATCCACCTGTAACCTCGAGTTTCATTGCAACACCTTTGCTAAATCACAGTCAGCTCTACTGTATCTCCTCTTTCTGCTGTTTATTCTTTGCACTTCTATACCAAGCAAAACTGGGACTCATTGTGTAAGATGCTGTTCAAACACAGGGGAAGAGATAACACAGAGAGGTGAAGCAGATAAAAGAAGTACTGGCTTTGAAATTACCTATGTAGGGTATTCTGTCATGGTATTGTGACTACTACATGCCTGAGTTCTGTTCAAGGTACAGTCAGGTAATTGAGCAATGTGAAAGACTTCTTTTAGTGAGTGAAAGTAGCAGAATTCATCACCATTAATTGGACTGTTCCTGGAAAATTTACTAATTTTCATCTGCCTTGTGTAAAGTTTTAGAAAGAAAGAGACAGAAAGAATAGCAATAGAAGTTATAAAGATTGGATCCAACTAGACTGTTTCCCAATATTTTAGGTAGGAGAGATAAATGTGAAATGTAGACAGAATGTTAAAAATCTAACATTAGCCTTAATGTTTAAATGAGAATACTAAAAGCCAGATTAAGTCAACATATTTCAGACGAGTATCTCTCATAGACATCCTCAGACATTTGCAAAGCAGACCCTTGGCACATATGAGGGTGTATATCTAGCTGTGAAAACTGGAAGTCAATTAACCACAGGTGCTTGCTGGCTAGTAGCTGTTAAATCACCCACTTCCAAGATGGAACTTTTTTTATTGGAATCACCTTTAATAAAAACTACATAACAAAAGCAATGGTGATAGCACCAGCAATTTATTAACAGCTAGAGCATCTAAAAAGCTGGTATTGGAAGATATCTCAATTTTGTGATAACAATGCAGATTTAAAGATCAGTTTGTATAGGCTGGATTTCTCACTTTTAAATGAGATGGGTGTACAGTAATGATACAGGTATGTGAAGTTGTGAGTTTCATTCACTTGGCTCACTCAAAGAAAGCTTGAGCACAGCATGGGTAAACAGACTAGGAAAGAGCAGTCTGGATGAAAGTATTGTACTGTGAATATAAAGAGACTGGAAAAACATATAGAGAAAATAGCTATCTGTAGTTAAACTGGAATTGCCTATTAAGAGGGATCCCACAAGCTGCTGTCCTGAAGGTATTTAACATTCTTAACAGTTTAGGTAATGGAACAAAAATATTACCTTTAAGCTGTGGCTAATGTTGAATGAGAAGAGACTGTAAACATGATGGAGAACCAAGACGGAGACATGATTTGGAAAATGAAATAACATATAATTCAACACCGTGAGTGTAAAGTCCTCTGCCTAACAGGAATAATCCGCAGCGCAAACATAAAGGAAAAACAAGTCAGCTGGGTAGCAATTGCAGGGAGAAGAGTGGGAGTAGAAAGGATGACAAAGAAGGCAGTTTCAAACCATGCATATAATGCAGATCTCATTCCAGGATGTAGAATAGAAAGATTTCTTGCTGTCTGAGACAACCGTTCTTGGGACTCAGTAAAGCCTCACTGGGAAACCAGGACTTAAGTCTGGGCATGGTATTTCAGGTGGTGCAGATGTTGAGAGCCTAGAAAATGCAAAAAAATATGAAAGCTGGTGCCAGGAAAGTTTAAAGAAACTGAGTATGATTAGACTAGGGAAGAGATAGCCAAAGGCAGGCATGTACTTGACAGTTCAGTGTACTGAATAAAGGAGAAAATAGCTCTACTTATTCATTGTGAAAAAAACAAGAGACAATAGGCTTAAATGGTGGCAATAGGTTTTTATATTAGACAGTAAAAAACCTTTCTAACAGTAATTGTTCACAATTGTTCTCATGCAGGGAGGATGAAGATTTGTCGTGGCTGATGTCCTGGAGGACTGGCTAAGCACACGCAGGTCTGATGGGCAGTTGGGTAACTAGTGACAGATCAGAAGGAGGCTTCAATGCTCTCCTAGGCTCCCTCCCTTCCACTTCTGCTGCAATTCAGTTATCTAGCACAAATATGAATTCTGAAAATGTTGGGAGAAACTTCTTCCTGCAGAGTTTGTGGTTGCTGTTTTGCATATCTAAAGGCTGCAGCTCAGCTCTTGGATGAGCTGAACTCCCAAAGCTTTCTTAGAGTAGCAAAGCTTCATCAAGCGCCCATGCATGTAGGTGGGAAAATTAGCTTGCTAATTAACTGACAGTCACCAGGGGGTTGAAAAGAGCACAGAAACCAGCCACCTTTGAAAAGCATAGAGATGCAGTCTCATAAGTTAACATCTCTACTGGGACCATTGTGTTAGTGTTGGCACAGAGCAAAAATCCGGTCTCGGCACACTCAAATTTGCTTCCCCAAAGCAAGGAACCCTGACAATCACCCAAGCAAGCCATAACGGCCTGTACCAATGTGCAGATTGAAATCTCCTTGTCTGAGGACTAAATACAGATGTATTCATTCAGAAAAGAACATCCACACCCTACCAAGCTCTCATTCAGCCATGTGCGATTTCTCCTGAGGAGGAATGTAGAGAGGAGAAAAAACTATGGATCTGGAGTCATTAGATCAACTCCCTGTCTGTCTGAAATATAATCAGCGTTATCCCTTAAGACTTGCTCATCTGTCACTCAGGTTTTGTTTTTAGAGGATGGTAATTAAGTGTTATTAATATGAAAAACTCACTGATCCAATCACTGCATGTGCATGATTTTCACAGGCATTAACCAAGTCTGACTTGGTCCATGAGCATGATTCATTTATATACACATATAATAATGATAACAACACTAAAAATAATATAGTGAGCACTGATTTTTTGAGCAATTTATGTATTTATTAACATATGCATATTGAAATATGTTATGTTTTTTCATCCTGCTTTCAATACTTTTCTTAATTCTTCCACATCCTTTTTTGATTTGTACGGGCTTAAAAAATATTTTACAATTTATTAGTGTTTTCCAATGTCCTATTTTCCCAGTTATTTCTTAAGGGAAATTATCTTGAAAAATATTATGATTAAAAAGAGGCAAAAAGTACAATATTACTGGGAAAGTAAAAACAATGTATACAAAATATTTTTCAAGGAAAGGTAAAAAACCAGACAAGATAAGATAAACAATGTCTTTTGTTAGAAGGGAAAATAAAATAAAGATTTTATGAGAAAAATATGACTATTTCCATAATATCCAGACATGAATTCTCCTTTTTGTACTTGAGTATTAGGGGAACCCCAGACTGTTTCTCTCAGCAGTGAAAAGCAGATACTTTTGGAGTGGAATTTGGCGGTTTCTAACTCTTTGTTACTGTGCCCTTATATAAAATCGGGAGATGATACAAAACCAATCTGAAACTGTATGACTATGTAGGAAGCAAACTAAAATGTTATCTGGTGATAAAAAACCACCTGATCTGTAAAATACCAAAACCAAAAGCCATCCCATCTCTGCCCCCCTTAAACACTTTAATCACTTCTTAAGTAATTAAAGCCCACTTTCACTTTCCATCCCTCAAACCCCTCAAAACCAACCTAATATTACTCCCCAGGCTTAAAATTTTGCAGGTGCTTCTGTGCTTTACTGAACTGGAGCCATAATAAGCATTTGACACCTAGGACTACTTCTGCAGTTAAAAACAATCTGAGGTATGCTGTAAGAACATTCATATCCATCTTGCTTGGACAGAAGACAAAGCAAGCTCAGGGGAAAGAAATCTTGCTGAAGTAATATCTTAGGTAGTGGCAAAGTAAAGCAGAGAAGAATACTGGCACAGCTAATGCCCCTTTGTGTAATTATTCTCGCTTTTATAAGTTCACCCCAGTGTGAAAGTTTTCTCCTTTAAAATGGGCTGGCAAAGATAATCCATTAATTCAACAGCACTGGAAAGTTAACATTTTTTCCCTTCATTAGCAAGTTCAAAATTGCATTTTATTTCCATTTTGATGAGATTTTTATGAGTTAGAAGAGATGAAGTTGAACCCCAGGAGCTTAATGGACCCAGAAAGATTGCAGATACAGGATTGAATTCAATGAACCGTGAGGAGTTTAGTAAATTAATTAAATTTAAGAAAATAATGATTTTTTTTTGTCTGCTGGATTAAAAAATGCTAAAATGCCATGAAAAGTTAATGTAATGCTAAAACTTTTTCCCCTAAATTTATTTTGCATTAGTATTAAATAACTTTTGGAAAGCTTAAAAAGGAGTGAAAAAATAGGGGAGAAGACATAGAAAAATAATTATTAAATTGTCTCCCGATTCCCTAGGGCAACCTGAGATTTCATTCTAAGCGCTGTCATTCAGAGGTCTGAATAACCTGTTTTGGGATGTCTGTAGGGTTTTCCAGACCCACATCGCTCCTGTAGCTCTTCTTTGCTTGGTCTTGTTGCAGGAACAGCTCAGCTGCTGATGTCCTAAAGTTCGTAGCCCGTTATTGTTCACATGTGTCTGTGACTTAAAGCCATGAGGTAGCTCTTAGAGCTACAAGACCTTCTAGGGTCAGAAACTCTGGTTTCACTTTCCAAGTGAAAAGGCTGGAGCGTTTAAATTTGCTTATTAAATTTCATGTGTCCCACCAATAGGCTGGTTTGTAATCTCCCATTCGAATTTCCTCTCTGCTTGCTTCCACGCAGAGTTAACCTTTTGCAACTTTTCTTACACTATATTGCAGGCAAATGAAAAACCCCAATCTTGAGGACTGTGTCTAGGCACTGTTTGGAGATTTCAAAAAACCCAAACCAACCAACAGCCTGCAAGGGCAGTTCCCTAAACAAATGTTAAACTGCAGAATGAAGTTCACTTGCCACCCAGCACTCCCCAGCCTAGCCAGATCTGTGAACCTAACAGATCAGTGAACATGTTGAAACAAGAGCTACTTTAATTCTCAGTAGCTTGGTGCTTTTCTTTCTGTTTTCTCTTTTCACACATGATGTCAGAGATTGTAGAGCCAGGTCTTCCAGTGTCAGCATCCTGAGCTGTAAATAAAGAAAATAACACAGATAATTTCAGCAATTAGCAGGAGGTTGTTAGAGTTGCTGTGGGAACAGTCAGAAAGAGACCTGCCAGAAAGAAAAAGAAAAAAAAAATTGAAAAAGCAGAATTAAGTCAATTTCCCTTTCTGCTTTTCTTCCTCAAGGAAAAATAACATTGCAAAGAACTATATTTCATAGACCTGTCATTATTGATGATATGACAGAGTCAAATGTGGCCATTGGAAGAGTATGGCTTTATTCTGCATCCAAAACCAGTGCATGAATTTACTCTAAAAGAGCAATTGGCTTTGTCCTGTGATTAATGACCTGCCACTCAACAGGCACTAACCAATCCTCAGGGCATGGCATCCAACAGAAAATTAATGAGTGAGTGAGAACTGGTGTGACCAAAATGAGAGAGGAAACCTCCTAAAGTCTATCATCAGAATTATGAGTTGAAATCAATCAAATGGTATCTTCAACTCTGATTGACAATCTCCATACAGCATTTCTCTTCAGTGGTGTTTGGGTAGAGAAATGGGCTCCAAGGTCATTTGATGTTGTTGAAATCCTACAGAAACCACCTAAGAATCACAATATTTTACCATGAATATCAGGTACCACTGAACTCATAGTGCCTAAGGACTGTGTGGAGGTGTGCTCATGCTTCTTGAGTTGCTAAAACGATTAATTGTTTTAAAATGTGTGTAAGAGATGTGGTAGAAGATGGTAACATATATAAAATAAGTGATGTCAGGTTTAAGGAATTTATTATAGATCTAGGAAAGGGGGAATGATTTAGACCCATTGGATGTGGACTTCTTGGTGTCTGGATCTCACTGTGCATTGCTGATTATGGATGTACCATATCAAGCTTAGTTCCTGCCATTCTGCAGCAACAGCATATCCAGTTTTGAATTTGTCTGTGGTTCAAAGCAACTGAGAGATTTGAGGTTTTCTTTTTTTTTTTTTTAACATCCAAAGTACCCTTTAATAACTGGCATTTCCCCCCCTAAAATGACTTGCAGAGCATGGCCAAGGCATTCCTTGACCCTCTGGAGCATAAGTCCTTCCCCTCATCCTCGGGACCCTTGTCCTGGAGAACAATTTTACTCCCTTTTTGAACAGCTGATTTCTGTGTGTGCATGTTTGTCTGTGATCTCTCAGTGTGGATCATGAGACACTGAGTCCCATTAGCCCTTCTCAGGGGCAGATGAGGATGGAGGAGAAAGGAGAATGCCTCCTGCATTCAACAGCTGAGAGACTGTGTTGAGAATCTGAAAATGTCCCTCTTTCTGACTGCAGTCAGGGCCCTGTCCTTTACCAGATGCTGACTGGCTAACTTTAAATTCACAGCTGTGAACAGGGTGTTTTCTCATTACCTCCTACCATTAGGGATTTAAAGCTCATGTGCTCCCAAGCCAAAAATCTTTCTTTCACATGTGGCTGTTCTTTTGAGCAGAAAGATGATCTGAAAATGTTACAGATGTCTTAGACTGTGTTTGGTAAAGACAATGTTAGTGTTTTCCGTGGCAGTCCATTGCACTGAATTGTCTGAAACTCGATGATGTCAGTTGTCTCGGCTGCATGGTGCTCAAGTTGGAGCTGGGCATGTCTACATTTCTTGTAGTTTCTTCTAAGTGAAAGTCAATTGTTTACAATTCACTGTTCTTTACCTAAGGTCTTTTGCAATAAAATACATTGCAGTACAAGATCTCAAATGAGTCAGACCTTCATTCTAGAGGTTGCGATCTTACACAGGAAAAAGCCTTCCTTCTCTGATCTTGTTATTTCTCACAAACATGAAGCTTGTGACCTCCCGTATAATTAAGGGACTGAAGACCTCAAAGACATAGGTAACTTGTTAATTATTCTGGAAAGTATGAGATCATTGACAAAAAAGGCAAGACCTCCAAGAAAAGCACCTGTTCAAGCCTTATCAAATAGTAACAGTTCAGAAGATTCTGTTTCCATGGTGGTCTTGTGAATAAGGGAACTATTCCTCAGAAGGACCATATTAAAACATATTGTCTAATGTCTTACATTGAATCAGTATTTCAATTGCTGTGAAGAGCTTTGAAGCACTCCATGGCAATTTGGAGAACGCTTCTGGGCTCAGTTTCTGAATTCTCTTTGATAGTGGATTCATACAATGTGGATCTCCGTTCTTTGAAAAACTCTCTAAGGGAATGTGGACCTTCTGGGTTTTTTTACTTTTAATTTTTATCCCAGTTGAGCCAAAACTAGAGAGAAAGCAGGCATTTTTACCTGGTTAGGGCAGGGCCAGTACAATAAGGATGATAAACTTTGGTGGTCATCAATTAAAATGAAGCCTGCTTGGCAGCAAAATTTCTCAACTCAAGATCAACTATTCTTGCAAGTCTAGACTGTGGGGGGAGGCAGAAGAAACTAAACAATTAATCAGATATTGAAAAATTGTAATCATTTGCTAAAGGTTGACAGGGAATGCTGTGGCTATAGAGATAGTGATCAAAAATGCTCTCTCACCCTCCATATCTGAGGAGGTTTGAGCAGGGAAAGTCAGTTGAAAAATACAATTGGACACCCCCACTCAGAACAGACATCCCTTGTAGAAATCTAATCTAATATCCAGAAAATCCTCATGGAATACCTTGTGTTGGCTAGGAAAGTGAGGACGTGAAATGCATAGAAAAATAAGTTATTCTGGCAAGAGCTCTGTTTTCTTGTACTTGCTAATGAAAAGAGGCCTTGAGATGTCCATACACTTGCAGTAATGCATGTCATCCAAATAGGCCAACTCAAAATCATTATGAATAGAATTTAAACAAGGATTGCCCTTCAGATTTGGGGAATCTAACTGAACCTGCCTGACCATCAAGTTCCTTTTACATGAAGGACTAACAGACTCCAAAAAATGCAGGAAAGGAGCTGAGGAAAGAGCCAGAATTACTTTGTAATAAAAGATATTAAGACCAGTTGAATACCATGCAGATATGAGTTTTTTGTCTGTGGAGCATTATGGGGGCTATAAAACATTGCTGATAATCTAAGCACAGTAAGTCTTGCTATTAAATGGTCCTGCAAAGGTGTTTTGAAGTCATCTCACATAAATGAACAGGAGTGCTCCTTTCCCTCTGTGATGCTGGCCTGGCTTCCTCAGTCCTTGCAGATTAAGCAGGTTTGTCTGCTTGGTGTGTAAAGTCTTCCCAAGGGGGTTGTCTCAGATGCAATATTACCACAAGACATTTTCTTCTTATCATTGCAATAGCCAAATGATAAATTCTATTCATGCCCATTCAGGTTAAACTGAAAAAGGGGATGGGATATGGGTTTCATATAGCACTTTAATTTACCCTCTCCTGTCTTTGAAACATTTGCTAGCAATCCCAATGTACTGCAGCCATGGAGGTTGTGCTCTGTTTCTTACTCTGCTTTTATATTCTAGGTGAAAAGTAGGAAAAGTAGGTTTTTTTGAAGACATTTATTTATTTTCAAATGCACCACTATCTTTCTGCAGAGTGAGAAGTAATGGATAGAAACTCCAATAGGCTATTATCAGACTGATGCTGAGAACAAAATGGGATGGATAAAGCTTTGATGGAGTCCTGAAAGCATCTGTAACAATTTGTAGCTTAGAATTATACCTGCAGATTACCCAGATCTCTCTGAATATGTTACAATATATACTGTGACCCATAACACTTACTGCATGAGGCTTCCTTACCAGCATACAAGATTTTGCAGTGAAAGAACAAGCCTGTTTTTCATTGCAGACACTAGGAATTTGATTATTGTATGGCCAGTGAGATTTGATTTAAAGTCTCCGGGTACAGAAAGCAAGGGACTTGGCATCCTCTTGTTGCAATTGTGGCCTTTGGGATAAGGGAAGGAGAATGAAGATTTCTGAAACTCTGTCATTTTTCCCCCTACAATCATCCAAGACATGAGCAGTAAGGGCAAGCTATAGACAACTGCCATGCTCTGAGGTTAGGCCTTTCTGCCCTCGCTGGGAAGGCAAATCACTCACACCTCCTGCAAAGGAGAAGGACCCACAAGGCATGCTCTGCATGTGTCGGTGTCTCCTGAGCCTGCGGTTTGTCCTGGGACAGAGCAGAGAGTGGTGGACACTGAGAAGCCCTTGTGATAGGGAGCAGAGGGGCATCGGGAGTAGTTTAATCACCCATACAGGGATTAATGTGGACATTACATAACTGAAGAACATTCTCCTAGGCTCTCCCCTGCTTTGACCAACAGCGGTGGCACTGCTGTCATTCCCATTTGGTGTATGCAATAGCCAGTCCCTGGGTAAGAAGACACTCTTTAGAGGTGAATCGGCAGGACAAGCCTGTTCATCCTTGTCTGCCTGCAGCCCAGTGGAATAGCATAGTGCTGGAAACATGTGTCCTGGGGCTTGGAGGGACCCTGTTAGTCCTTGAGCAGTGAGGGATTAGGCACCAAGGAGAGGAAAACGAACTGCTAAGTTACGTGCAGCATGCTTGTGACTGCTCTTTATATTCTATACCCTAGTGCTTTATTCAAAGTAATTTAAATGTCTCAAGCTCTAGTGCCTATCACTTTGCCTGGCACGTTATTCTGCTAAGTCATCTCACCATTTGTATTTTTCCACATAAAATTCAAAAGCAATTTCCCCTCCTTTCCAATCCCTTAATTTCATTGAATGCTTTGCTTCATATTCCCCTTTCCTTACGATGTCTCCTGCCACTCACCCTCGCTCCTATCCTGTTCATTTGTTCCATGGGGATATGGCACCTAGGGTTTTCAAAATGCTTAAGCAAAGTGGGGAGGGAAGGGGGTTACTTGCTTGAAATTAGGTCTTGGTAATGTATCTATGGCTAGAGCACTAATCCAGTTTGGAAAACCCCAGACTGCTCTGCTACTGGCTTCCTTCATCCCTTTGTTCACTTCCCTGTTCCTTACCACCTTTATAATCCATAAAGTATTTAATAAAGGAATCGAGAAGAAAATTCAGAAAGTGCTGAAGCCATGGCTATGGAATCCATATAAGTGAGAGGACCCCATTTACACTCTTTGGCACTTCATGTAGGGCCAAGAACCTCTCTTCTTCTAGAAAGATATTCTA
Organism: Clamator glandarius; assembly: GCA_033459285.1. NCBI lineage: Eukaryota > Metazoa > Chordata > Aves > Cuculiformes > Cuculidae > Clamator > Clamator glandarius. Next base: position 8,320,852 of record JAUNZM010000333.1, on the reverse strand, counting down.
AACATCACCATTTCTTGTGCATGTAATGAAAGTTTTATGGGTCTGATTCAATCATTAAAGAAACTACTGTTTTCATAGGGTTTAGGTGAGACTTTTAAAGCAAAACTCAACATAAGAAGCATATCTATGTAGTCTTGGCACACAGATTTTTATAAGACCAAAGAAAACTATCAAAGCAATTCCTAGGAATTATGGAAATGGTGTTGGCCAATGGGGACTATTGATTTCAATGCTGTTCTATGGAAATGAGGAAGGCCTATAGGCAATGTGCGACAACCAAACAGATTAGTGTTATTTACAAACAGTAATGGTATCCAAATGCTTTTTTTTATTAGGATCAGTTGATATAGAGATTGCAGTGAGCTTAGGACTATGAGCATTTTAGGCATGCTATAACCTATGGGTTTAATAACAATAAGTCGTTTTCTCTGGCTGATTTAAAACCTACTTGTCCCATAAACGTATGGTGGATGGTTTTAATTAACACCTCAACAAAAGCGATTTTTCAGGTGGGGGCACTGAAGCGTAGGCTGCATTTAAAGTTATGTCTGGCAAAATGAAATCTTTTTTGTACTTGTTCTTCTCTCAGAACATAATTTGTCACTGGAACTCTTTGACCCCAGACATCATGCACAAGAAGAATTTGGTAGGAAGAGCAGTAATATTTTGACAACTTATAGATCCTCCATTGCACACCTATAGTGTGGGAAAAGAAAGTGTTGGGATATCAGTCCTCATGCTTTAAGGCACAGTATCTCTCATTAATGTAGGCTCATCCAGGAACTGCCCCTGTACTATTTCAGTTTTAAATGATAGGGCTTCAAAAAACTTCCTTTGAAGCTGCCAGCACTTCAGGTGACAAGAAGCCCCAATTTGAGACAGATGACAATTTTATAAGATCATAGAATGGTTTGAATTGGAAAGGGCCTTAAAGCCCATCCAGTTCCATCTCTACCCTGCCATGGGCAGGGACACCTCCCACTAGCTCAGTTTGCTCAAAGCCTTGTCCAGACTAGTCTTGAAAACCTCCAGGCATGGGGCATTCACAACTTCTCTGGGCAACCTGTGCAGTGCCTCACCACCCTAAGAGTAAAAGTTGTTTTCCTAATATCTAATCTAAATCCCACCCTCTTTCAGCTTAAAACCATTACCGCTCATCCTATCACTACACTGCCCAATAAAGAACCCCACCTCCCAGCTTTCTTGTAGGTCTTCATCTAAGTAACTTCATTTTCTGAAAATTAACTGTATATTTTTCAGTGTTTCTGTCAAGAAGAGATAATACACGACATTGGTATGTGGAAAGGCCACTGATTTTACTCATTCCTATAATAACCAAAGGCCATCCTCAAGCTGGTGGAGTGCCGTAGCAGGGAGAGGAAGACAGGACAGGTGACCCCAAAATAACCAACAAAGTATTCCGCCTTATACATGTCTTATTCGATATAAAACTGAAAGATCACAAGGGTGTCTCTCTTTTCTTTGATGGCTGATGTCCAGTGAGGACCTTGTCTGTCTGTTTGCCCCTGATCCCAGATCTATGTGTTCCTAAATCCAGCTCCTGCCTTGCCTTGAACCTTTCCCTCGTGTCTACTTGGCAGCTTTTGTGGAGATGTATAGTCATTGAGGGGTAGGGGTGTGATTTCATATATTTGTATAGATTTTACTATTGTATTACTATTATTATGATGATATTAAAGCTGTAGTTTTAGTTTCCAGCCCACAAGCTTTTTCCCCCTCTCGTTTCCCTTTCCCTCGGAGTGAGAGAGGGAGGAGAACTGGGAGTCCAACTCCTTGGTTTTAGCTGCCAAAATTGGCTGGGCTGGGGCTAAACCATGACACTCCTTAAACTAATTATGAACTTCTGTTCTGTTTGTCCTTGTGAAAAAGTGTTGCAGAACATGACCAATGTTTAGAACTTCCATCTAGTTCATTGCTTTGTTGTGTTCTTGGCAGTTAACAAGGTTTTTTTTTCGTTTTTTTTTCATGGCCAATGCTGTTCTGTATCGCACACAGCACTTTTCTCTGCAGTCTTAATTTCATGGAAGAATCTGTAATAAGAAACTGTTTTTTTACTTGATCTTCATGTTTCTTGGTCAAACAAGTCAAATTTCACAAAAGACGTAGACTTCATTATTCTTACTATCTCATCAACATATTGTTAGACATGTTTCTGAGTCACTGCATTGAACATGCTCAGGAACATAGTGACCTTTCTTTTTCAGCCATCTCTATATTATCTTTGGCTATTAAAATCCAAATCAAACTTGATTCTGTTTGGAAGTCATAAGGGAAACAGATCTAGTTACTGTACAATGGTAAAATGCATGCTAAATATCTTGTTTTGGCTATTAGGCCCTTCTGGGGTGCCTAGCAAAGCCACAAATGTCAGACTGAGGAGCGAAGTGAAGAAAATATAAGCCAGCTCTCTGAGAGTTTATAAATGTTCTGATAAATCAAAGAAACAAAGTCATCTTCTATATCATCATCTTAAAAAGAAACAGAAGATGAAGGATTTTGCTTATAACAGCCTCTACAGTTAGAGGTTTGGATACCTTGGGGATACTCAAATGATACCCAGAAACAGGATAGACATGAATCAGATCACTTCAGGAAACAAGGGAAAGGAAAAATGCTGCTCATTTTTGTAGATATTCTCCTTCTTGACATCTGTTTTGTCAACTACCATGACTCACACAGCTGTATTATGTGAATGAGGGAAGGCAGTTTGGGTGGGTATGAGAAATGCTGAAGGCAAAGCAGGTGAAGAAATCTGCAGAATCTTGAAAGTCCATTTGATATTTCTTATAGTGTAGAACAGGATGTAGAATGAAGGAGTACAGATACATGGATTCATGGTCATGTTAACATTTGCAAATGCAAAACAAAGAGTAAACTATAATTACTTTAAAAAAACCCAAGAGAGTCCACCTGAAATCAGAATTTCTGTCTTTGTTGCTTGTTGCAAGCTTCCCATCATGGAGCAGTTCAGTGTTTCTCTGGCAGTCAGGAGAGTTCAGTTCATAGCTGACTTCGATATTCCATGGTTTGGTCAATTTACTCCTCTTCTTGTTATGGAAATAATACTAGCACTTCCTCTGACTTTCCATTTGGATGGCAGTTCTTTAGCTGCAGTATATATCTTATCATTTCTCTGCTTAGAGCTGGGCACAAGGGGAGTTTGACCTTGATTAGGACAGACATTTTCTCCTTTACTTGTTTCTTACACAAGTTCTCCTTTGGAACTTTCCCAAGAATTTTTCTTCTCTTTCTGCTAAATATCATATTGTTTTCATATTAGTTTAATGTAACTTAACATTTCCTGTTCAATATATAGTTTCCTTTCTCTATGTATCTGTATATCTCCATTTAAAATATGTTTCTTTTAAATCACAATTGGATCATGCCAAGAATGTCATAGGGGTTTCTTGTCATGGAGAATAATTAGACTTATTTGTTTTATATAATGCTTTACCCTTTTATAGGAATGATGGAGATGTAGCTGTATCTAAATCAAAATGGGGCTACAATTTCAAGGCACTGATGATAAGTGGGCAGAAATGAAGAAAAACTCTTCATTCAGTGGAAACTGCTGAGAAAATTTATACAAGACTGCACAGGATACTCATATCTAGACTTGCAAAAATAACTCTACAGGAGTTGTAATGACCACCAGACATTGAGACCATGGGTTTATGAGCCATATCTCCATTTTATTCCAGCAGGAACAGTCATTCAACTTGTACCTGATTGCAAGTTGTTGTTTTCAGATACTGCCGACAGAGAACAATGTGGATATATATTGTATGTGCATGTCAATAAAACCTATTTAGAATATGGTTTAATTTCCTTACTGCCATCTACCAGGATATAACAGACCAAGTATGAAGTTTAACAGCTGTCCCCATGATAAGAACGTGATTTTCATAAGGTTTTGAAGAGACACCCAGAGAAAACATTGATTCATGTTCAGCCTTGTAGCAAGCATACAGGGAACCTAGATTGATAAGGAGCTAAGACTGGTAAATCATAATGTAAATAAAAGCACTATTTTTCATGCAGCTTATTTACAATGGCTTTAGTATGCTACATTTCCAGGGAAATATATGTTCTTGTCAGGAAACTTCAGGGGAAGTAAATGAGTTTGAATCACATGAATAGGTTTAAATGCCATGGCTGAAATTTAGTAAACTATTTTGCACTATCTCTTCTTCTTCATTAAAAGCAGAACATTTTTCTCTGTCTCTTGACATACTTAATAATAAGGCTGGATTACCCAGTGGGACACTGGGTATGAGCAGCATCCTTTAGTTTTTTTTGAAAAATCTCAGACTTTAGCATTAATTCCTCATCATGAGTCAGAATCTGATTCTGAATCAATACATAATGGAGTCTGAATCCATGAATACCCTTTCTGGTTTCTATCTATCCATGTATCTCATAGTTTGGGACCCAAATATCATTGCAGGATCTAAGCAGTATTCACAAAAAAAAAATTCGAAAGTATGAATATATTTGGTGTTTATGAAGTCTCCAACTTTCTCATGGCTTGGGGTCCAAATTTTGCCTTTGGGAGGAAAATATCAGCGAGAGTTTGGGAATGGCAAAAGATATTTGTGTTGTGACTCAAAAAGATGACAGTTAGCATTTTACAGGGGTGATGTGCTTATACTTTTCTGATTTCTACTCCCACAGAAGTGACAGGATTTTACGATAGTGTGGGAGACATGACTGTAACTGGATTTCTGGCTTTCCATGGCACTGCAGACGTATGCAACTTGATGTGACCTGCAGAATTTACCACATTCTTCTGGCTGCAAGGAAGTTGAATAAGCTATGGTCAGGGCATCATTTCACAGTTATTTATGCAGCTTCTTACATCCTCAAAGAAAGGAATCTCAAAACTTTCCTAAGGAAAAGTGAACACCTTCCCTAATATCCACATGAAAGGTTCTTCCTCTCTTCTGTTTTTTGGAAATATTTCCTACAATATGATGTAACGTAGTTCTCTCAATACGCCTTACATTTAGCACGAGTTTTAGGAATTAGGATCTCATGAGCTACCAGAGTCTAAGAATCACAGGATATTGGTTAATTCCAGAACCTGTAGGCCAAATTTTTCTTTTTAAAATTTTTTTAATTTTTTTTTCTTTCTTTTCAGTTGTATTGCATATTTATGCTTCAGGTTGTAAAAATCTAGACTCAACACTGGAGTCCTGTTTTACAAGGTGATGAACAAACATAGTGAATAGGTGTCTACGGGGGTAACTTCTCTCAGTCTCAAAAATAAGAGAAGGAATAGCAGCTAGGGAGTGAGACAAAATGGACAAGGCAATCTTTGTGCCATATAGGCAGTTTTGAACTTTACTCTTCTTTAGATTCGATTACTTTCTTTTTGGTAGGGGCCAAATCAGGAAAGTAGTACAAATCCTGGGGGCAAAGGTAAGAACTAGAGATTTCCTTTCAGACTTCAGATCAGGAAAACACACTATGTCCTTAACAAACATATGGGGAAGCTGAATCTAGTAAATTTGAAAATCTTTATTGTTTGATAAATCCTTTCTACCTGGACAGGAGTGGCTGTCATACTGCTTACTACAAGATTGTCATCTCAGAAACACTAAAGACCTGAAGTTGGTAATGACATATAGAAACCAAACCAAACTCGAAGCATTATTAATTCATCGTGAATGTATATTATACAGGTACCAGACAATTCATGATTATCAATTAACTTTATGTGGAAGGTACTAGCATTTTATGAAGAGCAAGACATAATAAAATCAATACTGTAACTTAGGCTGAGTGGATCATTCCTGAGTCTCAAATGGAGATGAGTGATAACTGAGACTAACCAGCTGTGCAATTCTTCACCATTCTCACCTACAATTTTCAGTAAGGAGTCATTGTGTATTCAGTGATATGAGAGTTCTCGTTTAACTGCCAATACTCTCACAACCTATTTAATTTTCCCATATTGTTTTGTTTTCCTAAAACTCATGGGTAATACAGACACACTTTGTTACTGGGGTTTCCTTACCAATTACAGGAGATGGAAGAGGAACAGAGAGATGAGAAGAAAGAAACTGTCAGTGAGAGCAAATTAAAACTGGAGTGCAATAATCTTCCTTTTGTATACTTCTGTAAAGAATATCTTTGTCAAATTGCATTTAAACTGGCCAAGGAATTACAAGTTCTTTGGGAAATGGGAAATTGATCAATAGAGATGCACACCAATCCATATCCACAAAACATAACCATGTAAGCCTTTTTCCTAGGACACTATCTTGATAAGAAAAAGGCTAAAAGGGAGCAGGGAAGGGGAGACATTTCTGATTTACCACCATCCTTAGAAGCCACAAGCTTCACCATTCTTTGAAGCTGCAGCTGTATTTGTTACCTATGTAGTCTCTCTCCCAGATGAATCCTTCCCTACAAGAGCTCACTTCCACCTGTGGATTAATAAGTACTTCTCTACAAAGGAAGCCAAGAAATCTGTATATATTCATTAGCTAGAGCTCAAAAAAGACAGCATTTTCAGGTGAATGATGGGAAGGACCAGGAGGTAATGCCTATCTGCAGTACTAGTTCCCCTCTGCCTTAGTTGAAAGTCATTGTCCTCGGTTGTATATGATAAAAATTAATGACTTTTTCTATTGGCTCTAGGGTGAAGCAGATACTAGAGAGTTCAAATAATATTTCACAGAGTAATCATTCAGCAGGAACAGGCACAAATTAGGACATAAAATGTGGGTTAAAAATGGCCTTCCTTTAGATGATAGAAAGAGTGGACGTGTGGGATAGGATGAGCCATGGCTCACTGAGCTTTTGTTGCATTTTAGTTGATCTGAGTTTCACAAAGGACTGTGAAGTCCATGCTGAGGATTCTGACCCACCCCCCACTTCTACTCCCTAAATAAAATTCACACACTACAAGATCAGCTGAAAACATGGGACTCCTGTTTGAGAACAAGAAAGAGGAGGAGAGTACATAAAGAAGATTATAGGAAAGTGAAAAGAAAAATAGTCTTGCCATAGGGTAAAGGCTTTTTATTCTGATTTATATAGGTCTAGTTATAATGAAGTTTTGACTTACACCTGAGATGTCTGGTTACTCAAAACTAACAAAGTTAATTACTTGAAGGAGAAAAAGGAACTACTATTATTTCCAATGAACAAAATAAGCTATGTAACTCTCTTCAACATATACTAACAACTTAGCTTCCAGTACAAATAAAAAACATACAGGTTCTTTACATGGTACATAAGAATGTTCAAAATTACATAAATTGATGAATAAAAGTGCTGAATAAATAGAAAAGTTGATGAATTATGATGTAAGTCAGCATTTGGTGAGTAGGAGTTAGACAAGGTAATGCATAATTGTCAACCCTTACAGTTTCTTCCTGAGAATATGGTACCAAACTTTGTGCCTGGGACAGGATACTATACTAACTGGTCCATAATTTTCTACAGCATGATGATTTCTCTGTCTTCAGTGATGTAGACTATCAATGAACAAACAGAATTAAAAAAAACTCAATCTTGCATAAAGTGGGAACTGGCTGCTTGCAAAAGTACAAAGTAAATGCAGCACAAAATAGTACAGTTTCCAAAATGCACAATATTTAATAAACAATGTGATGCAGAATGCAATAACTATTAATAAAGCTACTCCACTGAATTGATTTTAGCATGATTAAACTTTTCTTTACCTTATTTCACAGTCCATTTGAAATGTTCTATTTTTTCTTTAATGCAAAGGAAAATCTGAGCTTTAATAAAACATAGCAGCATAAATTCAGGGCAGCATATGGAACAGATGAATGGAAAGCATGATCAGGAAAAAGACAACAGCACCAAAATTAGAAGTCCAGGCTGTGATACCACGTAATTGATTTAAGCAGAAAAGCATCTGTATGCAGTGAGCAATGAGAAACTGTCAGCCATGGGCTAAGTTGCAATTTTTCAAGGTTTTTGAGAATACGGTCACACAAATAAATTCATGTTCGTGGGATATAGCAAAGGAGGAGAGCATTTACAGGAGGTTTACATCAGCTGGAGCAGTAACTTGTATGTTCATCTTTGGTCTCTTTCTTTTAGGGTAAAGCTCAGATAGGTTCAATATCATTCCTCCTCCACTCACCATGGAAAGCCCCTTGTTTCAGGTATAACACTCCACTACATGCAGGAAAAATTTTACAATATTGCTCAAGGTGAGGTGTTGCATGTTTGCTGAAAATACCTTCAGGGCTGTGACTGCATAGCATTTTTCAGGACAACAACATAGACCTTGTTTTGCGTTGAAAACTATATTGGCAGAGAAAGAACAGTGAACAACAAACATCTATGCATGAAAAGCAGCTCCAGATTTCCAGCCTCAGATTCAGTTTAGAAAACTGTTTTCTAACATCCAGGAGCCTTCTTCCTCCCTCTCCTATGAGCTAAAGAATTACAATACTTTCCAGGTGAGTGGGAGCTGGAGGCATAGGATCCTATAAGTCTTGGCACAGAATCACAAGATGTCAGGTGTTGGAAGGGACCTTGGGACACCATCTGGTCCAACGCATGCAGATGGGTTTCAAATATCTCCAGAGAATGAGATTCTACAACCTCTCTGGGCAGCCTGGTCTGGTGCTCTGTCACCTTCACAGTAAAGTTCTTCCTCATATACAGGTGGAGTTTCATGTGTTTCAGTTTGTGCCTGTTGCCTCTTGTCCTGTCTCTGGGCACCACTGAAAAGAGTCTAGCCCCATCGTCTTGACACCTGACTCCTAGATGTTTGCAAGCATTGATAAGATCCCCTCTAAGACTTCTCTTTTTCAGGCTAAAAAGACCCAGATTTCTCAGCTTTTCCTTATGAAAGATGCTCTGGTCCCCTAATCATCTTTGTGACCCTCTGCTGCACTCTCTCCAGTAGTTCCTTGTCTTTCATGAGCTGGGGAACTGAGCACTGGACACAGTATTCTGGATGCGGCCTCACTAGGGCAGAGTAGAGGGGGAGGATAACCTCCCTCAGCCTGCTAGCCACACTCTTCTCAATGCACTTCAGGAAACCACAGGCCTTCTTGGCCACAAGGACACATTGCTGGCTCATGATTAACTTCTTGTCCAACGGTCATGAGCTTTTGTGTGACATAGGATCTTCTCTGACAGAATTTGCAAAAGAAATGTAAGATGCCACAGCATGTTGCCATTTATACTTGTGATGATGCAGATCAAGTCATGTATCAACTGTAGACTTCTGCTCCAATGTTTGTGGCAGAAGATACATAGGCAATACTGTCAAACACCTTAAGTATTAATGAATTACTGATCCTCAGACTTCAGTCAGGGTGAGGGGTGTGATACAGAGGTCTACTTCTGTCTCTGGAAGGGGGGTTTGTTTTGTAGGTATGGGATACGACCTACTTTGGAAATGAAAATTACCAGCTGTAGGACATGATAACTTTGATGAATGATAGATGGGCTGAAACTGAGAACAGAAGCTCATGGCAGAAAGCATTTGCAACACAGAAACATATCAAGTACTTACCTGTCATCTAAGCCAGTCTGACTGACTGAGAACACATTCACTCTTGCTCCAGCTGTAAAATGAAAAGTATTAACTCAAACCACCATGGTTTATGTTCCGTTTTCCTTTCTAATGGAGGTAGGTTAGGAGTGTTCACAAGGTCATTCCTGGTGCCTCAACGTCGTCACTGACAGATGGCAACTCAATGAGCTGTGGCAACGCTGTCATTTCCACTCTTGTGCTTGTATCCTGAGAAGTCCTGAGTATTTGCAGCTCAATAAAATCCAGGCTTTTCCCTTGCCTCAAGAGAAACAATTACAAAGGACACCACTTCCCACTCCATGGGACAACAATGACCAAGCTGTGGAAAGTGCCTGAGCTTTCTATTGCACCGGAGTCCGTTTTGCAATTTGTTGCTACTGATATTTTCAAACCTGCCTGTCTGACAGACCTTGTTACAGTAGACAGACTGTCTAGGAGATGACAGCTTGATCTGTATCTCTTTCACAACTCCTTAGGGATAATTTTGATGTACTTCCTACCTTATATGCTCAGCTAAATAAGTTATTTGATTTTTTTTTCATTGTGATGGGGAAATCTGTCACTCATGTTGCTGAACATGCTGGCAATAGGATAAGTAAATATGTCATAGCTGGTGGTTATAAGCCCCAGTGATCATACTGGACCTGAATTAAGGATTATTTTTGCACTCCCTTTGTTGATACTGGCAGGCATTTCTGTTCCCTTTGAAATCCAAGATAAAACTTTGGGACCACATGAAACAAGCTGTTTTCCACAAATGTGAAATACCCTGATATTTTTCACATTCATATGTATTTGTTGCTTATAGGTATAAATGGAACCAAAGAGAAGTAAGTAAGAATTCTTGAATCAATAAAGACAAAAGAGGTTACAGAAACTCTCCCAGGTGCTCTTGTCATAAACTCTTTGGCACCATCATTTGGTTACCCCAAGGTTCCCTGCCAGAGTCAATAACAGTACGTGCTTTTCCCAAAACTGGTGTTTAATGAATCAACATTTGTCATACTCCTGTCCTTTGTCAACAGTGATGTGTGTAAACAACATGCTTATGGACCCCACCCTTAAATGTTAGTGCTGAGGTAAAAGCAGAGCTAATATGTTGAATGACGTCCGATTTTTCTTCTATGGAAGGGCTTCAAGCTGCCTGTGGGTAAGGGCTGTAGGCCACAAAATCTGCATGTTACCTTCCTTCAACTCTCCATTGCTGGTCTACAATATAGGCCCTGTGCTGCAAGTTGTTTGTGGCCAGGCTTGTCCCTTTCTACATATTACATAGTCCCGACTGAGCTGCACACCTGTAAAACTACTGCTAACCAGCATCTCTCTTTATTGGCCTCCAGTGAACCTTCTATTTTAGTTCAAGATCAAAGCTGAGGAAGTTGGACTGAATGTGCAGTCCTTCCTGCACTTAAGTGATTCTGAGAATGACTCCTACAGGGTTTTCTGCTTTGCTTTATCTTATATATTTTTCTTTTTCTCCTTTTCTTTTGATTTTTGAAGTGTTTTAGTACTAAAACAATGGTTGAAAATCCGTACTTAAGGGAATGTCAAGAATCAGTAGCTGCAGTCTGTTAATGTTCCTTCTAACTATCTTCAAATGTGAGAAATGGAAGAACAACTCTATCTTTTCAAGCTGATCATCATCCTTTGTTCAGGCCAGACAATTGCATTACGGATAGGGTTATGTTTTGTGGCCATGTAAACTCCATATGCTTGTGTTTTTGACAAGCCATCAGGACTAACCATCTGGAGTGATATTTTGGCATTTTTTTTTCACACAGCAACCAGAGACAAACAATTTAATGATCATCTTGTAAAGTGATGTTTTAGAATCATATCATCAGGGAAATGAATGTGCAAAGAATGTTGTTAAGCATGTTTCCCAGGCGGTAGAATAATTGAAGATGTTTATTCGGGATTTGTCATAAGAACATTAAGTGGCTTAAGACAATGTTGCTCTGGGTTTTGAACTTCATTATAATAGAATTTTGAGACCTGACACAATTAGGTTTTTTTCCCTAAAATTAAAAAAACTAGGATGGCCTTTTCTGTGACCATGAAATATGGCTGAGAAAGTCAAATGCAGATTTCTTCTAAATGAATGAAGGTGTATCTATTAACGGCTTCTGAATTCAGGGAGATGGAAGTGCAGTTCCCAAAAAGAAGGGATTTCCCTTGCATTCCTCTCTGCCAGAACATAATATTCTTTGGGGATTTTAAATACTCATTACCACCACCCTGGAGATCCTCTCCTGAGAATAAAATTTCTGGGTACTGACTATTACTATGAAATGCTCAATAAGCATTGGCAACAAGGAATACCCTTTTTTATCTGAGGCTGTCCAAGGATCCATGATTTGTCAATTAATATATTTTAGTTAATGGGTGCTACTATACTAACTAATTGGCCATTGCATTATCAAGACACTCATGTCAGTGAATTCATGTCTTTAGTGAAAAATGCATTTTTAACAGCAGGGACTCAATGTTCTCAGTCTGTGTTTATATAAAATCTGTCACAACAAGGTCTTGATTTCACTTTTTGGTCCATTACTGTGGCATGTTACAATAAAAATTAGAGCACTGTAAATATTCCGTACTATAATTTTTCTCAGCTATTGGAATGAATGTCTTTGTTACTTTACCAAATAGACTTTGCACTACGTATCTAAAAAATAAGACAATCAACCATATTTTTCCACAGCTTTTTGAAATTGTCCCTTAAAATGCCTATTTAGCATCTGATAAGCTCTGTTAAGCCTGAGAAAGTCCATCAGAGGCACTAAAGGCACTGTGGTAATTGTTTTCCTTCACGATTAACTTCCCTCTCAGAAGCTGAATGAGTGGATGCCTGTTCAGCAGAGGTCTGCTAGGAGCTGGGATGTTCAGTTGCTTGTGTGATTAATCCAGAAATTCATAAAGCTGGGGTAAAAATGAGTCTAAAGGAGGAGTCTTGAAATCAGAGCAGAGCAGAAGTCTGCAGTCTTGGATAAGATCTCCATGAATATCCCTGTAAGGCAGAGGCTGGTGAAATCTGGGGACTGGAAAGAAGCCTGAAGACTGGAATGTGGATTTGACTATATTTCCAAGTCCCTTGCAGCACCTTCTGAATGGGAGCATCCTATAATTCCTGCTGTGCTGATACTGAGTGTGTATTTATAGTGACACTCAATCCCTTCAGTGGCCCAGAGTAAAGGACCGTGCAGCTGTTTAGGAGTTTAGGTTGCAAACCACAGAAGCAATTAACTGAATATATTTCAGACAAATGTTTGTACCATAGATCTCTCCTCATTAGAATCTATAGCACTGTTGGCTATTTTGTTTATGCACTGTGCACCTTACTTAAACAGCCTTCTTATTTTATGGCCCAATTTTTTCATCCCCTGGGCCCCTGTTTATTGTGTATATTACAAGCTTTTATGTTGTGTTTTACTAGTGGATCTGAACTTTGAAAATGTTGAAACTAAAGTCCCTTTGCCAGAGTTTACATTTCCAATTTCTTGTATTTGTTTTCATTAATCATGGCTTTCTTCACAGGTGGTTTCTTTTATTACCTTATTATTGATGTGAGCAAAACACATATTTTTTCCCCCTCTCTTACATTTACTTTTCCCCATTTGAGTTATGCCTGTTGCATTTATAAATGACCATGCCTGCAAGGCATTTGGGCACTTAGATGAGAAATGCTGATACTGAAGTAGGAGCTTTGAGACACTTATGTCCTTTTGCAGTTAATTTAGGCAGCCTCCACAGCTCATGGATTTCTATCCATCTGTATCCAGAACTCTAGGTAGTTGCATTCTGCATCTTGCATTGCAAATAGAAAAAAAGGAGTAATTTACAAAAGTATAATAAGAAAATAAATGAAGGGTCAAAATAGCCTTGATATAGTGATTTTTTTCCTCCACACACTAAAAAAGTGATGTCTGTTTTGACTTTAGGAGAAGACATGTTACGAGGTGGGGATAAAATAAGGTATTTTATATAGAAGCCAAAATTGGTATTATTCTCAGTCTTTTCTACAGCTAGGAGTCACACTAAAGCAAAGAGTAAAGAAACATTTAAAAATACACTGTCTTTCTATCCTCATATAAGAGTGTAAACACTATTAAATGGTGAAACCTTGTATTCCAGATCTCAGGCACATATAAGGCTTGGCAAAACACCAGTTTACTTAGTGCACTAATGAAAATTATAACACTGATAAATTATATAAAAAAGCAAGCCCCAGACTGCAGAATCCTACTATGTAGTGCTCTAACATGTACTTTGTCCTCTTGATGTTGAGCAAAAGGACTAGAAAAATATGAGTGGGTGGTGCTGGATCTTAGTGTACTTCAACAGAGCTTGTCTAGAATTACTATACTTGCCAGGTCTGGTCATGGGGAAACAGGAGACACACTGGATCACAAGAGAAAAGACTGTGCTTACAGTAGCAGAAGTGACAACCTGGACTCCAGCTCACAGGAGAGTTAGCAGTGGTTTCTGTAAATTGCTGAGTCCCTTGTCTATGGTTGCTGGGTGCTTAGAAAACAGGGCTGAACTACACTCTTTTTTCATTAGCAATATTGTTGTACTGCCTTAAATATTTGAGAGTCAAAATGGAAATGAAACAAATACTCAGCCAAAACTCAGATCCCCTGTGCCAAGCTTGCCTTACAGCCTGTGTGACAGTTTAGTGACCTGCAAGTTATTTGTCTTCTGTTCCCAAATCACTTATCTGTTTGTCTCTGTCATGTATGGAAGTTGTTTCTCCCCTCCTGTTACCATTAGTCCTGAATTTTGGGCTTGATCTCTCAAAACTGAAATAAATATCCTTCTTTCCTAAGTAGATTTGGATGAGGGTCTCTGAATAGGAACGTGAGTTCAATGTCAGTCTTTAGGTTGGTGAAGAGAGAGAAGAGAAAAGCATAGCTACCAATAAACATGGACTTTTTCAGCTAATGGCTATTGTGGGAGCATATATAGGGCCCTTTGCTGTCACAAACCACTTCAGACTTTTTCCTCCTTCCTTTTTCCTTTTTCCTCTTCAGTCTAATTTGACAAAAGTAGTTATTTTTGCCTCCTGATGTAAGAGGTGGAATGTTTTTCATCTTGCAGCAGCATACAAGGCAATGCCATCAAAAAAACCAAAGACCATGAAAAGGCAGCATGGCAGGACCATAAAAATTACTCCACCTCTGTCCTGGAAATGGCACAATTTTATTTTCTACCTGCCATGTTTTCATAACAAATAGGAACACCTTTGACCATACCTACAGACCTGTGGGAAGGGCAACTTTTATTTCTCCACCCAGGTGCAGCAGAAAAATTGAGCTCAGTCTCTGAGTCAAGGTCTTTTACTTTTTTTTTTTTTCTTCCCCTTTCAGCCTCCTTGTCCAATATTAATCAGGAGATTTACTGTTGCTTGGGCTGGATTTTTATTGCATTAGCTGCTCAGAGTCATATCATTCTTGCTCACAAAGTCTGTAGTAAAGCATCTGACTGCTCTGCTAGAGGTAAAATCTGATCTTAAATAAAAACCCAGAATAAACATATTTCCTGCTCTCCTAACTCTTACTGTATTTATTCCAAACAATTTTGTGAATCCTGGAGGACACAAAGCTTGCTTGAGAGTAGTGAGAAACTGTCTTTTGGTAGGTAAAAATTCAAACTCCTAACCATATTTACTTCACACCTTTTCAACCAAAGAAAAGCATGGGTGTTAGCACACTGTTGAGCTGTAATCCCTTGTGCAAGGCACAGAGGAATACAATATTTTGCTGAGGTATATTACCTAGAATATATACCTACAGGTACTGAAATTAATGTATTCAATAAGAATAATGCAAATGCCATTTTAAAGTTGAAAACTTTGCATGAGCTTTTAGCCGACATCCAAGTCTGTATTGAAGCGAATTGGTCTGTATCCTGCTGCTGCTCCAGAGTGACTTTAGGACTTTAGGACATTCTATGTCCTCTCCTCTCCTTTTCCTGTCCTGACTTTTTGCTGTCTTCACTTGTATGCATGCTGGGGTGTGATAGGATTCTGTTTAGGCTCTGCTGTAAATATCATGTAGATTAAAAAAATAATATTTTTTGTTTTACTTGAGTAACCTTTTAATGCTCATGACTTTAAAGAAGAGCTTAAAGATCCTTAAGCCCAGAATCTAAAATCCAGAAGGCAAATGAAGCAAACTTCTCCTCTGTTCTCTTTTAAACCAGTTCTGTGGTTCAGGGAGCCTCGATTCTTAATTTTACTGAAGCTGAAGTCCAAGGATCTGGAATGAAAATCACTTTTAATATAGCTTAAAGGTCTATAAGGGGAAGAGAAGGACAGATATTTCTGTACTCTTCTGCAAAGCTTGAGAGCCAAGAGGGTGGCTTTGCACTGTGCTCTCTGTCTTGGACAAATTCCTTTCTCTTGGGCAAGGCACTGTAAACCCACTTGAGAAGGGTATCTCTCTATCAGCTAATAACCAGTCTGACATGGTCAGTCTTTACCAGAGCTGCCAATACACAGAAGTAGGACTTTTGCAGCACCAGCTTTCCTGGCGGGGCTGCACCCACCTACAGCAGCTGAACATCTAGCTTTCCAGATGTTGATTCATGCCAGTGGGATATCTGGGCTGTATATAAAGGGAAACCACCTGCAGGCTGTCTCTAAGCATTTCAAAGACCACAGGCTTGCACTGCAGCTCTACAGCATGGGTGAGAAATTCCAGCATGTGGGTGGATCCCTGTTGTTGGCAGAGGCAAGGGCTAGATTTTGCATGGGCAATCCACACAACCCCTGCTGCAAACAGCTGCCTCTGCCCTACCCTTCCCCTAGCCCAGCAAAACCATGCTGTACACTAGAGACTGGGTCCTGCTTTATCAGTCTCCAGCCAGCCTAGGAAGACCTGACACAACACAGTTTCCAGCCAGATTGGTGCTTACAAGTATCATATGCTTTACTACACCCAGTAACTGCCTGCCTTTCTCACCAGCCCTGCTGTCATTCATCCCACAGGGTGGGTGCATTGGCATCTTTGTATAACAGCCTAAAAGGCCATGAATAGTCAGATTTGTCAGGTGCAACTGTTGTTCGGCAAGGCAGGGATTGACTGTCTATTCTTCACACAGCTGAAGATCGTCTCTGCCCCCTCTTGCCTCACAACCTGTCCTGAATGTGTCATACAATAGCTATTGAGCTCTTCTTTTAAATAATTTCCCTGCAGCTGGAAGATGCCCCAGTGCTCACATTATTCACACTTGTCAAAACCAAGAAAAGATAAAAACCCCC
This sequence comes from Clamator glandarius, assembly GCA_033459285.1. Classification (NCBI taxonomy): domain Eukaryota; kingdom Metazoa; phylum Chordata; class Aves; order Cuculiformes; family Cuculidae; genus Clamator; species Clamator glandarius. The sequence continues at coordinate 8,304,032 of JAUNZM010000333.1, read as the reverse complement.
TCTGTTGTCCTGAGGCTTTTCACTGACTTTCCACACGCTGCACTTGGCTTAAAGTACCATCTGACTCCAGATTTCAGGATAGCAAAAATGTTTGTGTGCCTGACTGTCCAGATGAGAATCCTGAGTTCCCCCTCCAAGCTGCAAGGGGCTTCTAGGATTGGTCAAATTAGCTTTTTTGACTGTGACAGTTTTGCACTAGTTAAGATCAGCCTGTCATCCTTCCTTCACATTGATGACCCAGTTGACCCTCGGCTCACTTGGTATCTACCCTCTAGTGTAATATCCTTGTATGGGAAAACCTTCTCTTTCTTTAATTTAGCAAAAGACAGATATTTAAATACTCGGGCCTTTAGCTTGTGGATGTGGAAGCCAAAGGTAGTTGTTAGGTGTCTGCGTTGAGTTAGGTGCCTAAATAATTTAAAGGCATCTAATGTGTATGTTCAGGTTAAAACATGTTCTTAACTGCATGGTTACACAGCATCTGGTCCAATATAGCCCTTATAAGAAATAGCTTGTGAGTGAAGGCATGTGTAGTACCCTTGTTACTGTCTGCCAATAACACAGTATAACTAATAAATACATTTCCTCTCATAAAGCTATTAAGTAGCTATTTCCCCTGAGTCTGATCCTGAGTCAGGACATGCAACTTAAGGACAAAGTGCTATTATTGCTAAATATTAGTGTAGACTAATCTCTCTTTTGCCCTGGGTAAGGAATCTTGGTCAAGTACTGCGCATAGTTCATCAAACCTGCCATCCAGTCACTTTCAGCCAACCAGCTACAGTGAGACATTTTGTGTACCCTGGTGTCATTGCACGCTTTCTGGTTTTATTTTTAAACAACTCCTATACAGCTCAGACTTATCTCAGGCGGTGCTTGAACTTCATTTAATGCACTGCTAAAGCACGGGTTCAGTCCTTCTACCACCTTTTTCACACTAACAGCACCTCTTGTGAGAGCACAAACTGGGTCCCCACAGCTACTGAGCAGTAACAGTCCAGCACTGCTCTGTTGAATTGAACACCCTGGTTAGCTAGAGAGGAGGTTGTCAGGCAGATGGAATATCTTTCAGCAGAGAACCAGTTCTCTCTACCAAGGGGCCGTGGTTCGAACTGTTTGTCTGTATGTTGTGAGAAATTAACACCTCACTACTACCCGTGTTTAACATGATGACACATAATCACCCCACAGGGACTTTGCCACATCAGGACAGCAATGTTTAGAGCTCTTGCGATTTCAGTCTTCAGTGCAAGAGGAGTGTTGCTGATTCACTGTCTTGCAGCAACAGACCCAGTCCTTTTGCTCTGCAGCCCTGTCGAGAAAAAGACACAGATTTTTTTACCAGTATGAGAGCTGGACTGACCTGCTGCATTATTGGGGTTTCCACATTTGTTAATCCTGCTGTGATCCTGAGGAAAGCACTAGTTAAATACAAATTAGTGCCATTAATCAGAGTAGACTAGGAAGTTTCAGGGTAATTTTTTTATATGTCATAGAAACCTTCCCTGTTATGCAAAGTACCATTTTTACTAAATTAGATATTCAAGATGGAAAAGTATAGTACGTTCAACAATTAACAGCCAGTGAGGTGTCCCTGAGCAGGGCAGGCTTCCCTGCTAGTGGCTGCTATCAGAGGATACCATAGCACATGCTGTAGGTAGCTTTGCCTTAGGTAGTGGTACTGGCATACACATCTCAGACATCCAGGTTAGTTTCATGGGAAATGTTGCTGATGTTGGGCTGAAACACAGTCAGTGTTGAGTTACTTTATGAAAGGTGGGACTGGCAGAGTGTTTGTGGAGCTGGGGTTGTGCTGAGCCATCGATAGCACCTCAGGTCACTAGCAGGAGTGCTCAGGCAAGAAAGGACTTCAGATAGGACTGATGTGGACTGTTGTCTAAGGGTGCACTTGCATCCCTTGCATTGCTCCAGTGCATGTCCTATGATGGAAGCAAAGGCTGATGTTTCTGTTTTTCCCAAGGACTATTTGCTGTAGCTTGTTTCTGTACAGCAGTAGTGTGTGTTCTTAGATAAGGCAGGCAGGTTATGCTTTATTTCCATTCATTTGCAGACACTTGTATATAAAACAACCAGCTCTTCACTATACCAGTCTGCAGCACTGGTTGATGCTAAGCAGAGAAAACTAAGCCTCAAGATCACCTTCAGCACTGAGGAAAGGAATAAGGAGAGAAATTCAAGTTGGAAAAAATGAGGCTAGATTTTTCTTCTGAATGCAGGTAACTGAATAGCCATCAATAAAGAAGAGAGAATAGGGCAGGGGTGTATCAGAGATGGAGAAAGAAGTTCATCACCATCTGCCCCTTTTTAGCTTGTGTGGTGCCTATGGGAGGCTGGGAAGTTGTCCATCAGTGAAACATTGTGGGGCTTTCCAGACAGATCGCTGGGAAATTCTCTATTAATTTCAGCAGGCTCCTAGTATTGCTTTATGGGATAGAGTAGCATCCCATTCCGTATTTCTCTAGTCATGATGTCTTCCCCTGCACACTACAGTCAAACTCACAGCCTCTGTGAATGTCAATGCAGTCCTCTCTCTCTGCTACTCTATTTCCTGAAAAGCCCTGCTTCTGAGGTGTTGAGGACAATGTGATTCAGACAGAAATGGAAGGATGGTAAGGGATGACTTGAACAAATATTCCCAGCAACATTGCCAGGGATATCTTCATGCAGGTGCCTGTTGTACTACAACCACATCATGCATGTTTGCTGTTCCTAAACTGGCTATGAGGAGGTGAGGATGCACTTTCATTATACTTTTGGCCTTTTGTTACACTCCTGCTGCCTGAAACAGGGTATTTCAGTAGACAACAGATGTGATTTCTAGGCACTGACACATTAGAAATGGTAATAACAAGTAGGGTGAGACTTCAGATCTGATGGACTTCAAACTGCTAGTGCCTAACACTGAGTAAAAAAAACCCCATGGTGCTAGGCAGGATTTGTTTTAGTGGATAACCCACCTGTGGCACTCCACTGAAGGCTGCCTTGTTCAGCTAAGAACCTCTAAGTTATTTACAATGGCAGTAAATTAATGCCACTCAGCACCAGCACCTTAGTATTTAGTGCTGATGTGAGTCATACATAAAACATCCTTCCTTCTGTGAGGGCATGGTGTACTGGTGAAAAGCAGGCTGAGGAGGGAAGGACTGTAGGAGAGGAGGAGTTTGGGGTGGGAGAGGTAGGAATCTTCAAGGCAGCTGAATAATGGGGGTGTGCAATTCATAGTCAAGCTTCCCAGGTACTCTCTGATGTTAGTGTGATGGGAGGGAAAGAGAGAAAGTAGTAGGAAAGAAGTGGAATCACTTCTAAGACTTGGCAGCAAGTATTCAAGGTGAGGTTGGATAGAATAGTTTCTTTTACAGTTCCCTCCTAGGTATATTTTCTATGCATATGGAGTAAGTCTATAAAACTTTGGGTTTTCTGAAAACACAGGAGGAGCATTAAGTAACCCTGACCATCTGTTAGGGAGTGAAATGTGCTTTCAGCTGCACAGCCCTTTGCCATGCTTGCCTCTCCCTGAAGGTGCTGATTTCAGCTGTGCTGAGCTCTGAGGCACCTTTGCTCTACAGTCGCCTCACCAGCACAAACGGTTCCCAGCCATGCTGGACCCTGAAGCTCTTGGATGTCTCCTAGTGAAATTCTCCTCAGGGCCAGTAATATGAAGATTTTAGTCTTTTTGGTCTTCTGGGTTTTCCAAATCTTGTATCCTGGAAGAAGTCACTGCATCTTCTGGTGCATTTGGAGATGGAACCAATTCACGAATGTAAGTTTTGAAATAAAAAAATGAAACATCCTTTCTTCTGGACAAAGTTTGTCATGGTTCTCTGTCTTTCCTGAAAAAAATATTTTAATGAAAGGTGTTTCCAGACAAGTCTGTCTTGGTGCCAGGCAGATTTTGAGGCAAGCCATGCAAGCCACTTTGAAAGACAGCAAAACATTTCTGTCAGATATCTAGTAGACTGTGGATCAGTGCAAAAGATCTGATTTAATGGTGCAGGGAGGCAGCTATTTATCTGTGCCATTAATAGACTACCCTGTGGCTAGAGCAATTTGCTCTAGGGTTTCTTTTCCTTTCCCTTTGCTCAGGGAAGATTACTTACGGCAAGAAGCTGAAACTCCACAGCAGGATGGGAGCATTTAAGAGTAGAGAATTTGCTCTGTGGTCCCAACCACAGGTGCCAGTCATGGATCAGGGCAGCTGGTCTCCTTTCACCCCCACAGTCCTTCTCAGAATAACTTCTAAATTTTCCACATAACATTAGCTGAGGGAGGCACTTCCCTGCCATGTATGTGTGTTGAGTATGAGTGTGTGACAGTAATCTAAATTGCTTCCTAAGTGTCTAGAGATTTCCCACAGATGGTAAGGGCTGGGGAAAAATTTCACAGAAGGCAAAAGAATAGAGAATCACTACTACTTGTAAAAGGAGTAGAGAGAAGAGACTTCTACCAAACTCTGCACACCTGGAACAGTTCAGAGGTAGACATTCTGTGAGCCAGTTGTGAAATACTACAGTTTGTACAGCTTGGTTGGACTTTGGATTCCATTTCTCTTTGCCTTCAAAACAGGCTGTTGTAGCAGTACGTGAGCATTAAGCAGTTAATGAAATGTCTCTGTCCTCAAAAATAACATTAGAAGGATAAGGCTTTTCAGTGTTTTACTTTGCAGTTGAGGTTTGTGTGGGCAATTAACTTCTCTGGCCCTGCCCTTCCATGATTTTCAACAAGTCCCTTCTGGGTTGTGATGACGTTGATGGTTGCTGATGCCTGTGCCTCTTTAATAAATTAATGGCAGCAACAAATGTCTATGCATCCTTCATTAGCTGATATAGAAATTACTTCACTGTGAAGCTGGAATTCTGGAGATTGGCATCTTTGCTGGGAGGGTGGACATGGGGGTTAATTTATTCTGCGTGCAGCATAGATTTTTTTTTTCTATCACATCCTGGAGTTCTTGATCTTGTGTATTCAGTGCTAAGTGTTTTTCCAGCAATAAATAAAAAAAAATAAAATAAGAGGAAAAATTCCAGTGGAACAAAAGCAATTTTTGCATTGGGAAATCTTGAAATAGTATGCCTAGCTTTAACCACCAAGGGGAAGGCAGAAACCTGTTCACTGTCATTTATGTCTCTATGTTTTAGGAATGTTATTTGTTATCTCCAGTACAAGCATTTGGTGGGTTGACGTCTGGAGAGATCTTTCATCTAGCAACTGGCTAAAAAATGTCAGGGGATCCATAAGACCTTCAGTATTCAAATCATCAAATCATATTATCATAGAATCACCAGGTTGGAAAAGACCTCTTGGATCATCAAGTCCAACCATTCCTACCTGCCACTAAACCATGTCCCTGAGCATCTCGTCTACCTGTCTTTTAAATACCCCCACGGATGGTGACTCAACCACCTCCCTGGGCAGCCTCTGCCAGTGCCCAATGACCCTTTCTGTGAAAAACCTTTTTTCTGATATCCAGTCTTAACCTCTCTTGGCACAGCTTGAGGCCATTTCCCCTTGTTCTGTCCCCTGTCACTTGGGAGAAGAGGCCAGCTCCCTCCTCTCCTTTCAGGTAGTTGTAAAGACCAATAAGGTCTCCCCTCAGCCTCCTCTTCTCCAGGCTAAACACCCCCAGCTCTCTCAGCTGTTCCTCGTAAGGCCTGTTCTCCAGCCCCTTCACCAGCTTCGTTGCCCTTCTCTGGACTCGCTCCAGAGCCTCAACATCCTTCTTGTGGTGAGGGGCCCAGAACTGAACACAGACTCCAAGGAGCAGTCTCACCAGTGCAGAGTACAGAGAGAGAACGACCTCCCTGGACCTGCTGGTCACATAGTTTCTGATCCAAGCCAAGATGCCATTATGGTTGGACTTGATGATACAGTGGGTCCTTTCCAACCTAGTGATTCTGTGATTCATTAGGAAAGAAAAAAAAGAGTGAGAATTAAAAAATTTCTTTATACAGCTCTCCAGCTTCACTAACACCTTTTCCCCCCCACAACTGTGTGTAGTGATCTTATCTGTTCTCAGAGAGTCCACTGCATCCCATCTTCAGACCTGAGCCTGAGATATCTCCAGCAGGATGACTAATACTTTTTCTTATACGGAGCTATCAGTAGCATCCCAGTCTTCTCCACAAGTTTATTTCTTTTGTTCTTGAAGAAGAAATACTCCCTTAAAGTATTTGATGTCACTAGGATTATTCCAGAGAGCTGGGACCCTAAGATAATGTTGGCATTGTGCTATATCCAGAATGCCTTCGGACTGTTCATGTGCCTTTTGGCTGCAGAAATGCAAAGCTGGCAGAGTCCATAAAAAGATCACTGACTTCAAAAAGACCTTGATTCTTGAGTTTCATTCCTTTCTGATGCTATACTCAAGTTCTCTGCCCTGTAATAGTATTCAGGTACTAGATCACCTGACCAACATAATAACATCTCTAAATAGGTTCTGTACTTGGGAAAGATTTTTAATCCATCATGACCATTGCATTATCCATCCTGCAGCTCACTAACTTCTATATATCTATAAATGTTGTACCAAGGTTTAACCATTATTGTTAAGGTCACACTAATAGTATTGATCTGTTGTTTTACTGTTCAGTGACATGGACAGTGAGCTGGCTTTCTCTCTCTTCACTTTGGAGTCAAAGTGTACACAGCAAAATTCTGAAATAATTTGAAGGGGGCAGAAAGGGGTTCCTGGAGCTGCATTGCTTTCCTTCCTCTGATATAAACATACTCGGCCTCTTTGTCCTGTTATGATCTTAATGGTTGTCCAGTCTAGGTCTCCTCTTGTACTTTTATGAGCCAGTGGAATTACAGCTTGGTTTATAGACCATTATTTCTGATGGCTCCTTCCATTTTCAAGGCAATATATATGCCCTGTAAATGCAGTTGCTCACCAAATGGCCAAGTATAAAGCTCTGCAATGGTTCTTTGCTAACAGGAAACAGATTCTTAAGAAACTGTGAAATGAACTTGATTGTTGCTTGTAATCATAGAAAATTAGTCATGAAATACAGCAAAATGTTGGAAGAACAGGTAAAGTGTTCTGCCTTAAAGAATGCCCTTATTTCTTAGTCCCTAGAAAGCCAGAGATCTAGCCAGGAGGATAATGTAAAAGCTGAATCTTCAATCTGCTCCTTTTATATCCTATTCTCACCAGGCTGTTTTCAATCACACAAACCCTCAGTAATGTCTTTTTTAAGACCTGGTTAGTAAACACATGGGAAGGAAGAGCTGGTCACAGCTGCAAGAATGATGAGGTTCACATGAACAAATGTGTGATTTTTTCTCTTGCCTAGCTATGAAATTAAAATGGTCTTTTCTCCCCACTCTGAATTTTATGGTGTGTTGCTCCATCATAAAAAAATCAATTAAATTGCAGCTGATAGAGGCTGACCCAGAGAGTTGTCTCTGTTTGGCTCAGCCTGGCCAGGTACTGTCAGCAGTGCCAAAATACAGGAGAATCATGGAGCTCAGCCCGCTCAGAAATGGAATATTCTGCTGTGGGAACCCAGCTTACCACATGGCAGCAGCTCTGCTTTCCTTGGGGACCTGTTATGGCTACTGCTCTGCTTGATCCTAATTATCCCAGAGGAGGGATTGCCTGAATTTGTTATCTCCAAAACCAAGTGGCCATAACCTTGTTGTGGCCGCGGTTCTGCTCAGAGGACAGAAATAGCATCAGCGTTGGCACCTACAACCGCGAACACCAAGTGCTTGTGCATTTTAACGCTCTAAGGTAGAGAAGTCTGAGGAAGATAAGGGAGCAGCATTTTCCCCTGATTTCTTATGGTGTCAATGGTGTGAATTAAATGCTTGTATTCTTTGATTTTCCTACTGGCTGTTTGATACCATGGTATTCCTTCTTACAAGCCTACATTAGTGCATAGAGAATAATAAATAATAAAGAATTAAAGAGAAGTGGCAGTATGATTTGTTTTAAACAAATGACCTTGGGAGTAATTTCCTTCTATTAAAAATGTTTTCAGCACTTTTAGAAAGAAGTTTTTGTAGGGGTACTTCTTTGCCCTATTACATTTTTCTCCAGGAGTTATTGCAATTCCTGGAAATCCTTTGAAATCTGGGCTGGGTTATTGCATGAATGAGAGAGATGTGTTAAGCAGAAGATAATGTGTGAAATAAAATACAGTGAAACATAGTACATCCTTTCCAACATGCCTTCCTACTTTTGTGTTAACGTCCACTAACTACCATGAGCTCAACACAGCATGATATAGGAAGAGGATCGAAGTGAACACTTTATCCTCATGTGGCTGCTATGAAGTTGTTGACATATTGGGTTTTTTTGTGAGGATATTTGTAGTCCATTACTTTCTCATTAGTTTATGCCCTCAAAGGACATTTAGTAAAGTACTTTCTTTAGACAACCAAGCCTCTTAAAATGGATGGTGTCCATCTTTATTCTCCACAAGTGATTAATACATTTCTTTCCTATCGCAGCATTTGTTTACTTGACATCAATCTTTTTAGGTTTTACAGGCCATATATTGCCAAGGTTTACTTATTTTGAATGCAAGCACTGGATTTAAATATTAACATTACAAGCCTAGCTTTTCAACCTGGGCATTTTCTGAACCTAATTCAGTGGAGATGTTGGTTAGTTCAAGTGTTAACCATTCTGTGAGCCATCCCTCAAGTATGTTTTGTGCCACTGCTAGAGTCTCTTGCATCTTCCCCAAGATTGCTGGTCAGCAAACAAATCCATCTTGGCCTTATCTAAAGAAGTTTTTACTGTCACCTTGGCATGTCTCTCTGACAATACTTCCACTGTAGCTTCATGATTCATTTGCCTCTGCAAACTTGAAGCTGAGTCTTCCAAAACTTTTGCTTCCTTTTCATTTTGGGGATAAATGTGTAATCTGGTGCAGAAGAGTCTTATCTAGCAGAGGGAGATAAAACAAATCCAAGTCTTCAATTGCTTCTTTAATAGGTATTTTATTACTTGGACCGAATCTTACTCTTGTGAACCAGACCTGACTCTTTTTGAGAAAGCAGGACTCCCTGGATCGTCTTTGTTTTGTTTTAAGCAGTAGTTAATCACATAACCCCCCCCAATAACTTTTGTTTAATTTTTTTTTCTTTCAGAATTGTTAATGAATGCTAATGAATGATCTTGTATTGAATGTCTGATCTCCCCAAGGTGAGGGTTTTGTTTCTTGCAACCTTCTATAACTGGGGGCATGAAAATTAAAACCAGTTGAAACAGCTAACGTGGATAGGCAGGTAAGGGTTTATGAAATAAATAGTGCATTTTCCAGCAGCCTGCTTTTGTCTGTCTTAACATTTTGAGTCTCAGTTTTACAACACCTGCAATTCACAGGTGAAGCTGGCCTAAGAATAAATAAAGGACTGATTTTAAGCTTAATAACACAGTTTACATTATGGTTCCACAAACATCTAGGTTAGCAAAATGAGAAAGTGCTGTATTGGGGGAGTGGGAGCAGAAACAAGGAGACAGGAACGGGTCAGGATAGGAATACCCTGTACTCTTCTGTGAGGCTGGCATCTTGTGAAACTACAGCCTTGTAAACTGTACAGGGTAAATCAGACTCACCATAGTCCTTGCGGTATACACTGATCTGGCTTTTTTGATGCTTGTTGTACTTCTGAGCTGACACTTTTTCCTACCAGAAATTTGCCACATCTGAAGATAGAGAAATGCAAAGAACTTGCAGCTGGCCCCAAACACGGACGCAGAGATCTGAAGAGATGTTACAACAGTATTATCTGCTGCTTCTAAGCCTGTTTTCTTCCCTCATTAGGAGCAAGAATGGAGATAATGCACCTCTGGTAAACACAAATAAATCAGAAAGGGCTGGTTTATGCCACTTTTCAGCTATTTCAAAAAAATGTTCTTGTCATCTTGAATAGTTGCAGAAGAGCTGACATCACACACTACTTTTCTTTGTACTGATAATAACTGAATTAGTACGAAGTAATTTGAGTTAACATTGATTTCAAATTTAAAAAACACCCTGTTTAAAATATGGATCCTTCATCTTTCCAGGAAGGAGGCAAAATAGATTTGCTTAGAGGCTTAGAAACATTCTTGTTCGTTTTCCTTCTAACTCAGCTAAGTAACAAAATCCATATTTATGTACCAAGAAAGCCAAGTTAAAAAAAAGCCATGGAAGAAATGCTCTAGCCTCAGTATTACACTGATGGTAGTTATCCACTGCTTGCTACTGCAGTCCCTGTGAGATTTTCACTTTAATTCCTAAGGATAAAAAGAAGCTAGTGAGAATATGGGTTGGAAAGTATGCTGAGGATAAAGTTGCTGACAAGTGACGTTTTTACTGTTATTATTAGCAGTAGTATCAAAAGAATATGCCCCAAATCTGAGATAATAGGATTCCTCTCTGACAGCCACTAACCATACACATGATAAGAGAAAATTCCTTTCCTGGTCAGTTTGCAATAAAAATAGCCAAGACAGACAGAGTACTTTTTCAGTCTGAGTTTTAGGGATCACAAAATAAGGAAGAGTGTGACTGAGTTGGTGGAGGCAGGTCTTTCCCACTTTGTGGGGAACCTACAGTTTTGGGTGCTCTTGATGCATTCCACTCAGTTGTTTCAACCATAAGGTGTTCCCTTTCTCACCTGGAAACAGCAGAGGAGGGTGTAATTCTACACAGTCCAATGCCTAGCATCTCAGCCTAATAACTGCACAGTGCTGCTAGTGCCTGTTAATGAAAAAGGGCTCATTTACCATGATGGGAAGAGTCCAAGATATTTTAAACTTCCTGACCAGAGGTTTTACGAGGTTTTTACTAGGTTGCTCTTTTTTTTCCTGTGGTAATTTGGTTTAAAAAGTCCACCATTTAGTCCTGGTTCTCCAGACATCAGACAGTTCACCCAAAGCAGAAATTCAGACCAGGCAGTTTGGTGAAAATAGGCCATTTTCTGCAGAGGGGGATGGAAAAAAAATAATAAAAAAATCAGTGTCTTTTGGAAACAATGAACTGACAATATCTGAGATCATCTTCACAGCAGAAGTCTACTACAACTGAGCTGACCTATGACGACTCAGATATTGGTGATCATGTGAAAATGTCCTTAAGCACTGACACCTGTGACCACACAGCTGTTCTCTCACCTTATCCTATTCCATTTACTAAAGCAAGGAATGTTAGGCCCTCAGGTAGGATGATATTTAGTAGCAGGCTAATACCATCAGAACAATTCATACAACTTTTGAGTCCTCATTCTCTCTGTCCTAAAAATTCTCCAGGAATGGACTAAAACCTAGAGGAACTACCCTTGAGTGTTGCACAGTTTGAAGGTTGAAGGGTGAGTATCTGGCCTTTGCAGAATAGCCCTACATTCTCTCTCTTTTGTTTTTTTTTCTCAGTATGCAGAAAATCTTCCCAAACTGTTTTCCATGAGCTCTAAAACCAGGAGCATCCTACCAGTTTCTTTTGCTAATGCTGTAGTATTATTTCAGGAGAATGGATGGCATTTGCTCTAGAAGCTGTTTGGTACATAATGTTTCAAACACCCTAGAACTGTGGAGAACAACTTACACTGGAGCTTTTTTGATTGAAGCTAACAGGCTACACCAACAGAATTAATTAAGGGTGTTAATTTCCTATATTAGTGCTTGGCTTCTATTGCTTCTCTTCACCTGTACTAATTGTGATTTGTGCAACTTCCTTTAGCTTTGCTTTAAAAGCTATTTAAACTCTAAGCATCTCAGGAGCCTACTGCAGAATATAGATATACTTTGTTGAATTGTTATCCTGTCTCCCAGTAAGAGAGCTTTGTGTTGTTAATTACAGCCTGAAGCTATTGAACGTTACTGGTGTGTTAAAATAAGTGGAAGGAATTGCTCGATGTCTCTCAACATAGGCCACTGAGCATGATGGGGGTTTTATAATCTTGGTAATGTTTTTTTTGGAGGTGATAATTTCACAATTCTTAAGAAACATTTTGTTGTATTAAATGATGTGGTTGGAAGTCCTGCTTAATTATTGATGCACTGAGAACATCAGCATGGATCTAACCTACTATCAGATGGTGACTTTTCTCCTGTACATGAAAGTTTAAGCTTCAGGAATGGTTTGTTGATGAATTGATGTACGGTGCATTGCCAACACTCTCTTTCATATTTTATGAGGCAAGCAAATCATGGGAAAGAAGGCTGACTTTCCTCCTGGAAATTCCACTTTTTAACAGAGGCTGAAGCTAAAGACAAGCTCTGTTATCCACATGAGAAAGTTTTCTCATAAAGACTAGTTATTCACTCTACACTATCTGACCTTATCATTGAAAGAATGAATCTCTCCTTTTCAAAAGAATGTGTTTGACTATTTTCCTAACTTTGTGGAAGGTATGATGACTGACAGCCTTGATTCCTACTCTTCTCTGTGCTGGTTTAGAGGAAGAACTGCTGATGTTTTTCCAGAGCCTCTCATGGTGTACCTGCTTGCTGCACGGAGTCATGCTGGACATGGTCTGACATCGGTGTAAGTGAGGCTTAAGAGATAAAGGGATGGGTGCTCAAAGTGATCAGCTGCCAATTCTGCGCACGGAAACATAATTTCAGGGCTTTGGAAGACAGTCTTTCCCTGGGCCAGTATGACTACATGACAGTGAAGAAAGCTTGAAAAGCTTTTAGCAGCTGAGGAAATCCTCACACAAGATATGCTGTGTCTAGCTGCTTCCATGACCCCTTTCTTACAGAGGGGTTAGAATTGAAAGACAAATATCAGAGTGACAGATTCTTCAGCTGGAGACATACCCTAAAAACTGAGCAGTAAAACATTAATTGTGTAAGAACCAATTTATTTCTGCGCACGTCAGCTCTCCTTTCTCTTTCTGTGCTTGGGGAAAAATAGACCTGGCCACTTGACAGAGGGCAATTTAGAAATTACGAAGTTCTGCAGGCTACAGTAAACAAAGGCATTTCCCCCCCCGACAAGTCCCTCAGAAGTCAGAGGAATCATAGGCTAGACTGTTCTCAGCAACCCAATCTAATACTGCCCTGACATGACCCAATCTAATACTGCATGACACTGCATCATGCAGCAATATTTACCCTTGCCTTAAATCTTGGCATGGTGTCCCATGGTCTGTGTTTTGGGTAGCATCATCAAACCAAATAGTTGACATCAGTATAATTTTTTTTTTGTTTGACAGTCTCAACATTTCCATATTCTGAGAAAAAGGCAGTGAAGATGAGATCATTATTTACTTTCACATACTCATGGCAGAAGAGCAGCACAAATCCCCCCTGTTATAACCTGCCTCTCTTGAACCTTGTCACAAAGAAAATAAATCTGGAACAGTTTCCAGTGAATATATTACCAAATTGAAAACAGACACTAGAAAGCTCTACATACTCTCCCAGTATAGGCAGGTATCTAGCTATATTAGATGAAGGCAGATTTATTCCTGCGCACTCAATGTTACTTTGGCTTGGGTTTGTGTTAGATCTGGCTAGTAACACAGGATTTCAAAACTCTACTAATGCTTGGTACAGACTTATCTGATAAGAGGTCAGAGATCTGAACTTTCCAACAAACACGCTGATTAGAATAATGGAGAATTACAGTAATCTGCAAACTGAGAGGAGCCTCAGCATACTAAGTCATACAGCACCATTGCAAGAATACCATCACAACAAAACCCATAAAAATGTTCGTAGTTTTGGATATCATCCTTCAATTTAGACCTAATAAAAATTTTCACTATCTGCTGCCTCTTCTCAGTAACCTCTGTGAAGACATTAGCTGGAAAAGTGAAAGAACAAATAGAATGAGGGATCACAGTAACCATATGTTTGTGGTTGGTTGAAGCTGTTCATGTTTAAATTAGGTAATAAGCTTTCTATTACATTTTTAAAGAAATCTTTAACTTGTTCGATGTATCAAATTTTATAATGTACCACTAATGTCCAGTTTTCACTCAGAATGGCTACAGATTTCATTTTACTTTAAACTGTGTGATGATTGCCATATTCAACACCCTGCCTTATTGGATTTATAGATAAATGCTGCTACAATTTTTTTATTCACAATTTAACTTCAATCCCTCTGGTTGCTGTTTTTTTACAGGAATAATATTGTATCTCTCCACGCTTACATTGTGCCAAACTTGATTTAGAAATCAAGATATTTGCAGGATATTTATTCCATCACAAGGCAGAAACACAGTCCTGCTTCTGCAAGCCCATTTAAATATTTCACTATTGAGTAAGCCAAATAAGTGTTTGGACCTAACATTAAATGACTGTGTATCCACACTTTAAACTTATGTTATTAATAAGGGTAATTTTTTTGAGACAAGCCTATCTTCTCTTGAAATATACCTTCTGCAGTTCAGCTTGCCAACTTTAGTATGGAAGTTGAGAAGGGGATAAATCAAATGACAAACCAAAGCTTTTCCTTCCTTTAGTGACTGTGCAATGGGTGAATTTTGAAACAAAAGCTTATTAATCTTCATGGAAGAGAAGACATGCCTGGACCAAAGATCCTCCCTGTCCTTCTGCATTCTGTAAGTTCTGTACTAGGGAAGTTAGGTAACTTAAAGAGAATGAAAAAGAGTCAAGAAACATAAGTCCAATTTCTATTAATGAGTTTTCCAGTTTGCGTGGCCCAAAAAGAGCAAGTGTGGGACAAGAAGGGAAAATGTGCCAAGAAGGCAAGATGTGTTTGCCATCACCTGTTCAGACCCTAATGCCCTATCCTGAAGACAGAGTTGGAGACAGCAACATAGAGATAGTCGCAGTGGCTCAGTGGAAGTAGGAAGAATGGTGGCAGGACTGGAGTCTTCCTCGCCACCTGTGCCACGCTTTGTGCCTGAGTACAAGGCACAGTTGCAGCTTTATTTTCGGAACACTGCGATCTGGAGCTTAATGGTAGATGAAGCTGAAGGGGAAGGGAAAGGAAATGCAGACAATTTCATTACCACAGTTGACAACCAACAGATGCTGAATTCTACATCCAGTACTTCATGTCACCTCTTTTATAGCCAGACAGTGCTGAAACTGACCTACTTTGAAAGCCGAACATGAAAAACTCCTGCTTAAGAGCTATTATTTAAAAATTTACACAAGAAAAATGTGTGCTTCAAAGCAACACGTTTGATTATATTTCAGTTCAATCTCTATCTGAAGGAGATTAACTTTAAGCCTGCCCTTTTGAAGAGAAACAAACAAATATAAATATCCTCTCAGAATAACCACAGGAATCTGAGTGTCTGAGATTCGCAATAGTTAAAATATTTCCATTTGATGAATCATTTCTGGAATTGCTCCTCCTCAGGAGTTCAGCTTGACTTTAAGCAGGAATTTTCCAGTGCCCCTAACCTGAATGGCATGTTCACAAAAGTCAGATACTCTGATGGGCCTTAAATAGCTGGGTAAAAATGCAGACCACCATCCTTAGCCCACTGGCTGCACGAGTGGAGCCTTTGTGTCTATGGATCAGGCAAGGGCAACAGAGGCATTCTGAGTCTGTGACTTGGGGAAACCAATCTAGTTGCATCTAAATAGAACCACCTCTGTGTCTGGAGGATGTTTATTTTGGGCATAGGTAGTTTAGATGGTGAATTGGACTGTTATTTTCAAATTAACTAGCTTAATGCTCTGCTACAGCTTGGCACACCATGTGACGAGAGCTCTGTGAACCAAATGACAGCTTTCAGCTGTCAGTAGCCTCTCTCTCCCTGTCATTCATGCAATAGCAACAACAGAATATTGACCTTTCTAAAATGAGCTTAGTGCTGGCAAACAAAACTCTTGAGCATGTGCCACCAGCCATGTTTGCCTTCATCTGTCTTCCCAAGCTACTGTGACAGAGTTGAGATGATCAAAAGAAAAATAACTCATCTATACATAAATATAAAGTCTGCAGTCGGCATTCTCTGTTAGGATATCTTAGTCTGATAACTGATTCTGTTGATTCCTAATAATCTGAATATTACGGTCCTTAAAGCACTGTCTTAACCAAGTCACTTTAAAATAAGGAACTAATAAACAAGAGAAAAGGAAGAGAAGCAGAATTATCTTCGACAGGCTTGTTTTGGTATTAAGGAGCTCTATTGACTTATACTTCTACTGGTTGGTCTAGGTACTAATTTTTTTTGTTATTAGCCTTAAGTCATACCGACAGTGTCTAAAATATATAGACAGGTTTTCCTTTTTTCCCTGAGTATTTGTATTAATCTAAATAAATTATATTCTTAAACTGTCAAAAATACAACTACACAAGAATTTGGATTGAAAGGTATCATGAATTTATTTCAAATATGTATATATTTCAAAGTTGAAGTTATTATGTATATGTGTAATGTGAAGCATAATATGTCAATACTGTCTGCAACAAAATGCATGAAATATCAAGGCAATAGAATATTTATATAAAGTGCTTAAACTGCTTTATCCATTCTTTTTCATGTATCAGCTTTTCTAACTGCTGTGTCTTTGTCACATTTTTTTGTATAAGGATGACATTACTTACAACCTTAGCTAACTGTGACTTAACAATGCTGTTTGTGTGGGAATATAGATGAGCTTTCTAAAGTTTGAAAGTTAGCTAATCCTTTTTGGTTTAGAAACTGGGTTGGATACCTGGTGTGATTATCTTTTTCAGAAAAGTCTGTGAAGAAGGCATTCTGGGAAAAAAGACTAAATTGTTAGATGGATGGATACTTTCTTGTGTTTTACACAGATGATAATGAAATATCTTGGGAGGTTAAAATAAAGATTTAATTCATAATTTATTATGAAGATTTATTGTGGTCAAATCTCATTTTCACTAAAATTATTTCCTAACCTAGATTTTATTTGTAGAAGCCACAGTATTTCCTCTACTTAAAAAAAATAATAAAACAAACTCCAAACTTTTGGAAGTTTTTAAAATTCTAATCCTGCTTGTACTGTGTTACAAATTGTATTAACTTTTAATTATTTTAAAAAACTGTTATGATTAATTTTCTTATTTATTTTATTTCTAGCACCTATCTGCCTGTGGTTGAAAACATATTCTGACCAGATGGTATATGTAGTATCAGAACATTGCAGCAGAAGTTGTATTGCTCCTTGTGTTTCCTTATTGACCGCTTTCTTCTTTTAACTTTAAGAGTTTGTAAATAATAATGATGTCAGAGACAGAGACTTAATGGCTGAAAAAAAATCAAACTTCTAAAATATGAGAAGAATATTAACAAAGAGAGAGGCCCATTTCTTTCATCGTTAGTTGGCAAGTTTGGTGTCTTAATGAAAACACAGATCCCAACACTGGTTCATAGAAAAGAAGGTTATAAATTTCCTGTTAGCAGCATCAGCCGTGTACATTTTAATTTCAAGCAAATACTAATTTTCAAATAAATATATTATACTGAAGAACTAGATACGAAAGCATGATAACAATGGATTAGACAAAAATAAATATCTAAAAAACTGATGGGGAACAATCACTTAATATGATCACTTCTGTTGATAAAGCGTCCAGTCTGACTACTCGAAACTGGTGAAGTCAAAGCTGCAGTCAGAAATAATGTAGCAAAGAAAAACACAGGGTTTGGATTATGTTTTATACCCCTTCTTTGATCAAAAAAAGAGTAACTTCATCTCCTGGGCAGTAAATTCACCTATCTGCTTATGTCTGTTTTAGTTGTTTGGAATGACAGCCCTGAGCCCTGTGGGATGCAGAGACACAGATGTCTGGTGTGCAATATCCCCATCTTGCTCTTGGGAACACTCACTTAAGGACCACATTTACACCTTATGGATTGAAACTGGGGAATGAACTAGCAGATACACAGTAGGGATGACAGAGGCCCTGGAGGGAAGCAGCAAGCTGACCAGATAGCTGGTATCAATCCTTAAGGGCATAAGGGACCCCAATCAAGTTACCTCTGTTTTTTTGGATGGGATGTTGTGAATTCATCCACTGGGAGGGTCTGGAATTCCTGGTATCCCTTCATGTGTATGTCTAGCTACAGTACATGGTGGCCTCTTGAACTCCTGAGTTCATTTTATAGTTTTTGAAATTTACTGACTGAATGTTCCTAAGGCAAGTGGCTTCACCTCTGCACCTTGGGCACTCTGCTAAAATCCATTGTAAGACTAAAGCAGTAAATGTAATCCAGCAACCAGAATATGCTTTGAAACCCACAGAGGATAACTGCTCTAGTAGCACAAAGTGCTACAAGGTGTAGGAGGCTCAGCTGTTTCTCTTTGTTGTAACTTTCTCCAGTTGAGCTTGATCCTTTACCGGAGTAGTGAGTTTGAGATTTTGTGTTTTTTGTAGAATCTGCTTTTCCACCTCAGACTAGATTAGCCAGCTGGTTTCACCTTTTCTACATTCTACCAAGAAACTTGAATGTCTTTTGGGAACTGTGACATGCTGAGTTAAAAATTACTATAATTACTATGATCCCTGTGGAATGTGAAGTGTGCACAGTTTATGCCTCAAGGGGTTTCAGTCCTTGGAGAGCCTATTTTCTGGGACAGCAAGAGCTATGAAATATACAACTCTTGATTTGCACTCAAGATCAGAGTCTGATTTGTATGGTTAAATAAAAAAATGCTGATTTATACAATTTGTTCCTGGGTCATAATTATGGTCTAGAATTAATTGAATAGCCTGGAGGTTTCACAACTGTACATGGTAATGATTACTAAAAATTGATTCTCTCCTATATTTCTTTATTAACTTATCTGAAAATGACATATTGTGAAGAGCAGCTTTAAATATTGCTGTGCTGAGCAACTTTGTAAATTGCTGTTCAAGCTGTTTGTGTTGAGTTTTTTTTTTTCTTCTTCCTTGACTTTTGTAGGTGATTTATTATTTTATAAGTGCCTGAGCTATACGATTAACCAGAAACACAATGTAGCGGAGTGTGGTTTTTTTTCATGTTTCTGACTAAGGATATTGATCTGCTAGTCTTCAGGAAGGGTACATTCCTTCCAGACAGACAGGCTGGATTGTATCCTCTAGACATGAAGACCTTGCACACCCAGTGGGTTATTGTCCCACCAAGAATGCCTGGACTACCTAAGCATGGACTGTCTGTACCCGTGGCAGATGTGTTCCATCTCTCTCCCTTAACAAAACCAGCAGCAGTTTGGTTCAGGCTCCAGAGAAGGTAAAGGGCTGCTCGCAGCCAGGCTAAGAATTCCTCTGGGAAATACACATGGAGCAGAACAACACAGTGAACACTCGTATGGACCCTCTATTGTATGCAATTTGACTATCAGCCAGTACATTTATCCCATGCTGTCATATTTATGCTGTCATATTTGACAGCACAAGTGAGCCTTCTTTACGCTCTCCCTCCGAGGCAGTGTGGTTGCATAATAATGATCTCCCCTCATGCTGGGGCACCTCCAAGAGTGCTCCTCAAAGAAATGAGATCTTCTATCAATGATCGACCTCTGGTTAGCTCTGTTTGAATCCTTCCTGGATGACAACAGAACTGCACATCAGGCAATTCTCCTCTTTAACAAAGATTGGTTCTTTTGCCTGAAGTAACATTTTAAATAGAATGAATAATTTAGACTTATAATATTGTTTGATCTAGTATGTTGTTTGCTTAGCTTTCTTAGCATGAGTAGCAAGACTTGCAGTAACACTAGGCCACAAGCTGGAAATTTCCAGTAAAAAAAACCTCCCAGAATGTATAAGGATTTCTTGGTTTATGTTGGCCTCTTTCCCTAAAATCAATCATGTTGATATATCCCTCTATTAAATTATTTATTGTATATTATCTGATGCCTGAGAATCTGCTTCATGAAACCTTGGATACAGACTTCAGCACAAGCTAACAGTGGATATGCAGATGGAAGGATCCAGTGCCTGAGTGTCTGCTCAGCAAAAACTCAGATTTGGACTCCAGAGTGAACTCATGCCAGGTGCCCATATGGACACGTAAGTGACTTGAGGATAAGCGTTATGAAATTTTTAAATCTTAGCTAAGTGATATACAGAATTTAATATTCACACATAACCCTTTGACTATAAGCCCATATAATTCTTTTGTTATAAACACATACAATACAATTCTCTGTCATATATTTCTTCCATGCAGTAAGTAATACCATGACCCTATCATTGAACTCTATTCAGTTGCTCTTTTATCTAAATACAAGTTTTATGTGAAATCTCATTTGTGACAATACATGAGAGGAGCTGAGATGCAACCTGCTTTTTTTGCTGTTTTGAAAATGGATTTTTTTTTAGGATATTTGGACTCTGGATGGAGTGAGTTTAATGCAGAATTTGTCATTTTTTAACCTTCGTTACTTTTTAGTATTCATTATTGTTACCTCAATGGGCTTCTCTGGCCAGTTTCCTAAGTATGGGCTCTATGCTTATCTGGTGCAATCACTCAACAGGCAATTCTGCAAATTCTGCCTCCTGCTTGGCCATCCAAGTGGTCCCATTGTGAAAATATGGGAGGGTTTGACTTCTGTTGATCAAATGGTGGGAAGGCTTTGAAAGCCTCCAGAAGTGGTAGAATCACTCTGAGGTTGAGACAATATACAGGTTAATCACATGGGAATTCTCTGGGAGAAGTAAATAGCTGTGAAGGTAAGACCAGTTCCTCTGAAATTATGAGGCAAAGTGTAAAGATGGAAGTAATGTTATTACTATCCTTTTGTTACTATTATCATACAAGTTTAAGCTTTGCTATTGGCTTCATAGATATTTTTTCTTATACTCTGAAAACCATTCTGATTCTATGATTTCCTTAAAAGGTTTCACTTCAAGCTCATCCAAATGTTTAATTTAGATAAAAGTTGACCATGGCATAAAGATAGTATTACAGTATTGTCTCACTATCTTCAATAGTATTATTTCAAACATTACTATAACACAGAAAATCAAATAAGAAACTTTCAACTGTATGGAAAATTAAACATTTGACCTTACTTACACAATTTTTTTCCAGTGGAACTTCCCAGTCAAGTTACTACCAGGAAACTTTGCATTTCATCAGATCAGCACTTTCCAGCAGACTATTGTTTTACTCAAAAAGTTTCCATCTGGCTCTTTCATTTGCATTGAATATTCTGAGTCTAGTCTCTAAGAAAAACTTATAACATTTGAATTCTGCATGTTCTAAACCCTAGAAAAATATAAGAAATGAGGGACATAATCTGCATTTTCTGATACTCTGAGATAACAGTTGTAATTAATTGATTTAAGTGGATTTCAGACGAGTTCCTTTGGCTTGACAAGAAGTGCCCGGCTTGTGACCTCAGTGGGGTTTTGCTTTGGCACTTTCTTAAAGGTGATGAACTTACTGTCGTCTTCACCTCCAAAAGCCATCTAAGACTTTGCACAGCTGGTGGCTGCAGGAGCAGCAGGTCAGACTTGCAGTGCTCAGGTCTGTCATAACTAAGAGGCCTGGAGCACTGTACTCCCTCTCCTTATCAGCTTTCAAAACTAAGGACAGTTGAATTTGACCATTTCACACTTTTTTTAATCAAAGGAGGAGGAGCAGGTCCTGTTGCAGGATCTTCTCGATGCCAGTAAAGATCTTACAGGTCCACAACATTTCGCTGTCTGATGGCACCACTGAGGAGAGCCTTTTCACCTCCGTATGCTCTATGTGTTCATAAATTCCTACTCCAGTCAGAGGACTTAATTTTATTTAATGTCTCAATGGCATTCTCACTGTTTATGTGTTGCTCACTATGTGGCACTTGCAGACTTGTTCTTTCTTGGCTCTATGAGTTGGATCTGCTTATGGATTGCCCTCCTTTTTTTTGTAGTATATTTTTGCTCTGAGAAAAAAATGGGTCGGGGCAAAGTTAAAGCTGCTGCCCATCCTTTCCACATGTGTTGACTTTCACCACAGTAATTTGCAAATTCATTGAAGAGAAAGGCTGAATATAAAAGGACATGTATGTAAAGAGAATATAGACATCTTCACCAGTGGCTGCAGAGACTTGACAACATTTTGTCAGCTGCATAGTACAGAAGCAGGGACAGAATGTGGTGCATGTTGTTCCAAAGCTGAGCCTTCCTCCTGCATTCTCAGTCCAGCCACATGGCTTGATGGGGACATGAGAAACTTTCCTTCTCTTCTGCACCAGAAAAGGAGGAGCACAGCAAAATTATCTTTTTTTCATAGCTGAAATGAGACTTGAATCCTCTCTGGGATGTTAATAGAAAATTAGTCCAGTTTGTCTTTTGTGACATGAAGCAAATCTCAACACCAATTATTAATGCTTCCCCTCTTAAATGCTGCCTCTTCTTCCTCTTATTAGCCCCTCTTATCTCTGCTGCAGTTTTCCTGGCTCTAGAGATACACTGGAGTAGCACAACAATAGCGTATATTTTTTTTCCTCTCTGTTGTTGTTGCCTTGTTTTGTTGTACAGGGATGTCTTTGATTGTTTATCAGTTTAAGTGCTCTGGGCAATGTTAGCATTCAGGCTATCAAACTGTTAAGGGTCTGATTCTGCAGAACTTCTTCTAAGAGATGCTGAGATATTTTTATGTTTCTTGATGGACTTGGATAGGTGTAGAGGACATTCATCCCTTCAGGCATAGCTGAGAATCAGGCCCTAATTGGTGTTAAATTTAGGACTAACAGCCACCAGTGTTTAGCAAGGATATGTGTTTGCTGGAGAAGAAGGAGCCTCATGCTGTGTTGATTGATGCTGATTTCCATTCCATTATTTTAGGATGTGCACTCCATGCTACCGAGAGGCCAATTATCAAAGGTTGTTTAAAAGACACATCTCTAAGTAACGGGATTCATCATTTATTCAGGGGGTTATGCTTCTGCCTTTCCCGAGTTCTCTAGTCTACCTACAACAGAAGCGCTTGTATTACATATATTTCCAAATTTCCACCTCTGAAGATTGTGCTTGGCTTCCCGTGGAATTTGGTTCGATGCTTCATGAAGAATTACACTACGTATGGGAAAGTTTTTTCCTGGGCAGCATCATTGGTCCCAGGATATCAGACCTACTCAAAGTAGTAGCAACATTATAAAGCAAGCAATGTTCCTGGAGGAAATATAAGGAGTACCAACATTTGGTTCAGTTCATAAAAGGCTAATAACCACAGAGCAGTAAATAATCCTTACTGTCCCTTGGTCCTTCTTCCCCCAGCCCCACTCCCCCCCGTGGAATAATAATAATAAAAAAGCCCAATTGTCCCCAAAGAATAATAAGAAGTTTGAGATGCAAAGATACAAACCCTCAGCATGATACCACCCATGGCATACCCTTGAGTTCCTTTATTTGGCCAAAAAAAGGATGCTAGCTATCAGATTTAATCATATTTTTTCAAAATACTAGGTGGAGCTGAATCCCACTTTCAAACCCTGTGAACATCTGGCAGCTAGAAATTTAGTGATGTTGTGAGGGCCACAGAAGTAATTAGTGAAGACTGTACTCTCTAGTAGAAGAAACACGGACCGGCCCTTTGCCAAAGACAAGTCACATCAGCTAGGGAGGCTGGAGGTGTTGCAAATTAGCCAGCTAAACAACCAGTGTTCCTCCATGGAAAGCTCTGTCTGCCACAGGGAGGGGTGTGAGGAGGGGTACTGTGGTGAGGCAGTGCCAGTGGCGTCCTCCTGCGCAAGGGAGATGAGATCAGTGCCTCAATCTTCCACCCTCTGCTCAGACCCTGCTGCATTCCCCAAGCTCATCAAGACCTGATTAAAACTTAGTGTTTGTCCAGGTCTCCTCACATGCCAACTAATTAATAGACACAACACCATGGTGAGGAAGATTAAAGCAATATTATTATCTTAATTTTTCACATAGGGGCACAGAAGAGGAGAAAAATGCTGAGCTAGTAGTAAAGTGTCAAGCTCCCACACTCACAGTGTCTACCCCAGCTGTATGCTTTAGTACATGGACAGGATGTGTATATATATAACGAGCTATCCATTGGGTTTTCAAGATGCTGACCTTGCTATAAGCCTCAGTTACAGACCACAAATGGAAATATGTTCATTTAATCTGAGAATGACTCTGTCTTTCCAAACGTCAGGCTGTCCCTAGAGCATCTTGTTTCATTCTATTCAGGTGACTTAATTGTTCTTTTAAATGCAATCTCATCAATGTGTGCCCAAAATTCATTCAGATTCCTTCTGGGAAAGTCCCTGGTTCTGATCTGGATCTATACAGAAGACTTTTGTAGTACGGAAGAGAAATTGAATTAGGTAAGGCAAATTACCTCTAAAAGTACTCCCTATAAGATTGAGAGAGAGGGATTTTAAAGCATATTTAATAAAATATAATTAGAAAGAAATTAATTCTGTCCTATTCTGTAGGATTATCTAAAGCAAACTGTAAAAAATAGCATATTTTCTAATACCTCTTTGCATTGATGGAACTTGCTCTGCATCACACTCTTACCCATTGTCACTATCACTCTGAACAGTTTTGTCCTATGCTTCTCTTACAGCCAGTAGATAGAAATTAGCATTTTCAGAGCAAAAATATTTTCATCCAAAAATAAGTCAGATGAATTGCACCTTAAAGAAAGTCCTGTTTTCCTTTGGGGACCATAGGGCAGCAAAGAGACACGAGTTCAGACAGAGCTGTCTACATCATAGATGCTGAAAATTAGATAAGGTAAAGACTACTCATCATTCTCCTTTTCTCCCTGTATTAAACTGCATCACTAATTTCTTGTGTAATTACAGGTGTTGATTCAGTCAGTGTCATCACTTCCGTGATTTTGCATCAGGTCCTTTGGATTTGTTCCTGAACAAACATCATATACATTAGGACTAGTCTTTCTCCTTTTCAAAGGTTTTCTCCCATGTAGGAATATTCCTAAGATCAGTTTTCTATTTTCAACTTGGTATTGCTGAGTTTATAAGTTGCTGAGGTATCCTTGGGAGTCACAGTTCCCACAGAGCTGGGATGTGATCCTTGTGATAGCAACATTGTGTTGCTATCAGGTAGCTAATGGTCATATCCCCCGGTCACTGTGAGACTGCAGGCTCACCTAGGATTCTTAGTGACACTTTATGAGTCTCTAGCAATCCTCTCATAGTCAAGTAAATAAGAATCCTCTAAGAACTGAAAGTACAGAGGTCATTGCTATAATAGGTCTCCAGGGCTTTACAATGCAGTTTTATTTCCTTGCTAAATTTAGCTGCTTGTTTCTTATTTGCCCAAGAGAACCAACATATTATTTAAGGGATATTTTATTTTGTGCTTTGCCAGGCAGACTGTATGTGAGGATATGAGTATATGTTTGTGTGTATACTGTATATTGAGCAATTTTGGTGGCTATTTGCCAAAGCAGATAATAATGTTGTAGCTTTAGTGTCTGTTTATTTCTCCCCTCTCTTCTCCAACCTCTCTCTCACCTCCCTATTGATTTAGTGCAGCCAGTGAAGTTTTACAGCCTACATTTAAGGCAGCTGCTCTTTGAAATCCATGAGGGGCTGCTAATCAGAACTAACTGCAAGCATCAGGTGCAGTAGGCATCTCAGTCCTGGCCTATTGGCTTAAGAGAGCATGAAGGGCTAATTTCATGGCTGATAAAGCTTTCTGTCAAGGAGGTCTCCCAAACAAATGAACATTGACTTTTCTTTACAAGGGAAATAAAAATGGTCTTTTATCACAAGTTCCCACTTGTGCAAGGTAAGAAGTCACATCCCTGCTAGGCTATCACTAGCCACCTGGGACTATTTGGGAGTTTGCTAAGTTGTCCAGACAAGATTTCCAAAAGGATTTTGGAACCTAATTTCATTTTAAGAGCTCACTTTCCCTTTGATTTCCTGGAGATTTTTAATTTTTTTGTCCAGAGACAATAGAAACCAGTGCCAGATTTTCCACAGGCTTTGCAACTGTTCCTTAGGCATTTCTGAGGAGACCAAAAGCTTTTAGACACCCATCTAAGAACTGGGTCCCTTTCAAATCCCTTTCAGAATCTGGATCTTTATCACTTCTCTTTTTCTGGTTTGCCATATTACTTCTTCCCTCCTCTTTTCATCTGACTGGCCTCTTGATACCACCTGCACTATCCTGCTCTGCCAGGAACATGAGCTTTGACTTCAGCTTGAAGGGAGAACCCATCTTCCTTTTCTTCTGAAGAAAATAATATTATTTCAAAGCAGATGGTTTGATAGTCTTTCTATAAAAGGAAATTAGGTCAATTTGATATCATTCAGATGTCCTTTCTTCCATTAAGAGTCTTCACCAACAGAAGCAGATGACATGTCTTAGAAGTATCATGTAGCAAGTAGTTAAGTGCAGTTGAAGACTGATGCTTTCAAGAAAATCATTTACTTGTATAAAATTAAGAAAATCCTCACATACTTCATAGAACATGGCCTATGAATCTTTCAAAAATGGTATCATTTGTCTTTCATTCTTTCCTGATTCGATGACGTGATTTCAGCCAGCATTGCAGACATTTCAAGGACACAATCCCTACTTTTAATACTGAGATCACTGAGTTTCCCTGCAAGTTCCTCAAAAAGTCCTCTCCAATTCTAATCCTGATCTCTGCTAATCTTAAATACATCATTCTTTCATGACTGTTTTTTAGTGATCCTCTTAGGGCTGATTTGCACTACAAAGGCTAAACTGGGAGAGAGATGTTGCCTGTGTTCCCTAGGGCAGGTTTTATTTTGTCGATGTAACTTCATTTACATTTATAGTAATGATGCCTATACATGTTGCAATCTTCTCTTCCCTGCAGTTCATCAGCATACCTGAATGCTGTAATTTGGATTTAGCTTTCAAATAGGGTTGTTGAACTACTCCATGAGCCAGTAGTAAAACGCTTAAAGTCTTTGACTACAAATCCACAGGGCTCACTCTGGTCTTGTACTTAATGCAGTCTCCCTGGCAGAACTAGATGCACACTGATTTGTTCAGGAATAGGAATCAAAGGTGCTGGATTGATGCAGATCGGCATCTGTCATTCATTCTAGAAATTGGTGTGCTCTGCCTTCACCCTGCCAACCTCTGAATCACCTGGCTCCAAGTGAAGCTTGTACATATTAGTCTACCAGGTTATTTCCCTTGCCATGCTTCTTGAATGGCAAGCTCAGATAGGAAAGTTTACCAGCTCTCTCTGCCTGTTGGTGGTGTTGTATGCATACCTGTCCCTCCATGCAGACAGAAACATTCATGTCACAGAGGCAGACAGTTCTCACAGGATGAGATGCAAACTTTGCCAGGACCCTCGGGATGCTGGAGAAGGACAGGCAGCAATGCATTTAAAATATCATGTGTGTGGTAGGTTTTAGAATGTTATACATATATATGAAAAACAGTGCTGAAACAAGCCTAGATTTCCATGGTATCACATATGCCATTGCTATTAATGAGGGATACAATCATGGGCATAATTATTGTTTATGCTATCAAATGACATTTTCTTTAGGCAGAGTTTTGCCCTGGAGTTTTAACTGCTCCCCTCATGGGCTGTCTGAAGATGTTGCTTGTTAGTGTCCTGCACTATAGCAGGACTCCTTTCTTTGTATTACACATTTGCTTTCCAGTTAAATTAAAACACTTCCCACTTAAACTGACACAACATTTTTAGGCAAAAAGTGGTTCTTTTTTGGTTTGTGTACTGCCTCCCTTATTTTAACTTATGTCTGAGAATTGAAGTTAGACCTGCAGCCAGGCAGATCAACATAGCTCTGATGAAATAGCTGAGTCTTTGGAGGGCAATCAGGGGTTGTAATTTGCCTGGATAACTGCAGTGACACCTCTAAGAATGTCAAATAGAGGTACCGGTCCTTTGCAGACATGATCTGCCAATGGATGAGTTTTACGCAGGAATTCTGCATTTCCATTTTCACCACTGGGTTCAAACATGTTTCTGAGTTGGCTCTCCTTTCACCACCTTTTTCACCTTTTCTTTTCTTTAAGCCTTTGCAAAATCACAAAACTGGTTGAAACTTAAAATGTTTCATAGTAAGAAGACAGATATGACTACAAATGAGAACACACCATCCCCCAAGGAAGCCCCAGTTTCCCCATTCATCATGATTAAAGTATACTACATATTTATGGCAGAGTTTATGTCATTGTATATTGTTTATGATTATGTAGTATACGCTCACTTTCTCTGGAGAAATACAGTCTCATTTTTGCTTCTTCACTTTTTCCTCTATTTTGTTTTATGTGATATGTTAGTGCAAGATGAATTTTAGGGCTTGCTTTGAAAAAAGAATATGTAGGAGATAGGGTTAACATATCGCTTTTGAAAAAGACTTGCCTGTAACTTTTAAAAAAAATGCTAGGGAAAGTAATATGAAGAATAATTAGTTCTAATATGCGATTTTTATTTAAAATGCATTCTTTGAAAATGTAATCTGTGAGGTTGGAGGCCATACAATTTACATGCATACCTTTTCAGGTTTTGTTTTCTCATTTGAATAGTGTTTTGTGAGTGCTGTAATCTCTCTGAATTCCCGTTATTTGTTCTGGAAGCAAAGATGGAATCTGCAGAAACAATGTGGAACTTGCAGCATATATCCTTCCTATGCTAATGAATATGTGTCAGAGAAGAATGGAGAAGTGTTGTAGTTCTTGTAACACCCAGGCCATACACTTGCTTAGGATGGGTGTATGACTCTAGTGTTTAAATTCTGGAGTCAACACTGATTTGGACTGCCTGAGCTGCTGGACGGCCAAACACTGGCTCCCAGGGCAGCCGACAGAGAGAAGTTGTCATAACCTCGGGCACTAGAGAGGAGGAGCTGGAACAGCTGTCAATTGGAAGCCTTAGGAAAGGGAAACCTGATTCATTCATAACTTCCTTTAAGAGTCTCTTTAAAGTGCTGCAAGAAGTGTTGGTGTGGTGTGAATTGAGTTCTTGCTCCCGAAAGCTGGTGCTAACCTGACAGCACTGACTCAAAAAATGCCCTTGACAAAGGAATGAGTTATTGTATCTAGTCAGCATCCTATTTCAGCTGAGATTTCAAGACAGGTAAGTACCCATCTTCTTAAGTGCCTTGATGAACTAGGATATGAGGCAGTTCCTTAAACCATTAGGTTCACTGGTGTTTTCCATGTGTGTTGAAAGACAGACCTGAGCTTTATTGCCCAGGTTAACACAAATCAAACAAATCTATTCTTCTCTGGATGTTACACTACTGCCTGGTGAAGTGTCTAAGAGCCAGTAGCTTCCCAAGAGGATCTTATCAGGACATGCTAAGGGAGGACTGCAATGCAAATGCAAATTCCAAGGTAAACTACTCAGTTTTTACCTCAGCCTTGTTCAAATGGGCAGCAAATGCTGTGTCCAGTGCTTTCAAGTGGCAGATGAATTCACTTGGTGGGGCCCCACTGATTTTGGTGCATGACTACAGCATTTTGCACAACAGACAAGAAAATGATAAGAAGGCACTCGAATTTCTGGACGATACTCACCTGCCATAAGCCAAAGTTAAAAATACATTTGTGTGGGTTATGTGCACTGTCTCCTTTTGTTGACAATCATGGCTATTTTAATGTTTTCAGCTTTTCACACTTTCTACCTTTCTGATTTACCCCTTTCACAATGAAATTGTGTTTTAGCTGACTGTGGCAGCTTCTGCAATTTGCCTGTACAGTTTGGAGGTGCACAGGAGAGAGGAAGAATGCTCCACAATGCCTTTAGGTTCTCTCTCTTCAAGGGACAAATGCAAAGCAGTCCAAGTCCAGCTCTTCCTTAGCAACATCTGTGAACAGAAAATATGCTCAGTCCAGTCTATTTCTAATTGCCCTTCTGACAATTCTCAAGTTTTACATTGTTCATATGTGATTCAGATGTGACAGGATAAAAGGGAATAATTTGGTAATACCTACAGGTTTATACTGCAGCACATAACAGTGGCCAGCCGGGTTCACATTGAAAAGAATATTTTGTTCTCTTTATTCTAATCGGGATACCCCGATGGGGACACTGTTGAATTGTTTAAATGGAAAAGCCCAAGTTTTGTTCTTAAAAAAAAATACAACAAAGCCTAGAATGAATTATTGGCCTATTTCTCACCATGGCATGGAAAGCATTTTCCATCTTTCAACCTGAAGCTGGTCCACTTAGTATAAATAATGAAATATTCAGTGAGCCACAGAAAAAGACCAGCTTTGTAGCCTGGGGGGCTCCACTGTGTACAAGACAGCTCAGGTGAACATCTTTATCATGGGTGTATTGGCTATTCTTGGTATGATCTGAGAAAAATGACATAAAGCTTTTTGGCTTTAATCCAGTCAGACTTTTTTACAAAAAAAAAAAAAAAGAAATATTGTGGAAGATTTTCCATCAGTTCTAGTATAGGCATACAATATAAGTGACAGTTTGTAAAAAGTCAGTATTAAAAGAAACAGTGCTATGATTTTTACCACCTTGCATAACATGCCTCTCTCTGAGCTGGGCATTTCTGGAGCAAAGAGAATTTAGAAAATTAGTCTGAATTGTAACAGACTCAAGGCTTTGTGAACTGGAGGTGGCTTGAGGACACCCACAGGCCTGTGAGTTATTTATGCCAGAGTAGTTTACACCGCTAACAAACAGAAAGTGAAACTGCACATAAATGAAAACCGAGGCGGGCTAGTTTGATGTTACTTTCCTGAACTTCACCAAGTTCAAAATGGAAACCCAAAGAGAGGATGAAAACTGTTTACTTAAAAAAGATATTTTATATAAATAATACATAACGATTACTTTTATTAATTTTTTACAGCTAATTAATATTTTAAAAGAACAAAATGTCTATAAAATAAAAATGCATTATAATACACTCTTTTCCTAAAACTATATAAAACACATAATTATCACAGCCTTCAGAGATGTTTGGCAGACCACTATCTAGCTGTCTATCTTCAATTACAATACATCTTAAATTAATATGAGAATGGAGATTCTGGAATAAAAGTAAGGAAGTTGACGAATTTTCTATTAGTCTGCATTTAATGAGAGACACATCGTATCTACCTAGTAAAGGCATTTGTACTTTCTTTGCAATTATCATTACAGCTAATTAACAGCAAATGCTCATTCACCAGCTATATTTAAGAAGTGATGACACCAAAGAGGAGGGAAGAAGAGAGATGTAAATTTTTAATGCCTTATTTGCCTTAAGTCTGCATGGGAATCATGAATAATTGATGGTAATGATGGTTAATCTGAGCCCATCAAAAGGGATCTTTACATGTTATCTCTTCCTCCAGCCTACCCCATGGCAGCAATCCTGCTCGGGAGAAGGCTGTAACCTGCTTAAGTCTTGATCAACCAAACTAGCTTTGTGGATGTCTACAGCAGGCCCTTGCTGTCTTTAGTCACTGTAATTGAAGTGGGTTAGGGGTTGGTTGCACAGACCACTCAACTGGCTGGTGTCCTTCTTGGAAACAGCCTCTGGGATGTGGCTGGGGACAGGCATTTCTTCCAGTTGCACAAATATATGTGAATGATGACATTATCCAGAGTCTAGTGAAGCCAGCTGGACTCACAGATTACATTTGTACAAAAAATAAAATGAGAAAGAATCTGTTCTCTTACACTAGGTGCAAAATGTGAAACCTTCTTCCATTCTTCCCAAACTGGTCTTATCCACAGTGCTTAACAGACACAGATTCTGGTCCAGACTATTTCCTGAGCTTCAGTAAAACCTCACTGGCACATGCAAAAACTGTGCTAGAAAATACAGTGAAACACTTCTCCCCTTATATTAGGCAATCCTGCTCAGTCTGCTAATACTGGCATGATTCATACCTCACCTCATCTTTCTGTCTACGCACCTTTTACTCTCAGGAAAACTGTCAGAGTCTGCATTTGCTAATATGTATATTGACACCAACAGAAGTTGTAGCCCAGCACTCTGTAACACTGCTTTGAAGTGAAGACATGAATGGAGAGCCCTGACCTGAAGGAACCAGCAGACTAAATCTCCTTCCTGCACTCCACATGACAGATAAGTAGCATTCTGGTGAGATGGGCAGGGGAAGATGGAGAAAACATGACAAACTGAATTAAATAGTATACTTGCTCTGTACTCCAATATCCAGCTGTCTTGTACAAACACTTTTTTTTTTCCTGCTGACTAGTGTTAAGAAGGTTTTTTTTTAGCAAGTTACTGAGGTAAAGCACAACAATCATTTTCCTTTATGTGTGTTTTTTTTCTCTCTGCAGGGCTTTCTGCCAAGCTGGGAAAGGAGGAAAACGCATATACATACATAGTATAGCCAGCCAGGAAAAAGGATGTGGATTCAAGAGTATTTGTTCAACCCAAAGTCTTGAATGCAGAAGTTCAAATTTGCCAGGCTAGTCAGGGAGAAACACATTTCTCCTGCAAGAGAGACACTGGTCTGGGAGGTCTTGCTGTTATGGGTCAGTTTCAGATCCCTCCCTACATGACAGTACTGTTCCTTGCTGGGACCTTTTCTCAGGGGGTGGTGTGGGCACGGGCAGGCAGGGATGGGTGTAGGGCTCCTCTGGTGCCTCTGGAGAACCAATGAATTCCTTTTCTGCTTCTCAGAACAATGACGAGGGGTTACAGGATGGGAGGATGGTGGAAAAACACCCACGAAAGCCATAGTGCCTGCCAGCATTAGTCTGATTTAGTCAGTTTGGCTCTGCTCTGAATTTGGGCCTGCATCAGGG
Source organism: Clamator glandarius (assembly GCA_033459285.1). Lineage (NCBI taxonomy): Eukaryota > Metazoa > Chordata > Aves > Cuculiformes > Cuculidae > Clamator > Clamator glandarius. Next base: position 8,271,464 of record JAUNZM010000333.1, on the reverse strand, counting down.
GAGCTTCTGGGGAAGAAAATGGTCATCTGTGGGCATGGTTCCTGCTGTATCTGGGAAAGAGCATTTACTGCCTTGAGTGATAGGTGAGGATTCTAGGAGGAACGAAGTCCCCCTCACAGCTCACAGCCCCCTTCTTGGCATACAGTCTACAAAAAAGAGCCTCCCACCTCTTTTCTAGACCCGCCTTTTGGAGGCACTGTTGTGCTGCTGGCTGTACAAACTCACAGGCAGGCAGGCAAGGATTTACTGCTGGAAAAGAAAAGAGGTTTCTCTTTATCTCCCACGCTCCAGCATGGCTGCGGCAGCAGCTGCTCACCAGCATGGGCAAAAGGGAGACTCTGACCTTGCAGCTGCACCACAATCTGAGAGAAACCTCAGTATCTGGGGAAGTTTACTTGTCAGTAAACAAAACAGCAGATAAGAGAGAAAAGAAAGGCTAAAGGAAACATTGTTACTAATCCAGCACCCTAGTGTTGATTAACCTTTCTTCTGCTTCACCTTAATATCACTGTAATTGATGGTCACTTTCTAGTGACTGTTCGTTAATTTCCCATGTGTACGAGCAGATACTTCTCCCTTCTTTGAGAAATGGGTTTTGTGTCAGGTTTTTTTTGGTGAGAGGCATCTGATCTTTTGCACATAGCCATCAGCAGTTTGGGTGGTAGCATAGGGGCTGCAGCACTCTGCTTGATCTAAGTGGATCAGCCTCCACGCTCAGGGCTTCAGTTAAGATAGGCTGGCTGATAAGGCCCTAAGGGAGGTGTCCACACCAGTGAAAGGGATATAGAATGAGGCTGGGCAGTGGGAAAGGGACCAGTTTCTTTCTGCTGTTGAAACTGATGTGAAGTCCTTCCACTCAGGTTAGAAAGTAGGAGAGTAATCCTCTCTGGTGGCATTAGGACAGATGCTAAACCAAAAGGTTGGACTAGTTGGACATGATTTGCTTCTTATCGATCTGCTGAGCAGGAGTTAAGAGGTTAAGAGGTTGGCTTGGAAGCATGGCCCAGGGGATTTACAGGGCTTACAGTAGTTTCTGCCACTAAAACCTATGCAACAAATAAATTCAGGGATAACTATAAATGACAGTTATTGAGAAATATTTAACGACATTCAAAGGCTGTCTTATTTCAGTTATCATGGCCATTTGAGTCAAGTATACACTTATTTTCCAGGACCAAAGGGTTTTTTTCTCAAGAACTCTGGCATACCTCTACCACTGCTCAGCCACCTTAGATTTAAGTTGGACATTTTCTTCCTGCCACCTCCACCTCTGTGATGAACATAGCTGGGAGAGGTGGGGTTGACATTGCTCTCTTTGCAGAAAATTTGTGCTGGAAGTCATCTTGTTTAATGGAAAGTTAACTCTGTCTCCAGAGTGTCTGGAGTCATGTGGAGAACAGGCTGCAGCTTATGGTGAGATGCCTGAGTTGCCTTTAACTTAACTGGACTGTGGGACGCAAAAACCTCATACAAATTACAAATTCTAAGTAAGGATTTATTAGGCCTTTTTTCATTATCCTCTCTTAAGTGGATTAGACCATGCTGGCAGAAAAAGAACAGACATGGAATGAGTGTTAAGCCCACACCAGATCTGAATATATTTGTCAAGTTATTATGTACACAGCAATAAGAGGCAGCAGGATTCCAGTAATAGTCATCTTAATGTGTTGTTAGTTTCAAGCGATTGTACATCTTTTCTCTGCAGAAGAATTGTTTGCTACACAAGCACATTACATTTAGGAATAAATAAAAACCACTCTAAATCATACCATTAGTGTGGCCTCATTTTCTGTCTCCTGGGACAATAAAGATCCAGTGAACTGATTGTGAATTAATTTTGCATCACGGGAACACTCTATGCAGTCCATGAGCATCTGTAAACCTTTCATAATGCATTAAACATAGTTAAAAAAGATATATGCCTACTGTACCATGGGTACCTTTTCTCCAAAAAGACAGTGGATTTCTTGCCAGCTTTCTAGTGCAGGCTCCATTTTCTCTTTCCTGTTTCAGGAGGCATGCTTAAAAACCAACCCACAGTGAACTCCTATCTAAACGAAATGGCTTATATTAAGCAAAGGTTTGCTTTCCAATACCTGAACTGTTTGGGGCCTGCATTTTTGAACTGTAAATTCTAGGAAAGAAATGAAGAAAGCTAAATAGAAGAAGTGTACTGATGGGACTGGATGTTTTGGGAATATCTTTCATACCCTCATGTCCAGTCTCTAAAGCAACTTGTCATATAAAATTCTGAGTGGGATGGACTGCGTTCACAAGGAAAGGAATAAACGTCACTAATCAGTACACAGAGTTTGCTGTCCTAGCTGCAAAAGGAGCAAATGACAAGTTGCTTTTCAGGGATCTTGTTCCCCTAAAAGACCCACCATGGAGGTATGTGTTAACATCTCTAATATAAAGTCTTCTTTTTATTAAAAAGAAAAACAAAATTCTGGCCTTTCTCCTTATGGAAATTGCTTTAAAAATATCACCCCATTGCTGGGACTGACAAGGCTCTGAGTTTTTAAAATAAATAAGTAAAATCACAGCTTGCCTGCAACCTTACCAACTGTGCTGCTGCCTGTTGCATCCCCAACTACCACACAACTGCCTGCCCCTGGCTGAGTTTGTGCATTTGCTGGAGTCTGCCACGTTTGGGAAATCTGGACTGTTTTTTCACATACTAACCTTCAGTTTGAATTTCCTGTGGCTCTGATAGATGCTTGTAGAAATAACCATGTTCTCTTTAATAGTGCTATCTACAAGGAAAGAAGAAAAAGATCTGAAAAATATAACAGACTTTCTTGACCTGAACCAGGTTCTCTACAAATGGCTTATTATATGCTTGTGTGTTTTTCCTCTTTCCTCTCCTTAGACTCAAAACCTGGAGCTTGAAGGTTCTTGAAGGTTTATGAAGCAAAATTTTCCCTATGAAAGTATGTTGGTTATGAGAGACCCAAGGAAACGACTGGACATTAGTGAATGAATAGCAAGGAAGTTTTTAAAATATAATAAAATAGAAATAAATCTGAAATAGTACATCTTTCTACCTCTGGAGCATCTAAATAGACTTCTAAACAAAAAGTCTGTAAAATTTTAACCCAGAGCCCCACTGAATTGTTCTAAAGCTCAAGTTCTACCATAGGCTTCACTCAGAATTAGGCACAAAATTTGGGCTATGCCACATAGTGTTAAGCCCTCAGCATGTGTGTTAGGAAATATATTCAGAATATATTCAGCCCTGATTTCAGCTGTGACTATGTTTCAGCATGTCAATAGGCTCACTGAGGTCAACAGGATCAAGAGCATGATTCAAGCTAAAAAACCCCATAGAATCACAGAACAGTTTGGGTTGGAAGGGACCTTAAAGATCATCTAGTTCCAATCTCCTTGGCATGGCCAGGGACACCTCCCACTAAGTCAGGCTGTCCAACCTGGCCTTGAATACGTCTAGGGAGAGGGTATTCATAACTTTTTTGGGCAACGTGTTCCAGTGCCTCCCAGCCTACACCGTGAAGAATTTAATCCTAATGTCTGTTCTAAATCTTTCCCCATCCAATTTAAAGCCTTATCCTGTTACTACAAGCCCATGTATAATGTCCTGCCACAGCTTTCTTGTACTCCCCCTTCAGGTATTCAAGTCCTCTATAAGGTCTGCTGAGAGCCTTCTCTTTTCCAGGCTGAACAACCCCAACTTTTTAAGTGTGTCCTCATCTCTGATCATCTTTGTAGCCCTCCTCTGGACCTGTTCCAACAGTTCCATTTCCTTCATATGTTGAGGATTCCAGAACTGGACACAGTAGTGTAGGTGGGGTCTCACAAGAGCCAAGTAGAGGGGCAGAATCACCTCCCTTGACCTGCTGGCCAAGCTTCTTTTGATATAGTCCAGGATACCGTTGGCCTTCTGGGCTGTGAGCATGCATTGCTGGCTCATGTTGAGCTTCTTATCAATGAGCACCCTCAAGTCCTTTTCCGCAGGGCATTTAAGGCATTTTAACATCTAAATAACCTGAGAGGCAGTATCTCTTAACAAGGATATCTTCCTCTTTTTGGTGGGCTACCCTTCCACCTGCAGATGTCACAGACCTTTGCAGAAATAAGATGATGTTATTTCCAATGCCGTACTCTGCTGAGAAAGATAATATTAATTTTCTGTGTTCTGTATAATGAGCAAAATAGATTTTTATGTCTCTCTTTCACCCTTTAAATCATTGACATTTGCATTAGGTGTCTTAGCAAAGATATATTTACCATTAAAAATTAAAACACAAAACTCATGTTATTTTACAAACCTGTTTCATGCTTTCTTTAATCATTTAGTTCCACTGATTTAGATACTTTCCTCAGTTTTTCATAATTATTCCTGTAGAGTAAAAGCATGTCAGTTCGTGCAAAGCCTTATTAATTATTGGTAATAGTTGTCAGCAACAGAACTGCAGATGCATTTAACTTGTATAAGAAGGGAAGAGGGAAGGATTAGCTGTTATGAACACACAGGTCCTTCTTCCCCCCACCTCCCCAGTCCATTTTTTATAGGTCCTTGCTATCTCTTCACACAGAATCCTTCTCTCTTTCTCTTCTAAGGATTGCTGGATCACATTTCTGCTACCACTGCATCAAAATACCTGAATACCTAGGGCTGAAAATTGTAGCCTGTACTGATATTGTGAAAATGCCATCTCCTTCCCTGCACAGCCATTTTAGCATGGTTTCTAGAAGGCTGTAACTATTCCAGGTTATTCCAGCTACAAAATGATTGAAATGAGGTGATCTGTAAAAATCTTCAGTTTCATAATTCTGCTTGGAACCCTGACGTAATAATAGTTTGGTGCCCTACTAATTATGATAATTCAAAGTAAATGAATTATTATTTTCAGTTAAATTGGAAATGAAACACCCTGGAAATTTTCAGTGGCTTGAAATTTAAGAGGCAAAACAAACCTAAACATTTCTAGTTCTAGGCTAAACAGAAGGGTTTATTTGTCACAAAAATAGTGGTATTTTTTGTTGAAATATTTTTTGTTTCAGTTCATTACATGCCTTTAATGAAACTGCACATCAGTTTCTAGATGTAATGCCCAACACCAGCTACTGAAAAGGTTTCATTTACAAAATACCATGATTACTTTTATAATTTCTTTTGTTAATCCTAATTATTTCTCATGTATTTTTAAGCTCATAACTTAAACAATTAAAAATGTATTCTTCAAGTACTTCCATTATCCGAGACCTGCTTCTCCTGGGAAAAAAAAAAAACCACACTAAAACCCACAAAAAATGACTAGAACATTTGGCTTTTTGTCATCTTATCTTCTTGTAATTTATTTAATATCTTTCTTCATTCTTCTGTTTATCTTTGTTAACTACAAATCCAGCCAGTGTCCTTTGTCTTGGCTTAGACTTGGAAATGTAATTTTGCACTGTACTTAAAAATCTTCCTTTTCTGACCATACTTTTTGTTATACCATATGGTCCCCAGTCCCACCACTCAGTACAGGCACATGTCCATACCCATAGAATTTTGCATTACCTTCCATGTATGTGGAAATGTTAGTGGTGCCAAACAACAAGTGTTATTAGGCCTTTGTTTTTACAAAAATAGATTTAATTATCTTTTTTTTTTTACACTATTTGTTTGTTCTTTCCCACTGTTGCTCTGTATTAACATTAAATATAGCTCGATATAGTAATTTCTAGCTTGCATTACTGTTCTTCCCTTGATTTTTCATTTTGACCTCCCTTCTTTTTTAGGTTCCACTTCTTGGTTTGATTTTTTTCATCATTTCTTTGCATTTGTTTGATTTGGCAGCCTTTCTGATGACCTGGGAAATTCTTGTTCCTCAGAGATGGAAAGGTAGCTGGAAGGTGAAGGAACTAGTGGGAAACATAGTTTTCCCTCTTTAGCAATTAAAAAGAGTTGTCCAGACCATTTTTATAACCTGCTTCTTCAAGATCTCAAAACTGCTGCTGACCCTTTGACCAGCATCATGGTTAATGAGCTTTGAGCTGAACCACCTTTCTTGCCCTTCGGTTGCTGCATATATGAGACTTGCAGCCCAAATATCCTATGAAATGAGAAAAGTAGCATAGGCTGGGCTGGATAAATTGAGCCTTGGGTTGTGCCTTGCTGCCCTCATCCATCTGATGCTTAGATATAGACAGTTTGCAGTAAGGATCGAGTTAAAGGAATTAACTTCCAGATGGGATTTCTATGGACGTCAAGGGGCAAAGTTAACCCCTTTGTTTCCATAGGAAGTGAAAACACCTTAAGTTATTTCTACAGCAATTGCCCTCAGTCTGGTGAAGTCTGCTTTTCTACCTGCCTTGCCCTAGAAAGCAGTTCCTTTTCCTAATCAACCTGGAATATGCAGTGCTGCTGCAAAGGTAACAAACCTTTATCTGTGCCAAGAGCAGAACAGGAAGGTGCCAGCAGGGTAGGCAGCTCTTTTAACTGCAAGCTACCATTTCTCCTAACAGTGAGGAAATCTGCTGCCTTGTTCCAGAAATGCTGCTATTTTCTCCCTCTCTTTCTCACAATCTATAATACCCTGTAATCTGAAACATTTATCGACAAGTTAGTTTTCACTAGAACCCTTGATGTGTTGCCCTTTACTTTAACTTCCTTCTAATCTCTAGTCAGCTGCAAGCAGACACCTCCTTCTGGCAACCTGGAGCGTTGCTTCCTTTCCCAAATTTTAGCAATTTGGCTTCTCCACAAACCTTTTTATTCTCTTGAACTCCTTTTTTACTGTTCTTTTCCTCTCATTTAAATCCTATTATTGCCTTGACTGAGAGCCAGAACTCCAGCAAGAGACCTGTACTTTAACTGAATGTCAGAAGTGTCACCGATGAACCTCTCAAGCAAGATAGTCAGAGGAGCATTTACTGTCTATAACAAGATGGCTTTGGGGAAGGGTTTAACTCACTTTCTTACCTGTATTAAGTCCTCTCCATGCCTGCTGTATGCAGATATATTCTGTTTTACAAAAACAATTAAAAAAATGCAAGGAAGGAATGGAGGAGATATACAGCACCTGACATTCTAGGGGATGCAGCATGAAGTCCTCAGAAATAAAATACTCATTTTACATGAAACAAAAAAGCCGTGCTTGCAGAAAAAATGTGCTTCAGAGTCCCCTTGAGATAAATGTAGTTAGAGATAACGTATGCCAAGAACTGAGGTAAAGAATGGTCAGAGGAAACCATTTGTCTTGCAGACGAATGACGCCTTTTTTTAATTGATCTCACAAAACCTAGTAACTAGGCCATGTATTCTTGACATCCATCTGCTGACACCTTCTTAATCAAACAGTTATTTGAATATGTGCAGGTATCATTCTCAAATAATGGGAACTCCGTGGCCTTTATACAAGGTGTACCAGAAAGTGTTATTTTAAGACAGAAAGAAACTTTCCCCTGATGAAAAGGATGTGGGAGTTGGGTTGCTAAAGAGGTGCCGACTTTGTAACACAGGCTGAATGTACAGAGGACAATGGCAGTATGAGCAGGGAACTTGTTCAGTGTGAGGACAGAAGTGCAAGGAGGGGAAAGGAAAATACTTCATTTTTGCCAAAGCCCTCCTATTTTCAGCCTCTTACAAATGTGCACACGTTTTCTCCTGACAAGCAGTGATCAGATCATAAGTGAATTCTTGATGGTGTGGTGATACACATGGACATGAGGTTGCTGGAGCACTTGGCACTGTTTTTTTGGTGTTATTCCCCCTCTGATTGTGAGAAGTAAGAGGTCTGGTTGATTTTTTTTTTCCCTAAAGGGCTGACACTATTTAGATTCTTAAAACGCCCTCATATTTCATTACATATAGTCTCTTGAGGAAAAAATATATTCTTTGACTGTTACATCCCAATGAAAGTGCCTCTCTGTATTAATTTCTTCTTTAGAAACCTTGCTGGGAGAATGAAGTACATGAAGTACATGATGTCACAGATGGAGATTGGTGACAAGTGTGTCCCTCAGGGGTCTGTTCTGGGACCAGTATTGTTTAGCATCTTCATCAATGACATAGACAATGTGACTGAGTGCACTCTCAGCAAGTTTGTGGATGACACCAAGCTGAGGGATGAGGTTGACACTCTGGGGGATGGGATGCCATTCAGAGGGACCTTGACAAGCTGGAGAAGTGCGCTTGTGAAAACCTCATGAGGTTCAAAAAGGTGAAGAACAAGGTCCTTCATCCGGGTCAGGGCAACCCTCAGCATCAGTACAGGCTGGGGGAAGGAGAGATTGAGGACAGCTCTGCCTTGTTGAAAACCGAGGCAAAGCATGCAGGACTGCCAAGATTGTCTTTCAGCTCTGCTCTATCCTGCTTAGTGGCCCAATTTGTTGCCTGTCACCTGAAGGAGTAGCTGAGCCTTAGGATTATTGGTCACATTTATTTTTCAACATATATCTGGAAGCCAGTCTACCTTAATGTCACAATTCTTACTAATCTCTCTCTCCCTGATACTGTTACAGAAATTGCTATTCATATCCAACACTGAACCTGGAGGGGGGAGCACCTATAACAAACTTCTAGCACTACTCAATAAAATTGCTTATTATCCTTCCCATAAGCAATTTTACACAAATGAAGTCTATTTTATCCATTCTACCCCTTCTTGTTTATTCAGCTGCATCAAGCAAGGCCACTCAGCCACCTTTGCCTTTCTTTCTGTTTCAAAACCATGAAACTATGTTCATTATTTTGTTATGTTTATATAATGCCATTAATGTCTGATTTCACAGCATCAGTAGTTCTAGGATTTCTGCTTTATTACTTTGCATTAACATCCTTAGTATCTTTACCAGAGCAGGCAAGGTCATTTTAACAACTGAATTGCCATCCTGACAACTGCAGAGTCTTGCTATGTTTTTTGTATAACATACCTCTGTTACTACACACTGATGGAGCCAGTATAGAACACTGGGCAGTTAGGAGCTTTGTTTTTGACCAGTATGATCATTATAATATGTCAGTCTAAGCAGTACTAGGCTTCCTTTCTCTTTGCTGTTCATTTAACTATTCATCTCTGTTCCCTTCATTTCTGGTTTTGGTATCTTTGCATATTTGATTTTCCTTTCACTTTGCAGTAAATGCAGGGGTGGACTGTACACACATAACTCTCTTCCCATTATTTAGCTTGAAGCTCATCTACTTGGTCTCATCTGCCTTCACCCCATGATACCTTGGCAGAGGTCAGTAGCATCCTGACTTGCATTAAGAGTATGAATAAAGAAATATTACAGTACAGGAAATGAGGAGGCAGCCCATATTATTTTGAGGCAGTGGACAGAAAGCAAATGAAAAGATATACTTAATTCCCCACACTGTGCACCATTGAACTGTTGAACTGGGTATGTATTCAAACAAAGGAGTTCAAGAAGAGATTTAATGAATTTTAGGAAGGAAAATCTGCAAATGCCTTTATGCAAATAGAAACAACCTGAGGCCTAGGATGATTCTTTGGGCTTTAAATCTGCAGTGAGAACCACCCCAGGGTTGTGGTGCCCTGTTATTTTAATCCATCTTGAGGCTTCAAATCATGGTCACTAGCAGGTGTAGCACCCTGAAACAGGCAGCATTCATGTTATTCGGGTAATTGTGGGTCACTTAGGGAGAGTTTACCCTTCTGTGTACCCCCAGTTTGTGGGCATTTTTGTGGTTATACTGTTTTAATTCAAGACACATGGAGAGCATTTGGAAGCTTCCTGGTGGTCTTACAGATTAATCACAGGACTTCACAGCAGTAATTCTTCCCAATTTATTGAGGTATAGTCTTGTGGCCAGTCTTGACTCTTGTTTTTGGGAAGCAGAGCTGCACTTGCAGCTGTAGCCCAGGGTTCTTTGTGTTTACTGCCAGCTCCCTGTGTGCAGAAAGGAAAGTTCTTTACCTTGCGAAGAGGGCTGTGAGAATAAACAAGCAAATTTCTGAAAAGTACTGTGGAACTGCTGTTACAGTGCCTGGTGTAAGAGGTAAATGGAATAAAAAATACCATCTTGTTCTTGCTGAATATATTGACAATGTATTCTGCAGCCAAATCTGTGCTGGTATTACATGTTGGTATAAAGTAGTATTAGAGACAGAATGAGTTTGCATTTCCCATTTGGCCAGGTCCACTTTTTTGGCTACCTTATGCACTCTGCAAGGGGGGAGACAGAGTGAGAGACTGCTTCTGCTCTCTGAAAAACAGAAAATATTATGAAACATAATTAAATACAGTAGATCCCTGATTATCCAAATGCCATAAAGACAGCTGAGTAACCCTGGACAACAAAGATTTCAGAAATTCAAAGCATAATTAATAGGTCTTGGCACGCATGGCCATGTTTTTGATAACAGAAAATATCAGAAAACTGTAAAGCAGATGACCTATGGTTATATTGTAATATTGAAGCAGCACTGTATCTTCCATAGCTCTCATCTTAAAAGTCTTTTCTAATGTCTGGTTACCATCAGAAAATACACTCTGTTTGAAAGAAAGAAAAAGAGGCAGTAATCATCATGGGTGCTACCTATGGAAAAATGGGACCAAGAATCCTGAGGTTATTGAGGAAGCAAACAGTAACTAAAAATATTTACATTTTTTTTTTCTCAAGAAGAGATTAATTTAATCAAAGTGAAGCTCTACAACATAAGCTCCTGCTTGGTTTATTTCCTTAGGATTTTCACTTTTTCACAGCATCCTTTCACATAGCACATGTTTGTGCAGTCACAAAAGCTGTGCTCGCATGTACTGTTTTAGGTATTATTCATGAACTGTTGTAGGGTAACAGTTGGTAGAAGCTGATATTTAAATGAGAAAAATTGAATGGCAATTAGATTAATTTATTCCCATTCCATTTGCAAAGCTAAGCTACATCCTGCTCTAAACATAAGAAAAGTGAACAGATAAATGGATAACTGTGCAGGCATCTCACAGTCAAAACTAACACTGGCTGATTACAGATTTGGCTTCTCACTCTGCAAATGTTACCTTTCCAGAGAGATCAGAAATATTTTTCCACATCCTCAGTGGAATTTTGATCATTGTCCTGTGAGAGAATCTTCATATATAAAAAATCTATTTGCCATTCTTGGGATCAGAAAATAAACCGGATTTTAGATTTTGAGACACCAAGAACTGCTGAAAGTTAGGTCAGTCTGGTTGTTGATGGAGCTGTTCAGAGACCACCCCTTTCTGACAGGGCAAACAACAAGTCTGCAAATCACATCATAATGTTCTTTTGAAAATGTTTTACCAGTTACTGTAATTGAAGATATATGTATATATGTAAAAGTTCCTTTTTAAACAAAAATCTTAATTTAGGGCATTTTTTTTTGCCTCAAAATGCATACACTCAAAGTGTTATTACTGACAGAAAAGTTTTGATTGTATCCACTTCATTGTTATACTTCATGGCTGAATATTTAATCCATTGATGAGTAAAGCAATGTTTTAACCTATTGATTTCAAAATCCCTCTGAAGAGCTTTAACTCCTTTGTTTTGATCTGGATGTTGTAGCTGTACATGAGATACAGCTTTGTCTCCTTTGCTGTGGTACTGCTCTTCTTGTACGAGGTGACCAGACAATATTGGCACTTTCTGGTTAAATCAGCTTTGCTGTTCTCACTCAGTGGGAAGATAAGGACTGTTCTCTGCTTTCTGCCCTCCTAGTGCTACCACTGCTTAGCTTTTGTGTGGTTATTCCTGGACTACACGGGGCAACAAATCCAGGCTAAATTTAACTATTTTTTTGTTGGTTTTGTTTTTGGTTTGTTTGTTTTTTTGTCTTTTTCCTGGGAGTAACTGGGACACAGCAGTGGGGACACTTCTATCTGGAGGTAAGACTGGGCATTCAGTTGGCGTTCTGGCACAGGAGCTCCTGAAACCATATTACATTACATCTGTCACTCTTTAGATTTTGCAAGCCTCAGACAATGTTTCATTACCATCTTCTGATTAGTACACGAAAGCTAATAAAGGGATCTGTAATGAGGGTGTTAACGCTTAAGTTACTCCAAGGCATGCTCTAGAGGCACTTGATATATGGAATACCCTTTGAAAATGCCAAATACTTTGTAACTACTAAGCATTTTTGTTGTGTTTATCATTAAGTGCTTCTTCAACAGACTCATTATCTCTATTAGCAGCAAAGTTAGGACAAAGACTTGGAAAATACAAGGCTAACACCTTGGTAGGGAATACTATACAAATGCAAGACTAAGTATGTTTTGCTTTCTGTGAGAAAGGTGCAGAAGGGATCAGTTATTAGAACTACACACATCTGTGCTTGAAATTAAAATACGAACAAAGTTCAAGAACATATAGTGCAGAACTGATTTTGAACATCCAGGCTTCACAAGGCTGTTGTATCAGGACCCAGGATGTTTTATTTGGTATATTTATTTTTCAAATGATCTGCGTTGAATTTAAATGAGAAGTCACATCTCTCTTTTAATTTACTGCAGCAAAGTGACTAAGTACTTCTTACAGCAAATCATCTCAGATGACAAATATGCTCATGGTGGGGTTTTATTGGTTTTTTTTTTTTTCTATCAATCATATATTGCTTGCATCAATGAGTTTATGGCATATGAATCCATAGTACTATTTCCTGGACTATACAAAAAGAAAATCTATGAGAGAAAAGCCCTGCAGCAACACCCCTTGCCTAAAAAACTGTTAGAGCAGCCCAAATGAGGAGGGGCAGAAGAAGGCTGGTTTTATTTCTAGGCTTTCACCAGAACAAGAAATGTTCAGAAACTGTGAAGTTTGTGGTGATGTCTGGCCTTTGCATAGTCTTGCACCGGCAGATGGCTCTGTGTGATACCTGGAGATAGGGCCAGCTCTGGGCCCACTAACAAAGCAGGGAAAGCCCGGAGCAGAAATTACATAGTGGAAAATATGTTTTATGTCAGTGCTTTCTTAAAGGTAACAAATAGATGACTTTAGGAAAAATGAAGAAAAAAACCGAAATGCATCCTAGGAAAATCTCCTATTGCATTATGAAACATAAAGATTATCTGTGTTTCCAGGCAAGGAACAATCCTGATTTATTTGAGTTGATAACAACAAAAAAAAAAAATCCAACCAGCTAACTGACAGAGAAAAGAATTACTTCAAATATGAAAGGAACATTTTCTTTTTGTAAATATACAGATTTAGATAGTTTTTATGCAAGTATTTTAACCTATAACTAGCATGAAAGCCTGACATAATGATATAAATCCTTATGTACCTGTATGCTAGGAAATAATTTCCTCCATTCAGTGTCCCTACCACTAAAATCACAGACACACACAAATCTTAATACTTGATCTGAACAGTCAGTTTTGTGTTTGTCCTAGAGGTCTCGTATTTTGCAGGTCTTGACAAATCTCTCCAATCTTGAAACTTTTTTTTTTTGGAATGAAAACTTCAGAGTTTGATCTGATATTTTTACTATATCTGTCCTCTTGCTTAGATATACATGAAAGGACCTTCATAACTCTTTCATCAAGTATCCAGTTGACACCTTAGTCCTAAGGTGGTATTGGGGAACAAAGGATCTGAGAGAGAGGATAGATGCACAGCAGCCTGCTGAGCAGCGCAGGAATTGTTGGAGCAGTGTGGACTGTTGCTGGTGCAGGTATCAGGTCAGTGAAGGCTGAAATGGGAGAATGGATGGTTGTGGGAGGATATGACCAAGAGATCAGCAAAGAAACTGAGAGGGCAGGATGAGGGAGCTATGGAAGAAGAGATAATGAGATTACAGGATCAGAGAGTTCAGTTGAAAACTAGCTTGGCAGGTAGGTGTGAGAGAGAGAGTTCAAGGAGGTCAATGTACTCTCGTTGGAGAAAGTGGTGATGCACTGCAGGGGAAGAGTACTCCAGGACTGCAGCAGCCAGGGAGGCCACTCTGAGGTGGCTGTAGAAACAGATATAAAGCTAGTGAGCTTAATTGCTGAATTATTTGAGCAAATGAATTACGTAAATGTTGCATGTTCCTCATTTAACAAATGGAAAATTAAAGAGGCTTAAATTGCAAAGCAAACAGCAATTAAACCTGCTGCAGCTGCATGTGTGTTTATGCACCTGGATACCAGATCACTGTTACTCAGGGCCAGGAGAATTTGCCTTAGTGGTAGCAGCTGAAAAGTAAAAAAAGAATAGTGATCTGATACACTGGTATCTATTTTTGAAATAAATTTGATGTAGAAGAGACTCATTAATCCTCTGTAGTTTTGAATTTTAAAAAAAAAAAGAAGAAGACTGGATGCCATATACAGTACAGAAGTGAACAGAAAAGGGTCAGGTAGATTGTCAGCCTTGAAATTCAGATGAAGGCAATTATTCAAACCAAAGTCACAAACAAGAATTTCAGATGTAGTGAGCACTCAAACAAATACCCTCTTCAGAGGAGACCAAGCAAAGTGAAGAGCTGCCGTTCACCCCCAATGTGATGCCCTAGGGCTGAAATATAACAGCTGGGGAATGACTGAAAAATTTCGACTGAAGTGCAGATCAGCTCAATGTTGTGCTTCTGTGCATGGCATGTAGAAATGGGTTCAGCTCTTCGGAAGAGAATGGGGGCAAGGCAACTTCTCTATTTGGCAGAGGCTTTGCCCATGCCAGGGTGTTGCTTGGGCAGGGTCAGAGTGCACTAATAGCCAGGTGCACAAATGCAATGGAAACTTGAAAAATATGTTGATTCATGTCTTGTGACAAACTACTCACCTTGCCCTCCCATAACCTCTATCTATTTCACTCATGCTAACTGCTTGTCTCTCTTTCTCAGCTCCTGTAATCTTTTTCCCCTTATTAAATGTATTTGTGCTCCTGGGTGTCAACCTCTCTTTCCCTTCAAGTTCCTAGTTGATTAACGTATTTAGGTTAACCTCAGGGTGTAATTACTATCCAGTCGTCACAGCTAGACTCTTTCTACATCTTTGTTGGGACTGATGGAGGAATTGCATGAAAACAGCTTGCATGCTTTTCTACTCCTAGAAAGTGCCAACTACAGACTGTGCCTCATAAAATGCAATGGCTGCATCTTTGCCTCATTAAATTAAATTTCCTGGGGAAATCCACCAATTTTAATCTGAACATAGAAGAAGGAGAAAAAAGAAAGGTGGCGAATATATCAAAGTCACTTATTTTCCAGCCTGCACTGAATCAACTATGTCACAATGCTCTCTTTTGACCAAGGGAATTACCAAAGCCCGTGCAAATACCTGCTTCAGTCCAGAAATGAGTGTGACCCTGGAAGCACCTGCAGTTCCCTTGGGCACGAATGATATAGCTTCACCAGTAGTCTTTTTGTCAGCTTCCAGACATGACCACAACTGCCTGTAACTTGTACTTGTGAGCAGCACCGATCCAGTCCAGACTCGAAGGGAGCCAAAATCATACCCACAAATCAGTCACAGCCCTGCTCACCCTTCAGGGATAGCCTGACCCGTCTGAGTGTTTCATTCATACTGGTCAATACAAAGCCTGTCTCTGCAGCTGACTGGTGACTGAAGCACTGAATGCTGGTTTTACTTCTCACAGAGTATTTGAGTGCATAGATTTATGTCCATTCAGTGTAAAATTCTGAAAACACATCAGTGCTCTGTCTAGCCACAAAATGCCTCATTACCTTTGTAAAACAGAAGGCCAGTTAACGGCTTGTGAGAGGTCACAGGCTTGGGTCCTGGTGTGTGCTCCTAGAAGGAACTAGCCCATGAACATCCCCACAGAAATAGGTCTGAAGCCCACAGTGTGCTCAGAAAATGACTTTCAGCCAAAAACATTAGCAGTCCTTACAAATGTAAGGACTTTAAACATATTGTTTGCCTTTTGTTCTCTCTGAGCCTCGAGGCTTTTTAGTCTAGATTCTCTACAGTTGTTTCTTTTGTTTACTCAACTGTGTAATACCATCAAAGAGCTTCCTTCCCAAAATCACTTGCAGAAAAATTCCTGGTGCATCTGCTGGAGTGATCAGCACCCCAGTTCTGCAGTACATCAAAGGAAAGTCAAACACTTTTTTGTAACCCAAATTTGAGCTTACATGGGGTTTTCCAAGACAGAAATATCTCCACCACTAACAAAACCACAATGCACTGAGTTGATGATAGCATTCATTGCAAGGTGTCCAATGAGTATCCCTATCTATTTTCTTCCTGGGGGCTGTATTACCTCAGCTACACAGGGAGAGACAGAAGAGGATAGACAGGGCATATTACCCAGCTAATCTGATAGAAGAAATGCTGAAGTTAGTCTTCCACAATTACTGCTTCTGCCAGTGTGTCTATCTGTCTGTGTGAGATCTCAAAAGGTGCAAGGAATAGAAATGACCTGCTGCCTCCTGCCATTTTACCAGAAGAGTGAAAAATAAGTCTCTTTCTCCTGATATCAGCTTCTGGGAAAGGCACTGATGGAACAGAAAATTCCAACAGTCCCCGAGGCAAAATTTTGAGCTAGGTTTTGCTTGCTGCATTTTCTCTTTCATTGTCTGATGAAGTCCTATGATGTTAAGGCTGTGAATCTGGAAAACTAGATTCCTCTCTTATGGGTCATCAGAACTGCTGATGTTTTCTAGATGTTTATTTCCTAGAAAGAAATCTCAATCTTACCCACGTTGATGTTTTCTAGAGAAGAAATCCTCTCTTTCTGCCTCTTCAACGCCAAGTACATGGTTGTTCCTCTTGCCTGGAATGTGTGGAGTTGCTGCTATACCATACCTAGACCAATGGCTGAAGTTTGCTTTTTACAGATCAGGTGGTAAAATCCAAATTTTTTGCAGGCTGCTTGAACTTTTGCTTCAAAGTGATAGCCATTTTGCCAGATCAGAGAAAGCATTGCCATTTTAAGGCCCACTTTCTAGGAAAGTTTTAGCAAAATTAGAAACAGACTCGGTGTTTCATTTTTTTACTTAGGAGGAGTTGTAATTCAGCCTATGTTTTTTGAAATCAAGGCCAGGGAGTTCAAGCTGTGATATGTGTGTTCTAAACAGGAAGGAAACCAGACCTGATAAGTGAATGTAGGTGAGCCTGAATGAAAAAAGCCTCCAGATCAAAACACTTCCAGGGAAGTTCAAAAGGCGGCTATGGGGATATAGATCTAAATCTTGCAGGTGGATTTTCTTTTTCTTATAAGCTTAACCAAACCCCTGCATCTAAAGGTCTCACATCTTTCAGATGCACTAATCTTGGTGCAGATATGAATTCCATGGTGGCAGCTGGGCTCCATCTGAAGGTACATGAATATTCTGCTCATCTACCAAGACCACATTTGTCTTTGCTGCCTCAACTTGGGACTGTGTCCTACGTAAACCACAGAACATGTCTATATGAAAATGTGCAGATTGCTGTTATCATGTTAAGCTTTTGAGCAAGCTACAATTTACACAACTGGCTAGAGGGTAGTGGGAAGAGAAGCTATGAAAAACATGTTGTTCCAGCTACAGAATACCTAAGCTGAGATCCAAACACATATTTCTGACTTAGTCCATCAAACACAGAGTGAAGGACTAATCCATAGTCCAGAGAAGTTTCACAAGCACCAATGGCTTTAAATTTGGACTTAGCAACAATCTTCATAGATTTGGAAGGAAGAATGCAAGTTTCAGGAAGGAAGAATCAAAATGAACTTCCTAGAAGCCAGTCACAGCACACATGGTTTGAACAACGGCTGTTATTGAAGCTTCTCAATCAACCTTAACACAGACAGGGTATCCTCATGTTACAACCCAGCATCATTAGATTTTGTTAAAGGAAAGGGTTCCAGTGGAAACTTGATAAATTTGAAATTTTCTTCTTAATTTTCTCAGAAATAGACATTTTTTCCCCTCAGCAAAAGAATATCAGAAAAACCTTTCACACTTCCAGTCATCTTGACAAAAAAAGGTAGACATTTTTGAGAAAAGCTGGCACTTTTACTGTCATCTTAGGCTCCTTTTAACTTTTGACGAATAATTTTGTCTTGGCTGGTGCTTTCTAGCTGAAGGCCCCGTCAAGCATAAGAGCAGCAAAAAAATTACCAGTCTCAAGTGCAGAAAGAAAAAAAAAATTAAATAACAGCAGTATGTCCGGCAATTACCTGCAATCACTTTTTTTTCTGTCTCTCTGTCTTTCTCTCTAGTAGCCAGGCCATGGCTTACTAATTTAATTACAGCTCTCTAACCTTTGCACATGACTGTCATGTCTGAGTCTGAGAGCACTCAGGAGCAGTGTGGCAAAGAGATTCTTCCAACCCTTCTTTTTAGTGATTCGAAGCATGACATCTCATTAAATAATATCTTAATTGCCAGTGGCTCCAGTGCTTTTGTAGATCAGAGGTTAATTTTTTGTTTTCTCTCCCTTGCAGCAGAACGGTGATTCTTCAGGATATAGTATCTCTCTTCAGTCACCATGTGGTGATGAACCTGGCTGGAAAGAAATGGTGTCTCAGAGGTTTGGGGAATTTCTCATCTATTTTTAATATCAGTGGCCTGGTAATTATAAAACTCTACTTCCACCGACATTGTTAATTTTTATTAAAAACAGATCAGGGTAGTCAATCCTCAAGTTTGTGTTTAGGGACCTCTTACAAACTACTCCAAAATAACACAGCTTTTACTAGCACGAAAGAAACTGAGTCTGTCAAGGAAGGTACTGAGCCATCCTGAGTCCTCAGCACTGTACTGGAATTGACCTTTTAATAAGAACAATAAAAAGCACTATTTTCATGCTGTCTTCCTCAACCTGAAAAACTGTTGTATCAGGATGCTGGAAATTATATAAGCCCACCATTTACCATCACTAAAAACACACTGAGGCTAGCTCTACAGCCTCAATTTGTTTCAATATTTAATGACTCATGCATTGCATTTTATTTCATCTGCAGTAGTTTTCTGCCTCCTTATTTATTACAATCAGCTTTATTCCCAGTAGTAGCACCTTGCAGTTAGACCGTATTCCCAGCTGCTTTGAGGAGTTTAAGAAGCCAGCTACAGAGCTATAAAGAAGCAAACAGAGAAAATGAGAGATTGAAGGAGAGAAAAGATCAATGGAGAGTCAAGGAATGGCAGAAGTTGTGTTTGCCTATCTATAAGTTTTAGATAATGGAGCAGAGGATTTTTCAAGGTCCTTTATCATTCGTGTTTGTGATAGTTCTACTTTCCCTACTAAGTTAGGATGTGAAGGTCTTACAGTCTCTGCGACATTTTATTTTTCTTCACTCTGTGAGGTGAAGTAGGACAATTATCCCTGTTGTATGACGGGGAGGTGAGGTATCCCTATTTATTTGGGTACCTCAGCTGGCAACTAGGCTTTTTCACAGCTAGCAGAGGAAATTCTGTTTCCAGTAAGCAAGCCAGATTTTAGATGGGGCCAGGGCCATGGAGAGAGATCAGAGATATGCTAACAGTTCAGATACTGACTCCAAAGGGCAGTTCCTCAAAATCTGGTTGTTACCCTTGAGCTTGGAGTATGTTCTGCAGGGCAGATTGTTCAGACATAAAGTCCTGCTAGGATGAAACACTCTGCATGCACAACTAGGCTAGCCAACTACTTCACGTGGATAAGATTACAGACCTGGTGTACAAAGCAGAAGGTATAAGTAAGGCAATCCAAAATCAGAAATATGAAGAGCTGGAGCATGCCTTGGTCCAGAAATCAAAAGGAGAGAATCACCAGTGTCTGGCCTGAGATGAGAAAAACAGGAAAATGAAACACAAACATAGCTAGTGTTACAAACACAGATATATCAGGGTCAAAACCAGGCCATTGATACTGAGGAAAACAAATGCTTTAGGACACAGGAATTCTTCAGAAAGAGATGTGATGATATTAAATTCCCTTAATTGCTGTGGTTACAGTGAATCAGATTGTTGTTCCCACCCATTGAAAAGGGTTAATTTTCTGGCTACTTCAGTTACACCTTAATTGTTTTCACTTTTTATTAAGGAATGACTGTTAAAGTGTAAATATTAATGTGCTTGTTAGCTAATTGATTATAGTCCAATATTTTTGACTTGAGGGTAGGGTTGAATTTTCAAATAATCCAGCTAAAATTGAACTTTTTCCTTGTTAGGCTTTTCTGTCCTTCTTGGAAAACTTACATCCTTAGTATTAAGGACATATATTGGTGGCATTTTCATGTTTTTGTTTCCATATCTTCTCAAACTCTCTATTTAAGAGAAGCCAGATGAAATTGCTGGCAGGCAGGGCCAAGTTATAAAGGTATTTGTATTCATGTGTGTGCACATATGTGAAGGAAGGCAGGAGATAAAGCTGAATACTTACAGAATAATTTTTTAAATAAAGATTGTATTTCTTTAGGACAGGAAGCAAAAGGATCTGTTTATATCATCTACTGCTGAGTTTAGTGAGTAAAGCAATCATTTCAGTCCTTATGGTAGTCATGAACAGGATTAGGCTGAGACTGCAGTGCAAGAGGTACTTAAGAGAGGATTTAAGAGCCATGCTCGAAGGGAAAAGAGTGGCAGGAGAACAAATTGCAGTGGTGAAAGCTCCTTAGTGAAGTGACAGGTTTAGTGGTAGTGAGGGTGATGGGGACACATGCAGGAAGACCTCCCAGCACCCACAGCCTCAGAAACCGCTGGTGTCCTGCACTAGCATGTTGCTAGTTATGCAGTGCAGGTGCTTGCTGGAAGGTGGAGTGGGTGCACAGACCCAAGCTAGCAAGAGCAGCACTGCCTTGCTGGCTTTGGCAGAATCACTCTGGCCTTTAGCAGTGCAAATTCTGCAGTCGATCCCTTGTATTGAAAACCAAGCTCTAATTTGGAGGCTGACCTGTGATACTCTGTTTTATTGTAACATTAAATAGCCTACTAAAAGAGCATAATCAATGGTGATTACTGAATTTCTATACACACTCTGGCATAGGGATCCATTGCTGATCCATCATAATGTGCCCAGGTAATACCAAAGCGGTAGCACATTAGCTTCTGTTACTGCGTATTGTCAAGGTGGTGAGGTTTCTTTTGTTCCCTGTAATATGGCTCCAGTTATTAAAGTAGAGCAGCATTTTCAGAAACATGAAATAGACCATCTAAAGAAAAAGCCTGTGGTGTTATTCAGCATCAGATTAACTCCAAAATAGAGTGTAAGAAACAGTATAGAAGAGCCGTAATTATAGTACATGGGATGCAGCAGCTAGTATTGAGAGGAAAAGAGAGAGTGACATATTCAGGGTATTATTGGCCTCAGACTGCAAGGTGGTTTCAAGGAAGGATTTATATCTCCTGCATCCTCATAATACTAATTTTAGTCTCATTTTAGTCATTCATCTGTGTTGTACCCATCTCAGGGATGTTTAGAGCAGGAGAGAGGAGGCAGGGAGAGACAGCAGCAGCTGGACAAGCTGTGTTCTGACTGTATCAAACTATGTCTGCAGTTCCTGACACCTCCCATGGAACAGAGTCATGTTTCAGAAGTGGTTGAAATATTTCGTATGGCTACTAAGGCAACATGCTAGTCAAATATAGTTAGTGTTCAGGTCTTTCTGTTAACATATTAAACCATTCAGTGACCTGAAAAATGAAGAAAAAGAAACCCAAAATCTCTTTATCTTCCCATCTCTCAAACTGTACCTCTATTCATATCCAAACCTGGAAAATGGTATTATTGGGCTGATATGGATGGAGAATCTAGGTTGAATATGCGATAGCTGTCTTGTTTAGGAATTACAGCTAATGCTTGCCCTTGACTGTAGAGGGAGCAAAAGTGGACCAGTCTTGAATGGAATCATTGATCCTTCTCTTAAGCTAAAAATATCATTGTCATCACATAATCTGAAGTAACACATAAGCCCTTTGACCACTGGCTTCTAGTGAGCAGTTCTTGGAAAAAAACAGTCAGATCCAGTTTCATATTGCTGACTATATGGGGGGCAAGAGAGAATTCCTACCGATTGTGAGATTTGATACTGAACTCTGGAATGGTGTTCCAATAAATTGGGGAGGAGAATACTAAGGAGAGCCTCCAAGTAAAGCAATTCCTGGAACAGATGGCACATGTGGGCAAGTTGACAGGGTCACTGAAACAAACAGCAGCCTTGGGCTATGAACTTTCCTCTGTATACTATTTTAAATCCAAATTTCAAAAATCTGTGATCTGGTGAGTACCTTGAAAGAGGAGAATAAAAAATCATCAAATATATCCACTTAGATGGATCACATATTTTGACCAGTTCAACAGATAAATGTGAGTAGCTATAAACCTTTGATTTTATCCGCGCTTCCAACCTGAGTGATCTCAGCTTCAACGTTACACATTGCAAGCAGGCTTGCAGAATCCTCAGTGGGTAACAGAGAAGAAATAAGGCAGATCTCTGGTGCCCATCTGCTCCTGGCTCTTTTAGAGACTCTTGTGTGATGTCCCTGTATGTGTGTGTGCTCACTCACACATATTTGTGTGAAGGATGTGATTTTTCTTTCCTTCATTTTTTTTTTCTGTTGACTGCATTGCCAGAAGTAAGGAGAAATATTCTGTAGAAAAATGTGTTTCTGTAATGGAGGATTAATTAATGTTAACAAGAAGGTTATAGTATTTAGATCAAGACAATTTATATTGTCTTAAGGGAGCTGAAAATAAATATGCATAATTTTAAAAAACAGAAAAATCCACCACTGAATCCTAATTATCCTCCAACAGAAGATGGAAGATTTTGCTTTATTAATTTTAAAAGATCATGTTGAATTAAAAAAACTAGTGTTCAGGAAATTCAGTTTTTGGAAGGTGGGATTGAAAAACTCTTCCCAATGTTTATTTTCTCCAATGAAGAGCAGTTTGTGTATACAGATTTACTTCAGAATATGAACTAATGACTTGAATTCTAGATACGCAGATTATAATCTGGTATAAGTGGGTCCCCCTTTATACTCAGCATTAATTAGAATATGGCATTACAGGAATGATGTCAGTTTGTCCTAGACATATTTAAGAACTGTGTTTTGCTCTTAGTGGGAAGGGATGTGCTTCTTGCACAAAAAGAGAAAAAAAGAGATCTTCTGGGGCTTGAGCAGTGATATGTCCGTGACTACTGTATTTTACCTTCACTCCACTAGAAGCTGCCTAGGAATGTCTGTCCCATCTCAGAAGAGGAGAGCACAGAGGAGATTTGCTTCACCACAGGCACAAGGTAAACCTTCAAAGTCTTCATTGCATCTTTCAACATACTTGCAACTAGTAGCAGCTGCTGTCTCGACTGAATCAGAGCAGCCTTTGGGGTTGTCTACCTCTGAGGTTAGTCCTGTACAGAATCATGGCACACAGCTGCATGTCACCCATGGGCACCTGCTCTTTGTAGTGGTAGCACAAACTGAACTTTCATATTTCACAATGCTCTCATGAAGAAAGAAATCAAGAAGAACCCCTTCCCCAAGCAATAAAATCACCCATCAAAGCAGATGCAAGTTAAAAATCAAAACCTAACTAATTGATTAAGTGATGCTACATCACGCAAGTTAAGCTTTCTGAATTCTTTCAGGTACTTTTAACATAAATTCTAGAATACAGGAGGAGAAGGACACCTCCCCTCAACTCCAAATATTTTTGTGATGTAGAAAGTAATAGCCTTATGTGACTAAATGAATGCTCAGTCACCAGGACTTCAAGGTCAAGAGTATTTTACAGATCTGAACTTTTTCCTTGAGTAAAGAGTTGGCCCAGTTAAGTTATAAATATGCAGATACATTGACTGGGTTACTCCCTCTGGAAGCAATAAGAGGTGGATATAGTTCTCAAGATATTCATGAATAATCTGGGAAAAGCAGGGATTAGTGAAGTGACAGAGTTTGCATTAACACAAAATTATTTTGATTTGACAATCCTGAAGTTGATGGTGCAGATAAATAGTTGCAGATGGATGAAACGCAGAGGCTGAATAATGAAATGTTAAATAAAATTCAGTGTTGCTAAGTGCAAAGTAATGCACAACAGGAAAAATAAATTCAAGAACACCAAGGTGTTGTTTCGAATTTTCAAAGTAAGTTTTAAAAGAAGCTATTCCAGTATAGGCTCTAAATTAGATACTACAGATTTCCCTGAAAACACTAACCCTGTGTTTGGCAGGGTCAAAAATATCAGTCAGATCAAAGTACAGAAATGTCACTTAACAGAGAAACAAATACATCCGTCAGAAATTATGAGGAAAATAATAAGACAAGGGCAGAAACCACCATTCATGCCATCTCTAGATCCAGGCTGTGCCCATGTCTCCAATATAGTGTGAGCACAGGGACAAAATAGGTTGGATATGCAGACAGGAACAGTAACAGTCTGTTAAAATGTGTGCTGGAACCATGGGGTTCAGTGGGACACAGCTGAAACACGACCTCAGGAAGGACAGGAAAGAGGAATCAGCAAGGGTTGTCCTTTCATAACAGCAGTTTGAGATAGCAGAAGATTGTGAATGTCATGAGATGCTGCTGGCCCTCACCACTTGCTGCTGACCCATATAAGACGCAGAAGGCTGGGGTACGGTCACTTTTGGTCCAATATGGTGGGGAGGCTTGTTTCTTCCCTTATTTCTAGCTGCTTTATTTGCATAGCAGATTTCTGTTATTTAGTTTTGGTAAATTCTTGACTTTGTAATATTCAGATTATCCATCCAACTGCATTATAGACTATTAGGACAAAGCTACCCCTCACTTGCTGTAGTTCTGCTATAATAAATATTCATAGCTTCATTAGGGGCTATGGTTTCCCGACCTACGTACTAAGGGATTACTTGGGGTTTTGCTTTAATGGTGCACAAAAAATATAATAGTCCTTTCAGAGCCTTATGCAACAATACATTTTGCTTCTTCTAAAAGCTAAATAACTCTTGTTTTGAATGATTTAGTAGCAAACTCTCTTAGTCACTGTGCTGTGGCTCAATGGTCTGCAAAATTTTCTTTTTAGAAATACAAACCCATTATGGAAATACTAAAAAGCATCTTCAGGAAAACTAACTTCAATTTGGTTTTGACCTTTTTTCTTTTTGTTTGTTTCAAACTTTGTAAGCTTGAAATCACTCACATAACCTTTTTTTTTAAATATACCAAAAAAAAAAATTGCTTTCTGACTAAAAGATTGACATAAGTTTTAGCCGAGAAGCACTGTTCCAACTGAGTTTTATGCCTCATGAAAAATGAGGGCAGATGAAGAGGGATTTGCAGAACACATCCCCAAGAAACGGAGTTTATTTGGTTAGGAACTCTGTTTTCAGAATCCAGCCACCTCCATTATTTGGTTCTTCCACCTTCTTGCTCCTGAGTTTCCCACTTCTGAATGGCTTCTTTGCAGAGTGGACTGATAGAATTGCCACTAAATGCTATGATCTGCAGAAGACAGGGGTCTAAATTCAGTTTTTGTTCAAAGCTGTGGGAATGGATTTTTCTGTGTGTACAGCTTCTTCCACACAGGGATCCTGATTTTGTCTAGAGGGTTTATCTACCTGTGCAATACAGTTCCTGGTACATGATTTTTAATGCCAGGAAATAAAAAAAAACAAACCCAAACAACTTGTCAAGAATTCACACAGTTTAAAGGCTACAATTGCTTATGAGTGAATTCTGAGACTTAACAGTTCTGCCACTAGGTGGACGCTGCTTAGAGGAAGGTTTTGACCTTACTGATATGAACAAGGGAAGTATCTTCTAGCGTGTACTGAGTCCAAGATTCGTATTTCCAGAAAACAGAGCCCTAAATGCCAATAAAACATTTTGTAAACAGATGGGCTGTGATTGAGAAAGTAACTGAACCTATTTGCCACACAGTGGTGTTTAGTGAGCCATTAAGTCTATCTTACGTTATGTTGTGTTATGAAAAGGCAAGTCATTAGCAGAGTGGGTGGGCTGATAAAAAGAAAATGCGTGAGAGGTGGAAATGGCTGGGAGTAAATTCAAGTTTTCATTTATTTTTTCATTTTTTAAACAGCACAAAAAAAAAGTGTTTAATTAATTGTTTACTTTGTATTTAACAACTTTCCATTAGTTCATTTGCTTAAGTGCAGCAGCAATCAAGAACACATTAGCTAATGTCGCAGCTCAGCAAGGGAGTAGACTACAGGCAGGTGCTGGGGTCAGTGTGTGCAGAATCAAGGGACTATCAGTCTCCTCCTGCTTTTATTTGTCTGTAGGAGCTTCCCAGAGTTACAGCAGCACTGTGGGAATCACCAGCCATTTCCAGCTGGAGCTTTGAGGGTTTTATAAGTAGATCCAGCTGGAAAAGATCTGTAGTTAAATAAGTGGATGCCGATGCCTGACACACTGCACTGTCCTTCTGTGAGACTTTTAATTCTGCTGTGTGTTTCATCTCCTGCCAAAAAGGATGGTAGAGAAATGACAGCACTGAGCAGGAGCCATGGAGACTTGAATTCAATTACTTCTCCTCCCAGACTTCCTTGAACAAATGATTCATGGCAAGATTTAAAAATGGACATGAAGATATCGTTTCAAATTTTCAAAGGAAGGTTTAAAAGGAGCCATTCAATTATTCTAGTTTGGCTTCACTTCAACAAAGCTTCACAGTCTCACACAAATTTCAGATGAATAATACGAGACATCAAAACTCAACTCAAATCTACCAGACAGATTGCAAACTAAGTTTACAAGAACTCTGTAGGAAGGATCCTTTAATAAGGACCAGGAAACATTATTTTTCAAGGGATTTTTCTCAGAGATTTTATTTTGATTTATTTTGCTTTCATCAGAATAATGAGGTAGGTTCTTGATTTCTTGGAGAGAACTTGTTCCAGATACACGTAGCCCAGAAAATTTTGCTGGGAAAAAACTGATATGTACCCAAGGCTTTAGTCCTGTCATCCACATCATGAGCTATGGTGAAAATTTAAATCCGAGACATGACTTAGTAATGAGGAATTATCATGTTACTACCTTCCATCTGAACAGGAGTAACCAGTCACATATATACTTTTAGTTCACTGTAAATATAAGATAAAGTGCCTTGGCTAGAGCCACCTCAGTAGGATTGTACACATTTGCTGGGTACTGGAAGAAAACAACTATATAGCTACTACTCTGTATTTTCATCCACGTGTCTCTATTGTGGAGCTTTGTGTGAAATATCAATTCATTCTGACATTTTATAGCTTTCCACTTACTGGTTAATTCATCCTTTTGGGGGTTAAAAGTAACCCAAAGTTGTATCCCAAGCCTGTGACTAGCTAGGAATCAGTGGGGAGAGCCCCAGGAAAAGGATCCTGGACTACACTATTGAGACATGGGGACTGAATAATACAGCTTTCTGCATTTCAATACATAAACCAGACCTCATAGGCAGAAACTTCTCCGTCTTTTTTTCCCCCCCCCTTCTCCCTTCTGGGTAGTTGTTATAAACGCATGTTTAATCTTGGCCAATTAAACTTGCTAGCACTCAGCACTTTAAAGGTCTTTTCTTTTAAAAAAAAGGAAGGCATTTGTTGGTGGTAATAGCCTTCTCAACCAAAAAAAGCTCTTTTTAAATTAAAAAAAGATTGTGGAAGGGATAATTAAGAATGACTATGACTTTGATTTTTTATTTTCAGATATTTGAACCTTAATTGATTTACTTTTATTCCCTGGTGTTTAAAATCAATTTGCTAAAGGTGTCTGCTTTTTTCATCTGATCACAGTGGCAAGCACAAGTAACTGCATGAAAAACCAACATGAAACAGCTGTCTGGTGATGTGAGAGGGGATAGAAATCTTATATAGTATCTTCAAAATATCCCCCATGCGAACCATGATAAAGTGACCACTTGCTCCTACAGGATCAGCAGAACTGATAATACCTGCTGTGTTTGCAATCACCTAGTCTGTTCCCTTACTCTACATCAGAATTCACTGTTTCTGAAAATTTAAAGGCTCTTGCCAGCTTTTGCAGGAGTGCTGTTAGGTCAGACCTGTTTATTGCAGGTTGCTGTGTAACGAGGAGCTGTAATACCAGTCCTTAGAGGAAGGAGCACTTGGAAACACAGTATTGGCCAGTTCACTACTTCAGTGACACCTCCTGCACTTCCCATACCCACTCTTTGTCCCTTCATCCTCTTTCCCTTTCTGTAGCAGGAATTATTTATTTAAAAAAGGCCTAATGAAATCTCTTGAAACATATAAACATCTGACAATCTCAAACTGGGAGATAAAGTAACACAGTTATTTATTCTCTATACCACTGCAGAGGTGAGCTTTGCAAAAGTGTGTAAATTGGGCAGTTGCTGAATTGTCTTTGATTTCAAAGGAAGAAAAAGCTATACACAGCTTCACTGCTTAGCTGTATTGTTAATATGCTCCTGTCTCTGAAAGCTCTCATATTTTTTCTAGTTTATCACAAAACCCCCTACATCTGGCTATTATAAATGACAGGGAGAGAGGAGCCACAGCTGAGGTCCTGTATGCAATGATGCCAATGGGAGGTTCCAAGATAGGTGCTACCACAGATATACACAGATGATGCTCTCCCATCCTCCAGGACTGCTGTCTTCATATTTACATATCCATTTATGTTCTGCTTACTTTTCTATTAATTATTCAAATTCCTTTTCAAACCCATGCCAACTTTTAAAATCACTGACTAGGGAAAATTCCGAACTGAAACTGTGTATAGCAGGGCTGCCTAGTGTTATTTTCTTGTCTTAAGTTTTCCTTATTTGTTTATTACAGATATATAAAGTTGTAAGATGAAATGCAGTAGTGCTATTCAAAAGCTGATGGGAGTCTGCTGGGAGGTGCAGGTTGTCATTTCTCCTTGACATTGGTAAATCACGGTCAATAAATTCCATGCTTACCAGCCTGGAGGGAATTTCCTGCTCATTGGGCTATAATGCACATTAAAAGCTTTAGCAGGCTTTATAGAAAGCTTAGTCCTCAGGTAAAATATGTGAGTTGGGCTTGGATTTATCCTTCCGCATGTGAGTCACTGGCATACAGCGGGTAAATAGCCAAGGATATATCTCTGAAAGGACTGTGCCCAGGTTCGTTCCTGATTCAGTCTAATGTTTCAGTCACTGTGATCCCAGCTCAAGTATCCTACGGCTGCTTGGGAATAACCAGGGGTTCATCAGATCATCAGAAATTGCCTTACTTGTCTCCTGGTTGGCAAGAAACTGTGTTTATAGCAATACTCAGGATAGAAAACTAACAACAAGGACAGCAGTTTTATGGTGAAGTTTAGAGCCTCAGTCAAAAATAATGGACCATAATATGCCAAACTGCCCATTGTTTCAAACAGAGGGTGGGCAGTAAAAATGTTTTCCAATGTCTTGTGTACATCAGACCTGTAAACTAATAATACCATAAAAAAGAAACTTTTAATACTGAACATTCATAAAGTAGCTGAATAATGGCCTTACCCAGCACCCATGGAAGTCAGTGGAAAAACTCCCTTGGTACCAGTGAGCCCCGAATCTTCAGCTGTCCCATGATATCATGAGGATAGTGCACAGTGCTTGATCCCAAAGACAGATGTGCTTTCAGTTAGAGTAACAATCACTTTTCTATTGCCTCAAAGTGCCAGGTCATAAAAATAAACAACTTGTACCAAAGCTCTAACATGATTTAAAGTGAAAGAACTTCTCTCTTTCCATTATTGTACGTGAGTGAGTACAATGTACATGCTGCTGGAGGAGGAGGATGTGAAGAATTAGGGCCACCAGCTTCCTTCCCTACCTGTGCCTCACTATCTCACTATCATTCCATAGCTCAGAGGCTTTTTTTTTTTTTTATTATTATTACAGGCCACACAGCTTTAATTTTATGAGCTAGGCCAGGGACAGTTGAAGCCAAGAATTTCACTGTTTTACTGATGTCTCTCAGGGATTCCTTCTGAGAAATCCTATATCTGCTCCCTATATGCAATTCCTTACCTAGATTTTATTCTACTGAAGTCTATGATGAAGAACTAACTCGTCCACAGTGCTTCTTGCTCTATCTTCTTGCTTTGTATTACAAACTAAGCAATCTTCCAAAGCTGGAGCAATTGTTCTCCTTTTGCAGAGAACTTGGATATCTCTGAGTAACAGCTGTGTCATGACAACAGCAGCTGTATTCTTGATTAACACATAAGTGTCAGGGGCTTTGACCGAGCACACACACAGCATAATGCCTGAGATCTGTAGGTCTGATACAGCATATTGCTGCTTTTAGTAGTGAATGAGCTGCTTGATGTAGCACTCTGCAGCAGGTCCCAACAAGTGCATAGGAAAGTCTTTCCAGTGTAGCTGTTGAAGACAGCATTGTGCACCTACAATTTCTCTCTTCAGCAACAGCTGAACCTTTCATTTCGTCCCTCAGCAGAAGGGAAGAGCAAGTCATGTCCCAGCACTGCAACTTCCCACTTTCTAATAAAAACCTATGGAAGTTGTGTTGGTCATGAGTGCAGGGATTGCCTTTACTGCATGTGACCAGAGTTAGTCTTAACTATCCAGACTTTCCAGTTTAGAGGGGAAAAGAAAGCCACAGTGGAGCCAATTCTTTTCACCATGGAGTTCACAGAGCATGGCAGTCATTTCCATCTTTAATGAGTTGTTATTCTGGTGTCCATCAGTATGGCAGCTGGCTCTTGAATCAACTTCTGAGCATTATTATAACATAAAGTGAAGGAATCCCACACAGGAATATTCCAACTTGTGGATCAAAGGGCTGAATCAGCATAGATGGTCTTTACCCTCTTTGCTTGTGTGATATTGCCTGACTAGGTTAAGAAAAAGTCTTGCCAGTGATTTAACAATGTCATGTGATAAGTCTAACTTCAAATGACCTGCTAAGGACACCAGGAAAACAAAGGATGTTCCATAATCCATTGGGCAGCTGCTGGTCCTACCAGAGTCTATGATCAAAAGTTTTGCTACCTAAATTAGTGGTGAGTCACATCTAAGATGCCTCTCGTGCCCTCAGTGAACAGACTAGATAAGTGACAGTAAAGCACTGGCATTGGTCCCCCAAGCAGCATCAGAGGTTAGGGCTAGGACATTAATTACAGCCGCAAAAAATGGATGGCTGTAATTACCCACTGAGCTGTGCCCATGAGCTTTATTTAGTGTTTGCTGCATTTTGTTGTGCAAGTCAAATCCTCCTCTACGCCTTTCTGGTCTGGAGGATGTAAACCTCTCATATCCTACAAGCTTCCTAATATTTGTGATGTCATCTGAGGATGAATTGTAATGGCTAACTGCAACGATATTTTTATTGTTGTAGCAAGAACCCTACTTGAATAATATAATGCTGGTAAAGATGGTTGAATCTTACTCCCTCAGTCCCACAAAATCTATTTTCCTTTTAATTTTCTATTTTCTTTTTTTTTTAACCTTTTTTATTATTTGACTTTGAAACCCCCATATGAATTTTATTCACTGTTTCACAGAGAACAGGAACTCTCTAGGGAGGAAAACCCCAGGATGCTTGGTGCATATTTCAGACACAGATGACAGCTTTATAGCACAGAGTTTGTGTGTAAAAATATTGAAGAGACAATCAAAACATCCCACGAACTCGAACACACTTAAAACCAGATGAAAATCAAAGCAACAATTCCTTGGGTATGTGCAGGATACTAATGAATATTATAGATCAAAGACGGCATACTCTCCCTATGTTTGACAAAGTTTGCCTACTAGACTTCCAGGGCCTATTCATGAGAGCTGGGGGAGTACTCTAAAAAAATAGCAACGCAATTTTCAGAGTTCCCAATACTGACTTGTGACCATATATTGCAGTTACTGGGGCTAAGTAGTGCCAGATTACAAAACTTTTCCTTTTTAGCCAAATTTATACAATTCTAACACAGAGCAAATGACAAAGACTTAAATTAGCCTGCAAAATCTCCGTGCCTGCAGAGACGTGTATCACGGGGTGGCGCGGGCTGCTACCATGATGCAGTTTTTGAGATAAAATCATACTACTACACTTGCACAACAGAAGAAGATGGAGCGTGACACACGTGAATCGTTATTGTCCACTAGAACCACAATCTCTATGGAGATAATTTTGCATTGAAAAGGACAACATTGTCATATGGGATATTTAGTTTCAATTAGGTAAAAAAAAATCAATTTTATATTTAAACAAAACCATAATTTTACTTCCAAAAGACTCTTGAATTTTGACTGTTTTCCCCTGTACAATTCACGTCATATGAAAGAAGCAAAATTAGTCTACACTTTCCTAAGCATGTGCTCTTTCACTCGAGGTCTGAAAGCCAGATAGTGATGACCAGCTCAGTGCTCATTCTGGGCTCACCTATGAACACCTTAGGGAACTACTAACTTAGAGAATACCAAGAATTAGAAATAGTTATTCACATAATAGGCTAGGGTAAGATAAGACAGTGACACCCTCCACTAGATTGGGAGGCTATCTTCAGGTATGTGGTTGTGGACAGGATGGAGAGAGGCCTTGTCATATATCTTTGCTGGGTTTTACTTTGTTAGAATTTCATCCTCACCCAACATCTCTGGTTTTGTCTGTTTTTGTGGAAAGTATAATTAGCCTTCAAACAATAAAAACTCTATTACAAAACCAGCAAGCCTTCTTAGGGGAGGCAAAGACAGTTCAAAACCTGCCAGGCAAGGAGGAGCAAATCTCAAGGTTCCTTTCCAGCTTTCTCCTCCCACCCTGTGGCATCCTGCTGCTACCTCCCACTTTATCCTCCCTGTCTTTCTCTTCAGACTTTCAATTGCTTTCATCTTTGCATTTATGAATCTTGCAATAACATGTCACAACATGACCTCTCAGCAGCGATGGAAAGATGCTGATTTAAGCTGAGGGTGCCTGAAAGCTCACTCCTTTTATTTTTCTTTCCAAATCCTATTGAAAAGAAGGAATAAGTGGTTTTTAGGAGAGAGAGAGAGACCTTCTGATCCTTCCCAAAATCTGGCTGTGCGAAGGTGCCTACTGCAGAGAAGTATTGTATTATACCAAAAAATCCGTTTTGATAAGTGCTTTGTGCTTAATAAATGGAAGTAACGCTTCTGTCCTAGGACAAACCTTATGATTAACTATCAGACATTTGCATTTAATTCCCTGGCAATTATGTGTGACTTCAAATGCAGCCATTCCCAAGTCCTGCAAGTCTAAAATCTGATGTACATGTATTGTGCCCAGTT
The DNA here is from genome assembly GCA_033459285.1 of Clamator glandarius. Lineage (NCBI taxonomy): Eukaryota > Metazoa > Chordata > Aves > Cuculiformes > Cuculidae > Clamator > Clamator glandarius. Next base: position 8,238,437 of record JAUNZM010000333.1, on the reverse strand, counting down.
TAAAGTGGCGACCTGGGAGAGCTCCTTGAAATCACTGACAAGGCGTTAGTGTGACACAAATCATTCAGGAGAAGAGTGTAAGTAATATTTTACTAAAAAAGGTGCATGACCTGAAACACTGGGTATAAACAATCAATGAGCATAGGTGACAGAGCATTGACAAGAAACCATAAAGGTCGATGTTACTGTGAGCAATCTGCGACTTAGAAGCACTGGTAACACTGTATGACAATCTGCTCCATGGAATCAAGAAAAACGTAAAAATGCCTGATGGTGCCTGCAAAAATGCCTACTACAGATTGCTGCAGCCACTCTTATTACAAGGAAAAAAGGAAATGAGAATCAGGAGAGAGAGAGAAAAGGAGAGAGATAGTTTATGAAAGAGATAGAGGGGATGAAAGATAGTCACCACCTTCAAGGCTTCATATGTTGTAGCATGTATTTTTCTTTGTCCTGTGGGTCCAAGAAGATGGCAGGTATCCACAAGGCTACAAGTATGTGTGTGTTTTTTTTAAACTCTCTGTCCCCACCACTCCCCTAGGTCAGGTGGCAGATCAGGTAACAGGTAACACTGTCCACTGCCCACTCAGAGAGAGGGAGGGGCGCAGGGTCACATTTCAGAATCACTCACTTTGAGACTTATTAACCTACACCATGCTGGGTCCATAAAACATGGCCCATGCCTTCCTTCAATCATTCAGACTCTTAGTCCAATATTCACAAAGCCACATTGAGAAACTTATTTGTGGGGAGAGTGGCTGCAAAAATCACTTCAGAGTCCATGTCCTTCTGTTTTGACTCACACTGAAGAAAAGCCCCTGCGCGGCTACCCAGGGGACTTCTGGAAATCCCATCTTTGCTTCCAAAGGAAACATCACTGAGCTTTTGGCATGTACTGCCCATTGGGCTGGGTTCATAGGCAAGCAAACACTAAATTTAGGGTGGCAAAATTCTTAGAGTGCTTTGAGTCCAAGGCATGGTGCACAATTAGAACAGAATTACCAGTGCTGTACTGAGTATCTGATTCAAGAAAAGGGCAGAAATTGATTGCAATATTCCTCTAAGCAACACTGATCTAGGATGTGTAAGAAACCTGCTTCGCTAAAGTATCTAGAAATGCAGTAGCCTGCATGGGCACAAACAAATTAATGGAAGATGTCTGTGATGAGCTGGTGAAAATCCAGTTCTCCTAACCATAGGAAGCCATGCAGCAGGTGGGGAGGAAGAGATACTCTTGTCATGTTTTCAGTGCACAAATGAGATGAGAAGTGCAGAATCTGGAAATGCATTAATAGAAACAATAAGTATAATGAATCCATGTGAAAAAAAAGAAGTCACTATGAACATTTCAAAGTATTAGTCATGAGCTAAGTTTACTTATTTTGCTAAAAACTAATATGCAAATAGAACTTTGATGGAATAGAAAATAAAAATTTTTGTCATGCACATAAAAATAGATTATTTCAACACTTTTTACTTTTTCTTTTTCTTTTTTTTTTTTAAATTAAAACACTTTTTATATGGGGCATTCTTCTATGTGGACTCCTTCCTGTTAAAAGTTTTGTTTCCAAAGAAAGCAATGTTTCTTTTGAAAGGGAAAAAATGTTTGGTTAATAGAAATTCCAGCTGTTTTTAAAACACCAGAAAGCTTAGGTAGATGAGTATCACAGCAGTATTCTTAGAGGTGAAATGAAACGGTAGAGGTAATGCTCATAGAAGCGTTATCCTGTCCAGTCTGTTGCAGCTACTTGTGCTGAGTCCCCTGAGAAGTACTGTGAATTAATATTTGGGAAAATGTAGAAATGCCAGTAAAATTAGACAGAACATGCTACATTTTGGGTTCCTGGGTTCAGCTTTGGCTCTCTAGACTTCATGGGACACAGGTTAATTTCCACCAAACGGCTTCTGAATTCTGCACAATGGTACCTTCAGTGACTTGACATGAAGAATAGCCTATGAAGAGCAATGCATGCCATATGACTATTTACTTCCTGCCTACTCCAAAAGCTTCCTAGTCTAATGAAAGGTTTTCTGCTGACTTCAATAGACTCTGGCGCTGGCCTATAGAGGGGTGGCATACTTACAAACAGTGCTATTAGAAAGACTGGCAGAAGAAAACCAAATTTACTAGAGGTATGCAGGATGGGAGGTAATTTCAATGGGCCACTGAGTTATGAGGCAGCAACAGAGAGGTGCTGATTTATAGTAGTAAATCTACGCACTCTGCTGTGGGCACCCAGTCTTCTGCTGGCTATTAACTTACATTGTTCAATTTGCAAATGAGAAGGAAGACATGTAAGTTATTTGGGCATGCTGCTATCCAATTTGCATAGCAAATAGAGCCTGAGATGTGCATGAAAAATTCCTTGGACAACTATATGCAAGTGTTTTTAAATTTTGCTTCTGCCTTCAGACATATAGGCAACTGAGTGTCATCTCAAGGAACAAATGAGATTTACTACATTCATTTTAGAGGTGTTTACTCAGAAAATAATATCCTAAGGTTGCTTTGGGGCTTGCAAATCACTTCCTCGCCCTAAAGAATTTACGACACAAAATATGTGTGAGTTCAGTGTAAATTTTGGGAAGAATCTGATGTCCAACACTGTAGAAATTGTATTCCTCTTTCCTACAGAGGCTGTACAGCCTTCTGCTTGCGAAAAGTCATTTCCTTAGTGTTCCAGACCATATGCTTATGGCTTTATGTTTTTTAGATGACCATGCATAAATGCAATCTAGAGGGAAGAACGTACTTCCATGGAGGTGCTATCCTTTCCAGGAAGACTTTTGAAGAAGTGTTTACCCAGATTCCCCTTAATTCACTTAACTACTTACTCTCCATCTCCTTGCCAAGACTTCCTTGCTAAATTCTGTCTAATTCCTTTGCCACGGTTGTGGCTGTACAGAAGGTCTCACATTTCCGGAGCCTGTCTTCTTTCTGGAAAAAACCCCCAAAATACTGGGAAGATATTTATTCTCCATACGTTTTAAAGCAAAATGACATACCTGAAAACAAGCAGAACAATCCAGAATAAAGTATCCTTGGAAGATCACAGACCTTGTTTTGGTAAACTGTTCTACCTATGCTGGTGTATGGCAACCTGCTACTAGAAGAACATGCAGCCTTCAGCCACAGGGAACTCAAGGGCTGTTCCTAGTGCCAAGCTGGCTACGGGGAAAATCCATGTGCTTCCTAGTAAGCAGATCTTGCTTGCATATTAGAGAGATAGCACAAGTAAGAGGTACTGCAGATGAAAGGACTACAGTGCCAAAAATTATTACAGAACTTGGAAATTTTCAGACCCCTGTGTCACCTCCTTTTCCAAATATCTAACTAGGATTATTCTCTTCATTCTTCAGCTGTGCAATGAGGCTCATACTGCCTCCTTTTAGTGATTCCACTACTTAGCACAATATCTCACTGTCAGCAAATTTTCATTAAGACTGCCTAAATTTTCCTTTGCTCAGCTTGGTTTTAATAACCTTCTCTGTCAATTCCCTCTCCAACAGTTAGGTCTGAGCTTCCCAGTTTTTCTAATCTTTTCCTACAGATGCTTAGAATAGTAATAATACCCCCCTGAACATTTTTTTCAAATTTAGATATATTTACTGCCCGGAAATCCTATCTAGGCAGAGTCTGAGGATTTGAAATGTTTGTCCAGAATTTCTAGCTGTTTGAGATATGTGCGTGTGCACAAATGGTCCAAACCAGCCTGTGTTTCACAATTCCCTCATGATTATGTCTATTTATGGACTGGAAATCTCAGCTTGATATCTGGGAGTCCCATTCATCAGGCATAATATCCCATACATAGTCTGCCATTGCGTTGAACATTTGAGTACGCCGTCCAGGTCACTTACAGGAGTGTTTCTCAGCTGTGAGGTATATCTCAAGGGTAAGTATCAAAGGTCCTTGAGGCATGGCTCTAGAAAACATTCTGTTGGCAACAAGGAAACATGACTATTTGCAGGGAGGAAAAGGAGATGAAAGTTATATAACTAATTTGGATGGGAGCACTATGAAGTATGGTATCTAGGAGACAGTGAGGTAAATATTATTTGCATCACCCTCCACATCTCTGCTTGTGGTGAATTCTCAGCAATAGGGCTATTTACTAATTCATCTCTTTCATGATGCTAGTTGTCATTTCCATTTTCCTTCTCTAACTGATTTGATTTAAGCAAGCAGCATCATCTGAAGCATGTGGGGAGAAATTGCAACATCTACTTTTAAAGTGACCTGCTTTTCTTTTCTAAGGAACTTCTGTGCTCTACCCATGCTTTGAAGGTTCTCTGCTGGATAATGTAAAATGGCACTAACTGGGTTATTTATATCACTGCAAAGTGACTACACGATGGGATAATTAGCACTGGAGTGAGTGATAACACTTAGCACATTTTTGTGCTAAGCAAAACAAACAACAATGCCTGCAGGTTAAACAGTACCTGAGCAGCTGATAGGCCTCCTGCACTGTTATTTCCAGGAGGCAGTATCTACTGGCTTCATTCATGCATAAGGCACAGTTGTGATGCTGGTTTTATTACCATTTGCAGTACTTGCCCTCTGTGCAGGCAAGCAATCTTTGGAAGCAACCTTGCTTTGAGTATGAGTATGAAGACATTTTGTGAACAAGTAAAGTTGTGTAGATTTGTGGATCTGCTAACTAAAACCTTGAATGAAAGAGTCCAAGTACTTAGCCAGTCGGTCTCACACTGTCACTCCTGGATGGAGTCCAATAGCTTGTCTGTGTTTCATCTTACACGCTACTTTAGAAAACACAGCTAGGCTTGGCCTGAAGCCACAGAAGTGTGAGTGTGATCAGTTTAGGCCACATCTAGGTAAAAAGATTCTAGTTTCCTGATGAGAGCCTTACCTCCTTTAAGCATTAGTGTAGCCACAGCTGCAGAGAACAAGAACCTGTTATGCACTGATTCAGTGTATTTCCATGGTTAATCACACTCATTAAAAATGTTTAATAGGAATTTGCTCAATTTCAATTTCCATAAATTGTCTGTTATGCCTTTCTGTGCAAGATTAAAGAACTGTTTTGCATGTGCTGTTTTCTCCCCAGGAAGGTTACTACTGCATTAATCATGGCTGTCTCTAGTTTTCTTTGAGATAAGATCAAATTTGCTCCCTGTTAATATTTTTTTTCCTTCCTTTGAGATAGATTTGTGTCTCCTCTCTGCACACCCTGTAGTTTTTTAACATCCTCTTTAAAATATTAACATCAGAACTGGACATGCCATTCCAGTATGCAGGAGATGTGCCAGCATCAGGTGAGCAGCGTCAGACATGGAACTAAAATCATTGCGGTGCTTGCCTACTGGTGCACTCAAGGAATGAGTTTGTTTATCCATTATATCATACTTGTAAAGAATGATGTGTTTTTCCTTTGTTATGAACTATAAATACCATTCACTGGTTACGAGGGTTCAGTTCCTCTCTTATCTTTAGATCAGTAATACTGCATTTCACTTAGCTAAAATGCGCTTTGTTTCAATGGACCAGACTTTACAAGTGAAATCTGTAATTGCCCTTATTAATCTTTTTTCTCCACGTCACCCTCTCTGACAAGGAGCAATTCTGTATTTACCTGCAGCTCACCTATGGCATACTCCATAGGAAAGTGAACTAAGAACTCTACAGCTCAGGCTTGTAGCTCCCTGGTTCTAATGCAGAGCTCTTTCGTGTTTCACAAAAAGGCAAGGGAAGTCCTGTTTAGCCTTGGTAAAGGATAGCATTATGAGTGTGAAAAGAAACTGAAGAGTGATGCGTAGGTGAAACATTCAGGTAATGTTCCTATGCTGTCAGCTAGTGTGAAATGAGCCACTTGTGACTAGAATTCATCCTGTCTGCAGTCTGCAGCTGCTTTGTGCTAGCAGAGATCCTTGCCACAAATTTGTCTGGATTCCATAAACAAGTCCATTCAAGATAAGACAAACTTCGGGCTCAAGACTGTTAGGTATCCATCAGGGCTTTGTCTTGCATATTAGCCTAGTTCAGTCCAATGAGTTTTGACACAAGAGTTCATTATGTGGGGAAGAGAACAACTTTTCACAAGCTGGAAGCCAATAGTCTATTTTTTTAATATCAAAGCTATACATGAACACAATCCTATAAACTCTCTAGTGGTGTATAATAACATGAAGATTAAAATGCTGTCTGATGTATAGAAGCCATGGATTGCAGAATGTTATCTTCTTGAAAAAAACTTGTGCCACAAAGGCAATGTCTTTCTGAATGTATTACATAGAGAAGAGATGTCAAGCTTTAAAAGAGTCATTTAGCAGAAGTTGAGAACAAAAAGAAAAATATCTAAAGAATATAACCTTTCTAGGTAATCTACTCTCTCATTATTTGAAAGTGCGGCTTTAGTTTCTGTCATACAGGACAGGTTACGTTACTGTAGCTCTCTTAAATAGCCACTTGGAAGATGGACAGGGCTTCCAGGTGGCATGATGACCACTGAGGAGGTAAATGGAGATAACTGTTAGTCATCTGTACTGATGTAAAGACAAAAATTGGTTTGCTGAGAAACCACCAGGAACAGGTTTAGAACAAGGAATAGTAAGTACTACTTTATTAAATAAACAAATATACAAAATTTATAAAATGCTGCTGAGCTGCTGAGCCGCTTAGCTTCTTCATCACAAAAATTACACAAATCCAAAACTTTATCCTATAAGTTAGGGGAAGAAAAATCTTACGATCTGAGAACACAATGACCTTCCTCTGATATAGAAAATCCCTAAATCATAAATGTTTGGAGTATTTTCTAGAATAATTGCACTATAAGCTGCCTTGTGTTCTTCCCTTATATATCAGTAATTAGCAAAGAATTGGAGATGAGTTACTAGGTTACATGGGCTGACATGTAAAACTCCTTTATACTATGCTAACCTTACACAGCTACACACATTCCCTGTGATACCAAGGTCAGCCTCTAATTGCTTCTGCAGTTTACTGGGATATCAATATTAGGAAGCTGAGAAAGATTTGTTGTCTTGAATCAACTAGAGACAAAATAAGCTGAAAGGAATGCTCCCTACACAGGAAATCAGAAAATAAGGGCCAGGTGCAGTCACGAGATGGATAGTGGACTAGCAGCAGAAGAGCAGGGAAGGGAGGTACTGCCCAGCAGTGTACCTAATTGTCCCTACAACAGACCAAGATGTGTGAGCTGTGCTGTGGGGGGAGCTCATACCTCAATGGGAATGGTGCAATGCTGAGAACTCACTGAGAAATCCACACCACGCTGGCTGATGAGTGCAGGGAGAGAGACAGATGACAGAAGAAATTGCACGCCCTCTAAGTATCCTGTTCTTCCAGGAAAACATCCTCATGTAGAATAGCCATATAGAATTATACAGAAATACAGACCCTCTCTTCTAGTTCAGAGTATCCTATTCACTAAGAAGATATAATTTTTAGGTGTTCTGTGATAAACATAACTGCATTTTCACACTGCCATTTTTCCTTCTTCATTTTTTTCTCCATACTTCATCTTTGGCTACAGATGCATTTGGAAAAATCAGATACAGAGATCTACCTCTTGAAGGCATCTCTGTTCAATTTTCTCTTAGGTCTAAAGGATCCAACTGTGTATCTCTATTTCTAACTATGAAGCAGTTACTGATAGGAAGGCACTTCTGAAGATAGCGTTCAACTCTGACTTAAAAACTATAATCAAACCAGGTTTTTTTCAGGCATATTCTGTTTTCAGTTATCTCTGTGGAAATTGAGAAGCTTTATCAAAACCAGCTGATAGCATAAAAGCAGAGCGGTGGGCAGTGTATACTCTATGTAACTTTGTCTTCTAAATAACCTTGCTTGTACTGCCCTTAAATCACAATATTCCTTTTCAAAGAGTATCTGAAGTCACTTCCCTGCAGGACCAAAAGACTAGCAAAATTCAGAGCATTCTTCTGTTTTGTATTTTACTCAGTCCTGCACTTAATTAAAAAATAGGAAAAGTAACAGGAATATATTAAAAAATAAAATATTTTTGTGAACATTGACCCTTTGCTTGCAGTTCACAGACTGAAGGGATGGGAGAAGAAGCTTGCTCTTCCTCAGATTTTATACTTTGTTTAAGCTTGGTATCTTTACTTTGCAAAGTGTTGGATTATGGAGGGTAGTAGAACAAATTCTATTTAATATTCCTAATCTTATTTTTATTCCTAATCTTCTTGTCTGTGACTAACTCTGTATTTTACCCTCTTTACCTGTCTATGATAATTTCTGGCTGCCATATTAACAGGGTTACCCATTATAAGCATTATAGATGCAGCAGTCAGTTCCCAGATCTGTGGGAATTCTGAGACAGTGAGCTATATTGCATGTGGCCTCTTAACTTCAATAGGTAAATTGACTTTTGCTGGATTTTTAAACTATATATTTTTTTAAAAAAAATTACTTTCAAGAAATTCTGATGCAAAGTAATTACAATTATGAAATCCATAATATTTTTCTCAGCTGCTTTGATTTCTTGCCACTACTTTAAGCTGTTGCTGTCTGCAGAAAATGCGAGCAAACTGTGTCCCTTCTTAAGAGAGATTGTGTAGCTTACACTCAGTGTAAGATCATCTGCAAGAGGTGAAAATAATTTAAATGTCATTTCTTTAGTCCCCTAGGCCATCATATACTTGTGATTTAAAACTTTCTAACTTTTACCCTTGATTTGAATATTCCTGTGAGATAACTAATTTTGGACAAGCCTGTAATAGTAAAGCATTCTCAGTAAGACTTCCTTCTTAAAAGAGTAGAAAATACTTGTTGAAAACACCTTCAGTCTTTGAAAACATTTCTCCCTTCATAAACCCTGAAATGTTACAGCAAGACTGGAGCTCTCTGCATACAGAAGACTGCTTGTCATTTACAGAAAACTTAATTTTCATATATCAAGGGCTTGTGTGAAAATTGCTTTGAGTGTTAATTGCCCAAATGATTCAGCTTCATAAGAGCCTCTCTTATGTACTCAAGTATGTCTTATAGCATGCTGAGTGCCAGGCTCCAATAGAGCGCCAGCTGTGCTCTGCTCCCAGATGTTTGAAGAAGATAATTCTTGCCCATCATTTCAGTCCCCCCTCCCAATATCCTGAGAAATTTGTTTAATGAAGTCCTTAATGCACATAGTGTATTTCTTTTTTTCGTTGTTGTGGGTTTTTTTTTTTTTGGTTAAAAAACTTCTCTTCCTAGAATGTATATATAAAGGCTTATAATTACAGTAGCACCTTGCCAGATTAACTGCTCTGAGAAAATAAAACAAAAGCTATCAGTTCTGCAAAATTAAGATACTGACAATTTAATTTAGAAAGGATCAGGTCCCTCTGCTTTCAAGGATGATGGGAGTTTCTTTGCTGTGTTTTGAGATTTTTAATTCTCTAATTTACCTGTGGCTATTGGAAACCTAACAAAAAATATACTTGGTAACTATTTTTCATCCAGATCTCAATTTTCAGTATATTCATGTGTCAGATCCTTGATCAATTTACATTGCTTAGGGTTTTTTTAAGTCAAAGTAGCTACATTGAAGTAAAGGGGACTGTGTTAATTTATACCAGCTGCCTGTGGGCTAAGCTGGAACTCTGGATATAAATAAGAAAGCAGGGATGTTCTGCCCGGACTTTGCTTGTCAGTGTGCAGCTGTACAGAATTTCAAGGAGAGATTTTCTGTGCTATATGGCAAAAAAATATTTGCGTGAACCACAGTTTGATCTTCATAGTGATTAATTGCCATCAATTCCTACTCCTATCTGACTCAGCTGTCAGAAGAGTTTTCTCTCGATCTCTGTTGTAACTGTGTTTGAACAACCGCAGATAGGTGCTAGGTTAATTCAGTCTGTCTTCATGGCCAGATTACTTCTGAATCACAAGCATATAGCTGTATTTACACAGCACAGGTGCTAGGTGACATGAGTTTACTTTCTGTGGTTCCCAAGGTACCATGGTAGAGCTTATCTGCCTTTCAGTGTCGATGTGTTTGTGTGTTTGCCCAGTGACACCTCATTTCTAGTTCATAGATTGCTCTGATTTTACAGTCTCTGATCCAGCTGTTGTTCAGAGTTCGAGACTCATATCTGTAGCCTCTTTCAGCCATTGTTAAATTTATTGCAAACATTTTTGAATTTTTGTTGGTTCAATCAGAGATGATAAGACCCTCTGGAAAGCATTTAGTCTGTAGTTTATGTCCCTCACAGGCTGGTGGCAGATATTGAATTGGAAGTTATGGAAGTTGCATGCAGATCTGAGAGAAATGAGACCGGAGCTCCTTGTGGTAACAGTAGGATGAAGCAGCTCCTCTGAAACAGAGTCACAGCCACAAAAACCTGTGCAAGTCTGAGGTGGCGACTGGGACTCTAGGCACTTCTCCTCTTTATAAAGCTAAGAGAAGCATTTTCTTGTATCTGTATAAACTGATCCATCCAAAATTAGGACACCCACAACTGGTGATATGAATCATTCCCTGATCTCGTTTCCGTTGGTGTTAATGGATATGGTGGTGCAAAGTTTAACTTTCCCTATACAAGCTTAGCAAAAAAGCCTGAGAAATACAATTTGTTTTTCTAACTTGTCCTTTTAGCTGGAATATGAAGTTCTGTGGTTTGTCAACTAAACTGAAAAGATCTTCACACTAACAGCTTACTAGCAACAGAACGTACTGTAATCTAACTGCATCCTTATGCAGCCTTGCACTGGTAGATGATGCTGTGATTTTCTCAGGCTTTCTGAAAGAATATTGACTGAGAGTTAAGACTTAAGAAATATATTCTTAAACTCACACTCACAGCAATGATGTGGAAAAGACAATGTTGGAAAATGTTGGAGGATTGTTACAAAAAAAAAAAAGCATATGTTCTTGCAGACAGTCTGGATAGTGACTACAGAGATACGTGTTGAATATACAGTTTTAAGAAAATGTATACCTTTTCCTCAGGGGTTTAATTTTCCATAATAATACCAATAAAACAAAACAGAGACCTTGGGCTCCACCTTAACACAATACTCATGTATAGAGAGAGGGCAAGACCTAGGAAGACACTGCACAAGAAAAATGATTATTAGATAAAAAACGCATTCCATGAATGTGAGTGCCGAGGGAAGATGAAACTAAAATATTACTTTGCCTTTGTGCAATATTAACAAATTTTACTATACAGCACTGAACTGCTTTAAAAATAAAGTTCTAGTGAATAATGACCTCTTTTTAGTCTGTTTGATTAAAAATACTTCTTGCTCAGAGTGATTATTCACCCTTTATTGCAGAGAGGTGACAAATGTGAGGACTTAAGACATGACCATTTTTTTCAAAAAGAATTTACCTTTTGCCAAGAACTTGGTTTATAGAAAAGATATTGTTCCGTCCAACTCAGAACTATATTTTGGTGATGCTTTCTTTTAAACTTTCAATAGCCATTTTTTTTATAAGTCCCCCCACCCCCTGAAGCAAACCAACAACAATGTCCTCCCTGCCCCAAAGGCTAGATCAGTGAAAAGGTCAGCCAGAATCTAATAAGAAGCTTCCTGATCCTGCAAAAGGAGAAGACAAAAACTGAACTGGAAGGCTGGAGTAAAATTAAAAAATTGGGACAGGCTTTGAAAGTCCATGTAATAGGTCAGTTAAGGTTTAAAGTAATCTGATCCTGAATTATGTGATCTTCTCCTTGGACCTGTAATTAACTTTTCATTGCAGTCAGTGAATCTATAGAGATGAAAGATCCGGTTAAACTTAAATACAGCTGCCAGATGATTTTTTGGGGGAAAGAAGGGGAGAGGGGTATTGAATGAAAAGACTAAGAAAAATAATTCTCAGCAGAAGTCTTCATGTCTAGTTCTTGTGGTTTAACTTTTGGCAAGTGTTCAGCACATTTCTGTTTAGGAGAATCAACTTGTTCCCGAATCTGTGCTGTGCCTTTCATTTTTCACGCTGCTTTCTTATGCCCCAGTGTCAGAAGCATCATTCATGTCATGCAAGATGAAGGACTGAGAGAGTCCCAAGCTCCCTTCATGGAACAACTGTCTTTATCCCTTTTACTAGAAAAGTAGAGGTGTAATAATCTTTCTGATTCTTCAGTGTCTGTTCTGGTTGGTAAGTTGTGCTTCTGCTGAACAGAAGGGAACACAGACATTTCAGCCCTATGGAAGAATTTCTGAACACAACACTGTATTTATGCATAACATTACAGGAACAATAGAAAAGGTATGGAGAGCCCTGAGGGTCACACGTGCATCTGTGAAACAAAAATTTATGAATGGAGAAGAAAGCAGAAATTGACAGTAAAGAACAGCAGAAAGTGTAATTTAATTGAAATACAATACAAAATCTTATTTGATTTAAATATGACTTACAGTGGGCTTTTTTAAAATGCTATTGATCACTCCATTAGGTGTTAAAATGAATAAAGATGATTGTTCCCAGTAACCAGGAATGTGGTATTGAGTTGCATTTTATCATCATATCCATATGTCACACTGAGAAGGGCTTTCAAGTGAATCTGCTAGCGATCCCTCAGGGAGAGTAAATACTTTCTTTCCAAGATACCGTAAACTGAGGGACCACTCTGTTTTTCCTGCTCATTAACCAAACATCGGATGTTAGAAAATCTCTCTATGTGCAGCCCTAGAAAGACTGTTTGCAAAAAGTTTAGGTATTAAGCGTCTTTTTCTTTAAAGTGAAATGGAAATGTTAATCAAAATCTTTCCTGGAAGGCAGATCCATTACTGCAAGGCCTGGACCCTTTTCTTTCTCAGTAGCCAAAATATCCTATATGTATATATAGGATGTTGCTATGCGATGACACTTATTGCTAAGAACAATTGTTTTCATATTTGGTATTTTTTTCCTTTACTTAACTCCTTGTTTCTGCTGTAAGCTTATCAACTAGTGGTCACATGTAAAGGATGAATTTGATCCCAAACACTTGCATTATTTCTTGGCAAACAGTCTATGGTCAATCTCCATGTGATTACATGCTCAAGCACTTCCAACAACACTGAATCCCATAGTCAGATATGGTATGAAATCAAGGTCAAACTTCCATTATAAGCTTGCTAATAATGCAAGATGCAGTGTGCAGCCCTCAGTAGACTTACGTCTCTGCCTGTCAATCCAGCAAGAGCATTGCTAACGAACCATTTGGCTATGCTGGCCTCTAAGCAGTTTTATACATCAAAGTTCCACAGCACATGAAAGCCCATTGGAAGAGCTATTCTTAACATCTTATCCACTTATGGATACTAAAACTCACATGATGTACTGCATTTCTGTAACCCTCCAGTTTTCACTAATTTGAGACATTATTCTGACCTAATAACATATCACTTAAAGACCAACTGTGTTTTTTTTTTTTTTTTTTTTTTACTATTGAGAGCAATGATTGAAAAAAAGAGATGGTAGGGGTAAGATTACAATACATTTTATCCTAAGTATACAAGAAAAATTGTACGGAAAGCACGAAGAGCAAAGCACTATTCACATTTGGTACTGTTGTGTTGAAAGTAGCCCAACCATCAGATGGGCTTGTAAACCCATTCGAAGTTTGTAAACCTGCTGGGAACTTTTAAGAATACTGTGCAATAGAAAACAAGTGTACAGGTCCACATTGGCATCCACAGGATTCCTTCAGAGTGAACTATTTTTTGATTTCTTATTTTAAGTTTGACTCCTTAGATCCATCAAAAGCTTCTCTTGTTTTCTTAATCCCAATACTAGCAGTGAATCTTTTAGGGTTTGTATCTTCTGTTGAGAAAAGTTCCAGCTAACTATTCCTTTTTGATCTATGTTTTTATGAGAACAGCATAACTGGAATTCTCAAAGTTCATGATATTTTAAAAGAGAACAGAAATATGACAACAAACTTTTAAATGCAGAAAACTACAACTTTAATTATAAAGTTATTTCTTTCTTTTTTTAGGTTTTTTTTCTTAAATTCAAAATATAGTAGCTCTACACCAGCAGTGTATTAATACCTTTGGTAAATACAAACATTATCATCAGCTTTAACATACAATCAACAGTAAGGTTTGAGAACTCTGTGTTCTATATGCATGTCATAGCAATGCTGCAATTCAAATAGATTTTAATACAACACGACAGATACTTTCCATCATATATATAGTTTGAAACAACAGAAAAAAGGAGATGAGGTTAAGCTGAGAGATCAGCCCTTATAAAGATTTCTACTCTAATTTAGTGTATTTCTTTCTGACATGGGTGGGAAAAAATTTTTTTACAGGAAGGATAAATAATAGTGAAATGCTGATGTCAGTGGGATTTTATCTCACCACAGAGGGAACAGCTGTGTAGAATAAGGACTCCTTATTTCCAGTCACTGACAATATTACCTTCTTATAATCACAGAATCATAGAATAACCAGGTTGGAAGAGACCCACCAGGTCATCGAGTCCAACCATTCCCACCAATCTCTAAACCATGGCCCCCAGCACCTCATCCACCCATGCATTAAACACCTCCAGGGAAGGTGAATAAACTGCCTCGCTGGGAAGCCTCTGCCAGTGCCCAATGACTCTTTCTGTGAAAAAATTTTTCCTAATATCCAGCCTAAACCTCCCCTGGAGGAGCTTGTGGCCATTCCCTCTCGTCCTGTCCCCTGTCACTTGGGAGAAGAGGCCAGCTCCCTCCTCTCTACAACCTCCTTTCAGGTAGTTGTAGAGAGTAATAAGGTCTCCCCTCAGCCTCCTCTTCTCCAGGCTAAACAACCCCAGCTCTCTCAGCTGCTCCTCATAAGATTTGTTCTCCAGCCCCTTCACCAGCTTTGTTGTTCTTCTCTGGACTCGCTCCAGAGCCTCAACATCCTTCTTGTGGTGAGGGGCCCAGAGCTGAACACAGGATTCGAGGTGCGGTCTCACCAGTGCTGAGTACAGAGGGAGAATAACCTCCCTGGACCTGCTGGTCACGCTGTTTCTGATACAAGCCAAGATGCCATTGGCCTTCTTGGCCACCTGGGCCACTGCTGGCTCATGTTCAGCCACTGTCAAGCAACACCCCCAGGTCTTTCTCCTCCAGGCAGCTTTGTAGGCCAGAGGCTGACATTTTCCGTAGCAGAATGCTGTGAGAAACTGTGTCAAAGGCTTTTCTGAAGTCCAGGAAGGCCACAACCACAGCCTTTCCCTCATCCAGTAGCCGCGCTACTTTATCATAGAAGGCGATCAGGTTGCTTCTGCTATTAAAAACATTTAGTTTCTTTGTAATAGCATGGAAATTTTACTCACAGTATGTTTTTCTTTCATGTTGTTAGCTTCCTTTATTAACTACCTGATTTTCCAGAAATCAGATGTGTGTTCATTGCTTGTTGAGAAGCTTTTTATTTTTCTGTCTTATACGAACTGCTCCTGTGAAGCTTCTGCATTTCCTAAACACACAAAGCTTTCCTATATGAAGAACTGAGAGATTTTTGAAAACGCAATAAACAGCTCTTAATGCATTTAACACGAGTAGTCTTTCAGTGTATATTTACCAGTATTTTTTGATTTGATTGGCACATGAGAGGAATTCAAATACCTGATATAATTAATTTTTTTGTCAGCAGTTATGTTCAGCAAATGCACTTTGATTTCTCCAAATAGGAATATGTATTTTGTTTGATGAAAAACTGCTTTCCATCTCTATTGGCACCTAATTACCTTCTCCCCTTGTGTATCTTTTTACTGATTTACATCTTGCCTTAGTGTTTCCTGGACTCTACGAGGAATCCTTACAGGCTGTAGCTAGCGGTGTTACCCTACTTACCCTGCAGCTATAAATGTTTCAGCACCTTGTCTGAATACATTACTGAAAAGGAACAGTCATTTTTATTTTCCTGTCCTAGTGTTCCCCCAATGATCCCTAGATTTGATTTTAGAGAAAAATCAATGTCAACCTTCTGAGGAATCTGATGATTCTATTTTTAACAGCCCCCCCCAAAGTGATTTGGTCCTGTTGTTCTAAAAAGAAAAAAGCATCTATAAGCAGTTACTTCGACGAGTGACTCATTACATACTCCTCTGGACTGCATTAATATGCAATAGCACATTGGACTTCAGGAAAATATGGAATGATAGAGGCTGAGCCCTAGAAACCATGTGTACCAAGTAATGGGTGCAAATTTGGGACTGACTGCTTTGGACAGAATCACCTGCTGAGCTGTAAAGCTGCTGCAGGGGCTGATACCAGCAAGAAGTCATTTTTGTGTAAGGGAGGATTGTACAGGTCTGCTCCAAAAGTCAGAGGAAACTGAGTTCCAGATGTTAAAGCAGAATCGTAGAATACTGAATCTGTGAAGGCCATTTGCAAAGCTTGGCAATAAGAGATGTTTTAAAAGGAAATTAATTTCTCTTTAAAAACAATGATTTCTTTTCAGTGAGAGATTTGAAAGCCCCATGGACCCACTCTTAAAGCTCACCAACGTAATCAGAAATATTATATTTAACTCTTGTCATTTCCATATATCTTTAACAAATGTCTTGTGTTACTACAAGATCATATATATCTTCTCTCTTCCAACTCCAGCAAATATTGGTCACTTTAATGCACAGCTTTCCTGTACATCATTGAAATATTACTTATATTTCTAAACATAAGCCCATGACCTTCTGTGCAAAGTAGGATTCAACAAACTTTCACAGGGCATTAAATTGTCAATCTGCTCCCTTGTTTACTGAACACTAGAAATCTATAGTACTAAATCTAACTAACTAGAGAGCTTGCTGTACTATTTCTAGAGTTGTTTCTGTGAATATGTGGCCTATGTGATCATTCTTCAAATCGGTCTTAGGACAGGTTTGTCAAGTTTGATCAAATTTGATATAGGATTGGAAGTCCAAACCTAAAGCCTATGTGAAAATTGATTCTTGGCCAACAGAAAGAGACAGTCTTTTCACTGATAGAAATAAATAAATAAATACTTAAGTAAGTGGCCAGTCCTTTGCCATAGAGAAGGCTGTAGGTATCCAGAAGCAAACCAAGGGATCTGCAAGCAAGAATACCAGTCACAACTGGGGAGATGTTGCACCAGAGAGCTCTAGAAAAACAGGGCATAACAGTGGAGGGACCTGGGATAAAAGTAAGTTTTCTTAATCCCCCTATTCAGTAAGCAAATTGTAAAAATCATTTAATCATCAGTGATGAAAAGCTACGTTTGCCAACAGAGACATCTCAGTGTCGTACATAATGTTTGTTTTAGCACAGCATGTTTCTTGTAGAAGGATGTTTTGCTAATTAGTCCTAGAAGTTATAGGAAGTTTGTAATGCATTAGTTGATTGACTCAAGGCAGCATGAGTATGAAATAGCAGGATCAGGCTGTTAGCACCTACCAGTGATCAGATGTCATGAGCTTTCTTCAATACAAAGCAAAATTTATCCTGAAAAATACTGAATAAGCAGAAAAACTCCATAAACAATCTATTCCCTCTGTTCAGTGT
This sequence comes from Clamator glandarius, assembly GCA_033459285.1. Lineage (NCBI taxonomy): Eukaryota > Metazoa > Chordata > Aves > Cuculiformes > Cuculidae > Clamator > Clamator glandarius. The sequence goes on along the minus strand of JAUNZM010000333.1, from coordinate 8,221,013 downwards.
GCTTGAGTCATTACTAAACATACATACCCCTGGAACCCAAAAGAACACTGTGAAAAATAAACTAACTGAAAGTGCAGCTCTTGCCAGAGTCACTACTCTGCAAATACTCAAAGCATGTCATTACCAATGGGGAAGATGTTGCTGTATGCTTGAACTGTCAGCCTAGATAAATGGGGGAAATGGGATAAATAGATATAATTAAGCTACAAAGAAAGAATATAATCAAAGACCAGTAGTTCCATTCAGTTTAGATTTAGGGAAATAAATAACACAAAGTCTGATGTTGACTGTTCAGCTAAGAATTGGCTGAGCTCCACTGAAATGCTGTATTACCAGAATTTCTGCCCTCTATAGTTCCAACATGGACAGCTGGTCTGCCTCAGTCCACCTCATAATTGAAAAACTCACACACACCCCAAAAGAGAAACTAATTCAGGTTCTCCTATGTATTGGGTATGACACAGTTTTCTAATTATAATCTGCAGGGTCAAATTACAAAAAAAAAGAGAATTTCATGACTGGACAGGAAAGCAGGAATTTATTCCCCATGTACCTCACACCTTCCTCTAAAGTTAATTTTCTTTAACAGCCAAACTTACATTACATGGTCTGAATATATGAAAAAGGACAAAAGGCTGGTGGTCCTCTATAGGTCCTGCTGGCACTGGAGGAAAGTTTTTTTGGTGTTCCCATTCTTTGTGTGAGAGATGCAGCAGAACTCAAGTCACTCCATCTACCCTCTCCTCAGAGGAAGTATTTATATTTTTATTGAACTAGAGGGTCAAGAGTCCACAGTTTTACAAACTCAGTCTTACAGCTAAGATTAGAGAATTTCTCCAACGCTTGCCCTAGAAAAATAAAACCAGTTCCTTTTTCAAAAGTAGTAAAAATATTAAAATAGTAATGTATCTTAGAATGAAACAGTCAGGTGCATAATATCAAAATATTTGAGCTCTTCTGGTGTTGGGTTTTGTGTATTTTATACTGTACTAGTCACTGAATACAATGCAGTTCTGCAATGGTGTGTTACAAATATCTCTTTAGCATTTAGTAAATTTGGCATGATTCTGATATTCTTTGGTTAAAATGCAAACACATAGGTATTTAAGATTCAAAATCAAAGCTATTTAGATTCATAAAACTAATTCAGAGTCCATTTCCTTCAGGTTCTGAGAAAAGACAGATTGTGATTAAAATGATAAAAATAACTCATTTCTTCACTCAGAGCCTTTTCTTGTTCAGATCTGTCTTCTCCCACAGCATTTTTGTGGCCAATGTTGATAATCAATATTGGAGTCCAGGAGGTTTCCAAGCTTTGGTGCCAAGAAGTGAGTGCGAGCGATCAGCAACAATGTCTTGAAAGGACAGTTGTAGATGACGCGCATATATATGTATATATACACACACATTTGTGTTTGTGTGACTACACACACATATATAAAAAACATGGGGAAAAACATATTGAGTTGAGCAGACCTCAACAGTGTCATTTCTTACTGTGTGTTTCTTCCCCCCTATGTTCAGTAGTCTAGGGCACCATTGCAGCTGGGGATGAGCAGGTGCAGAGAACAACTATTCTATTTCTGCAGCTAATTATGGGCTTCAATTAGGAAACCAGCTTACTAGAGTAAAGAAACTCATCACCGTTGATTCTTTGGTGAGAAATAAGATCTTTTCATTTGACCCACCATGAATAATCTATTTATTTATTTATAAGAAAGCACTGATGGTCAGTGCAATTCTCTTACCTAGCACAATATAAAAGCTATACAGAGGCCACACAGAGGGAGATATAAATACAAGCCAGTTGGGATGCAGATGAGCAACCTTTTTCATAGTGGCAGTCTTACAGCTGCATTTGTAAAAGTTTTATCAGTATCTGCACCAAAACTGAATTCCTCTCCCTGTAAAAAACCAAAATCCTTCTGGCAGGCATTCAAGAGAATTTTCCAATGCAAAATAAATAAATAAATATTCAGGCAAAAATATCTTACTTGAAAAAATCAAGTTGAGCCCTATTTTTTCAAACGACCCATTCAAACCAAGATGCTTTACCTTTTAAAATCTATCTATTTATGCTTGCATGCAGGGAACCTACCAACTATTTGGAATCATATTTGTAAGTCTACTGACTATTATACACAATATTGTAAATTCCAACAATTTACAGTTAGAAATAAAGCCTTCATTCTTACATTTTCCATGTTTTTCATTTCCTTGAAGTGTCTGACTTTTATACATCTAAAATTCAAACAATTAAAAAATATTCCCAATCTAAATCCCCAAGCAAACAAACTGAATTCCCTTGTGCCAACAAAATTGCACATTTAAGGGGAGGGGGGAGATATCTTGGATACAAGGCTATTTTAGTTCCAGCTACATTTGCTTCATCTAGTTTAATATTTGTTCTGTGACCATTTGAAATTCAATTTCAGGTAGTTCTGTATCGTATCAGCACAGGATGCATCATTAACTCTAAGAGGATGTTTTCCATTGGCATCTGTTATTTTCAACAAATGTCAAGGCTTGACATTTGCTATCTTTATCTGGTTTTGGTGTATCACTCATACTGCGACTTTGTTTCTTCTTGTGAGATATTGATTTCAACTGTGACCAGCTGTGTTGCTAATAAAATCAACAGGCAAGTATCTGGCATTCTTCACTGGCAGAGGAAAAGAAATATCCCAGTGACAAAAAAAAGGTAAAGAAATACTTTTCAATTAGGATGCTTGCCTGTATCCTAATACTATCCATCTCTTAGCTCTTCTGTTGATGTAGCGTTTCTGATTGATTCCCTTGGGGAAGTCTCCATGGAAATCCTTGCCTCTCAGATGAAATATTCCTTTTTGCTCTCATCCACTGCTTCCTGGAGAGCGGGATCATTTTTCAAAGCAGCATCTGCACTTTCAGCAAACTCAGTTCCTTTTGCCTCATTGGTGTGGTAGGTGCCCTTATGCCTGTACATGTACCGGATCATCACCACCAGCAGGCAAATGAGGACAAATGCCACTGCAGCAATCACACCTAGAGGAAAGACACTGGTTAAATGTATTGCTAGTAATAAAATGCAAGTAGTATCTCACAGCCAGACATTGTAACTTGAATTACTTGATAGGGAAAAGTCTGTATCATAAGTTGTTTGCACGTTGCAGTGGCCAGAGTCACAATGGTCTGACACTGCAAAAACCAAGATTGGTATAGATACTGCAGGAATGCAGGTCAAAATCTTATTAAATGGTTTGATTTGGTTGAACTAATTGGAGCTTAAAGTTAATTACAAAATGAGAAGAAGTGAGAGAATATAAAGGAAACCCCATAGGTTCTTTCATCATTCTGGTACCATAAACCCAGGGGAATTTGGAGGCAGCCTAATTCTGCCTCCATGGCTATACTCAATTTCAGGAGTTCAGGGCACTGAGTATTTCTTAGGAGACATTCAACAAATAGCAGGAGTCATAGGGCTGCAGTACTGCTCTGTATTTGCAAGCTGCCATTTCACGCTGTGTTCTAATTAAGAAAGTCTGATTGTAATGAATGCAGAAGTGACACCTGGGAGGAGGAAAGGATTCTGTGTAGATCTTCCCTTTCTCCTGGATGAAGGCTAATTACTAGTGATGTGTAGACTAGGCAGAAATTTCTGCAGGTAAGCCAAATGTATATGGGACTAAATGGTGAATGGAAGCACTCCTAGTGAAGGAAAGTAGGTCCAAAGGTGGCTGTCTAGAGAACACTGAGGGTCCTCACTTCCCAGAGCCTTTTCCTTTTTTTCCTTTTCTTCCATGAAAGGCAGAAGTCCACAAACGAGAGGCACCCACAACAAGCCCATCATTAAAAAATTACAAGCTCTATTTCTTTCCCTTCAATGAAATTGTTCACTTAAGAAATGTGAAAATAAATAAAGTATTTTGAAGTTTATTGAACTTGTCTGACTTTTTTTAAACATTTTTTAGATACAACTGGGATGTGCTTTTAAACTCTAAGCTGTGATTCTGTACAAATACATAATAGTAAACTGATTCTATATTCATATGACTCCATGAGTGAATAACAAATTAAAGAAATACACAATAAAATGTACCATCTTTCTCCTCCAGGCAGCTTTCTACACAGACTTCTCCTAGTCTGTAGCACTGTATAGGGTTGTTGTGCCCCAAGTGCAGGACCCGGCATTTGGCTATGTTAAACCTCATGCCATTAACCAGAACAGGACATTCCTAGGAAAATTCCATATGTGGAGTGTGAAGCTGCTATGAAGATGGAATAGGCAGGAATTAATCCGACTCATTGTAAACATCTACAGTTCGTAAGGCTTCATCTTAGTTACTCTTCTGGAACTTTCCCCAACTTTGGACACTTTAAACATTCAGCTGGACAGAATGCCGGGCCATCTTGTCTAAACTGCTTTTGCCCAGAAAAGTTGGACCAAATGATCCTTGCAGTCCTTTCCTCCTGGTATTATATAATATGATTCTATGATTCTATGATCCGCTGCCAATGGTGGACAGGGTGTGTGATTCCTCTTCTAGAAATTAATTGCTATGGTTGGTCAGATGCATTGTTCCCTGGAAATGCCTGATATTCTGTAGACACAAGGAGGGGCATGTAGGCAGTATCTTTCTTCTGGCTCCTGTGTTCAAGATTTGTAACAAGAGTGGGTATCTTCAAAGCTTTAGATTTAGTTACTGCTAGCAGAAATGAAATTGCTTATACAAAGAACTTTAGGCTTAGAATAATATCGTAGTTGCAGTGGGGGCTTCATCAGTTTTTAGGACCTCACTGGTATCCCTTGTCACAAGAGGCTTTAATAGGATTTGGATGTAGCACAATATTAATAAGCTTAAGGGACTAAGTACAAATCAATTTACTGCTACTTGTTCATAGAAAGCTTAAATTAAAGTTACGGGAGATGGGACCTGAGGGAAATATAGCAGAACCTCACCAATTTGCACTAATGATTGGTATACCCCCTTGTGAATGACTGAAATTAGAGTGTTAGTGTGGAAATGAACAAACATAATAAAAATAAAAAGACAGGTTCCCTCTGTGAACATAGCTTTTTTCATTTATCCTGACAACTGTATTTAGTTTAAATGCATGAGAGACCTTTAATGGAATATCAGAAAATGCATCGTAGTATGTTCTGTAAAAATAAAGGGTCAGCTGGTATGAGGTAGCATGGCTCAAATCAAAGGTGATACACTATTTTTTTGTATTAAATTACAATCTTGGCCTGATGAATAATGAAGAATATCAGAGGGTGACTTTGCTGCTGGACTGTTAGGTATTTTGTCTTAAAATGATGAAATGGATGGGGGTGGTACTCCTCACTGTATGGTTTATGCTCATTATCTCATCTCATTATCTTGCCAATATCCCCTCTGGGAGCAGATTTCCCACTGGCCTAATTAACACTAATTGTGCTGCTCCTGTTGTCTTGTCAGCAAAGTAAGGGTTTTGCAAAATGCAAGGCATCAACCAACCTGCTGTTTTAATTCTAATGGTGCTATTTTGTATGGTCTACTACTTACCTCCAATAACAGCCACATCTGTTCCAGCTGTGGGGCTCTCAATGTCTCCCTCTATAAATAGATTAAAACATACAAAAGTTAGTTAAAGAAAAAGGAATTGGATCGTATGTAACAGCAATGACTAGACTGGTGGTGTTGTATTATTCTAACCTCTGAAACTCAGAACTTAAACAAGATCTCCTGTTAGCAAAAGACATTTATGAAACATCTCATTAGAATTAGGTGTACTGTAACAGCTTTCTGTCACCATAACACTGGAAAATAAATATCTAGCACATTATGCAAGCTATCATGGCCCTCAGGGAAACACCTACTGTTTATTATGAGCAGTTACCTGTAACATCCTCCAGTGAATGATTAAATTAAGAGTGTTAAGGTACTGTGATTACACTCAGAAAGCCAGTTCTGGGGAAAAAGTGTTAGTGCCAATTTATTTTCCCATTTATGGCTCTTCAGAGTCTGGTCTGGATCTTTATTTGATGCAAATTAATCTGGCTCTATTGATTTCAATTAGTATTTATTTATCTGCAATATCCTGTTTTTAATCTTAGCATTTGTTTTCTTTTAAGCCTACATTTGGAATCAAGGGAGGCCTGTGATACGTACATGCTATAAAACACTGCTGTCACTTAGAATAAGTCTGAATTCAGGGCTGATAAATCAAATTACATTCTTTACTGGATTATAAATTACAAAAAAGATAACTTTGCAATTTAAATGCAAAAGAGAAGTACCTTCAAGTCCTTTTAAGAAGGAAGAAATTTCCCTGAAAAGTTGTAAGGTGCTCAAACAGCAGTTAGAATTTGAATTTTGATCTTAATTATTGTGCTTACTAAAAATATCTAAACCAACTAATGAATAACTAATGCATTTTAAAGGGGAGAGAAAAATCCACCACCTCCCCCAAAATTCAAACCAGCGTGGATTTTTCTTTCCTTATTATCTGATATAGACCTTCAGTGAAAGTAAATTCGTATAGATAAGAATTTTTCTGCTACCTTCTCTGTAGTTGATCAGGGCACAATTTTGATCTTGTTTTCTGCTCCTTATTTCATGCTGTTGGTATGAGCAAACTTAGTCCTGAATTATGTGGATGTTTGAGAAGGTGATGAACTCCTGGAGTTTTTCCATTCTAGGTTTACAGCAGGACACTCCTTTCTTTATTATTATGCTATTTATACAATTGTAAGTGATTTTAGTTTCCAAAAAAAGGAAAATAGCTTTATGTGAGGCCTTTTTTTTTTTATTTCCTTTTGGTAAATATCTGGCTTTTCTTTTGCTAAATCTGTGATAGATGATACAAGGATAAGACGCTATCAGCAGTTTTCTCCTTACTTGTGTCCGATATTTTATATCAAACTGCAATAAACAGAGGAGAGATGAGATTAAAAGGACACCTCTCTTCCCAAACAGGGGACATGCTTGTTCTGGAAAGCAGGAGTCCTCTTGCCCAGAGATACTTTCCATATTTTCTTCCAGCTATACACTGATGGAAAGACTGAGCACGCCTTGTGTAATTTAAAAAACTCTAATTATGTCTATGTCCATTCAAAACCCATGTGCCTAAGAAGAGATTAATTGTTTCAAGGTCAAACTGTTCTGTACCTCTTTCAAGGCTAAATATATGCTGCATGCCAAAAAAGCAGGCTCCTCTACAGCAATCAAATACTTGAAGGTGTGAATATTAAAGTGCTTCCCTAGCCACACAGCTTGCTTCCAAACATTAACTCCAGATCAAATCATCATCCCTTTAATTATAAAAAGGTATGCAAGTAACTCTTTGCTCTTTTCTGTCATTCCCAGGTGCCTCTCAGGTTCAGATAACAAGCAGGTGTCTTATCTCTAGTACTTGCCATCAAAGTGCTTTTTGATAATGGATTACAGTATCATCTCTTTGCAGAAAAGTTTTCATTTCCATCCTGTACTTTCTGAGTTTTCAGAATAAGGCTGGACCCATCTTGAGCTACTACATAGCTGGCACTGATCTATTATGCTGATGATGCTGTGCCACTTGGCAATTATGATGTAGTTTAATTCACCACAGTTCCCATTTTACTGCAAGCATGAGAGTCAGACTTCTCGGTGTGTTGACTTTTTACCACAGAAAGTGCTTGTTGTCCTCTCAGCTGGCCTTTTACTGTAGTATCCAGAGGGCCAGGACACTGCAGCTACCACCAATGACCAGAAGATTCTGGACTTTGCTCCCCAGATAATTTTCAGAACAAGGAAGACAGAAGGGAGAGAGAGACTCTCAGTGCCTGCCTCACAGTCCCTGAAATTTCACTTTGTCTAAAAATATCTACATGATTCATGGCAATATCACAATATTGCTAGACGGAAAGAAGGTATCAGTGTCATTCAAAATTCAAGCAGTATCAGCCTTCATGAAACATGACTGAGGAAAACGCAAAGCATGTACTCATGAAATGAAGCCATCTTCCTAGAGTAAGGGTGAGACAACAGTTGCTATCCAGACAGAAATCCATGCTTGGCCAGGAGCCTCAGCATGTTCTGTTTAACTTCAGCTCAGTATATGTGAGAAATTCATTGCATTACTGCAGAAATAAATCTTCACTTTCTGAGACAGAAAAGAAATGGCTGTAGGCTTTGATCTTCTTCTAGCTTCTTTATTCTGCTCTTCTTTGTGTGCAGAGCACTCAGAGGTCTGTGTTTCAGTAACTGCTATTGCACCTCTTTTCGTTATTTTCCATTGTTTCAGGGAAATCTTTTGTGTTATCTGCTGCTAAATTGTCCTTGCAAAACTTCCTCTCACTGTTACACTGGACCTTCTCCATAGCTACAATCTGATCCTGAATGTATTTAGACAGTGTTGTTGGTTGGTGCTACTGGTTACCGTGATACGAAAAAATCAAAAGATTGTGGGAAAACTTGTTTTTCATAAAATCTTTGGCCATCAGAATGACTTGGCTACATCAAGAATAGAACACGAATCAAATTGCCTGTTGTTGGAAAGTATGTTAAGAGCCAGAATGAAGGGAAAGAAATGCCTTTGTGCCATGACCTGAAATTCATCAAGTTCTAGTTCTGCCTATAAAGTTATAGATAAGGAATTTTGTATTAGGATGACAATTTCTACCTGTCTCATTCTCATCAATCAAATTATGCTGAGAAGGCAGCAGCCTAGGAAAGCCCCAGGAATACTGGCTTGAATACTGTAAGCAGATCTCTAGCTTTGCACTTCAAAGGTTAAAAGCCAGTACAACTTTTTATGTTAATAGTTAATACAGACAGTGGTGATTTTTTCCTGCTAAATTTGTCAGTAAATTTGTTAAACCACCTCCTCTAAGTGTGATTTTTCAATAAAACTTGACTTTTATTAATTTGGATAATTTTTCCTTGTGTACACCAAAGCCATTCCATTTTGGCTGAGGAAAAATTGTTTGAAAGAGGCAGGTCCGGCAGTGAAAATATCTGTTCAAGGCTCAGCACTCTACTTGTTTTGCTCTGCATTTCTCCTGACAGTTGCAATGGAGTTATATTGTACTTTAAATTACAACTTTGAACTGCTAAAAGACGTAAGTGACTTCCTGCTCACAATTTATGACACTTGTTTTAAAATAGAGTCATAGAATTATAGAATGGTTTGAGTTGGAAAGGACTTTAAAGATCATCCATTTCCAACCCCCCTGCCATAGGTGGGAACATCTTCCACTAGATCAAGTTGCTCAAAGCCTCATCCAGCCTGGCCTTAAACACCTCCAGGGACAGGGTATCTGACTTCTCTAGACAATCTGTCCCAGTGCCACACCATGCACTTTCTTATTTGTCCTTTCTTTCACATCATTTGAGTCGTACTTTCCAGACCTTCTCTACAATACTAAAGACAAATGTGCTTTGTAGATGAAAACTGAAATGTTTTTTTGTAACATGATTTTGTAACATTAGGAAACAGGTCTTTAAGGAAAATATAAAGTATTATGAGAATCCTGATAAAGATGCAAGACTTGCCAGTGCACTACTTTAGAAGTGCTACCATCAAGACATCCTAACTGACAAGCCTTTCAACTTACAGGGTGATGGTAAGGAGCATATTTGTTCTCAAAATACTTTCTCCCATCCAGAATAGGAAGCAAAGATTTTAAATCCTGCTACTTGCAGAACTTGTTATGGGGAAAGGCAGGAAAAAAGGCATGAAAAGAAAACTGTCCCTGCAAAGGGATCCCCATTTATCACATCATCCTACAGGATAGATCTAATCTACTGCAGCAAACTACTAAATATCTGCTGTGCAATCCACAAGGGCAATTTGATGGGAAAACGTAGACCTTGTCCCACACTTGTCAGTCTCTCTCATTTCCTGTGATAAAATGCCAGACTAAAGCTGAACAAAAGCTAACTGCCAAATGGCGCTGAATGCAGAAAGGAAAGCCCAAGAGTACAGCTTACATTACCAAGATTTCCTTGCAGCTGTGGGTGATACTGCATTTTGGAGTCAGTGAGTCAATCTGAGTGAGTATAGAGACATCTGTACGTGATAAGCAGCTTTTACAACACAGTTTTCAAAGCCACCCACCACCAGTAAGGCAGCACTGCTCCTGCTACTGACTTTCAGGACGTTCCTGCCCACAAGCTTGTGCTTTTGATTCTTAGCAACGTAAGCCATCCCTTATCATAATGCTCTGTTGCTGCCTGCTTGCGGTTACAATCTCAGACGAAGCCTTGGCTGCTAAATTACACTCAAGTGAGTCTCTAAGTGCTTTCTTGGCCAACCTATTTTCCCTCTTGATGTGCCTGTTCTTTACATAAGAAGTGTTTGAAATTCATTCAAAGCCTGTGAATGATAAGCTGAGCTCCTTAGGGCTGTGGTTTCCTTTTTAGGGCTTAGGTGTGCAGGTGAAGAAATGCACTGTAAGATTTCATCTTTAACCAACTCAACTAACCACATTCTGAAAAACAGTGCGTTAGTGGGACTTTTCCAGGTAAGGAAATGGAGGTATGTATGGACGGGCTTTGTAGATCCATTGCAAATATTAACCACATCATTGCAGGAAGTTGAGTGTAAGTAGTCTGTAGGCTAAAATGTGTCTTTAGAATTTAACTATTACATGTTTACTGGTTTTCTCTTAAATATTAGTACTATCTATCTGTGTACTTCCAGTAACAAGGCAGATATTCAAACTGAATAACATCAAGTTCATTATTCAGGCCACATACAAATGCAATTCAGAGAAGGATTTTTTCCTCTGCGTTCATTTTCTTTTCACACATTCATACACTTGAAAGAGCATTTTAAGCATAACGGGAGATTAATGAAATACAATTTCATAGAATCATAGAATCATAGAATGGTTTGGGTTGGAAGGGACCTTAAAGATCATGTAATTCCAAACCCCCTGCCATGGGCAGGGACACCTCCCACTAGACCAGGCTGTCCAAGGCCCCCTCCAGCCTGGCCTTGAATACATCTAGAGATGGGACATCCACAACTTCCCTGGGCAAACTGTTCCAGTGTTTCACTACCCACATCATGAAGAATTTCTTTCTAATGTCTAGTCTAAATCTTCCCCATTCCAATTTAAAGCCATTCCTCCTCATCCTATTGTGATCTGCCTTTGTGAAAAGTCCCTCCACAGCTTTCTTGTACATTCCCTTCAGGTACTGGATGCTCACTATAAGGTCTCCTGGGAGCCTTCTCTTTTCCAGACTGAACAACCCCAACTTTTTAAGCGTGTCCTCATAGCAGAGGTGCTCCAGCCCTCTGATCATCCTTGTAGCCCTCCTCTGGACCTGTTCCAATAGTTCCATTTCCTTCATACATTGAGGATTCCAGAACTGGACAGAATAGTCTAGGTGGGGTTCTCACAAGAGCCAAGTAGAGGGGCAGAATTACCTCCTTCGACCAGCTGGCCAAGCTTCTTTTGATGTAGCCCACGATACTGTTGGCTTTCCGGGCTGTGAGAACACATTGCTGGCTCATGTCAAGCTTCTCATCAACCAGCACCCTAAGTCCTTCTCAGCAGAGCTTCTCACAGTCATGCAGTCTCCAGTCTTGTATTGAAACCATGGATTACCTCGATCCAGGTGTAGGACCTTGCACCTGCCTTTGTTGAACTGCATGAGATTCACAGTGGCCCAATTCTCCAGCTCATCCAGTTTCCTCTGGAAGACATCCTGTCTTTCTGGTGTGAAAATTGTACCATTCAGCTTGTTGTCATCTGCAAACTTGCTGACGGTGCACAAAATCTTGCTGTCTACATCATTGATGAAAATCTTAAACAGCACTGGTCCCAGTATGGACCCCTGAGGGACACTACTTGTCATGGATCTCCATCTGGACTTTGAGTCATCAGTAATGCTGAGTCTAGTAAATTATTGTCTATTTTTTGGTTTGTGTTACTTGACTTGCCACACCATACCATATTTTGCCATATTTTAAAAAGAGTTGTAATTTTGAAGCAAGATTACCTTTTACATAAAGAATTTAGGCAGGGTTTCAAAAATACTTAGCATTAATCTAATTGTTTCCACTGAAGACAATAGTAAGGTATTTGATTGGGTTCAGTAAAATGTTACAAACATCTGAAAGCATTGCAGAGTTGACCAGGAAGCTTTTGTAATTGTTAAAAAAATGTACTGTAATATAATTTTTGCAATTTTTTTTTAATACGATACATATTAATTTTTTTTTTAAAACTATTTATTTCCTGGTATGTCTTTTTCTTCTTTGTATGCTTTTCTGCAGTCACTATTACTCTTGACTGTAAAAGCAGATCTTAATGTGTCTCCATTGTCCTCACTAACGCAAGACTTTACATTTAGTATGGAAGAAATAATGAAGTCTTAACATCTCCATTGTTTATGCAACTGTGGTATGTCCTTCTTGCCCTTTGGTTTATGTTTGTGCCTTGCCAACACATTGCATTCATGAGAAAATCATTAATCTATTAACCTTAGCGTAGCGATTTAATTTACAAGCTATAGTTAGAACTGGTTCACTGCCGATGCATGTGTAAAAATGGGCTGAACAACTTCTGAAAAGTTCGTGTTAAAAATATTCTAATTGCTCAAGCTGCTCTCTGGCCTGTGTTACCATATCAGATGCATTTCACTGAGGCCTTTCTGGATTAAAAAACAGTGTCATTACCTATTCTAATATTTGCCAGTAAGTGTGTGTTACCCTGCCAGGGCTGGCATATCTTATCCCGAAGGGTCATCACTGTGAACCCATCATTTTGACACATTCTGCTGAAAAAGTCATCACCATCTCCCATTAGATAATGAAACACATCAAGGCTGTTCTTTCAAAATTAAGGAACAGTTTCTCATCTGTCAGTCTGGATAGAACACAGACTAATTTGGCTTCCATTTATATACTAAATTATTATAAGGATAATAATGGTGACATACAACAACAACAACTACATGAACTTGTGGGTAAGTAAATGGACTGTGATCCAAATGTAAGGTAAATCATGCAGATGAAAAATATCTACAAAATTAAAATGCACTGGGCCTTACCCCCTTGCTATCCTAGCTAGCAGGTATTATACTTTGTCATTCATTCTCAGAAGGCAAAATCCAGCCCCATTCAGTTAAAATAAAGGTCTGTCCAAGATATCTCACACTTTGTAATGCAGCGAGGATAAAAGGACATGGTAAAATTATTTTAATGAGATTAGGATTGCCACATAATTTTAGCAGTTTACATTTGATTCTGATAGACAGTGTTAGCAAAATATTTTTTCATCATATACAATGTTATAAAATAAATAAGAGGAAATATGTTTTCCAGTGTCTGAGGGAGTAACGGTTCCACTCACACAATTTTTCCTTCTTTTGAGATGTTGAATTGCACTTGTTTTAGGGAAAATCAGAAAAGAAGTCAGCTTGTGAAAATATAATCATGATATCCCTTAATAATAAGAAGAAGGAAAAAATGTTCATGAAATTTTGGGAATTAATTTTAGGTGAAAAATAACCAGGATACTTTAAAACTGAACATTTATTTTATGTTTTGAAATAAAAATTTTAACTAAAAAATTACAAAAGGTAAGAAAATTGTCTTTTAAAGTATTACATGATCTAAAGAAAATACAGATTGTTTTTTAGTTAAATAAAACTTTTCTGTTTATCCTCCCCACAGACTGAAAAAAGCCGTAATTCCTCTTTCACTTCAAATAACATATTCTTTTTTTTACTTGCACTAAGTAGCGACATACATTAAAGTACTTTAGCTCCTTAGCTCAGGGTGGCTGAATACCAACTACTGATTCTAATGGCAATTAAGTAAAGTGCATCCAGTAAGAGCATTAAAATGGCAATCCTCTCTTAGAAGTACTGTCAATGTTACAACCTCAAAGCTCCCATGCAGCACAGTACTTGAAAGGGAGCTTATCGTAGGTGCATGCCTCCTCTGGTAACATAATTAATGTGACCTGTGTAGTCAGTCCGATGCATATACACAGTAAAAAAATAAATTACAAGAGAAATTCAGATGGGTGTCTGCTGCTTATAACATCAGGAAGGATGAGAAAGTTTGAGGGTGGGCAGAAGAAACCCAGAGCAGACAAGAAGTGAGAAAAAGCAGCTGCCTCTACTAGCTGTGGAGCTCCTTAGCAAGTGGGCAATGAAGCTTACAAAAGGATGCTGTAGCTATCTTATATTTAGAGACAGGATGTGGGAAGCCACTAAGGTCCATCCAGTGGTAGTCTTGCTGGCTATGTATATTGGCCATCCTGTACTCCTATGGGACTCTTTGATGTCTGAAGAGTAAACACTGCCTTCTCATCATACAAAGGGTCCATGAAGTGTGTTGAACTGGAAGAAGTCCTAATGGTTTTAAAAATCGCTGCATGTGGTGACTTGCAAGTTGTGCTCTGTTTTGTCTGACTCATATCACTGCAAAAAGTTCCTTACTTTTCCATGGAGATATGTTAATGTAACCAGGTCAACATTTGCATTTTTCTTCCATAACCATCAAAGTCAGCTTATGCTCCAAATGCACAACATCTTGCTGGGGAAGATAAATTGACCTGTTATTGCTTCATTAAAGAAGGAGTGACAAATGGGGTATGAATCAATCCATAAGGTACAGTCCATGATAAGGATTTTTTCTGCATATGTTCCGCCTCCTCCCCCTCCCCCCTCTCTTCATTGCAATAGTGTACTCATTTTGAGGGCTTTTTAATTGGGAAGGTTTTGAAAGAAACACTAAATATCCAGTGAATCTGCCAAGTTATTTCTACCTGACTTTCCTCCAAAGTCGATGACTTCAAGCTCTAGTCACTTTTGCTGAATCAAAATGGGAACAAAACAGCTGTTTGCACATTCACTGAAATCAAAGCTAAATGAAAAATAGACACTGGCTTAATTGATTAACCATGGCAAATGATCACAGGTAATCAAAGGAGCTGACTATGGATATAGTGAAAGACCATCTGATAAGCTGTAACTGACGCTTGTAATTCTTAAAAACAGTGCACGAAAGAAAACACACCTCATTGACCTGAACTTTTCATGTTAGAAATGTAAGTACAAAAATTTAAGCCAGAACATTTCTGTGGAAAGTCACAGGTCAAGAGGTCTTGGAGGACAGGAGAATTCCTTCCCAACCCCCTGCATGCATGGTTATATGGAGAGCTACTGTGGAAGACAGTCAGTGTATGCTGAGAGTGGGATTTAGAGGGTAAAGACACAAATCCAAAAGCAAGAGTGTTTCACTGGCTCTGTTGCTGGCAGAAAACTTGTTTTAATGAACACTGATATGAAAGAAACATGGTCTTTATTCTATTAAGGCTGATAAATATTTATTCATCATTTTCACATGAAAAAGCTTGAACCTGTGCTTAAATTACAGGTGTCAGGAACAAATTGCAGGAGATGTCATCTAGAAATGACCTGGAACTTGTTGAAAGCATGCAGTTATGCACAAAGATTCTATCCTGACAATTCAAAGAATGTAATGCCAGGCTACTAGCTTTAGAAAAGTATAATAATTTTCCCAACAAGGGTAGGTTTCTTCCTTTATGCCTCATTCCCTTACTAACATTTTGTAGCAAAACAGTCCAATAGGTGACAATTCTTGGAAAGAGAAGCTCTTTTTGCTCCATCCCCTAGCTTATTTGATATGAATTGTATTCAGCTACATCCAGCTCATACGCTGGTGCTTGCCTAAGGCACTATCTACTAAGCATTGCAAGCAGAAATGTCAGGACATTTAGCGTATGCTCTTTAGGGACACAGAGAGCACTGTTGAGATTAATATTATTAATGGAGATATCTGAAGTGGAAACAATCTTCCAAATGCTTTAAATATTGAGCATATTAAACAATGAAAATAAAACACATTGAAACACCTTAAAAACTTGCAAGGCAAATAGTAGCTCAGGGCAACAACATTTCTCATTTTCCAAGGATTCTGCAATGAATATGAAGTTTTCTTTAGCATATCTTTTCTACTTAAAAAGAAAAAGCCTATTTCATTATCTGATAAGCCTTTATGTATCAGTCCAAGCTATCTGAATTGAGCTGAGCAATTTTAGTAAAACAGCTTTACCTCTCCTCTCCTCTCCTCTCCTCTCCTCTCCTCTCCTCTCCTCTCCTCTCCTCTCCTCTCCTCTCCTCTCCTCTCCTCTCCTCTCCTCTCCTCTCCTCTCCTCTCCTCTCCTCTCCTCTCCTCTCCTCTCCTCTCCTCTCCTCTCCTCCTCTCCTCTCCTCTCCTCTCCTCTCCTCTCCTCTCCTCTCCTCTCCTCTCCTCTCCTCTCCTCTCCTCTCCTCTCCTCTCCTCTCCTCTCCTCTCCTCTCCTCTCCTCTCCTCTCCTCTCCTCTCCTCTCCTCTCCTCTCCTCTCCTCTCCTCTCCTCTCCTCTCCTCTCCTCTCCTCTCCTCTCCTCTCCTCTCCTCTCCTCTCCTCTCCTCTCCTCGCCTCTCCTCTCCTCGCCTCTCCTCTCCTCGCCTCGCCTCTCCTCGCCTCGCCTCGCCTCGCCTCGCCTCGCCTCGCCTCTCCTCGCCTCGCCTCGCCTCTCCTCGCCTCGCCTCGCCTCTCCTCGCCTCGCCTCGCCTCTCCTCTCCTCTCCTCGCCTCTCCTCGCCTCTCCTCTCCTCTCCTCTCCTCTCCTCTCCTCTCCTCTCCTCTCCTCTCCTCTCCTCTCCTCTCCTCTCCTCTCCTCTCCTCTCCTCTCCTCTCCTCTCCTCTCCTCTCCTCTCCTCTCCTCTCCTCTCCTCTCCTCTCCTCTCCTCTCCTCTCCTCTCCTCTCCTCTCCTCTCCTCTCCTCTCCTCTCCTCTCCTCTCCTCTCCTCTCCTCTCCTCTCCTCTCCTCTCCTCTCCTCTCCTCTCCTCTCCTCTCCTCTCCTCTCCTCGCCTCTCCTCTCCTCGCCTCTCCTCTCCTCGCCTCTCCTCTCCTCGCCTCTCCTCTCCTCGCCTCTCCTCTCCTCGCCTCGCCTCGCCTCTCCTCGCCTCTCCTCGCCTCGCCTCTCCTCTCCTCTCCTCTCCTCGCCTCGCCTCTCCTCGCCTCGCCTCGCCTCGCCTCTCCTCGCCTCTCCTCGCCTCGCCTCTCCTCTCCTCTCCTCGCCTCGCCTCGCCTCTCCTCGCCTCGCCTCGCCTCGCCTCGCCTCGCCTCTCCTCGCCTCGCCTCGCCTCGCCTCTCCTCGCCTCGCCTCTCCTCTCCTCGCCTCGCCTCGCCTCTCCTCGCCTCGCCTCGCCTCGCCTCTCCTCGCCTCGCCTCTCCTCTCCTCGCCTCGCCTCGCCTCTCCTCGCCTCTCCTCGCCTCTCCTCTCCTCGCCTCTCCTCGCTTCGCCTCGCCTCTCCTCGCCTCGCCTCTCCCTCGCATCGCCTTTTCACAGAGCTTTCAACATGCATGGCTCAGAAGGACTAGATGTTTTCTATAGGTGCTTAAATAGTACCTTGCACTCTGCTTTTGCCTGCTCAGTTGCAGTCATTTTTATACAAGCAACCTTATTTTTCCAAAATTTAGTGCTATTACATTCCTAACTAGAAAAGGACTCAATCTCCTGATAAGGAGTCCTTTTTTTGTCTTACTGCTCACTTTAACAGCTCTCTGTATACAAATGTTGATTTTCACACAACCAGTAGGAAGATGATAATTTCTGAGGCTTCTGCTTCTCTTTAAAATCTGGTTGAAACTGGTCAGAGGATCCAAAAGTTATTGATGGGAAGTGACAGATGGATGAACAGATGATCAAGTAGACACATAGTCAGCAATAACACATAAGACTAATTTCAATAGGAAACTGGACTAAAAACAAAAGTAGTAGTGAGCTCTTAGATAATAGTCATATTTTGGTCACCAGTTTAAAAATACCTTTTTTTTTTTTTGTGACCATTTCAAAACTTGTAGAACGTATTCTAAGTGATTCAAACAGCAAAGCAGAAAACCAAAGGGACATTGCTAAGATTTTTTTCAGCTTCTTTCTTGGTCAGAATCCTACATTTTTATAGTTTGGACTATATTTTAAATCTTTAAAGCCAGATTCAGCTTGGACAGTCCTGGCAATTTCAATGGAGGATTAATGCGTCTCATTAAGGAAAGAAATATGGTCTAGCACTTTTCAATACCAACAAATGCTTGCTACAGCACTTCTCTGATCAACATATATTTGACTTACTGTAATGCTTTTGAGCTGTTCCTTTCCAAAATCAGCAGGAAAGCTGAGAATGTATTGCTGTGAATTGAACTGGCTGCTGCATTCCAGCAGAAAAGGGCATTCTTGTTCCTAACCCCTTTTCTTTCAAGCTGATCCAGCAGAAAACCAGCCCACCAAAAGGAAAGAGGTGTATGGTATTTACTTTGTGCCAAACAGTCACTATGAGGTCTGACTATAGGTTGATCTGCTAACAAGAAGGGGTTTACTAGGTGCAGAGAAGGCAAAAAGTAGGAGTGTTCTTGTAGGTGGGTGAGGTACGTTATACATCTGCAGTCAGAAATAAACATATTCCCCAAAAGAGAAGGAAAAGGAGAAACACAGCTGGTTAAAGCTGGAGATTTCCTTCATAGATTGGTCTCAACAGAACAGAAAACTCCAGATTTTCAAATGACTTCTTTGAAACACAGTGGCTCTACAAGGACATGGAAAAATTTTGGTTTGGTATTTCCTGTGTAAGAATTCATTGGAATGCATTAACATGTAAAGACCCTCTCTAGGCTGTCGAAACAGGGACCCTAGGGCAGAGCCGTTACTCGTATCTCCCTTCCTGCCTGGCAGATACTGCTCTTCCATAGCCAAATCAGCAGCAATCACACTCTGCAGCGGAGTAGCAGCAGCAGTCACTGCTATCCTATTTACATTTATATCAAAGCAGGGCACTGTTCCAACACAAAATTAAGTATGCAGGGATACACATGCAAGGCGGGATTTGCAAAAACTCTCTCTGTTAAACTGCTTCCTCTCCCTTTGAAGCTGGTGGTAGATCTCCCATGCCTTCCAACTGCTCAGCTCAGCCAGTAGCAAAAGCTTTTAAAAACTCTATTTTACGGATACTAGAAATATGATAGAACCAAGGATTCATTGGAAAGATCATCATATATAGACTCTGTCCACCATCTCTGTTTTCCAAGCTTCCCAGTTTAATTCATGAGCTGAAACTGCCAAAAAGGCTACAAAAATCTGCAGTCTCAAACAGTCATGAGAGAGCCTGCAAAATTCTCAAAGCCCTTTCATAACATACCCAAACTATTTGCAATTGCCTACAGAGAAGTATACTTTGGAACAACATCAAAGGTCAATTTATCCCACTGAAACACCTATTAGTATAAAGAGAATGAAAAAAAAAAAAAAAGAACAAACCAATAGTACTAGCACAGTTCTGGAAAATGTGAACTCATAAGTAGAGTTCAGCCAGAACACACTCCAATTAAACTTGAACAGCCAAGATATGCATGAGCTGCAGTTTATTTCAGGGGGACTTCTGCAGTACTTCATGTCATGGCAAGGCTTGGACACAAGTATGTATTTGTTACAAGTCAGAGAGGAGAAAAGCCCACATCCCTTTTGCATTTTTTTGTTTTGTCTGCATAAATGGAAAAGAAAACTAAAAGAAGTGGAAAGCCTCTAGCGGAAGTGGAAGACTTAGAGGTGGAGAACTAAAAGCCCACACTATTACAGGGCCTATCTGTCAAATTTAATTCCTACTCCCACAAGCCCTTCCCTGTGCCCCTGCCACCTCTTGCAAGACCTAAACACAAAGGCAGACGCTCTAAGGCTTGTTTTTCCACCCTCTTTGCTCTTGAGAGACCCTTTAGGAGACAGTAAGCAAGAAGTGTTCTATTAAGCACATGCTTTATAAAGAAGGGCCACGCACAGCAGCCTGGATTGCCTTGCACTGAAGATTTTTGTCTGACAAGTAGGAGCTCCACTGAATGAGGAGGGCAGAAGGAGTGGCAGACTTTCCCTATCCTACTTGCATTCCCAGACAAGGGCTAGGCATGCTGGCACCCTTGTGCTGTGTTTAGTTGCATGGATATCTTCAGTCAACAGCCTTTACTGTTGCTGGGACTGTCTACTGCACAGAGTTGGCTCTGGAGGGGACAAAAGGATAAAGTCCTGACTACATGCATTTCTGCGTGGCTCCTGGAGGCGCTATGGTTACCTTGGGAACAACGAAGAGGAGTGCCTTGCTCCCTGACACGGGCTGTACTTTCAGTAATGCCGAGCTCCCATGGCTGAATTCCTTCAACTACAAGTTAAAGGAACTCATTCAAGAAGAGGGAAGAAGGGGAAGTAAGGTTCAGCCCTGCCAAGTGCTGAGTGTAGATGTGAGCAGGAGGTTAAAGTCTTTCATATGAGAAACTCTGGTAAATGCAAAAGCTTTTATACCCCAAGGCAAGCTTTTAAACACAGAAATACTAATTCTGGCTTAAGAATTTCCCATGCTTCAGATCCCTGGATGGTTGTCCTGTGCTTTAACTCTCCATTAGGCATCTGCTACTGGCTCTAGCAGGGAAGATGGACCATGAGCTCCATGCTCACTACAGCACTTTCATGGGCAGAGCTGAAAAGAGTTTAAGTCCTGGTTAGCCAAGAACACCCAGCACCATCAGGATCAAACCCACCTTGGCAATGGCTTCTCATGGATACCGTAGCAGAGGTGGCAGTGTCTCTGGGAAATAAAGTCTCTTTTTCTTAACATTGGTGTAACCTAGCAGCCATCTGGTGATGGCCAAGGGAAACACACAGACAGCTTTAGCAATGCCACAACATCTCTTCATTTTGCAATGGTAGTGAAACAAAGGATGGGAAAAATTGGTACCAAATTCCATTAGCTAGAGGATGGATTAGAAATGTCCCAGTGAAGATGGGGATTGAGAAAGACAGATGTATGTGCCCTGGGAGTCAGGAGAGATGATATAGCTCTCAGCCACAGCTGGTATGCCATGACTTTGTGCCTGTCAAGGGACTGGTTTTACGTTAAGGAGGAATTTCTTCACTGTGAGGATGGTGAGGCACTGGAACAGGTTGCCCAGGGAAGTTGTGGATGCCCAATCCCTGCAGGTGTTCAAGGCCAGGTTGGATGGGACCTTTGGCAGCCTTATCAAGTGGGATGTGTCCCCGCCCATTATAGGGGGGTTGGAACTAAATGATATTTAAGGTCCCTTCCAACCCAAACTATTCTATGATTTATGATTCTGTGATTTCTTGCGAGATCTTTACTCACTCAGGATTACTTTGAGTGTGGGGGAGAAGTATATTCTTAGGGATATGGCTGCACATGCCCATAGACAGCAAGCTGTTACCTTAATGTGCCAAATAGTGGCAAACAAAATCAAATGCAAAGTTGAACATCCACATTTATCAGTATCTCCCTGATAGTCTTCCCTTGTCCACTCAGGAGTCCTGGGCCTTGCTGTGTGCTGCAGGCCAGGCATGGCCAGGAAGGATTGATCCCTTAGGATCTGAGAACCTCTTCTCAGGTATGAACTGTGAAGGAAATCACTCATGTGGAAAAAAACATGTGCTTGGTGTTAGAGTTTCCAAGCCAGTTTTCCTGAGGAAAATACATCATTCTCCTCTGGAATGAATCACAGACACAGGCTTTAATTACAGGACATGTGCCTTCCCCCCTGCACCCCCCAATTACTACTGCAATTTCATATCAGACAGAAATAGGCACCCAGACCTCCAAAGGAAGTAGCTTGTATTTTCCCCTCTGGCCACCTCCAGCAGTTGCTAGCATCTGCAAAGTCCTGGGGCTGGGCTGTACCGTATTTGAAAGGGAGGAAGAATTACCCAGCTATTGGGTATTTAGGTCTGTTAAAAACAACACACTGGAAGCAGCAACATCGAAGCCACGTTCCCACATCTGCTTTGCTACTGGCCTCTGGAGAATATAGGACACAGGATATGCTTCCTGCTTGGGAAGGCTTGAAGCTGCCTGTGAAAGAAGGCATGACCTTTTCCTTAAAGGAAAGGCGAGTTATAGAGAGGAGGAAGGGAAAGAAGTCTAGGATACATTTATCTTATAAACAGTGTCATGTAGTCATAACTCATCATGTTTTCTCCCCATGTTTAAAGCTGATTCTTACTTATTTAGCAGTGACGCATTTAAACAGTTAAATCCATCTCTGTCACCCCATTGTTGCTCCAGTCAGTCATGAACCTTCTGACACAAGTCAGATGCTGTTGGGATGAAAGGTTTCATTCATCGCAAGCAAAGGAATTAAGAGGAAGTACCTCAAGAAGAGAAGGGCTTGGCTAATGCTCTGTTTCCAGCTCACAGATGGTTATGTCCTTAGGATGCAGAGATTAAGCATCTCCCACAAAACATGCGAGGAGGAAGAAGAGTCTCTGTCTGAGATTCACAGATTTTAATGAATTCCAGAAGGCAAAATCTTTTACTGAGAAGCAATAGCAAAGTTCAGAGAAATGCAAAAGCATTTATCTCCCTAGTCGCATTCCTGCCTGCCAAAAGCAGGAGGGGTGATTTACTCCTCCTTGGTACAAAGAGACCCTTATGGATCATTAATTCACAGGGAGAATGAGCTCAGGAGCTGTAGACATTTTTTCTTAAAGAACCTTGAATCAGCAGGAAGTATTCTTCTTTGGGAACATATAGGACCTGTTTATCTTTATTTGCTCCCCACTACCCTCTGCCTTCACTAGTGGTTCCTACAAAAGCTCTAGTTACCACTGATAAATCACTTTGCCTGCATTAAAATCTGTGGTAATAGTATATGAGGCTGCCATGAACTAAATCAAGGTGTTTGAAGAAGAGTAATACTAAAAAGTGAAGATCTGAAATCAGCAAATTCTGATCCAAAGGCCAAAGGAATCAATACAAGCAATCTGAAGTTCCAGGGTATGTCAACACCACTGACTTCAGCAATGCAGTGATAACTTGCAGCAAGTAAGACATTTCTTGAGAAGCTATACAGAAATGTGAAGGAGGCAGAAATGGTCAACTATTTGTTTACATGCCAGGACCTCCGGTGAGGTAGTTTTCTTTTTACAGCTAGAACTGATCAGAAAACATCCACTGAAAGATATGGTAGGAAAGGGATTAGATCATAGAAGGTGATCAGATTACTCTGGCAAGACCTGCCTTTCATGAACCCGTGTTGACTGGGCCTGATCACCCGGTTCTCTTGCAAGTGCTTCTTGATCGCACTCAAGATCACCCGCTCCATGACTTTCCCCAGTACCGAGGTCAGGCTGACAGGCCTGTAGTTCCCCGGATCCTCCCTGCGCCCCTTCTTATAGATGGGCACAACATCAGCCAGCCTCCAGTCCAGCGGAACCTCCCCAGTCATCCAGGACTGCTGGAAGATGATGGAAAGGGGTTTGGCCGGCACATCCGCCAGTTCCCTCAAAACTCTTGGGTGGACTCCATCCGGCCCCATAGACTTGTGGGCATCTAGCTGGGCAAGCAAGTCTCTAACCACCTCCTCCTGGACCTTGGGATGTGGTGTACATCTCTCATTATTATGTTCTCATTTCTTTAGGAGTAATAAAGATAACCTCATTTCGTCTCACTGACTCTCTGAAACCACCTGAAACTGTTTCCATAATGCTTCAGTTGCTAAGTGAGAAATATTAAATATAGGTTATATCTTTTCATGACACAAAAGTGTTCACAAAATGCCACTAGTCTGTAGTGGATGACATTTTACACTCTTTACCTTGGTGAAAAAATGTGCAACAGACAACCACGTTCTTGTACTCAGGCCTCCCAAGAAGCACTCGCTCCATGCTCAGATTTGCCAGGTTCCACATAAGTCTTGTAAATTCACAACCTTATTGCTGTAAATGACTCGCAAGATCAGAAATGTGGCTGAAAGCAAAACCACAAAACTGGCTGGTGTCCTTGGGTTTTATGCACTTCTACGTATCTGTGTGTGCACACAGCATCCTTTATTTTTGTCCTTTGTCAAACATTGTGTCATGCAGTAAGGCTTTGACAAGTTGAAAATTATGAAGATTAGAACAATCATGTTTACATGTATTACCACCTGCTACTTCATTTCTTCCTCAGTACTTAAATGTTCAGGAACGTGCCTTTGAAACATGCTACCTTTAATGCACTTAAAAACTCTGCTGGATTTCCAGCTTGCTTTGATCTCCACAGTCTAGAGACTATCTCAGAGAATACAAATAAATATGTTTAGGGGAAAAATCTTTTCAAGGAGAAAGCCCTAAAGTCTTTCCAACTTGCCAGTTGATGTTATATGTAAAGTTGTTTTTTGCATTTTATCTTTATGCTTCAGGAGGCTTAAATTTCTGCCTAGAATGAGCAACCTGATGACGTAACTTGGGAAGACGGATGTAGTCAATGCTCCTAATCATGAGCACTGAAGTGGCAAATAATTATTTAGTGATTCTTTTTTAGAAAGGAGGTGGGAGGATAGATGATTTCTCTCCTGAGGAACTTCTAGACTAAACAAAGCAAAAAGGATAAGTTTATGCAATGGAGAAGACTGTATTTTGTTAAGAAGGAATGGGAAGGATATGAAAGGAACGAAGTTAAGAGCTAGGTATTAATCATGATTAGGAAAGACACATTGATGGGAGAGCTGGAAACAAAGGAAAGACTTGACTGACCCAAGCTATGAACAAACCAGCTTTTTTTCTGGGGACGAACAACAGCATTTTTATTGTCTTTCACCATACAAAGTCACCATGCATCACTGTCTTTACAGTAATGGCTTGGACTTGAAATAACCTCAAATTGTACCCTCTACAGCAAGTAAGTAGAAATGAGAGCTGGCTTTCTGTGTCATGGTGTGGGCTGGTTAACTTGAGAAGAAGGAAGCATAAACTGCAGAGACATGGTAAGGTGGGTGAAGAAGTAAACAGCATGGGAAAGGTGTTTGGAGGGACCAGATCCATCCAGATCTACAAAAGTTAGATGATGGATGATTTTTCATTTTAAGGGTAATTAAGGGTCCTGACACAAACTATTGCTTGATCTTTAGGTATGGAGGAAAAGACAACCCTCAGTGGGAGATGGGAAAGTGCCAAAGGCAATCAACAAGGTTACACAAGAATTGGTCCCTTTTCACTAGGTGGACACAGCCTACACAAGAAGAACCTCCAAAGCACTATCCTCCTCCCTGACCAGGTGCTGTTCTTCTTGGCTCTGTTTGTGCTAGTTGTAGCCATTCACTCTACTCTTCTTCATGACTGGATCGGGGATAGGCTAACTAATAGGAATAGAGACAGGGTGTGCAGAACACACTGAGCAGTTTTGAAAAGGAGTGAGAAAACCATGACTTCCCCCTTTGCCAAAGCAAAAGGGAAGCTGGAACGAGAGCATGGATCTCAATGGTAATTTTGTTTCCTGGTTGTCACTGCTCAACACCTTGTGAAGGTTTTTCGATAGTGATGCAGCCTAATCCTGTGAATATCCCTATTTCCACCAAGGGCTTAATTGCCATTAATAACAGGTAGTATAGGCTTCTTTAAAACAAAAAAGTCTCCATGAGTTCAGTGAGGGAAAAATTAGATCTCTATGCAAAAAAAAATCAAAAAAATTCTAAGTCCACAGGCATAATTATGGAAATTCAAGAGAGGAAGGCAGTAATGAACTCCCCCAGTAGTATGATCTAGGATGTAAGAAGTGTGTCCCAGGTTGTAAATAAAAAATTCTGTGTGATGACAGGAAAGATCTGGAGAGGGGAGGTGGTTCATAGCAAGCTGTAAAGATGAGAGAGCAAAGAAAAACCAATGGAGAAGAAAAGAATAAGGGAGATGGAAGAGGAGGCCACTGCCTGAGGAAACAAGGTTTCAGCCCAGAGGATGACAAGGGAAGATTTATGTCTTCCTTGCCTCTGCCTGTCTTCCTTCCTACTGCCAGGACTGTGGAAGGTCCTTTAAATGGAGGAAATGACATTAAACAACTGAGACTTGTGTGTCTCTCCTGAGATATGAGCACTTACCTGTGGATTGAGAAATGGACAGACAGGAAGGATTAGGAGGTGTAAAGTAAATCTAAACTATGCAACTTGAGAGGGCAGGTGTGATGGAGAGGTAATGATAGAGAGTGGTCTGCTCTCTGAGAGCATCCTTGCACCACAGATACATCAAGAATTTAATTTTCTGTTTTCTACATTGGATAGGACAAGGAGATTGCTCATGCCACTTGAATGAACCGTCAATAGTTAGAAGAACAAACTCTGCTAGGTCATGAGTGCTGGTTATTAAAGCCTCAAGAAACAACAGACTCTACTCAAAATGTAATTTCATGGCAAATTTGTAAATTTCTAGCTCTAACAGTTGTTAAGAGAACCTTGAAAGCTGAATTCAACAATATATCCACATAGACCCAAGAAGACAGAAATAAAACATGAAAATTCAGACTGTCATTTTAAAAGTACCTCAGAATTTTTCAAAACATACATAAGCTTCCTGAACTCTTGGATGATGGTACTTTCATGGTAACTCTTCACAATTCACTAGAAATATTTTCCCTCAACTCATTCATACATATAACTCTTTAATCACTTGTGGTTAAGTGATTTGCAGGCCAGTTATTTTACTTAAGGATTATCTGGTTTACTGAAAACTGGTCGTCAAGAGCTGCTTTTTCATCCCTTGTTAGATGATTGAAATTTCTGAAATATTCAAATAACAGATGAGAAGCATCTTGGTTTTGTCTTAGTAAGAATTTTTTTTTCTTGAAAGATAACAAGCTTATTTTTCTGGTGTAAAAAGAACAGATTTGTCTACACAAAAGGATCAAGTTAACCTGGAGTAACAATTCTGTGAAAGCTATTCTGATATGAATTAATTTTCCCATAACTGCTTGAAGTGGACACAGAATTGCACAATATGATTGAACGAAATCTTGAATAAGCTCCCTGTTTCCAAAGGTGGCCAGACATTCTTTAAAGAATAACTTCCTTCAGTACGAATAAGCTAAAATGGCCATTTTTTTTTCAGAAAACTGTTCTGAAAATGCAACTACCAAATTCTCCCAGCACAGATGAACTACTAGAGGAATACAAACCTGAACAAATCTCCTGCCTGCTTGAGTTCAACGGTTACAACATTCACTTTGTGAAGAAGAGCTCAGACTTGGTCTTTCCCAGATTGGATTTTCTGCTTTTAAGTAGCCTGATGCATATGGAATATCTGCTTCCTCTTTATTTCTTATGTCATTATCACTGTTTTTCTCTGGATCTTTTGTTACGTGGATATGATCCTGTAATAGTCTACAGGATGGATTCAGGCAAATAGTATAGATGTTTAAATTCCAATAATGGAGTGATTCAGTTTCTATACTATTGTGAGCTGCTACACTCTGACTGTACATACAGTCAGCAGAAAGACAACTGAATCTGGCACCTGCAAGGGATAGAATCATAGAATCATAGAATTACTAGTTTGGGAATTGAGATCACCAAGTCCAGCAATAAGTTGGATAGTTTGTATAAGGCTACTGCACTCACATTTTACTATAGCATATACATGGATATTTTGTAATATCCTTCTTATATATAGCCCACATCATCATCTTCCTTTCTTTCTTGTTACTGAATTTATGCCTTTGCCAAGCCTTCAAAACCTACTCATTTTTTCTTACTTTTAAAGGCATCTATCATTGGGGCCTGCAGGAGAGACAAGGAGGGGCTTTTTATCAGGGAGTGGGTGCAGTGATAGGACAAAGGGTAATGGTTTTAAGCTGAAAGAGGGGAGATTCAGATTAGATATTAGGAAGAAATTTTTTACTGTGAGAGTGGTGACGCACTGGCAGAGGTTTCCCGGAGAAGCTGTGGATGCCCGATCTCTGGAGGTGTTCACGGCCAGGTTAGATGAGGCTTTGAGCAACTTGATCTAGTGGAAGGTGTCCTTGTCCATGGTGGGAAGGTGGATCTAGATGATCTTTAAGGCCCCTTCCAACCCAAACTGTTCTATGATTCTATGATGATACAAAAAGGGAAACATGATCTTATGAGTGTTAGTCTGTGAATAGAGATACACCCAGAAGTCTGACTAGTGAAGAGCCCTATAAGTACTGGAAGGGTGGTGTGTGTATATACGTATGTCTGTGTGTATGAACACATACCGATATACAGTATATTATATATACATAAGCTCTGTGTGTTTATATGTAGGTATATAAAGAATTCAAATCCATTTTCTAGGTTTGATGTCATTAAAATAATCTGTTTGCAAACCTAAACACCTATACGTAAGTAAATACTTGATGTCTGAGTCTGCATTGCTGTGACATTGTCACAGGCTTTTTATAATGTGGACTGTCTTATAAAACTAGACATTTTAAACACGCAGTCCCCTGTAAAATAGGCATTTATCACTCAAGATAACATGGAGCTCTCTCAGGGTGTGTTCAAAAGCCCCCCTGCAACTTACTGATAAAAAGCTTAACTCCATTTCAGGGTTTATCTGAAGAAGAGAGAGGTAGACACTCATGAAATAACTGATTTTTTTTTTTCAAAGATGAAAAAGAGAGGGAGAGGAAAGGAAAAAAAAAATACTTTAAAACTTCAATGCAGTAGAGCAAGTTTAACCCATTGAGATTTTAAGCAAAGTTTTCTGCTTCATCAGGAAGAACCCTGTGGTGAAACATATGTCAGAAGAGAGAAAGATACAAGAAACTGTCCTCCTTTGCAGATGAGAAGATTAATTAAGAGGAGAATCACTTAGCCAGATGTCTCATTGGTGAAAGTACATGTGCAAGGTACATCCTCAATAAGGAAGCAGCATAGCGTGGACAGTGCATTTGATTTCCCTGCTAACATTGAAGAGACGGGAATCCAGTGTGGATTAGATCATGCTGTCTCTTGGAGAAATGGAGGAGTACAAATTTTATTTCAGCTAAAAATTATGAGTGGCATAACTGGTGTTATAAAGTTACAGTATTGTTACTTGACGCAGATGAGTTATGGGTCACAAACAAATTATCCAGAGAAGACAGTCCTTTTCTCCATTTGTGTTCATAAATTGTTAGCAAATGAAACTTGATCTCTCCAAATGCCAATTTTCTTCATTCTCTAAGTAGTTTTTCAGAATTCCTAGCAGCTGGTGAGTTTTTCATCAACTCATTATAGGGGTAACACCATTAAATTCATTTGACATAGGAACTTAAGTCTTTCAGAAGTAATAAAGTACAGTCTGTCTGCTGTCTAAATACGTGGCCCACTAAGGTGTTCACATATTCTTGTCACTGTGGCATGTAGGTACCCCTAAGTTTTTCAGGCGTTTCCTATCACAACTTGGATACAAAATAAGAAAATATAAACAAAGATCCTACTATTGCCAAACACATCTTTTAAAGTTTTCTGGTTTTTTTCTGTGGGAAACAAACAGGATAGTTGCTAACTTCTTAGCTACTTTTTTTTTTTTTTTTTTTTCTGGAGCATGCATTACAAAATTAGAGAGTGGGAAACAATGAAGTGTTGCCCCAGTGGATCTACAGGACTCCTACCTTCTGTCTGTTATACATGACTTCCCATAGGCAAAAGCGGCGTTTCCAGCAGTGCCCCTGAGAAGCAGTCATTTCTCTTCTACCTGTAATTTGCCCTCTCTCCCCATGTAGATTTTTGAAGAAAGGGTGCTTGTACAGCACCTATCACAATCAGATCCCTCTGTTGGTTTAAATTTTTCTGTGCTATAGGAATATTAATCCACCCCAACAATAGAGACAGGCACTCCACAGAGCAGACACACAAACCGACTTTCATTAGAGAATGCAGCCCCAAAAGCCTGTTTTACAAAAGGCTTTGCTGATTGGACTCAGTCATTTGAACAGTGATAGATACAGGGTATGTTCCACAAGAGCCTAGAAAGAAAGGTGCAGCAATATCAGCAATGAGATGCAGACACTGCACAATTCTGTTTTATGAATAGGCTTAAGCACATGACAGCTATAACCTGAATATTTAACATCTATTATGTAAATAACTGCCTTTTTTTCTTCTTTTTTTTTTTCTTTTTTTTGATTGGAAAAGCAGTGCCCAGAAATGCTGACAACTGTATATTTTTAAAACGAAGACTCCTATTTGAGTGGACATCCCCCCATTCCCTCCAGTTTAGCAATTTGTTAACATTTCTGCTGTTAATTACTGAAATTTCAGGGGCATTCTGAGCCTTTCAATTTGCAGACTTTCACATCAACATTTCAAGCACTAAGGTGTCAGTGAAAACCCTGGGATATAAAGCCAAATTTTCCAATTCATATGCACAGTGGTAGGAGTTGTAAATATACAAGTAGAGGCATTCAATTTACATAAAAGCTTGTGGGACACGTTTTGAGAATTTTGTGCTAAAAATGACAGCTTATTATAATTTATAGGTTTATTTGCTTATAAGTGCTCACAGGTTTACCAGTGAAGACTGAAATTTTCATAATCAATAGCCTCCATTTTTGTTTATTAGTTACTGTCACAGACAAGTGGTTCTGTTGATTAAGGGCAATGAAATCAAATCTATTGCCAATGCAGTGAATAACATGATTAAAAGTGTATGGGGATCATTTATGGCTTTTCAAAGGCCCTGTGTGAAAGGTAAGTGATATTGCTCCAGGAACATTTAACAGATTAGTTTGCAGCCTCAAAATATATCTCATAATGCGTTAAAGATAGGGCAAGGCTGCTCTCAGGAGCAGACTTGCCTTTCACAGCTGTAAGTCACTTTGGCTTTATCGGGGGCCACCTTTGCCAAGCTCTCAGCCTCTCTGGAGGGGACAGCCCAGCTTGCTGCCAGAAACCCTAGCTGTCATTTTGGCAGGTGGAGAAGCCGGGCACGATGGAGCTGAGACGTCCTGCCTGCAGGAGAGAGACAGCACCAGGTCTTCTCCCTGTGACCAGAGCAGGACTTGCATCTGGGGTACTGCTGAAACACAGCTGGCAATGCAGATGGAAAGCAGACAGCTCAGAAGGCTTGCTTTGCTTTGCCCTGTTCCTCACCTCTTCCTCTCACTGCAGCTGGGGCATGGCCTGATGTGCAGTCTTGCCTCCTGCTTTCCTTTTGGGCCTGAACTGCTTCTCTACCCACCCAGAAGGAAGACCTTGCCTGCTGGTAGGTGGTGAAGAAGAGAAGCCTCCATAAACTGCTCTCCTTAACCACTAATTCCTTTGACAGCTGGCATTTGAAGTATAAGAGGCCCCAGATAAAATATACCCAGCATACCAAGTACAGATTAAATCCTTTAAGGCACAGAACACCTTCAGGGGATGAACACCTTTGACCCCCAAAGATGGCTTTGCATAGATCACTGCCTCCCCAGACTGAACCATTGACCTGGTGACGTCTGTTTACGTGAGTCTTTTACCTCATTTGAGCTGTCCCACTGCCTTGGAAATAGGTTGCTGCGATCTAAAAGGAAAAGGGCAAAAGCTGCAGTCTAAACAGACTGCCAAACTTGCAGAATTCCTCAGATTATGTAGTAAATCAGTTAGCTGCTGCCTGTATATCTGAGCAGAAGTGAGAGGAAAAAAATGCATAACCAGAAGGTGTTGCATTTAAAAGTGATGCATTTAAAAATCATGAGGTTCACATCCCAGTGAGTCTAAATGTCTTTTATGTCATCATCATAATAACAATAATAAGGAAAACTAAACAGGAGATATAGTCACAGCACAATATTGTATTGAATCTGAGCTAACGAAATTCAAACCAAACTCCATTTTTGGCTTTGGTAGCTGACTTCTTTACTTAGGTATTTCATTTTACTCCAGTCACACACAGCTGTCCATTAGCAATCAACAATGGAGTAAATATACACATACTGCCTTACATCAGCAGGGTGAACTACTGGCTCTCTTGCCTCCCCGTTGAATATACAGAGAGCCCACTCAGAGTGATGGGATATCTGAGCCGGGGACGGGAAGTGCCTGGGGTTAGCTGGTGTGGTGTTCTCGTATAGAGGCAGAATACATTTCCATGGTTTACAGAGTTGAATATTTGAAACCTGAAACAGAAATCCAGCCCCACCTGTATTGCCAGGATCACACTGTATTTATAGAATGAATAAAAATTCCTTATCAAACATGAGTGAACACAAGGAGATAAGCAAAGAACATGAGCAATTAGGTAACTTAACACTGTTCGGTTTACATCAGTAGGCAGCTGCTCTGTGGTCTCACCTGCAGGTACTCAGCAAAAAAAACAATATATTCAGTAATGTCAAAGGTTTTTGCTGATTGTTTATGCATTTTCACACCTATTTCAAGGATTTTCACTATGGTTATGAAGGAAATCTATTTCCCAACTACTCTGTCTCTGTGGCAAGCATCTGCTGTCCATGCTGTGCAGTGCCTGTCAATATACCTATCTTTCAATATGTTGTTTCTTGCAAAAATTGCTGGAATTTTATTAAGAAATAAGACTCTTTCCCCAAAGACCTAACCCAAAACCCTCAGTCATAAAACCAATGCACCAAACTTGCATTATACAGGAATTTAGTACTATCAGACTTCCTTCTAATTTAATTTTGCTCTTAATCTGTAAATTTGATCCATGTAATTTAAAAAAAAAAAGACAAAGACTAACTGAAATAAAATACAGGAACATCCTGTCTGAATCAGGAAGGGAAATTACGAGGGCAAATAAGGAACAGATAGTCTCTATTTTTTCAGTCAGAATACATCTTCTAGCTATATTGCAAGCTATTTGTTTTCACTGACAATCATATAAACATAAAATAATTCAAGCTCAGAATTCCTGTCTAGATTTTGGAAAAAAAAACTAGAGAACTTGATGGATCAGCCTTTTTTTATTATGAACAGACAAAAGGGCCCACAGGCTGCTAACTCCTCATCCAGATCCACCCTAGGGCCTTCTGTGGGGTCCTCTAACAACCTGGGTCTGTCAGATAAGTGATTTGTAATGTATTCAGGACTATAGAACTGGGCCTGGACTTGTCGTCTGGCCAAGCTTGTCACCAAAGAGACAAGATTGGGTCTGGAGCCTTACTGATACTGCACAATGAGCAAAATGCACCTCAATGAGTTACAACTACCCTCCTGCACATGCTTGAAGATCACCAATGGTAGTAACTTACTCAAGCTTTTCCAAACTCTCAGAATCCTGAATTAGCCTGCATACTTCTTTCCTATCAGTAAAAGAATACAAGCTGTAATAGAAACAATAGAAAACAAGCTATAATATTTTAAACTGCTGAATAAAACAGAATAAAATATAACACAAAGCTAGCATCCAATCTTTCTTGTTGACTGGAACGTGCAAAAAGGACTAAAGGGTAAATAGAAATTGCTGGTCAGGATTCCAGAGGTGCTGCTCACTGTGTATTTCTGCTGGATCAGCCTGTCTCATTCAAAGCCTGGGAAACATCATTAGTGTCAACATTCATACAGAACAAATAATCTTACAACAATCTCTGAATCAAATCCTGAATTGCGGGCAGCTCCCAGAAGCACTGTCTGTCCTTTCTGCATTCATGATAGATACCATGGTATGATAAGCAGTTCTGCTATTGATGGTTTATCCATTAAAAAATTATACAAAACTACTGTCTTGAAATAAAACAGTAAAGATTATAGTAAAGCGATAGAAGAGATATGGAGCTATTGCAGCACCAAAAACTCAAAGTTTTCCCATTGACTTTTTTCAACTTATCTAACCAGAATCCACCTCCTTCCCTTCTGCTTTCTTTTTAAAACTGCCCCAAAATGAACACCGCCATGCTGCAGCTGAGCCTCTGTGCTCACTTGACTCTTTGAACCAAATTCTGTTTTTTTTCAAATTTCCTGAAATATGCAGAATTATGCCAGCTGCAGACTTGCCCTCCTACACCCTCTCTTGCCGAGAAACTAATTTGCTTGTCCTTAAGCCCGTGTTTCTAAATTTTCAGGAGCAGAAACACATTGTGGCTTTAAATATAGCCTGTCAGTTTGTGGCTTACGTCTCATGTTACACACAGTTTGAGACTCTAAACAGAAGTTGGGCAGCACCATTAATATCACAGAAAAGCATCAGTAGGCTTTCAAAATGCTCTATATTTTCATTCCTGAGGGCAAGGGGAGGGGAAAACATTAAAATGAAACTTTTCTAAGTCAGGATGTAGGCAGAAGCGTTACTAACTTTGCTCAGTCCTGTTCAGGAGCCAGAGTCTGCAGAGTTCGTTTCAGTTCTTCACACACACACTCACACACAAACACAATAATAAAAAAGTAAAACAGTTTCATCACAACTTTTTTCCTTCAGGATTAGTCTAGGGCATTCTTTTGGGTTTTTTTTTTAACATATGAAGCGGTTAGACAATCTTTTCCTTAAGCAGCAGACTGATAAATGCACTCTTCTGTAAGGGGGGGGAGGATAAGGGTACTCACGTGGTTGAGATGTCGTATTGTTTTGGTAACTCATAATTTACGCCTTTGAAAAATGCCTTATTCGTGTTGACAGTCTCTCTTCCCTGCTCAGAAACGACGACAGAATTGAACAAAACAGCTGGAAGAGCCCAGGAAAATGCTCCTCTTGTTCGGACTCTCCTTGCCTGGCTCCTGACCTCTTTGCAACTGGAAAAGGAAACAGCACATGTGTCATTCTCTTTTGCCTGTGTAGCTCACATGAGCGGGGAGGGGCACTCATTTGCAGATAGCAGTAACTGTTTTCAAGTTCTGCAAGTTGGATGTATTCCACCCTTTGCTTTTACTAGCCAGCAACTAGTGGAAAGAAAACACTTTTTTCATTGCCCAGCCAAATCTAGACACACCTAATAGATTTACTTCCCAAACCCCTACCCACTAGTGTTGATATTGTTTCTTTTAAGAGCAAAACTTGCTGACTCTCTTCCCAAAATGCCTATCATCAGTGGATGAGATTGAAAGTAAGGCTTTCAATTTTCATTGCCCAGCAGCATCCCTAACACTCACAATCTAACTGGTTATGTCCTTTTAGCAGGTGAAAATTGAGACTGACCATGACTTGGTCAGCGTATAGCGTTCATTTACACTGTGAGAAGAACAAGGAGGAACATGTAGCTGTGACGCGGGCTGAGGGACAGGTAACTCCTGTCTTGGCTCTGACACAGGCTTATTAAGACACCTTGGGCAAAGCATTTAACCTCTGCTTCAGTTTGCCATCTGCAGAATAAAGGTGATACAACTGATTTCCTCCCAGTCTTAATAATTTTATTTTAATCTGCAGGCAGGTTTGTTTATAAATAGGGCATGTGTATTGGTCTGCATAGGTTAATTTACTCATACTCTGCAGCAAGTTTTTTAGCCTGGACTAGGCTACCAGCTCCCACAATCATATTCCTACCATTTCAAGCTATCTCTTTGGCTCTTTGCATGCTATACTGCAATCAGCAGTATGTAGATTTTGTAAATGTGCACACACAGTCAGTCTGCTGTTGACATGGGCTAGAACTTCTAGGTCATACCAAAATACATGTAATTTACAATGCACATGTCTTAGACTCTAAGAAGGGTGGACAAAGTTTCCATTTTCCAGGTCCCTGCAAAACAGGATGAATTAACTGCCTGTCCCTGACAGAAAAAACACAGTAACCATCGGAATGAAGTGGAAAAAAACAGAGTCATGAAATTCAGGCTGCGACTCATCCTGTTTTGCAAAACTGTTGCAGGATATTTCTGTGAAATCATCTCAGTGACCTCCTACAAGAAACCAATGCTGCAAACTTGGTTCACAGAGTTTATTTAACAGCTGTAGGTTTGAAAGAACAGTAACTTATTTACACATGAACGACACATAACAGCTTGTTTGTGATCACAGATACAGTAAATGACATCGGTCAGCATTTTTCACACTCTAGGCTGGTGGTAGAGAGCTCTGGAACATTCAGTGATGGAGCAAAGCAAGGCACAAAACAAAGAGGGAAAAATAATAGTGAAAACTCCTGACATTGCTCCAGTGGCCGCAACTGTCTAGCAGAACGCTGATTTACACCAGCTAACTTTTCTATGAAGATTGAGCATGTTATGTATTACTTCTCCTTCTATGTTTGAAGCACAATATGCACAAGTAAAATTAGAGCTTTTTATGCTGGGACATGAGAATTGTTGTCATGTGAAGTTGTTATGTTTAAACCATCATCCTTATCCCTGAGAAATTTCAGAACTCCTGTTGGGAAAAGGCTTCTTGGCCACTGCAGGTGAACTGAAGGACTGAAGACATTGATGCCTTTATTATGTTAGTGCCAGTGGTCTAGGTCCTTCCCAGGAGTTTTGTGGTGGACTACTCAAAATGTCATACATGCACCCAAATGGGCTGCCCTAAAGTGAGTCCAGTTAGTTCCTAGCACTTAACCCCTTTGCATCTATGAAAGACTTCCTGCATTTGCCTTCTCTGTTCTTGTTAAAGGCTACTCTCCTACCACCAAAATCACTTGGAGAGTTATACTCAACTTTACGTAAGAGGATTCTAACAGAACCAAACCCACATGGGTAAGTGCCCTTTAACACCTAAATATCTTCACTTTTCTTAGGACTTCTTTCTCTGCTTATTGAATAGGCTAGGATACCCAGGAAATCAGAGAACCATTTTCCAAGGCTGTTGCTTGCCCTCAGGCAGGCCATTAAAGAGATCTTGCCTGACCTTTCCCATTTATCATTAATGGGAAATATGTGAGGTTGAAAAAGGAAGTAAGCATGACATCTCCACAGATCCCAGCATGCTTCTGGTGGAGCCTGAGACTGGAGCAGAAAACAAAAAGAAGCCTAGAGCTCTCTGCTTGCCCCTACTTTCAGCCTCTGGGGGACAGGAGACACCAATGAAACACAGAGCAAGAGATGAGTGGAGTGGTGGTGGAGAAAGTATGTGATTAATTATTAATTTCCAGCTTGCCTGAACTGTCTCCTAAGCTTTAAATACAGTGGTTGCTTCTGGGAATAAATGCCCTCCAAAAGGCAAAAGACTGAAGATAGCAGAAGGGTAGCTGGAAGCATTTTATTATCTAAGGGCTGTGGCATTCAGGCAGAATCCACAGGATCTCTGGGATAATGCAGGTATGCTGGGAAGTGTATGTCTCAGCTGTGTGGCTTTCATTAGCCAACTACGTGAACTTCTGGGGCCACCATGTTCCCATTAACCTACTGAAGAAATGTCAGTTTCTTGCCATGATGAATACTTTTCTATCTCCAGCCTTTGAAATTTTAGAGTGTTTTTCTGAGCAAGGAAACAAAATTTCCCTTTTTGTCTCTGTAGTGTTTTCAGATGCAACAATCCTTTCAGGTTGAAGGGAATTAGTTCAGAAATGGGACCTCTTTTGCCTCTGATAACACAACTTATACTCCTCCTAAGCACAGCTATGTAATGAATTCATAGTCAGGCCCACACAGTTATTCTCTTTGATACCATCTTGCTCCAAGATAAATGATATTTCACAGTCGTTCAGGCTTGGCAAGCCAATGCTGCATGGTGCAGCTGTTGTTCCAAACAGGAAGGGAGGATTTAGGCTGCACTCAAAAGAAAATAAATAAATAAGCCAACAGGAAAAATCTCTCTTCAGGCAGTTATGCCAGAAAACAACAGGACATTGGACTAGAAATTCCTGTCTTTGCTGCATTTTCATGGTAAAACATAATGCAAAATCTGTAATCTCAGCCTGAAAAAGCTGTGTCAAGATTGACATAGGCTAAGCACTAAATTCTCAGTAATATCCTTCTTTGTCCATCTTATGCAGCCTCCTGGACCATGGATCCACACCCTGGACCATTGAGGAGGGGATGCAATCGCAGCTGAAGTGGTTCTTGCGAGGTTATGAGTTCAAGATGAGCCTTATGCCTGTACTGATGGCCACATTTGCATAGATCATCTGTGTGTCCCACCAGGCTACATGCCATGGTCACCTGGTCAGCTGCCATGAGAGATGGTGTTGGCTTTCTTCTCTCCTCTGCTGACTACACACTTCAGCTTATCTTAAACATGCCAGGCTTGTGAGCTATGTGTGACTTGCAGGTCAGGGAGAAATATACCTGCAGTGTAGCAGAAGTTAGGCTGAACCCTGAAGGAGGGATAATTTGGATGAGAGATGCTTGAGGAAACCATTTGGCTCTGGACACACAATAAAATTATCTTCCTCTTAATCTCTGGAAGTAATAATATTCTATTATGTGTTACCATTTTTGGTAGTGTTTCCCCTCTGACTTCAACCCTATTATTTTCTTCCTGTTTCCCATTTATGTTTGAGTAAGAGGGTGGCGAATACTGGCCATAGAATACCCATTCCCTGTGTAGGTCAACTCACACCTGGAGAATGTAAAGGAAAATGAAACCTTTGTGACCATAGAAAAAGGAATGAAGTAGACCTACTACCCAGGATGAACTATGATGCTTGTACATCTCACGTTTTCTGTGGTGCCTATGCTGCCAGTGACTGTAAGCACAACTAGCTCATGAAGTTGGGCCACAGAGAAAGAATTGTTTGTCTGTGGTGATAACAGTGATTGTCACTGAACAAGTTCTTGATGCTCAGGTAAGGCCAGAAGAGAAGGAATTATTCTGGAGATAAGAGATCAATTTCCCTTTTTACTTTGTGTCTCAGGCATGCATCTTTATTTTTACCACCCCTCTGACTTCTACTTGAACTTTTGGGATATATATCACTATCCCTGGAACACAGCATAGCCCCTGCTTTCCCTTATCTCACAATTATTTGCAGTTAAAGTATGTTTGTGTTTATGGCATTCCCACCTAGGCTGTTAGGTTTTTTGGGGCAAGTTCTTTTCCATTTGTGTCTGCAACCTATCTGTGTTCTCAGGGGAACCCCCAATGTCACTACAATATAAATCTTTCTCAAAGCATGCCATCACTCTGTGAAATGGAAATATAAGCAGTCTCTATATCTTGTCTACAGCCCTGTGGAGACTTTTGATGATCTGTGGTTCACTTAATGACACCATGGAAGGAAAATGAGCAAGGCCAAGAGCTCAGTGGACAAAGTGCTGCAGATTCGCTGTGACTATCTATATTGTTATCATGTTCAAAGATTAGACAGGATGCCTTAGAGCCTCTGATTCCTGCCTCCTCTCCAATCTAATAACTGATACTGCTGAAAACCACATCATCTACTCATACTGTAGACTAATCAACGGAATAGTGACATGCTGTTTGATAGTGCAGGGTTTGGACATTAGTGACATGAGATGGGTAGACATAGAGAGGGTGAATCATACTGTTGTCTCTTGCCGAGTTCAAGAAATCTAAGAGAAGAATTAAAAGAGAAATGTGAATGCTTTGACTAAAGTAGTAGCTGGGATACATCCAACAAAGGTGTTGCATGTGTTCTTTAAATCCATTCCTGAATCTCCTTCCCAGATTGTGGCAATTTAGAGACAAACAGACACAGTCAGATTGGCAGATGATATTTCATGAACTGTAACAACATTGATGTATTTGCTCTCATTTTTAGCTTGCATGTTGCATGTTGTTAAAGGCAGCAGATTAAGACTACTTCCTTCTATAAGTGCAAAAGAAAAAGCTCTTCTTTCTCTTATCTTCTGCACCTCTAGTCAGTCTACAACTGGCAGTCTCTATGCAGGATTGCAGGTTAAATTTACTCAAAGATACTTATCCTACCAAATTAATGCTCCCCTGATAATTTTTACAAGCACAGTTTATAATAACTTGGAAGGTGTCATTCTCATTATGAGGTTTGACACAAAAAAACTGAGACTAACCCAATAGCTGAGGAACAAAGAGTGAGAGAGGAGAGATAAGGAGATGGTTCTAGAACATGTTCTAGCCTGTGACAATGAGACAAGTATCAACTTGATTAAAATATAAATGTTTTGTTACCCTAGGTCAGAAAATGTTGTGCACCAGCCCATAACACTTTGTTTTTACCTAATAACCTGCTCACTGTGCTTGAGCACTCACCCTACTCACCAGAACTCGCTCCCTCTTCCCAAAGATCATGTCAGTGCTCAAGCGAACTCATTTTTTTGTCAGTAGAAAATGTGAGAACAAAAATGACTGAGATTCTCAACAGCCTTTCAGAAAATGATCAGCAGAATTGGTTTGAACGTTGGCAGCATCAAATGCAGCAGTGTGTCAACTCACAAGGGAACTATTTTGAAGGTGATTGTAGTTGATGTTCCTAATTTGTTAAATAAAGAGTTATAGGCACAGGCTCTGGAGTTTTTTTGTGTCAGACCTAGTATATTAATATTGCAACAGTTTTCACTTTGGTTATTAGACTTCTTTCCATAGTCTTGGATTAATTCCAAAAGTAGAGATGCTTCAGTGTAGATTTAATATTTCAATCAGCTATCTGAGCACAAAGCTGTCATGTGATAAAGACGTAGTTACATTGAATGAACTAGGGCACCATGAGGATGTGGGTGATGACCTTGAAACCATGTCACTTAATGATGCCCTTGTCACTGCTTTAAAAATAACTCCACAGAATTCCTATCCCAAGGTAGGCTTGAACTTCATTTTTATTATAAGTCATGTGATTTTAGTTGTTTTTATTTAAAAAAAAACTTTAAATGCACATTGTTTTTTCTATCATTCTGCTACCTGTCTGAGCAATCATGGAAATGTTTGTTTACTGACTCAGTCAAGTTTCTTCCTTTATTAAGTGATTAATTAAATAACTAGAAGACAGTAGTCAGCAATCCTAATGGAGTTCATTAGAATTGTACCAGTAACTCAGCAGTGCGGTGGAAAGAAAGGTCTTACAAACAGTTAGCACAGATCTGGGTCCTCTCAGGCTTGCTCAGAGTGTGTTCTCCATGGATGCCTGGCTGTGGTGTTTGCAAATCTTTAGGCTCTTGGACACCATTCCCAAAGTGGTAAATGGTTACCATATCCAGCATGCAGCGCATCCCTTATGACCACAACCATGAAATCTGGAAGCTTCCAAAGCAGTGAAAACTTTTATGCTGGTAGTGTTGGTTTTGGGGAGCTTTGGGGGAGTTCTTTGATTGGTTGATTTATTAATTTTTTTTATTAAATCTTATTCTAAATAATTCCTTAATTAACAGATATAGTATCCAAGGAGCCACAGCTAAAATCCTGGTGTAAACTTACAGTAACAGCGTAGAAATAAATTTTCCTTATCTGCTTACTGCGTACTCTAAAAAAAAAAACCCATTTTTTTGACCCCTGCTAATACAAACATGTGTGTCTTTCCAGTGGAGTCCTGTGACTGGATTTACTAACAACCTCCAGACAGTTGCTCCCATTGTTTTCAAAAGACTATACACAGGAATTAAACAGATGAGAAAGTGACTGTAAAACCAGAACGCCGGGGAGGACTTTCAAAGCCAAACCCAAGCATTAGAAATGTGATTCCTCACATAAGACATAAGTTGGTGCCTTATTTTTCCATTTCCTTTTAAAGGAAATTCACCTATTCCTGCTTAATGGATCATTTTCAGTTTTCTCAGACGTTAAAATAATCATTTCACTGAAGTGAGGTTCCTAAGACACTGATAATAAATATGTTTTACATGCTTTGTGCAGGGACTGGGAGAGTTCCCAAAATACAACTAAATGCCCTGAATATGGCTGTCCTTGAGGTCTGCTCCCCAGTGAGTCAAGCTAAAATAGGATATGGTCCTAAACCTAGCTAATTTGTTGGTTTTACTTGTGCTAAGTAAGATTTTCTACAAAAATGGATATAGCTGTCTGCTGTGATAGGAGTAAAAATTTAGAATGGTCTATTCTAATAATAAATTGCACACTGATCTTTTTTTTTTTTTTACTGCAGCAAAGGCAATTCAGCTGTATCTGATTGGCACTACTTCAACATTTTTGACGTTCAGCATGAGAATAATATACAGCTGCAAAACCCAAAACAAAATAAAAAGCTCTCAAACTGCACATGTTGGAATGGCAACAAGCCCAACTACAGCAACTCACCAGCTACACAAACTACAACCCACTCACATCTTAAGCAGGCACTGGAACATATAATGAATGTTTTTGCCAACTAAATTATGCAATGAGTTTTGCTTTGTTTTAATGCAGACTCCAAATGCAGACTCTGAATAAAATGTCACAGACTTCCTTGAAACTTATTTAAATGATATATAATCAGAAATGTTTGGTTAGAAAAGACCTTTGAGTCCATTCATACCTGTCTGCTACTAAACCATATTCCTGAACACCTCCTCTACTGTCTTTTAAATAGCTCCAGTGATGGTGACTCAAGCACCTCCTTGGGAAGACTGTTCCAGTTAACTCTTTCAGTGAAGAAATTTTTCCTGATATCTCATCTGAACCTTCCTTGGCACAACTTGAGGCCATTTCCTCTCATCCTATTACTAGTTATTTGGGAAAAGAGACCAACTCTCACCTCTTTACAACCTCCTAACTATACACGAACATGGTCGAAAATTTTAGCTGTCAATTCTGCAACACTCCCATAGACCTACATTTTCCCATCCCTGTGTTCCTTTTAGACATGGTATACATTACACTGCAAGGAAAAGATGAGGTGCTGAAACAAACTATGTAAAGATGACTCCTTTCTTGTAATGAGCTGCAAGCAAAGTCTACTGATGTATAAATACTTCACTGTGAAGTCTGTAATGGTTTATTTAGAAATAGTATTCTTCCTTACTAAATCAAAGATCTGCACAGGAAGTAGTAAGTCAGGAAAATAAACATAATTACAGGAAAAATATCTGAATAATCTAAACATAGCTTTTCTCTACCAACAATTAGTATAAATTCTGGCTTGCAAAGTTAGGCTGAAAGGAGATCTAGATTTCACAGGAAGAGTTCAGGAGTGGAATTATTATTGTTTAGATCAGGAAATTTTGGGAAAAATGTGAGTTCAGAAATCTCTAAGAACACTGGATCTTGTAATTTTTTCGCAAAAACTGAATTAAGAAACTCTGTGTAATACTGTTGCTACAATGCTGATTCATCTCTGGGAGCTCAAACCCATATTAAGGAGACACTGAAGAATGTCCTTATGGCTACCTTGATTTAAGAAAATACAAAGCATGCTCTTAATTATAAGTACATGCTTAGGTCTCTTTCCAAGTTGAGAGCACGCTTAAAGATTTTTGTGATTACTGAAAGCTTCCTATAAATATTCATATATGGACAATTCCTCTTACCACATCACCCAAATTAAATTTCCTAATTATACTCAGACTATAAGATGAAGCAGTCTGTTGAAGAAGCTTTTTAAAGATAAGGGGTTAGTGTCATTTTGTGTAACTTAAGTGATTGAGATATTAGTCACATGATCTATTCTAGTCTTCTGCACTCCCTCCGGAGTCAAAGGAAGAGATAGAGGTTTCCAGAAGGTGATTCATTCTATGGCTAAAATTATGGCTATAAGTTTATCTCCTCTCTAGGGGAAAAAACAACACCCTTTTTTGCTGTTTATCATCTATTGCATATAAGGCATTCTTATTGTAAGTTTAGGACTGGGAATAACCCCTAGGAAGTTGAATTTCAGCACTTACCATTAAATAATGTTTTTTTTTTTCTGTAGTACCTTCAAGGTTCTGGAATTTTGCTGTATCTAGTACCCTAAAATAATTAATCTTTAGGCTCTGAGATCAGACATTTGATAATCGTACAAATATTACTGTGTACTTTTTGCAGGTGCACAAATGAAGGAAGTACTTAAAGGATCTAGGGGATCTAGGCACGATTCCCATGTAAATTATCTAACATAGAGTATCTCAGCTAAAATACAAAATGAAACATAAAATGCTAATGTCTTCCTGATATTTGATCTCACTGAATTGAGTAGCCAGATATCATGTGTATAAAGCTGTTGTAGTTCACAGTGGTTATTATGAAGTTTTGTCCTTCTAAGGTACTCAAATTGTCCAATTCACCTGAAAAAAAAACAGAAACAACTCCACCAAATAATGTTGTTGATTGTTTCTCATGTTAACATCTGCTTCTTTTGCTTCTAGTCCTGAACTGCTATCTTCCCATCTAACTTCTCCTAAATCATGAGTGTTCCAGTACAACTACACTGCTCTCAGCTACATTTACTGTAACTGTTAGCTATACCTCGTAACAAATTCATTGAACATGAATATGAACAATCTAACCCTGCTGTAGTCATATCAGTTAGTGTTTTTATCTTGTTCACTAAAGTCAACATTGACTTCGTAGCCAATGCAGTGGCATATTGAATGGCCATAGATAATATCTAGACATTAATTCCACACAGACATACACAAAGGGTACTTATGTATATAGTCAGCTTTTTAACACTGTTAGGTCAGTGTACTTTAAGTTTTGAAGGTATGTGAGGAGATTCGGTAATTCTATTCACAGGTTTACCTTAATAGCAGAAAGAAGACTGAATATTTCTAGCTATTTTCCATACTCTGCTAGTGATCTGGTATCAGATCTCTCTGGTGGAGATCTAAAAATTATTCAGATTGCTTAGAGGAACACAAGATCACCTACAGACATACTGACAGAAAAGGCTGGAATGGTTGAGTTTTTTGATTACTGGGAAAAAAAGGTTTTGAAACATCCTGCATTGCAAATCTTATCTAGGAAGAGAAGCACACCTATAATACAGAGACATAAGGGGCTTTTCTTCATTTAGAAGTCACATTAGTTCAGCCTAAATCAAGTGAAGTGCTTACGTCATTTACATTCTGAAAGTAAAAATGTGGACAAATTTCAGGCTAAAAGTTATATCACCGTACTATCTCCTTGTAAAAAGTACACAAGCACAAT
Organism: Clamator glandarius; assembly: GCA_033459285.1. NCBI lineage: Eukaryota > Metazoa > Chordata > Aves > Cuculiformes > Cuculidae > Clamator > Clamator glandarius. The sequence continues at coordinate 8,176,451 of JAUNZM010000333.1, read as the reverse complement.
GAGAAGTCACTGCACATCCATTTTAATCCCGATTGATGTTTTGACTTTTTTAACTTCTCAGCTCTGCTGTGAAATTATCTTCTACTGGGGTCATGGCATAGCACTGTGGTTAGAGCTCATTGTGGACAAGTGAAATCACTGATTTCATGCTGCCAGGCTGAAAAGCCCTTAGGAGTATGCAAGTTTCTGTGTAGGCACCCTGGTCACTAAATGTTATAGGTTCTTCCTGCTTTTTTCACTATCAGGCGTCGATTTTGAATAGTGCCTTTGTCAGTGTGAATGCAGAATGTTTGCTGTACAGGACTTAATTGGGTTCACATTTGGACTTCCTCTGTGTCACATTGTTTCTATGATGTGAGGCCTCTCTGGGAACCTACTCAGTGTGAGAGGGTCTAACCACCTCATGAAGAAATGGAGGTTACCTCTTGAAGCAGAGAGGGAGGAGTGCCTCTCTTAGGCATCAATTAAGTTGTCTTTAATTGTCATTTAATTTTTCTCCACTGACTGTACAGGGACTTTTGCCTCCTTACATAGCTAGTTTGAATTCCCTGGAAAGACTATTTGACTATTTGAAACGGAATGTGTCCTTTCACTTTTAAAAAAAGTCTCATCAGCTGCAGATGATTGTAAAAAGCCTGAGGTGAACAACCAGTGGCTGATCTTTCCTCTTGTGGAAACCGATGGCTTGAGCTAATTTCTGTGGTCTTATCAACATTTTGGTAAACAAGCAACAGAATCACAGAGATTTTCTCTTCCATTTTGAAAGCATGGAATTAAGATATCTTTAAATACATTGGATTTATGATTTGTACAAGGTCAAGTCCTTGCTTCAGGAACACATCTGTTTAACTTGTCTAAAAGAAGATCAACAGGTAATATCATTGGTACCCACAAGGATCTCCATGGGAAGGAAAATTCAGGTATTAAAAAATATTTTGAATCTAGTGGAGTAATATTTAATGTGAGTTAGCAATTATACATTTACTACAATGCACTTGAGAAAAAAAGACAATATTTTTTAACAACTGAGATTTGGAACAAAGTGCTAAGAAAAAGTAAGAATTTTTCTACTTCTTGGAATCTTACAGACATCTTGCTGGAAGATTTATGAGTCAAGCAAAAGTTATTAGTTCAATATCATTCTGTGGCCTTGAAGATATTAATCTGTGAATGAGCCAATGAAAATCTATGACCTGTACAGGACAGAGTAACTAATGACATGATTGTGATGTCTCTTCTGTCCCTACAGGCAACAGGCTGATGAAACCATCTGTATGAGCTCACTCCATTGTTTACCATGTTAGCATTGTTCAAGAAATTCACTGTAAACCATCTCCCAGGTGCTGCCTTTATGTATATAAAGGCTGGCTGATGTTGGCCCCTCAACAAGAAGGGTCACAGGGAGGATCCAGGAAACTACAGGCCTGTCAGCCTGACCTCGGTACCGGGGAAAGTCATGGAGCAGGTGATCTTGAGTGCTATCAAGAAGCACTTGCAAGAGAACCGGGTGATCAGGCCCAGTCAACACGGGTTCATGAAAGGCAGGTCTTGCCAGAGTAATCTGATCACCTTCTATGACCAAGTGACTAAACTCTTGGACGAGGGAAAGGCTGTGGATGTATCTTTCTGGACCTCAGTAAAGCCTTTGATACAGTTTCTCATAGCATTCTGCTTCGGAAACTGTCGGCCTCTGGCCTGGACGGGTGCACACTCTCCTGGGTGAAAAACTGGTTGAATGACCGGGCCCAGAGGGTGGTGGGAAATGGAGTTAAATCCAGCTGGAGGCCAGTCACAAGTGGAGTTCCCCAGGGCTCAGTCCTGGGTCCAGTCCTGTTCAATGTCTTTATCAACGACCTGGATGAAGGCATCGAGTGCACCCTTAGCGAGTTTGCGGACGACACTACTCTGGGTGGAAGTGTCGATCTGCTGGAGGGTCGGGAGGCTCTGCAAAGGGATCTGAACAGGCTGGACTGCTGGGCTGAGACCAACGGCATGAGGTTTAACACGGCCAGATGCCGAGTCCTGCACTTGGGGCACAACAACCCTAAGCAGAGCTACAGACTAGGAGAAGCCTGGCTGGAAAGCTGCCAGGAGGAGAGGGACCTGGGGGTCCTGGTTGACAGCCGACTGAACATGAGCCAGCAGTGTGCCCAGGTGGCCAAGAAGGCCAATGGCATCTTGGCTTGTATCAGAAACGGTGTGACCAGCAGGTTCCCAGGAGGTTATTCTCCCCCTGTACTCGGCACTGGAGAGACCGCACCTCGAGTACTGTGTTCAGTTCTGGTCCCCTCCCCACAAGAAGGATGTTGAGGCTCTGGAGAGAGTCCAGAGAAGAGCAACAAAGCTGGTGAAGGGGCTGGAGAACAAGTCTTACGAGGAGCTACTGAGAGAGATGGGGTTGTTTAGCCTGGAGAAGAGGAGGCTGAGGGGAGACCTTATTACTCTCTACAACTACCTGAAGGGAGGTTGTGGAGAGGAGGGAGCTGGCCTCTTCTCCCAAGTGACAGGGGACAGGACAAGAGGGAATGGCCTCAAGCTCTGCCAGGGGAGGTTCAGGCTTGAGATAAGGAAAAAAAATTTCATGGAAAGGGTCATTGGGCATTGGAATAGTCTGCCCAGGGAGATGGTTGACTCGCCTTCCCTGGACGTGTTTAAGGTGAGGGTGGATGAGGTGCTTAGGGGCATGGTTTAGAGATTGGTGGGAATGGTTGGACTTGATGATCTGGTGAGTCTCTTCCAACCTGGTTATTCTATGATTCTATGATTCTATATATAAGGAGACTTGAAACCTACAAATTAAGTCATGAGCACCGACAGTGGGGAGTTTTACCCAGCAAGCTATCAGAGTGACATTTTAAAGCTGTTGGATGACTACAGAGTAATACAGAAACATATACATGAAGCATATGGGGAGGCAGAAGACATATATCAGGGATAGCAGCTGGCATATCAGGTCCAGGACAGCTTCTACCAGGAGAAGAAAATAGATTGCTATTCCAGGCAGGCTGTCTTAACTCTTCTCTCTTTGTCTTTGGAGATTTTTATTTCTTGTATTTGTACAATCCCAAGAATTTATTTCCAAGATTAGTCCTTTTACTGTATGTTAATTCTGGTCTTAATGTCCTGAAGCACAGCATATTTTCTGTTCTCTGACTTTAAAATTGGGATATACCTACTGTATTTGAGCTTGATATTTTGAGCTCAACAGAGTAGAGTAACTTTAGATTTATCACTATGTAACTGAGAATATTAGGTGTTAAATTTAATATAACTCTTCCCTGTGTAAAAGATGAGAGGGTCAAACTCTGTTGATGTGAAATGATAGAGCTCAGATCGAAGTGAAAGAGATTCTGTCCCAGGATTCAGAATACTTTAAAACTACCCAGAGAGAACAATTGAATAGGAGGATATATTGTTTTCTACTTTATTCCATGACTTCAGCACTACTTTTCTCAGCATGAGCCCAAGTCATCTAAGTTTCTCACTGTAGGGTCATTCACTACAGGTTTTCTTTTCTATCCTGCTATGGACGTTAGTGCAATGCCACGAGGTTTCTCACACCTGCAGTTATGGCTTCCAGACAAATTGGTGTCACCTGGAAGTTATGACACATTTGTCCTAGCAGTGTAACCTCTTCTTCTCTCTGTGACAGAATGTGCTCTACAAGGAATAACTTGCTTGTTTTTACTTTTCCAGATTGTTCTCAAAATAATGTGGCATTACCAAGAAGCCTGATGCTGACAAAACCTATGGGAAATAAAGGGGTTGAGAATACTTTGGTTTATGAAAGTTAGACTTAGAATGTAATCATGTGACTTAGTAAAATGTAACAAGCTAAAAAGTAATAGAAGCAGCAGCATTGTAGTAAACAATAGGAAATGAGGTAATATTGCAGAACATAGCTGAATTATGGAAAAGCTCCAGAAAAAGGAGTAGGAAAGGAGGAACACAGAGAGACTATGACTATTATGTCCAGAGTAGGAGTGCAATAAAGTAAACCAAGCTACCTATTAATGTCTGTCACTGTTGTTTGGGGTATCGGGAAGCAAAGTAGGCGTGCCAATATTGTGTGAAGGAAAACAGGGCTGGCAAAGCTGTGAACTGCCACAGCTATACTGCTTCTAAACATAATGCTACTAAATAAACTAACATTTCATGGCACATCTTCCTCACTCAAAGCAGGCATTTTTGACATACCCTGTAAAAGGTCACCCATGAGGTTCAAAATAGTTGCTCTCCTGAGCACGGTCCAACTACAGGAATCACAGAAGCAGCCACCCTCCTGTTCAATGTAATCAGAAAGCCAGTTTTGTTTTGGAGCCAAACTTTATGGGCAGTTATGCACAGAGAAAACTCCTCACTATCTCAAACACCTCTCAGCAGTGAGACCTGGGGCCCTTCTTCTCTGGTCTGACTCCAAGGAATGCAAAATAATAACTCTCCTCCCTGCCCCTCCTTTTGCTTTAAAACTTGCACAGTTCATACACTGTGTCTGGTCTGGCTTGCCAATTCTTGTCACCTCAAGTTTCAACATTGTCAGAAAGGTTTATCTCATTAGAAGGGCTGGAAAAGTAGTGCAATAAAGTAAAATGAAATTACAACTGTAGCTTGGGCATTAGTGAAAAAGTAAGAAAGTGATGGCAACAAGAATGGCTCAGGAAATGTTGCAGCTCCCCAGTGCATAACACTGTAGTAACTATTTGAAATAACTGTTATTTCTTTTTGATGTCTACTCTTAATATTTGCTCTTTTTTTGGCACCAGATTCCTCCAAATGATGTATTAATATTTCTTCCCATCTATTCTTTGTGAAGCCCTCAGAAGTCCTCAAGTTTCCTAATTGTCTGGATGCCATTTATGAGGCATTTGTTTTCAAATTTGAGGGCACCTGTTACTGAATTAACTCAGTTTGAATTACATGATGTGCAATTCTACTGAGGTTTCTGGAAGGAGCTTATATCAAAGTGCCCCCAGGATAGGGCCACATATTCTGGAACCAAATGCCACCTTCTTAGAAAACTCTTTATAATATAGTGCAGGTGATGATTTCCCAGTAGGCTTCAAAGGTCAGTGTTGTATGTACACACTTCATCAGAAGGAGAATATATCCTTGGGAGACAATGAAGAAAAAGATGGAGACCAATGCAGATGAACTACCACTGAGAGGTTTCCAAACCAGCAATATCAATGACAAATCTTGGTATTACTTCTCCATACTGCTGCTGGTGGATGTATTCACTAGAAAAAGGTTGCTTTGTAGAGATCAGGGCAGATATTTTCTTATTCCATAATGCAGAGGAATGTTTTATAGTATTTCATATATTGTTACGTCACTGGTAATGTAAGTGTACCAATAAAAACTATCTTGGCAAAAAACTTGAATCATAATTTGCTTTTTGAAATACCTGTGATTCCTCCTTTTTTCTATGATAAATATTTTTCATGTTTTTAAAACTCTTGGGTCTTGATAGTTCTATACCAAACAGTTAGAAATTCCTGTAATTCCTGTCTGTGCAGAAATATCTAAAGACAAAATGAATAAATAACAAACCCCAAATCACTGAAATCTTTGAGAGCAAGATCATATGTAAATATGGCAAAAAATTATCTTCTCTGTGAGGCTGTTGATACAATAGACAAGATTCCAATGAAGTGAATGTAGTTACACAATTTATGCATGCAAAAGAAGAGTTGTGTAGGCACATCAGTCAGCAAACTCTTTCTCTTACTTTTCTGCCTATGTAGGTCCAATACATCACATTCAGAGGGGGGCCAAGTTTTAGTTCTGAGAGACTTGTTCTTTCGCATGGTATCACAATCTAGAGGCCAGAAAAGCAGCCAGCATCTCTTTGAATGTATTACACAGTTCAACCCCTCTATGTGTTGAAATCTGACATGTAATCTGCCCACTTGTATCTCACCTGACTGGCTGCAAATCAGTCATCTCTGTAATCACACATCTGCACTGTGGTAGCTTAGCACCATGCTTACAGCCATTAAAGTTTACAAAAGATGAAGGCTCCTCTTAGTACCCTTTAATACAGTAGAATATGCAGACATTTGATATGGAACAATGTTAAATATCCGGCCAGAAAGATACACAAAGGAAATGTCCCCAAAAAACAAGGGATACTGAAGCTTTTTTATTTTTTTATGTTACTCATAGACTCTCTAATGTGTTGTCCATTGGTGAAGCAAGCTCAGTGCTTGCTGCCAGCTTTCAGGATGTCCTTGGAAATGAGAGACTATCTCATTGTTTTTTCCTGTTGAAGTAAACAGTAGATTTTTGCTTCCTGTAATTTTTTTGAGATGATGCATGAAAGGAAGGACAAACATTTAAGTGAATTCCTAGAGACAAACCATGTTGCACTTTCCCTTAATTTTTCTGAAATGATAGAGAAATCACTTAGCAGTTTCCTTCCTAAATTCAACTTTTTTATTCTCCCAGGCTTTTTGAAGCTTTTCCCCATTTCTGATCATACGCTTGTTCTTCCTCTATCCATCCATCCATCTATAATTGCTCTTTAGTTACTGAGGCCTGACTCTGTGTTGGATGATATTAGTGGTTCTGCATACATGTAATACAAAAATATTGAGTAGGGTGTAGTTAGCATATTACTTGTTCAAAGCCTCACCAGTTCCTTTAAAAGAAATTGAGGGTTTATGCTTAATTGAGGGCTTGTTTGTCTGCTTTCTTCTGGTGTGTTGCTGTATACTTTCTGAAACCTTGAAGTCTGTCTCTTCATCAGTTTGTTGTTTCCCAGCTAGTGAGTACGATTTATCTGATATTTTAATTATTTCAACTAGCACATTTAAGGTTTGTCTTCTTCAAAAAACTGAAATCAGACTGAAAATCTGATCCTGCATATCTCGACCAAATCAAATATTTTCCAGAGATCTGCCATTAATTGTACTGATACTGAATCAAGCCTGAGAAACAGCAACAGATCCTTTGCTTTTTCTAGATCCTCATCCTGTGTTTACCGGCAATAATTTCTGTGTACTTGCAATGCTTAAATGTTACATCATTGGACTTAGGCGTACTAAGCCCCTGGTCCTTTTCCCTGCCTTCACTGATCTCACTCACCACCTGCCTGTGCATATCGATATATTAAGGATCCTGCTGAAATCTGTGTAAGTCACCTCCACCCCCCTGCTCTTGCAATGACGCAGCATTATGCCTTCAAGGCCATGCATTAAATCATCCTCAAGTGACGTACTCTTAAAGATCCTTCATTATTCTGGTAACACATCACTTCAATGTGAGTTAGCAGCTCAGAAGGTTGCTTCTTAGAGAAAAGTTAGTCATATGAACTGATAATTAATGTTTTGTGCTCTGTGACCCAATCTTGAGAGTTGAAATAGTCACCCTATCCAGCTGGGTCTCAGCCTTGTGCTGACATTCAGCACAAAGGGAAGAAGCTTGAGCCTTTCACATAGCCTCCAGGTCCCAGGAATGGTAATATTTCCATGGGCTGTATTTTATTCCCATCAGGTCAGCAAAGAAAAGTAGATAACAATAACCTGGACACAAGTTTTGTTTCTGTCTGTGGATTGTTTGGCATATATCTCCAAGCTTTCCATTTAGATTGACTATATGCAGTATTAACAATCAATTAATGATGTTGATTCCTTATATGACTATGGGAAAGCAATAGGTTTTTCTAGGCCATGATTCTTCTAATCCTTTCTAAACATGTAATTTAGGCTGTGACAAATTGCAACTGAGAAATTCCTGGTTTTGTCAACTCTCCATAAAGGGACCTTAGACTACCTACTTTACACTTGTATGCTAACCCTGAAGACTTTACAAGTTAAGTGACATGCATTCCGCCATCTATGACGTGACTCTCATCATCCATATCTATATCGCTCATTGCTTTTTGGCAATAGATATAATTATATAGACTAAATCAATATTAGCTGCTATAGGTGGTCTGAACGTGGTCTGGAAATGTTAGCTAGGTTTCAAGGGAATTTATGTGCAAATATATTAGGTATAACAAAACCAGAGATACTGGCACAGTACAATAAAAACATTTTTCACTGGATTAGGTGTCTTTGAATACTATAGACCTTGATTCTTTATTCTGCTCAGTTTTATAGCTGTCTCTGAACTAGATTTTAGTTTCGATTTTATTGCCCCCCTCTCCCCCCAAGTAGCACGTCCCAATAATCCATGGATATCAAGACAGGGGGAATATGGCATGGCCAGACAAAATTTTTTTGTACACTCAGGAAGAAGGAAATGACTGTGTTCATCATAGGTGGGACAGTAGTAGGAAGCTATTTATGTTCTTTAATAGGAAAGTGTATTTTCCTGGGCTTCAGGAAAAATCATAAAATCATATAATAACCAGGTTGGAAGAGACCCAGCGGATCATTGAGTCCAATCATTCCTATCAAACACTAAACTATGCCCCTTAGCACCTCGTCCACCCGTGCCTTAAACACCTCCAGGGAAAGTGAATCAACCACCTCCCTGGGCAGCCTGTTCCAGGGCCCAATGACCTTTGCTGTGAAAAATTTTTTCCTAATGTCCAGCCTAAATCTCCCCTGGAGGAGCTTGTGGCCATTCCCTCTTGTCCTGTCCCCTGTCACTTGGAAGAAGAGGCCATTACCCTCCTCTCTACAACTACCTGAAAGGAGTAGAGAGGTAGCTGTAGAGAGTAATAAGGTCTCTCCTCAGCCTCCTCTTCTCCAGGCTAAACACCCCCAGCTCTCTCAGCCGCTCCTCATAAGGCCTGTTCTCCAGCCCCTTCACCAGCTTTGTTGCTCTTCTCTGGACTCGCTCCAGAGCCTCAACATCCTTCTTGTGGTGAGGGGCCCAGAACTGAACACAGTATTTGAGGTGATGCTCTGTGTGCTCTGTACCAGCCTAGCAGCAAAGTGAAGAAGTATGAGAAATTGGTTTCAGCAGATTTGTGAGCAAGCATTAAGGAACACTGAATAGCTGCATCTCATAGGAAATATTCCTCTTTTCTGTCCTCGTTTGTGAAAAAAAAGAGGTGGTAGTAGGGAAGGGATGTATAGGGATTCTGTGAGACAACAAAAGAAAAATGAGGAAGGGAAGCTGATATGATGAAATTGATATTCACTGGGTATCAATTGAGAGAAAAAGTAGTGATTCAGTGATTCCATCTTCATTAGAATATTTTGCAGGTAATTCTGCAGACCTATAGCCTAAATTTTTTCCATTAATAACCTGCCTCATGCAATACAAAACATGTTTATTGAAACTACAGAATGTAACCTAGAAGAGACTTGCAAAGACACTGAAGAGTTCAAACTAATTCTGGTATGTTGGAGACATAATTGGGAAAAATCTGGGATGACATAATATAAAAATGGAAAGTATGAGACCAGGGTACAAAAGGAAAAATGAAGCACAAAAATAGACCATAGGGAATAGGTAGCAGTTCTTCAGACAGCTGAAGAGTAGTAACAGTTGAACAAGTCATGTCATGTTCATGATGACATGGGAGAAGAGAACACATAAGCAGGACTGCCACCTATAAAACATATCTAGGCATTAACAAGGCTTTAGATGAACTAGTGTGCATAGCTTTCTACACTACACTGCAGAAAACATCTGAAGCTATTGAAGAGGATGCAGAGGAGAATGAGTTAATGACCATTGCTCTAGTAAACATGACCTGTGAGAAAATTTTGGGACAAAAATATGGTGGTTGAGGCCCTTGACCTGAAGAAAAGATGCTTGAGTGGAAAAATCACAAATATACAAATGTGTATAAAGCTGCTGGTTTCCATGGTTACAGAGTCAAGACAAGAAGTAACAGAACCAAAATGCAGTTCTAGCTTAAAGGATGGTGTAGTCACTTTATGGTTACCATAATATGTGATGTGGGAGCCCGTATTACATCATCCATTGTTAATGGAGAAGAGAAGAACTCCTTAGCCGGGTACTAATTCTATACCTAAGTTCTGTTCTAAACACTTTATTGCTTGGCTTAATTTGGGCTTGAAATATTGTTTATTTTCTACTCAAACATCTAGAATGGTAGAGAAAGAAAAAGATAATAATAGGAAAAATTACAATATAAAAGAGAATCCTAAATAATCTTAGACGAAGAAAGAAAAAATAATCTTTTCAGCATGAACATTTTTTCATTTGCATATTTGTTTAACAGAAATAATTTCTCCCAGCTGCCAGTTTGAAGGTTTAAAAAAATCCAAACTCTCAGTTCTCAAACTGAATAGTATCAAAGGAATTAATTAATTCCACTTGGTTAATTAATTTGATTTGATGGACTTCAACACTGCAAGGCAGGGTGGCATATTAGATTAGATTCCTCAGATATGTATTAAGAAATAATAATAACACCACGACCACAAATCTTGTGTTTCTTTTAAGTATACGCAGATACCATTTTAAAGCCGTAATTTAGAAGTGGACATTTTTCTTCCCAGGCTGCAGCTTGCATTAGTTTGTTCTGTGGTTCAGAGTCTGGAACTAGGAACTATCAAAAACTGTGTTCCAAATGACTGTCTCTGGGAGGTGACGGAGATTGTATTAGCATTTATTCTGAAGAATCTTCCATGTCAGCAGCACCTCTGGGGTTTGTATTTGCAATGAGAAGAAAATACAATGCAACCAAACCAGAAAGATAGCAAAAATCCCTGGGAAATAGCCTGATTATCTTAGACCTTTGTGTTTAAAAGCACATCACATTTTTCTGCCTTTTTTCATCTCCTGTTCACTTGTCTCTGGCTCATTCTGCACCATATAACATCTTCCAAATTATTGTCATTATTACTATTATTGTTATTGCTGTTATTAGTAGTATTAGTATTTGCCCTTTCTTTTTAACCTGTGCTTCAACAGGAAGACCTAACTTTTATCGCGGTGAGGCTCAAATACAAGGAACTTGAAGCTAAAACAGAATAAGAACAGCAGCTGGAATCACCTCCATAGAAAAAGAAAGGGCAGGGCAGGGCAAGGAAGGGCAGGGCAAGGAAGGGCAAGTAAGGGCAGGGCAGGGCAGGGCAAGGCAAAGCAGGGCAAGGCAGGGCAAGGAAGGGCAGGGCAAGGAAGAGCAGGGCAAGGAAGGGCAGGGCAGGGCAAGGAAGGGCAAGTAAGGGCAGGGCAGGGCAAGGAAGGACAAGGAAGGGCAGGGCAGGGCAAGGAAGGACAAGGAAGGGCAGGGCAGGGCAAGGAAGGACAAGGAAGGGCAGGGCAGGGCAGGGCAAGGCAAAGCAGGGCAAGGCAGGGCAAGGCAAGGCAGGGCAAGGCAAGGCAGGGCAGGGCAAGGCAGGGCAGGGCAAGGCAAGGCAGGGCAGGGCAAGGCAAGGCAGGGCAAGGCAGGGCAAGGCAAGGCAAGGCAAGGCAGGGCAAGGCAAGGCAGGGCAAGGCAAGGCAGGGCAGGGCAGGGCAAGGCAAGGCAAGGCAGGGCAGGGCAAGGCAAGGCAGGGCAGGGCAGGGCAAGGCAAGGCAAGGCAGGGCAGGGCAAGGCAAGGCAAGGCAGGGCAAGGCAATGCAAGGCAAGGCAGGGCAAGGCAAGGCAGGGCAAGGCAAGGCAAGGCAAGGCAAGGCAAGGCAAGGCAAGGCAAGGCAAGGCAAGGCAGGGCAAGGCAAGGCAAGGCAGGGCAAGGCAAGGCAAGGCAGGGCAGGGCAGGGCAAGGCAAGGCAAGGCAGGGCAAGGCAGGGCAAGGCAAGGCAAGGCAAGGCAGGGCAGGGCAGGGCAAGGCAAGGCAAGGCAGGGCAAGGCAAGGCAAGGCAAGGCAAGGCAGGGCAAGGCAAGGCAAGGCAGGGCAAGGCAAGGCAAGGCAGGGCAGGGCAGGGCAAGGCAAGGCAAGGCAAGGCAAGGCAGGGCAAGGCAAGGCAAGGCAAGGCAGGGCAGGGCAAGGCAAGGCAAGGCAGGGCAGGGCAAGGCAAGGCAAGGCAGGGCAAGGCAATGCAAGGCAAGGCAGGGCAAGGCAGGGCAAGGCAAGGCAAGGCAGGGCAAGGCAAGGCAAGGCAAGGCAGGGCAAGGCAAGGCAAGGCAAGGCAGGGCAGGGCAAGGCAAGGCAAGGCAGGGCAAGGCAATGCAAGGCAAGGCAGGGCAAGGCAGGGCAAGGCAAGGCAAGGCAGGGCAAGGCAAGGCAAGGCAAGGCAGGGCAAGGCAAGGCAAGGCAAGGCAAGGCAGGGCAAGGCAAGGCAAGGCAGGGCAGGGCAGGGCAAGGCAAGGCAAGGCAAGGCAAGGCAGGGCAAGGCAAGGCAGGGCAAGGCAAGGCAGGGCAGGGCAAGGCAAGGCAAGGCAAGGCAGGGCAAGGCAAGGCAAGGCAAGGCAAGGCAAGGCAGGGCAAGGCAGGGCAAGGCAGGGCAGGGCAAGGCAAGGCAAGGCAGGGCAGGGCAAGGCAGGGCAAGGCAGGGCAGGGCAGGGCAGGGCAAGGCAGGGCAGGGCAGGGCAGGGCAAGGCAGGGCAGGGCAGGGCAGGGCAAGGCAGGGCAGGGCAGGGCAGGGCAAGGCAGGGCAAGGCAGGGCAAGGCAAGGCAGGGCAAGGCAAGGCAGGGCAAGGCAAGGCAAGGCAGGGCAGGGCAAGGCAGGGCAGGGCAGGGCAGGGCAAGGCAAGGCAAGGCAAGGCAGGGCAAGGCAAGGCAGGGCAAGGCAAGGCAGGGCAAGGCAAGGCAGGGCAAGGCAGGGCAGGGCAAGGCAGGGCAGGGCAAGGCAAGGCAAGGCAGGGCAAGGCAAGGCAGGGCAAGGCAAGGCAGGGCGAGGCGAGGTGAAGGAAGGGGAGGGGTCAGAATGACATCCTGGAATCTCTAACACATGCACTGGCTTTTCATCTTCTCTTATACTCTGCTAAGAAGAGCTTTGCAATTGCCGAAGCAGGAAGGAATCCTCAGCAGCCACTGCTTGGCTCTTGATTTCCAGGAAGAGCAAGAGGAAGAAGAGAGCAGTTCCTGGATAATTGGCTAAACATTCAGCCAAAAGTATTCTTCCCATTTTGTTATCCCAATTTCTTCCCTGTGCAGTTTAGGGAACTCCACCAATATCAGGGTCAAACTGCCAGGGAGATCAGAGGGGCAGTCATCCTGTCTTCCTAGGGATACACTCAGATCCCTGTTTGCACAGGACAACAGCCTTTTACCCATGTAGCCCCATACAGTCTTCCACTGGAAAACATCCTGAGAGGGATATCATAGTATCTTTGTTTTTTTGTTTGCTATTTAGATATTTTCCTTCAGAAAGAGATAATGGCTTGCAGAATTTAGACCTGCACTTTCCTTTTCTCTGTTCCTAGCTCTGGCCTCGTTTTTTTTAATTCCACTCTCTGTTGCCCATCATGCCTGTTTACTCTTTCCTTTTCACATGGTTCAACTTCTTTCTCTTCCTGTTTTCTTATTATCAAGAAAAAAAAGTGAGAACTGTTTGCATTCCCAAGCCTCCTTATTTCCTGTTTAAAGTCTCTCAGCCCCTCCCAGAGCTTGCATTTTTCTTCACAGGTGAAAACAAAAGGTCTGGCATTCTTTCCCTATCTTTGAGCTAAAGCAACCTGAAAGAGGCAGTCTCAGATAAACATGTATTCATCTCCAGCACTCCCAGATGCATCGCAGACAGTCTCTTTCATGGCAGCAAGATAAATACAATTTTGTGCAAGAGATGAATATCTGTAAGCAGCATCAAGAACAAGACCTTTGGTCACCAGCAGAGGAAAAGAGATTGCTTAAGCCCTCAGCTTCTGTCACAAAGATTATCCTCTCATGAATCAGAAGTATTCTGGGAGAAGTACGTCCCTCTGACACTGTATTGTAGCATAAGATATCTTTCAACAGGCAAAAGGCCAGAAACAAAAAAATATACTCAAGTCTGTATTACATGGGGGACTTTAAAGTAGCCTGCAATGCACATCTAAGCACTAGATAGGTGGGAGATACACAACTAAGGCTTGTGAGGGAAGACTTAATTTTGGTGTCTATTAAGTTTGGTGTCTATTAAGCTGAGTGAGCCTGCATAAACATAGTGGAGGAAGAGGATAACACACATCATTGCACACTCTCAAGCCTTGGATTCAAGAAATTGTGTTACAGGAAGGAAAATACATTCCAGCAGAGATTTGACCCTGGCCCCCTCTCTTTTGCTCTTTCTCTTGCTTGGGAGCATTTTCAGTCACAACTAATCAAGGCCACAGCACTCTGCTCTCACTAGCTCTGACTGGGGAGAAGGGATACCCCAAGTCCCAGTGGGTGATGCCAGTGCTGCTTCAGCAGAATGGCTGAAAATCCATATTTTGTGACAGAAGTTGGTCGTGGCTAGAATGAGCCTGCAGAGGTGCAGGAAAAGGAAGTCCAGGGAGGAATGTGAGAATTAAAGTCACAATGGAGGACTCAAAGAGAGATACTGGAATCTGAATGGCATTCAGCTGCTTTGTGTTTCCTTTGTTTTCTTTTAAAAACAAGAAAAGGAGAAAGAAAATAAAAAGAAAAAAGAGGAAAGAGGAAAAAAGAGAAAAGAGAGAAAAAAAGAAAAAAGAAAAAAGAAAAAAGAAAAAAGAAAAAAGAAAAAGAAAAAAGAAAAAGAAAAAAGAAAAAAGGGAAAAGGAAACAGGAAAAAGAAAAAAGAAAAAAGAAAAAAGAAAAAAGGAAAAAGGAAAAAGGATAAAAGGAAGAAAGGAGATAGGAGAAAGGGTGAGGAAAATGTTTTTATGACAGGGGAGAGAGGAGAGAGAGGTACATATGCTGGCTTTTGTGGTATGAACGTAAGAGTGGAATTTCAGCAGTGAATTCCATTTTTAGAAGGTTCAGGCTGTTTACTTTCATGTAAGTCTGCCTCTCCTCTCATGTTATCACTGTCAGAGGTCAAATCTTGAGCAATTAAAAAAAAAGTGTTAGTCTATTTATACTTCTAGGCAGGATTGTAAGGCAGGACTGTCTAGCCCACAGAAGAGGCAGTGAAGTGCAAACTCTTTGATATCTAGTCAGGTCAGGTAGGAATCAAGCATTGGTAATGTCTGGCAGCTGATGGCCGGTCTATGTGCAGTGACTCCTTTGCTCTGAGTGCTCTATGGTGTGAATTAATTTTTATGGTTTCAGCCAGCCTGAGGAATGAATAGGTCAAGTTGGCTGAGTTGTCTCTTACATGATTCTGGATTTTTGACACTTACCTGAGGGACTGGCCCTTGGTCCCAGTATGTTTGTGCTTCTGTTCCTCTGGTTCAAACATGACAGCACAGGTGGTATAGTGTAAGCAGCCAGTGGCCGCTACTAGCAATCATCTTAGGTTCCTTTTTGCTCGACTACACTAGCACAGATACTTTAACCCCCTCTTTGCATGGTCTATGCTTTCAGTCACTGTTGTGGTAGACATGATTAGCGTGGTTTTAGCTTCATAAAATATAAGAATCACTTTTGATAAGTGATTGATTGTAAAAGGCATAGATTTTGAAGGTAAACCTCAGCCATGGAAGACATTGTAGAAAGTTATCACACAATTTCTCCACCTGGGCTTAGCTAGAGTATTAGCTGAGGGTGGATTGACTTTATACTGAGTCAGTCTGTAAATTCTATGAGCAAACAAAGATGCTGCATCATTTATATTCTACGTGCGTTTTTTCCACAAGATATTCAGGGCTTTCAGATACAAGAAAGAAAGAATTCAATCAAATATTTCTCCTTAAACTGAGAAGATTCTGTTGTTTAGTAGTATTCTTCTATGTCAATTAAAGTCAGTTTACTTCAACAGCTCATTTATGAAATCATTTATTCATGACTAAACTTATCACAAAGCACTGAGGACAAGGCGACTAAAATGGTCCTCCCACTATCTCCCTACTAGCAAAGATATTGGCTTCTGATCCACATTATAGGCTTGGATACCTTGCAGAAAGTATTAGCGTTCTGGCTTTTGTGGTGCAGAACTAACTTTTTAAAGAGATTATTATTAAATTTCTTTGATTATTTTTGTTTTAAAAGTATGATGAATCAGACTACTCCACAATGTAGTTTTGCATGTGTTTTTTTAAATCAAAGTTGACTCTTAGATTCCTGTCTGAATGCATGAGTGATGATTTGTTTTTCTTTTTTAACAAATATACTCATTTCTTCATTGTTTTCTTTTTTTCCAAAGTAACTGCTAAGTCATTTTACGAGCTCATTACTTGCCTTGTTCATTTGGAGATGAGGGAAGTGGGAGAAAGGAATATAGTCTTCCCAGCTAATGTCCAGTCTCGAATATTTATTTTTCTATTGAGTAAATCAAACAAGAAAAGAATAAATTGTTTAAAATTAATACCAAAAATGTCAAAAGTATTTTAAAATATACTTTAAAAGCATATACTTTCCATTGGAAACTGCAAAACCAGAAGTGTCCAGCAGTGTCACAGTCTAGAGCAGTGGTTGCATTCATGAAATGAAAACAAATCAAACTCTTCATCAACAGTAAACCAGACTGCAGAAAATACCCTCTCCACAGAGTTATGTTAGTCTTTCTTTTTGACACAGTGGATGCCTTGAGAGAAATTATTCAATGAATTAATATTTGAGGAAGCAAGAAAAAAGGCAAGAGAGAGTAAAACAAGCAAATAACCTGCATGATCAAACAAAAAAGTACTCTAATGGGAAAACAAATATTATTCAGCTGACCAAATTTGGCATGTATATGAGGTGGCAGCTCTGGGCTCCTGCTGACTTCAAAATTCAAATGTCACCTTGTGTCATGGGAAGCAGCAGCTCTGCCTCTGGTGATGCCTTGGAACTATCCAGGATGTTGTGACTCCCAGAGGAGCACATCCAGGCAACTTGTAGTGCAAGGTTTTGACTCTTCATAGAAGTGCTGCTGCCAGACAAAGTGAAGCCAAAAAACCTCTACAATTTTTACAGATACAATTCATTTCAACCTTCTCGTTGTGAGCACTCTTTTAACAAAGTTCTGATTCATTTTCGTGTTAATGGTGCATCTGACCAGATCCCTTCTGTAACACAGAGGGATCCCCTGGCAGCAGGGAAATAGTTACCAGATAGGAGGGGTCGGGAAATAAGAGAAGAAGGGCTTTGAATCCTTCTTTTGGAAATAGCCTGCACTTCCACCAGAGGAAGATACATATCCATGTTCCTGATAACACTTCTCTGATTAACTCTCCCTTGTGCTTACAGAGGAGGAGGAAACCAAACACACGGAGTGTCACCACCTCTTGAAAAAAAATCACTTAAGGGATAATTAAACCCACAATTTAAGGAGAGATGTTCAGGTGAAGGCCTGTTCAGAGCACATATGCCAATCCCTGACAAGATCCAAGGAGGAACACTATTGCTATGAGTCAGAAGAAGGGGTGAAAAATAATAATAATCAAAACCCCACAATTCTATGATCCATTTTCTTAGACTCTGAGTGGGAACACTCTGATAGATTTTGATGGAACTGGAGTGTTAATGTGTACAAAGCCAGGCAAGACCTCCAGATGGAAGCTGCTCCATAATGCAAAGATTAGCTATTAATATTTATTAATCTGAAAGTGCTTATTTAGTTTTTAGGTAATTTCTACTCCATTCTTTTCCCAAGGAAACTAACATTAAATGTGGGATCTGTGAATTCTCAGCTTCTCACTGCTGCCTGGGATATAAATTGTACTTCAAAGGAAAATGAAGGAAATAAAGATGCAAGTTCAGAAAGTCACGATGTGAAAGCTAGAGAGCTGTTTACAGAGAGCATTCCTGGCAAGTGCTGAACGTTCAGACTCCACATTGAGCAACATAAACAAAGATTTCAGACCTGATCCTGTGGCCTTTATGAAGTTAAAGTCACAGGGAGGGGATTGTGCCCACAGGAACTTCCTCCCGAGGTCATGGATATTTTGAGCATGTTTGTACTTATGGGTGTTACTAGAAGGTGTTTCAGGATGGCAAGAATGTGCACCATCTGCTTCCTCAGAGCCACGTGGCAATGCTTCAGTGGTTCTAGGACTCAGATAATGCAAATGAGTGGACAGTTCTGTGGGCACCATGGCTATGTATGCACTGCATCCTGGGGAGTCCTGGCAATGAAACACATCATATTTTGTCATTGTATGCAGCTGGGAGATGGCCAGCCTGTGCTAGTGGGTTAAAAGAACTGATAAAAATGTTTTTGTGTTCAGAAAAAGATAAAAATGAACAGAACCAAAAGCTCCTGCAAAGCCTATGCAGACAAGTAAGTTTTCTCTGCACTCATCAGGCTCTTTCCCTTACATCCATTTATTTTATCCAGAAGCAGTGAAACACTTGACTGAAAATAAACTAGTTTCAGTTTTTGCTTCTTTTATAACACAGGATTTTTAACATCTTCTCAGCCAGGTCATGCCTACTGAACAGCACCCTGTTCTGTTCTACAAAAAAAAAAAAGTGTTCCTCTGAGCCTTTTCTCTTTATGGTTACTAAAATTTGGGTCACAGTGTCCTGGACTGGTATCAGTGTCTATGTGACAGTAATTTTTGAATTTGATCATTAGACTGATTGGCTTCTGAAAAGCTGGAGAATTATTGCAATATAAGAGATGTCTCTAATGAAATAGTTGTGGAAATGGTTATATTTTGAGATAAATCTTCGAAGTCTTGGAGAGATATCACAATTGGTGCCATTTGTTCTTTTTACTTTTCTTTCCAATCTTACGCTTAACAGCTATTCATTTCCTCCAATATTCTTGCCACATGCTACAGATGTGAAAACTTTGTGTGAGGTCAAGACTGAATAAGAGTTTGGAAGAGGTAACCTTTGGAGAAGCAGATGTACAACATAGACTGAGAAAGTCCCCTGAGCTAAGACAACTGGAGGTTGAAGGGAGTATTAGGGAGAAACTGCTGTATATCCTTGCCTTGTTCTCTCCGAGGATCTCGCTTGAGTTCAGTGCTGGATTCTGACTAGAGACACCCTGGCAATGAATCAGTAAAACTTCTTTAACTTCTTTTTATACGGCAAGTACTCATCCTAGGGATGGAGAATCTCTTGGTAGTTTTCTTTTATTTTGTTTTGGGGGTTTTTTTTTGCGTTTTTTGTTTTTTTTTTTTTTCCTGGAGGATGTTCTCCTCTCTTAATTCATTAGAGTGCCCATTTTCTATTGCTCTGTTCAATACCAGAAGTCTACAAGAATCTTCACATCATCATCATATTATGTTATTAGTTTAGATTCATGCTGTTATTCACTACTTCCAATAAAGAAAATGATGGCTCTATCTTTACTTTTATGCACCTTGTACTAACAATGAAAGAGCGTTCGCGAAGTGTGTTAGGGTCTAAACTGTTGTAGCTAAGATGTTAAACCTTCTGCATTCATTTGTGGTTTCAGCAACTGCCAAATGTGACTTTTATTAAACTTGTGTGAAAATAGTTAAGCAAGTGGAACTGGGAAGCAGTAATACAACTCCATTCGCTGAATTACCTGGGCTGAGATTACTTGCCAAGAGACATGCCATAACTGGAACAGAATTCAGAGTTTTACCTACTTTCAGTCCAATGCCTCTGTCCCAAGACAGTCCTAGTTCCTTATAGGGTAACTTCAGTGAAAGTCACTTGACAGCTGAATGTATTCACTTGGCCAGAACTGTTAGATTCTTAAAAGATTATCTTCCTCTGATAAAGATTTAACTTAGTGTAATTGTACCAAACATCTACTAAATGACATCCAGATAGATTATTTAATTTTTATTTCCATCAAGACTGTAGCACGAGCCGTCTGTTCATCTTACATTCTTGTATGACATGTTACCATTATCTTCAGTGCTGTCTTGACACACAGTTATTAAAAAGATATGATATGGTGCAATGAGAGGTGGGTAGTTAAAAGATGCATAGGTGCAAAAGCTGATAGAAAAATGTTGCCTAGCTAGCTGTGTAGCTCGTGCACAAATAACAGCACATATGATTTTGTACAGAGTCTAAGTAGGCCACATGTCTTTACCAGTACATGCCAAAGCTGGCTATCACAAAAAAGCACAGAGAACAGGTCATGTGAAGCTGGTGTCTCTGGTAGGAAATGAAGAACTTGGATGTGAGCTGAGAAAACAATGAACATTGCCGGTCCTATCACTTTGGAGATGTAGCCAAGAACAAATACTGAACACTGGGAGGATTGCAAGCTTGATTGGAAGCTTGATTTTACACAGTTTTTCCATTTCAATAAACACATGAAATGCAAGCAAATACAGAAACATTTAAATATGGTGTGTTACAAATATATTTCATGGCATCATTAAATCAAAAGAAAAAAGTACACAAGTTATTATTTCTCTGCATTCCAATTCTAAAGAAGAGTAGATTGGTAATTGCAGCTTTTTTAAAATCCATTTGCTGTAGTTAAGTGACTGAAAAGACCTTAAAGCACATTTTGAAAAAAATTTTTTTTGCAAAGCATGTGTTTCAGAATCAAATGAAGAAATGGAACTCCAGGGAAATGACAAAAATATCATCAGTATCATTCCATGAAATTGAACCCATGGAAACCTTGAGGTACTGTGAGCTTTATCCAGAAGATGGAGAAAGATAACCTAGAGTCAAGATATTGCTACAAGGATAGAAAGTATGAACTACCATTATCCTGTTTTTACAAAAGGGGGAACAGTAGCACAAAGTAACTATGTAATTTGCTGGGTGACAGAAGGAATAGTGACAGGGTCAGGAAGGAAATCTAAACTGTTAAGATCTCTTCACCATGGCATTCCTCTGCTTCATGAAGATCTTGAATATGCAAAAAAGATCCAAACTGAACTTATCATTTTCAGAGTGTGGCATAGGACTAGACTTGGGTTTCCTCAGCTGAAAGTGTTTTCTAGCTACAGCACTTCTATACCACTGTATGTCTGGTCAATGCTTTTTCTGCATGAGGTTTAACAAGGCCAAATGCCGGGTCCTGCACTTGGGGCACAACAACCCTGTGCAGGGCTACAGACTAGGAGAAACTTGGCTGGAAAGCTGCCAGGAGGAGAAGGACCTGGGGGTCCTGGTTGACAACCGACTGAACATGAGCCAGCAGTGGCCCAGGTGGCCAAAAAGGCCAATGGCATCCTGGCTTGTATCAGGAACGGCATGACCAGCAGGTCCAGGGAGGTTATTCTCCCCCTGTACTCGGCACTGGTGAGACCGCACCTCGAGTACTGTGTTCAGTTCTGGGCCCCTCACCACAAGGGGGATGTTGTGGCTCTGGAGCGAGTCCAGAGAAGGGCAACGAAGCTGGTGAAGGGGCTGGAGAACAAATCTTATGAGGAGCGGCTGAGAGAGCTGGGGTTGTTCAGCCTGGAGAAGAGGAGGCTGGGGGGAGACCTTATTACTCTCTACAACTACCTGAAGGGAGGTTGTGGAGAGGAGGAAGCTGGGCTCTTCTCCCAAGTGACAGGGGACAGGACCAGAGGGAATGGCCTCAAGCTCTGCCAGAGGAGATTTAGGCTTGAGATTAGGAAGAAATTCTTCACGGAGAGGGTGATTAGGCATTGGAACGGTCTGCCAAGGGAGGTGGTTGAGTCACCGTCCCTGGAGGTGTTTAAGGTTAGGGTAGATGAGGTGCTTAGGAGCATGATTTAGGGATTGGTGGGAATGGTTGGATCCAGTGGGTCTCTTCCAACCTGGTCATTCTGTGATTCTGTGATTCTGTATTTTTCCCTCCATTGGTAAGGACTAGTTAAGGACTCCTTTGTTGTAAACACAGGCTTATGGCTCAAGCTTTGACACAAAAAAATTGCCAAGTCAATTAGCAAAGAAGTTTTGATCAACAGAAATTTCCCTGTAGAAATGTGGCTGCTTTGAGGCAGTAATGACAGAAGCAGCTGATTACTTAGGCTAGAAATTTTGTCCAACGTCAAACTGTTAACTCTTCAATACCAGTATTTATTGTACATCACATCTCTTCAAGCTAGATTTCATAGAATCATAGAATGGTTTTTGTTGGAAGGGACCTTAAAGACCCTCTAGTAACAGACCCTTGCCACAGGCAGGGACACCTCCAACTAGACCAGGCTGCTCAAAGCCTCATCCAGCATGGCCTTGAACACTTCCAGGGAGGGGACATCCACAACTTCCATGGGCAACTTGTTTTATTATTCAAAAGACTGTTTGCCAAAGACTAGTAGTCATGAGCAGATGTCATCTGCATGATTTTGAATAGTGTGGTTTAACTGAGAAAACTGGAATTACCTGTGAAAATCATGATATCCTAACATTGACAAGTGTTTGTTATTGTCAAGAGAGGGCAGTAGGTTCCTCTGTCAGCTCTAACAGCCAAGAAAATCTTCACCAAGTATTTCAAATGGTCTGTCTGCATTGTGTTCCTGACTTCCTCCTTCACATTCTCCTAGAACCTTGACCTGTAAAATCTAGCCACTAGAAATTAGCTGTATTCTATCAGCTATGATGGAAAGTAACTTTTGTGAGTCAACCAAAGTAAAGTGATCATTTGCTTATCACATGCAACTCCCAATTAAAAAAAAATATTTTTTCTAAATAGGAATTGGAGAGCAAGTTCTGCATGTCTTAGCAGATCAGGAATTTTCCATGAAGATCTGAACTTCATGTACAATGTATTTTATGTTTGAATTGGTGTTATGAGGGAACTGTAATTTCACTGTGGCAGCAAATTATGTGATTTAGAAATTAAATTTTGCTCCAAATAAGATTCAGATGTTGAAGTTTTTCAGGGATAAAAATCTTAGATCAGGGTCAACTAAATTTTTACAAACCCTTCTTTAGCTTGATACAACATTTTAAGTATGTTAGATTTTGGGAGAGGTTTCACTTGTTTTTAGCTTGGTTTGTTTAATTTGGTGGCTGTTTTTTTCCTATTAACATGGATACATTCCCACCTAATATTTCTGTCTATCTGTCTGAATTAATGTTTCTCAAGGAAAACACATTACACAAGATTTATTTCTTGAATGTTTCTGCTTTGGGAGCTTGTTTTGTTTTTTCCTTCATCCGTAAAAGATGAGCTACTGTAGACATTGGTTGTGCTCTGGGTAGAGGGCAGCAAGTATCTACAATAACTTGGAGAAAGAAATGGGAAAGGATTTATATCAGCAAGTCTTTGTCCCTTTCATGGTTGTGACCGACATCGCCTGCTGAAGTCATTTACAGATACATAGTCCACAGTGTTGTGGGACAAATCAGTCATTCAATTAGTCTCACGGGGCAAATGACATTAATAATCCCCTCTTTAGAAAAGTGTCCACAATGTTTTTCTTTACTTCTGGTACAAAAATATCTAACATATAAAGCAATATATAATAAAAAAATGCCATGCAGTTTTCAACAAAAGTTTGCCAAATACCTACACAGAAATACTCAATTGACCTCTGCTGTGTTAATAAACAAGCAAAGGTTGGTAGTAATAGTGCTGCAGTGATTCAGTAGTAACTCAATTCAATTCATTATTGTTTTCAAAAAAACACAAGACGTGTCTGCAAAGACATTTTCTGCCACTGAACCCAACATATGCTAATGTAGACAACAATGTCATATAACTCCCTTAAGAAATTTATTAGTGTCTGCCTCAACACTGTTTATCCTCTGATACTTTTGGAAGCCAGCTCTACAATCTTACTAACCTGGTGGGTAGGAAATATCTGCTATTTGCAATTTTAATTTATTCAAGGCAAGATTATGTCAATGTATAAACAGTCCCAAATTATTGCTTAATTTAAATAGCTCCTTCAGCTCTTCTTTCTCCTTGGAGACTTATTTTCTCCCTATGATGTATTTATAGGGATCAGTTCTATAAACTCCCAGATTGCCTTATGTTAGTGCGAAAAGGACAAACTCTCGTATCTACATGTGATAAGATAAACGCCCCATGCCTGCAGTCAGCCTATCAGTGTTTGCTGTAACTGTTTGATTTTATGTTCCTGAACACAAGTAGCCAGAACAGCACACAATCTTCCAGACAAATTCCTTGTATCATGCTATTAATATTTCTCTGTCCATGACAGAAAAGTTTGCCTGAATACAAGCCAGGATTATGTCTGATGTTTTGATGTATTTCAGAGTGTTGTCCACTACACCCAATGTCTGTGTCATTCTTTGTCATTTCCAGTTTCTAAGCTCATGGCCTATAGCCATATTAGCTTCCAAGAATGTGAACTTGTAGTTTACACAATTTTCATCCCTTTTCTGCTAGTGTTTTCAAGGTCATCTGGCTCTTCCTGCCTGGTATTCTGATCAGCATCTATTAATGATGCTTTTCAACTTAATTAGAGCACTCCCACTTTTGTGTCATGATTCTTAATGAAAATAAGTAATCCTGGAGGAATTCCACTACTAATGTTTCTAGAACAATAGATCTCATTTTAAGACAATCTGTTGTATTGCCATTGGCGAGCTACTTGTTCACATCAATTAACTGAAAAATGTCTGATTTTACCTGCACAAGGAATGCTTCCTGACAGAACAATCTTCTAGCTGATGACAACAGATTATGAGAACAATCAGTATCAACATTTAATGCTAAGTTTGAAAAACGTGACCCACTGTCAAAGTACAACACAGAGGAATCTTTCAGTGTTGATGGGCTGGACTTGATGGTCAAGAAAATTAAAATTCCTACTTTTTGTGGCTGACTAAGAAAACAAAAATAATTTGTGATTATAGACAAAATAAATAGTCACAGCTTTTGCATTGCATATCATTAGTCAAAATCAATATAACTATCAGACAAAATAACGTTCTATTGTGTCTTGTTAGCTTGTCAAGCTAATCCATGCAAATAGTCTTTATGCATAACAGTCTTATGCAGATACTTGGATGTAATCCATCAAACACTTCTCATCCATTAAATATAATTATATGCTTTGTTGGAATAACCAGATGTTTAGTGCTAAACTGAGCAGATGTCTCTGCTTCATACTGGAAGGTTATAAACCTATTTACACCAGCAATAAACTACAAGTATTAAAATGATGGAAAAGGTGAGTAGTTCTCACTTCATTTTGGCAAATTGCCAGTAATTCGTTCTTGTGGATCAGCTTAAAAAAGGTGCTAAATTTGCCAGAGGGTAAATTTGATGTAGGAGTTTGTAAAATTTTGCTGACCTTTTGTAATGAGTGTAATGATGACCACTTTGGGTCCCTTAAATGGACTTAATTAATCTTGCAGTGAGTTTGTTTTCAAAGTTTTTGGGCCAGATTTTGCATAGGGATAGATAAAAGGTCCATTGTCACTATGGTTCCTTTTTACTACAGGAATGTCTTTGGAGTGGGGAATGCAGCCTGTATTCTCTGGACATTCTATTAAAAGGTAAGGCTGTGTTTACACAAACTTTTCCCTTTGTTCAATGTACCTTCTCTCCCCTAAAACCTAAGTTCCAGAATCAAAGCTTTCAAGTAGTAGTCCAATGAAATGTCTGAAGCATTTTTATTCTGCAATAAAAATAAGTGATGACCTAGAATTTGTTCTCTTTCAACCAAATATCTATATATATATATATAGATATCTCTATGTATGTATGTATGTATGTATGTATGTATCCGTCTGTCTGTCTGTCTGTCTGTCTATCTATCTATCTATCTATCTATCTATCTATCTATCTATCTATCTATCTATCTATCTATCTCTATCTTACCCTACTTTCCTGAACTTTAATTTGTTTTCACTGCTTTATTGGCAAAGAGAACTCTGCTGAAAAAGCAGAGTCCAAGTAGAACTCTGAGGAAAACATAGGTGTGGGTAAGGTTTAAGGTGGTAACTAGAGCTGCAGGACTAAATTCCACAAGAGTGCATCTGCTGTGTTACACCTGCGGTCACGTTTAAAATTCTTATACACATAAATACTTTATCCATTTTATAGTCATTTATCAGCCATGTACAGTAAACATTTTTTAGAAAATAATTTTGATTATGTAGATAGTTATCTTCCTTTTCTGTTCATGGAATTCTTTTAATTTCTAGGCATTTCAGCTGTATCAATTTTCCCTGAAATCTATATATTTCTTCAGTTGTAAAAGTTAACTTTGACAAATAAATAATTAGTACATCTACTTTTTGGGTTGACGCAATTAATAACAAATGGTGGTAGGAAGAGTGACTCATAAATGAAGGATTTTAGAGCAGAAAGAAAGCTCAGAAGCCCAAAGAGGAAGAGGGCTGGACTGGGCATCTGTTTATGTGCAAAAGCAAGAAATTCTCAGGAGGTATTAGTAGATTAGGAAGACATAAGGGAGCCAATAACTCTGCTGACTTCTAGAAGAAAAGTCTCAGGGACACAAAATTGTGCTAGTATTTTGAACAAAGAGCAGATAATGTAAGGCAGAAAGGGAAGTAATCCGATGTAGGGAATCATGAAGAGCAGTGGAGGGAACAGGTGCTCATTAAGTAGACATCTGTCTGCCTGCTTGGGGTCTATCTGTTTTCGATATAGGATTTCCTACTTTTTCAAAGTAGGATTCCTCTGGGGTTTGTAAAGAACAGGAAGATACTACAAGACAGAATTACTGAAAAGTAGAAACAGAAGGTAGTACGACATAGGTCAAAACAGAATTATGTCCAATGAATTAGACAGGAATCTGAAGGAAAAGATCATAGCAACTTTCACCAGGGACTCAGAGCTGGGGAATATATAGCTCCCTACAGGACACCAATAGTGTGATTCAGGTCTTGGTTCAGGAAGAAAGAAGTACTTAAAAAAGTGAAAAAAACCCCTCACCCTCACTTCTCTTTATTGATCATGGGAATTTACTCTGAAAAGTCACATGACATTATTTCTGTTTCCTGATCTGATGAGCTTTGCAAGATTACTGAAATCAATTTTTCTCTTAATATTTATCCGTGCACATTTGAAGAAAAAAATCTTTTTTTTTCATGCTCATAAACTACAATCAGTTGCAGTTATGCACCCTGAAATTGTGGCTACAATTTCATTGGACAATGAAGCTAAAATTGGGATGCAGGGCCTTTATATTCATTTCTTCTCCATAGAGCACATCCCATCCTCCCACAGATTCTGAAGAATAAATAGATCCTTTTTAAAGAGTATCAAGGAGACAGCTTGTCATTGCATGTTAGCTGACTCATTAAGATTTCTGTTTCAATGATCATCTAGGCTGATGGAAGGCCATAGAACTGTTAAAATAATCTTGCACTAATATCTGAAAATACAAGTTCTGTTTTAAAAGTTTTCATGTGGTTTGCAGTTATTGAGTCATATTTCTTACTTCTGAATGCAATCATGAACAGTTATTTCAGTAATGGCAAACCAGTTTGAGATTAAACAACTGAACAGCAATGATTGCCTCTCTGTATTTGTCTTTGGTTATCGGTGATACAGCTGGAGTGGATCTGGCCTGAGCCTTTCTTTAGGTCCTAGGTTCCTGATCTCTTTGAGAAACTCTGTTAGTTCACATTACTTGGTGCTGGGCAATGCTGATCTGAGGAGGAGGGTGGTCTTGTGACAGAAGTGGAGTTTGTTTCCAGCATGTGACACAGGCCATCCGTGAGATGTTAAATACATGTCGTGATTTTGAGTCTTGATTTATTAGAAGAAATAGAGAGATGATACTACTCTATTTGCATTATGATTTTTTCCATTTCATTTACAATATAATGACAGCAGAAAACAAAAGCACATTGATATAAGCATTCAGCAATCAGGACTTGCCTTCATCATTTAAATCCTAAAATTTGATTTCTTGTTTTCCTTTGCTACTGAAAATTTCAGGTTGACATTTTGCAAGCAGACAAATTATGAGGAGTAGAATGCATTTCCACCTTTTAAGAAAAGTGAGATTTTCTGATAGCAATATGATTCCTGCAAATGCACTCTAAAAAATTATTGGAGGTTGCAAATCCCATGATAGAAATCAGGACAGATGAGCATCTGTAGAGTCATCTTGTGTTGTGTATTGGTGCTGTCTAGAGCAAAGAGAACATTTCACTATGGAAAATATGAGTATAATAATCAAATCTCAATATCTGATCTTATTAATCAAATCCTGATGAAAATTCACTCGTATGTGAACTGAAGAATGTGAAATATTGCTGAGGTTTATTTCTGCGTTTTTAATGTAACAAGGCGATCAATTAACAATCATGCTTCCCAGGGATCCTCTGCCAGAAGAATGGAATTAACTAAGGGATTCAATTATCACTTCTGTTCAGTTTGAATTCATATGGCACCATGATAAATGGTTCCTACTGCTAGTAATAACAATACTTTGCACATAGTTGTTTTCTCTTGTTTACTTAACAGTTAATATGCCACCCACAGTGACAATATGTGGGCTTGTTTACAAAACCTTCAGTAATCAACAGGTGTTGCCCATGTGACATCAACAAAAATTAACCCCTAACATTGCTGTGACAACTCTTTTCTAATGCTCTCACAGGAAAGCCCTCCTGGCTTTTGGCACTGACCTGTCAACAGCCATGGAATATGAAGTCTTAGTATTTGTGACAGTTTTCGTTCTATTTTTAGGGATGTTGTTTCAAGATAAGACAAGTTGGCTTGCTTGAGGCAATTTAGTAGTGGCAACACAGAGTAGCATTGGGCAAAACATCTGGGAAACAGGTTTTCAGAACTAGTTGGGTTTTCTCAGCACTGTTTCATACTATGCAAGACAGAAACATCCAACTCAGATCCTTAAGAGGGGTGTGAAAATTATTGCTTAATTTTACCAAAATAGACGTACAGTCCTCTGCGAAATACAAAAAATGAATGGGCAGGAATAGCAGTGAAAGAGTTTTCAACACACTGCTTGGAAGCTAGACTGCTTCTGTGATCAAATAGTCAGTTCTGTCTTTGGTGGCTTGTTTTATCCTCCAGTAGTTTTTTTTGTAAAAATCTAAAAGACCAGAGAGCAAAATATTAATTTACTGAAGCACTTAAGTATTAATATAATCAGTCAAATCAGTCATTGAACATGATGAAAACATCTTCAGCCCTAAATGTCTGCACTTTCCCATGCAGTAGAGAATGAGGAATAACTGTTTTGCTACTGCATCACACATATGCACGGATAAATAGTGTAAAGAAGAAGCATCTACACAGTGACTGACTCTGTTCCTTTCTAAGCACCTATGATATCCTGCTCTAGCTGAGCGTCTAGAAGGTATTTCCACCTGAGAGGGTATTGGGTTCTTGCAATGAGGCTGCCTGAGAAGCTGAAGATTTTCAATTGATTTTGAATACATATGTTAAGTGTTATTCACTTCAGGTGGTCCTGTACGCATGGCAAGCCACTCTGAGTCTTGTACCTGTGGGTTAAGACAATATTCTTTCTAAGGAAAATTGTTCACTTGCCAGTCTGGCAAGTCAGACTCTTGTTAAAGGGTGGTGCAACCTCTAATGAGACTAAGTCCTCATACACCATCAGTAAACTGGAATCCTCAATGCTCTCCAGACTGGGAAAGCTTGGACTGCCCAGATAGATGCATGCCTAGCTGGATGGCACACATCGGGAGCAAACCCATGACCTCTTTCCTTTCATTCAAGATCTTTATTTCCAGGAAACACAGACCCCTAGCCTGCTGTTTTTCTAAACCCTGTGACAGTCCAGATGCCATTGTTCTGCACTTTCAGTAGGTTTCAGGCAGAAGAAGGATGAATGACTGTGAACAAGTAAATGAACAAAAGGTTGTGTACCTAAACAGGTCCCACATAAATCTCTGATCACAATACTCACTGTCATCTCTAAGTTTGGTTAACATGGAAATAGGGAGTGGTGGAGGCTTTTCTTTCCTAGGTTATGCATTATTCAATCCAGCCTTGTTGGATTATTTATTTGCTCAACTCTGTGCATTGCTTCTCTAGACTGGGAGGTAGCTGATCAAAGGGAAATGCTGGGTTCTGCTTTACTACATTACACAAATACAGCAAGCTTAAATCTTTGGGACTTCCTCAAGTTTTAATCCAATTTATACTTTGCTAAATGTAGGTAAAAAATAATGTGATACAATCCTCCTTTACAGCTAGAACAGAAACTCAGTTTAATAGCAGCCACTTTTGTACCAGACATAGCCAGACTAAATTTGATCACTCCATAAAAATTCAAGATTTTTGTCTACATTTCAAGAAGAATCTTGTTTCAACATCTCCTCTCATGAAACAGTATTGGCTATTAGAATTTCACCAAACAGGCACTGGTGAGTCTATTCAGGCAGAAGAGATTAAAGTCTAACCAATTTCTTATCTGTAGAACAGGTTATTTCATTCATCCCAACCCTGGAGTAATCTTGTTATTAAGACAGGAAAGCAGACGTTACTTCAAAATTTTATGCTTCTGTATTTTTATCTTTTTTTTTCCTGACCAAGAATTTTAGTAAATAAACCAAGATCTATTTAATACTGAAATTACATTTACAGAGCTTCTACCATGCTGTAGAAAAACGGTATGAGTAGTTGGCAGCTCAGTTGTCTGCATTGGTTGTACTCATTGTTGCTAGGTGGCGTCCAGCTGCCATGATACCAGCTTGCTCTTTTTCCAAGAAACATGAAACCAGTCCTGGGCCCTGAAACCTAAAACTAATTTATGTGCCCTTCCCTCTGCCTTTAGGCATACTAGCTTGTAGTAGCACATACTCTGCAAATAACCCTCACAGTTCCAGTGCTGCCAATCATGTATTAAGGTGTTTTTAAGTATGAGCAAAAAAGACACATTGATCCAGTGAATGGATTCTACAGAAACTGTGAATGGTTGCACAAGTAATTCTGGAGGTGTAAACGGGGTATGACCTGAAAGCAGCTTCTACTTGGTGACCTTATGATTTTCCTTGTCTTGTTGCCAGCTTCTAGAATAGAAATCAGAATTCAAATTGTCATTCTAGAGTTGTAGTGGTGTGGGCTGCACTTGTAGTGGTTCTGGCTGTACTTGAGATATACAGCGTAACTGAACCTTTGCAGCCATCAAAGGAAGGGACCCTCCCTATGTCTCCACAATGTTATATTGAAAGTAGATGTGGAGATCTTCCAGTCTGCATTGAGAAGACATGTTTCTGCCGTTTCTGCAGTACTGGTTTGCAATAGATCTGCTAGCTGAAAACGTAATGAAGGAATTGATTTTCATTAACTATAAAATATTTTTAAATGGTGACTTTTGAAAATAAAAGAAGTGATATTTCATTGTGGGTCCACTGGAAACATTTGATTTAAATTGAGATGAGGTTTTGTACCTTTTTTTTAGATAATTTCTAACACTGTCCTCTTGTTTCTTTTCTTGTCTGGCTTTGAGATTTAAAAGCTTAGTTTTGGAAATGTTGAAAAACTTTGAACTCTCTCCTTCCCCTTTTTAATATACAATGTGAGGAAAAATCTTTAAATATAGTCTCCAAAACTTTATTTTCCTTTAGCAAAAGTTGCTCTCTATCTTAAAACCCAATAAAATAATTGTAGGAGAGAATGGAAATTTGCTTGTCTTTGGTTGAATGGAATTAAATAAAATGAGTGCCATCTACTGGTCGAGAGTTCTAACCTGTGGATTCCTTAACCTGCAATGCACTTTGGCATTGCAGAGCTTGTCGTTTATTAGAACTCATCTTTATTCAAGAAAGATAATAAAATACTTCATCTCTCCACTGTCTCCTGCTTCTGGATGAGCAAAAGACGTTCTGTTGTAGTCTTAAATTACAAGTAAAGACACTTTATAATTAAGAAGGTGCCATTAATCAAATCAACCAGCAATAGCTCACTATTTTAATTATACACAAATATTGTATTTAGTCTCTTCCTTTTGGTTATTCATCACATCCATCCACTAGATTGCTGTCTGTTTATTATTTATTAAATCCCACTGAAGACTTGCTATATTTTTATGAGTATAAGAAAGGTGCTTCAGAATTGATACTGACATTGCATCTTTAACCATAAAGCTGAAATTAATATTTATAGTTATAACTGGATTACATGTACTGTGCCCTTAGCTGGATACACATTTGCCTGTAGCAATAATTTCCATTTATTATATATAGTGACTTTTGTTAATTCTGCTTTTTCTTCCACAGTTAGAGTGCACCCACACCAAATAGGATTTCTAATGAATTATTCACTTTTCTCTTAGGTAACAAAGCTAACTTTCAGGAGTAAGTCAATAACAGACTTTAAAATTATCAAGTCAACAAGATGCATCTTTGGTTTTACAAACTTGGATTCCTGACTCACATAAGGTTGCCAAATCAGTTTAAAGTTAACATGAATCAAGAACCCAATACTGGCTTAAAACAACTGATAATCCTGTTTTTCTTACTACGAAAGCAGAATAGAGATCAAGAATTTTAGGTTTTCGGAAGTTATAAACATTTCAATGTTGTCTTTCATTTTAATTACTGTAAATATCTGACCTTTCCAAACATGTTGGGGAAATAACATCTAAATCCTCAAAATATGCAATTCCTGGAATCTCAGAAGTACAAGATTTACTGCTCACCAAGAGGACTGAGATTCCAGCTGGAATATGCTTAGATGGCAGCTATAACTACTGTGATGTTGACCACACTGAGGCTGGTCAAGTAGGCTGCACATTGAAATGCAATTTGCATTCTGGGAAAATAGCAAAGTCCGGGTTGAAGCATCTAAATTGCACCTCAGTTCCTGTTTTTAACATTTCTTTCCAGCAGGATAGTTCAGATCCTTCAGATGTGCCCAGCAATTAAAAAATAATAACTGTTGGATGTTGAGGTCAAATCCAGAGCTAGGTGGGTCCTGGCTCTGGATTTGAAAACTGAGATCTTGATATTATGTTTTATTTCCATTGTCAAAAGTGATGAGCTGTTCAGGGTGGTTGTCATGGTGCTGAACATCTCACTGAGGGCTCAGTATGTCTTCTGGTCACAGAGAACCAATATGATGAACATCTACAAGCATGAAAAATGTGAGAGCTGTTTTGTCAAACAACAAAATGCTGGAGACACCTACTAGGAGAGAATGAAGCAATTACCTCTTTTTTTCCTGCTTCATTGTTATACCTGCTTCATCTTCATTGATTACATGTTTCTCATGTTGTCCCATTCCCAGTTCTGCTGATTCATTCATTCTTGTTGTGATGACCTTAAAATCACAAAGGAAATGAATGGCCTCAAGCTCCACCAAGTGAGCTTCAGGCTGGACATCAGAAAAGAAATTTTCACAGAAAGGGTCATTGGGCACTGGAACAGGCTGCCCAGGGAAGTGCTTGAGTCACCATCCCTGGTGGTATTTACAAAATGAGTGGATGAGGTGCTCACGGGGGTGGTTTAGTGGTTGATAGGAATGGTTGGACTCGATGATCCTGGAGGTCTTTTCCAACGTAGTGATTCTGTAATTCTGTAAATTGAATTACAATAGCTGTGTGTAAGTGATACTGGCTGTTATTCTCACAGATTATTTGGAGGACAAGGAACAATTAAAGCTTCCTTTTTAATAGGCCTTTAAATAGCCAGCTTTCCTTCTGGACAAAAAATATCTGACTCCATATTTAACAAAAAAGAAGAGGAAAAAGAGACAGAGGAATCTTAGGGAATATCTGTTATCTCTGTAGGTAGTTCTCTTTGAGGAGACTTCCTATTCTTTTCTCAACAGCTGGATCACAGATACAAATGGTGTCCAGCAGCACTTTTCTTAGCAAAATAGGATGTTGGGCTGGGGACTGTGTTTGAATTTGTGACAGGAACAAAGGCAGTGGGGGACAGGACAAAATTGGGTTCTTTGTGTTCACAGAAGGCACATGATCCTAGCCTGAGTCTCTAGGATCCTTTAAGATAACAAATGCTACCTCAACTGAACAGAAAGAAAATAATTTGTTTGCAGCAATTCTCTTGTGACCCCATGGACAGATTGACAGCTTTATTTACAAATTGTGCTATTTGGCCTAGGCCTTTTGACAACTCCTTTCACAAAGGGTGGCTCATGCCTGAAGGAAAGTCATTGAAATACTTCTTTTGATTGCAAGAAAATGATTCAGTTGTTTTTTGTGTGCTTGAAGGGTACCATTGGGCAGATCAGTGCAAGTGAAGAATATAAATTACATGGGCATTGTGGGGAGTCACAGTTAAAACTCAAGTTTTAATACGGCTGTAATGAATTGGACTTCTGTAAACTGAAATCTATCATGGAAACTTTTTTTCTTAATGAAGTACCATGCCCTTTTCCTCCTCATTTGATGTCATTACTATCAACAAAAACCTGTACTGTTTTAGGGATGGTTGCATAGACAGATTGATTTAATTTAATCTTGTTTTAGCCTTCCTAAAATCAGGCATTTACTTTAAGCCAGTCAGCTTCTGTAGCCAGAGTGGATGAATATTCTCTCCCAGAAGATCCATCCCACCTACATTTAGACAGAATAAATTATTGCTTGTGTCCATCTCATTCAGAAGGAGTTGGTGCTCCCTGCCCTGTTTCCAACAGGCATCAAGAACATGTGGCCATCATAATCTCCACTATGATGTCTCTTATATTTATCTGCCAATAGCACCCTGGACCTTCCCTGGTGTGTGCAGAGTGTTTTATCTCTTCACGCTCTCCTTCTGGATTATAGCATAAAGACAAAGCAAAATGGACTAATTTGCACAGCTATTGCTGAGACCTAATTCAAATGAAGTATTTTTTTCAGTCTCTTACCTTTGTAATGATTGTCTGCAGTGGAAAGACAAAGTTCAATGGAAAACCCAGTTTTACGAAACTGAGCTTTTTTGTTTGGCTTTTTAAAATTTAGAAACAACTTCTATAGCTTACATAGTAGTAATCTCATTACTTATAAACCCTTTCTCTTTAGGTTGTTATTCATGCTGGTAGCTACTAGTGACTGAAGAAAGGAAATACATATGAAAAGTAGTGTATGAATACCTTCACTTAGAATGTACTCATTTTGAGTTTTCTTGAAAAAAATTAGACCATGCCTCCAGTATAATGTGAAACGCTTCATGTACACTGTAGAAATAAATATTTAAAAATACGTCATCACAACTTTTACAAAAGCCTCATCTTCAAGTCAAAATGAGTTGGCACACTTCTGAATGATTCACCTGAAGTGTCTGTAGTGTTATCTTTGCACACCCCCCCATCCAGTGTAATTTAACATGGATTCAGAAGCCTTGCCTTCAAAGACTAACACTCACTAAGAGTGTAGGACTCAGAAATTTGTGTGGAGTAGCTGACATTATACAGTGGAGTTTGATGAAGAGTCACCTAAGGTAATAGAAACCTAGCTGGCTTAAGAACTATGGAAAGAATAACTCATGAACACAATACCCTTCTGAAACAGTCACACTGATTTTTGGACTGAGTTCAATTTTTTCTTCACTTCTATACCATGGCTTCTGGTCACATCAGTTGGGTTAAGCAGGAGTTTCAAAGTCTTTGTGCTATACTAATTTGCCACCTTTTTACTAAAAGGAAAAGAAATAACCCTGTACTCTCTAAGACTGGTCACACATACACAGGCCAGGGCAGTCAGCTCTGAAATTCACTTCAACACCCCAAATAAAACTTGTAAATATATAAAACTCTGAAATCTTTTTATCAACAAGCATCATAATGCATAACAGCTTGCAGTAGATATTAACTTAATCAAGTTTCTTTAGGATTATAGGAAACTTAATTCATTAATTTATTTAACAAATTTCCTTCCTCTTTTATTTCTTTTAATCATCCAAAGACAAGTCTAGACTTTCTCAGTGTTGTACATCTAACAGTTTCTGTAAATTATTTCCAACCTCTAGATATATGAGAGAGATAGTTTTTGTGCATTTCCAACAGTCAATGAAATCCAGTTTTGGATTTGAGAAACTTTCGTGTCTGCTGCTCACACAGGAGGGAGGGGGAAGCTGTCACTGGTTGGTGTCTGTGTGAATACTAAGTAGGATATTTGTCTGCTGTGAATGTTCAGAAGCATGTACATATAGTTTATCAGTTTCACTAATGGCTTTTCACCAGCTTCCGTAAAGTGATTTATAATGATGACTTTATTAAATACTAGCTTCATATTCAAGGGGGATACTTCTTCCGAAGCAGGATGTAATATGGCTGCTCTCCATACAAGAATCAAACTTGATAGGTGAAAGCTGTATTCAATGGTGACACTAATCCATATTTGGGAAGTTTAGCACTCCTGATTTTTAAACTTCTCAGCTGAGGAATAGATTATGTCATCTTTATTGAGAAGAAGAGAGTGTTCAGCAATAACTATTGTGAGTAGGATCCATCTCACATAACATTAACCCTGTAAGAATGAGAAATTCAACGTAAAGGTTCTCTGTTTCATCAAGAAGTACAGAGCAGTAATTCTAAAGGGTGATCCAATCTGCTTCTGTGGTGTCCCATATGTCTTAGGCTGGGGTGGCCTAAAGACACGACTGTTGTGGTTTAAACTAAACAGAGCCCAGATGATCAACTGAGACAAGACATCTGGCTTTTCAGCAACTAAAAATGGAAGGTGAACTAAGCTATAATTATGATGTTGGGTGTGGATAAAGAGGTAGAACAAATAATAAATTGAAGAAATAAAATTAAAAGAAACAGCTTTTTTTCATCTGTCTTTTTAGATCTCTGTTTAGTGATTTTCTCAGTCTGTTTTCTTCTGTTCTACAATTATCCTTTTCATTCAAGTAAAATCTATTATCCTGCTTAGCAACAACACTTGTTCAAAATCAGCACCTACCAAATAAAAAATATCCTCTTTTCCATTGCCTTTACTTTCCTTGTCTGAATATTCCTGAATATATTGTGGAATTTGTTAAATCTAGAACTGAGATTTGGCTGTCCCCTTATATCATTCAATTATCCCTTTGTCTTACAAGTGTTTATGAAATATTCCCTGGTCAGAAACCTGACTAATTTACTGGGTCACAATCACTGAAAGAAAGCAGCTGTCAGCATTATTATTTAAAGGTTTAACTCTGATGTATGGAATTATCTGCTGGGGTGAGGGTAGAGTGGTGAATTGTGGTTTAAACAAACAGGGAATGGAAAGCATCAAAACTTTGACTAATGATTTCAGTAAGCCTAGAACAAGAGGGTTTTTCGCCTCTGTTGCTATTTTGAAATTTAGCCCTTTTGACTCAATACTTGTTAACTTAATACAAGCTTTGTCTACTTGGTGCTACGTGCAGGTCTCATTGTACAACTATGCTGTTTTAATAGGTCTGTAGCATGAAGAATAATGACCAGAAGAATATAGATCCAAAGAATAAATCCTAAATGAAGTGGAATTGAATGTAAAACATATATCAAACTTTTATCTGGAGAGAAAAACACTGTTTCCTTGATGAAAGGCAGAGATGAGGAGAAAGCCACATTGTGTAGGTAGCAAAGTCAGCTTAGCTTACAATCGCTTAATGAATTCTCTTAGAGCTATATTTATTCCTTTATCTATTTTTTATTGAAAGGACATTTCTGTTCTTTCTTGTTTGTATTTTAATCTGTACACTTCTGTAAATTTTGGGGAGTGCTAGTGTTTGACCTATTGATAAATATAGAAAACTGAAGTTTTCCAATATTTGATTATCTGCATTTAGATTTTCTCAGAGTAATTATTTAGACACAAGCATTCCCTGGTTAAGGAAAACGTTTATGTGCCAGATGATATCCTGGCAGTGACAAGCTATGGTACTCTACAAGCATCTTAGTGAAACAGAAAGTTGATCTCAACAGAAGCTGTGGTTTTAAATTGAAATTCTCAATGTGAGCTCTCTCTTTTGCTCTGCTTTTGGCTTCCATAGAAATTTCTTAACAAAAAAGAAAAGGAAGAGGAGCAGTAAACACTTACCAATACTTACAACCCTTCTTTCCAAACCACATCGATATGTCCCACCACTGTTCTTCAAAACATCACATTTAATTGTCCTTAAGAAGATAAATCAAGATGTGTCCTTACCTTCACTGTAAACAGAAAGATACAACTACTAAGCAAGTCACACCAGTGTACTGTGGTGAGCTGAGCTGCCACTAAATATAATTCTTGCAGGGTTTTGATTTCATTTCCAGAAGATCTCATTGATAGAAGCATATCAGCACCATGCTTCCAGACACAAGGCAACTGATGACAAATAAAAGAATTATTACCAGTCATGAAATATTTTATGCTAGCGGTTTGTTCTTCCAAAAAATAGTGCAATCTCAATTAAGGAAAAGTGAATAAAAATTAATTTATTTTATACATAGTTCTATATAACTGTAAGTATTTATGTGCATGCACATCTGTAGAGATTTCTTTTTCCCTTGGAAGCACATCTACATCAGTGAAACCTTGTCAGAGCTCAATGAGTTTATTTAAGGACTGGAAGAAGTACAGCTGAATCAGATTGTCCTAATTGTACCTGCTGAGAAGAGTTACCACCAGTATAAATTAATTAGTCCTATAACAAGTTATTATCCCTGTATGGTGCAGCACTATGGTGTGTGGCCCCTGCCAAGGTCACAGACTTAGGATATATTCTTCTTAAATAAATTGAAGTGAGCCATGGAGACACATCTCAGGTAATTAGTGACCATGAATTCATGCCTCCTTGGTGGATGCCAGGGTGAATGGAATCTTAAAGTGCCCTATGACTGTATTCATGCCTTAGCACATATTTCCTCAAAAAAAAAAATCTTACATATGATAGACATCTTTGGAAGAAAGATAGCATAGCACTCACCTGAGATTTCTAGTAATAATGAGTTTTGTGGAAAGCTAAGAATCACAGAATCACTTATTAAGGAAGAGACTGCTGGAGGGAGTCTGGCAAAATCTCCAACATTTCCTGCTAATTCTAAGCCATTATATTCATATGCTACTTGAGGACTATGAGAGTCAAAGAATCTATATTTTTAAAACAGTTCTTGAAGCAAGAAATAATTTTGCTTTAAAATCTGTAACTCATTAAGATCAAGGGATTTCTTTCTGAAAAAAGGGGCTGGATATTGTAAAACTTTCTTAACAGAATTTTATAACTTAATATTATAACCATACTTCTACATTATCATCTCTCTTAGAAACTTACATACCAAAATCATACATATTTGTTTCCATCAACATTCTGAGCTGCATTTCTAAAAGAATATCTGTGGAGGGAATTGTAATTTATAGAAATACAGTAAGGTAAAACCAGGATTACCACATATAGTTTATCTAAATTCTGTGAGTTAGATTATTGTTGTTCTTCACCAATTCCAATAACATCAATAGAAACCAATCAATTCATGAAAGACTATAAGTTAAATAATAGGTTATACCTACTTTTTTAAGTACTGAACTGGAATAATGTGGGTGAAATCAATTGAATGGTATGAGTTTGCATCAGCAGCCTATCTAGTACATTAATTTTGGGATGTTTTGCAACCTTTCACAGTCATGATACTGTCTTTGAACACAAAAAGGACTTCAGATTCAGAGGGATACAAACCAGGCCTTATGTTTCAGATTTATGTAACTTGGAAGTGGTTGAAGTTTTGGGAAATGTTGATGGATTGCTACATATCTTCTACTTTCTGGTGTCTTTTCTAATTAGACAGCTGTGTAGCAAGCTCCAGAAAGGACAGGAGGAAAGAAATGTTTCCTCCTTAGAAATGGGCATTAAGACTTTCCACAAAAGATGCTCCCAAAAACATTCTGACATTACAACAGACCACAACAAATTCCAGGTGCTGCGTGGGGGTCATATCAAAGGTAAAGGTCCCAGAAACCAAGGTGGGAATAATATTGTTGTAGAAAGGGAACATAATAATTTATACAAAACAGAGAAAGAAAAGATTAAATAAAGAGAAAAGGAGAAGCAAGGGAGAAGGAAAGTTCAGCAAAGTTTAATATTGGACAGTATTCTTAATTACTTCTCTGAACTATTTCCTACACTGAACTCATGGGAGTCCACATGGCAGATAGTTATTTGTCCCGTTACATTGCATGCAATTACATGCAACAAAATGATCTGATAATCTTTGAAGGATAGAGTTATCTAACACATATCCTTTCATCTTCAACATGCTTTAAAATATCTCCAAAGTTACATGAGGCAGAAGATACTGGCAGCTAGGGAATATTTTTTTAGAAGTTGAGTATCTTGACCAGAGAGAGTTTGAACTAGCAGCTATAATCTCCTGAATTTCAGTATTCTGCCCAGTGATCATCATTCTTGGAGAAACCAACTGGAATCAACACAAACCAAACCACAGTATGTTCTGGTACTCCAGTTTTAGTGATATCAAAATGTCTTAATGAAACAGAGAATGAAAGAATAGTGAGAAAGAAAAACATTAGATCATAAAGACATGGCATACTCCCAAGCTTGACTTACACAGCTGAAGTATAGGTTACCTGAAGCAGGCATTGCAATGAGGCATATTATTTTATGTTAATGTCTGTTTGGCTATGATCTGATTACCCTAATATGCCAGACAAAATTACCAATAACTAAAATGCAGTATGCTCTGATCAGCCTGGCTACAACATTTTGGCTGACTGTCATGACCACAATATATTGTCAGAGGCTTTCTGCACCCTTCACTTTAAAGTCAAACAACCTAATTTCACAGGGCTTTCCTTCCTTTAAGCAGATCAACACTCCCACACAGCTTGGTGTCATCTGTAAAATTACTGAGGGAGCACCTGATTCCCTCATCTAGATAATTGATAACGACATTAAACAGAACCCTTCCCAGTACTAAGCCCTAGGAAATGCCAGATAAGATATTGTGCAAGTTGTATAATAGTATGGTTCACTTATGGTTTTGCACTGATCTGAAGTTTTTGGAGTTGCAAAAATATTAATGTTTACCTCCTAGTCTGTCTTCATTACACATACAGTGCTTTCTGCCTTAGAGGAAAACTGCATTGATTATTATGATTATTACCTACTATGATGTCATCCTATTCTGAATGGAAATAAGATATTTAAGATTTATAATATTATTTAATTCAATAATTTAAATGTCAAAGTCCATGAAGTTTCCATGATTATAAATTTGTAAATGTCTTTTCTTTTGTTTCTTTAATTTTTTCCACTCTGATTCAACTCCTCAGTGCTTTTAGAAACTTACAGAATTCATTTTTAACAAAAGAAGCTCTGTGAAATATATTTATTGTCTCTCATTTCAAATGGTCCTCTTTAGTCATAAATGAGTATAAAGGAAGCATGACAAGCAATTTGCTGCATGGTAGATGATATTAATGACCTGCCATAGTCATATACCCCTTTGTGATCTGTGTCTATTATTTTTTTTAAGTGACAGATTGCAACAGAGAATATTTGGTGTCAGTTGTGTCCTGTTCTCTACTCCCTGTTAATAAAAAATGTGGAAAATAGCTTTATTTGTTGTTAAACCCAGGCACCACTGGTGCTGTAAGCATTACTCTCACAGGGCCAGTAGTGAAAGCTTAGGGAAATAACATAAGAAACTGGCTGACCACAGTGTCCTCCTATTAAGCTAGAGAATCACTTTTCGCTGATAGTGGTAGATGTTCAATCTGTTGATTACAAACATTCCATTCATCATATTTAACTCTGTCATTACTCTGTGAATTCCCTCTGAAACAAACATGACAGTCTTCTGTAATTATTCAAGAGTCCTAACATATGAAGGCCTTCAAATTCCTGTCATTGAGAATGATCGACGAAGTTGACGGAACACGCTTTAGCATCAAGTGTGCTTGCCAGAATAATGATGAGTCCAGAGAGGCCTGAAGACATCGGAGGCCAGGCTGAAGGATTGTGTGACAAGGACTGGAACTGCTGCAATGGTGCCCAAAGTTGCAGTTTGGTGTTTGGTCTCTCATACTGAGCACATGAGAGCCAGATGCCTTGGGAGAGCAGGACATGCTGCTGATGCACGGGCCGGTGGGATTTGATAGGCTCATGGTAAATATTTGGACTATATCTCTCTAGCCACTTTGAAGAATGCCTGGGCTTGAAGGAGACATTTATTTTCCTCATCTCAGTCCATTGCAAGATAGAGAGATACCAAATTTATCCATCAAGGTTATTTAATGTTCTATATATAGGGCTTGGATTCTACTTCCAGTTGGACATAGTGATTTTCCACATTCCCTGCACTGGCTGTCATGCACTGGGTGCCCATACAACAAACAGAACCTGAAATAGGAAAAAAATTACCAGAGCCTTAAGTATGCTCAGTGATTGCCTATTCTCTGGATTAAATTTTTTTTTACCAAGTTTACTCTGTGAAAACGAAGCTGCCTGCCATCATGGAAAAAGAGTTTTTGAAATCTTATGGGTATCAGGCAGGTTCCTTAAACTACCTGCCTCCTGATAAACTCTTTTGTGTCTTGAACTATCTTCCGCTTGATATCTTTAACAAGAGCTTTTAAACTGGAGATGCATAGGTAGTAGTGCAGAATATAATGAGAACCGAAACTCTTAATATTGACTGGAATAGTAAGTGGTTGCTTAGGAAAGTGTCAGCTGTGGCTCACCTGTGCTGCATACAGGAGTAATAAAGACATGGTAGTCAGGCTCTGTGGATGTTTATGGACAGTTGGGGGGGCAGTGTCATTTGGTTGTTTTTTTTCTTTTTTCGTCTCACAGTTTAATAATTCTGATCAGTTCCTTTGACATGTACAATGTGATATGTTTAACATTGTGAATGTGGTGGAACTGTTAGTGAAAGCAGCAGAAACAGTTCTAGATGTTGTCAGAGTGGATGTGACTCCATTACAGTTACTGTAATAACTATCCACATATTTGCTCAAAAATTGCTTGAATCTTTCACAGTATTCCACTTCTAAATGAAAAATCCTCAAATAAAAGTGTTGTTAGGTAAAATTATTCTACTTTTTACATGTGTTAGAAGAAAACAAAAAATAGTGACGATTTTGGTAAAATGTGAATCGGAGCTGTGCAATTATTTGCTGATAATAAGGGATGTATACCTCACTGATTTGTATATGTCAAAATCACTTAGTAAATTTTTTTATCATTATCCAATGAAACATCAGTTAAAGTGAAAGCACTACACATTTTGAAAAGTACTGAATCAACCAGAAAATTCAAAGGTGCATTTCCATTATTCTTTTCACTGTTCTTGATCGACTCTTCTTTCTGCTATGTAAGAGCTGATAGCTAATTTGAAGGTAGCTAATTTGGCCTTTTGGAGAACAAGCTGATATACACTTAGAGGCTTGGCAGTCTGTGTTTGTTTCGTCTTTCTAAAGGAATGGGATTCCTCTTCCTCTTTGATGTGTTATTAAAATCAATCATGAGAAATAAATAATTGGTACCATCATTTCCTAGAGACTCCATGATTATGGTAACTCCTGACCTAAATTCAGAATAAACAATTCAGTTAGCATTCCAATGTCAATAATTCAATAACATAATATCGCATCACTGATAAACTGCAGAACTGCCAACTTATCAGAATGTAATAAACTTTTACACATCATGGGAAAGGGGAATCTGGAGAAGGGGCAGTCAATCTGTCTGGTTATGCGTACTAACTTCAAATCTCCGAATCAACTTGCAGACTGTCATCTTCTACTGCTACCTCACCACCCTGTCACATCATCCACTGCAGAAATGACCTGCTATGATGTGATTCCATTGTGGTCACACTTAGTCATGCTGATCCTACATTCACCTCCTTGCTGTGTCAAGATTTGACAGTACTTTTTATAGTGGCAGGACCCTGAGCTCTCTAGAGTGGTAAGTTAGTTTTGAAAAAACTAAGCTCTATACCACAAGAAAAAGAAGGTATGAAACTAGTGAAAAATGGAGCAATGCAGCCAAGATATTTCTTCATTTAACATCAGAATTCTTCCTGTTTATTTTTCGTTACTATCACCCTA
The DNA here is from genome assembly GCA_033459285.1 of Clamator glandarius. Classification (NCBI taxonomy): domain Eukaryota; kingdom Metazoa; phylum Chordata; class Aves; order Cuculiformes; family Cuculidae; genus Clamator; species Clamator glandarius. The sequence continues at coordinate 8,132,827 of JAUNZM010000333.1, read as the reverse complement.
CATAATTAACCAAATGTTGAGAATTTAGATAGCTGCCATGATACAGGTACATAAATGTGACTAGGAGCTGAAGAAGGGCTGTATCCATGTGGAGATCATGATCAGTAACATGAAAAGTTTTGAGCTCTGCTATAGAGTATTGGATATTTTGATTTTAAGATATATTGCTGGAAAGATATTTCTTGTTTTTGGAGAGCTGATTTATAAAATAAAAAAGGCCTGTGCTGTATACAGATATACAGGAAATAAAAGCACATCCTTAATCATTATGAATACACCTACAAGGCTTAGCCCAGTAGACATCTGCATAAAATTGCCCAGATTCTTTCAGCTGAGTAGTAGGCACAAAGCAAGGGATACATCTATGAAGTATATTAAGCTAGACTGTTATATACGGAAGGGTCTTAGAGTTCAGCTAATGTTACACTTGAGGCTGTTCTGCAAAATATGTCAGCACAATTAATGTCAACACCAGATAACCAGTAACTGCAAGTACCCCTGGAGGGATTTCTTACATCTTTTAGTAGAAATCCCATTTAGAAGCAATGTTTCCAAATGTATTCCTGAAAATCAGAGGTCAATTCAATAACCTACAAACCAGCAGGCAAATTCCATCTCCTGGTAAAGGCAAGTGTTATATCCTTTGACAAAAGTGGGCTAATGGGGAATGAATAGATGAATATTTTTATTTCCTAGAACAGACTCTATACGGAGCCCTCAGACTGTCCTGTATGTTTGAGTTGTGCTTGGCCATTACTAGGTTGGACCATCCTATTGACAGCAAGACAAGACATTTTATGCCGCAGAATTCAATCTGTCCTGCCAGAGTTCATGCCACCTCTGTAAACCTTCTGACTTCATTGCCTTGCTAATAATTCTGCCTTTATAGGATTGTATCTATGCTGTTTTATTCTTGTTATTAATGAATTAACTGTTGTACAGTAGTTTTGAGAGAACCAGGTGAAGAGAGTTTTATATGGTGTGTGTTAAGATAGAAAAGCACTGGAAGGCATGCTTACAGTGTTGAAAGGAGTTTGATGAGGAGAACAGCATAAGCAGAGACTTACCTTAGGCAGCAAGTGAAAGGCAGAACTAAGGACAAGGTTCAGCTCATTGAAGCTTTTTTTTTTGGGCACTACTCTCCTGCATAAAACCGGACAACAATACTTGCTTTAGATATAGCACTATTTTCTCCTTTTTGGACCACATTGTGAAAATCTCATTTTCTGGAAAGAGATCTGTATAAGGGGAGTCTATTGGAGGCTTCTCAGCCTTCTTATAACGCATCTAAATAATTGGTCAGTTGTAGCCAGTATTGAGTTTATTATACCCTTATTTTCTTGACTCTGATACCGAAAGGTTTCTTCTGTCATCATAGTATCCCTTCCAGTCAGATAAAAACAGAGCAGAAAAGTAATTTATTTTTGGCTTATGAGGCTGCATCAAATTTTACAACAGACTGATTCCCTACATTTCTGAAAGGGTATCACATTTCTCAGCAGCACTTTTTCCTCCAACTTTATTAAAGAACTGTTTGTCCTCAAGCTGGTGTGCTGCTAGCAAAAGTTGCTATTGTTGTTGTTTGTATTCTGACAACCTTTACATTTTCATTTACTTTACAATCCTACTTAAATAAGTTAGTAAGAGCTATTCTGGAAACACGCTTGCCCCAAACCCACACTAGATACTCAAGAAAGATTATCTACTGTTGGAAGGAAAACAGAGGAACCTGATCTAAACCCATTCATGTTGTAAAAAAATCTTATTTTCCTTACCTATCTCTTTTCAGTATCCAAGATTCTATTTCAAGTAGCTATGATCTAATCAACCTTTTCTTACCATGTATTAACTGCAAGATGATGGTCCTTATAACCCACTTCCCACAACAATGAATTGTCTAGAAACACAGAGTGTATCTGCACTTTCTTCTGTTTGCTCTTGTCAGCCCTATTTCAGTGCAAGAGAGAGGCAATTCCATTTCTGACCAACATCTGCAACCTGACTGAATTCTAAGAAACTCAAGTTGATATAAGACAGTGGTAAAAACTATCTTTGTTCTTAGTTCCTGAAAAAGGCAGCTGAGAAATCAGCAGATTTTGGATTGCTGTTAATTGCTGAAAAAAAGCAGAAAAGTGATTTCTCCCCCCTCCCCAATAGAGTAGCACTTAAAAATAAAATCGTAGTTCAGTTAAGGCAAAGTCTCTTAGAGCTTTCTTTCTATAATACAAGTCTGTGTTAGAAACTTAGAGAACAGCCTTAGATGGGACTAAGATTTAAAATATGCCTAAGCCTTACGGTCAACTATGGTGAAAGTGTGCATCTTCTAATTGTCTCATGAAATGTTTCATTTTTCATGGCTTTAAAAAACATTTAGGAACTGTCTTTGTGTATAATTGATAACTGAGTGCTTCTTTAATGCTTAAGTCCCTAAAGAAATGTGTCTTCTGACCTCTGACAGCCACTCAGAAGATTTAATCTCTTAAAGAATATCTTAAAATATGTGATACATACTTCACAAGAGTCAGCTTGAACAATGATTTTCTAAAAAGTAACTTCTATTATACAGCAACAGTGAGAGATTAGGAAATTATCTGCTGTAATAAAAAAAATGTAGAAAACTGTGAGAGGTTCTTTTATTAATTCTTATCTTTTGGGATAGTGTGTACTTAATCTAAATTAGCTTTTACAGAATCAGCAACATCTGCCTTTTATCTGAGGAATCACTTAAACACCCATATAGCAGAAGGTCGTGAGGAAGGATGGCAAGGGCCTGATAGGTCCACTTTGTGACAGTCTTTCAAATTTGTTCTTGTTCTGCCATGGAATAGAAACGAAATCCGTGTGGGTTTTTTTTTGGTTTACGAAATTGTGTTGAAAGAATCATAGAATCATAGAATAACCAGATTGGAATCATAGAATCACCAAGTTGGAAGAGAACCACCAGATCATTGAGTCCAACCGTTCCCACCAATCTCTAAACCATGCCCCTTAGTACCTCATCCACCTGCACCTTAAACACCTCCAGGGAAAGAGAGTCAACCACCTCCCTGGGCAAATCATTCCATTGCCTGATGACCCTTTCAGTGAAGAATTTTTTCCTTATGTTGAGCCTGAACCTCCCCTGGCACCGGATCATCGAGTCCAATCATTCCTATCAAACACTAAACCATGCCCCTTAGCACCTCGTCCACCCATGCCTTAAACACCTCCAGGGAAGGTGAATCAACCACCTCCCTGGGCAGCCTGTGCCAGTGCCCAATGACCTTTGCTGTGAAAAACTTTTTCCTAATGTCCAGCCTAAATCTCCCCTGGCGGAGCTTGAGGCCATTCCCTCTCGTCCTGTCCCCTGTCACTTGGGAGAAGAGGCCAGCACCCTCCTTTCCACAACCTCCCTTCAGGTAGTTATAGAGACCAATGAGGTCTCCTCTCAGCCTCCTCTTCTCCAGGCTAAACAACCCCAGCTCTCTCAGCCGCTCCTCATAAGGCCTGTTCTCCAGCCCCTTCACCAGCTTCATTGCTCTTCTCTGGACTCGCTCCAGAGCCTCAACATCCTTCTTGTGGTGAGGGGCCCAGAACTGAACACAGTACTCAAGGCGCGGTCTCACCAGTGCCGAGTACAGGGGGAGAATAACCTCCCTGGACCTGCTGGTCATGCTGTTTCTGATACAAGCCAAGATGCCATTGGCCTTCTTGGCCACCTGGGCCACTGCTGGCTCATGTTCAGTCGACTGTCAACCAACACGCCCAGGTCTTTCTCCTCCTGGCAGCTTTCTAGACAGACTTCTCCAAGTCTGTGCTTGAGCCTCTTGTGCAAAGATGCTGGCAGTAGATGTGGCCCCATGGAGGATGTGGCCTGTCAGATGTCGAAACTGAAGAAGGGTGCAGGAATTCCTGGGGTCAGTTTTAAGATCAATGTTCTTATGACCTTTACCTGTATATAGCATATTATAGTGTGGTTGCATGGAAAAATTGATCAACTGAAGAATTGCTTAAAGCTGGTTAATGGCAGAAGACTCTGCTTGGCTATTTTACCTGTGAACATTCAGAGATGGTGATACTACCACAGTAGGTCACGCTGGACTGGAACTACGAGTTTCAGTTTGTAATTTCATTAATCAGCTTCACAACAATCAGAAACAAAGAAAAGAAAACAGACAAAATGTTTTCAAGTTTAATAAAATACCAAAATTCCCCCTCAAACTCAATAACAGTAATATGAATTGTGTCCTCAGGATTTTGTAGTCTTTTATTTCTTGTGTTTCTTCTACATCTTTTATTTTATTATTTAGATAAAGCTTAATTGGATCTAATTTACAAAATGAAATTGAAGTCAATGGTTTATTACTCAATGGAAAACTTGCTGAAAAGAAATGAAAATGTGGTAAATAAAAGAATTCTCTTTATGCTACTGAAGCAAATATTAAGGCTAAACACCTGTTTACCAGTTGCTTCCTCAATATTATCTTGGCACTAGATTAAGTGTATGAGACATTTGTTTAACTAGCGTTTGTGTAACAGATATTATACTTTTTTTTTCTTTGTGAACCACATCATGTTTATCTTCATAACTGAGTATGTGTTCTAGGTGATATCTTTACAGCTCATGCACTACTCATGATCAGTAAATGATGAAGCATTTTATCCAGTCCTTCATGAAGTAGTGATATGGGTAATTGGCACTCCGGACTTCTAGGCAGTTAAGAAGAAAGTGGCTGATGGAAAACAGCTATGTGTTGAATCGCAGATTGCTATCAAACTCCCAAAAGGAATTTTGTTAATTTTAACTGATGAAATTAAATATCTCAGAATAACATATTTTTGTCTTTAAACCCCCAATACCATCCTCTCTCTGATTTTCTTTTTGTCTGTTCTGGCATATATATATAATTTATTGGTACAGTCCTCCTAGCTGTAAATCAAAACAGCTCACTTTACTCTGGTATAGTTCTACTGATATATGTTCACAATGGGCTTGCTAAAAGATTTTTTCTTTTATTTATTTAACTTTGTCATTTCTAAAATTAAAAAAAAAGTACCCAAGGTGTGTAGCCAAGACTCCAGTCCACTCTGTCATGGACACTGTGCCATGTAGGATTGATGCTACAAAAAAAAACTGCCTGTCATGTTTTCCATAATGCTTCTGATGGAATTGTTTATATTCTGTTCAGTTTGTTGAGACAAATATCACTGCTTCTCAATATAGTAATAACTGCAATATTTCTATGAATCTTACATTCACTCTGCTTTCAGTTATATGCTTCTTCAGCACTAGGTCACAGTGGGATAGAAGGAAATTTTCTTTTGGCTACATTGGCAGAGACCAATTGCATGAGGTTTAACAAGGCCAAATGCCGGGTCCTGCACTTGGGGCACAACAACCCTGTGCAGCTACAGACTAGGAGAAGCCTGGCTGGAAAGCTGCCTGGAGGAGAGGGACCTGGGGGTGTTGATTGACAGCGACTGAACATGAGCCATCAGTGTGCCCAGGTGGCCAGAAAGGCCAATGGCATCTTTGCTTGTATCAGAAATGGTGTGACCAGCAGGTCCAGGGAGGTTATTCTCCCCCTGTACTTGGCACTGGTGAGACTGCACTTCGAATCAGATCTGGGCCCCTCACCACAAGAAGGATGTTGAGGCTCTGGAACGAGTCCAGAGAAGAGTGACAAAGCTGGTGAAGGGGCTGGAGAGCAAGTCTTATGAGGGGCGACTGAGAGAGCTGGGGGTGTTTAGCCTGGAGAAGAGGAGGCTGAGAGACCTTATTGCTCTCTACAAATACCTGAAGGGAGGTTGTAGAGAGGAAGGTGCTGGCCTCTTCTCCCAAGTGAAAGGGTACAGGACAAGAGGGAACAGCCTCGACCTCTGCCAGGGGAAGTTCAGGCTTGACTTAAGATAAAAATTCCTCACTGAAAGGGTCATTAGGCACTGGCAGAGGCTGCCCAGGGAGGTGGTTGACTCACCTTCCCTGGAGGTGTTTAAGGTGAGGGTGGATGAGGTGCTTAGGGGCATGGTTTAGGGATTGGTGGGAATGGTTGGACTCAATGATCCGGTGGTTCCAACCTGGTGATTCTATGATTTTATGATTATAGACAATCCTAAATCTCAGATTAGTTTGGATCATGTTTCCTGATGGCTTGTAATTCGATCGTTGATAGCTACCCCCGCAAAGAAATAAATAATTAAACCAATTTGAATAATTTAACATGTAGTGTATTAATGTAAACCCTTCAATGCCAATGTTAGCAGTATTGAGAATGGCAGCCATTCATTCAGAGTTTTTATGGGTTTTTTTCTGAGTCTTTATATTAAAAAATGACCTCAGATGCAGAACAAGACTAAGGTGAAAGAAAGAAAAAGCATGTTTTTAAAGTCATTGTATTGACTGTACTTTTCATCCCTGAAACATATGGGGAAGAGTAAAGAATAAAGCTATTTTGAAGGAGCATATGAATCAGTCAGAGATGCATGCATATTCATTGTAAGCATAGAGATACTTTCATATTCCTCAGACAAAACTGAAGATAATTAGGGCTGGCATGAAAGGAGGTTAAAAACCCTTTAAACATAATTTTGAATTTTAAAAATCTTTTTTTTTGTACCATCGAAATATTTTTCTTGATATAAAATTATGAATACTAATGGGAAAAGAGAAATGCAAAATGAAACATTTTAATAAGTTTCTCACAATCTCTTTCTGATACTTTGCTAAGAGAATGTTTAAATTCAATATTCTGAAATGACTTTGCATTTAAAAAAAAAGTTTTGGTTTTTTTTTTACATCACATATTTGGTGCTAGACAGGTACTTTAATTATTCCCTTACCTAGAACACTGGGAGTAACTTTCCAGCTGTTTATATTTTAGAGGGGTTGTACAAATTTCTAAGTTACCTAGTTGGCAGCAGTTATTGATTATCAAGGTAATAACTGTGTTAAGATTATGGAAACATCCATAGTTATGGTTATCTGTGGACTATTTTCATCAGTTCATTTGGGTTTTTCGCACTGTGATATGACAAACTCCTTCACTGGAAAAGAGACACAAGACAGCAATATTTTTTAATATCCATTTTGCTACTAAAAAAACCTGAGATTGTCCAGTGCTACACAAATCCTCTCTCAACATCTGAAAACTGTACTCAGCTTTGATTAAAGCAAGCCCTTATTTCGTCCACTGTATTGTTCTGCCCCGGTGAACATTTTTAGCAAATATGGGAAGGCAAGGCACCAGATTTCTGGGAAGCAACTCAGACTCTTAAATTTGGCCATGGCCAGGAGGGTTAGAAAAGCATCAAGCACTAGAAGACTGAAAAGATTAAAACCTGGTAATATAGATGGAATGGGGTAGTTGTACCTAGTTGTTTATTGTTTGGTTTCTTTAGCCAGAATTAATGACACAATGACAGCCTTTGTCCTCAGGCAGTAGGCAAGGAGACTACTGGCACTCAGGAGATTTGATCACAGTGACGATCAGCCTGCTGGAATGAGAGCCTCCACCAGGAGTGAACATAATTCACATCTAGCTCAGACAGTAATTTTTCCAGTTCTCAGCTAGTCTTTCCTATAATCAGCAGTTAATGCCTATCACAACACATTTCACAGGTAGTTGATGAGGACTGAGGTTCTGACAGGCTGATGACTGGACTTGGGATCTGCAGCTAATAAGTGGTATTCAGAGCAGAACTAATGTCTCATACTTGGAGTGGGTGCTTTCCTCCACGTAACCTGATCACCCAGGAAACTTAAGATGGGATTTCTCTCAATGCAAGCATTTAAATAAGCCAGACAACCTCTAGAAAGACTCCTATATGCAGAATGATGCGTTCATCACAGAACATGCCAACTGGCCTATTTCAGTTTTAGCAGTATTCCCAAACAGACAGTGTGGTGGATTGTTTTACTTCTCATGGCTCTGCAGGTGATTCTCCCAGCATATTCTCAACCTCCGTGTAAACTCTACTTTTTATATATTACAGTTTCCATGTTTTTGTTCATGACGTTGAATCTAAGTACATGAACAGCTTTACTAAAGTTTGCAGAATGGCATTAACCGTATGTTTCTTTAGATTATGGAATCTGGGCTCTCACTTCATCACCAGTGAAGAAAATGTCTACAGAGTCTTGGCTGACCAGATCCATTTGATGGGAGTTCTCCTTCAAGGCAGAGGATAGACTAGAGGCACTCCCAAGATCATTCCCAGCAAACACTCTACAGTTCTGTGTAGTAGGTGAAAATATCCTTACAGTGGAATTCATGATTCATACAGCTGAATCTGGAAACCAAGATCATTCATGATACGATGCCCATTTTGAATGAGATGCCACGAATAGTAGGTTAATGAATATTATTTCAATAAAATTAATATACATGAATGGCTACATTAGTAATTGGTCCAAATTTTGGATAATGTTGGGAGATGCTATGGTATGGCTACATGACAAAATGAAATTAGGTTAATAGGGCTTACATTGCCTCTCATATTTAGAGTCACAGTAATTGACTCTAGCACGTGATCAGGAATTTGTAATAGAAATGTCCCTGTTTGAACCAGCAGAATCAGTAAGTGGATGACCATCCAGTGGACATCTGGATGACTTCAATGAGGCTAGTAAAATAAATTTCAAGTTGACATAAACCAGGGCTAAGAAGCAAATCTTTTTACTGCAGCTTGAAAGAACTGGCAAAGTGTGAATCTACTATAAAGAAGGATGAGTTATAAATAGAGAAAGAAAGATACTTCTCAGAATGTTTGTTCTTACAGCTGCCCAAATACTGCCAAAATTATTTGTGTGACACTATGAATGTTAAGACATCAGCTGTAGCATTGTGCCCAATTTCAAGCACAGCACTTTGGCAAAGGTTCGGAACTTTGGAAGAATATCCAGAGCTCAACAAGAATAAGGTAAGAGCCCAGAAGCATGACTTGTGAGAAAGGTCTTAGAACACAGCTTATAATCAATACAAAGTTATTGGGGTTGCTTGATTTGAAAGAAAGACAGAAAGGAAAAGAGAGATATGCGTAAGAAACATGATAGTGATCTTCAAACACGTAAAAAAGTTGTTACAAAAAGAGAAGTGAATAATCCTTCCTTCATGTCCACTGTGGATAGTACAAAAAGTAATGGCCTTTTTAATAGTGGCTAGGGAAATTTAACTTAGACATTAAAAAAAACCCCACCTTTCTGACTGTAAGGATAATTAGGTACTGAAACAGATTGCCTGGGGAGGCTGTGGAAACTCTATCATCATTAAAGCCTTTAAAGAGCAAGCTGGACAAACACTCATTTGGAATAACAAAGATCTAGTTGATGTATGGAGGGCAAAAGATGAACAGTATGATTGACTGAAGGCCTCTATTGATATGCTTTCTACTTAGTGACAATTTCTTAGCAATACAGGGGATAATATATACTTGTCATACACAAATCAGACCTAACAGAAACAAAAAAAATCATATAATATTTTTTGATAGAAAAACATCAAAATAAATCAAATAATGTGGAAGGCCAGTTACATTTAAGTAATAGATTTTCCATATTTAAAGTTAAAGTTTCTTACACTGTGATGACAGTTACATCAGAAGATTATATTTAAAAAATATATAGACAGATGCAAGGACAGGAAAAAGCATGTCAATCCCTTCAGAAATTTTAAACATAATTTTATTTGGCAACAATAAAAGGAATCAATCATGTTAGAGAGCCTGTTTATGTTCAGGATTATAGAGGCAGAAGATGAATGTGTATTCCTTCCTCCCATTCTTCATTTGCATTATTCCAGACTTCCAGAGCTCTAAATGAAATAAGACTTCATTTCCTGATCCTTTATCCATACCATATCCAAGTTCAATTAAATCTTTTCAAGAGATTCCTGAGTGCATTGACCCAGGGACAGGAAATAGCCTTTTTACTCAGTGACTTACATGGAAGGAGAGATAGATAAAGATGTACAATAATTTCTTTGGTCTTGCTTGGGTAACTATCCCCTGCCTCTTGAAGTACAAGCCTGCTGTAATCATTAGGGCATGGTTAATTAAAACAGCTCATTATTATCTTAGAGATCCTGTCCTCTAACGATGCCCTTTGGATTGAAGTGTATGCAGATGAAGATTATTTAATTTAGAGCTTTACTACTTGGACCTTGTAAATACGAAATTTTAGTTGCAAAGTACAATATTTATCATGAAGAGCTCTAGCTCTCCTCTTTACCCTACCAAGTAAATAAGAAAATATTCGATTTGAAATATATGCTTATTTAATAGGTGCTTCTGTCCAGTGTTTTCACGAATTTGGACAGATATTTACCACATCAAATATGCAGATTTATCATCTTATCTTGAAGAACATTATATTAATATGTACATAATGATAAGGGTCCAGCATTGCCTGGACTCTATAAGAGAATTTGCACATCAATCCAGAAGGAAGTACATTTTTAAGAGAAAAATGAAACTGCTATCAGGCAATATGAGAACAATGAAGTGCTCTCATAAGTAAATGGTGCATATCACATAAGTTCTCTGGAAGGAATCATATGAGGCAGGCCTTTATGCAGAAGAAATGTTTCAGACAGGAATATTATTCTGCCCATATGGAGGAAAATTTCAGCTGTTGGAATAATTGATTGTGTATTGCTTTTGCAGATTTGATAAATAAATGCAGAAATTCAGAAACTGGAATACTTTTGTGTGCAGGGGAATACTGGATGAACAGAAAGGCTAACAAGATCATGAATAGTGAACTATGTTTTTATGTTTAGACACTTGCTTTTGTAAACCAGAAAGGTCTCTTGACAAATTAAGCTACTTTAATACTAGAAAATTCCTAGAATAATCAAACCTGGATTTTTTTGACATTTCAGAACTCCTTCTGCTTTTGTCTTAACATTGAAAAAACAATGTAAATTAATAAGAAATTTTATTCTCACCAGTTTTCCAGCTGCCTCATTGGTGTGATTTCCTTTTTCACTCCTGATCCTGAGTATAGAATATGAATAGATAGGAAAGGACAGAAACTGTTTATATTATCACAGCAAGATTTGTTGGCAGATGTAATATATTTTATTAGATCAGTTGATATAATTGGGGAAAAATACCCGAACAGACATAATTTCAAGTGTATAAGCCCTTCTTCAGATCTGAAGCAGAATTGGTCAATATAAAAATTAAGTACTGTTAGTGAGATTGGTAGTGGTGGCAATATATGTTCCTCTGCCTCCAAAATTTCCCTTTACTGTATCCTTGGATTATCACAACTACCCTGTGACTGCTACTACAGACATAGTATTTTCAGTCAGAAAACACAGGAGTCCTTAGGATGCTCTGTTTCGGAAGGATCTTCAAATTCTGCCAAGACTCATATTGACTTGAACACTGTTTAAATTGGACCCCTATTAAAAACCAGGGAGTTTCATTCAACCTCCTATACTTGATCTTTAGCCAGAAAACAGCTGAATGGCCAAAACTTCTTCAGCTTTCAGATATTTTCCCAAGGCATCACCAGTAAGCATGTTTCACTGTTGCTGAATGAGGCTGTCCTTTGAGTGGTAGTGAAGGAAAGTGTGCAAAATTCTGTTTGCAAGACAAGTGCTGTATGATGAGGCACATCCCCTACCAGTGTGGTTCTCCTCAGGGATGTGTCTTTTTCTGTGGCTTTTTCTGAGATATAGGAGGAACGTGTCTGTGGAAATCTGTTCCTGCTCTTCACACTAATCTTGCTAACTGTACTAAGGCTGTTAACAGGACTTCTTCCTCAATGGTGTAAGTTCGTATCATGGCTTTTTTAGCACATGGAAATAATCACTGTGGACTGTGTTAACAATGCGGATGTCTGTGGAGTCAAAGCCTCTCTTGATGAGCATTTTGTCTGGATGCTGTCTGGGAAGGAACCATCTTTCAGTGCTTGTTCTGTGCTTGGACAAAAGCTGGTACAATCCTGTGTATGACTGAGCTTCTTGGAACGGCAAAACTTGACAAAAAATGTAACCTCCCCTGCAGCGTTGCCTACGTCACTTTTGTGTGAGTGCCTTTCCCCATGAGCAAAGAGTGTCTGCTGTCAGGATATGACTGAGTTTAAGAGTGTAATTTGCTAGGGCTCACAGGAGGTAGGCAAGACCTGTGTGCTATGAGGCTAGGCATTAACAAGCTCATCACTCCTGTTGAGCCACCTGGGCTGTCTTTCCTGGCCAGTCAGTCATGAGAATGATGAGAAAAGGCATGTCTCCGTCATTCATTTGTTTATCAATCAAACATAATCTTCGAATTCTTGCTTCCTCCCCCCCCTTCTTTTTCCTTTAGGAGTTTCAGCTTTTCTTGTTAATATTTTTCATGTTGAAGCCCAGAGCTCCCAGTTATCACTGTCTAAACCATTACAGTTTTCTCCGTGTTTTTGCTTTTCATATCTTCCTTGACTTAATTTTATGGATTTTCTCCAGTGCAACAATTTTCTCAGTGAGACTTAGCAAGGTCATACAACACAAGCTAGGCCTTAAGGTACAGACAACTGATCCCAAGGGCTGAACATTGCAAGATGACATTTTGCACATGAGCAGAGGAATATATTCTGTGGCTGTGTGCATTCCTGTGAACTCAAAAGACAAGAATGTTTTTGTTTGTCTCTTCAGATGCTCTTTGCTTAGATGTTGAAGCAGCCAGAAAGAAAAAAATAGTTTTCATAAAAGCTTCCAAACATAATCTCTTTCCCTTATTTCTCAAGTCACTGGAAAAAGAATCTTAAAAGCAGAAAACACGAAGATAACTGTAATGACTCACATTTATCTAGTGATTTGCATCTCTGAAGGCACTTTAAGAAATGTCATAACCACTCATATCCATGTTGTGGGTTGTCATTCAGTTTATATTACAAGTGTCAGACATTATCCCGATATTAATCAAAATAACTACAGCTGCATTTAATTATTCTGCCATACTCAGACTCACCATTCATTTAAATATGGAAAATAATAGAAAAATATGTTTCAGTTTGATTTTTTTTTTTGTTTTGTTTTGTTTTGGTTTTTTTTCTGCTGAAGTTAGACTTTTCTGAGAAAGGAGAAATCCCATCATAGTAGTGGGGTTATAGAAAAGGTCAGAGTCTTTCCTCTGCAATTTTTGTGCTTTATTATCAGCAGTAGAAGGAGGCTGATCCTTGCACAAACTATTTTGGGTTCATATACTACTGTTTATTCTGCTTAAATCAACCAATTAACATTCTGCCATTTTGGGTGGACAGACACTTGGAGCAACTCCACTCCTTTATCAACCAGGGAGTGCTATCTTGAGAAGCAAACATCATCATGGCCTCAGGGTTACAAACCAGTGCCTCTGTGAGTGGTTCACAGCCTGCAAAAGATAATGCTGCCCTGACTTTTTATAGCCAGCTCCTTCAGGAGCTACATTCAGCTCTCTGCAGCTTCTCTTAATTAATGTCTTCCCATTGTAGCTGTTTCCTTAAGATTTGGCATGAGAAGGTGTATTGTATATCTACACAGTGACCCGTAAAGATGGTAAATGACAGCAAAGCTAAACTGCTTTGTAGTGAAAGCATTACACCGTCCAGTTGCCCTATAACAGACCTTTTATACTCGATCATCATTATCCTGAAGTTCTTCTGTATCAGTCATAACCCACAACAAAGTCTCTTTCAGCAGTTCCTGGTTGATCTCTCTGGGTCTCAGTGGATGCACCATAATCTGCTGCTACAAAACCTCCAAATTTCAGATGCAAGTGGATTGAAAGCTTCCTTTCTCTGATTCTAGCGCAATATTGACCTAAAGATATTAAATAGAAAGTATACAGATATAAAGCTCATCACTGATATAGAGGTGTAAGATACTTCACAAGGCCATTTTTACTACTCTGTCAGGACATATTGAGTTACTAAACTTATTTGTGCCCGTGCTGATCCCAGCAGCTCAGGTCGCACTGCTGTGCACAATGATAGAGGTCACAGGCTCAAGGATGCACAAGGATGAAACAGTTTTCTTAGATCTCCATTGAATCCATCAGCTACATTTATGGATAAATGCTTTCTAACACTGGGAAATAACATGTGAATGATGTACCTCACTTTTGATAAGCAAGTTTCTCCCTTGGTAACTTTTTAGATATGCTGGGGTTTTTAAGATTTATTTCTTTGTTGTAATTGCCCTTTGCATTTTAAAGATGTAGGCTGGTACACATGTAGGACTGATGAACAAAAATCCTAATGCAATAATGGTTCACTAAACAGCAGACACGAGAATACATTTGGAAAAGATCAAGCCATCTCCCAGATGTGAATGTCTTTAAAATGAAACTTTACATGGGAATGAATGAAAACATTTAATTAAAATTGATAGTGAAATTAGGAGAACGGCATAAAGAACCTTGCTGAGGGAACAATCAAGAGATAAAATAATTCCATTCCCAAGAACATTCTGAGGAAATGAGTGACAACCAATAAAAGAGCAAATACTTGAGTATTAGCTTGCTTGCTTTACTTTGAAGAGGTGCTGCTCTTTGTGATCTGCTCATTTCACAGAATGATATTTGATAATTTGTTCAGAGAACATTTTTGAAGGAGGGTATCCAACATTTCCAATTACATCTTGAAGGCTTGGCACAAAGAAAGAAGAGATGAGAAAGATCTTAAAAATGGAGAAATACTTCAGGCTGCTTTTTTTTCTCCTCTCATTTGACTTTTGAATAATCTGATCTGCTGGAGGTATTAAGAGGCCTTACTGAGTATCTATTATCGTCAGATAACAGGTTCTGAAAAATATCCAGGAATGAGAATCTAATGTTTGGTACCTAGTATTTAAATGAGCTCTCAGATGCATGTATATCTCAGCTAAACAGAATAGTTTTAAGCAATTGATAAGAGTGGGCAGGAATGATATACAATGCTAATAATCAAGCACTTCATAAAGTAATTAATTAGATAAATCTATAATGCGCCATAGGCAAATAATGATGTTAAGTAAGTATTTATATGCTGTTCATTCAGACACAACACTGGGTATGATATTCTGTTATGCTGTCATTCAAGTTCCTTGTAATCTATGTAATTGATTCCTGGATTTCACCAGGCAATATATTGTAAAAGGGCAAATGTATTTGGGGATTATCTCATCTCATGAAGGAGAAGAAGAGGGAAGATGTGAGAGAAGTCTTCAAACATGTAAGAACAGCTACCAGAGAGGAAGGAGTAGTTTATTCTCTACAGCTCCTGTAGGAAAAGATTTAAATTTAAAAAAAGGGTTTAAATTTTAGCAAAGAAGATTTGGGTTAGACATCTGGGAGGCAACTTTGTAAGAGAAAGCAGACTTCTTACAGGAGCTGTGTAGTCTATGATACTCTAGAATCTCCATCTACGTAACCAGTCCTTGCCAGGAGTTGTTAAAGACTAACCCATCCTGTGTGAGACGAGGAAAAGTGGAAGGACTAAACAACTTCTAAAGGACTATGCCAATATAATTTTTTCCTCTAAATTTTCTCTAGTGCAACATTTTACTCTTCTCCTGTAGTCTCTGTCTCCACATTCCAGCAGGATATTATTGAAATTATATAAAAAGAACAATGAAAGCAGAAGAATGTGTCTTCTCCTCTCAGCTCTCCTTAGGGCAAATAACATCTAGCACTGCAAGTACAAGTTTGAGGTGAGCCTCAGTCCCAATGTGGTATATGCAGTTATAGTGAACACATGGGGACTGTAGTGGAGGATAAGAGTCTCTTACCTTTCAGTGGCATGTTGCTTAAAATGATAAGATTTATGAAATACTAAAGGAATCTTATTTTCAAAAAGTGCAGTAAAAACTCCTTTGTGAAGCATGCATTAAAAAAAGCTCTCAGCAAGATGATGTATATGAATCAGTACTGTGAATCCTGCAATCTGAGAAAGCCTCAATAACAAATCAAATCCTTCCTGGCATGGTTTTCTGCACTGGCATGTGTTTATTCTCTCTGGGATGTCTTCTCTTCAGCACTCTGTCTGGAATGTAAAAATGGAAAAAAATTCTTTCTGAAGTGAAAGAAGTCTTGCAAGAAAGTTTTCACTGGAATGTATTTTTAAAAGTCTTTAAATGCTTCTCCCCCACCCTCTCCTTTTCTTTCCCTCCTTGGAAGCCTCTATTTTCTTTAAAGCCTCGATCTTAAAGAATTGTGAGAGTACTCTGTGGAAGTCTGAGTACGCTGCATTTTCTTTTCATTGATGTAGCCATGGCTTCCCACCTGAATCATTTATTATGTGTTTTTTGCTATGCCAGTATCCCCATAGTATATATGATAAGCCAGCAAAAGAGAAGATGGTGGTGAATCATGAGAAACATAAACCCATGGAGAAGACTGGGAGGATGAGAGATCAAAGAAACAAAACATCGCTGGAAGTTGAATGCTTTCGGGTGAAGGAGATGTCGCAAGGGCTATGTATCTGAAAGTGTTGGATGAATGCAACACTCCACCTGAACAAATTAAGACATAGCTCATACATCTTCCTGATGCACAAAGACCAAGATAGCTCAACCTCAAGGAATTTTTTTGTGCAGTTTAAACAGCAAATTGCATTGGTGTTTGCTGTCCAACTTACAAGGTAGACCTTATGTATGTTTTTCATGGTAATGGCAGATAATGGACAAAACACTCAAGTTTTGAAACAACGGTTTGGGAATGAAATTTTTGAAGTTAAGAATATATGTATTTGTATATATATAAATAGTGAATGTTGACAAATTTTTTTCTCATGAACACCTGTTTATTTTTGCCAAACTGTCTTATTGACTGTCAGGAAATCCTGACAAAAGCTACAAAGAAACAATTGCTGTAATACCATGACAGCATTGGCTGTGATCAGGGCTATTTAATACAGGTCCATAGATAGTGTAATAATTTTGCAATCAGCAAGCATTTGCAGTTGGCCATGTATTTCCTGCAGGCAGCTGCTCTGTCCCTGACAATTGAGTCAGAAATGCAGATTCTGGGCAACTATAAGAAAGTCACTAGTTAACCAGAGTCATTTCCAAAAATAACAATAATGAACACATGTACAATACTTCTCACCAAGGACTCTCTGTCAATCTGGGTTTTGCATGCTCCTGAGATGTGAATATTAAATAGCAATTAACATGACCCCGTCAAGAACTTATGCCTTCTATATAAATATGACTGTATAAATCTCAGATCAGCAATTTCCTTTTTATTCTCTCTTTGATTAGAAGTGCTATAAAATAATCAGGCTTGATAGTGGCCTGTGCGAAGGCTATGCTGGTTACTGACTTTATGGAACAGTGTGGTTTTTCAGGAGCTAATAAGGCTGAACCTCCCTGTGTATCACTTATGTACATCTACACTCTTGGCAACAGTCTTTTATTCTGCCACATTTCATTTCCTCTAGTGTTGCTCCAGATGACACTAATGATGTTGAAAGTCAGGAGGATGCTGTTAATAAATGCGATTCAGAGGCCTGGTATGTATGTGACCTTTATCTTTCAAATAACCTGTGTAAATTCAGTCCAGTCAATACACTAAGATAGATTGCTCTGTTTCCAGGGCTATGGAATTAGATTAGAAAATTCCAGGACGGGATGAATTAATGGTATTGCCTGTCTGAAACTGGCCATTGCTACAATTATTCTGTAGGAACTCACAGATATGTTACCTGGATCCATCACAACTAAACATGAATGGATGAGGATGTAGCTGTCTGCTGAACGTTATTAAAAATCTCAGGTGTGTATCATCCTTTGGGTGTCCTGGGTTTTACCTTACTGTGGTTAACCAGGGTTTCATTAAAACAGAATATATACAGATATAAACTTACGAAGATTTCTGTCCTATTGGCGTTGCAGATAGATGCCATGCATGATCTCTGAAGACACCTTAAACTGTACCATGAGATTACATGAGTTTCAGCTCAATCCCATTTGAAACAGCTTCTAACACCTCATGTCACCACAGAGAAGCATATGTGGTCTTGAAAAAGCTTTGAAAGGAGTAAACAAATTTACACTGCTAAAACATGCTAAATAGAAAGCCAGAAACTCCAGCCACTTCATGCTTATACTTGCCCAAAAGACATTTCATAGGTGCATTTCATAGTTGTTCAAAATTAGCCCCTGAAGATTTCTGTTTTCCTGGTTTGGTCTGGACTTTAGTAAATTAATTAGACATAGATGTGATTTTGTCAAAACATATGCATCTTTTCAGTAGTTCCATTTTAGAAACAATATTCATTAGATTCCTAGAATATCTGTAAGAAAATGAGAACGTAAGAATGACTGTTCTTACACTAAGAGTACTGGTAGCCTAATACAATGCCGTCAAAATAGTCAGTTTGGGATGCTTTGGGAAAAACTAGTACAGGTTGGGCAGTGTAGTATGATTTGTTCCCTGGTTATGTAGCCTCTGTGTTTTATCCTGCCCCTCCTGAGAGAGCCTTGTGGGGGATGTGGCAGTAGGAGGTTGCCTAGGACTAAGCGATCATGAGATGATAGGGTTTTCTGTTCTAGGCAAAGTGAAGAGGGTGGTTAGCGGGACAGTAGCATTAAATTTCCACGTGGCAGACTCTGAACTCCTCAGAAGGCTGGTTGGCAAAGTCTCATGGGAGACAGTGCTTAAGGGCAAGGGAGCCCATGAGGGCTGGGAGCTCTTCAAAAAGGAGATCCTAGCGGCTCAGGAGAAAGCCATCCCCATGTTCTGAAAAAAAAGCTGACAGGGGAAAGAAACAGCTTGGTTGATCAGTGAGATCTTGAGTGATATCAAGAAGAAGAGGAATGTTTATGGGCTCTGGAAGAGGGGACAGGCCTCTTGGGTGGATTACAGGAGGGAAGTGAGATTATATAGAGAAAAAATCAGAAGGGTTAAGGCTGAGCTAGAAATCAGATTGGCAAAGTCAGTGAAAGATAACAAAAAAATTTTCTATAAATATATAAATAATAAAAGGAGGGCTAGGGAGACCATACAGTCCCTGTTGGAGGCAGAAGGAACAACAGTGACAGGAGATGAGGAAAAGGCTGAGGTACTTAATGCCTTCTTTGCCTCAGTCTTTAATTGTAAAGAAAGTTGTTCCCTCTGTGTACAAACCCCAGAGCTAGAGGAGCAAAATGAGGCTCCCATGGTCCAAGGGGAGGTGGTCAGAGCCTTGCTAGCCCGACTAGACACCCACAAGTCTATGGGGCCAGATGGGATTCACCCAAGGGTATTGAAGGAGCTGGCGGAGGTGCTGGCCAAACCCCTTTCCATCATCTTCTAACAGTCCTGGAAGACTGGGGAAGTTCCACTGGACTGGAGGCTGGCTGATGATGTGCCCATCTACAAGAAGGGTTGCAGGGAAGATCCAGGGAACTACAGGCCTGTCAGTCTGACCTCAGTGCCAGGGAAAGTCATGGAACAGGTGATCTTGAGTGCTATCATGAAGCACTTGCAAGAGAACCGGGTGATCAGGCCCAGTCAACACGGGTTCACAAAAGGCAGGTCTTGCCAAACTAACCTGATCACCTTCTACGACAAAGTGACTCGGCTGCTGGATGAGGGAAAGGCTGTGGATGTATCTTCTTGGACCTCAGTAAAGCCTTTGACACAGTTTCTCACAGCATTCTGCTTCAGAAACTGTCAGCCTCTGGCCTGGACAGGCGCACACTCTCCTGGGTGGAAAACTGGCTGGATGGCCGGGCCCAGAGAGTGGTGGGAAATGGAGTTAAATCCAGCTGGAGGCCAGTGACAAGTGGGGTTCCCCAGGGCTCAGTCCTGGGTCCAGCCCTGCTCAATGTCTTTATCAATGACCTGGATGAAGGCATCGAGTCCTCCCTTAGCAAGTTTGCAGATGACACTAAGCTGGGTGGAAGTGTGGATCTGCTGGAGGGTCGGGAGGCTCTGCAAAGGGATCTGACCAGGCTGGATCGATGGGCAGAGTCCAATGGCATGAGGTTTAACAAGGCCAAATGCCGGGTCCTGCACTTGGGGCACAACAACCCTCTGCAGTGCTACAGACTAGGAGAAGTCTGTCTAGAAAGCTGCCTGGAGGAGAAGGACCTGGGGGTGTTTGTTGACAGCGACTGAACATGAGCCAGCAGTGTGCCCAGGTGGCCAAGAAGGCCAACAACATTTTGGCTTGTATCAGAAATGGTGTGACCAGCAGGTCCAGGGAGGTTATTCTCCCTCTGTATTCTGCACCGGTGAGACCGTTCCTTGGATACTGTGTTCGGATCTGGGCCCCTCACCACAAGAAGGATGTTGAGGCTCTGGAGCGAGTCCAGAGAAGAGCAATGAAGCTGGTGAAGGGGCTGGAGAACAGGCCTTATGAGGAGCGGCTGAGAGGGCTGGGGTTGTTTAGCCTGGAGAAGAGGAGGCTGAGAGGAGACCTTATTGCTCTCTATAACAGCCTGAGAGGAGGTTGTGGAGAGGAGGGAGCTGGCCTCTTCTCCCAAGTGATGGGGGACAGGACAAGAGGAATTGGCCACAAGCTCCATCAGGGGAGATTTAGGCTGGACATTAGGAAAGAATATTTCACAGAAAGGGTCATTTGGCACTGGCAGAGGCTGCCCAGGGAGGTGGTTAATTCACCTTCCCTGGAGGTGTTTAAGGCATGGGTAGACGAGGTGCTAAGGGGCATGGTTTAGTGTTTGATAGGAGTGGTTGGACTCAATGATCCGGTGGGTCTCTTCCAGTCTGGTTATTCTATGATTCTATGATTCCATGTTCTGGTGAATGGTGTTTTAGAGATTTTCTGGGATAACTATTGCATTCAAAGCTCAATAGCTGTTCATAGACCTGACTTATGGTTGGTAACTTGTTTAAAATACTAACTAAATAATAAGAAAAAAATGTCCACAAATACACTGTTTAATTTGGAATATGGTGAGGTATTCTAACAAGACAGACTGATGATGTCATTTTTTACGTTGTCCGAGTTTAAATGGTGCCATATTTACTTTCTGTAAACACTTGAGCAGCAGAGCATAGCTGGAGTAAAATACTCACAGATAGCAAGTAGTAAGCTTAAATGCTTTAATATTCTCTGAAGACAAGTTCCAGGTTATCTATTCTGTTTTGTTGTTTGCAGTTTTTTCTCTAGCCATACACTGGCTGCATGTCAAAATTAGCAAAAAAAAAAGGAAGGGGTCAGCATTAGGAAATTTTAAATAGGTCTATAACAAAATTCACATTGCAACACGTTCACTAAATGATCAAAATCCAAGACTAGTGTCTGTAGTGAAAGTATATATTAAACAAGAAACTTGTTTGCAAATACAGTTTGTAAACAAGCAAACAAAGATTTATTTTTACTTGGATGATCATTTAGCTGTGATCAAAGTATTCACTTCCATTTTATTCTTTTCTTGGAAAGAGGGCAAGATTCAGTTTTAATACTACTTGAACAGGTAGCACTGTCAAACTTTCCCATCTTTTCCAAAGGGCATTTAGCTCTAACAGATTCAGGACATACCTTCTTATCTGAGCAGTGAGTCTGCATATGCTAACTTTGCTCTTCACATTTATGTGTAAACATCATGACTGTATTTTTACAAATGCATCTTTTGTGTTCTGCTTTGCAAAGATGTTTTTTAGATTTCCTGAGACAGAAGACTGGTACAAATGAGGACTCTATCACTGACTACAAGCCACATCACGCAGTCTGATGAATGTAACTCAATAAGGATCTTACAGCTAGGAAATTGATGGAAATGATTGATCCATAAACAGAGATCAATGCAGACACATTTAATAAGTCTGATTTAACTTTTCAAGCTTCAATCTCATTCTGACTCTGAGATATGCCCTCTCAAGAGAGTCTCTGAAAAGTCTCACATGTGACATTAGTCTCATGAAAGTTTTGTCTTCTGCATACTAGTAAATTGCACTTCAGTTGTCAAAAATATGTTGTATGTGTTTTGTAAAATCTTTCAAATAATGTTTGATTAGTTAGTTACCAGGGTGGTACAAATTAATAATGCAAAAGAATTAAAGCAGTATTTGGATAAAAATTGCCTGTCTATCCCATCACTGTTCATTACATAATATTACATTTTTACATTTTATTGTCACATGCTTAATGCAGAAAATATACATTCTTTTAGAGGGTGAGCACACTCCTTCCAATTTAAATACACTTTGAGTGATAGAAACACTCAGTTGTCAGTTACGTTATTTCTTTCTTCAGAGGCAGATTAATAGATAAAGAGTAAAATCAAAGACCTGCAGTAATTATTGTTTCCTCATCCCTCCTCTAAAAATAAGTTGATAGTGCAAAACAAAATTAGTTAAGGGAAATAAACAGAAAAGCAATGAATGAGATGCCAGTATATTAGGTCAAACAAAACAAGTTATAAAATGCCACTGATGCCAAAGAGATGTTAGATGTCTGCAAGATCATATGGTAAAGTGAATTTTCCTTTAGCAAAATAACAGGAAAGGGGAAGTTAACACCATTGATCATAGAAAATATGGCTTAGGATATAACGATACAATGAAACGTTTTAAAGAACAGTTGATAACAGTGCCAAATTATTAAGGCCATGCTGGCAAAAATAATTAAAGGCAATTACAGAGAAAATATCACTTACAGGCATCAGAAGAAATACTGTTTTATTTATTTAAACAAATTGAACTATATAAACAAACAGCTTTCCAATTCCAGAAATGTTATAAATTTTATTATCTTAAATTCATCGAAGCTACTGCATTCTGCCACTGGAGTGAAATATTAACAATAGAATCGACATTCTAGTTAGTCTCCATTCAACCCCAAACTTTAATAGAAATAACCTGTCTGATTTGACTGAGTGTGATATCACTAGAGAAGCCTTGAATTTAAACTGGCTGGATAAAGAAAATTGCACGGTTTGTGAAAGCAGTTTTGAATAAAATGGAAATTTTGCTTCTATCCCATTTAGTTGTCAAAAGGCCACTTCTAATACTTTCATAAAGCTATTTGCCTATAGAACAAAGATAAAAGACCTGGAAGAAAATAACAACATAATCCCAAAGCAAATAACAAAAAGACAAAAAACAACAAGAAAAATTATCCTGATTTTCTAATTTCCTTTGTTCTGAGTTTAATTTGCATTAGTGTGTGTTATTTCTTGATGGAGCTTCAAAATGTTGAAAAAAATAATGAAGATATATTCCAATAGATATTAGATTGCAGCAAGGTTATTAAATGCATTCATTTTAGTTAAGATTTTAAACTAGGAAAGAACAGAGAAACACAAAAGCTAGAGTGACGTGTAAATTAATGAAAAGATAAACAAATTAAAAAAAACTATTTTTGAAGTTGCAGGGAAACTTACATCAAAAAAAATAGAAATTAATCAGAAACTCCAGGCAAATGGGGTTTGGAATTTTTACAAGATGAGGAAAAGTCTCCTTCCTCATTGTTTCTTTCATTGACATTTGCAGAACATAATGATCATATATACTGCTCTGCACTGCCTGATCACTCAGAATTGATTTGTTGATCCTTAAAATAAACACCATGTTTGTGATAATTAGAAACAGTGATCAGTATTTATATTGTTAGAGAATGATTTCTCCTTAGTGACATAGGTAACATTTGCTTGCCAACTAGAACAACTGGGATCATATTTTTTTCCTTTTTTTTTTAGTTTCTGCTGTCCTACAATCCATTTTCTGCCTTCATCTAATTGAACTGTGCAAAGAATGAGCATTCAATAGATGCACAGAGTACACTATCTGACCTCATAGGTAATACAGCATGGTGTGTTCACAGAGAAGTTTATGAATGAGAAGAAGCTATTCTACCTCATTAAATAACATTACTGCCTTTTTGCCCATCATGATCCAAAACTATGCACTACAGAGATTATAACAGGCAGATAGACACAGATATAAAGGTGTCTGAAATGGATGGCAATACTCATTCTTGTGAGAACTGAAAATGTTTCTCATTTGAAATACCTGAACCTTCTAAATGTCAGATATTCACTTAGCTCCCTAAGAGATTTCCCATTTCTTACACCTTCCTGGAGAGTGAGCATCAGAGAAGATAACAGCGTCATCGCTTTTCTGTCCCGACTGCTTTAGCTCAAGATCACAGAATGTTTGGGTAAAAAAATCAGCATACTTGCACAAATTATTCTTCAGAACTTGGTTTGAGCCCCTTTTCCAAGCAATTGCTCTACCACATGGCTCGGCAACAATCAAGAAGGGTGGATACATTGGTCTGCTACAGGCTTCTCATTGGAACAAATATATGCATTTTTTTAGCCTTTTGGAACATTGCTATTGTGCTCTTGTTTTCAAGAAGAGTGCTGTTTACATAAGAAATCAAAAGAAAGAGCCATAATGAAGGAAAAGGAAGGGTTTCCTTACACAAGGTAAGTATCCTGTCTTTGACAGAACACAGATAGAAACGTGTCTTCTAGAAGGGAGGAATTTCATTGCCCAGGAGAAATGGGTCAGTAATTGATGTGGGAAGTGAACAAATTTTTCCCTTTATTCCAGGCATGCCCATACATAAGAGATTTCCTAGTTCCTGATTTGGTAAGCTGCATGACAGTATCTTCAGAAAAAAGAGAGCCAACATATATATAATAGACCAGAGTAGTGATAGTTCACAATGGGAGCTCTCTGCAGCTGTTATGAGGGAAGTGCCAGAGTGGGTGGGCATAGAAATGGAGCTCAGGACCTTTCAGTGCCTTTGGACTCAGTTCTTGATGTCTATCTTCATCTGTCAGAGAGGGATGTTGATTTTTAAGCCACTGCTGTCGATTAACCTGTGCATCAGAGCTGTAGTAGGACTCTATGGGAGCTGCAAGCAACAGGTAGCTACCCAGTGGCCATGCCTGCTGTGTGCCATGGGCTTTAAGGCTTTGAAGGAAACCTCATGTTTTGGAGGCATTGCTTCTTATTAATCCTTCCCTTTGTAGGCAGTGACATCCACTCAGAGCTGTTCCTGTATATGCATGCCATCTGGGGCAAATTCTCACAAAGGAATCTCAGGATATGGGTACATGCTTGGAGCCTTATTCTTTGCCAGAAATATGTTTCAAGCTTTCCTTGCACTCCTGGGGGAAGGTATCTACTGAAGGAATTGCCTGTTACTCTGGTCTAGGAATGCATTGCTTACAGGTTCTTGGAAGTGGTTGATTTATATTAGGTTTGTTATTTTTATGGAGTGACAGTATCTCCACTTTTATAGTGAATATGACATCTCATAGTAAAAAGAGAAGTGTAAGTGATGGGATTTCATCTGTCAGACTGGTATGTGTATAGCTTGTGTGCAAGTTGTGTAAAAAATATACACTAAACTGAAACAGAATATTTCACTGAGAGAGAAAGCCTGATTTACTTGCATGGATTGTTGCCTCTTTCATCAGGCAAAGACAAGAACTTCCAAATTAATTAATTCACTACTTCTGTTTCTCTACAATGGGCACGCTAGCATCTCAGAGATGAACAGTTATAATCAGAAAATAGAGAAGAAAGAGCAGGAAACTTTGGGGCACATTGTTTTAAGCAGAATTAAATAATAAGTAGTTTAGCCCTTTTTCAGCAAAATTCTTAATCATGTGCATCGCTGTAAGAGCATGAATAGTCCTGTTGATGTCATTGAAATCTATCCTGATCTCTGTTTCACAGTTTTGCTGAATGGGATCCCAAAATTACAGTGTGCAACAAAGTGTGGCTCGTGAAATTTTGGATGGAAGATTGCAGTGCCTCTAAACCTTACAATAGCTAACATTAACAATAGATTTCCCTCTCCACAGAAAAGATTGTTCCTAATCCAGCAAGTGATTAAAATCATCATTATTTTGCTGTCACCTTTCTGGTAGGTCCTTTTCCTTCTGGTTGACAACTGAGATAGCAGACAAGGAGACTTGATCTATCCACTTGATACACAGTTTTCCTTTCCTTTAGAATGATCTGTGACAACTTCCATTTGTGACAGGCAGGCTAGGTTAAAGCAGCCTTTGCTTCTCAAATTCAGCTACAGAATAGGCATGCTTCTGTTTCCTTGACCTGCATTATTTTAAAGAACCCTTGTGAGACAGGAGAAAAGGAAAACTCAGCTCATCTCCCAAACTATAAAGGACACACAAGCAGAATTCATACAGGAAAGAAACTGCTGAGAAGCAGCAGGCTGAGAAGAAAACAAACAAACAAAAACCTGAAGTCAAAGAAGTGGCAGCCACAGCAGGGTACTAAGCGGGGAGGTTTTGCTGGCTTGCTTGAAGTAGTCAAGTCTTAGACTAGTTCTCACTGTACCAATTAAATTTCAGACAGCTAGTTGTTTCACTGAGAAGAGAGAGGAGGCAATTGCTGTGAAAGGAGGAGTGAAGCAGAATTTGAAGCATGGAAGTGGCAATGTGCTTATTCAAGGGTCACCTGTGAGGTAGACAGGAAAACTGCCACAGGAGATTTTCTCTCTTTTGATGAGGGCAGTTCAATACTGATGCTTCTGAAATATGGGAGAAAATATCATCGGAAGGGATTGTTTGAGATGTTGCAGTCTTATGGGATCCTAATTACACTTTGTCAAATTTCAAACTTTGTTAGAGCTAGTTGAGGTCAGCACATTCTTTCTCTATGTTCGGAAGCATTGCCTGGACTTCATAATTTAGAATAATGTTTTCTAGAGCCAAGGTATGGCAGGCATAACTAAAGCTATTGTTTTGCTTTAGTGCTTACTTTTCTGGGCCCTAACCTCTGCTCTTCTGAGTTCTAGGGTGAGCTGATTTCACATGGGTAGATACTAAGAGCAAATGTCTAGTATAAATTGACACAGAATTTCACAACGTTCCTTACAGTTTTGTCTGTCTCTGATTTAAGGACCAAGAGTAAGGTTTGACCTCATTCTTCTGCATGGGGTTTTGATTCATGGCCCAAATTCATTCTAAGAGTCCCTATAGTAAAAGACTATAGACCCTAACACCCATAGAGTCAGTGAGAAGAAACCAAAGGCCCTTTTTCCATGTAAAATCTGTTTTTATTTCTAGGGAGTACTGTCTCTGTCTTTTCCTAATAGGTTATAGAACTACACAGATTTTATTCTCATTTAGTGTTTACTTTACTAAGCATATTATTTTATTTACTGACAGAGCAGATGACAGAAGTTTTTGCACTAGTGATTGTATATCCAGTGAGCTATGAAAAAGATTTTCACAGAAGATTTATCATTTTTTTCATAGAGGCCTAAAGAAGTCAGTCTTCTAAGTCTAAAAGTTCACATATAGAGCCTAGAGTTAAACGTGTTGGATGATACCTAAAGGGCTATATGGGGACATCTCAGGCATGGAAGGTGATGATAAAAGTGAGAAGTATTATCGTGCAGTCTTAAGTAAGTTTCAAAAGTGCAGACTAACTGGACTGTACCTCTTGCCACAGATGACTTTTGAGAATGCGTTGCTAATTTTCGTGAAGTTCTAGTTCAAAAGGTTTGAAGCAGATGATTAAATGTGTCTTGCCTGCCTGCTTGTCAGACTGCCTGAATATCTAGGCTATCATGCCTATCATGTTGTGGGCAACCACTCTCATCTCATCTCTTCTCTTCTTTTACATGTTTCCCTTTACCTCAGTAATTTAACATTCCTTGGACAAGAAAGAGGTTAGGGAAGTCAAGCATGACAGAAGAAAACCAGGTTACTGCTCCAGTAGTTATTTAATTAGTTAAACGAAGTTGGACAGTTCCAGAGGACACAGCTGAGGAGAACTAATAGGCTTGTTGACTCAAATACCCTGCTGGAAAGACAGAAAACTTGTGTTGCAGTCTTTTGTCCATATTAATCAGAATGAGAACAGTGTGTGTGGTTTGCAAGTGACTATCCTAACCACTGTTTTTTTCTGGAGACATAACTTGTGAGGTAAGTATTTAACTGGATTTGTGAAATAGAATCTACTTAGAGAGTTGGTTGGGAAATGAAAGATATGTCAAATGCAGTTGCGAATAACTACTTTCCTCATTCTCTTGGCAGACGAAGATGAGATCCTCCCATGGATGAAAATGGACCCTATCAGCAGCATTTCCCTTCAAATGCTAATTTCTAAATCATACTGAAATTCAACACAGGTGTTGTTTGGCATGTGTTGATAAAATGCCTTGGGAAGACTGTATAGGAGTAATCTGATGAGTATTGTATTAGAAAGAGAAGAAAAGGACATTTTGTTGCTCTTTATAGCACATAATACTGTTGTTTTATGGATTTAAAACCATCTAATGGCTTTTTCCTCTAAGGGATTCATCACCTGTTCAATCATTTACACTCTGGTTAACAGTGCTGCAGTATCATCTAAATGCTATAAAAATTGCTCTAGTTTAGTAAAGTCTCTCACACTTTGATTTATCCTTGCAAGTCTCTTCTCACAGATATTTTTCAAGCCTACCAAGAAGGTGTGCAGAGAGTTTCCTGGACTTGTTTCCAAGCACTAAATCACCAGCACTGGATATTCTGAGGGAACAGCTAAAAATCTGTCACATTTAGACTGTGGGATCTATGTGTTCACGAAAGGGAATGACATACAGAAGTGAGAAATGAAAATTTCTGCTGATGCAAAGATAAGGCAAAAGGAAGAAATAGGGCTGTCATTACTATAGGGGTAGTAACCTCATGAAAGCTTAGTTATATTTTACCTGCTACAAGAGACAAAGTGGTTTAAAGCAGGAGGTGACCCAGTGCTGCAGCCTTAGACTCCCATCAGCCAGAACATTGTATTTCTTTAGCAATCAGTAGTTTTATTATAAGAATTTTTCTGATTTTTGTGCTTTTAAATATCTACCAGACTCAGGAGGATACTGGGAGGTGAATGATGAAAGTGATGAAAGAATAAAGCAGTAAAGGAGGGTTGAACCATAGTAATGTGAGATTTACCCTTCTGGATATGATAATTCTGTTGTAACTTGGAAGAGATAATAATTTGTTACTGAACATTCAGTTGCTTTGGAGAAAAGTCTTGGACATTTTCAGTATATTTCCTATCTATAAGAAAAGAGATTTCCCTTTATCAGAACCGACATTGCAGCTTGCATTATCTGCAGAAACTTTGATGCACCAGAATTGGATTTCCAACCTTGGAGATGAGGCTTTTAGGAGACCAGGAAAGCAACATTCAAAAATCCCAGGGGCATCTATTATATTAAACAGGGCAGTATAATTCTGTGCTTTGTCTAGGAACTGTTGTGAGAACAGTAAAAAACAAATGCATCTTTAAAAAATTATGTAAACCAAATCATGGTTACATGCATGAAAATAACCATGAAGACCCGAGGAGTGGTTTGCATCATTCAGCTACTTTTCCCACACATTTCCATTTCTTAATGTGTTTGCTTAAGGATAATATTTTTTTCTATATTATGAGACCACTAAGGATGAAGGTGGTTGACACAGGGGAGTACATTC
This sequence comes from Clamator glandarius, assembly GCA_033459285.1. Classification (NCBI taxonomy): domain Eukaryota; kingdom Metazoa; phylum Chordata; class Aves; order Cuculiformes; family Cuculidae; genus Clamator; species Clamator glandarius. Next base: position 8,103,506 of record JAUNZM010000333.1, on the reverse strand, counting down.
TGTGATAGAGTAAATTCCTCATGTATAATGCAGAGGGTGAGCCCTTGAGGTGAAGACCAGCCTGCATAGTGATGAATAAGAACGCTTATAATGTGTGGCTGAGTTGGGATAATTTCAGTGATACTTCTGCCAGGCATCTCAGAGCATTAGACAAGCAGAAAAGTGCTTTTTGTCTGAAGTAACTCTGGACAAGGAGTTTTCATTCCAGGAGTTTTACGTCTCCACTTCTACCAACATGCATTAATGCATAAATATGTATAGCCTTTGAGATAGTTTTCAGATATGTCTGATTCCACTGCATCCCACTGTTTGACAGAAGAAACCTGTGCACTTTGCCCTTGGCTGCATCCAGCCACTGTGAGCTGTTGACAGCTCCTCAGGAGCTGTGTGGGCTCTGTGGAGCAGATGGGGAAACAACCGAGGCAATGAGAGCCCATGCGAGTTACTGGAAGGAAGCAATGACCAGGCATTGAGGAAAGAGTATCACAAATAACTGAGCATTTCATGTTTCCAGAAAGGCCACTAAACATTTTTATGGTCATCTTTACACTGCCATTGCTTCTGCCTCCTGATTCATTCAGTCCTTTCTACCCCTGACTTAGAAATCTGTCTGCCTTTTAATAATTGTTTTTCCTTGCTTCAGTGATCACTCAGATGACTTATCTCCTATGTTTGTTGTGCTTTCTGAAATTGCCATTTGTTTTCCCTGTCCCCATGTTTCACGTATTTCAGATTCAGGTATATATTTTGTTCTCAATCTTTCTTAAAATAACACATATCCCTATTGATTTATTGTCATCATCAAAATCATTATTATTGCTATTATTATTGTGTGTGTTAGTTAATTTTGTCCAATTTTGATGAGAAGGAAGAACAAGACTCATGCTTTTCCAGTCCCCTTTGTTTTGTTTGAAGGAAAAATCTATATCTGGTATTTATTATTTCTCTATGTAGCAGACACAACGGTTAGGCTTTTTATTTTTCTCCACTCTCCTTTTCCCCAGATGAAAACTTAGCAAAGTCAGCACCTGTGAACTTTATTTCAGTCTTTGAAGGGTTTCAGGACCAGGCACCCTATGGAAAAAGAAGAAATCCTGCAGTTTAGGCCGATTATAAAATTCCTTTATCTCCATGTGATGCTCCCTTCCTGACTTCAGAGAAAGGGAGCTGCTTATTATTGCTCCTGGCTAATGAGGATACAGCTAGATTTTAAAAGTACTTCAGTGCCCATTTTTATCCCTCATAATTTTTAGGAAGCTGACTGCAACAGCTATGTCAGAGGTAAAGTCGAGTTGGACTTCTTTTGCAGTCCTCAGAAGGAGAGGTGTCAGCTGAGAGGATCCTGGCCAGCTTCAAGCTGAGCACCTCATCAGCTCACAGCTCTGTACCCAGCCACACGTTGATAAAGTCAGAGATATCACATGGTTAGTTTGGGATGGTATGTTTTAAAGAAACCTTGGTACATTATAGAGTTAAGGAGTTCTGCTACATTGTGGGGTAGTCATGCTTAAATGTGGTCTGAATTTGATTTTGAGCTGATTCTAGACATATATTCTGTATCCTAACAAGAATCTCAGTTACAGATTTATAGAGTTCCTTGTTGAGTCCGTGCCACCACTTACAAAAAGGTGCAAATTTTCAGCTAGACACTTAACAAAGCCTTGCTCCAGACCTGGTCAAAGATCTGCCTCTGAACCTGAGAATACACAACCCCACACTCGTGAAGATGCTCTGGTGGGTTAATCTGCTACAAGCCTTGCAGATGGAGGAAACTCAGAATTTTATGCCAACGCAAAGCATGAAAAAGCCCCCAAAAGTTCTTGTTCCAAACATCAGTTTAAGTTTTATTTTACCTCTGGTTTTGTCTTGGCAGATGAAGAAAGGACAGTTTCCAGCCAGCACCATTATTACTTTGTGGGCTTTCTCCCCACATTTATTCACTCTTCAGCTGTAACATGAGAACTCAGACTTTCATAGGAAAAAAAATGAGGAAGGATGAACCCGATGCTGAGAAGACGGAAGGACCCCAGGGATTTCTCTTTAGGCACAATGAGAAATAGATACTAGGAAAACTGTGCAACACCCAGTTAACTGGTCTGTAACAAAGCCTGTTCTCTTGCTTTGTAAAGGAGAAACAATTGCATTTGTTGTAAGAAATCTATTTCCTCTTAATGCAGGAGTGGCTTTTAAATTCTTCTCTCATGATCTTTATATCTTATATACTAGGCTTCTGGGTAACTCTTGAAGGCTTTGTGTAACCTGTGAACTAAAACAAACAAAACCCAACAAAACAAAAGGTGAAATACCTTCATTTTTCTCAACGTCATTTACTGAAAGAGCTAAGTAGTTTGTTATCCCAGCTATTTTAGCTTTATGGTTACCCTACTGTCCTAAGAAATAGGATTTAAATGAAAAAACAATCGGAAAGAGTTTTATTCCATGCAAGGTAGTGGTATACAGATTTGGAAAAGTTAGGGCTAAAATATAAGGCAGATAAGTAAAGAAATCAGTAGTAGGGAAGAAGGTGTTAAACAGACTTCTGGAGGTGGTAATTGATGTAAAAATGTCTGTTACATGCTAAAACCCTACACTTCGAAAAATCTTTAAATCCTTCTATGAAACATTATCAAGAAGGCTTGAGGCTTAAGGGAAAGGAAAAAGAATAGATCCTGGAAGCACTAAAAATAATTTTTAGGAACTATAAGTGTAGAAAATAAATTGTCTTTTGTATCTTTTCAAAGAGAATAATCCTAGAATGTCATCCTGAGAGCAAAGAGGTTTTAAAATGAAATCTGCATTCATAAACTCTTAGCTATTATCCTATAAATGTAAAGACAAATCTCAACTGAGCTCCCATTGCATCTTTAGCTCCCCACAGCTTTTGTTCCTTGTTAATTACTTTGGCATCTTTGTATGCATTTGAAATACAGCACTTAATGAGGAGATCATATGAGCAGCTGTCTTTTATTTAAGGCATGTGGTCACAGATCAGATCTTAATTATGTTCCTGTATGAAAGAACAAAATACAAATAAGTTTATGCTTAACTAGCTTCTCTGGGGGAAGAAAAAGGGGATGAGAGGGAGGAGTTCTACAACATTTTTTAATGGAATTTCAGGTAATGATGCAAACTCTTATTGTTACTGTTTTCAGAACACATACATGTTTTCCTAAGGCCCAAGATCCTGGAACCAGGTGAGAATATACACTTTTTAGTTTCTGAGTATTGCACATAGATCTTGCTAGGCTTGGATTGGTAGGTGTAATTCCTGTTTGCTGTGAAAGATCTCTGTCTTCATTTTATTACATTTCCTAAATGAAAATTCAATCTTAATTGGTTTATGGGAGTTTGTAAGAATATATAGGAGTACTTTGGATACAAGCAGCACATGTTAGATTGTTATAATCAGCCTGTTTATCAGCCATGGTTTAAACTAATATTAGCTACTGAAATACAGACTATTTTTCCACCACACTTCTCTATGGAAAAAGTGTGATTGTTACAGTGGCTATTTGTTTCATAATAAATAAGAGTGTGTGTTTTGTAAGTAACTTTTTAACATTGACATTTGGAAATAAAACTTGTGAGAGGATTGGACCAGGAAAGGAAAAACAAATGGATGTGTGAAAATCAATTGGTAGATGATAATTCCTGTCTTTCAGAGAAGCTATGATCTATATGGCATCCAAATGTGATCTGTGATCTATCTTTGACTCTCAAATACAGAAATCAAAGTTTAACTGAATAAAACCAAACTAAATGGAAATGGTTGACATTCTTCACAAACTTTTAAGTTCCTTGGGCATTTTGTAGTTGTCGTTGAAATCAAGTGACAGACAATTTGGCATTAGAAGAGAATACAACTTTCAGGGTTGTATCCCTGCAGATAGACTTTTTTCACCTCTCCTATTTTAATTTTGTGCTGTCTGTTGAGATGTTATGTTTTTAGGACAAAAGTTCCCTTCCGTAGCTACAGGCAGCACCTACATACAGGGAATACGCTAAGGTTGGAATGTGAAACTGCAGTAGGTTCTGTGTCAATGTCTCTTGCTAGTTTACAAAGATATTTCGTCCTCCCACTAAAAAATGAACCTTTCCTTATTCTCCATTTCTGGGAGGCAGATCACAGCTGTTCTTTTTGAACTGGGAGACCTTTGCCAAATTTAATCAGCTGAGGATCTGTCTGCTTTTCTATCAGTGTCTTTGTTCAGAGAAGATACATTTATGTTCTCTCTGTGAGGTGGGAGGTGTTGCTGGAACCAGCTCTCAGTGATGCAATGTCATATTCTCACAATGCCAGATTTATTTGTGCATGTGATAGTGTAATTTGGCTTCCTGCTGTGCAAATCAGAGGTTTAATTTCCATAATACAGAATTTAACAGTGCAGCACAAATTAGCAGCTATGGGTGTCAGCATCCAGTTTAGCTTCCTTCTTGTCCACCTTCCAAATAGTCATTGATGAAGGCACTTGCCCCAGTTAAATAACACTGGATGCCAAACTTATTTGCCAAACTTTTATTTCCTTTTGCTCCATTTCCCTCCTTTTTTTGTCTGGCTTTGAAGCTTCTAGTGTTTCCTGCAAGTTATATGTCTGACTGCCGTTCCCTGAGAAAAAACAGGGAAGGGAAAGGGTTGCTCCACTTCAGACAGTGTATTCTGTGTGTGATGCACATATAGGACAGGGAACCTAATGCAGAAACAATGGTGCAGAAACAATCTCTCACTGGAGATGCTATTTCACCTTTGAGGAACAAAGCAAACAATTGGGGTCGGTCATCTTTTAAGCTACTTGGAAAAAGTTTCTCAGAGCCCACCTGTTGGAGTCCTTGCAAGTATTCTAGTGGATTTACAGGAGATTCAACACTATGAGGGACTTAGCTGTAGACAACAAACACATTGAGCCCCTGTAGACTACGAGATAAAATTATCTTGTTATCTTGCACCAGGTCATGGAATCATAGCTGGAAATTCTTGAGCTAGTCCACTGATGGGTCTTATGGAAAAGCATGAAAACTTGTATTTAAGCTGTTAGATATAGAGCGCTTTGTAACTAGGCCAAAGAATATATAGTTGAGTTTGGAACTTCAAACACAGCAGGAGGGCAATAGAAAGAAGGAAGATGTGCTCTCTCTCACTTTTGTTCCTTCAGTCAGATCCACTGTGGAATTTCACTCAACCCAGAAACTGAAGATTTCTGCTGAAGTTAATTGCAGTGAATGGCACACGTTTACTGACATACACTACAGGATCAGGGAAATGTTTTGTAAACTGGAAAAGGTACATAAATGGATCATAGAAACCTGTATGTGACAATAGTTCTAAAGGATATGGATAATCAATAATACAGGTTTTGGACATTAGGGTATGTTAGGGTGTTAATATAAACACACTGAGGTGAATTTGGGCTTCTCACAAAACTGGAGAGATTTTTTTCTTCCCAGAATTTTCATAAAGTGCAAGAAAGGTCTGAATGTGGCTCTTTTTCCCTCAACAGTTCCATAAAGCACCATGGGCTCTACATTATGCCTGTCTAAAAATAATCAAACCCAGAAAGGGAGTGAGAATTAAAATTCTAATATGTTGGAGCCACTTATCCTGAGATGATGTCACCTAGGATTCAATACTCTTGAAATACTGAGAAATTAATAACTACATGGACCAACTTAAAGAAAAAGCCCTTGTGATTCTGATTTTTTTCTTGGCTAATCATATCTATGATAATGTATAAATACAAAGGGCAATGTGATTTCAAGATCAGATATTTCATAGGGAACACAGTAATAGCCAGGTTCTTATATTGATCTATCAGACTTTGTTTTTTTGCTTTTTGAAGAAGGAGTTAAATAAGGCCTTATAAACTTAACAGTAGAAGAAAGACATGGGCGTTTATGGAGGAGAAGGATCCCAGCCCCTTCTGGCTTCATAACTCACTGGGGACATGAAAGTGCACCTTCATGCTTTTGCAGATGCTTTCTTACTACAGATTGTGACTCTTGGCTTCCATCTGTCTTCTGCAATGTTAAAAATCTGCACATGTGCAGCTGTATGCAGTTGTCCCATTAGCTTCTTTCACCTGTAATAAAAAAAAAGAAACAAAGCTGTTTCTGAGATAAATGTGTTCTCACAATATGCATAGTTCACTAGTGGAACTCACTGCTATGGTGACGGTACTTAATGGTAAGTAAGTAAAACAGCAGGCAGTTGCTTTTTAAATAATATCGAAAAACCTAAAACTACCTGGTTGTGGACTTCCTCTACTTTTGTGTATAGAAAGACATTTGCTAGTTGAGACATTAAGCTATCCTTTAGCACTGCTTTCAAAGGCTTCTTGCAGTTTGCTGTAAAGTCTCCAGCTCCGGTCACTGTGAAGAGGAATGGGACTATGTTGCCATGGGTCAGACTCAGGTGGAAAATAGTATTTTATCTGAAATCACAGCCATTCGCAGAGCTATTAGTGCTTAATTGCTAACAATACTAGATCAGTACAGCCGATGAGTGACACTGCCCCCTTGGAACTGGGAGTTCCCTGTTTTCTCCTGCTGGGCTCACTGAAGTGTGGGAGTGAAAAAGTGCAGGAAAACTAAAAGTGTAATAATGATGATACTTTCTGCTCCATGTGTGCAGGTTTTTCCATCTCCAGCAATATAACGTCACAATTTCTATCCTGTTCGAGTTCAGTGCACATAACTTGCAGTGAATGCTTTCCATGGGCTTTTATACCTGTTACTACTGATGGACATCACGAGTTTTGTTCTTCTAGCGGACTTTTAAATATAAGAAAATGTTTGATATAATTTGTTAACTACAGAAAATGTCAAATTTTCCTGCTCGGTATAAGGACATTGCAAACAATTTCCATCTTCTTATTAATTTCTTCAGGACTTATTGCAAGGAATAAAACCAAATATACTTACATCTGCCGTAATATATGAATATGATATTTCTACAGTAATGCCTCCAAAAGAAACAGCCTTGAAAATTGTCACTTGCTCAGGGCTGCTATTAATGAATTCCCTAACATATGGTGATTCCTGAGGGATACAACTTCTGGAATGATTCAGAGATACTTTTATGAATGAAAGAGGGATGCTTATTGAGTGGGGTCATATTATTCATTTGACAGTATCTGGGCAACTGCCAGTTCCTTGGTGAAAATATCTCTGCTTTGAGAAGTTGAGCACTTCAAACTTTCATACTGAAGTTGCGATATCTGTTAATATTTTTAAAAATTGATTAGTTTAAAATGAGTGGATCCTCTGCAAAGTAACTGTCTTAAATGAACAAACAGCTCTTTAGTCTAAACTATCAGATCAGTCTTCATGTGCCATTGGTGGAGAAAAGGAAACAGTCAATTCTAAGATATGTCTCTGACAAATTGGTCTTTAGAGGCTCCTATCTCTTTTCATTGATTGTGAAACATTAAACTGCTACACTTTCTCTAGACAGCTAAACTTAACTGAGACAAATCCACCAGTGAAGGAGCAGAAGTACTAACAAGTGGCTTTGATAGGGGGGAAAAATGAGTGTTGCTATTCACAAGTAAATTGAATTACTTACAAAGAACATGTTGCAGGAAAATAGTACATTGGACTAAGTCAGAGCACTTCTGAATGAGGAGTTGCTGAACCCAGAATGCCTGGTAGCCCCAAAGTCAGTTCATAAATAATTTATTGAGTAACTATAGGTGTGTGTGCCCACTGCTGTGCCCATTCAGAGTCCTGCAGAGTAATTACTATGTGCATTGTCACTCTGTATTAGTTTCTCATCATGGCTTCGTATAGTAACGGAGAAATACTGCACTTAGCTTGGAGGAAACATATAACCACATTGATGGATGAGCCAGGGGTAACGCTGCCATATAAACACTAACGAGTCAGTATCTCTGCACAACTCTGTAGTGCAAAGCTCTCTTCTGTCTACTTCTCTGGCTTCTGGGTAATTTGAGTTGAAGCATGCTCCAGATTTTCTGAAAAAAAATATTGCAACTAACTTTATTTTCATTTGGCTTCTTCACAGCAATGTAGACATGGCTCTAAGAGGCATACACCTGCTACACTTCCATTACTTCAGAGGCAGTAGTGACTTGTGGCACCATTAATGACACTGGAGGAAAAACCAAAATGTTCATCCAATCCTGACAGTTGTGCTTTATGTCTCCCATAGATGCATCTGAAAAAAGCTCTGGAAAAAACCCTAGAATGCTTTAGCAGACCATGTGTCTGAGGATGTTGTCCAAATGCTTCCTGAAAATGCTTTGCAACTAGATTTTGATCACATTCTAACATTTTTATATAGATACAGTAGAAGGTGGGGTTATCTTTTATATCTTTGCATTGATATGCCCAGACAGTCCTTGCCATAAAAAATGTGCGCTGCAGGTAAATACAGAAAAGGTTTTACTCTCTGAGGAACATGACTGGCACCTATAAAGTGGGGAGACTACATAGACTTGGACTTGCTTAGTGCTTCGATAAGAAACTTAAGCAGCCCTTGCCCACCACCTCTACCTTCCTGAACAAAGACATGGCATTAGAAATATTTCTGAGAATTCTACAGCAAGTCATATGAGTTTTTGGTTTGATTGTTGGTTGATTTTGGTTTTTGTTGTTGGGGAGGAGGGGGCTGGGTAGGGGTGCGTGGGGAGGGGGGCAGAAGTAGGAGGTGGATTTTTTTTTTTTTTTGTTCTCCTGAAAAGGGGTATTTCTACAGAACTTTGTCACCCTGTCATGCAGTTCACCTACCTGTGCAGTTTCAACCAACTACCATGAGTGACAAAGAGAACAGAAAACTAAATTTGCTGAAGTAGAATGTCTCTTCCTCCTCCTTATGTGTATTTGTTTCTTCCTCCCCTTATGGCCAGTTTCACTCTCCCCTAGCCAGTTAGCGTACAGACTCCCTGTATTTATGCTAAGCTTGTGCCCACATAACATTCAGATGTCCCAGAGTATCCCTCTGCTGCTCTGTCATAAATAAATAGTGACCTGGCACAGCTCTTATTTTAAGACTGGTTTGCAAAGTTTTGCTCTGTTTTCTAAAAGGGTGGGTAGACTTTCAAAATGACTCTGTTATATGACTTGTCCCTGTAGTTGACACAATATGAAAAAAACAGCCTTCTGAAGTACTAGCCTTTATAGGTCTTTCACTTCATGACAGCAGATCTAGAGCAACACAACAGGATTTGTCCACTTATGCAGCCACAGAGTTGAGCAGAACCTCCTGTAGCTTTATCAATTTAATGACAAACACACTGTAATTAGTAAAAGGTGTTTGACATTCCTTTTTCCAATGTCAGTCGATTTACCTAATAAAAAAAAAGCCTACTACGGATGTTTTCAGGAAATTAATAAGAGTTTTGGTAACATTCTGAGATTTTATTTTCTTCCACATAAGGCAAGTAATAAAGTATTATCTAATCTGAAATAAAAATTTTGAAGACCTTATTTTATTTCAAGTGGGTTTTAGCTTTATTTTATTTTTCTGATACCATGCTCATAGGTGTGGTTTCTCATATGTTTTATCAAGGCTTGTTATACTTGCTGATAAAAGTATGACAGTATCACTTACCAATAAGCTGAGAAATCTCACTAGCAGAGCCTGCAGGGAATGGAGTCTCTAATATATGTAAGTCGATGTGCATGCACAATTTTTGTCTGCTTCTGATTAAAGCTAGAAATATTGGCAATATACTGTAGAGAATCAGATCTGTCTTTTTCAGATACTCTGCCTGAGAGGATCTGTGCAGGTTTTGGAAAACCTTTGTATTAAGGATATGATATGTGAAGCAAAAAAAACCTATCTCAGTATCTCCCATTTTTGTCTGAAAGGTGTGAGAAATGTTATTGTTACAGCTATAGGATAACAATACACTCCCTTTCAATCTGCAATAGTCTGTGGTTCTAGTATCAAAAACCAATTTTCTCTAGAGGACTAGCTTGAATAGTCCTTGGAATCAATGTTTTAAAGGTAGAGTTTGGGGTTTATTTGTTTCTTGGTTTTGCACTTTGGATGTCAGCTGCACTGTTATTCTATGTTAATGGACAATGAAAAATGAGGTATGAAGGAGATGGTGATGCTTTTTATATTCTGCCAATGAATATGATAATTTAAATTTAGAAGTTATTTTAATAAGTGTTCAACAGTATCTTGTGGGGTGTATGTAGTCTCTACTGTCGCACCAAAACCGTGATATACATTCTGAGGCCAGGAGGGGTGCTACTTTCCCAATCTATACATATTTTAAGTCTGAAATGCAATCTACAGGTCAAGCCAAAGAAAGACTAACAACAAAGTATAGGGTTTATTATATGCAGAACCCTACCGCTTATGTTACAGATTAGGTCTTTACTTTGTAAAAGATCTATGCTCCCCTGTTTCTCATCAGCAACATCTTTAAGGCTGACAATATCATGTTGAGAATCACCAGGTGGAGTTATTGCACACATTTTAGAGATTATTTTTCTGACTGCATAACCACTGTTAAAGACATAGTTACATTAGTTTTCATTTTGTGAAACAATTTCTGGATGTAGGGCGTATCATAAGTCATGAGAAATGCCTTTCTCCATTCTTAAACTCCTTATCTAGAATCTTTTCTGTTAGCCTGTCAGAAGTAAGCAGCTATATCTATATCTAGTATCTTAAGACAACTGTCTACCTGTTGTTTAGAATCTTCTCTGTTTTAGGATTTTGTATACAGTGTAAATAAACACAATGCACAATATATAAACCTGAACTACACATCAGACAAATTGTAAAGATGAGAAAATATACAGATACAGGGTGAGATATGTTACTGGTTGGTAAATTTGGGTTGTTGCTGTTAGATGTAAAAGATGAGTCACAGTCAACAGGGAACATGGGAAGAAGGAAGCTGCCTGGTTGGAAGCTGCTGCAGGAGAAGAGACAAGGAGTTTCACACAGGGTACCTGAAGAGGAGAGGAACACAAGTAAGTGGAAGTACAGGGAAAGCTGAAGGGGAATATCTGAAGAAGAGTGTAGAAGGGGATAAGAAAATAGAAGAAAAAGCAAGAGAAGAATGGATGATGTAATGCAGATGAGAAACATGCTGAGAGCCTTGGGGTACTGGGCAGACAGACAGGTGAAAAATAAATTTGGAAAATGCTGCAGGGAGAGTTCTGACCTGGTTCATGCTTAATCTACTAGCAGCAGTGTAGGATGGGCAAGAATATGAGAGGCATCTTTCTCCATCAGGCTCCATGCTGGCATGATGCAGGAGCTGTATCTATCCCAGTTTAACAAAGGTACATTGATTAATTGTTAACCTGTATGCACAGTTTTAGCCATTCTGTCTGAAAGCCAGTACTATGACGTGAATGCATTCTTTAAGTATCAAAATATTCTTTAGATTTTTGAGATTGTAATCACATTTATTTTTTTGCTCTTTGGAGTTAATCCACTGAGATGTCTGACTCAAGGACAGAGTGATCTTTCAAAGCCAAGTTGGTATTTGAACAGCACTTAGTATCTATGCTGTAAAATATAGACTATATATCCTATAAACAAAGGCAGTCATCGTCACACTCTAAGCTGGGGAAACATCTACAAATGCTTACAAAGTAATCTAATTAAGAAATAACTAATAGGAATTAACTATTTGGTTATTGTGATTCAGTGGGCAAATTATAATGTCCATCCACCTTGCAAATAAAGACATAACAAACAGAGAAGTCAAATCAAGGAAAAGTTCAAACTGTGAATTTCACCGAAAAGCTTAGTGTAGAGTATGGTTTCTCTGTCACTTCAAATTGCTATGGAAGATAAGTTGCTTTGAGATTAGTATGGATGTGCTGAGAGAAATTGTGCTGTATGATATTCAGTAGGTCAGTCCTTGATCATCTCCAGTTTATAAACCCATTAAATGCCCTATGGGACAAACAAATCCACTGGTTGTGTAAAAGAAATCTTCTCTATTCATAGAGGGCGGTTCAAGCACAAGTACTATACTGTAGTAAGATGTTGAACTCTATTTCCATGATCCTAAGTCCTGAATGCAGACGTCTCAGAGACACATGGAAGTGCATATTCTGTGTAATGTGCAATTGTTTGCTGCACAGAAAGTTGACTTTCACATGGTGAGCAGAGGCAGAAACCGAACGGTGAGTCAGGCACCCAAGATTTTTACACTGTCAATTGATTATAGGCAGGAAATCTGGGAAATGCTGCTGCTAGTACTCGTGTGTGCTTTGATGTACATCAAGAAGAATGTCCTATATCTCACTGAAATAGAATGAGAAATGCTCATTTTCCCTATAATATATTGTGTTGGAGACATCGTAGATGCTCTGATTTTTAAAAGACAAGCTCGTTACTGATCTTTTAATTGCTGGATCTAAAAGAGGTCTGTAATTCCACATAGCTCTCTTATACTACTGGGTTGATGTACATGGAAAAGAGGAAAAAGTACACTCTGAAACATTTGAGAACTTGATTCCCACATGCTTTTTTTTAGCTCTGAGGCAACATAAATTCTGTTTATGCATCTTTCTCTCCTTTTCTTTGTGCTTTTCTCTGATGACATTTTATTGTCCTCCTGTTGCTAAACTGATATTGCAAGAGATTACCTATTGTGAAGCTGAAGAAAGAAATATTACCACTGGCTCCTGTCAGTTACCTTTCTAGGAGCTAAGGTTACCAAAATGAAGATTAAGGGCAGGGGGAGAAACAGCAAAGTGGAAAAAATGACAACTCTTTGTCTAGGAGGGGTCTCTGTGAATCCAAGGAAGGTGCTAATCAAATAAGTGACTATCATCCCTTTTGCAACATGGATGCCTATGCATAATTAAGCATGCAAGCTGACAAATCTTTTCTTAGAAGACAAGTCTTGGAGTCTGAATCCACATTAATAATCTTTCACATTATTAGTGTGAAAGCAGGGTGTGTTAATATCCCTGTCTATTTACCTTTCAATAGATGTACATTTTTAAGCAGAAAATTGCTGTAGAAGGATATGGAAAAGAGAAGATATATCTGTTAATTCCACCAAAAGGTTCACTGTGCTGATATAATTTCACTAGGAAATTCTTTGATTCCTCACTGGGATGTAGAAGTGCAATAGAATGTCCTTGATCTCCCTATATTTTATTAGAGGTTTTTATTATTAATATTTTTCATCTCTAAGGGAGTTTGCACTATATAACCACTAAACTAGTTAATCTCCATGCCTCTATTGTGGGTTCAAAAAAATTCCTGGATGAGAATGCTGCTTTAGTAAACAGTAAGGAAGGATGTGTGACATATTTGTATTTCCTGAGTACTCTTCATACAAATCTCTTAAAAGATTTCACATGTAAAAAATGTGATTGTCTTGTTAACACTAATTATCTGTGTTGTATCAAATGAGGTAATTTATTTGCCCTTTGGTGTTGCCATGGGTTGCTATTTATAATATGCCCATTCCATGTGGTGTCCATAGGAATGGATATAGTTAGGTACTGTCAGAATAAATCAGACTCAAGGTCTCCAGTATCCATATTCTGGGTCCAACAGTGATGGGTATAATAAATTTTAGAAGGTATAAAAACTACCTTCATGAATATTTCTCATATGTGCCTATTAAAAATCACACTTAGACCCCAGGTAAATGAATACTGGCTTTAGTCTAGGTGTTTCACATTTTTATCTCTCATCATTAATAATTAGAATTCTTATGAACTCTTATATTTATGAATGTGCAGTCACTCTAGGAATCTTTCCAGTCTCTTTTGCTCACTGATATGCCTGTGGCTGTGAGGCTTATAGTGTTGTCCAAGTTTTTGATTGCATTTCAAGCAATACAATCATACATATCTTCACATTATGAGAAAAATAAGAACATAATTCCAAATCTAAGTTTGAGATGACCGATTATTCATTCATGTTTTTTGATTACACCTTGTCTTATCTGTCTCTTTTCTGGAATAAACTTCCCCAACACTTAAAATCTCTGTTTATGTACGTGTGCTTCCCAGGATGCTGTTTTCTTTCCTTGCTGCAGTGTCACTTGGGAATAGAGTGAATAGGACAGTACAGATGTAATAGAGCAAGCAATACAATTCATTACTTCAATAATTCCATATTCTTCATCATATCCTACATACACCTGATGTTGCACCTATATTAGTTTGTGTTAACTTCAGGGCTTCCTGCCTAAAAGACAAGCTCAAAGTCATGAAGTACTATAAAAGATACACCATTCACAGAGTTTTATTTTGTAAAAGGATCACATGTTGGGATTATCTGCAGTTAAGAAAAGTTAGAGTGAGATGACCTAAGCATCTCCTTCAGGCTGTGTTCTCCTAGGAGGTATGTGAAATGTCATTATCAGGTTTGCTCTTGTGGGATTTTCTGCTTTTAAAGGATAGCAAGTTAGGCAGATTTGCATTCATGATTTGGGATTGTGATTTCAAAGTATGTGGGGCATGTCTAGCAAGCATGTCTAACTTTAATCTCTGTAATAGTCTGGGGCTCCATAGTTGCTTTCAAAGCTTGAAGGGTTCTGTTGATGTGTGATACTACCTTGTGTGTAACACGAAAGAATGAGTAATTGTGGGAGATTTAGTACAATAAGCACAACCAATGATGAGTGAGGTCAGAATGACTTCAGACAAGGGTCCCAAGCTGATGCAGACCTCACTGTGTGTTACTGTCTCATACACGACCTATTTCACCTGAGATAAGGCATCAAACCTTAAGACAACTGAATATTTCTGGTTTGTTTTACTGAGAACAAGATGAGTTAACCTGCTTCCCTCCACAGCCTCTTGAATCCTTGTGTTTTCAAACCAAGATAGGCCCATTGCTAGTAAGGTTAAATTGGCAATGTGATAATTTTCATAGATGTGAATTTAATACTGTTGAGACCACTTTAGTCTAGTCAAAAACTAATTCCACACCTGGATTTTGTAATGTGAAAGTAATCTTCAGCCAGAAACTACGTCTAGTTTCCGTGAATGGTTTGAAGAGGGTTTTTTTGTTGTCTTGTTATAACTGTAGAGTGAAGCAACCTTGGGAAACTGCAGGGGGGAATATTTAAATATGATGACAAGCCTTAATCTCTGTGCTATGCTCTCATGTCTTAAATAGGTAGGTAGTCTCTGCTGGAAGAAAAGAAAAAATATCAGTAGACCATTAAACTCAAGGCCAAAATGCATTAGAATGTTAACAAACAGCAAAGAATTTCAGCCTGGAATCTTGAATTGTGTGGAAGGGAGTCTGCCCACTTTTCAGAGGGTGGATTAGATGGCACAAAAGGCAATAACTGGAAATTCTTTCAGGCATTCTCACATTTGGAGGAAAAAAAATCATCTTCTGAGGAGGAAAGGTCAGTAACTTAACAAAATGTTAATGATCCCAAATTGCCATAATCTTAAAGTAAAAATTACATAAGGATAGTGAGCAGTTTGTAACATTCAGAAGTAGGTATATAAGTGAAATTTAAGAGCACTAAGAGACTTTTTGGAATCAAATCACAATAAAATAAAATACATTCATTCTGTACTCTTAAGAAGGAAAAGCATGCATGCTTACTGAATTCCAAATAAAAGGAAGTGCTAACATTCCCGATGTATACTAGGATAGGGAGCAAAGCAGCTATAGAGGGACTCTGTAGGGTGCAGAGATCCTCTACAACCCTTTCTGTAATCTGTGTCTGCTTTTCTCCACTTGCCCTGTAAAAATAAAGAAGCCTGACTCCATTTACAATGCAAGTTGAATCATCTTAGACAAGAAAATGGAAACCAGTAACTAAGAAACAGTGGGGGCACAGCACAGGAAAGCTGTTGTGATCTTAAAAATCTCATCTCTGAAGAGGAACTGCAGCTCAAGACAGTAAACCATGCCCTTATATTGGCAGAAATGTATTTCCTAGAATGATGGTGACATTCAGTTGCCTCTGTTGTAGCCTAGACAATTTATTACTTGCCCATATAAGCAATGGAGACTTAGTACCAAGAAGCATGTGGCTTATGTCATACAAACAATAATGTTGATTTTCATGCTTGAGTTGTCTATTAGTTCAACACATTCTATATTTACCTAAAAATAAGCAAGGTCTATCCTATGAGCTGTGAATTCTGATTTAAGATGTCTTGCACATCACCTTATCTAACCTGATAGATCCCAGCCTAGTGTGAGCTAGCTATGATTCTATGACAAGGAAAATGATGCATCAGTCATTTGAGCTACATTCTTATATCATGGATGCATCTGATTAGGGTCCCTTGGGTCTGTAAACTCAGTACTGAATGACTGAAATTGATGATAGTTGGGAGAAAATACACTTGCATAAATGATAATGGGAATGAAAATGTGCTCAAGAGAAAGCTTAAATGCCTTCTTCTAAATTAATGCTTTGTCACTCAATAAATAACAAATGCCAAACCAGCTGGACTCATTTAACATCACCACTCCCAATCTAGAATCACTAAGGCATGTGGCTGATAGACCATCAAGATAATTGCCTTTGGTTCTGTTCATGTTCCGATTCTGGCAAATCTTGATCATGTAATGGTTGCCTCGAGCTATTTAGCCTGGAGCCAAATTGCTTGAAACCCATCTGATGAATCTGTAGATCTCTGGACATTTTTAGTAGGCTCAGAGTTCATGTGTTGTGGATGTTTGTGTGACTCCCCATTGCACAACGCAGATATGTATCCGTACTGTGGTCCAACACTTTTGCCCTCCATTATCCAGTTCCTATCTTGAGCACAGAGAACCATGCTAATGAAACCAATGGGTCTCCAGGGATAGCTATTCATGGATGCAGTGACAATAGCATCAGCATGCAAACTATGCTGCAAATACATTAGGAAGTGTGTGCCCTCTAAAAGCCACTGTCCAAAACCCCAATGGGGAATGAATAAATGCTCCCTGCAGATTTATTCCATTATTTGCCAGGCAAAGACAAAGCTGTCAACAATGATATCTCCTTCCCAATTAAGTTCACTATTACAGTCCATAAATCACAGCATGCCTTTCCTGTGGGGAAAGAAAACCTATATAATTTTTGAAAATGCTCATAAACACAGTGTGTAGGAAACAGCTATGTTTTTTTAACCAAGAACATTTCATCATATGGCCTTAATATCGAATCATGACTAAGGCTATTAAGGAGACCAGACAATTGTGTTCCATTTTAATGCCAGGTGAAGGTCTGATAAGGTGTTTTTTTCTCTCACAGGAGACTGCTGGTCATTTTGATTAGTATTGTCTTCTAGGCCTTTCCTACCAAATCATAGAGAATAGTATTATAGGGATTTCTATTTCCTTGTCCTGATACAGGTCCACCTCTGTTTATGCCTCTCTTCACAAAAACCATCCAGTCACAGAGCTGCCAACACCTTTCACAGGGTACTGATTCCAGTGTTTTGCTATTTTAATTCAGGCAATTCTGTTTCTGACCAGCTTAATTTCTCCAGGCTGCAATAGGGTCCTGTTGCCTCTTATCTTGGACTGTTTCACCTGTACTTAGATTCTGAATTAATCACAGGAGGTTGGGAATGTTTGTGGTTTGGTTTGCTTTGATTTTTTTTTGTGTTTTTTTTCTTTTTCTTTTTTTTTTTTTTGTTTCTGTTGTTTTGTTTCTTCTTCCCTCCCCTCCCCCTCCAAATACTCTCTAAGAAAATTATATGAGTCCTGTGGAACTGCTAGTCCTCTATACACTGGTCCAAAACAGCATGGGATTATAGTTGGTACTCATAAAATGACAGGCCAGATATAAGAAAAAAGACCAAATTATTTAGGGTTTCCTTACTCTGAAAGTGTGAATTAAAGTCATAATGAAATGTGAGCTATTACAGTGACACGGCTTAATAGTACGTTGGCTCCAGAAAGTGATGTGGCTCTCTCCGTACCCTAAGTGACTGCATGAAATACCTCAGTCATTGGGTAAAGAGGGTAACAACCCTGGGAAATATGCAGCATGAAGTTTCATAAACTCCTGCCTTTAAGGAATGTTTTGATATAATAAATCTCATCTTTTAAAAACGGAGAAAACACCAGCCTAAGCAAGATCTAGAGCACAGAACTCACAATTACTGAGAAAGGTAGAAGTTAGTTACAGCTCTCTGAGTCTTTTCCACAATTTCAGGGTCGCATGGTTTGTAATTTTTTCTCTGATTTTCAGTATGAATATATTTATGGCCAGTTTGTTGTAGTGTAGGATGCTTTACTTGTATGCCCTTTACATGCTTAATGCTCCTGATAACGCTACAGATTGTCCTTGCTCAGGTAACCTGGTGCCTTACTGATGAGTGGAGTCTGAATACTTGGCTAAGAAGTGTATTGTCTATGCAAAAGGAACTAACACTTGAGATAAAGGTGGCTGCAGCCACTAGAGAGAGACATGGTCAGAGTTACTGGCCTTAAAAATTACAATATGTATAAATAAACCCTTTAAATTTCTTCAACACCTCTTTTGCCCCAGCAGTTCTGAATCACCTAAATTTCTTATGTGTGATGCACCACAGGTGCCAGCTGTAACAGGGGAGTGTCATCAAGCAAGATGGAAACTGTAGCCTCAACACTTGCTGAAGCATTTCCATCCACAGTATAAAGGTTGGGTTGAAAGTCTGAGTTACTATGGTGTTTAGGACTTGGTCAACAGGTAATGCATTTTTTCATTATTTATACTGCAGATCCACTTTGAGCTTTTAAACTAAACTGGAAAAAACATTCACAAAAAAAAAAAAAAGAATAAAAAATAGATGAAAGGCTTTTTAGAAGGAGAAGCTGCTGTCCTTAGGCCTCTTCTAAAGAAAAAGTATATAAAATAGGCATTTTGGTGCTGGATATGTAACAGCAGCAATAGAGGATATTAATAGAGCAAAATCAGTTACAAGAAATCATAAAAATTGCTTGAGATAAGAGAATATCTTATATCATAAACACAGGCTGTTGTTATTTCTAAACTGGAAGGTGGAGAGACTCTGGAAAAACTCAGAGATATCATGATCTGCAAGGGGGTCTAAGATAACTCTGTGGGACAACTTTACATGGCCAACTCTCAGCGGGGAAAATTCTACACAGCGAGTCCCATATCCAGACTCTAACTGTGAACCTAACCCTACCCACAAAGAACTGGCTGGCAGAGAGTTGTCATCTGTGGAGCGTTGTCTCTTTCTGCTGCAAGGTTCCATACAGTCATTTTTTTAAATTTTATTCAGTGTCTTGTGTTAACTAGCAATCCCAAAACCGTAGTTCCAAATGACATTGAACTTCCTACGTTGCATGAAAAATCATGTCACTAGTTCTCGTTTTAAGTGATGAATTTAGCATGGCAAATACTGGAAACCTTTGGAAAAAATCTCACCTAGTGAAAGGTGAACTGAAATCCATGGGCTGTCCCACGGTGTGAATTACTGTGGTGTTGCAGAAAGGACATTGACATGGGTTCATATGTGTCAAAGTTCTTCAGTTTTGGTATTCTTTTTTAGCAGGCTCTGTAGCTAATAGACTATATGGGCAAAAATAACTGTTGGAGGAAAATGCAAGTTACTGGAATGAACTCTATTAAGCCTTGTTTTATGCTGAGTAATGTCCACCAGAAATGGATCTGAGGACTTGTTGATCAGTTTGCTTCAGAATTTGATGACAGATCAGTACAACTATTGGATGGAGGATACTATGGCAGACAGAAGGAGAGATGTTCAGACTTGTAATTATGAACTTGGTTTTTAGACAGTGGCATTCATCAGCAAAGACCTAATCTTCTGAAAAGTTATTTGGGATGATTTTAAGCACCTTCTGTGGCCATGAGAAAGTTATTGATTTGTTTCATTTCTTTAACATTAAGTGGAATGTTAAATTAAATAGGTTTAATGTGTTCTTTATGGAATAAAACTTCAGTGCTATAAAGTATAAGAACAGTTGGTTGCTTTTGTTTGCAAAAGAACAGACTGTCTCTGCTTTCCACTATGGAAGGGAAATTCATTTGAGGGATTCTTTTCTCCTGAGAAACAACAATAACAACAAAAAAAGCCTTAAGAATAGAAACAACAAACAGAACACTTTGGATGTAGCCTTGAAAGCAACATTTGAAACAAAAAATGACATTATTTGCACACCTGCATCAGCTCTGAAGAAAGGTCACAATCTCTAAATGCACTGATGACTGCTGCATTTTAATAACAATAATTCTTTATACCTGAAAACGATGTTTGTCCTGAAGTGCTTTATAACTAAGAGAACATGAAGCACAGCTGTTTTTTCCAAGAAAGATGGTAGCTGACAAAAAAATATTGGTGTTCAGTAGCAAAAGGGAAAGACACAGTTCCTAGACTCTGTAAGGCTGCATTCTGATCTACGTTTGAAAAAATAGATGTAGAAATACAATATAATATATAAACATATCCATCTATGTTAATTTTGAATGCACCAGTCCTGAGGTTTTCATACTTCATCAATAATCTTTCCCAATCTGATTGCTGTGGGAATCAGTACTGCTATTTGGCAAGAGGAGGAAAAATCCCAGATGAGTTCAATTTTGCAAATGACTTGCTTCTAAAAAACACCACAGAGTGTAGTTCACAGAAACAGAACAACAATAAAAGTCAAACCCAAGAACAGAGTCCTAGAGGCTCTGATGTGTCATCGATGTAAATGACTAGAAGATCCAAGGCTTAGGAAAAGTAAAATGTCATGGATCAGTTAAATTGTAGTGATCAAATTAATGTTTGTTCATGCACACTTTAATACGCTTACAGATGTCAAGGTAAGTGCTTAAGTGCTATTCTTGTTCATTAAAACGTCTTGTGGATCAATGTTCTCATGATGTCCAAGGAGAACACAGTCTTCTCTTATTATTTTCTATTTTGACTGACAAATTAACTTGCCTACATCTTCAAAGAGATCTGGTGATAACAGAAATATCTTTTTTTACCATATACTATAAATATTCACTAGAAGACCTAAAGCAAACTCTTATTAGAACAATTGCAGTGAGAAATGCCAGTTATCCAATCACTCATGTACTTCACTTGTTTTTTCAACCTGTTACAGTCACACCTTGCTGGCTTTATGGAAGATCCTCTTCATTATTTCCTTTTCCTTACTAGCCAAGTGAAGACCAGATCCAGAGGATAAATCATTTCTTTGATGCCTTCCTTTGAAGTTGCAAAGGCCACAGGAAAGTCGCTTCTTTCAGTTAGATTTCAGTTTAGCTACATAAAATTTTATTTTGGCAAAACCAAACAAAACATCCCAATTACTCTATTTCATTGGCTTAAGTTAATTTTTTGGTATCAATTGCAGTGCATGAAGATCTGGTACACTTAGTAATCCTGATTTACACTGACAATATCAAGCTCAGAACACTCGTACAAAAATCTTCATTTAAGTAAACTATTTGTATGCAATGAATTGCCATTTTTTCATCATTCTCCTAGTAAACTGAGCCTCCTATGTAATATATACTTATTCTTATTATATATATCCACAGTACCGGAATAATTATCACAACTGTTTTGACAAAGATTTTTGCTTGTATAATAAATACCAATCAGCAATAATTAATGAATCTTCAGAATAGCCTTGAAGTAAAGGCATTCTAATACAATTGGAAAAGGTGACGTGCAGACCTATAGTTTTGCCTGAAGCCAGACACATAACTGTTGCACACTGGAATAAGAATTTTCATCTGTAGTGCTTCCAATGTCTGAATTACTAAAATGAAGGATCTTCCTTTTACACGTGTCCAAGAATGGGATCAAAGCACCATAATGCTCTGACCACCTGCTTCTGTGATGCACAGATATGGTGTTCAAGGTGCAGGAGAAACCCCAGAGAAAGCAAT
Organism: Clamator glandarius; assembly: GCA_033459285.1. NCBI lineage: Eukaryota > Metazoa > Chordata > Aves > Cuculiformes > Cuculidae > Clamator > Clamator glandarius. The sequence continues at coordinate 8,081,718 of JAUNZM010000333.1, read as the reverse complement.
CCTAGAAGAGATGTCTCTTCAGAGGTAATATCCTCTGAGAACTGTTATAATTTCCCAAAGACGAAGTAGTTCCTCTGGTAAAAAGTGTTAAAGAGTTAAAGAAAGAGGTCTCGGATTCATTGTGTGATTACTGGCCTGTTTCTTGGGGGGGAAAAAAAAATCTGTGATCGATAAATCTAAGTTGTTTAGTTAGACACTTCTTAAATGAACTACTTCATTTTATTATTTTTTACTAAAACTATACCAGAATATGAGATGAGAGAATAAATAAATAAGCAAAGGGAGATACTTTTAATTAAATTATGGCTAATGTTTGAAGGCTTATTCAAAATCTATTAAATTCCACAAAATCCACTAGTTTATCTGGTCTTCAGGTCAGGTTTTTATTGTGATTAAAAGTAAAATTTTCATGAAAACTCTTGAATAAATTCTTCTTTCAATGCTCATTGACCAAGATTCTCCTCATTCGTCAAAGTCTTGATGACTGCAATATTTCTTAGTTAAGAAAAAAGAGCTTTCTAAGTCTCAGAGTTCATTATTTCATGTTAGGAAAATGCATGATAAACTGGTAAAACAAAGGCAGCCCAAAGGGAACTTCCAACTCAAGCTACTGTATCGATTTGGACAGCGACCAAGGTACACAAGGTCAATATTATAACTATAGTATAATGCTAAAAGCCTCTTGCTGTGCAAAATAGTACCTTTTTTTCTGGACCATTCAATCCATTTTTGTACCTGACACTGCTGTAATTTCTCTAATGGTCTGATGCCAGATTTTTTCCAGAAATTTTATACAAGAGTATGATAGCAACATCTGTTTTTAAATCTCCTGACAAGAGAACCATTTGGAAGAAAAGTTGTCTATGGACAGTAATTTGTGTTCAGCTATGATGCATATCTATGGCAGATGTAATTTGGAAACTAGAGGTTTATTTAAATAAGTAGCAAACATTTCAAATGGCTAAGTATCAAGCCCACCTCAAACTACCAATTTCTTTAAGTCATACACATTTGTTGCATTTTTAATTATTTACCCTAACATCTCCTATGTCCCATTCCTTCTAATTTACTACTCAAGTGATGTATAGTATATTTTTCCCTTCTTGCCTGTTCTATCTCTAATTCATCTCCTTCTTCTCTGGATCAATGAAGATAGTCTTTTGTTTCAATGCCAGAGCTGTGAAAATTCTTCCAGAGATAATGATATTGAAATTTATTGGTATAGTTGAGCAATTCTGAGTTGTGAAATTTTAGCTCTAATTTATAGCAATCTGATCTGAGTATTGTCTTATTATAATATGGAAAAAGCTTTTTCTAGATATGTTTGATTTATTGTATATAATTTGTGGGAAACTTCAGCTCAGATCTCAAAGGGAAATGAATTGTCAAATTAAATATTACAAGTTATTAACAAAGGAATGGATAACAAAACACAAATCATCATTGTGCCATTGTCTGTCCATGACATGTCTTGAATATTGAACACAGTTTTGGCCATCACATCTGAAAGGATTTAACAGCATGAGAAAAAGTACAAAGAAAGGCAAAAAGGTAGACCAAAAAGATTAAGTGACTTACATATGTAGGCAGAAAAAAACACTGAGTAGAATAAGTAGGGAAGAGTTACAGAGAATATAATAGAAATTAATGAAATTTAATGGGAATTACATACATAGAGTAAGTATTCACTTTCTTACAACAGAATAATAGGAAGCACTGTAATCATAAGATAACCAGGCTGAGGAAACAAAGATTACCTTTTCACCAATGAGACTTATTCAATTGTGAAAAATCTTGACATAGCATATCTGGAGGACAAAGGTAAAAATGGATTTGAAAGCATGTAAAAATAGCTCATGGAATAAAAAAAAAATCTTCAGAATGCATTTTTGCTTGACTGTTGTGACATGGAATAGGGGTGGTCTCCCAAGAGTTGCTCTGCCTCTAGTAGGGAGATACTTCCTATAATATTTTGAATTTTTATTCCTGGCCCTCACTGTTGGGACAAACCAGAGACATACATAAAACTCAACTAAGGTCAATAGCAAAGTTAATGATACTGCAGTGATAACAGGGAACAAAAGTAAAAATATCTTTTCAAAGGTAGTTTTATTAAATTTTAAATGCAAAATAACATCTTTTTTTTAGTAAAACCCCAAACTCAAGTTCCTGAAGCATGAGCTCACTTAATCTTCAAAATCAAAGCTAACCCTGACTTTTTAAACAAGTCTTTGGCTGCTTTCTCAGATCACCAATTTCTTCAGCATTTTTTCTGTACTGAGATCTGTATTGATTTCTCTCCGTTTTTAATAAGGTCACTAAAAGTGAATATCACAATATCATAGCCTCCATGCATAATTCAGCATTTCTTGACACTGAAGCCAGCTAAATAAAGGAAGTTTGATTACTTTTAGAAGAAATTCCCAGAGACCTTATTTATAAAGTTGGTGAGTAAAACTTTGTTTTTTTCCTTAGATTAAACAAAATAATAAGAAAGATTTGAAGCCAATTTATCTACTTCAACTACTACACTTGCACAACAGAGTTTTCTGTCTTTTCCCAAAGTCTTACTTGAAGATTATAAAAAATTTACTAAAATATGTATTTGGCTTTTGGAAAGATCTTTCATAATCTTTAGTGTAACACCAAATGAACAACATGATCCAAACATTTTAATTTTTCTCTTGATAAAAGTGGAGCTCTTGGCTATTGAGGGTTTTCCTTCCTTAAGTATCTATTGTGAATAAGAAAACTCTGGAAAAAATTATCTTTCAAAACAGAGAAAGAAACAGTCTGAGAATCTGATCAATGACTACAGCAATATCTCCATGGTATAAGTCAAATCATGGAACAGTACCACTTTGCACCCTGGAGTAAATTGGTCCTCTAGCAGCTGCATCTTTATTGCTAAATACTATTCCAGTTGGGTACTGAAGGCCTCCAGCTAGAGAGCATCTTGGTCTCTAAAACTGAGGTCTTCATACAAACTACCTGTTAAAGACCCCACCAAACCTGACCTGCCAGACTTTGCTGAGGAATTATTTGCTGCATGTGTTAGTCACAGCAACCTAAATACACAGGCACGTTCTCTCCCTTTAGTAGTTCTCTCCCTTTAGTAGTTCTCTCCCTTTAGTAGTTCTCTCCCTTTAGTAGTTCTCTCCCTTTAGTAGTTCTCTCCCTTTAGTAGTTCTCTCCCTTTAGTAGTTCTCTCCCTTTAGTAGTTCTCTCCCTTTAGTAGTTCTCTCCCTTTAGTAGTTCTCTCCCTTTAGTAGTTCTCTCCCTTTAGTAGTTCTCTCCCTTTAGTAGTTCTCTCCCTTTAGTAGTTCTCTCCCTTTAGTAGTTCTCTCCCTTTAGTAGTTCTCTCCCTTTAGTAGTTCTCTCCCTTTAGTAGTTCTCTCCCTTTAGTAGTTCTCTCCCTTTAGTAGTTCTCACAGACACATTCCAGCAGCCAGGAGCTTTCCATATCATGTTTGCATTTACTATTTATTACAGAAAGAGCTTATCCCTTGACAGAGGAACATATGGTAATAGAAACATATTACAGTTAAAAATGTTTTATTAGAGACTCATTCGGTTTCCTGAATTAATGCTACAAATAGTTCTAAAAGGGCTACAATTTGTACTATAATCAACTTTGGCCTGGAAACCCTAATAATGAATCTATGATCTGGTCCTCTTCTAGTACTGTAAAGCATCTCTGTAAATGTCTAGAAGATTGCAAGACAGGAAGATATGCTGGGAAAAGCTCTGTCCCACAGAAATGTTAAGTTTTGTTTTACTTTATGATACTATACTTTTAGTAGAGTAACACTGTGTTGTTTTCCTTCAAAGATGTGTTTTCAGCTCTTACTTTGAACTATGACTAAAAGAAATGTGAAGAATACACAGTATCCTGTAACATAAATGCAAGGAAACAGCTGATTTATTTTCTTGAAGCATGTGAAATAAGATAATTTTCCTATGTTCTTGGAAAGGAAGTTTAGAACTCCACTTCTCAGTATTTATCTTTGTTCTTATTTCTTCCTAGTCACTATTATTAATTAGCTTTTGCATGATACCCTTGGGAATTCTGATTAACCAAGCACTTATGCAAAAATCAATCTTTCAATGGCAGGCTTTGTTAATCTTCCGAATCCAATTTCTATTTCTCACATTCCAAGTTTATTGATTATACTTCAAATTTCTTGGATCATCTGTCAGGTTTATTGAATTAATCTGTATCTAATAACTTAATTGCCTTGAAAAGCAGATGTGCTACTTCCACTGAGTGCTAAAATTGTGTTGCAGACATCTAAGGAAATGACAGCATACACATATATAGTTATTCAAAAACATTTAATTACCCAAATTTCATACCAAACTTCAGTGAGATTATGAGTATCAAGGGAGGAAAGAGTAAGTAGTCTGTAACATGTAAATAGAATCATAGAATCACAGAATAATCAGGTTGGAAGAGACCCACTGGATCATCAAGTCCAACCATTCCTATCAAACACTAAACCGTGCCCCTTAGCACCTCGTCTACCCATCCCTTAAACACCTCCAGGGAAGGGGAATCAACCACCTCCCTGGGCAGCCTGTTCCAGTGCCCAATGACCCTTTCTGTGAAATGTTTTTTCCTAATGTCCAGCCTAAATCTCCCCTAGCAGCGGAGCTTGTGGCCATTCCCTCTCGTCCTGTCACTTGGGAGAAGAGGCCAGCTCCCTCCTCTCTACAACCTCCCCTCAGGTAGTTATAGAGAGCAATGAGGTCTTCCCTCAGCCTCCTCTTCTCCAGGCTAAACAACCCCAGCTCTCTCAGTCACTCCTCATAAGGCCTGTTCTCCAGCCACTTCACCAGCTTTGTTGCTCTTCTCTGGACTCGCTCCAGAGCCACAACATCCTTCTTGTGGTGAGGGGCCCAGAACTGAACACAGTACTCGAGGTGCGGTCTCACCAGTGCCGAGTACAGAGTAAGAATAACCTCCCTGGACCTGCTGGTCACGCTGTTTCTGATACAGGCCAAGATGCCATTGGCCTTCTTGGCCACCTGGGCCACTGCTGGCTCACGTTCAGTCGCTGTCAAGCAACACCCCCAGGTCTTTCTCCTCCAGGCAGCTTTCTAGACAGACTTCTAGTCTGTAGCTGCACAGGGTTGTTATGCCCCAAGTGCAGGACCCGGCATTTGGCCTTGTTTAACCTCATCCCTTTGGACTCTGCCTATGATCTAAGTAAGGTCCTGTTTCTGCTGCTTTGCCACAGGGAATTTTCAGTTTCGGTCAGAGTTTGAGGTGAGCAGCCGATACTTTCTTATGAAGAAACTTTGCCATAGCCCTAAGCAAATTTATGATGCTCTCATACTTGGTGTTGGGCAGCCATAGCAAAAACTTATTTATCTGCTGTAAAAAAAGTACTATAGTCATGGATAAGAAAGGTAGAAGTACTGAAGAAAAGAAAGAGAAAATGGCTTGCTTGTAATTTTATAAGCAAAACTATTCTAATGAGAATCCTTTTCTATGTATTAGGAATGGATGAAGAGACTAGTGAACTGATCTATCGAATTTCAAAACTGTCCATAAGTTAATAAAGGACTGGAATTCCTTCTGCATAATCAAAAGGATTGTTTGATTTAATTATTTTAATTTAATTAAGCTCTGACTTATTGGAATAATTGAAGTCACTGACATAGTTACTATAAGTGGATACAGCTTTTTCAGGAATGAGAAGAATGAGGGCTGGTGTGCATCGCTCTGTGTCTAGAAAGAGGGTGAAGATACTGTAAGGTCATCTTTCTAGTGCAAGGTAGACCTGATGAAAAGCACTGGGTGGAAAGTAACCAGAGAAACCCCACAAACATTATTATGGTTGGTATTTACTTCGAACTATCAATACAATAAGATCTAGTAAAAGATGTTTTAATGAAGAGCTGAATAACAAAGCAGACTTCAGGACTTGATGTTGGCAAGGACTTGATTTTGCCTCCCTAAACATCTGCTGGGAATGTAGTACATCAACACTCAGATAATTTTTATATAAGAGTCTGTAGGTTTCATTCTAATCAAATAATAGTAATTCCTTGAAGATATCAGGGGAGAAGATAATTTGACTGAGAATAACCATAGAGAACACACAGGGTTTGTCATGCAGGGAATAGGGAAAAGGAATAGCAAGACCTGGTTCCATTAACTTCTATTACTCAGTAGGTAAGACTTCCCTAGTAGCTGATACCTGAATAAAGCCCATGTCACTTATTTTTACTATAGAAATCTTTGTGATATTTTCTCACATCAGTTTCTGAAAAGCAAGATAAGGAATGGTTTTCTGATAAAAATACCACAGGTGGATCCAAAGGTGATTGAAAAAAATACTTTCTCTGTGAAAAGATATCAAGGATTCTCTTATTCTTTTATAATTTTAAGAATTAAATTTCACGAAAAGAGACTGAAATTGCAGTCTGGGAAAATATGTGGCAGTAATGATGGTGGAGCACCAGAGGAGCTTACAGAGAGAAGACATGGGGTGTTGTGCATTGTTAGAAGTCCTTAAGAACTGCATAAATAAACATGGCAGAAATGAATTGTGCAAGGATAATCTTATCCTGGTTTGCCAGGAGGGACAGAATAAGGACTTGGAGTGATATCCAAGCCTACAGCTGTATGATCTGCTGATTATTCATGGGCATATGGCAGTCTGTTATTAGGTGATTTTCACATGGTTCCCCACCTTAAGATTTAAGGTTCTGTGATTGAGAACTTTTTCACACATTTATATTTCACATGAATTGTTCTGAATGGTAATACTACATTCCTGTACCTTTTGAATGACTATATGCAAACAGGAGCACAAGACCAAAAATTACAAAATACTAAACAGTACACAGAGTACATAGCCAATTCTTCCAGTCAGAGAGGGGTCAGTATTCATAACCCTGTTCAATAATTCACAAATCAATTAAAATAACATTATTATTCTCTCTTTCCACTTAGCAGTAACAATATGTAAAGGTCGCTTGCCATCTAGTTTGGGAGAAGAAGGAAATTAACATCAGAGTAAAACCAGAATATTCATTTTCTGTTACACAATGTGAGCGTGACATGATTTCCTACTAAGATGGAGTCTTCAGTAATAGCAGGACTGAGTTTTCACCTCACAGAGATGATAAGAATTTCTAAAATGCTGGACTGACCACAGAAATCTTGTAATTTCATGTATAAACAGTGGGAGCCAAAGATGTCAGAGGTGATTGGAAGTCTGATTTCTATTATATTGGGTGTCAGCAAAAATACTTCTAGCAATATTTCTGAAATATGAAAGAAGAATCTTTCTTCTTTTTGGTGCCCTTAGGTATCTATAAGTAAGTACTCACGTCAGCACTTCTCTAGGATTTTCAGGTGCAACTAGTGCTTTACTTCTGAAATTATTCCATTTGTCTTTTCTGTTTCTGTTAACAGAATGTCTCTTACTCTTTTCATGCTGACATCACAACCAGACAGTAAGGAAGAAGGAGCAATCGGAATGTGCTTAGTACAAGCCATCTTGCTGTGCAGCATGGAGCTGCCTTTAAATTAATAAATCTAAGCAGCAGATTTAGAACAGTCTTGGGCTAGCATTGTATTCATATGAGAGTTAGTAAGTCACGATAGTGTTGAGCTGTACCTTTTGTGCTTGCTGGCTTGGATTCTTGACACATCTATATTATGCTGCCTCTAACTGTGTTACTCTGCTCTACTTCCTAGTGTTTATTTTGAGTTTTTCAGAAGTTTCTTACAAGTTTGTGCAAAATATTCAATGACTATCTGCAGCTCCAGATAAATCTCAAAAAAATGAAAGGAACAGCTATTTTGTTTTTTCCTAGTTATAAAAGCTCTTTTAAAAAATACGTATTTATCCTTTGAAATATCATGAAGTTGCTAATGTTGCATCAGAAGCAAGGGATAAATTATTTCCTAAAAATACAACATTTAGGCCATTGTTTCTTTCAGTCTTCCATATTTCGTAGCTTTTTTTTCACTTCCACAAAATATTTTGAAAGCTGATAACCAATTTGTATTGATTCATTTGGCCCAAAGTTACAAAGTTCCTGCTTATTTTAAGGAAATAATGGGGGGTAGCGGGAATAAATGGTAATATTTATTAGTTCTGCTAGCAAGGAAAACATTGAAGAGTGATGTTAGATTTATTAACATGTACCAAGGAATCAACATGGATAAATCCGTTATATGGCCACCAAAAATTAGGTTCTGAGTTGTACTAAAAAATCTTTAGATTCAAGTCTCTGTTAAACTGCATAATGTTGGTTTTTTTCCAGTCTTTATTGATTGTGTCCTGGGCAGAAATTGTAATTTAGATGTTATTTCCTTCACTGTTAGAAAGCAGACATGTAAAGAGTCAGATGCCAGATGAGTTTCTCAGCAATCTTCTGCAGGAGTTCTTTCAAAAGCAAAATAGTAAGTGCTTTCTCTTTGAACTCTGTCATTTTCCAAACACTATAGGAAGCAGAACATCTTTGTCAAGTTAGCTTTTCACTGAAAACAGGCCTTGGAGACAATAAACTTTTCTGACAATCTAGTGTCACATTTATCTTTTCCTTTTTCCAATGACAGATTTAAAAATGTTAAGCATTTCTGTTATTCTCATGTTAGCATATGAAGTGTGAAAATTAATTTGCTTGCTAATTGAAAGATAATTGGTTTAAGGATAGACATTGTCGATCCAACAGGGAAAAAAAAAAACACCCCAAAAAAGAGGAAGAAAATAAGAAAATACTAGGTCTACTGGGATCCTGTAGGAAGAGGTAGCAATTTGTTTGGAAAAATCCATCTGTAATTCATCAGAAAAGGAGGTGTAAAAAGAATGTTCTGAAACAACCAGTTGAACTTAACGAAGGAGAGCGACGTGTATTTTCTTCTAAAATACATTCCTCATCTAGAAAGAGATTTCTGATTCTATTAATGATAAATTTAACAGTTAACTACTACCCACAGTGGATAAGACATCCACAAAGCATGAATAGTGTTGCTAAACCAAGATCTGTCCTTCACTTACTTACCACTGATAAAATTTGCAGGTGAAGTGCAAGGAAGAATGTGAAATATCAAGAATATTATAAAGCTTATTTATTCTGTCCCTAGAATATCCTAGTTAGTACTGAGATGTCAGTTTTGTCTTTGATTACTTCATCAAGTTATCTCAGCTATGCAGTATTAACTTCTTGGAAAACAAAACCTACAAACCCTTGAACTTTCTACCATGCTGTTTCACATGCTGAGGTTGGGAGAGCTATCTTGCTATTCTTCTCCAGATGAATTTTCATAGATGTCCTCTGCTGCAGTGCTTGCAAAAACTTAATCATCAGGGTTGTAAGTGGATTAAAACAATTTTCTATGCAGCCCTGTGTTTTTCTACTGTTTACTTTCCACTTCTTCTCTACCTTTCTTACATTTACACTGTAAACTATGTCAGGCAAAGATCACCTTTCCATTCTACAGTAGTAAAATAGTACATATCTAGTATAGTGGCAATCTAGACCAAAAGTAAGAGTAATACAAAATGTACCAAACTATTTTTGTGTATTGTGTGGTAAGTTGTTGGAAGTTACATCTCTTAGTAGATCATATGGAAAAAAATCATACAAAGAAAGATGACGGAGATAACTGAGGCAAAGAAGAAACTCTAGGAAATGAGTATAAGAAGTTTGTTGACAATCTTCTCTGAGTTTTAAAGAGAGTTAAATGAATAAAATGCACAAGTCACTATGAATATATCTAGGTCTTTTACAGTTATTAACATATAGAGATAATGGCCAAAGACCAACTTTCACTAACGGCACAAAGGCATCTTTCTGCAATACTTGTTTGGCTCTAGATGTAATCTTGCATAGCTCCCACAAAGAGAAGCTAAGTATGCTTCACCGTATGTAGCCCAGGTAAACTGAATGTCTGTGACTGAAGGTGGTATTATTTTCCTGAAACAAAATGGTATGGAGGAGGAATCCTGTTCTTACAGTAATCTCTAGTGGTTTTATAATTTAGTTCAGTTAGGCCCATATTTCAGCCCTTATATCTTTATAACTCCCTGAATCCTATTTGCGTGTTCTTTCAGGCCACCAGCACAGGTTGACTCGACTTGCCTATACAAAGAAAGCTCCTTTCCTGGATTTTACTTTTTTAAAAATACCCCTCCCTCCCTTTTTCTGGCTTAAACAGTGAAAATCCTATCTTCTCAGCAGTTCTGAAAATGAGCCCAGTGGCTTTTATCCCTTTTTTATATCTATACAAATAAAAGTTAAGTATTTGCTATGACTAACAACATGGTAGTAAGAATAAAATCTTTATTGATCACTGTAAGAGCATTAAACAGGTTTTGCAGAGTCACTAAGTTCAGTTATAATGTCGAAAGCTAAACAACAATAAAGATCTTTGATACAAATGCTGAAAGTATTATGAAATACAGAAATATTTGGTTAGTTAACTACATCTGATCATGAAAGACAGGACAAGAGCGAGCATAGGTATCAAACTGATCAGAAAGGAAAAGAATATAAATACATATTCATTTAAATATATTTAATGTTACATAAAACCTACTGGACCTGGCCATAATAGCACTGAAAATAAATTCATTTAGAAAAGGATATACTGGGCTGATTATGTATCCCTTGGTACCATTAACAATGTTTTAGATAAAAATATTAGTTCATTTGCTTATTAGACTATGTTTTAACTTTGTCTTGGAAAAACAAGTATGCTAAAATACATTGCCTGGTAGGCAGTAATCAGCACAATAAATTCTTCATTTCTAACCTTTCTTTTCACATGTAAATCCTTCCTGTTTCCATGATATTTACTACATCAGGTATGAAATGAATACGTACTCATTCCTAAAAGTGCAGTTAAAACAGCATTGCTTATAAAATAAAAAACACAATATAGGCTCATCAGATTCATAAACTCACAGGTAGGCTAATAATTTATTACCAATCTGTTGTTTTACACAACTGATTAGAAGACTTAAGCAAGGATTGACTAGATGAAATATCCTTTGAATATGTTACAAACTCAAAAACTTTGCCAAAGAAACTATAGCTGAAATAAGCACAGAAGACATTAGGTGAGAGGGAATTCAGAGAGAGAAGAATACAAATGACTTCATGAGATAAGAATAGAATCCCAGATTCTTGACCGCTCCCTACAAAATGCTGTCCATTAAAATGTATTAAATTGCACAAGACTCAGGTCTTGAGCTTTCTGTTATTTCAATGCTGTGTCCAGTATAACAGACACCAGCTTTTTCAAAGTGCATGAAATCAAAATGCAATTTGGGTGGGCTTTTTTATAGAATGAGGGATAGTTGTTTAAAAGAAGAAAATAAAAAGGAATAAAATAGTGCCATTCAGTAAGTAATAGGAGATATTAGACACACCAATAGGACATTTTTGCCAATCTTATAAAATATACTCATCTTTTGAAACCAAGAGAGTTTTCCTACTAATAATGAAGATGTGAGCTTAAGTAGCTTTTCTAAGGTATATTCAAGGTATAGTACAGCTGTCATGTAGCAAGACTCTAATGCACTTGGAAACTTCAATATAAATTTCAACATGTAGAGGTTTGTTTGAGGACATTAGCAATAATCTAATCTACTATTTCAAATTTAATTTAGTTTTAAGAAGGGTTTTTTTACACTTATAATGTGTCCCTGCCACAGTTGCATGCTGAGAGTACTGCACATCACATTAGATTAAGGTCAATTAGCAGTGTTATAAGGGCATTTTTCATTCCACTGTCTCTTAGTCTGTCTTTTTTTAAATGAGGCAGTGCTGCAATTTTGTAATTAAAACCCTGTGTCTTGAAGCATATCAGATGAGAGACCTTGGCTGGCCTCCAAGAGTGATTAAGGCTATGATTTTTGGCCTAAAGGGTCATGAGGAATCAGAACTTCACTGACCATTTAATCAGAACTGATTAAGAAGTGGTGGCTTGCTCTCTGTTTGGTATTCCATTACCTAGTATGTGGAGCTTATAATAGGGAAGTATTGCTCTGTCAGCAGCCCTAGGAAAAATCATCCTTTAAAAAACTTTGTTGAAAACATTCTTCAAAATCGCAGATTTACAGTATTTTATACTTTAGTTTAGGAATTTGAGAAGAAGGTGAGTTTTAGAAAATCCTTAGAATCCAATTGATAGAAAGGTGAGTATTTCCAAGACATTTTTAAGGCGTAAGGACTTGGATGCTGCAAAATTCTTGAGACGTTTGGTGTGGCTGCCACAACTATCTCCAAAGTACTGCAAAGGCAGAAGAGGGGAACAATGGCAACAGGTCAGAATTCACTATTCTACAAGTTGTTTTAGGGACAACGCAAAGAATGGAAAACACGGTCAAACAAGTGATAACCAAGAAATATGCAACTTGTCTGTCTGTGTTGCACATGCCCTCATATGCCCACTGTGTCTTGGATGACAGGCTACTGCTATCCCCTCTGGAGAGCCCTCTCATTCAATTGATAAAAAGATTCATGAAAATGCTTGATAGTTCAGCCAAGAAGTCAGTTAACATGGACCATAGAACTCACAGGAAATGTTTCATATTATCAGGAATGGCAATGATTGCAATGAAACAGGAAAAATCCTCCCCATGTTTTTTTTTCACTGCATAACGGAAGATATTTCTTGTAGTTGTTGAAAACATCTCAGAATCTTAGCCTGGTTCTTAGTAAGAACAAGGACATCAAAGTTTGAATACCTCTACCTCTGCAAACCATTTTGTTTACTTTTGTGTAACTCTGGTTGGGGCACTGGGAGAGCACAGATTGCAAACAAGGAATTCCTTTGTCCATGTTAGTGTATGTGTGCATATATATCTGAGTATACATGTATCAGTAATTTAATTCTGGACCTGCTCTGTGAAATATTACAGCCCAGAATACCAGGTGTGAAAGTGATGGGGTTTTCTCTGTTCCTGTAGTCAAACCAGTGACCATCATGAGTAGAAAGATTCTCATTGGCTTTATTTGGGGTAGACCAATGGTAAACTGATGGTGTGTCAAAAGCAGCAAAGAAAAATGCATTTTTAATTGACTTTATCATCTTCTATTGGACTGTCATTAGAGGACAATTTTCATAATATGCATACTCCAGAGCTATCTGATCTTGCTTTAAATGTCATACAGACCTGGGTATGTATTATTATGCTTAATAATGTATATTATAGCCAGCGATGTTAATAACGTTAATGCACTGGACCATGTTTTTACAGATTAATGAGTTTATGACTTAAAAGTTTACAGTTTAAACAGAGCAAGCAATGAGCCAGAAATAAGTAAATATTCTTTAACAACATTAAGACTAATAAGACCACCAATGAATTACTTGGCTGCCTGTTCTGCCTAGAAATGGATTGGCAGTCCGAGGAAGGCCTTGAAAATAGGAAATCTAATTCTGTTAGTCGTACAGCTGGAATAATGCATAGTTGTTAACTGTGATCAACATGCAGCAAGATAGTAAATTAACAAGCTATAGAAAACCAACAGTGGCAAGCGGATGAACAACTCTTGGATTTACAATGGTGAGCTGAGAATCATTAGAGTTTCTAGGGGATCAGTGGTCCTTGGAGAGTGAATAATAACTAATATGGTAGTGCAGTAGAAAGACATACCCTGGAAAGTGAAAATGGTGCACAAACTTTTGACTGATTAAACCAAGAAAACAAATATACTAATGACTGTCTTGTTTTTCTGAAAATGTTGGCTATGACCTGAAAGCTAATGCAGGTTACACCAGTGATAAATTCTAAAGGTCACTCTGATAACATTACAGATTAATCACATAGTCTGGATATTTTTAAACAATCTAGTCTCTTGAGCTTTATATAACTTAGTTCAGGAGAAATATGCAGTTTAACTATGGGTTTCTTCAGAGAGTTCAGGGAAGACAGGTGACAAATAGTAGATCACAATGAGATGTATATGGTATTTCTCTTTAAAATCAAGGAGAAAAACTAGAATTTTATAGACCTACAGTTTAAAATTAATCCTCATGAAAATAAATAATTAAAACTACGCAACAAGAGTAACAACATTGTTCAAACAGAAACACATATTCAAACATATCATTTTTAACCATATAAAACTTAACAAGGAGATGAGTGATAGTCAGCATGGTTATTTCAGGAACAAATCAGGTCAGATAAATAAAATTGCATTCGATGCCTGACTTTTTCTAATATCCAAACCAGAGAAAATTAGACTAAGGGACTGGAGAACAGGCCTTATGAGGCACAGCTGAAAGAGCTGGGGTTGTTTAGCCTGGAGAAAAGGAGGCTGAGAGGAGACCTCATTGTTCTCTATAACTACTTGAAAGGAGGTTGTAGAGGAGGGTGCTGGCCTCTTCTCCCAAGTGACAGGGGACAGGACAAGGGGGAATGGCCACAAGCTCCATCAGGGGAGGTTTAGGCTGGACATTAGGAAAAAGTTTTTCACAGCAAAGGTCATTGGGCACTGGCAGAGGCTGCCCAGGGAGGTGGTTGATTCACCTTCCCTGGAGGTGTTTAAGGCACGGGTGGACGAGGTGCTAAGGGGATGTTTTAATGTTTGTAGGGCATGGTTGGAGTCGATGATCCGGTGGGTCTCTTCCAACCTGGTTATTCTATGACTTTATGATAAATAAAATTACCTGTAGATGGGTTGTTAAACTGTTGGAATACCATGTGAAAAGATAAGTATCTATAGTTTTCTTTCAGTAGCTTTATGAGATCTGCAGTGGTGGGGTCTGGATATAGGATTGTTTAGTATTATATTTTCAGATTATTTGTAACTGAAAAGACATTCAAATATGTTGGGGAAAAAAAGCATTCAAAACATTCAAATGTATTTTGAAGTTTTCAAACTGACCAAGTAAATGAAGTTAGATAATCAAACGGATTGTGTAATTACCACATGGTCTGTTTCCTATTGTTCCCTCAAAATAAAAAAGAAATATTATGGCTCTTACACATGCACAGCTAATGGGGCTTGAACTATTGAAATTAGTGAGAGTCTTATTCCTGAGTGTCAAGCCCACAGGGACTTCAAGTGTGCTGTATGTGAAGATGGGGTCAATACTAAGAGTCAAGCCAAAAACTTTGGAATTCAGATTCCATATCTTACTTAGAACTCCATGTAGCTTTTCTCATATTCAGCATGATTTTTATTCTTTGGAGAACTTGCCATAACCTGATAACTCTCTTCACTGAGAAATTTCTCCTTAGAGTAGTAGTTTATCTACTTGCTGTTAGTTCTTCCACCTCATTAAAGTTAACTGGGCACTAAGACTGATTTCCCACACAGGCAAATGAAAGTCATGGGATGTTCCCAGGACAGTATGGGACAATAGGAGAGTAAGAGAATTTCAGTGCTGCTTTAAATTCCCTTCTCTGGGTAATGCCAGGAGGAAGATTTATACGGTTTAGTGCTGACATCAGGATGTTTCCAACACATTCAGCTTTTCTCCAGCACTACTTTTGCTATAACAAGTACATTATGATGACGGAGACTTAACTAGCAAATCTTCTTAAACAGAAGAAAAGCTTAACTAATATAAAAGCGAATAATAGAAATCTTTGTGTTTAAAAACTGGAAATTAACTCCATGAAACAATTCCAGTCACATGCAAAATGCAGACCATCTGTGACTATATTTATTTTTTTTCTTAAATGTCATTGTGAATAAAGACAAGTATGACAGTGTACTTTAAGGTTCTTCAGAATAAGTTCCAGAAAACAGTTTTTAATCTTTTTTTATTTACAGCTTGTTTTATCCCTGTCTAGTTCCACTGATTTTATATGAATTTGATGCTGACAAGATGCAATATATTTTTCACCTTAGTTGGGGTGGATATATTCAGATATTCTCTTCATTCTATATGTAGAAGGTCACTGTGATTCGTCCTATTTTAGTGTTGAATGAAGATATTTTAACTGGAAGCAAATATTTGAGCTTATTGTTCTGAAAATTAACAAATGGATTCCATAAATTCTAGAGGCTGAATGAAATACTTTCTGGTATATCGTCATCAAAATGAACTTTTTCATTGGAAGAAAGGTAGTCTTAATGTATGCAACTGTATGCTGTTAGTGTCCTCAGATCATTTGCAGAGTTCCAGGTCTTGTAGTTGTTACCTAAGGCTTATTATGACTTCTATATGTTTGAATGGAAAGTGCAAATTATTCACATGGGGGAGTGTAAGACGAGTTGATAGCACAAAGCCCACTAAAAAGGAGGAACCTTGTTGTCTCAGCTTTTTCATGTTTATTTCTTAGCCTCTCATCCTTTTCATTTTCTTTTACATAAGCAAGCCTCAAGGAGTCATAGATATTTTTTTTCTTTTATGTGCAGTTTTATGGTTATTTTTGTTTAATAACAGACTTATGGTTTAAAGATTTGTGACTACTCCAACAGCAGCAATTTTCTGGTTTTTATTGTATTATATCTACAACATTTTCGTGCACATTTTAGGTTGACAAAGTGTATTCAACTGACCATTAGATATTTATCTTCAGTTGTAGGTGCAGAGCTTTCTGACTCTAAAGCACATTCAGAAAATGATTCTGTGCTATGACAGGGAGCATGTTCTAACTAAGATATTTTGAATGGATTCTTGTCGTTTTATGAATGAGAGCTCATGGCATTAGAGGATGGTGTGTAAGTATGACTCAATTGTTTTCTAAGTGATAACCATTAATTTTGGTTCAGAAAATTGGTCAGAGAATGTTCACTTATTTCTTCCTTATACATTCAGATCTATTGAGTTAAAGATAAAACTAATAGAAGATTAAAAAAAAAAGTTTAAGAAATTCAAGAACAGTGTAATTCTAAAATCAGAGAAATGACACAAAAACTTTCCTGAATGCATAAGAAGCAGAAGTATTTACTGTAGCCTAGAGTAATCCAGTAAATTTTCAAAGATTAAATGAATTATCAAAATGTATGAGGCTACAGCTGGGCAGCTGAATGAATCTGTGACATTGCTGTTCACAATGCCAAATAGTTGGTAAAAGTAATTATTTAAATGAAAAAGAGGTTGGAGGACTTTTTTAAAAAACTGATTTGTCACCTGAAAAGGTCTTGCAGTAGTTGAGCACTAAGAATTGCAAAGTAAGGGTTCTTTTCACTTGTGTGATTTCTGAACTTAACTACTGTTTGTAAGATCTTCTTAAAGTGGCCTAACAGTAAGAGAGAATGGAAAGTCATGTCAAAATTTTAATAATGACTACAGGAAATTCCTAACCAGTAAATGTAGTGGTAGAAACTATAGCAAATAAAAGAATTATTGGTAATGTGGATCAATATGATATAATGGGAAAGAGTCAAAGTGATTTTTCTGGAGGAAGCTTTTTCCTTTAAAAGTCGAAAACTTCCTGAAATATTTTAGAGAGCAAATGAATTAATGGGTAATACCTGTGAGGAGTGTAAAGGGTTTTAATAAAACTAATCTGTTGTGAAATAAAACAAATGAAGAAGGAAAAAAAAGGAATTAAAAAAATGACCATACCTTAATAACTGACTAAAATATAAGGAACTGGAAATAGGGGGGCAAAGAAGGATGTTTTCACATTGAATAGGTGTTCTTATGGGTTGCTACAATGATCCTTACTAAAACCTGAGTTTATCTTTTTCTTAGGGTATATAGTAAAAAGATAAATAAAGATAAAGCAGAAGTGGCAGAAATTATTATTGACAATCCATTTTAATGAAGATGTGACAAGGAAGATTGCAGATATATATCACTTAGTGATGTGTTAACAAAAAGTATGGTGGAATTTAGTGCAGATAGTTGAAAAAGCCTGCACCAATAAAGTAAATTTTTCTAGCTACACACATACGTTAGTAGGCTATAAATATCCTTTTACAATTTAATAAAGATTTCATGGAAACATCGAATGGGTTGGGTTGGAAGGGACCTTAAAGATCATGCAGTTCCTACACTCCTGCCATGGGCAGGGACACCTTACACTAGACTTGGTCACTCTGTGTTCCATCCAACCTGTCCAGAACACCTCTAGGGATTGGACTTTCACAACTTGTCTGGGCAGCCTGTTCCAGGTTACTTCACCATCCTTATAGTGAAAAATCTTTTCGTTATTGCTAATCTAAATCTACCCCTGTTTCAGTTAAAGCCATTACCCCCTGTCCTACCGCTACATGCCTTTGTAAAATCTCCCTCTCCAGCTTTCTTTTAGGCCCCCTTTAGGTGCTGGAAGGCTTTTATAGGATTTATAGCCTTTGCTTCCCCTGGCTGAACAGCCCCAAGTCTCTCAGCCTGAAATTGTTCTGATTATTTTTTTAAAATATCAGCTTGTTAAGTTGGGTACAGAGTGCAGAAAATACAGTTACAATATTGTGTAATTCTATCTTGTGACCATTATTTGTAAACTGAGTCTGTACCCACATAAGCATTTCAGCAATGCACTTCTCATCCTAATCATACCCACCTGCTATATGTTATCCTGCAAGGCAGTCTCAGAGCCTAGAAAATTACTTTTTTTCTTTATGAAACAAAGCCATTTAAAAAAAGCTACTTATGGATGTTTGGCTGCAGAACAAGAACAGACGTAGTCTCCAGTAAATTCTACCTCTTTCCATATATATATAATATACGTTCTGGTTCCTCAGCCTGGTTAACTTCTGCCACTATAGGACTGTACCACTGGTGAGTGTAATTGTAGCATTTGCCATCCCATGCCTGGGAGTATATAACAAACCCAGCCATTATACAGAGAAAGATTGTGCAAAGGAGTAAGACGGGAAAGGCATAACATCTTGTGCATGAAGGTAGTCAAGGAGTCTTACAATGTAGAGATGAACATGAAAGACATGAAGAAGAAAGGGTACTCATCATGCCTGGAGACCTGGAAGGCACTCAAACAGGAGCCAGTCAGCTGTTTAGAGAAGTTTAGTTAAAACCGGTGACTAGTATCAGCAATATTCAGATAAACCTCTCACTCTTTGAGAACATAATGATGAGTAGATTTCAAGTCACCTTGGAAAGCAGGATCCTGTCATCCTGTTTTGCAAGGAAAATTGAAATATGAAAAAGGTAAAGGTGTTTGGTCAAGTTCATGCAGGAAGAAAATGGCTACAACACAAAATGCATGTCTCCTAAACTCCATCTCTGTGCTTGCCCTGACACTAATGAATGTCAAAGCTTTGCCTGGAAGTAGTGGTGGATGAATCAAGCTCTCCATGCCTTTTAATAAAGGTGTCTGAGATATATATGACTGAGGGTCTAGTAATTGCATGGTTAACACTGAAAGGTTTTAGATAAAGCAGAAGACAGGAAAAAGCCTTCATTTATTTTCAATTAGAAAAGTAGGCCATGTATAATGAATTCAGGCAGGAAAACTGTTCCAGTCAGAGTCAGTTTAGGTTCAGAGGATAGTGAATTGGAACTCTTTCAGAGGGCTACTCCTGAGAAGAGATGAAATAAATAACACAGCATAAGCAAAGTAATTGTGCAGATGGTGAAGGACTGTTATTTATTAGCTACTTAAATTGTTTTAGCTTCTCACTAGTCTCCTATTAGGAAGGGAGAGCTTATTTTAATGGGCTGAGTAAATATTTAAAAATTATCCTGAGAAAATTAAACTATAAGGCAGTAGAACTGACAGGTACCGAGGAGTGTGATAGGTGCCTGTCTTCCATAAGCTTTATTCCTAACTGGGAGAAATCTACTCTGACACTAGTGTGTCCTTTGATCTAGCAGATAATGATGAAGAAATGGAAAGCTGGAGATTAAAAAAAAATATCAAATAAGATCGAATAGAATGGACCACTTATTTTTTTTCCTCATGACAGTCCAAGTAAGGTACAAGTAGGGCAGAGGTAAATCTCAGGGGAGTGTCAAAAGATACATGTTATCACAAGCATTTCTATGAACTGTGGTTTAATTTGGTTTCAGATTGCTGGGATTTGTATAAGGCTTCTGACAAAGCACGATGAGTTTCTGCTGTGGCTTGAGTTAATTTTACTGGGGTCATGCATGAATTAATGATTTTTTTTTTTATGCATACCTCCATGAAGCAAATACATTTTCAGGAGTGGTAATAGATTAGGAAGACAGCATTGATGAAAAAAAGCATACCAAAGACTTGTTTTCTGTGGGTTTTTTTTTTCCCTACGCGATTTTTGTGGGATATTAACACTTCTCTGTGCAATATTTTTCTTCTCATGTCTTCTACTGAGCTGCTGGTCTGTTTGGATTACAAGCAGCTCAGATGTCTTGCCTCAGCATGTCCTCTCTGAGCAGCAGGAGAATGTGTAGAGTGGTCAGATCTGTCTGTTGCATCCAAGTAATCTGTCCCCTTATTCTATTGGTGTTGAAACAACACTCTGCATAAATATGATTCTTAGTTTTAAAATAGTGCTAAACTGATGACAGTCTGTCTGAGGACAGCTGCTTTGCTCTAGCACACATCAGTTCTCACCATACTGCATGAGTAGTTAATTAAAATATGTGGAAATATTCCAGAAAATGCTTTTCCACGTAATGCCAATTGTTTCTTGCCCTACTTTTTTTCATTGGTAGTTTTTAAACCATAGAACAGTTCTATAATAAATATGATCAACTTGAGGTTCTTAAAACCATGAATTAGACCCACATTTCAAAAGAGAGACTGATGGTTAGGTTGTCTTTTCATTTTGAAAACTTTCCTCTTTGGTTAAAAATTCAAGCTTTTCTTTAACACTCTAATGCCTAGACTCTCATAAAGACATTTGAAGCTTAAAAATCTACAATGAATTGAGAGTATTTGAGCTCTTTTAAAATATGAAAGCACTAGAGGTTTCCAGGCATCCGTCTATGTTCCTTTATGGGTGAATTGTGCAAATGAAAGACCAGAAGTTTACAGACTCGTAACAGCATTCCAGAAGGTGAAGTTTTAAGGAAAGTGAATTTTTGAAATAGTCCTAATGAAAAACCTGGAATCAGCAGTGCTGGCTGGTTAAACAAGTAAACAGAGCATAATTTATTATTTTCATACTAGCTAAAGCGTAGGTTTCCAGACTGTCTTGTGGGAACCTTTTTTAACGTGCTGTCTTCTCTCATGAGCCCTATCCTGCTGAGTGAGTCATCTAATTAAATCTATGTTTAACAAGTACATATTTTGTTCCCCATCTAGACACCCTGTAATTTTACCATTAATGGAACGAAAAATGTGTAAAGTATTGCCTTTTCTACCCACTCCATTGTTACTCCAACTGTCCCCATTTTGTCTGTAGGTCCTGCTGTAAAACCTCAGCTTTTTATACTCCTCTCAACTCCTGAGCTAAGGTTTGGATGCCCCTTGCTAACCTTGCCTGGAAATTATTCATTTTCCCAGAATCTACCAGGTAGCCAGGGTAAGAGTTTGTCATGCCCCATCCCTCATTAGTAAACAGCTATTTAACTGCCTCAAGCCTTCACACTGATCATTTTGGTTGTCCTTTAGAGCTTCCATAATGTTGTTTCAGTTTGTCAGCTTTCAGCTGGTCGTGCATCAAAGACAGCTGGCTGGCAATCTATCACACTGCTTTATGCGCTGCAACACACTTTGACTGACACAAGCTGACATGATCCCACACTTGGTGGCACAACAGCTTAAAATATGGGAGTGGGTCATGCCAGCCCTTTTAACACACTTTACTCTTTTCAGACCCAGATCCACCTCTTTTCCTCTATAAAATAAAAACACCTCTCAGCTGCAAAAAGTAAAATGAAAATAAACCAACCCATTTCTTTGCTTCAGCAATGACGAATACTGAATTTGAGTATTTATATGAAGATTTGGTATTACTAATCCTTTTTTAAAAAAGTATATCTAGTCTTTGTTCAGTATAGGAGGTCTGGAAGGATGAAATCTTACAGGAGTAGGGGAGGTGGGAAATGCTCTGAAAACAAAACAGATGACTTAATCCTGTCTTAAGTTTGTCCTGCTACAGTCTCTGTATGACTCATTGCTAGTCACTTAGGCTAGATTTTTAGAGGCATTTGGATGACAAGCCCTCATTTGAATGAATAAATGTTTTATCTTTAATACTTTTAAATAACTTTAAATTCTAAGTAAGTTTAGTTTCTCTTTTTTTCTGAATTTTCTTATTGGAAAATTCACTCTCTTCTCACAGTTAATGGAAAAAAATAATAGGTTTAGGAGTATTACAGGCACAACTGAGGAAGATAGATGGACAGTATCACTTTTATTTTTCCCTATTCTAGTAAAGACTCCAGATTTATAATGTACTGGGAAAATTCTAGTAAAAAGCCCTCAAAGCTCCCGTATTTTTCTGAGTGCATAATTTTGATATTCTGACACTATTTTTTTGGCATGTGGCATATACTCTGCTGGGTGAGATGCCTTTACTCACAATGTACCTTGTGGCTACAAGACATTTGTGTTTTAACTTCCTTTCAGGTACGGTCTGTTCATTGAAACTTGAATGGTATGGCAGTCTGTTGCAAAGAGAAAGGAGCTTGGTTTTGGTTCTTTGCTTTTTTTTTTGTTAACAAGAGTCTGGCAGTGTTTTATATAGATAGGAAAATCTCATCCTGTTACAGATGGTCTTTCTATTTCTCTTATTCAGTTTTGGCCACTATAAACTTCATTTTTTAAGTACCATCTTCTTTTTCAAAGCTAAGAAAGGTTATTCAATCCTTCCTATCTCTAATCTGCCACCCCTTCAGTTTTCCCTCATTTTTGCAACATCCTATATGTGCAGTCATGGATGTTTAAGAAAAGAAAACAAATTTCCCTGTAAAGACTCTGACAAATGTTCAGCCATTACTTCAATGCATAAGTATATCATTATCTTAATTCGATCTGAGTAATTTTTAAACTCTCCTAAGTTCAAGTTAAGACACTTGACTTGCAACAAGAAAAGTTTCTTAGGGCTGTGAAGGAATAAAACTACATTTGTTATATTTCATATTGAATCTGCAAGATAAAGTTCAGAAAGGTATACCTAACACAAAACAAAGGTGAAGCCATAAGGAAAATAACCTTTTGTTTTCAAAGCTCACTTATAGCCCAAGTCTTACCACTTCTTAAATTTATGCATAAATACATATCTTGATGAGAACTACTGATGAGAGTTGCATAAATCATCCTTAATAATTGAATGCAGCTGTCATATATCTACAATTTGGGGTCATGTCTGCCTGCCTTGCTACATTTGGCAGAGTATGATAGTTAGGTTCCCTCATAAAAATAAGATTTACAAAAAAAGATTTGCAGAAATTATTATCTCTTCAAGAAATTTCAGATCCATTTTTAATTGATATAAATTATATAGCTCTGCTGAAGCCAGTGGAACCCTGCTGATACATGCCTGCAGGAAATCTATCCTTCCAATCCCAGGTCAGGTTTGGCAAGAGTTGCATGACCCCTTATTCTTTCGCTTTCATGATCTCCAAAATATTTTTATAGTTTTGTCTTGGTGGGAAGGTTTCTTCAAGTCTATTTTGACTTCAAATGTTTTAAACCAAAATATAGTTATGGCAGAAGGGAAATGTAAAACATTTTTGTTTATATAGATAATGAAATGTTTTAGTAAAAACATCAGCATGATTTAGTTCTGGTCTACAATTAGCATAGCCTAATTATGTTCGAAGGCACACTATTCCTGTCTACATATAACATATTTATAAAAGGGGAGAGTGTATGCTTTCAACTCAAAGGAGGAAGCAGAATTATACACTTTGGGTAAGTGAAATATTGAAAGAAGCAATTAATATATCTTATTATATCCTTTTGCACATAGTTGCATTTCATCTTGAAAGCAAAGTTAAAAATAGTATAGCTGCTATTTGTGCCTTACCTTTCCACACCCTGTGAGGCTTTGACAGATGACTTAAAACTCTGCATGGAAAGCAGATACAGTAGGGTAAACGAGAGAAGGATTTCACCCTCATTCATCTGTTTTCTAAGAATGATGTCTAGGATGGAGGATGAGTATATACTAACATAGGGGAGAAGGTCAAGAAAAGGTTTCAGTTTACTTAGTTGAATCAAGCCCAGAAACACTCTTGTACAAATCTATTGTGCCAAATGTAGTCCTAGGATTGATGAGGGAAAACAAAAAATCCTGATGGAAACTAGATTTGCAATGTTTTCGTATGTAGAGAAATGCCTTCTGGACCCCAAGTTTATGTCGTGAAGAATAAAACTTGATGTAAACCATCAATTTTATCTTAAGATGCAGAGCTATAAGGATTTTTTCAGCTGAATATCTTAATATTGGTTATTTGACTATGCATAAGAAACTACACATATGTAAGGAGACAGTGAGAGCTTTAAGTATTAATATTAACTTAAACTGCACGCTTTGTAGGGTGTGGATGCGCTTTCTGTCAGGACTCACACAGATGTTGCTGAACTTTCCATTGCTTCTTTAACTTTTGCCAAAAAAAAAAAGTGAACGGTCAAAGGCCTAATTCAAGTGCAGCCGTTGTCTGCTGCAGTCTCTGCTGGGAGCGTGTAGCGGAGAAGGCACAATTGTGACTTTTAAGTAAATTTCCCCATTCCCATTAGGGGGATTTGTTGCTCTGCGCTGCCAACACTTCTGCTACCCTTGAGGCCGCTGTGTTTTGCCAGGGATCTGGAGCACATAAAGGAAGCAACAGGGCTCTTGCAATCTCCATCTCAAATGTTTTCCTCCTACCTTCAGCCACAGGCTCCAGGGATACTTAGCAGACCCATGTCTTCTTTCAGTTGGTGAAAGGAGGCAAGAGGACAGATTAGGCTGGGTGTGAGTGGAGCTGGAATTGGGTTAGTTTTTCTCCCTCTGCCAGACTGGAATTTACTGATGGGTTTGTGACTTAGTGGTGAGACAGCAAGCATGCAGGTTTTTTTTTCCTGAGGGTGGTGGTGGATAAAATAAAACCTAAAACAAATGAAGACAGAAACCTATGAGCTTCCTGTACCTTTCAGTGTAATAAATGTCTTTATACTATTATATATAAATCATAACTGGATACAGATATAGGTGTGATAGAGGTTAGGCGAAGGAAGCTCCATCTGCCACTTATGTCAGAGTACTGCAAATGCCACCCACAGATTTTCTCCATATAATGAATGAAAAGGATGAGGATGGGGAAAGCAGGAGTGTAATTTACCTAAGATTTATATTGCCTAATGCTGTAGACCTCTGCAGTCATTCATGTTACCAAGGAGCACTGGACACTCAACAGGGAGACAGGGACACTCCGCTGTTCTGTGTTGATTACACACAAGAGAAGAAAGGACCGTTGCTTGCCAGGTACTTATGGGGCTGAGGCTATCTGTTGCATTTGTGAGGAACTCTTCTGCTATCATTGGTGTAAAATGATTCAGATGGCAGAGTGGTGAGTGAAAGCAGGCAGATTTTTGAGCCTACAAAGGACATGGGGAATAGTAGGTGGCCACGCAGTCCCAAACAAAGAGTCAGGGGAATTGTTTCATCCAGAATGCTTGCAAGAATCCTTTTTCTTAACTGAAATTTGGATGTTAAATAGGGAGGTGCACATAACATGCAGCTAGAGATGCTGGAAAGCGTCCAAAAATGTGGGTGGCAAGGTGAGGCACAGGAACATTGTCAGATGAAAGAGTGAATCCTTCAAACCGGTTACAATGTCAGGATATGAACCCATCAGGACGCTTTCTCTTTGACTGAAAGGACCTTTGAGGAAGTGTGTTGAAGAGACATATCTTGGAAGAGGCAACCATGCATTACATTTCCTCTTCTTCCTTTTTTTTTTTCACAGGAACATCTGCGCAGCAAGTGTTTTGAAAAACTGCTTGCTGTTTGCCTGTCTTCAGCAGGGTCTCTGGGACACTTGCTACCTTGTTGGGAGAGGTTAAATTTGGAGACAACAAAGAGAAGTCAACTAAGGTCAACTTGACACGTATGGCAAGAATAAACCAGTATATTGCCCTTTCAGATAAAATAAAAATACTGCATCACCCGCCACAATTTGCCGTGTGTGAAAAAGAAGGTATGCAACTATTAGCCGTGCAGTGTAGATCAGATTTATCAGTCCATAGAGTTGTTACCTTGGGAAATGGGGGTAAGAGCCTGAAGACTGGCACTATGCCTCTATCTCAACATGGCTCAGGAAGGACCAGCCAAAAGAGAGAAAACTGCAACAAACTGCAGGTGGAGATTGATGGGGCAAAGCAAACTTGGGAGGACATTTCCTCGTAGCTCACTGCAGCAGACCAAGGCAATGGCTCTTAAAGAAAAGATTATTGAGGGAGGCTGAAAATTCTTCTAGATAGGAAATACATGGGGGAAATTACAGATTGATTAAAGAGCTCTCAGTCTTTCACATATTCTTGTATATTTTTTTCCCCACTGAAAACTGTGAAATGGGAGAGATTTTTTTCTGGAAAATGGCTTAAAGGCTAAGAAAAGGAAAAAAAAAAGAAAGAAAAAGACAAAAGATGTTGGCACTCATAGATATCTCTAGTCAATTCTAGATACCTGCAATAAAATACTTCCTAATCTCAACACAGTGGCTTGCTTGACTAGATGGAACTCTTTTTAATAATCCAAAACACCAGTTTTAACAACTTTTTCAGTCTTCTATAACTGTGAAAGTTCTTTCTGGTATATTTTTAGCAACCTTATAGATTCCTATCTTTCCAAAACTAGACTTTTTAAATGAAATGAATTATTTTGTACAGTTTTAGGGAATCATCCATAAAATATCCACCATACGACATCCTACAGTGGTCTGTTCAGTAATACCTTCCTTATTTAAAACTTCCTTATGAAAAGCCTCAGCAGGCCCTGGAAAATCTTAGTTCTTAGTTTATGATCTCCTAATGTTCACATTGAGTACATGTGCAGCTCAAATTGCAGTGCTGACAGTTCCTTATTTCTACTACCAAAACCTTTAAACCTCAGTGCAGGAGTCTATGGGTAGCTAGGAATGCTGCCTTTGCAATTAGTACATGCTTAACATTAAATATTGTCCTAAATTACTTAAGCTTCCCTTTCAATTACAAATTAGGGGCATTCATCCTCGCAGTATTTTATACAATGATTTACATTGTATCTATTGAGAAATGTACTTTATGGTAATCAGTGTGTTATATGACACTAATGTATGCAGCATGGGCAACAAACAGGAGGAGCTGGAAGCTACCATGCAGCTCAACATCAAGAAATGTACAGAGTGTGAAGAGCTGTCTCTGAAGAATAGCAACAAGAGGTATGGATCTGATGGAATTATTGGATGTATGCATCCAGAGGGTTATGGTCAACAGTTTGATGCCTGATGAAGACCAGTGACAAGTGGTGTCCCTCAGTGGTCTATACTGGAACCAGTACTATTTGATATTTGTTTGCATCAAAGACACAGACAAGTTTGCAGATGACACCCACATAAGTGTTGAGGTAGACATACTTGAGGGACAGGATGCCATCCAGAGGGACCTGGACAAGCTTGAGAAGTGGGCCTACGTGAACATCGTGAGGTTCAACAAGACCAGATGCAAGGACCTTCACCTGGGTAGGGGCAATCCACAGTTTCAGTTCAGGCTAGAGGATGAAGGGATTGAGAGCAGCCCTGCTGAGAAGCAGCTGGGGATACTGGTGGATGAAAATCATGAGCTGGCAAGATGTTCTCACAGCCTGGAAAGCCAGTTGTATCCTGGGCTGCACCAAAAGAAGCGTGGCCTGCAGGTCTGGGGAGGCGATGCTGCCCCTCTGTTCCACTCTGGCGGGACCTCCTCTGGTGTGATGCATCCAGCTTTGGAATCCTCAGCACAGGAAAGACATGGATCTGCTGGAGGGGTTACAGAGAAGGGCCACAAAAATTATCAGAGGGATGGATATATCTTATATTTTATGTTATGTGTCCTTATTTTAATGACATGTAGTGTACTGTATGACATACCACGTCAGAGAGCTTCCTCAGCTGATGCAAAAGGCCACTATGAGTTTTTTTAAGTGCAAATCTCCAGTGTCCCCTCTGCTTTAAAATCAGGAAGAAAACAAGAACTTGATGAATAGCAGATTAAGTTTATTGACAGTTACATTTATTTTCCTATCATATATACAAAACATGAAGTATTGATATATCAGCCTTTATGTATGTGACTGTAACATATTTCTTCAGCCTGTGCACAGTGATTGTATTCTAGACTCATAAACTGTGTGTGAAAAGGCCCTCTGAGTATTTGAATAACTCTTAGCACAATAGAGCCTAAAGGATGATTTGTGCCTTTGGGCAATACAATCATATAAGTATGGAACATCTGAAATATGTTCTGGAATACAGAACTGAGAATTAGATGGAAAACACTTGTTATATTACATATGTTATGATCATCTTAATTTGTAAGTAGTGAAATTACTTGTCTTCAGGGGGACATGAAGAAATTTCTGGCCAAACTCATAACAGCTTTGGCTCAGATTTACAGTGTTACGCAGACACTTCCCTCCTCTTGATTTCCAAAAGCAATGGGGACAGACTGACAAGACCACAGTGACCACTACTGCTTATTCTTTTTATGAAGGGACTTCTTTGGAGCAGATAGGTCGCACAGTATCTACCTGCTCAAATGGTGATCAGTCTTAGATATGCGATCCACATTACAACAGTGAGCCCAGGGAAAGGGAAATATTTCTTATCATGATCAGATGCCAAACTAACAGAAGTTTGGCCAGTTGAAATCTCTACCTGGACACTTCTTGCAGACTTGAGGGTAGAGGAACTACTATGTTATTGCCATCTCAACTCAAACCTTAAGATTTAAGCCTTAGTATACAGGAAATTGTTCCTGAGTGGATGAAAGAGGGTATGGGGAGTAAGGTTGGGATGGGAACAGTGGGTCTGAACCTAGCAGCTAGGGAGGTACCTGGGTTAGGTGCAGCTGTCCTAGGTATAAGCAGATAGGGAAGTCAGCCAGCATCAGTACTTTGTGGAGTTTGCTGGAGACATTTTAAACAGCTTGGTTTAAAAGTGGAACTAAGCTGCCTGTATATAACTAAGTTTATAATTCATTATGTGAACATTTTCTTCTGCATATCTTTTGAGCACTAAAGACCTCTTGTACACTGTAAATAATTATTGATATTTCATGTAAGACACAGTAAACCTACTCCAGGACTGAGATGCTATTGATTTAGCCATTACTTTTCACATTTTTTCTTTACCATTAGAAGATTTGCTGCTCACTACATTTTATAATTATTGCACTCTTAATTTTAAATACTCCCAGAATCACCTCTGTGTTTCAGCTGATAAAAGAAGAAAGTCTAGTGTTTTAGGTAGGTTCTTTTCTTTTGTTTTATTTATCTTCTTGTTTGATTTTTTTTTTTTTTAATCTCAGGTTTATGTTTCACATTATCGTATCTGGACAAGTTAAATGGTGAATAATTATATATAAGTACAATCTCCCTGGCCATATGTCTATATAGAGGAAGACCTTAGCTTTATCAGTAACTTGTGCTAGGTTGTATTTTACAATTCTGATGTGGGAAATTTTACAGAAACAGGGTAACATCAATTCTGAGAAATGAAATCGCCACCTTTCCCCTGCTGCACTCTCATACATCTTGAATTTCAGCGTTGTCCCTTTATTTGGTGAACGCTACTTGTCTGAAGTAGCCCACAAAACAACCCTGAGTGTCCAAGAAAGCACAACTGCAAGCCCTTAACATAAACAGCACCTTCAGTCATTGAAAAATAATAAATTTTATGTAGGGTTTCTGAAGCATGTGAAGCAGTCCTTCACTTTTGGAAATATGTGTGTAGGTCTATTTTCACGTGTGTAAATGTAACTGAGAATAGCACCAGTGTAAGTGCTAATTTGGAGATACATATAGTCAGTAAAAAAATACTGGCATTTTCTTCAAATTATAATGGATTTTGAGACAGAATCATAGAATGTTTTGGGTTGGAAGGGGCATTTAAAGGTCATCTAGTCCAAGCCCCCTGCAGTGAGCAGGGATATCTTCAACTCAACCAGTTTTCTCAGAGCCATGTCCAGGTTTTCCAGGGTTGAAGCATCTAGATCCTACAAGAAAGAAGGAGAAAAGAAAAAAAATGTGGTTAAAAAGTACACCTTGGAGCAAATTTTGAGGACATTTAAAGTCATCTTCCTCTGTAGTCTCTTAAGGAATAACAACACTGGTTCAGTTTTGAAGCCATAAATAGTTAGAAACCTCATTTTTTTACCAGTCCATATTTGTGACTTGATAAAATATCTAAGAGCAGCACAAGGACAACAATGAAACAATATGGGCTAGAAAGGAATATATCCACAGTGTTTAAGAAGGAACAGTGGATAGGCACACTATAGAATTGCTCCTAAGCTTTAGTTTCTCACAGTTTGTTCTTTTATCCTTTTCTTTTGTGTTAAATTTTGAGATAGATGCAGGACCTCTGATTTGATGCAAGCAGAAAAAGCCAATAATTGGATTTTTTTTACCACTAGTAACCAAGATAGGGGTCCACGTGCTGCAAAGAAACAGAAAAATAGCAGCCTCATTTAACAGCAACGTTGTTCTCCCCTTGTCCCTACTTGCATGGTAGCACCTGAGAGAAAGTCAGGTCCTGAAAAGCGCTCAGTTGTGGTTTAATGGGGTCACAATATGACCTGCATTGCACAGATGTTCCCTGCTAAAGTATTGCTGCGCTCCAGGCATGAACTGCTGTATCTGGCTGGGATGAACAGGATAGGAAACACATGTGCAGTAATTACCTACCTTATCTGCATGAATAGTGTCTTTTTTAAAAAAAAAACGAAAATGTAGTGCCTTTGCATTTAACAAAATAGTACAAAGGACTTGCAGGCCACATTATCAAGTTTCTTTCAGTTCTCATACTAGAAAGCTGAACTTTACTTTCCAGGTTTCTGACAGAATCATAGAATCACCAGGTTGGAAGAGATCCACGAGATCATCAAGTCCAACCGTTTCCACCAATCTCTAAACCATGCCTCTAAGCACCTCGTCCACCCTCACGTTAAACACCTCCAGGGAAGGAGACTCAACCACCTCCTTGGGCAGACTGTTCCAATGCCTAACGACCCTTTCAGTGAAGAATTTTTTCCTTATCTTAAGCCTGAAGCTCCCCTGGCGGAGCTTGAGGCCATTCCCTCTCATCCTGTCCCCTGTCACTTGGGAGAAGAGCCCAGCTCCCTCCTCTCCACAACCTTCCCTCAGGTAGTTATAGAGAGTAATAAGTTCTTCCCTTAGGCTCCTCTTCTCCAGGCTGAACAACCCCAGCTCTCTCAGTCGCCCCTCGTAAGACTTGTGCTCCAGCCCCTTCACCAGCTTTGTCGCTCTTCTCTGGACTCGCTCCAGAGCCTCAACATCCTTCTTGTCTCTATATAGTCCACCCAGGATGCCTGCCCCTTCCTCCAAAGGTCATAGACCCTCCTCTTCCTATTGATGTCTCTTAGGACCTCTCTACTCAACCATGCTGGTTTCTTACCCCTCCGGCTACTTTTCCGGAACTTGGTGACGGCTTTCTCCTGAGCTGCTAGGAGTTCTTTCTTGAAGAGCGCCCAGCCCTCATGGACACCCTTGCCTTCAAGGAGCGCCTCCCATGGGACTTTTCCTACCAGCCTTCTGAACAGCCCAAAGTCTGCTCTCTGAAAGTTGAGGGAGACTGTTCTGCTAACCTCCACCTTCTTCATCTCACCCAGCACCGAGAACTTTATCATCTCATGATCGCTTTGCCCCAGGCGTCCTCCAACCCTCACATCCCCCACCAGTCTTTCTCTGTTCACCAACAGCAGGTCCAGGAGGGCACCGTCCCTTGTCGGTTCGCTCACCAGCTGTGTGAGGAAGTTGTCTTCCACACACTCCAGGAATCTCTGGGACTGCTTCCTTTCTGCTGTATTATACTCCCAGCCTATATCTGGGAAATTGAAGTCTCTCACAAGGA
Source organism: Clamator glandarius (assembly GCA_033459285.1). NCBI lineage: Eukaryota > Metazoa > Chordata > Aves > Cuculiformes > Cuculidae > Clamator > Clamator glandarius. The sequence continues at coordinate 8,049,854 of JAUNZM010000333.1, read as the reverse complement.
CTAGAGGTAGCGATTTTGAGACTACACTCAGTTGTTTGTAGAAGAGCTCATCAGCTGCTTCTTCTTGGCTGGGTGGTCTATAGCAGGCTCCCATCACAATACCTGCCTGCCCGTGGGCTCTTCCGATTTTCACCCACAGGCACTCAGTCCCTTCCTGACCGTAGTCCAGTTCGAGGGTATCAAAGCCCTCTCTAACATAGAGGGCTACCCTGCCTCCTCTTCTGCCCTTCCTGCCCTTCCTAAAGAGTTTATACCCCACCATGGGTACGCTCCAGTTGTACGAGTCATCCCACCACCTCTCTGCAATGGCAACGACATCATAGTTTCCCTGCCCTACCACAGCTTCCAGCTCCTCCTTCTTATTTCCCATGCTGCGTGCATTGGTGTACATGCACTTCAGATGGGCAGGTGTAGCTACAGCCTTCGTAATAGGGCTTCTTCCCAACTGAGCGGTCCTTGAGTTATCTAAGGCCACAGTGCCAGTTTGCTGCCTACCATCCTCAGCTGCACTCACCCCCTCTTGCTTAGTGGTGAAGTGTTAGAAATCCCTGGAAGATTATGACTACTAATAGATTTTTAACAATATGAAATTTATGTAACAAGCAGATCAAATTCCTATTCACAAACAGGGTGAATTGGCTTGTCAACGCTGAAATTAGGGAACTGTGATAGTTGGCAGCAGCTAAAACTCGCCTTGGAAAACATGGGCAGCATACACTTCAGCAACTTAATTGTTTGGTTCGCTTTTTCCCTTCATTGACATAGCCTCTTCTCTGAGTCTTTTTATTCAAGTTGGGATCAGCAGATACTTCTTCCTGAGCAGCTAAATATAACTTTTCCTGTTATGGAGCTCACGTTAGTGGTATTATTTAATAACCTAATGATTAATTCATTCCAGTTCTCAATCTGTTTCACACATAACAGGTTAGTCTATTCAGCTTTAAGCAACTTAAATTGAATTCCAGTCCTCAAATTATAGTTTTAGTTATCTTTAATCAATATCAGTTTTAATCTTGCCTGTTTCTATAGAGAACATAATAGTCATGTTTTCCATCCAGATTTGATGTTCATGACTAAGAGGTACATTTTCTATGTTTATAAGTACATAAACAAATACACTTAAATTTTGTAAACAATGGAGTATGGTAAACCTCAAAAACATATTGCTGGCTCATTTAATTTGATTATTACTTACATTTCCAAAACTGAGCTATTCAGTTACTCTTTAATTTGCAACATGGGAAGTTCTTTGAAGAGCTGAGATATGAAGTCACCTTTTCCCGTTAGACTCTTTACTATGGAAGCAACTTTTTAAAAGGATATTGTAAGACATATACCTGGAAATGTAAACATATCTACATAAAAATATGAGAAAGAATACTTTCTCAACTTCCAGGAAAAATGGGTTATAAGAGCTTTCTCGGTGTCCCTTAACCATCACAGATGTATTTTGCTGGTTTGAGAACAAGAAGCATGAGATAAGACAAATGTGTAATTACTTCTTGACCCACTCTTCTGGGTTATACATTTTCATGAGATGCCACGATTCATTATTTGCATTGGTATGTACAGAAGGATGGGGCTGCTTAGTTGATATTCATTTATTCAACAGTCTGTAATCTATATTTAATGGAGTACCAGACTGTGGCATAATAAACCGTTTAAAAAGATAGCTGCTGCTTACACAGAGGTTATTGCTTGCATAACCTGTACTTATTTTTCATTACAAAACTAAAAGAGCAAAGCATAATTCATGGAAGAAAATGAAGTTAACATTTAATGGGTTGAAAAATGATAGTGTACCATAATGCTGTGCAGTACTCCGAACACTTATAAAACAAAAAAAGAGAAAAAAAATACAAATAAAGAGGCATTAACAGTGCATTGTGAAATATGGTCACCAGAGCAAAACAATGCATTCCACTTTGCCACCTACTTAGCAGGACTGCTCAAAGATTGCTAATTAATCAAATAAGTAGATTTGTGAGTTACTGAACACATATGAACACCTACCCTTAGAAGTGTCACAAATGCTGAAAACTTTTTTGTTGCTTTTCCCTCCCTTAAAATTTCCTCCACAGAAAAAGAAGTTTCCATATCATGCGTAGAAGTGCTGTATGGACATCTTTGCTTATAACCATGGAAATTATTGACAAGCATAATGATTGCCTCTACAAAGACCTCTCACTGCCAGTCAGATACCATCTAGGCTTCAACTGAATAGTTTTATTAAACTGCAAATTTTTGTTTCAAAGCTGCTAGCAAAATGAGAGATGTCTGCCTTGGTAATCAGGATTGATGAGGAAAATTCAAGAGAGTTGATGAGATAATGGTGAGAATGGTGAGAAGCCTTAAATTTTGGGACATTTGCAAATCTGACACTTTTAACTGTGTCTACAATATTAGGGCCTTCCAAGTCATCCCACTTAGAAATACTGGAATTCTCCAGAGCAGCTTAGATTCTAAAAAAATGTTGGTTTAATCAACTTCTGTTAACCCTACTGAATTTTCAAGTGCCTCAAACTGGAAAATATGATCTTTATTCTTGGTGAAACATTTACAGGGATGTGTCCTTGGGTAAGCTGGAGGTTATCAAGTGACAGCAGCAGTGCAGTGTGGGTTCAGGTTGTTCATTGATTCCTCCCTTGGGGGAATATGGAGTCCCCAACACCACTCTCCACTGGGATACCACTGGCGGAACCAAAGAACCAAACCACCAGACTGAAATGTCAAAGAACCAGATCTGTGGCCATGTTTCCTGCTGGCATGAATAGGTGAGATCATTTGCAGTGATTTGGAAGTAAACATTCCCCTTCCAGTCACCAGAAAATTGTTTCCAGTAAAGTCTGGTCACCTCAGTTTCAGATAAAAAACCCACATAGGCCTCTTGGATGACTACAGAGAGAGGAAAAAAAGCATAAGCAAACAACTAAATACTCTCAAGGGCTTTAAAAACACAGTTTAATTGGTGGCTAAAGCCTTTCAAGTGCCAACAGGTGTCATTGTGGAGTTGAAGAATTGGAGGATTTTTTTTTTAATTCATGTACTTAAGAAGCTTTTTCTGCCTGTAATTCTATCATATTGTATAATTCAGTGAGTGAATGTGATATACATAGAAAATTAATGATCATCTTGCCTTGTTGGGTTTTTAAGCTTCCATTTTCTTTGTATGTGTGCCAAAGAACTTTTCTATTTTAGTGTCTTTGCTTGCTGTCTTCTGAGAGTTGCATAAACACCATAGAAAGCTGACACCTGGGAATCCTTGCAGTTGCCTTAAGGGCAATTAGCTATAAAAGATAAGGCTAAAAGCTAATTGCTGTGGTTTAGTCCACAAAGTGCTGGTGAGAAATGAAAGTCAGTCAGGAGAAAGGCCATTTAAAAATTTCTCTCTCTTGAGTTTAACCAGAGCTTTTTAGGACTCCTGTTGTATTAGCAGTAAATCTCATATTCTGGTGTCTGCTGGGATGAAGAGCTGATTTTTACTTTGTGGTTTATGTGTTTAAGATATTTTGTGCCTTTCCTTCGCTTGTTGGGAGGGGAGGTGGGGCAGCTGGAAGGAGAGGGGAATCAACATCATAAACATAATGGGACCTGGAAGAGGAGAAGGCTTTGTCTGTCAATGGTACCACGCTTTCAGGGTGCACATCTGCAAAGTGTACTGTAATTGGTAACTGGGTTTATGATGACAACCAGAGGACCTCAGCAAAAGGCATTTTTTTAATATTCTTTGCTTGGTTTAATACTTAAAGTCAATACACTATTTTCCCAGATACTTTCTGTATTAGATATGTAGCAAAAAAATGAATACCTAGGAAAAATTTGAAGCTGTTTCTATTTATTTGAGTTTGGGTGTAGAAGGAGTGCAATGGAAAAATATAAAATAGCTGCTGTATTCTGAACAGCTGACCCACTGGAACTGGGAGGGGAAATTCTTTTCCCAGCTCAAAATCTCCAAGTCCTCAAATAATTTTTCTGTTGTGACTTAAGATTTTTAAAATATTCAGTTTGAAACAAACACATAAAATGCTTGTTCCAATGTATCTCAAACATCCTGTTTCTATGCTTTTGTGTTTGGGCTTTATTGTATCAGAATAAAATTGATACAGAAAGCTTTCCCCTCTTCATTTTGAAATATGAAGAAACATTTAGAGCAGGGGAAGGAAATCACAAATTTGATCTGAGAACTAAGACTGCGATGATTCCCAAAGGCCAGTTAGCTTTGCTGCTCATGTTAAATACTAGGGCGCTTCCTGGCAATGCTATAAGTGGGCACAAAAAAAACATTGGTGGTATTTGACGTGTACAAAGATAAGTGCTTCAAGGGTCAGCAGTGGCAGAGGTTTGACTGATCTCCCTTTCAGATTGGGATGTTTTGCTGATGTTTCAGATACCTGAGTCTATTTTCTTGGTAAGTGCACTTTTCTAATATAAATTTGAATAAGGCTGGCAAAATCAGCTCCTGTTCAGTATTGAAGAAGACAAATTTTCTGCAGATGCAGGTGGCTGCAGCAGGGACAGAGCCCAGGTTTCCTGGCTTACCAGGCTGATCCTTAAGTCTGTATTGATTAGGTCTATCTGCTGCTCCAATGGCAGGTGGGGGCTGAAAATGAAACAAAGTAAAAAGCAGCAAGACATGAAAAGGAAAGGATTGCTATTTTGAAAGTGCCATTTCATTAAATAACTGAATTCCCCCTCCACATACACACTTGCTCCATATGCTCAAAGTTTAAGCTAAGAGATTCCTTCTTTTTATTACTTCTCTGTTATCAGTGTAAATGTGTAATCTTGGGCTTACTGCTAAGTGTGTATCTGTCTTCAGGTTTTATGCTATGTAATTCCCAAGGAAATCAGTTCCTGATATCTTGCATAGGAAAACTATGCTCAATCAGCAGGCTACCGGAATTTTAAAACTGCAGGAAATGGTGGTAATCTTTTGCTTAGTTACACTGGTGTAAAGCCTCAGTAATTTTATTGTAGGAAAGAGAAGAAGCGGAGTTACTATTCTCAGTAGGATGTTCACTAATTATTCCTAGATAAGGTGATAGGAGTAATTAGCGCTAGATACTGGAATTGGCACTCAATGTAATTTGTGTCCATGTAGTACCAACATCTACCTCTATTTAACTTTTTTTTTTTTTAAATTGAGAAGGGGGAAAAAACCCTAATAAAATACATGAAGCAAACTGTACATATGTCTCTTTGGACACTGCAGATTTGCATCAGCCAGTACCTTTTACAATATGAATGTATTTGTGTGGCAGACGGCGCTGGTAAGTGTAGTATCATATAGTTAATGTGGCAGAGTGGCTGATTTCTTGGTTTGAGCTGAAATCAGTGATGGCACTGAGCTGCTCGGGTAGAGACTGTGCAGAGCAGACTGACTCGCTAGCTTCCCTTCGAGGGAAACAGAGAAGGAGATGCAGTTTGGGCTGATGGAAAGGTGCAGGGTTTCCCATGTCAGTTTGAACGTATATTTTAGTTTTGATCAGGTAAGCATTATTCCTAGAACTGTTTAAAAGTGTAATTTTGACTCCAAATGAAACTGTTGTGTTTTCTGGCTGGTTTTCTTCTTACAAGGTGCCCAGTGGAGCCTGGGTTATTTCACCTTTTCTTGGAGAAAAATATTCTGAGATAATAAGGGTCTGAAGGTCCCAGAAATACCTTTCCCATAATATCTAGAGAAGGTTATGGAGGTTAATGTTTCCCTGACTATAAACGTTTATTCTGAGCCTTCTTATAATTTTTTAAATATTCTTTTACTCTGAGGAAATATTTCAAAACCTGTTCTCTTTTCCCAGAAACTTCTGATATCTGACAGTGTCTGGAACACTAACATTTCTTTATATTTTTGAGAATTATTTTGCCTGATCAGTTGCCTGCTGTAGAACTCTCCCTGGCAAGACACCTGTGTAGTGCTTTTCCCTGTGCCACTAGGGTTTTCAGTACAAACTTGGGCTTTGTTAACCCAGTCATAGAATGCAAGGTTGGAAGGGACCCCAGGAATCATCTGATTCAACCTTTTCAGTAGTAGATAGTTGAAATCAAATGACCCAGCACCTTGTCAAGCTGAGTTTTAAAAATGACCAGTGTAGAGGAATCTACCACTTCCCTGGGGAGATTATCCCAATATTTAACTGCTCAAATGGTTAAAATTTTTCTTCTGGAATCCAATCTGAATCTTCCCAGGAGCAATTTATACCCATTACTCTTTGTCTTTTCCTTGTGACTCCTTGTAAAAAGGAAGTCTCCATCCTCTTGGTAGACACCTTTTGTGTACTGGTACATGGTAATAAGGTCTTCCCTAAAGCCTTCTCTTCTCAAGGCTGAAAAAGCCCAGCTCTCTCAGCCTTAATTTGTATGGTCCTAGTCCTCTGATCAACCTAGTGGCTGTTCTCTGGACCATCTCTAGCCTGTCTGCATCTTTTTGTATACCAGGGACAAAAACTGGATGTAGTACCCCAGGTGTGGCCTTTCAACACACTGAGCAGAGTGGGATACTGACTTCTTTAACTCTGTTGGTGATTCCCTTGCTGAAGCATCCCAATATCCTGATTAACCCTTGCTCCTGCAAAGCCCCCAATATACTGTTTCAAGTGGCATTAATATACACTTTTGAGGATAGCTGAGTGCCAACACTAAGGGATGGTCTGATATCATAGTGTACTGGGATCCAGACTTGTTGCTATACCTGCAGTGACCTGACAATGTGTCGCCTGTAATATCTTTTGAAATCTTCAAGCGTAAACAATGTGTCACTTTATCAGGCCTTCATGTAGTGCTCCTACTCAACCATGAGCAATCATCTGGAGATCTTCCTTTTCATTTCCTGCAATCACCGTGAGATGGCAGTTGTCAATTGCTGGACTTGCTTCACCCCATTTGAACCAAAATGACTCAAAGCTTATTGATCCTCAGAGACACTGAGTTTTCCAGCTTTGCTGTTTGCAGCATATGAGCATGAAACTTTACAAGTGACTTTTAAAGGCAGCCAAGGAATGTGTGAGACAGATTGTTAGGAAAAAAACCCAACAACCCAACATTATTTAATTTGATGGTGCAGAGCTTTATACCAAAGTAAGGCATGTGCTTGCTGTTAGCAATCAAAGTGGCTTAGCGAATGAAAAGTGACATTTTCTTTATGGGATTTTACAAGCAGAGGATCCCTGGGGAAATTAATTTGGCCCTTTGGAATGCTGCCCTCCTCCAGGTTACCTCCCTGGCAGCCCCAGCATTTTCTTTTTATAACGATGCTCTATATTGGTTTTTAGGCAGATGGGACCTAGAGGGTGAGATGTGGGTGTAGAGGGGGCTCCATATTATATTGTAAACCCATGGCAGGTCTCCAGCATTTTCATAGCACTCCCTAATAAATCATCAGGTCACTGGTAATGGCCCAAACCCTGGACTGCAGCTAACAAGTTACCAGCTAGAGAACTGTGTCTTATTTCGTCCGTTCAATAGAATCCCAGAGCACAAACCCAAGCTTTTTAAAATGGTGCTTCCCATACATAGCCTGGAGACAGTCTAAATAATTTAGAGTCTTCTCCATATCTGTTATTCTGTGGAAAAAAAAGAAGCCTGAAAATTCTCAATTTATTGCTTAATAAGAGACGGCTTCTAATTGTGTCTCCATTCTCTCTAGTTATATTTTTAGCTGGACAAGGTATTCTTATTTTTTCATGAGCTGAGTGTTTTATATTTTTTTGAATGTGTTTTGTTAAACAGTTTCTCCACCATGTAGGTGGCCAAATGATATTCATTTAGTGTCACTTTGAAGGGTATTGCTTCTCACAGTTATTTTTTTTTTCCTGGGAATCAGTACTGCCTTATATTTATTGTTTGAAAATTTTACTGTCTTCAAGTAGTTTTATGTTTAAGAACATGAGAGGGTACTCTAGTTATATCACATTGTCACCATGAACAGTTTAGAAAAAATTAATACATGACATCTTAGTTGATTGTACATTAGGGGCTCAAGAAAGAGAGAGAGACATACATTTGTATAATTGTTGTATTTTCAACCATGTTCTTGCAATACCAAAGCCTTGAACAATGGAACTGATCTTCAGTGTCAGTTATTCTAATCTACAGGATCGGTAATACAGGATTAAATTGTATTTTCCAGTGCTTAGTTTACTCCTGTTTGAAATGAGCCTCAGATTTGTCAAGGCTAGAAGGGACTGACATGTATGTCCAACCTTTATATCACAGAACTTTAAATTTCACCTAGTTCTTGTAACACAAAATTTAAGAGCATAAAGGAGGTGTTGGTTAAGAAAAGACCAAATCATGGCTTTGAAGAGGTAATTAAGCCTCTACAGTTTTCCACAAGTGTTTTTTAGTCAATCTCTTTGTCAAGCATGCATGTAGCAAATTTATCATTATTAGTTATTTGATTTCAGTTTCCAGGTTCTGGTCATGCTTGTTGCCAAAAGATTAAATTGTTCTTTATGCACCATGCTTCCTCTCTGTAAAGACACTTAAATATTTCTACCAAGTCACTCTCTTACTCTCAGATAAGCAAATTGAACTCTCTGAATCCAACAATCATACCTTTTAATCATAATAATAGTAATAATCATAATAATCACAGAATAACCAGGTTGGAAGAGACCCATTGCATCATCGAGTCCAACCATTCCTATCAAACACTAAACCATGCCCCTTAGCACCTCATCCACCCGTGCCTTAAACACCTCTAGGGAAGGGGAATCAACCACGTCCCTGGGCAGCCTGTCCCAGTGCCCAATGGCCCTTTCCATGAAAATTTTTTTCTTAATGTCCAGCCTAAATCTCCCCTGGTGGAGCTTGAGGCCATTCCCTCTTGTCCTGTCATTTGGGAGAATAGGCCAGCACCCTCCTCTCTACAACCTCCTTTCAGGTAGATATAGAGAGCAATGAGGTCTCCCCTCAGCCTCCTCTTCTCCAGGCCAAACAACCCCAGCTCTCTCAGCCGCTCCTCATAAGGCCTGTTCTCCAGCCCCTTCACCAGCTTCTTTGCTCTTGTCTTCCACACACTCCAGGAACCTCCTAGACTGCTATCTTTCAGCTCTATTGTACTTCCAGTAGATATCAGGAAGATTGAAGTCTCCCACAAGAACAAAAGGCATCAATCTAAAGATTAACCCCAGCTGTTTATAGAAGAGCTCATCAGCTGCTTCTTCTTGGCTAGGTGGCCTGTAACAGACTCCCATCACAAAATCTACCTTCTTATAGGCTCCTCTGATTTTAACCCACAGGCACTCAATCTCCTCATCTCCACAATCCATCTCAACAGTGTCCAAGTCCTCCCTTACAAAGAGGGCTACCCTGCCTCCTCTCCTTCCCTTCCTATCCCTCCTGAAGAGTTTGTACCCCACCATATCTGTACTCCAGTTATATGAGTCATCCCACCACGTTTCTGTGATGGCAACAACATCATAGGCTCCTTGTCCTACGACAGCTTCCAGCTCTTCCTTCTTATTACCCATGCTGTGTGCATTGGTGTAAATGCACTTCAGCTGAGCTACTGAGCCTTCAGACCTCTTAGAGGGAACAGGGTTCGTTCCCAAGTGCCTGGTAACTGGAGTAGCTAGCACCAGAGTGCCCGTATCTCGCTTACCACCCCCAGGTGTGTTCTTCCCCCACTTTCTGTGTGATGATGTACTGGTGGTCCTCACCAGCACACCCTCTCCAAATCACTAGATCCCTACATCCGGGCTTGCTCCTGTCTAGCCTGGTCTCAACTCCCAGATGTAGAGGAAATTCCTGTAAGTCTGTTTCTAACTTTCTGATATTGTGCTACTCTTCATTTGATTTTTCCCTTGCTCTTTATAGTCACCCTCAAAAACATTCCAGACCCCCAAAAATTGCAACAACAACTGAAATATGAAATAGAGTTATTGTGCCAATGCCTTGCATCTGGAAATCTAAAAAGGCCTAAAAAGTTAGAATTTAATATAAATTTAAGAGGTCCTGCCATGGCCACACTTTTCCAGACACAGACAGTTAGGACATAAAATTAATCTTTTTCTCCCTTGGAGCTCATGATGGAAGATGATGGTAAACGAACATCCTAAAGCTACAATATCGCTAAGGAAGAGGAAAAATAATTTTCTTCTAGTGAGCGCCGAAGTCTCAGTGGGACTGTGCAGAAGATAGTCTTTTAATGTCTGTTAATGACTGCTCATCACTGTGATGCTGCCACTCCACTCATGTTATCACCTATCTGTTCTTCTCTTTCTGGAGGAGCAACTGCCTTTCTCAAAGTCATAGAACCTTCTCAAGGTGAGCTTCCCTGGTACCCAGCCCGTCAGCGTTTCCTTCCCAATTTAAGAAGAGTAGGGATGGAAAGAACAGTACAGAGAAGGACGAGAATTGTAGATCGATAGTAGTAGTGCAGCTTGAACTGATAACCAAAACACGTGCTAGGAAAGCTGGAAACAGCTTCAAGAGTTTGTAAGAGTTTGATATACTTATAAGAAAACATATCAGATGATAAAAGGAAAAGAGAAGTAAAAAAAAAAAAAGAGAAGTAAAAAAAGGATTCTGTCTTGTCCCTCATGAACACTGACATTACATGAGTCTGTGACTTGACTGGGAAATGGAAACTGAAATTCCAGGTAGAAAAATAAGGTGAATCAGGAAGAATGGGAGGAAAGAAAGGGTCCAACAAATCCCAAAAATCTCCAAACACTCTGGAAAATTTCCTAGATGATCTCTGTGTCACCCTGATGAAATCACAAGAGCATAGGGTGGAATATCAGAATTTGGTTTCTTTTAAGAGGAGAAGGTTGATTGTTTTACTGAAAACTTTATTTTTCTAAATCTGCCTTTAGTAACATAAAACTTTGGTACAGCCAAGGGCATTGCACATTTATGTATCTATGTATACAGTATCAATATAAATTAGACAACATTTAAAGTCTTTAGTCTTTTTCTCTCTCCTTTCTCTTTACAGCTCTTTTCCACCTGTTTAGTTTAGTAGTTCTATTTCACTTTCAGCAACTTTACAGTATGTATGCACACTTCAGTAAAACTAACAAGAGTTCTGCAACACACTAGCTCTGTACATAAGTACTCTTCTTGAAAGCATAAAATCAAATTACAATTGTTTAATAACAACTGCTTTTGTCATAAGAAAAGAAATTAGACTCTCTGAAACATATTTTTTATGGGGACATAAACACTGTAGACACACTGCTATTTTTTTATTAATCTGATTCCTTAGATATAAACAGAAAAACATTTAAAGAAATTATTTGTTTTGCCTGGAAATTGTCCTTTCTTGTGCATTCAATGAAATACTACTGAGTATAAGTTTCCAGTTCAGTTAATGTTATACGCACTTGATTTATACTACTGGGGCTGCTTATATATGCAGGCATATATCTTAACAACCTACAACCCAAAGTCTCAAAATACTAGAGCTTTGCTAACATTTTTAATGCAATGAAAATGTCTTGATTTTAGAGAGGGTATTTTTCAGAACTTGTAGCAGGAATTAAACTGTTTGTATTTTGTTTGCAACTCCCAAATCTCTAACTTTGTTAATTTAATTGCATTGAAAATGCTGTAATTCCCTTAAATTAAGAATTACTAGAGATGTATGACTGCAGAATGTGAAATCAGATTGATATGAAAATAATAAAAGTAAAAACTCAGTTATAATGAGCATTTATGCACCAATAACACATTTACAGGAAAGTGTCAGCATTAGTGGCTTGGTAGCTTAGAATTTAATTGATGAATGGCAAAGAGAATATGCATTTTGTCTGTCTCCAAGGTATGTAAACTTACATCAGCCTTCCAGGAGGCATTTCTGATTTACAAGGCAATTCCTGATTTTTTGGGAAAAAAACCAAAAACCAAAAAAGCCACAAAACAATCAAAAAAACCCCATTCCAACCTCCTCTCCTACTTCCTATTGGGATCATTGTTTGAGCTTTAAAGGTGAATAGCAATATGAGTGGACCTAGACAGGCAATAGCAATAATAAGTCAGAAAATTCTAACTGAATCTAACATGAAACAGAAACCAATCAGTGGCATGTGAGAAGACTGTTTAGAGTGCAAAGAAAATTCTGTATCTGCTAACAGTTTCCTAGTCTGGCAATACAGACAAGGCATAAAGACATTTACAAATTCTTATAGTGTAATTTTTCACTTGTACAGATTTTTTTCTTTTTGCCTTTCAAAAACATGAGCAACTTTGAAAAAATAAAATAATTCATTGAATACCTTCACATTGCAGAATCTGCACTTGGATGATTTTTTAATGTTTTTCTTCATTTTCTTAACTATTTTTTTTTATTATTTGGTAATGTTTGCCCAATTTTCACAACATCAGCAAAGCAAGGGGAAAGGCCCAGAATACTACTTTGACAGCTTGTCTGTTTCTTCATACTTGCATTTGAAACAGCTCTGATCTATGAATAGGCTTTGACTTTCTGAGGAATGAAGATGGGACCTGGGGTTACACGCAGTCTATTTTTGTGCCAGCTGATGATAGAATAGCTTGGTAAATGACAGAACAGGAGCTGGAATGGTATCAAACACACAGCAGCAGCTGTCATGGGTGCCTTGCTGCGAGTGCAGGCAAGGGACTTCAAAAGCTGGAGTTCTCCAGAGATTCCTTGAACTCATCTTTGTTTTTCTTTTTGTTGTTGTTGTTGCTTTTCTCTCAATCATGGCTCTCTGCCTGGCTTTTCTGTATCGTTACATCTTCTCATCCTCTCTGAGTCAAATTAGGAAGCTGTGAATATCTCCTGATCTCATGTCTAGAGAGGATATGAATTTTTAATCATTACTATCATCCATTATCATAATTATTTTATTGTATTTATGTAGTGTTGCTGGTGTGTCTGATATTTTTAAGAAGTGATGGAAAGGAACATCCTAACCTAAAGGATTTTATAGTCTATTTGTGAGATGAACTACATTGCAATCACAGCACATTCTGGGAGCTGATGGGGAGCACTAGGGTAATGAAACCAGAGGAAAAACAGATGTCATTTAGAGCATATTTTCCTCTTAACTAGTTGTCTGTTTATTGGATTGTCTTACCTTTCAACAAAAAATGTCTATTAGTTTGCCTAGTTAGGCATGAAATTGGCATCAGCAATGCAGAAACACAAACAAACACGAAAGCCAAAAAACCCCGCAAATAGACCTTACTGAAATTCAACAGTCAATTCCACTAGCCTTTTATTGGAGATATTCTCCTCTAGATTTATAAACTTAAAGAAGCAGAAATTACCAGCCAGATTTAGACATAAGTCCATCTCAGTCAGTCTCTTTAGAAGTTAGAATCTCTCTAGTTGACAGGTTCAGGTTTATCTGTCCCAAGAACAGGTTTTGACTCTAACAGCTTCAGACACACAAGTCACTGGAAACTTTTAAGTTGCATGACATATATTTTTCCATGGTATCCATCCATACCTTCCATCTGATTATGCAAGTGGATATAATGTGCTTAAATCTCTAGGAAAGTATATTAAACCAGTTAGAAAGGCTATCATTTGCTTCATCTGATAGCCTGAGGATAGTGTCAGCAAAGTGTCAGCGGACACAAGCTGCAGATACACATAGGCTAGAAAACAACAGGGTAATACAATTTGCATGGCTAATGTAAAAGTTATTGGAATAAATACAAACATCCAGAGATTACAGTAAAACAGCTGGCAGGGAGACAACCAGTATAGTTGTACGGCACCTTATGTAGGACTCTCCTGGTTTAGACAAAGGGACAACCTGATCTAGACAGGGACTAGTGCTGCCATAATCTACATAACAACAGAAATATAGTGTGAGTCAAGAACAACGTAGCATGTCTCCCTTCTGAATATGTTGGTCAGCAAATTGAGGAGAGGCGATATTTTGGATCCTGTCTGAAGACCACTTGCAAATTTCCACTGAGAAAGAAGATGATGTGTTTGCTTACTGGATCTGGGTACAATGAACAGTTTAAACATGCTTCTATCTGCTTCTGGGGGTGATTCAGCATAATTTAGGGCTTAGTTATCCTGGCCATGTATGAATGCACTTCTCTCCTTTTGTTTTGTTTCAACACTTGCTGCTGTTGTTGATCCTGAAATTGGAAGACCAGAGGCAAACAGTCAGAGCTGTTTTCTGGAGCAGACAGATAAAGCTCCACTGCAGCACAGGATGCCGCACTTATTCATTAGTGCGTCCTAGGGAAAATAACTTGATACACAATATTGAATTTCAGCTGAGGAAAGATCTTTTGCTGCTTTAGATAAAGCATGTCATAAGATGATGGCACCTCTTCCTCCTCACAGGAGCAGCTCCTTACATCACTAGATGCCCGCATCTATTTGGTGCACAATCAGTTTCCTAAAGAAAATGTACTGGTTGTCTCCCTTCCAGCTGTATTACAGCAACCTCAAGATGTTTGCATTTATTCCAATGACTCTTAAATCTTGCCATGCAAATTCTCTTACCCTGTTGTGAAACTCACTGATAACTGTCCATGCGCCTGTTTGCTTGAGCCATTTTTAATGGGAAGAAGATAAACTATATCACCAAATGATAAAAACTTGTAAGTTGTTTCTTTGAGCAGCAAAATTTGTTCAGAGCATGATCTACTAACTCCTTCCTCCCTTCTTACCACACACATGCATGATAAGATCAACAGAGACTTGCAAAAGTTTTGATTTGTTAGAATTTGTGATCAGCCTAGGATGTATATAAATAACAAATTTTGATCCATAGTTCAGGGTTGGAACACTTTAAAATTATGAAATACCAAGCCCCTTCAGAAGTGATTATTCTGATGATCCCTTTTTCTGTATCGGGAAAGCAAAGCCCATGTATGGCAAAGCAAAATAGCTTCCAGAGCGTTTGTGTAAAAGTTGTTCTGATTTTTTCCACAAAAGCTTTGAAAAAATGTTCCTTTTTAAAAGAATATGAGGAGAAAAAAATTATTCCTGGATTTAAAAATAATTCTGTGTATTTGCTGTGTTATTGAGAGGTCTCTGTTCGTGTTCTCATTCTTTAAATTTTATTTCTCCTAACAAACTCATTTTCAGTCACCGTAATGAGCAGATAAACAAGGCTTAGCAGTGGATAGCTGCAAAATTGATAGAATAATTCAGAGGGGGAATTTTTTTCCCTGAAGAGCATGTCAGCTCTTAAAAATTTATGCATCTAGCCTTGAGATACGCAAGCCATATGCATAAATAAATAAGCTTCTGAATGCACGCCATAGGATTTTGCAGTGCTGGAGATATCAGGGGAAAAAAAGTCAGAAAAAAATTTCAATTGCTCCTGACTATTGAATATGTAAAATTATTGAGTGCAATAATTAGATAATGAAGCTGTCCCTAATAAATCTATCTTATGGCTTTTGGAACTCCATGTAGTTATGAATGTGAGGTTTTTACTGAATGCAAATTTGGGTACCATGATCTTTTGCTAATTTTTAAGTTTTGAGGGAGGAACATGTCCATCATATAATTCCACCATCAGAAGCAAAAGAGACAAAAGCTAGTGATAAGACATTTAATAGTCACATTTCCTTTCCAGCAAACTTGTAAAAAAACCAGCAACCCCAATCTTCAGGTAGTAGTATTGCTCATTCATCCACCTGTCAAGAGCTGATATCCTCATGCCTTAACTGGAAAAGCTAGCATTCTCTCTCATTCACTGCAAGAAACTATCCTGGGGCTTTGATTTAGAGGTGTGTTTATATGCTTTGCTGAACAAGAATCTTAAAGTGTTCTGCAATAGTTCTGGGACAAGATGGGAAGAATGACTTTGTGGGCTATTTTATGAGGAAATCCTAGTGTACTTTCTAAAGTCAATGTCATTTCTGTCCTGCAAATGGGTGTGTATGAAGCACTGGTAGCTGACTTGGTGTGGTGGTGGACTTCTTGCTGTTATATAAGATGTTACCCTGCTTTTGGTACCATAGTGACAAGCCACATACGATTTACTATCTGGCACTGCTCTTCAGCTCTGTTTCCTCTCCTTAACATCCCAAACTTGCTAAGGGTGCACTCAATGCCTTCATCCAGGTCATTGATAAAGATGTTGAACAGGGCTGGACCCAGCACTGAGCCCTGGGGGACACTGTTTGTAACTGACCTTCATCTGGACTTAATTCCATTTCCCACCACCCTACGGACCCGGCCATCCAACCAGTTTTCCACCCAGGAGAGTGTGCGCCTGTGCAGTCCAGATGCTGACAGTTTCCGTAGCAGAATGCTGTGAGAAACTGTATCAAAGGCTTTATTGAAGTCCAAGAAGACTACATCCGCAGCCATTCCCTCATCCATCAAGCAGGTCTCCTTGTCATAGAAGGCGATCAGGTTAGTTTGGCAGGACCTGACTTTCATGAACTCGTGTTGCATACTTCCTTGTTTATTTTGAAATCTCGGAATTGATCTTACTTCTTACATCACACCAATAACATCAGTGCGATACTGGTCATTTGCATTAGCAAGGAAAAGAAAAATAATCATGCAATCTCCTAATCACTCAGCTGATTTTAATCTTCTTTGGACACATCATCAATGCAATCCTTGAAGACCTTGGGCACTATCCCAGCCAACACACAGTACATACCAAATGCACTCAGAACAAAGTCCAAAGTTCTTCTCTACCAGCCTGTGAAACCACAAGCACTGCCCCCAGGTAGTGAGGGGGGAAAAGAAATGGGAAACTGGCAGGTAATGTAATGTACATAATGCCACAGCAGAAAGTCAAACTCTACCATTTAAAGCTGTGACTGAGTGTGTTGCCTTGAAGATCTTTTCAGAGCAAGGGCTCTTGATGTCAGTACTTCCATCCAACCTGTCTGCATGTTTGATGCCTGAGACATCATGGAAAAGTACTGGGTGCATTGTGGGGCACAAAGCATGTGATGTCCCATGCTTGTACATACATCAAGTTTGCTGTTTTGTGGAAATGCTGCAGAAGAACTTGGCTGTCAATTTGAATGTAATAAACATGGTGATTTATTAATATTGAGATCTGGATCAGTAGCACTAAAGTATCCTCTGTCAAGTAGTGCAGGTATTTGGACTCCTATTTTGGTAGTGAACTCAACCACCTCTACTGATTTTATTGGGGTATCTTCCATTTCTACAAGCTTTGTGTATAATAATCTGTATTTCAAAAGAAAACTAATTTCTGAAAGTTAGATATAAAAATCCAAGTTATTTAGGCTTCACAGTGAGACACAGTGGATTGAAGTAAGGATGGGGAAAAATAAAAAAATGATAAACTCATGATCTTATAATTCTGCTGAATCCAAGCAAGCAAGAGCACATGAACTTTTAAATGCTAAAGTAATTTTAAAATCAATGGAGTGTTTAATAGAATTCCACACAATGCATGCAAAATGGGGGAAACGTGGCAACAGTCAAATTTGGAATGAGTGAAAGCTTGAATGTGGCTTGGTTACATTATTAAAACTAGACAAGAGAAGGAAAATATCAATAATCCAACCAAGAAGTTGCAGAAATATAGTTGCCGTCTCACTATCAAGGAAAAACTTAATTAACAAACCAAGCAACCCTCAACCTGGAAAGCAGATGGCATTCTGGGAAACAGTAAGAAAATGGGTTTTAAAATAGGAGCTCAAATTACACACAGACCTCCACAGTTAAAAATTTCAGTTAAGAGGAAGCCTGGTATGCCTACCTCTAATATGACAACTAAGTTGTATGTCTATACTCAGGGGTGTCCAGTACTGAACATAATGTTATCTCTTCTAAGAAAACTGGAGCAGGTGATAAAGAACCACAGATATGGTCTGAAAGCAGGCAGTTACAGCAGAGGAATTCTTTTTTTGGATGACCTTGTCTGAGGCTGAGAGATTGGTAAAGATGTATTAACCTAAGACACTTACATGCTGGAAGAAAAGGTACAAATCTCAGTAACAGACATGCTGATAACAAACAAATCCTTCTTATCGCGGAACTTTTCTTCCACACAGAAAAAAACATCCTTCAACATTTTCCTATAGCTGATGCCCTGATGTGCCTTTCTGACATGCCTAAACAGGCTGCTTTTTCTCTGTGCCTGGTCCCTCTGTCATCAACCAACATGAAACTGGAATTTAATATGGACCAGGTCCAGCAGAGGGATTGTTTCCTCACAGACACCAACTCTGTTCCCAGTTCTGTTACTCTCACTATGAGATTGCAGCTGATGATCTCAATTATCTCCACCTGTCTCTTGTCCATGAGGTGGCAGAGATTCAGTCTCACAATGATTCAGCAGCACCCTCGTCCTGATGACTCATATCCTCACAGTAGCAGAAATATTGCAAGCCTGCTCTATAGTTACAAAGAAAGAAACATGTATATTCTTAAGAGTTTTAGGAATTAAAATGTACTCTGCAAATAAGAGCTTTGAAGAATAGCCATTTTTCCAGATAATGGAGTTATTAAAAAAGAAGCACTCAGATTAAAGGAGCCTTAATTTTATTTTAGAAGTCAATGATATGTCATACCTTTTTAGCAAAATGTGATTAATTAAAAATCTTTTGGTTGCTTCCTAATATTAATATAAAATAAAACATCAGAAGTGGATAAAAATCCAATTGTCTGTTCACTTCATCACCCATTAATCTTTTTCTAAATGAGAGGCATCAGATGCAATTTTGAGGTGACATTGCATGAGCTAGTGCTTACCTGTCCACTTCTCTGGCTAAAAGGCAATAGATCCTCCAAGATTTAGTCCAATAAATTTATTTCATCAGTCCTTGCTCTAGCAGCTGGCAGCAGGAAAAAGATAAGCCAAAGCAGACTGGTTTTGTCTGAAACAGAATTTCAGATTTTGGCTTCAGTGTAAATTCTTTCACATCTGAACTTAGATGGTGGTGTTATCCTCTGCAAAGATACCAAGGGCATCCATGTGGCCCTGGCCATTTTCACGGCACTTTCAGAAAGATGTTATTTTGAGATCTTCACTTCTGTCATTTTTGTGGAAAACTGTCCAATAGATCACAAAGTAGAGACAGAGAAGGGCCGGTACCCCATCGCTGCCCTCAGCCCATCCCCAAACATGTGCAATTACAAGCACACTGCTTCCTTAAACCAGGATAAAATGTCTGTACAAAGTATGTACTTGTATATTAAATTTATTTAAGCAGTTTAAACTCCTAAAACAAACCAATTTTCTCTCTTTTCTAAAAATAACATTGTCATACATCAAGGCCAATACCTTTTTCCTTGAATGGAAAAATAATTAAAAGCTTCAGCCTTTCCCTCCCTTTCCCTGCCCAGCTGTACGGTATCTCCATCCATTTTTATATTGCTATTACCTATTTTAATCCATCCATATTAATCCTGCAGTGACCTTCAATGATTTCAGTGCAGCAAGTCAGTGAGATGAGCCTGTAAGTCTAGGATGATTTGTAGGATTGTCTTTTTTTTCATTGCCGATGTTCTTAAAGAAAAATAATATTTTGCCCAAAGAAGGATGAAAATACATTTTCCTGACAGGGAACATTTTTGTTATGATTGAAAAAAATCTCCAAAGTGATGAGGCTAAAAAATGATGAAATTGGAATGCAAAAATATTGAGGAGAGTCGAGGCCTACTCATTGCAAAAATGAAAGTGCATATGCTTGGGGTCTGTTTCTGCCAGCATGAATATTTAACACTAATTTTCTATGGTCCATGTTTCTGAACTCACTCACATACATATTGTAGCATTAACACATCAAAGCTTATCCTTTAAGGCCCATGAATCACCATGCCGTTATGACACTGCACACAAGAACAGGAATGAGTGCTGACAAGGGGGACTCTCTCTACCCGAGGGAGTTGATGCTGGCAGCTCTGGGTAAGGCTACCAAGGAGTGGGAATCCATAGGATAAACTAATATGGATTTACACTGAAAGGGGGGCCGAGACACAGCACAGTTACTGAAGGGAAAAAAACATGCAGTTCTGATGCCTATAGATCCACACTCACGCTACAAACCTATTTCTGTAACACCAGCTTTAAAAGTGTTTTCCCTAGGTACATGTACACACAAAATTACTCTGTAATTTATCTCCTAATCTGGGAATGAACCAGGAACCTACAAAGACTAAGTAAACACATGCATAAGTACAGACTTGGAGTTGCAGCAGCATATAATGTTAGACTGTTCGTAAGGACAAAATCCCCTGACATTTGTTATATATATACATATTATACATGCCATTAACCCAGGTAACAGATTCCCCCATCCATGAGGATGCAAATATTTAAGGATACTTTTCATAGACCACAAGAGTTCTCAGGTCCCAGGTGTAGGATATCAGGCAGGGAAGGGCAGAAAGCAATGTGGCTAAGTTGAGATCTGCTGGTCAAAGTGAATAACAAGAGGGAACCGCACAGGCAGTGTAAGTCAGGACAGGTAACCTGGGAAGAATAAAGGGACACTGCCTGGTTGTGTAGGGATGGGGTCAGGAAGGACAAAGCGCAACAAGAGCTGAACTCAACAGAAGCAAAGAAGGGCTTCTACAGGTGTGCCAACCAGAAAAGGAAGGTTAAATAAGGCATAGCCCCACTGACGAATGAAAATGATGACCTCGTATCAATCTATGATTTTATGATTCTATGTTGCACCACTAACTGCAGTGAGATACTCTCACATCCAAGTACTATTTAATCTGCGGGGATGCCAAAATCTTCTCACTTTTTATTGCTGACTCTTCAATCCATGTTTAATCAAAGCCCCACTGTTACCTCTGTCAGACTTGCTGCTAACTTAATCCCTACTGCTCTCATATTAAGTGACCGATTAATTTCACTCGATTACATTCAGCCTGCTGTAAACACCAGCACTTTCTGTAATTCTCCTATTTCACCCTTCTGTTTAATAATCTCCCCAGCCATTTTCCATGACAAATGTGTTCATATTTCTGAAAAACTTCATGCTTATTGCTTTTGTCATTTAAGTCCTCCTTGCACTGTTGCCCTCTGTTACCATCTCTGTAGTGTAGTGTGAACAAATGCTCATCTCTCTGGATTTTCATGCTCCCTTTTCACACAAGCTTCTAGTTATATCTCACAATTTACAAACTGGAATTATTTGTGATGAATCTGGCCACATCTCAAGTTAAAGAACTATCATTTAATTTCATGCACATTTATTCTCTTTTATTCTCAATTTACTGAATTGCCTGACTAGATGATGATTTAATGTATGGAATCGGCAAAGCTGTCATATCCGTAAGCCAATTTTGAGGTAAACCTTGACAAATCGTTTACAGAGCTTGTGATAGAACCTCAGGAAAAAAAATCTGCTAGAATCTTTTAAAACTCTTGAGTCTTCTTGCAAAGTATGCGCGTAGTCTCTTAATCCTCGTCATTTTACATCTTCTTTACTGTTGTGCAATAGCTGTTATGTTGTAAGAATGACTAGAATTAAGCAAAAGTATTTTGGAGAACTAAGTTCTAAAACTGTTCTAAAGACAACAAAACATCCATAAAAACATCCATAAATTGAATTGTGGAGATGCTTTTATATATATACACAGTTTATATATGTGTATATATTAAAAGTTGTATTCAATTATATTATAATCTACTGTATTAATATTATTATATTCTGTTATTTTTATTTTAGGGAAGCAGGTAATCAACCAACATGTAATATGTTGGGAATATATATAATCTCTCTGTAAATAATGACTGGAATTAAAAACAATTTAAAAAGCCAAGAAATAGAAGTTCATTTTATGACAAATGGAATTTGAGAGAAATCACATGGTTGCTTCTTATTTTCTCTTGTATTTACAATGGCCAGAATGAAAGTCCTAATGATTTATGTTAGCTTTCAATTCTATAACTTGTTCCAGTTTGTGTCACAATATTTGACTGATGTAAGAGTGTATTGTTTTTTGTTTGGATTGTTTTGTATTCAGTGATGTGTGACAGCATCACTTTGAAATAGGTACAGAAGCAAGGCAACGTGTCAGCTTGATTTATTTAGTTGTTTTACTGTTAACACTTATCATCATATTGGTAGAATTATCAGGTAGCTGGCACTAATCTCATTATGCAATGTTAATCATTCAATGAATCTATATAATTTTGCAAAGAAAATGGTTTCTACATATTTGGGAAAGCATGTTTGCAGAAGGTATCTAAGACATGCCATGAATCAGCAAGAGAGTTGATAGACTTCTGACTTATTCTTTTTTCTTTTGTTTATAGACCAAACAGGATGAGCTAGGCTGTCTGATTCATTATTAACCAAACATTTTCCAAGCTGCTGAGTCACAAGAAAAAGGTGATTTCAATAATAACCTTTTATAATAATTGAATCTTCATTAGTCTTCATTAGTCTATGCACATCTAGACTGCTAATTTGTACTAGAATTCTGCCAGTTTTATTTCCCTAGACATGATGGTGTCTGGATTAGAAGTTTTTTATCGGTATTACTCAGTAATTTAAATTGTGCAAATAAAGCAGCACGTATAGCTGTTGTCCCTGTTTTGAGCCTTTGTTATCAAATTTTGTTGTACCTGGGCCTGGTTTGTATTGGTAGGTTATATTACCAGTGGTGGGCTTACTTTTCAGTCTTCCACACCAGAAATCACAATATTAATCTTGATGATTTTCAAGACAATTTAACATCTTACTTTTTATTTTAATCCATGAAAGTAAAATGTTTTCAGTCTTATCTAAGATTTCATCCACCTTGTTGTATCCAAAATGCTGAAGATAGGATGATCTATATCTTGACCGAAGGAGGAAGGGAGAATTTGTCTGCTGATTGCAGTGAGAATATTTCACAAGTGCCAACAGAATCTTCATTGAGTGTAAATTAAACATCAATCTTTTTGATTAATTTATGTGGTTGTCGACAGCTTATTCAGGTTTCGTTTCAATTAGTTGCTTGCAGCTTCCCTATTTCCAATCCTAATTGGTTAGAATTAGAAAGCAGACTTTCATTCTGAGCTGCAAGCCCATTGCTTGCAACATCAGAGAGGGTAAGTAGAGGTCTGTATTCTAAAATAGGCATGTAAATATCTTGACCCACCAACAGAAGTGATCCTCAGTCCTGAGACTGAGATCAGATGACTTTTGTAATTTTTTTTCCCAAACTTTTAAAATGCAAAGCAGAAATTGAATGGAGAATTCACTTCACCGTGCTATTTGCTCTTATATATGTGTCTTTTTGGTGCTTCTGAATGTTTATTAATATTATGTTGAAGTAACTTAAAGAAAAAATATATTCTTCTATTTATATATAAAAATCATCTTCTGGTAGAGTACATTACCATTACTATATTAATCAAGAATTTTTAACAATGTCTTTTACTCTAAACTTTCTGCTTCTGATGTGGTGTTGTTTTGCTTTCATTTTGTTGATTTTTGGTATTTTTTTTTAATGGATTGAGGGTGAAGGGGCTTTCCTGTGGTAGGTAGGGATAATTTTGAGAAAAGCATGAGATGAATCATCCTACACCTGCTTATTTTGATCATTCCAGCAATCTCGTGATATCTTTGACTAAATATTTTAACTGAAGTGCTTCCTTGCTACTATTCTTTACATTCTCTGCAATACGAGAGCTTTTTCATCTCTCTCATGCAATCTCCATATATATTCATCTGAAAGAAGCCCACAGTGCACCACTGATACTTTGCTCTCACCTATGATTCTTTCATACTTAATAGATTTCATCCATGGACAAGTATTGTTTTAGGCTTTTTGCCAATATTTAGTCCTATGAGACAGTTTTTTTCACAAGGCAGTTAAAGCAGCTCTCTGTGAAGAAAGCTCTGGCCTTCACTTATACTCAGATACCTAACGTACTGATTAATATGTAGTGTTAAGAAGACACAAATCATTCATGGCCTCAAACAACATCTAAAATGCTTTAACTTATGCAAAATGATTTCCAAAGCTAGAAACTGCTGAGTTTTTACTTTGTTTCACCTTATCACTTTGAGAATGAAGGAAAGAGTCAACATTTCTCATAGCACATCATCTCTCTGTTTGGCACAATGTGGACCTGGACATCTTTGCTATATATCCCTCTTAGTTCCTCATTATACGAGCAAGAGTGAGACCTCAGACTTATCTACAGTTTAGTTAACTATGTGGACAAGGAGATACTGGGAACTACAAACTTTGAAAGCTATGAGAACCTAGATGGATTTCCTTGTTTTTTTTTTTTTCTACATAGGTATTGTGTGGGAAGATGGTGGTGGTGGGGTTGTGTGTTTGTGTTTTGGGTTGCGTTCTTTTTCCCTTTTGTTGTTTTGTTAGGATTACTTTTTCATTTGTAGATAAAAATGTAGAAACTGATATTTGTGTTATCTTTAGTTCCTGACTGTTACACAAACACTCGAAGGAACCCAATTTTTCTGATGCTTAAGTCTAATGACATACTGAATTCAACCAAGATATCTGAACCTAAGACATGATATGTAACCACAATACCATAGATCAGAGATTCCCAATGGTTTTGCAGAAATCTTATGGATAACATCTTGTACTTCACTTGAAAGTCCCCATACTAGTCTATGACGTAAACTAGGTATATGAAAATAGAATATGAAACCATTTGAGAATTATGATTTTTTTTTTTCTATGGACGTAAAGCTCTTCTAGAATGAGCTGTGGACTCTGTCGTACCTTAGTTTTCAAAGGTATGGTATAATGTATTATCTGTCATAAATTTTCTTAAATGTGGTAGGGAAATATGAAGACAGGATGTCAGAAGCATGTTTAAAGAAAGAAAGATAGTCTCTGAATCTATATAAAGCAAGTTCCTTCAGGACTAAAGATACATTTCCATTGACTGATATATTTGGAAGAAGCCCAAAGTATAAATACTCCATCCATTTATGTTTTATTCTATTTTTTTTCCTGTAGGATTCTCCTCTGTCATACCTAAAGTTAGCATCGTGAAAAACAGGAACATGTTCTGAAGTGTTCACCACCTCCCACACTATTTCAACAGATGCTGAAAAAACACTTTGTATAGCAGGAAAATATATCTAACTCCTGAAATAACCTTAAAATTTCAATGGGTACCATAACTAGCAGTTTTTAGTAGATTTGAAATAATACAGCTGTAAGTCAATAGAGCATTCTTTTCAGAAACCAAGGGGATAAGATATCAATGTGTGTCTGTGTAGGGGAGAGGGTCATGAAATCAATCCTTGCTTTTGTTACTTCACTTCTGGATATCGGCTTAAGACAAGGCAAATAAGTATGGCAGGACAGTGGGGAAAGGGGGGAATTCTTAATCATTGATCAGAATAAAAAGGATCAGATACTTATGGAGAATATTTTCTCCATGGTCTGCTGAGAGAAAGTAGAGATGTCTACAAAACCTCTAGACTCTGAATTACTACAAGAAGTAATGGCAGAAGTTTTTTTGCTTTATGAAAATTATAGCAATTTTTTTTACATTAAGTACTTAGTCAAATCTTGTGCAAATTATTCATCAAGGAGCTTTATCAGTGTCAGGCAAGTAGTTTGATCTGAAGAGCAAAGAAGTCAGCACAGTCTGAGAAGACCTGATTTGCATACACTCTTTGCTTATTAAATTATTTTATGAGTTGTTACATCTCTGAATCTGTTTCCTCAACTATAAAATGCCACAGAAGTCCTCTGTTTGTAAAATACTTATGGAGGAAATACATCAACAAATGCAAGCTATTAAAACTTTTATCTTTTTTTATTGAGCTTTACGAATGTTACACAGTGGTTGTTTCCTTTATTTTCAGGCTGGATATGTGGAGTTTCAGTAACTGGAGAGGGTATGTTAAAATTGTGGGTTTGAATGGCAGGTGTCGAAAATACAAGGAACTTTCACTGAAGTTTTACACTTTCCCCTCCAAAGTAGTCTTTTTGAGATTGTTGGTAGTACTATATATTAGTTTATGTTTGTGCTTAAGAATACTTAGAATCATATCAATTACAAGGAATATATTAAACAATTCTGGTGCCCAATTGATTTATGGCAAGTATACTGAGTTCAGTGAAGTTTCAGCTAAAGATATTTGTCTGAGCTTTTTTGTTCATTCTTTTTACTTGTGATGTTTCTAAAATCTCATCGAACAAAGGATTAGTGTTAATGCAAAATATAATATTTTTATTTTAAGCATTTTTAACTATAAAAAACCAAATTGAAGACAGAAATTGTGGATTAAAATGTGCAAATCATTTCAACAAAATTGAGTATTTCAATTGTGTAGAATTTTCTTTTTAGATATAAATGTTGAAAAAAGCATTGTGTTGTAAAATATCACTGTATTTTCTGTTCTCATCAATAAGGAGGCAAAAGTGAAATATGGGTTGAAAGTGTTGTTTCTTATTGCCTTTCAAGAAGCACTGTTTTCTAGTGCAGTCATGCTGTTTGGATTCCTAGAATCACAATGAATAGCAGTTAATTTTCACTCTAGATACAATAGGATATTCACTCCATATGACCCTGTATAATATAAGAAACTGAATTAAAGTGCTAACCAAAGTCACAGTGCAGCTGGTAAGTGGGTTTTTTTCCCTCTTTTTGATTGGCTGTTATTCATAAACAAGTATCATCAGGAAGATAAGGAAGTCAATAATTGTGTTTTTTCAGAGAAACAGCCTCCACCTGGTAGAGGTACTTAAGAAAGCACCAGAGGAGATCAGTAAGCATTTTGGAAGATGAGTAGCAGAAGGAGAATTGTTTGTACCTTCAAGACTCTTGCAATTGTAGGATGTTTCTGGATCCTGAGTATTTCTTATTGAGGAATGTTTGGGCAATGAGGTGAGCGTTAAGGAATAGTTGAGGACTTCAGTGCATCATGGAAATGAATAGGCTGGAAGTATGTGGCTGACCAGCACATGGTGATCAAACTAGAAGTAGCAGACTGTGTGTGGCTGTGAATTCAGTAAGGCTGGTTTTAGGGTCAGGAGCCAGACTGAAGTGTGATCTGCATGAGGGGTAGAAGAGTTTTAAAATCTTGACCTAATTTATTATTATTATCATGCTCTGTCCTGTGCTTCCCCCAGTTGGCTAGGTTCATCTTTTCTTCAGTTCCAGGCCAAAATGAAGCATTGTAGTTTCAGTAGGATAGGAGGATTTGAGTAAAACTCCTCAGAACTAGAGGCACCTTCTCCTCATTTGTTTTTTTTTTCTTCCTCTTTTTTTTCCTGTTATTATGTAGCAGGTTGAGAAAGAAATTAGATGAGCATTTTGCTGCTTGGTTCCAACCAGCTGGATTATTTCTGGTTGGCTGATCATGTGTCCTACACCTAGTGGTATAAATGATGGGCTTAGTTAAAGTGGCATGTGCTTTTTAATTTATTTTCCTTTTTTATTAAGGGAATCGAGCAGATTGCTTTATTTTTCTTAACTGCAGCAAAAACACATTAGTGAGTGTTGCTGGACTGCTGGTCCCAGGAGAGCAATCATGTATTTATTCAGACATCTTCCTTAGCCCTTCCTGCCCTTCTCTTTCAAAGCAGTGTTTACCAGAAAGGTAGGTTGCCAGCTCTGGTTTCTGTACAAGTGATGCTAATGTTGTGAGATCATGAGATATACAGAATGAGTGCTGAGACTGAGGGGAACTCAGTTGCAGATGAGCGGGACCATCACTATGCCAGAAATAGGGTCATTGCTAGAGGGGGAAAAAAAATCCAGTATTTTCACAAAGTGCTGTAGGGACCTTGGTTGATTGAAGGTATATTTGCATATGTGTTAAAAGACTAACGCTGGACAAACAGGGCAATGAGGTGTTTTATTTGCCTGTATATTGCTTGTGTTTTCTATGGCATGATGTTCTCCTTTAACAGGCTTGTAGTAGTGTATTGCTGTGTGCTTTTCTGTTCAGTGAGGCTAAATCTTCATAGAAAGACATATATTAGTACCGTCAGTAGGCATATATCATATACAAGTATTTGAGATTCACTACTGCCTTTTAGCAACCTCTTAGCTAAGCTGAAGCATGATACAGACCCTGAATGGATATTCTGCTTCTCTTCATGGAACAAGTCCTGATGTAGAGGAATTCTCTAGCATGTTTGTTGTGGCCAGACCCTCTGCAGTCTGGGTTTTGGAGTCTATGATCCAGCTGAAATTTATCCTGTGTTCAACTT
The DNA here is from genome assembly GCA_033459285.1 of Clamator glandarius. NCBI lineage: Eukaryota > Metazoa > Chordata > Aves > Cuculiformes > Cuculidae > Clamator > Clamator glandarius. Next base: position 8,021,803 of record JAUNZM010000333.1, on the reverse strand, counting down.
TTCCCGTCGTGTTCAATGTATAAAAGATATTTTAGGTTTGTGCTCCCTTTCCAGCTCCTTCAGTCTTCTCTCTCCTATTTGATGCTATCTCCCAAAATAAAAAAGGGAAAAATAATGCTGACAAAGCAAGGGGAGAGCTTCTAAGTATTATGTTAGATGAAAGTTGTTAGTTGAAGAAAAATTACTGTGTTGTTGTGGTCTAGTGATAATTTTCTGTCTGGGAGTAAGAAAGCTAAATTCTAGTGCCTGTTATTCAGCCTTTTTTTTTTTATTTATTACTGTTAGCCAGTGTAATTGTGAAAATGGTGTTTAAGTTTGTGTCAGTGTATTTTTGTCAGTTCTGCTTAATAACTTGTGAACTCAATTCCAAATTTCAGCTAAATTTAACAGGAGTAAAAATATTTGGGCTACCATGGACTGATAAGTTGGTGAGGTGTGTATGTTTGCATGTGGGCTTTTGTTCATTTAAGTTTTTTATTTGTAGTTAGTTTTGTTGATAGTTTTAGTGGGGCTTTTTTCTCTCTGATATTTGGGGGGGAGTGGAGGTGTTTTGTTGTTGTTTTTTTTTTTTTTTTTTTTTTTTTTTTTGGCTGTCAAGCAAATAAAGCTATAGAGGAAATGAGTGAATGCTACCCTGGAGAGAAAAGCTTGGGGGTTTATATATCAGAGACTATATGGCATTACATAACAGAGAATCCTCATTCCTTAAATTCAGACTCTTTTGTGTCCTGGCCAGTTTCATTTCAAGTGAGAGAGGCAAGTTAGAGTAAGAATATGGGCTAGTACAGATACTAAACTAATTTAAGATATTTAAATATTATTCTCTGTATCTACCCATTAATTTATTTTTTCGGTTGAAGTTCTTGCAGTCTTTGCATGTCCATCTCCTTATAGTGTTTTGCTATCTAATGTCTGATGTAGCTGCACCTATGCTTCAGGTCTCTTCATTCTGTAACATGTTTGTTGAGACATATTTGATTTGACTGTTTGGTCTTACCATGAATGTTCACTCATAATATTATAAACTTTTTGTATGAGCATGGCACGGCACAGGACTTGATAAAATAGAGGTGTAAACCCTTTTTTTGCTGGGGGCAAGATGACTCTAATAATGCAATACACTCTTCTTTGTAGCTCATAAAACATCCTCTGAAATTCATTTCAAGGCATTTGAATGAATTGTAATAGCACATAATTCACTTTTTTTATAGCTTATTCTGTAGCTGGTAATCAGGGACATTTGTGATGACTTCTGTGTAAGACAATGTGCTTACCCAGATGACTTGTGCAGGGGAACCTGGCTTTGCTAACTACAGAAGCCTAATTTGACTAATGCAGTTAATTATTTCAGTGACAAAAGAGGAGGGAGGCAGAAGAGGATTGTACGATAAAGCAGCTCACTGATTTAGGAGACTTTTATGCTCTGTATGATCAACATAATCTTGGCCTATAGAATCATGGAATCACAGAATAGTTAGGGTTGGAAGGGACCTTAAAGGTCATCTAGTTCCAGCCCCCCTAGTTCCAACATTCCACTGGACCAGCCTGGTCAAGGCCCCATCCAACCTGGCCTTGAACACCTCCAGGGATGGGGCATCCACAACTTCCCTTGGCAACCTGTTCCAGTGTCTCACCACTCATGGTGAAGAAATTCTTCCTAATGTCTAGTCTAAATCTGCTTCTCTGCAGTTTATACCTGTCCCCTCTTGGCCATCTAGACTTCTGCATGGAATGGACTCAATTCCTTAGTCGAAGTTTCTTCACCACTCCCACTGCTCTGAAATAACTCAAGGCTACTTGAAATACAATTCAGAAAAAAAGATGAATAAGTGGTGAGGTTTAGGAATCAGAAGCATTTGGAACACTAGACTATGTAATGAATTTAAAAAGCTGATCTCAGTGGATGGAAAACAGAAGGCAACCTGTCACCATTGATTCCAAAGCATATCTGGAGAGATGAAGAAGTTAACCTGCCTGGCCAATGGCTTTTAGTTGCAATACGTGAACATTACTGTCAATATTTTAAGTGTGACAGGCTGATCCATGATATAAACACTCTTTTTTTCTTTTCTACCCACCCCCCCAAATGGCTTTACACACTACTCTTCAAAGAGCAGGCTCCAAATAGGGTCTTAATAGGACTCGTTTTGCTGACTTAAGCATCCCTGTTTAGCTCTACCTTTGGTTATGTTGACGTATCATTGCTGGCATGAGGATGGAGCAAGCTCTGGTGCTGGAAATGAAATGGTGTTTATCCATGCTCTCTCTTGTTGGCATGCTGCCTGCTTTTGACAACCAGCAAAGCAGGGACATCCTCCTCAACAACTCAGATCTAAATCCCAGATATAGAGATTGATTTCTAGCACAGCCTGTGCTGTGTATAAATCCTGGATCAAACAGGCTAATCACTGTTAATCACTGCTAATCAGCATGATGGAGCCTGTGGACCTTTGCAGCCCTGCTTACTGGCTGGGGGGACAAACTGCCAGTAGGTGCTAAATCACTAACTGTTGTTGTTGAATGTAAGTAGCTGATGGTGTTGAATTTATGTGAGTAGTGCTACAGTCATACACTGCCAAGCAACAAAATTTTCCAGAGCTACGGCATCGCTGTGCATTTTTCCTACCACGGCTATGATTCAAGCTGAAGAAGTGTTAATCTGCCCTAGAATATGGGAAAACTTAAAGAACTCCTTTCAAATAACCTGCTGAGTATTGTACTTCTGATTATTTTATTTATTTCTCACAACTCCATCAGTTGTTACGCTACTGCACCCTGCTACTTACAATCTAGTGTTTGCATTTGGCTTTAAGTAAAATGAAAGCTAACGTTCGCTCTTAAATCCCATTATCTGTCCTTGGAGTTTATCGTAAGGTTTAATCTTGGATAACTGTGGAATTTAAGGGACTTTCTGGTAGGCTTCTGTGATTTTCATGCTTTTATCCATAACACACAGGTGTTTGGGGTTTTTTTTCCCAATTCTTTCTTTTTAATTTACAAGTTGCATTTCAAAATAGCAAGGAAACATGGCAGGTTGCACAGTTGGAGAGAATTATGGCCCTTTTCTCACAGTTAATGTACCCTGAGCTTTTGGCTTTGGTGCCTCATAATGCCACATGAGGCATGCAGTAACTGCCTAGAAACACATTTGTTAGCTGTCATGTCACTGCTTAATTATATCTTTCTTCTGTTTCAGTGCATCATGCATAAGTCTGCTAAATGTTCTATGTGAATCCAAACCTGATTTATTGTCTCAAAAGTGACTTAAAGAATACCAGTGGAATAAAAGATCTCCCTTTAATGTGCTTTCCTATCTGTAGAGCTCAAATTTAGTGTAACTCTGTTAATCTTTGAATTGGTAAACAATATTCCATGCAGTGTGTAGCTTTAATTTAAGCAGATTGCTTACTTATCTGCTTATTCTAAGGTGTGCAGTGATTATGAAGTTTTCTTTTTGTTGGATCGTATCAGGAGTTGAAAATATAGTGCATGTGTTGCTAGATCCTCCACCGCTGCGGTTTAGGGCAGTTTCAAAGCACTGTTGATTTATACCAGCTAGTATTCAGATTTTGATGCTTTTGATGATAGAGAGCTATTAAAAGACAGTTTTGAGGCTTCTGCTTTTGCCCTGCAAGTCTCTATGCTAAGAGAATAAGGATGGCAGGAGGGAGAAGAGATGCTGCTTAAGTAAGGAAACAAGGTCTTCCTGATGTATGCTGGAGTGTTGCTTGCTGTGTTCTTAATAAATTATTTCATTTTTCTCAGTTGGTGGCAGCAGCTTCAAGATGTTGTATGTGCTTTTGCCTGTAAGGGAATGAGTATGTTCATACACACTCAGAGACTGGAGTCTGTGAGCATTTGACTGCTGCTAAATTGTTGTGCTCTGCATGAATAGCAAAATAATATCATAAGATTTAGAGTGTGACTTCTCCTTTGTCCTATGATGCAAAAAAACCTCTCCTATTTGCCAGTGAAGATCATGCAGCTTTCCAATGCCTATTTAAATACTTACAGGGCCACTGGATGAAGGCATTAGCCTTTTTCTGTTTGAAGGCTGTTTTAAGCTTTGTGAAGGCTTTTGGAGTGAGTCTGTTGTACAGCCTGTTAATATAGAAAGGTTTTTTGTGTTGTTGCTATCTGAAGCATTTCTCTTCTTAATTTCCTGATTGTCTGATCTAACACATGTAAATAGGTGTTAGGTCTGCACCTTGCCAAAGACCTGGGAGTGCTGAAAGAAACTTTTCAAGGTGTGGGGAGTGGGAAACACCTCAATTTCTTGGTAAAGTAAGAAAATATGCTTAATAAATCTGGGGACCAGTGAAAATTGTGGAAGTAGTTTAATGATTTTGGTGGAAATTATAATCTCCAAAGTTCCTGGCTAGTGTTCTGATAAGAAAATTCTTAGGAATTACTTGGCAGAAGGCAGGGGAGAAATGGCAGTATTGAGAATTAATTTCTTGAATTAGTTGCAATGCAAACCTCAGAAAAGTTGTGGAGATTCTGTCCCATTTTGCAGGGGGGAGGCATTAGAAGCTTAAAGAGCAGCAAAATCAGGAAGGAAAGTAATCTCGCCTCTCTACTGCATCCTTTGAGTTTGTTTTGAGCAGACTACAAAAGGTCAAGCACTGAAGAGAACATGCCATGCCATTTTTGGTTTGTGGATTCAAAGCATGAGCTTTCTGGTAACAGTAATTACTCTATGAATCTCAAGGCATGTGAGATGGTGTTTGTAACCAAACCATCTAGAAAGTGGATTATGTATGCCGTGAAACTTGTTAGCCACGGATACCTATTTGGGGTTAGTGTGCAAGAAATCAAGAGTCAATGGCTTCTCCTGGAGTGGTGTTGGAGGGCAAGGAAAAGAAGCCAAGTTCACTCTGGAAGGTAGGCTGTGGTTATGCACCCCCTTAAAGACTGAAATTGCTTTCACAGTATGAAAGCGAAGTTAGCAATGAGGTTTAACAGTGGTAGGGGTAAAAGCCCCTAGTAAGAAGTAAATTCCTTTGTCCGTGAATTAAACCTTTCTCTATTTAAATCAATAGAAATTTTGCAATAGTTCAGTCGAGCTGGAATTTTATTCTACATCTCAAAGCTGTCAATAGCTACTACCAGGCCTAGGAAATGAGCTTATAAATGTTTTGAATGGAAGAAAACTGTGAAGAAGCTAGATATTGCAGTTGCTTATAACTAAGTTTGAAAACTTTAGATTGTGATTGCACAGGCTTTTTTTCAAAAAGAGATCAAATGTCTTTAAAACACTTTTATGCATGTAATGTATAAGGTTATAAAGTTGTTTTTTTTCTTTCCCCCTTTTATCATGGTTGCTTACCACAGGCATTTCCATTTTTATACTTCATAGTATAAAACTTGGAGCAGCTGCATTGTTGTTAACCTTAGCAAGAGATAAACCAGGGAAGATTTGCATAACGCCAGTTGCTTATCTTTTTCCTGTTTTCTCACCATGCCCAGCAGGCATGGTTGGAATTAATCATTTACAGTGACATTATATAATCTGTGAAACCCATAAATTTCATTAGGGGAGGAAATGGCTGGAGTCAGTTGATTTGGACTGTTTGCAGTCGAGTTTCTCAAAGGTAATACTTGCAAGACTATTTAATGAAGATGCCTAGATTTGTTTATATAAATACACATATATGAAAATATCCAAATAATGTCCTTTGACTCATTCAATTATCTTCAATTTCAGTCTTTGCATGAATGAAGCATCATTTAGTTATTGAGGAATAGGCTATCTCTGCAAGTTAGTCTCCTTTAAAATTTATGACAGCTGAGGTCTTACACGGGGATTCTGGTGTCATCATCTTCAGGACTTTAAAAGCTGTTATGAATAGATACAGGTAACTAGGATGAGGAAATCCAAATTTCTTGTTGCAATATGCCAGCTAATGAAGTTTGTGTCTGAGGTAGACCTTTGCTGCTGAATCTCGGGTGGCTGAATTCTGCATAGATGCCCTGAGGCTTCAGCTGTTGGAGTGGCTCTTCAATTTAGAAAGGAAAGATTGTTCCTATGGAGTCATCTTCACAAAAGCCTTGTTCTGTGTGCTCTGCTTATAAAACAGTTTGATCACCTACAATGAATACATAGAACAGGGTAACTAAGTCTATGAAAGTTTGGTACTTTATATCCTAGAGTTTGAGCATCTTGAAATGAAGACCTTTGATTTTTTTGCATCTGAGATGATGAGTTTTATTAAATTGTTAGCACTCTGTTGCCTAGGTAGCTTAAATGCTCTTAAACTCATAGAGTTTTACTGGCAGAAAAGAATTTACTGAATGCAAAAAGGCTGCTGATGACAGGAAGTGGTTGCCCATGGAGTTAGGGAATACCAGGACTTGATTTCTTTATTAAAATCAATCATGGCTTAAATGTTATTCAGAGATCAACATTGAGAATAAAGATTAGATTAGTCTATAATCTCACATTGAATTTTGTGGGTTTAAATAGGTAGCCATGTAGAGCTAAGGTAAAAGTTTGACCTAACCTTACAAATAAAGATGATCTACCTTTCTGCTTTTTGTTTATCTTTAGCAAAAACTAATATTTTTATGAACTCCAAGTTCAAAAGAAAATATTAGATGACTTTATTAACAGGTACTATAATATATCCTAGGCTGATAAACATAACTGGGCAGACATCTAAATGATGGGTTTTTTTCTGCTGAAGATCCTAAATTTAAATGTCAGTGTCTGCATTAAAGAGGAGGTCAGGTCTCATTGAAGGTAGGATATATTCGTGAAGGAAGGAACTTGGTAAAAGTCACAGACAATATTGTCTCTTATTCTAAAATCTGCACTCTATCAACCTCTGGTTTTTCTGCTTGGAGTCAAATAATTTGGACCCTTCCTGTCCGTAACGAAAAGGTTATGGGAGCTTTCTAATTCACATATATATATTTATATTGGAGAGAAACAAAAGGTTGTCTGTCTTTCATTGGCTGTATTTTCTATTTCTGGAAGGAATCTATTGGGAGATTTTTTTCTGGATACTTTAGACATAGCCTGTTGGAGCATTCACCATTAGCTATATAAATCCAAATTCAAAGCTTATGAGAAGAAGCACACGGTGATTTCAGCAATGTAATGAAGGGGAAGAAAATATTCTCCAGATTGCACTGTCTAATGTCCAATTCTCACTTGAAAGATAGAAATTGACCTCTAGGGCATGGTCAACCCTTGCTGGCTGCTGAAAGAGGACTAAACCAGTCCTACACAAATAGACTTTGTTCCTTTCTTCCCTCACTGGAAGCAGTAAGGGTTTGTTTGATATTTTGTTGTTTGGTTTTGTGATTTTTGATGTGGGAGAGGAAAGAGATGAATAGACATAACTGGCTATAAAATTTTGAAGATCTAAAATAGACTAATTTCCATCCTATCTTGAGTTAGTATATTAACAAAATATAAATGTATCTGAAATACACAGGATACATTGAACACTTGCAACTCTGACATTGTACTGTTTATTAATTGCCTCCTTAGGAGGATGCTGGATTTTTTTTCTTAATTGGGAAAAGTGTTGGAGAGTTTTTTTTTTTTAAAATTTAAGAAGCTTTCTGATCCCTTATCTTCTCAGCATAAGAGAGCAAAACCTGCAACAGTTTAACATTGTCTGAGTTTTGATTGGAGTGCTTTGAGACCTTAAATTGTAATGAAGTTTGCCAGGGAAGGTTTGGATTAATCCTGTCCTGTGACAGACCTTTGCAAAAATAAATCTATCCATGTGAGCAAATTTTAAATAAATGGGTACACTTGCCAGTCTCTGAAAGCAGAATTAATTTTTATGCCTGCTTGATTCATGTGGGTTCTAAAAAACCCACAAGCTTGAAGTGTAGGAAAAGTATAGAAAAATTGTCGGTGTATCATCATTCACCTTGACATAAGTGACAGGGAATTCATATGGATAAGTGAAGTCTTTGAGGGCATGTGCCACAGTTATTAAATCAAGCTTTTCTATAAATACAGGATTTCATGAAGTTTCACCTTTGAATTCAGACAGTGGCTGTGGGGAAGGAGGAGTTGATATCATCTTTGTGAACATTCGTTTGTACTTGGAGTGGCTTGTTCATTTATCCAGACTTGTTTATAGCTTCTTACGTGCCCTGTGTAAAGTATGCAGGTAAACTAAATTTTGTTTGCTGGTATTTAGATGAGTATTTCCTTCATTGCTTTCCAGAATGACTTCTAAACATGCCTGTACAGGAGTGCTTATGTAAGAATAGAAACTGTCACTGGTGGTGTCCTTTCTTGGCCAAGTTGCTGTTCCCTTGCAGTAATAAAAGAATCTAAGCAGAAACTATGACCTGCTGCATCTCTGATAGGGAGAAAATATTTGGAATGTACCTGTCTACAAAAACAAAGGGTGATGATTATTCATATAGAGAAAGGTTCTGCATAAAGGATATGTTTACAAAGATGAGAATGAGTTTGCAGAAGATTTTGTGGGAGATTTGTTCCTTTTCCAAGTACAGAATCTTGGTTGTGCAAGAACTCACTCTGTGACCCAACTAGCTATTTAATTACATCTTGGGTAAATTTGTTTTATGGTCTCATGCCCAAAATCTTTAATGGGATCGGTTGGTTGCTGCTCAGGTTGTTAGTAATTTGTTAACATAGGAAGGTTGTTCTACTTATCTTGCACACATCTAAAGATAATTTAAACACTTGCTTTGTTTTCTAAGGATTCATGTTGCCATTGCAATTTACAGTGTTTCATCTTTCTTTTTGTCCAGTTACAAATCATATACTAGGCATTATGCTTTCACAAATTTCTGCCCATAAACCAAATCTTCTATATGTTTATCAAACTATTAGTCCTTTATCCAGTATGAATTGCTTCTGTAATTGATTGTAATTGATAATATGGGAGGGATAGTGAAATGTGCTGAACTCCATTACCTGCAAAAAAATATCAGGCAGAGCTTAGCCCATTGAAAGTCAGGCATCTGACTGAATTGCATAACATTACCTATAGTCTTTGGAGAGTGCATAATATTACCTATAGTCTTTGAAGAGCAATTGATCCATTCAGGAGCTGATTTGTTGGTCTGCTAGTACTCTCTTACAGTTAAAGATATCCAGATGCCTAGTTTAAGGACACACCTAAGTTTTAGACAAAAATGAAATAAGTTTTAGGAATAATATTTTCTAGACTTTAATCATAGAATGGTTTGGGTTGGAAAGGAACCTTCAGAGATGAGTTAGTTCAACCCCGTTGACCATTAGTCCAACCACCTTGGTCAATGATGTTCTATAATCTATGCTCAATCAACCTTTTCCTCATACTGTGTTAGACCTCATTTTGTTTCCTTTCCCTTTGGGATGAAAATCTGGTGACCAGGTGGAGTGTTACTGGAGACTTTACTCATCTTATTTCTGTATGACGCAAACAATCTTCTGATGTACTTTGAAGCTCCAATGGCTATGTTAATTTATATCTGCTGCAAATCTGGCCCAGTGGCTGTGACCCAGCTATTGATAAAATCTAGAAGTTCAACTAATGCAAAGAAATGGATTTTTTAATATACATTTCTACTTGAAGGGTGGTCCATGGAGTTCTTCTTTGAGTCTGAGTAGTAATCATATTAGTGTTGTTCAGATGATATACCGTGCCTGGAGTTGCAATGCATCATGAAAACTGCATTGTGTTGGATACAAATACAATCTGCAGCTGAATAGGACTCTCTTCCACTGTTGTCTATCAAAGTTTTTATTACTGGCTCAGTTATTCATTAGAAAAGATACAAACCACACGTTCTGAATTTTATATGGCACCATCTTTTATATCGGTCCTAAAAGAGAGTACTGGCATTGATTATTTTTTTTTTTAACTGGACAGCAGAAATTTATTATTATTTTCCAAAGGCTGTCCTTTCTAAAGTGGAAACAAGCATCTTGGCTTATCTTCCAGTTGTATGTCCATGACACAGGACATGGAATGACTCATTTTGTATGAGGATCAACAAGGCTAAGTGCTGGGTCCTGGACTTGATCCACAACAGCCCTATAAAATGCTACAGGCTTGGGGAAGAGTAGCTGGAAAGTTGGCCATCAGAAAAGGACTTGGGAGTGCTGGTCTACAGCCAGTTAAGTATAAGCCAGTAATGCTTCCAAGTGGTGAAGAAGGTCCAAGGCATCCTGGCTTGAGCTGGAAATGGTGTACCCTGCAGGACCAGGGAAGCTTTTGTACCCCTGTGATTGGCACTGGTGAGGCTGTATTTCAAATCCTGTGTTCAGTTTTGGGCCCTTCACCACATGAAAGACATTGAGCTTCTGGAGTACGTGCGAAGAAAAGCAACAAAGCTGGTGAAGCACAAGTCTTAGGAAGAGCTGAGGGAACGGGGGCTGTTTAGTCTGGAGAAGAGGAGGCTGAGAGGAGACCTTGTTCTCTACAACTACCTGAAGGAGGCTGTAGTGAGGCAGGTGTTGGTCTGTTCTCCCAAGTAACAAGACAAGAGGAAATGGCCTCAGGTTGTAACAGGGAAAGTTTAGACTAGATAATAGGAAAAATTTCTTTACTGAAAGAATGGTGAAACATTGGAATAGGCTGCCCAGGGAAGTGGTTGATTTGTCATCCCTGGAGGTGTCCTGAAAAGCTGCACCCACGTGGGATTTGAACATGCTCTAGTAGACGTAACAGTGTTGGACTGGCGGTTGGACTGGATTATCTTGGCTTGGTCTTTACCAGCCTTAGTGATTCTATGATTTGATGATTTATTAAGAAGCAAGGCTAGTGCTCGAATCCAGTAGTTGCAGACTTCTGTTCTTAAACTCTGCTTCTCTTAACATCTCTTGAGATAAAGTGTAAGAATTTTGTAGTATCTGCAAATAGCAGAGAAATCTGGAAGAATAATTTCAAAGTCCTGCAGAGAAATACAATTACAGTCTTTTGAAGTAAAATGTCCCTTTCTATTTGTGGTTATTTTTGTCATTAAAGATGCTCTAGAGTGTTCTAGAAGGATTTTTTTTCCGATTAGAACTTATTTCTAGAGATGCCTTTGATGTTATAAATTATTATTATATCATAAATTACTTCTAATAATGTGGTGTATTGTGTGAATGATCACTTTGGAGAAACTTGCTAAACACTTTTACTAACAGAGCTTGGTTAGCACATAATTTCCTACACATGTGGAGACATGACTCCTGAAAACATGAAAAGAGAATGAAACCTCCAGCCATAGTGAAGACAGATGGAAAAGACGTGTTATGCTACTTAATTTTCTGCTGTCTTAAATATTTACTAAGCTTTTTAGTAGGCATGCATCAGTATCTGGTTCTAGCAGAACTCTTATGGTTAGCCATTCAGCATGACTATGCTGATACTCAAAGCATTTATCTCTTTACTACAAAGTTAGGTAAGGGAGTCACTGGAAAAACATCCACTTTTTTTAAAGGAAAAAAACCCTCAGAACTATACAAACACATTTGCATGATGGAATGAGAATAAACTTGTCTAATGTTTTTGTTCATCAAAGCCTTGGAGGGGATTCTTTCTCCACTTTGCAAAATCTGCTTTTTGGAAAAGACCACTCTTCAGAGTATTCGTGGGGAATTTCAAAAACTTTTTGATTTAGATCTGGAATTTGGAACCGAGTATTTTCCATAAGTAGCATTCCTGGATTCTGGTAGACTGATGTCTGTCCTTGTAACAAAAAACAAGGTTTGGGAGTCTGATGTGGAATGAACTTTTGCCTATCTAAGCATTAGGAACATAAATTGGTATTGGAAGAACTGTACTACATGCCTGTTGTTTTTGTTACAGCAATACTTTTAAATGTAAATAAGTATATAGATCTTTAGCAAGGGAGACTGAGGGGGGAGGGGAGATGGACTTTTCCTTTTTGTTAAAGTTCACAGATTTTTCAGTCCAAAGTGGTAGCCTTTATGTAGGAACGTATTTTGATAGATGAAATTCAATTTTTTATTTTTTTTTTAAAAAAAACACCCTCTGACCGACAACTGGGGAGAATGGGATAGGAATAGTCCAGACAGAAAAACAGTTTATAGAAGGGTAGATAGGGGCAGGGGGGTGAAGAGGAAGGTTTAAATGTTTCTTAGGTTTTAGTCTCAGAATCATAGTATAATCAGGTTGGAAGAGACCCACTGAATCATTGAGTCCAACCATTCCTATCAAACACTAAACCATGCCCCTTCAGCACCTCGTCCACTCATGCCTTAAACACCTCCAGGGAAGGTGACTCAACCACCTCCCTGGGAAGCCTGTTCCAGTGCCCAATGACCCTTTCTGTGAAAATTTTTTCCTAATGTCCAGCCTAAATCTCCCCTGGCGGAGCTTGTGGTCATTCCCTCTTGTCCTGTCCCCTGTCACTTGGGAGAAAAGGCCAGCACCCTCCTCTACAACCTCCTTTCAGGTAGTTATAGGGAGCAATGAGATCTCCTCTCAGCCTCCTCTTCTCCAGGCTAAACAACCCCAGCTCTCTCAGCTGCTCTTCATAAGGCCTGTTCTCCAGCCCCTTCACTAGCTTCATTGCTCTTCTCTGGACTTGCTCCTGTTCCTATTAAAAATGACAATACACAGATATGAGTAGAATGGCTTACGATATTAGCATTGTGTTCCAGGCTTCACTAGAAGTCCTTTAATGCTTCATTAAAAAAGAATGTGTTGATATTCTAAATGAGCTACACAATTATCCATTTCACATGCTTGACTGCAATGCCACACAGCATAAGAGCACAAAATTTGTAAGCTTACTTGCTGTTAGCAAGACCGTTGCTTCTATTTGTGTCCATATATAACTTAGTGAGTCTTACTGTTTGGTTATTATCCCTGCCCTGCATCATTGATGGGAAGAATTGCAATCACAGATGTGTTTACTGAGAAGAAATATAGGAAATTAATATGATTTACTCCAACCTAAGGGAATCCTCATAAATAAGCACCTGTGAAGGAAATAACAAACCTGCTGATAACTATATATATATTTTGCTTACTGCTATTAGACATTTAACGGTATCTCTTTTGAAACGGAGTGAAGAAACACAAGTTCATGATAATTTTTATCTGACAGTGACTATGATAATACATACATTGCCCTCTTTTTTTCTTTTCCTCCTAACCTTCCTGTAAATAATGATCCAAATCTGAATTTCACACAATAAGTTTGAATTACTTTGTTTATTGCATAGCATATGTTAGGCAGGATTTGTGGTCAGCCAAGTACTTTACTTGCCCATTTTCTTGCTTTTACAATGGAGCTGTGGAGAAACAATCTATTATACTTCATGCCTTTGTCCTAGACAAAGGGTCACAGCAAGGATCCAGGAACTACAGGCCTGTCAGTCTGACCTCAGTGCCAGGGAAAGTCATGGAACAGGTGATCTTGAGTGCTATCATGAAGCACATGCAAGAGAACTGGGTGATCAGGCCCAGTCAACACGGGTTCACAAAAGGTAGGTCTTGCCAAACTAAAATCATCGCCTTCTATGACAAAGTGTCTCGGCTGCCGGATGAGGGAAAGGCTGTGGATGTATCTTCCTGGACCTCAGTAAAGCCTTTGACACAGTTTCTCACAGCATTCTGCTATGGAAACAGGCGCACACTCTCTTGGGTAGAAAACTGGCTGGATGGCTGGGCCGAGGTGGTGGTAAATGGAGTTAAATCCAGCTGGAGGCCAGTGACAAGTGGGGTTCCCCAGGGCTCAGTGCTGGGTCCAGCCCTGTTCAATGTCTTTATCAATGACCTGGATGAAGGCATCAAGTGCTCCCTTAGCAAGTTTGCAGATGACACTAAGCTGGGTGAAAGTGTCGATCTGCTGGAGGGTCGGGAGGCTCTGCAAAGGGATCTGAACAGGCTGGACTGCTGGGCAGAGTCCAATGGCATGAGGTTTAACAAGGCCAAATGCCGGGTCCTGCACTTGGGGCACAACAACCCTATGTAGTGCTACAGACTAGAAGTCTGTCTAGGAAGCTGCCAGGAGGAGAAGGACCTGGGGGTGTTGGTTGACAGCCAACTGAACATGAGCCAGCAGTGGCCCAGGTGGCCAAGAAGGTCAATGGTATCTTGGCTTCTATCAGAAACGGCGTGACCAGCAGGTCCAGGGAGGTTATTCTCCCTCTGTACTCTGCACCGGTGAGACCGTTCCTTGGATACTGTGTTCGGATCTGGGCCCCTCACCACAAGAAGGATGTTGAGGCTCTGGAGTGAGTCCAGAGAAGAGCAACAAAGCTGGTGAAGGGTCTGGAGAACAGGCCTTATGAGGAGCGGCTGAGAGAGCTGGGGTTGGTTAGCCTGGAGAAGAAGAGGCTGAGAGGGGACCTCATTGCTCTCTATATCTACCTGAGGGGATGTTGTAGAGAGGAGGGTGCTGGCCTCTTCTCCCAAGTGACAGGGAACAGGATGAGAGGGAATGATCACAAGCTGTGCCAGGGGAGGTTCAGGCTGGACATTAAGAAAAAAATGTTCACAGAAAGGGTCATTGGGCACTGGCAGAGACTGCCCAGGGAGGTGGTTGATTCACCTTCCCTGGAGGTGTTTAAGGCATGGGTAGACGAGGTGCTAAGGGGCATGGTTTAGTGTTTGATAGGAATGGTTGGACTCGATGATCTGGTGGGTCTCTTCCAACCTGGTGATTCTTTGATTTTTTTAAGAAAGACTTGTTTTTGACTAAGCTAGGAAAAGTGGGCCTCTGAATGGATCTGGAAAAGACTAGATGGGATGATAATACTAGCTCTGCCTCAGCATGAAAAATATGAGACAAAAGTAGAGAGTATGAAAAAGATTTGTAAACAAATCCCTCAAGATGAGAAGCAGGGCACTTTGGAGAACAATGTCTGGAACTTAATTCTAATGGAGTCAGTGCCAGCTTCAATGATGCATCATTAAATTTCAAAGATAAGAAAAAGGAGCAACATATTTGGGAGTAGTCTTTAACTTTTGGGAAGTTTTCTGGGAGCAGAAAGAAAGGCGTTTGTTACACAGAATAGATGGGGAATAAAATTTCTTTTAGTATATGTAATGCTATTGTCAAAAAGTTAATGGTCAATGAATAGAAAGGGGGGGAAAGCAGAGCAGTGAGCAAAACAGAGGCTGTTTTCCAGCAGGAGCCCAGTGGAAGAGACTGTCTGAGACTGTCTCAAAATGGTTACCTCCTAGAGGAAACTCAAGCCCATCTTTCAAATTAAAAACAGGAGGAAGTAAAAAAAAAAAAACCCACACCAAGATTTGCAAAGTCAGCACCAATCTGCTGTCTTCAGTTTCCCTTTTGTCAGCAGAAGTTGTTGAGAGGCAGCTTGGCAGCCCACCTGTGTTTGTTCTTCACGTTATTAAATATCATCCTGAGCAAAGTGAAATAGAAGTTAGAAAATATGTTAGAAACTATGAAAGAAATCTTAAAAGATAATTTTTCACAAGACATGTATTGGGAATAGGATCAATCAACTAAACAACCCTGTAGGATATTAGCATCTCTCCTGTGGCTGTTCAGGGTGTGGTTATGCTTCAGGTTTTGAAGTCATACTGTCTTGATACTGCAGTAGTTAGTGGCTTACCTAAAGGAATGCTTTCACATTAGCATAAAGCCACTTTTACAAGGATCCTCCTTTTTCTTTAAACACAAAGAATAAACTAAGCTGGAATCTTCTTCCTCGGAAATACTTTGAACACATCTTCATGTGTGTTTTACAGTTTCTTGTGCCAATTGTTAGCTTTACATTCATGTGAATAGATCTTCAGCTGGGACAATTAGATTGCTTCTGGACAATGTGTCTATATTCTATTCTGTCCATATTGAGTACTCCCTGACTTGAGAGCACTAGGTCTGAGAAAGTGCCAACTCCTCAGCAGGCTCTTCAATATGAAGTTTTGAGCTTTATTTCCACATATATGAATTTACTCCTTAAGTGGTACTTTTATTGCCACAAAGACTTAAAACTCAAGGCATATAATTAAAAGTGATATGAACTGTCCAGCATTTAATACAACAGATAGAGGGAGGAAGACGTGGGAGCTAAGGAGAGCCTTCATCAGTGGCAGTGAACCAAGGTTGATGTACAGACCCTGTGAACTGTTTCTGGCCTTTCTTTTAGTGTCTGGCACAGGCTGCTGTTGAGGGTGGGAGTTGAATATCTGTAGAAGCACTGTGTTGAAGTACAATAAAACCCCAATATGCAGAACTACTTTTCTGCTTTCCAGTTTCTCCATCTGTAGCCTCATTAACTGAATTACTTCGGTGAGGATGTCTACAATTCATGCAGGTTGCTATCACAGAATCACAGAATGACCAGGTTGGAAGAGACCCACTGGATCGTCGAGTCCAACCATTCCCACCAATCCCTAAATCATGCTCCTAAGCACCTCGTCTACCCTAACCTTAAACACCTCCAGGGAAGGTGACTCAACCACCTCCCTGGGCAGACCGTTCCAATGCCTAACCACCCTCTCCGTGAAGAACTTTTTCCTAATCTCAAGCCTAAATCTCCCCTGGAGGAGCTTGAGGCCATTCCCTCTGGTCCTGTCCCCTGTCACTTGGGAGAAGAGGCCAGCACCCTCCTTTCCACAACCTCCCTTCAGGTAGTTATAGAGAGTAATAAGGTCTCCCCTCAGCCTCCTCTTCTCCAGGCTGCACAACCCCAGCTCTCTCAGCCACTCCTCATAAGATTTGTTCTCCAGCCCCTTCACCAGCTTTGTTGCCCTTCTCTGGACTCGCTCCAGAGCCACAACATCCTTCTTGTGGTGAGGGGCCCAGAACTGAACACAGTACTCGAGGTGCGGTCTCACCAGTGCCGAGTACAGGGGGAACTGTCCTCTCTGAGCTTTTGGTGATGAGGTTTGAGATTCATGCCATCATCCTGAGGTTTTAAACTATTTAAGAACCTTGTTTAATCAGTAGAAATATAAAGCCAATAGAAGAATGTGAGTCAGAAAATACCTAGGTTCTGAGGTTACCTGAGGGAATTCATGTCTCTATTCATTGATCATACAGCAGTAGAGCTATTGGTTTTGTTTTTCTTTTATTAGTGGGTTGGGGGGCATTATTTTGATGGTGGTTTTGGTTGCTTTTATGTAGGGCTTTTTAGTGTAGGACTCCCTAAATGTTTTAAGTTAGGTACACAGACCACATATTGTGAATATCCTTTCTATGGGCAATAGTTTTGTTTTTCTCGATTTGCTTCAAACATATTGCAAGCAACTCTCTTTTATTTTATAAAGGCACCAGCTGAAATCTACCACTACAAAGGAAATGCAGGCCTATGTTTTTATCTGGGACTCAAATGGCTAGATGAAGTCAAGATGGATTTGAGTTGTTTATTTCTCAGCAGCAAAAGCTGCTTTTCTTAGTAAAGTATCAGATAACACAAATTTCACAGTATGCTCTTGTGTGTTTCAGAAACTGATATTTTAACCAAGGCTGTAGAATTGCTTGGGAATTATTTGCTGTGCTTTGGAGAAAACAGATGACCACCTCCAGCACCCTTTTCTCCTCCACCTCCTTTGTGTAATATATCATTAGTATAAATTGTTACCTTGGAGCAAGGGGTCAGTGAGTTGCTCATCTTGAGGAATTTCTCCAAATCAGTGTTCAAGCTGACAAACAAGATGTGCAGGCTGAGTAGGCTTTCCTTGATGACTTAATCAATGGATTTTTGGGCTTTGCCGTACTGCCTTGCAAAGTGAGTGTTCCTCCTTTGATCTGACAGGGAAATGCAACCTGAACTCTTGTCTCCATTCGTTTGAGGCATGGACTCATAATTGGGACTCTACCTAATCAGGATGCAAATTGGGTCCTACAGCCAAGTAATACCTCATCCCACCTATATATGAACTACAATTCTGTCAGAAATAATGATCTTAAACCGAAGTCCTGCTCTGCTGCGTGCACATGAAAATCCAGGAGGTAATGGGTTTATTCTGGTTCTCTGAGAGTAGAGTTTGTCTTGGTCTCATTACTGCATTTCTTGTTTTAATTAGTGTTTTAGGCAATGCTACAGAAATATGCTTGTGTACTGAAAATAAAACTAGATTTTATTTTCAGTGTTCATCGTGTTTTCTGATTTGTTGGCATTTCCAGTGGGTATATTTATTAGGAATCTGCAAGAAATCCCATCACGTGGGGATTGCTTTTACACAACAGTCAGTCCTTTGGAGATGTACCAAGACTGAACAGCCAGATGAAACTACGTGCTGGGGAGGGTCATGATATATAGCCTTGTAATTTTTGACTTGACACTGATGCTGAAAGACTCTTACTAGGCCAGGACTCTGAATATTATGCCTTGGGAAAGGAAATATATCAGATCAAGAATATTTCGGCTGCTAGTCTTTTCCTACCAGTCATGTTTCTGCTCCTCTTGACCCCATGGACTTGTATTTGCTAGTGCCTCAGCATTGTACAAACACTGTGAGTGAAGGCATTGTACTCAGCAGCCAACTGGTGAAGTTTTTTGCTGTACACTTGTGGTTTTTGTACTCGCCTTAGAGACTGCAAACAGTAGAGGTGTGTCTGGTGCATTAGTCAGCCACTTTTCCAAAGAGTGCTCTGCCTTGCCTTTATCTGCACGTGCTTTCTGCTCTCTAGGAGGCATCAACAATAGGCAGAAAGCACAGCTGTATAAATCTATTTCTCTAATGCATCTAGTCAGTGAAAAATCAGAGAGGCAAATTTACAGAAAACATTAAAACCCATCCTTAAGATCCCCTTGCAGCCCTAACTTAATTGTCTCCTTCAGCTCAAAGTGTCTTTCTTTCTTTTGCCTTGCTGAGCGGGAGAATCTCTCCTCGCACTGCATTATCTGCATTAGTATCTCAGGCATGGCCACTCTTGACTTCAAATGCACTGAAGCCTCCAAGTAGACTTCTCCTTGGATTATTTAAAGGAAAAAGGGATTTCTCTGTGATTCTGAGCAACCAGGCTACAGGAGGACTAATTTGTGCTGATTCAGCATTTGTAGTGTTTTGCCTTTTCTTCTCTTCTCAAAAAAGAGTACTGGACTTATTGATACTAAACTTTCTGAATGGATAAAATGGGGATGTTCAGCTTGATCAACAATGAAAGAAAATCCTCTTCCTCTCACCTTGGCTATGACTCGTTACCCCATCCTGTTTTATGTAGTTCCAGCCCATGTAAGCACCTCCTCTTTGGCTACTCAATTCTTGGTTTAATCTGTGGGAATCAGCACTTAATATATTAATTAGTGCCAGCAGTGTTACACTAAAGTGGGAAACCATACAAGTCACTAGTGCATATGCTAACAGTATGTTAGTTTAGGGATTTAGGATTAAAGTTTAAGCCCTGCAATGCAAACCAACAAAATCCTCTTTCCTACTAGAGTAGCTGCCTAAGTACTTAGTATTAGATTTTTTGGGGGGGAGGGTGGGGCAGATTTCTATTTGGCTGCCACAAGATGTCCAGACCTCTTTCCTGGAAAGTCTTTGCTGGAAACATAATTTTTCTTTTTAGTTTTCATTAGTTTCTAATTTCCAGATAAGCAGGCACCCCATGAGAAAAACCTGTTGTATGAAATTTGTTTACATCATAGGAATAGTGCTGAAAGGGAAGTTCAAGTCAACTCAGTTTAACTTAAAAACTGAAAAAAATCTTCTCTTGTTCTTGAAGTGCAGGCAGTTCTGTGAGTCTTTCTTTCTTTGATACCAAATCAGAAAGTATGCATTTCTAATATGGATCTTTGTCATGATCTTAGGGATTATGAATGTTGGGGGATGTCAGTGGCTTTTTCCTGAGTTTTAGTATGAAAAGAGGCTAATTTATACTGGTAGCTCCCAGAAACTTCACAGTGCAGTGCACAGATTTGGTGGGATATAAATATTAGTAGTTCCCGTAGCATCTAAGTTTGATGAGATTTGGTTTTTGTTTGTACTGCAGGCAGGAAAAACTTCTCACTTAAATTTCACCATGAGACAATTTTTGTGGCAGTTGATGCATACATCCTGCACCTGCCACCATAAAAAACCAAGTCAGGTAGTCGATTAATTGAAACATGCATGTTTTTGATACAGTCCAAGGAGTTCTCCTGGTGATGTACATTTCGGTGAACTACTAATTCAAATTATACAGAATTGGAAGCTCAGAGGTCAAGATGAGGTCAAAATTATATGGTTAGCAAAGAATCTTTAGACCAAATGGGCCCTAAATAACCAGTAAGTTTTGTTCAGACTGGTCACAAACAACCCAAATCTTTGAGTTTATTACTTCTCTGCTTCACAATAAAATTGGGATTTTTAACTTATTCTTTTGTATGAAATAGATCTGACTTCCATGGGAGAAACAAGCTGTTTATTGTTAATTGTATGAAGGATTATTTTTACTCCATAGTAACATTTTCCTTATCATGTATCACATATCTTGGCTTTAATGATCACATACAAAGGAAGACTGATTTGCCCAGGGTAACCTTGCAGGAAACCCTTTCATTGAAGGTACTTTCTCAAATTTTTGCTTACACAAAGGAGAAAACTGTGTCAGTAGTGAACCGCCAGCAGGCTGTCTAACTTGTGTACAGCTGTAGGCTCTGCTGTTGGGGATTTTATTCTAGATGTCTCGATACCCTGTGACCTCGTATAATAGAGGATTTGAATGCTGCTTCTTTGGGTAATGTATGAGAACTGTCAGGGCGCTAGAGATAGAGCAAACTCATGCTTTTCCTGGTGCTGTAGTTTAGATGTGCTCTGGCATTGCTGTGACAGCAAGGACTGTTATGCCAAAAGGAAAACTTTAGGTGTGATAATCTATTTCAGTCTTTTGTTGTTGCTGGTTTTTTTGTTTGTTTTGGAAAGAGAAATTCTGAAGCATAAAGGCATTTTCCCCTCTACCAGTTTTCAGGCTCAAAATTGTTTTCACAGTGCGTATAGATGAAGGTTTCATGCTGTCTGACTTCTGCAGTGGTGAAAAAGGCACAAGGGAAATTTGAGAGGTGACTATGATTTTGATTCACAGTGAAACTAATTAGTATTCTTTGAAAGATTTAATCTTGGTAAATTGCTACATTTTATATATTAACAAAAAATGAAAAAAAACACAAACCCTTTTAACTTATAACTCTATGTCCATTATATTGATAAAGACCTGCACTGCAAGGTGCTTATGCCAAAAAGATGAGAATGTGCTCTTAAATGGCAAAGCAGCTTGAAACTTTGTTCTGTTTGCAGGCTGAAAGGTACCAAAGCCAGGCAGAAGTCCTTCTGTTTAGGAATTCAGGACAGCAAATTCCAAGATATATTCTGAGGATTTGAAAAAGTTTAATCTTATGCTAAAAGAAATATTATTTTATTCCTGTAGTCTGTGAGCAACTATGTTCCTGATATCTATTGGGGTGTATAGTATAGCTTCTATGTAATTACAGGTGTTCAAAATTGTAATTAAAGATGTATTACTGTATTTAAATATGAAAATCAACAACCATAATCAACAGAGTTCTTGCAGCACTGATAAAATGGCTAGCTTATTATCAGTGGATTTTATCCAAACTTATCTATGACCTGCATATTATCCTTCAGAGTGCTTTGAGTATGACTTTTCATAGTGAAGAAGCTATAAAAAGCAATATTGCCCCAAGAGGTACTCCTGAAACCATTCAAAGGATCTCAAACATGTCAGGAATGGGTGTTACTGCAGTCTGAAAAATTTATCATTCATATCAGTCTGTTTGATCAAATAGAGTCTATAAGATTGTTGCTGGATATAAATTATCTGGAAGCCTGAGGATTAAAAAAGTTCTTGAACAACTAGAATGAGGAAAAAAAAATAAAAATTGAGCCAGCTTACCCTGACTCAATGGATTTTTATAAGTAAACCTATTTCTAGGCAACTCATTTTACATTATTCATTATTTGTTTAAGATTTGAATGGCAGCTAGAATATTATAAAAAATAATGAAAATCTCTAAAGGTAGTAGAAGTACAGATTCAAGTATAGTTACAGGTATATGGCTCAAAAAATTCTCTTATCATTGAAAATGAACTAAATTTATTTCCAGTACAGTAAGAAATAATTGAAAAGCATTTGAAAGCTCGAGGTTTTGTTTATTAACATTTTGTCTTGTCTTGTTCCAAGTAAGGTAAAGCTCGCAAATTCTCCTGTTGTTCTGATTATTTGCCTGATAAGGTGTGATTTCAGTTGAGATTTAGGTGTAGCCAGCCTGGTAATTCATTCTAGAAAAGAATTGAAATTTTGTGTTTGTATGCAGCTCTCATTCACGTCTTCTTTCCTGCTCATTGCCAATGAGTCTTCATGTTCAGAAAAGATGTTTCTTTCCATTGCAAAACAGGTATTCCTGAGTATGAATGAACTATAAGAAAAGAAGTTTTCTATGTACAGTTCTGGTGCATTAACAAAAGGTATTCTATGCTTGGTTTTACCTAATATTTGAAACCCATCACTGATGGCCTTACTGTTATGCAGTGCTCTCTTCCTTGAGAGAGAACTATGACTTTGGTCTCAGACACAAGTAAAAGGCAAAGTGAAGAAATACCAGCCCAAGTCTTCCATAGGAACAAGCTTGTAATTCAGATTCAGGCTTGCATAGCATGAATAGGGTAACTGAAACTTGCTATAGATAAAACTCCCTCTTTTTGCTTAATATGGAGGATATTTTGGTTGAAAAACAGTGTTGCAATAACAATTTCAAAGTAAGAGCTGAAGTTAGGGAAAAGAAATAAATGAAGAAGGATCTTAAACACATTAGAAACCAAAATCAGATTATATCAATAAGGACATTCACTATAGGATTCAGGATTTGCTTGAGATCATTCAAGCTCATAGCACCAAATTTGCTTTTCTGGCTAACATTTGTCTCAGGCATGTTTTCGTGTCACATCCAATTTTAAAGATATCTCGCTTCTTTAATGAGTGAAAGACAGGAAAAATAGACGATTGAGTCCTTGAAAAAAAAAAGTGGGAGAGGTAACTTGCAGACTTAGGCTTTGGTGAGGTTTTTAGTCAAGTTGGTATTATAAGCAATACAAGCTGAAATGCAATACTTTCATAGATTGTATTGCAGGGTTTGTTTTTAGTTGCCTGACTAAGGGAGAGAGAAGGGAAGAGAAGAAATGTTATTTAGGGATAACATCCCCGATTTTTTTTCTCCTGTGAAGTGCAGCAGAGAGACTTCCCAAGCTAGGATGTGGGGAGTTTGGATGAGGCAGAAATTGTCTGTGTTGCCTTACTGATAGGGAAAGGCACAGCACCTTCCAGACTTCTGATACTCAACCCAAGCTGCAGTTCGTGTGAAATTATGATAACTCACATTTCTCCTGAAGCCAGCAGAGTGGAGCTGGCTGATCGCTGGTGCCATTATCAAAGGAAAATATGTACTAAAATCCTTCTTTGTGGTAGAAACAGTGATTCTCTAGGTGTTCTGAAGTTATGATATAGTCGTAGTGTAAACAGTTGGGTAAAATAAGTACTTACTACTCATCTATGCGGTTGTGACAGCTCTGAGCAGAACATGTTGGGGGTGTCTGAGCTGTGGATGCTCTTCAGGAACAGACTAGAGAAGGGAGGCAAAGGCTGTTTCTGAGGCTGCGGCAGTTTGTCTGAACCATGGGGTCCATGACTTCTGGACCATCTGTATCAGGCAGAGCCTTGTGTTAGGCTCTGCTGTCACTTATGATAATAGGCAAACTGATAAAAAATGTAAAAAATCAGAAATTTAAAAATTATACAGGATTTGGTCATGTTGTATTGAATCACAAAGTAGATTTCACACTGCAAATCTTTGGCAAATGCATTCAAAGCACATTTTTTGCATTGTACCTTGCTTGTATGATTACTTGATGGAAGATTTCACGTGCTTTAAACATTAACATATAGTGACTTTTAAAGATTTTTCTGAAGTTTTGTAGAGTTAAGCAAAGAGAGTATCTCTTGCAATTTATATGTGCTATTCCTCAAATGTATGATGCTGATACTCCAGAAACATTATTGAAATCTATTAATTCTGAAGAATTTTGAGCATATTGAAATAGTCTTTTAAAAACTAATTAATTTTTACGTCTGTCACTCGCAAGCAGCTTTATGGGAGCATTTGTTTTGTGTTGGCGTTCCTCCTTTGGGCAGTGTTCCCTGTACAACAGTGCAGAAAATCCTGACCCAGGACAGACAAAATGTCACCAAAAAGGTATTGATTCAGTTGAGAATCTAAAAAAGAAATATAAAAAATAATTAAATTTTTTGTCATCTGAACAATTTCAGTTAGAAGAAAGTATTTTCTTTTGATCAAAAAAAAATGTTTCAATGGAAAAGTCATTCCAAACTATAGCTGTAGTGATGGGTGACTTTTCGTTTCTGCAGGTTTCTCTCTTGGGCTCTCAGAACATTAGCTTTCATAGTCAAGAATGTCACTGTAGGAATTAAATTTGCTCAGAGTGAAAGGCTTTTTTTTTTCCTTCCCTCTTCAAAGATATTACTTGTTGCTTTGTTCATGACAAATCCACAGAAACTCAGTCTAGATTTGTTTGTTACCCAGAGGTATAGCTTAACCCTGCAATAAACACTGGATTAAATAAATGATGTTTATATAATTCCAAACGAAGGAGGAACTGATGTCAAGTATTCTGGTCAAAATTTGTCATATAATGGAGGTAATGGAACTAGAATAACCAATGCATGAAGGAATGCTAGGGGAATGAAACATGCTTACATGCTTGTCAGGCTTGAATATTACTCATCCTCATGTCCAAGGCTTATGCAACATCTTGTTTATGACATACTATAGTTTTGTGTCTCTTGGATTTAAATAACCATAATGCAACTCTGACAATTTCATTAAAGGTGGATGAAGGCACCTTTCACACGAGCACACATGCTATTTTGAAAAGAGACTTTAAAAAAAAAAAACAAAACCCAACAGACTATCTGGCAAGAATCTTGGAGGAAATAAACTTTGACTAGATTTCTGAAAAGTATTGAACAATTACTGTAGTTTCACCTGTGTGAGTGACTGCAAAGACTGGGTTTTATTACAACTTCATAGAATCATAGAATGGTTTGGATTGGAGAGGTCTTCAAAGATCATCCAGTTCCAATCCCTTGTGATGGGAATGAACACCTTTCACTAGACCATCAAATGGGGTGATAATTAAATAGAATCTTTTTTTGATTAATTTTTGGAGGGGCTATTCATTCCTACATGTTATTATTCAGGTCAGCTTTCAAATGCACTCTTGAAAAAAGTGTTGCTTGTGCATATCATCTGTTCTTTCACTCCTAAACGGAGATCTCAATCTCCCAAGGGTGTTTTTCTGACTGTTCCCCAACAGAATAACACTGCACCTGCATCTCCTAATAATCCTTAGAATTGTCTGTTGAGGAGAGTTATTGTAGAGATGGGAAAGAGTAAGTGGAAGCAGAGGGAAATGCCTGACTTGAGACCTGAATAACCCTTTACAGTGAGATTCAGAGAACTCCCTACAGTCAGTTCAGTTCTTAGTGTAAGATTGAGTACGAGAGGAAAGTATCTGCTGCATAATAACCTTTTACTCAGAATGACAGTTATCCTAGGCAAATTTTAGTCAAGCATTGGCTAAACTAATCTGCCTTGACACCAATAATAAATTGCACAAATTCCTGAGCCCTTCATCATTCTTATTTTATATTAAATGTCATCTTGTTAGATGATGCATGAATGAACGTACAATATGATAGATAGCGTGAATTATTGTCAACTAATAGATTTTGTTAAAACATGTCCCCTCTCTGGGTTGGTCCTTCAGAAACATGCCCAAAATTATTTCTTAGCACATCTTAAAAATCAAAGGAATATAGTACCTTCATAGGAATTGAGAAAATTGTTTCTATTTCTTCCTCAGCTTAAGGCATTGATTTTTTTATTCTTTTCCTTGCTTTCATTACTCTGTGTGTGGACTCCTGAAGCTATGGACAAAAATTATTCAAGTGTTGCTTGGACCTGAACCTGTAGTGTAGGTCATGGTCTCCAGAAAATTTAGACAAAGGAAGGCAGACTGTTTCCTGGAACATATAGGGAATCCTCCAGATTAAGCAGGTTGCTATTTAAACTAAGAGGAGGTGAAAACAGCTTTCTACCTACATGATTTAATATCACGTATTCCCACCTCCCTGCAAAGTCCTGCCCCTTTGACACTATAGGCCATGGTAACGGAGGAAGTTCAATAAGCTTTTGACTTTCCTCTGTCAAGCCAAGCAGTTCATGAACAATCTTTCAATCTATATTAAAAACAAATGTAGTAGAAGTGTGTTTGCCTCTGAAATAATAGACATGATGTTATTAAATTATAAAGATATTTGCTTAGTAGCTTGTAATAATTAGGGTGATAGGCTGGCTGGGTAATTTTGTCTTTAAAATGTTTGTTGTCCCCAGACACCTCCAGCTTCAAGTTATCCACTGGCCTATAGTAAAGGTTTTGTTTACTTTTCACTGGATACTATTAATAAGCATTTTTAATACATTGCCAGAGACTCTGAAATAGTAAAAAATATAATTGTCGGCAGTTTTCCAGAAAAAAATAATACAAAAAAGAAAGCCAAACCTATCTTTAAGGCTTAAAGAGTGTAGGGAATTGAAGAGATCCTCTGTCAGCCCAACTGCTTTTTTTTCTGTCCACAGGTATATAGAAATTGCTAGATGATGTTTAAGATATCTAACTGAATTCCACAAGGCAACACAAACTGGTATCTGACTCAGATGTTTCCTTATCACTTTTGCTGTGGCTTTGTAAGGTGGTTATGAGTCTCAGGGTGTGGAATTTGTATGTGTTCTTTTCCTTCATGCACAAATCATACTTTTGGTGTACCCAAAGCCCTTCTAAATGGATATTAGGAAATTGAGAGTGACTAAAATGTTAATTTTCTGATACCTCTTTCTTTCCTATCTGGTGTCATTGTCTCATTGTCAATCAGTGTAACTCAAAGCAATCTCTAGGCTGCATTAAAAATGTTGAGTGATCGCTATAGTTCAAATAGAAGGAAAGCTACCCAGTGTTGAAGAACTCTTGATTAGAAGACAATATCCTCAAGTTGCACAAATGAATAAAATTCTTACTAAATATTTCTGCATATCTAGAGTCAATTTCTTTCAATGGACTCAAAAAACCCTGAAAAAATATTAGTGTTAATTAAACAGCACATTTTTATTCTAAAAATTATATTTCTGTTAAAACCTTTTGATGTATCATTTACTAGCAACCCATTTTGCAGAATAACTGATGCTTCCCTGTCATTCTGTTGTATTACTGAATTGTCCTAGTCTCCTTCCACTAAACTGCACCTTAATTGGGTGCCAAAGAACATAGGTGGAAGGCATGAACACACTACCTCTAAGAAACCTTCAGAAATGTTTGGCTAAGTGCTGAAAACAGTGAAGCGAACGAAGTGGTAGGCTCCACAGGGACTCCAACTTGTCTGGGATAACAATACAAAATACAGTAAATTTTGGTACATATGCATCACCACCTTGGGGAATTGACCTCAAAATCTGATATATTGTTTTCCCTGCCTCTATGTGTTCTTTATCATCATTCTTTTTCCCAGCTCCTTTTGTCATTCTATTTTAAAATACTCAAAATTATTATTTGAGGCACTTCAAGAAATTGTCAAAGAAATGTGTTTCTTCAGTCATGCACCACTTGCCTGATCTGAAACTACAGTACTCCAACTTGAAATGTAACCATAAGGAGAGTTAGATAGAACAGAATGGGTACTTATAATATGATAATTGGAAGAGATGGAGAACTGTGTTGGTACTACTGGTGTTAAACTCTATTTATCAGTTCCTACACTGAGCAACTTTTCTGTTTGTTTTTGATAGGTGTATAACTCTTTCTTTGTGGGTTGTTCTTATTTTGTTTTTCTTTCTCTCCAGAAACTTTTTTTGTGTATTGACTTTAATATGCTGCCAGTTTGATTTAGTTCTAGTAAACGCTAAAGTCAAATTTTGAGTAGCAAAATATACTAGCCAAATTCTTGTTGTACATGGGACTATGCCAATCCTAAATGAGGTCCAAAATTTCCTTTTTCTTGAAGGTAATAATCATTTGCTTAGATTTTTCATACACAGAACATGAACTATAGAGTCAAAAGAAAGGTTTCAATTTTGTTTCCTTTTAGTAGGACTAAAATTTTTCAAGACTGTAGCAAGGGTAGCATACCTGTCATTGGGTGTTGGGATGCCAGCAAGGACCTGCAGTGGATTTGTGTTCTCAGAGTTCAGCAGATCTGAGCCAAACATATTTCTCCCAAGGGGAGTGTTTTTTATACTCTTATCATCATATAAAGTAAGACCATATTCTTGTTGGAATCAGTAGGATTCTAATTCAAGCAATGCCTCCAAAGATGAACATTTTTAAATCTAAATAAATTTTCACAGAGTATCGAAGTCTAGTAATAATTGTCATCACATAAACAGGATTTTGGAAAATGTGTCACGTCGATACATGGCAAATAAATTGCATCCTGGTGTTTTAGGATATTTAGGATTTTCTAGTCTTAGAAACAGTCTGGCATAGCTTTAATTGAAACACTGGAGATAGAAAGGGTATATAAAAAACCCAACCAGTCCCAGACTTTTACACTCTTTCATAATTAAAGGACGTGAGGTCACACAAAGCTAATCATGGGTAAATTTCAAGCAAATGAAATATTTCTCCACAAAGCACTTAGATTATGCTAGAGGTCAGAATCAAATAGTGTAGCTGCACTTTTACAAAGCACAAGATAACTTTATGATCATCCATAAAATTTTTAGCTTTACCTGCTAGACTGGGTTAGTCTACGTTCATGCCTCAGGGCATGAGCCAATCACCAAATGACTAAAATGAATTTTTCTTCTCCCTATGTAAAAGCACTGCTCAATTACTCTAATACTATTTTTTGTGCTTTACTGTCTTCTACTTAATAGCTGTAAGTAGGAGTAACAAATGCTCTACATTGCTGTAATTTTTTTGGTAAAAATCTGATAAAGTAGCTTCTGTATTTTTTGGTTTTGACTGAACCAGAAGTTTTCCTTTATTTTTAGCAATGGTTTACGGTAATAATGCAGACAGAAGAAATTATGTCTTGTAATAAGATAGAATGAGGGATGTAACCAGGTGCAATATGAATCTTTTTTACTTCAAACTATTTTTGGAGTACATTTTTTTTAAGAAGGTGTTAAATAAACTCCTGCGGCTGCTTTATCCTTATTCAACAATTATGTCTATTAAAGTGAAATTGTGTTTTTCATTTGATTGACGTCACATACATCTGATATCCTGAAAAAAATTATATCAAAGTGTCTATTGCTTTAGCTTTGTGTACAGTTTTAAGCTAATACTTTCATTTCTTTTCCAGCTTTTTCATTGTCTTAATCTAGGATTTATTATGTTGAACTGCTTCTGATTTAATAGAATATCAGCACAATACAGAGAATTGAAGAATGGTAGGGGTTGGAAGGGACTTCTGGAGATCACCTAGTTCAATATCCCTGTAAAAAAAGCAGGTTCACCTGGAGCAGGTTGCACAGGAAAGCTTCTAAGTGGGTTTTGAATACTACCAGAGAAGGAGACTCCACAACCTCTCTGGCAGCCTGTACCAGTACTCTGTCACCTTCACAGTAAAGATTTTCCTCATGTTTAGGTGTAACTCCAGATGCGGCATCTCTAGGCAGAGCAGAGAGGGAAGATAACCTCCCTTGACCTGCTAGCCACACTTTTCTTGATGCATGCCAGGGTACCATTGGCCTTCTTGGCCACAAGGGCACAGTTCTTCCTCATGGTTAACTTGTCTGCCAGGACTCCCAGGTCGTTCTCTGCTGAGCTCCCTTTTGGCAGCCCAACCCTTAACCTGTATTGATGCAGGAGGTTATTCTTCCAAAAGGTATGGAACCATAAACTTTGCCTTCTTCTCCATCCAATTCTCTAGCCTGTCCAGAATGAGAGCACAGCCTTCTGCTGTGTCAGCTGAATGACAGCACAGCCACTCCTTTTAGTTTTGTGTCATCAGCAAACTTGCTGAGGGTATACTCTGTCCCGTCATCCAGCTCATTGATTAATAGAACAACACTGGGCCCAGTACTGACCCCAGGAAACACTGCTGGCCACTCATCTAACCCACACTTCTTAGATTTACCTATGAGGATGTCACAGCATCAAAGCCTGGCTGAAGTCAAGGTAGACAACATTCACCACTTTCCGTTCATCTACTCAGCCAGTTAAGCAATTGTAAGAGGCTATCAGAGTGGTCAAGCATGATTTCCCTTTGGTGAATCACTGTTGCAGTAAACAGACTGAAGCAAAGAAGGCGTTCAGTAGATCCACCTTACCTGTATCCTCTGGCAACAGGTCACCCGCTTCATTCAGCAGTGGCACCACATTTTCTCTAGTCTTCCTTTTGCTACTAACGTACTTGAGGAAGATATTCTTGTTGTCCTTGACATCCTTTGCCAGATGCAATTCCAGAGTCCCAGACTCTTTGGCCACATCAATAAAAAATGCTTAAAGTTCTTTCCCAGTTTAAGAAAATTCAAAACCTTTAATTCTTCCAAAACCCCCATCCTTTTGAAAGTTATATTATCATCCTCTCACTATATGTGATCCTACTATATCTGTTGGGCTATGGTATACTGCTGTCAAAGTTACTTTGTGTTATTAGGGATATCCCAAAATGCAACTGAAGTTCAGAAATTGTATGCTAAATTTGATCTGGAAACTGATGGAGCTGAAGGAATATGAACTAGCTTATTTCATCTGGAACACATCATCTTATGATATCTTCACAGAGTCACTAAAATTCATATTGTTCCATAGTATGCGTATCTGCTAGGGTAAGGTCAAAGTAGTTCCTAGGAGCTGAAATGCAGTTGTTAAACTTTTGATATTTGTGAGGCTGTGAAACAGGAGGCAGGTGCCCAAGCCTTATACTCAGTGTGTGGGCAATGACGGTGAAGAAGAATTATGAGGATCAGTTTCCAGAAATATTTATAGCCATACAATAATTTGTGAAAAGAAAAAAAAAAAAAAAAAACAAACCACAAAACCCAACCCAAGCCAACCAAATAACTGAAAGAAACCCAACCCTCTAAGGCCTTATAAAAAGACTATGGAGTCACTGTCAACTGTTGGCAGCTGTCACCAGTGAAAGGGGTGGCAACTAGTGGTGAAACTTCAGTTACCTTGATGGAAAGCATGTAGCAATATCTAGGATACCTTCATTGTTGTATGGCAGTAACCAGCAAAAAAGGAATTGTTTTCAGTATTAAGACACTTAAAGCCAAATTAACCAAATTTTGCCTAGTTCTTACAATGCTCTGCTGTTCAACAATCTGAAACAAGGGGGCTGTAGACCCACAAGTCTATGGGGCCAGATAGGTTTCACCTAAGGGTATTGAAGGAGCTGGCAGATGTGCTGGCCAAACCCCTTTCCATCATCTTCCAACAGTCCTGGAAGACTGGGGAAGTTCCACTGGACTGGAGGCTGATGATGTGCCCATCTACAAGAAGGGTCAAAGGGAGGATCCAGGGAACTACAGGCCTGTCACTCTGACCTCAGTGCCAGGGAAAGTCATGGAACAGGTGATCTTGAGTGCTATCATAAAGCACATGCAAGAGAACCGGGTGATCAGGCCCAGTCAACACGGGTTCATGAAAGGCAGGTCTTGCCAGAGTAATCTGACCACCTTCTATGACCGAGTGACTAAACTCTTGGACGAGGGAAAGGCTGTGGATGTATTTCCACAAAAGAGCAAACTTGATGTATGTATAAGCATGTGCCCCACAATGCACCCAGTACTTTTCCATGATGTCTCAGGCATCAAACATGCAGACAGGTTGGATGGAAGTACTGACATCAAGAGCCCTTGCTCTGAAAAGATCTTCAAGGCAACACACTCAGTCACAGCTTTAAATGGTAGAGTTTGACTTTCTGCTGTGGCATTATGTACATTACATTACCTGCCAGTTTCCCATTTCTTTTCCCCCCTCACTACCTGGGGGCAGTGCTTGTGGTTTCACAGGCTGGTAGAGAAGAACTTTGGACTTCGTTCTGAGTGCATTTGGTATGTACTGTGTGTTGGCTGGGATAGTGCCCAAGGTCTTCAAGGATTGCATTGATGATGTGTCCAAAGAAGATTAAAATCAGCTGAGTGATTAGGAGATTGCATGATTATTTTTCTTTTCCTTGCTAATGCAAATGACCAGTATCGCACTGATGTTATTGGTGTGATGTAAGAAGTAAGATCAATTCCGAGATTTCAAAATAAACAAGGAAGTATGGAACACGAGTTCATGAAAGTCAGGTCCTGCCAAACTAACCTGATCGCCTTCTATGACAAGGAGACCTGCTTGGTGGATGAGGGAATGGCTGCGGATGTAGTCTTCTTGGACTTCAGTAAAGCCTTTGATACAGTTTCTCACAGCATTCTGCTACGGAAACTGTCAGCATCTGGACTGCACAGGCACACACTCTCCTGGGTGGAAAACTGGTTGGATGTCCGGGTCCGTAGGGTGGTGGGAAATGGAATTAAGTCCAGATGAAGGTCAGTTACAAACGATGTCCCCCAGGGCTCAGTGCTGAGTCCAGCACTGAGTGCACCCTTAGCAAGTTTGCAGACGACACTAAGCTGGGTGGAAGTGTGGATCTGCTGAAGGGTAGGGAGGCTCTGCAAAGGGACCTGAACAGGCTGGACTCACCCTCACGGAGAGAGTGATTAAGCATTGGAACGGTCTGCCAAGGGAAGTGGTTGAGTCACAGTCCCTGGAGGTGTTAAAGGTTAGGGTAGATGAGGTGCTTAGGAGCATGATTTAGGGATTGGTAGAAATGGTTGGACTCGACGATCCAGTGGGTCTCTTCCAACCTGGTTATTCTATGATTCTGTGACTGCTGGGCAGAGTCCAATGGCATGAGGTTTAACAAGGCTAAAGGCCGGGTCCTGCCCTTGGGGCACAACAACCCTCTGCAGTGCTACAGACTAGGAGAAGTCTGTATAGAAAGCTGCCAGGAGGAGAAGGTCTTGGGGTGTTGGTTGACAGCGACTGAACATGAGCCAGCAGTGTGCCCAGATGGCCAAGAAGGCCAATGGCATCTTGGCTTGTATCAGAAACGGTGTGACCAGCAGGTTCAGGGAGGTTATTCTCCCTCTGCACTCGGGACTGGTGAGACCACACCTCAAATACTGTGTTCAGATCTGGGCCCCTCACCACAAGAAGGATGTTGAGGCTCTGGAGCGAGTCCAGAGAAGAGCAACAAAGCTGGTGAAGGGTCTGGAGAACAGGCCTTATGAGGAGCGGCTGAGAGAGCTGGGATTGTTTAGCCGGGAGAAGAGGAGGCTGAGGGAAGACCTCATTGCTCTCTATAACTACCTGAAAGGAGGTTGTAGAAAGGAGGGAGCTGGCCTCTTCTCCCAAGTGACAGGGGAGAGGATGAGAGGGAATGGCCTCAAGCTCCACCAGGGGAGATTTAGGCTGGACATTACGAAAAATTAGACTACCCAGGGGGGTTGTTGATTCACCTTCCCTGGAGGTGTTTAAGGCACGGGTGGATGAGGTGCTAAGGGGCATGGTTTAGTGTTTGATTGGAATGGTTGGACTCAATGATCTGGTGGGTCTCTTCCAACCTAGTGATTCTATGATTCTATGATAATTCTACCAAAGTCCTTCCAGTAAGCTTAACAATGGTTCCTTACTTGCCATCTGTTTCCTGATGTTCATCTGTGAAATAATACACTATCTCCTGATGGCATTGCATTCATCCCTCTGCGTTGAAAGTGAAGATCTTTTTCATTGCTGTGGTGACTTGGGTTTGTTCTTGTAATATAAGCAATAATGGATGTTTAAAATGAAGGAAAGAGAAGCAGTGAGGAAGGAAGACACCTTCAGATGCAAAACCAAAGCAATATCTGAAGGGAGGTGAGGAGAGCTGGTTTGTTTCGTAACTTTAATTCTCAGTCTGCAGGAGTATTGGGTAAGTGTGAGAAATGTGGCCCTCAAGTTTCTGTCTGAGCAATATCCTGTTTTGGGGCTACTATTTAAATACTTACTGGAAAATGCAATATTAGGAGCTCCTCATATCTAATTCTACAGTGTGGTGGGGTACCCGAAAAAGAGGGTCTTAAAGGCATGAAAAGATCATGATTCTTTTCTCTTCTTTAGAAATATTTACTTGATTATGCCAGAACTTTGAGACCAAATAGCCTGCAAATTGCTTTTTCATTTCAGGTGTTTCCATTGCTGCAAAAAATAAATAACTTTATTTTACATCTATTAAATGATCCTCCTCTTCCTCCTATCTTGTTTCTCTTTTCTGTTTCAGTATTTTCACGGTTGCTGCTGTTCATCTGCATTTCTTTCTTCTTTGATATTTATGAACTCAGCTTCAGTAGCAGAGTTCACAGAAAACAACCCCTTCTTCTCTGTGAAAGACATGACATGTAGAAGTGGTTTACTCAAAGGGAAGGAAGGAGATCAAAAATAAAATCTCCTTTGTAAATCAGACCCTCAGGCCAAATTCAGCTGTGGTGTGGGTAGTATTACCTCGTCACCTCCCGTAAGGATTTGTGTGTCTGGAATTGACCTACCTTCCTTTTGAGATGTAAAAAGATGTCTAAATTTATTTTAAACTCTTCCCAGGAGGAGCAGAGTCCTGTTGGAGTCTCATGGATGAGGGAGGACATAATAGCCATGGCAGAGAGAGAGTTTCTGATAGCTGAAGGATTTTGAAGTTTGGGCTGGGTGCCCAGTTCCTCTCTGGTCTCTTGTGTTCTTGTAAGCTAGTTCTTCCTTCCGTGTGCCCCCATGTTTCTCATCCCAGTTGTATTTAAATAATGTATTACTATAAACACTTGGAAGAGATGTTTGGGCATGAGTGAAACTATCCTATTTTTCTCTTGAATGTAGACTTTAGTTCTGTTGTATCTAGCAGTATTTTCTTTATCAGCATGCTTAAGAGATATCCAGTGTCCATGTTTAATATATGTTTAGAGATTCACGTCATTTTTTTTTCAGGTATACTTTCTTTTTGACCATTAGATAACTTTTCAGTCCATAGAGAAAAAAAAATAAAAATATCCTGGATTTGTGTTGGCAGGTATCCATGTGGGAGCTGGAATTAGGAGAAGAAAAAGAAAGAAAGAAAGGAGTGTCAGAAATCAGAATAGGATGACCTCTCCTAGTTTTTTCATCAGCTGGTGTGCTAGGTTGCTTAAATTAACATTCACACTTGAAGACAGAGAGTGTGATAGACATTCATATCTGTCATCCAGAGTGACCTGGACAAGCTGGAGAAGTGAGCCTGTATGAATATCATGAGGTTCAACAAGGCCAAGTGCAAGGTCCTACCCCTGGGTTGGGGAAATCCATGGTTTAAATACAGAATGGGAGATGATGTGATTGAGAGCAGCCCTGTGGAGAAGGGTTTCGAGGTACTGATTGATGAGAAGCTCAACATGAGCTGGCAATATGCGCTCGCAGCCCAGAAGACCAACCGGATCCTGGCCTGCATCAAAAAAAGCTTGACCTGCAGGTCAAGGGAGTTGATTCTGCCCCTCTGCTCCCCTCTTGTGAGACCCCACCTGGAGCAGTGTGTCCAGTTTTGGAATCCTCAGTGTAAGAAGGATATGGAACTGTTGGAACAGGTCCAGAGGAGGGCTACAAAGATTATCAGTGGCTGGAGTACCTCTGCTGCTAGGACAGGCTGAGAGAGTTGGACTTGTTCAGAAGAGAAGGGTCCATGGAGACTGGCAGCATTTTCTGGCAATTCTTTCCTGACTTTTTTTTTTTTTTTTGTTTTCTAGATGGTTGAATTCTTTTAAGTAACTAATTTTGGATAACTGATTTCTGAGTCTGTGTATTGGGGGTAGGGACAGGGGGTAAGGAATCTCAGAAATCTTTACTTATGCATAAGATATATCTTTTTCCTCCAGTTCTGGAAATACTGCATGAAACCCAGATGAGTGATTCTGTTATGCAAGACATTAAAATAAATAGTCTGAACAATCTCTTTCAGCTTTAAACATCTATGAATCAAAGTCTATTTGCTCTCTTCATTGTTATGTTCCTACATCTCGATTAATGAGATCTCTGAAAAACAGCTTAGGAGTAAGAGACTTTAATGTAGTAGATAAACTGAAAAAGTTGAAAGGAAAAAAAGCCTGAGAGGAAGAAAAAGGGGGCCGTCTCCATCTCCTTGTTAATGTCATTTCTTTCTAACTTCTTCAGACATTCTCCTTGAGATCAATTATGTTTCATTTTAAAGTGCAGATTTTCTCATATTTTTCGTCTCTTTCTGGTTAACAATTAATCTTTTCTTGACTCATTAGCCATATGCTGAGTATCCTCCTATTATTCATACTGTCACAAAAAGAAAGGAGGGAACTGTTTGTCCATAAGATATTAACTCTAGAAGTTAACTCAAGAATTTATCTGAGAGTGTACTGCAATATTAAACACTTGGCAGAAATCAGCCTGAGCCTTTCCCAGCTGTACTGGAGTAAACTGTTATAGAAGTAAGAGCATCCCCATCAACTTGCAATAGGCTGGAAGGGAGGATTAAAGATGATGTTGGGAACCATAGATAAATATGCAGGTCAGTAATACTTAGCCAACATGGATGACCCATCCTATACTTGGTGGAAGACAGAGTTTCCATTCTTTCCAGTTTAAGTTGATATTTTGCTTTAATGTGAAAACATCCAGTAGAAACAGACTTCTTCAGTTTCCATAATGTTAGCACAAAGGACTCCAACTGCTTGAGTGCTGTACCATTCTCTGTTACTTCTCTGTGTAAGGGATGGCCTCTCCCTGTTCAAAAAGACCATCATAGCTCACACCTTACTGATTCAAGCTGAGAGTTGGTACTCAAGACTGCTAATGTACCATCTTTCCTTTCCCCTTTTGTAAACCACAAGCTAAAAGCGGTAGATTAATTGGAGTTGTTTTATGTATTTCTGAGTTACAGAATTTATTAGCTAATTTCAATAAAATACAGTAGATGTTTTAAACACAGTAACTTCCCACAAGTTTCATGAAAATTGACTGCTTGGAAGACAAGGGATATCTACAGAGATAATGATACAGAAAAGTCAACTCTTAGAGATTCTTGCCTAGTTTGCTCAATGGGAAAGGCCAGTGCATCAATCAAAATGCAAAATCTCAAGACAAGCCACAGCCAATTTGGTTTATGTTTTAGCTAGGTATGTGGGGGAGAGCTAAATATGCTGAGGGAGTGGTGTCTACAGACATTATTGGAATCTGGGGTATTGTCAGGGCTTTGGTGACAGAGGTGTGATAAGGAGAATGTAGTGTGCAGAAGAACTTGAGGATTACAGGTTAGTGAAAGGAAAACGCAAAAGTTTAGGAAAAAACAGCTTAGATATGACAAGTATGATGAGTTATATTTCTGGTTAATCATTGTTTCTTATCATTTTCATTTCAAGCCACAAGATCTAGCTCTTATGGGTGAACGTATGTCATGTTGCTCTTATTTTCAGGTTGCTTTTCAGCAGGCAATTATAGAAAGTTTGAGAAAACAGTAATAAAATAAATTCCATGCAGGCACAAAAAATATGAGAGATTAAGTGTATAATTCATGTAGATGTGTTTTTATGACAATTATTCACATTTTTAAATGTTTCCTGATGTTCAGCAACTTACAACGGGGCAAGTTTTTAATTAAGATTTCTATCAGTAATATTTCCATTGTAAACTGCCTTAGTTTGCAGCTTCTGTGCATATTATTAAGTTTCTGAAACAATATTGTAAGTTGATGTGACCACACCATTTCTTGGACTGAAATAATGAAAGGCTGCTTATGAAATGCTGTGACTTTTTCAAGTCTGCTAGAGATGTGCTGAAGATGAAAACAATAGATGCTAAGGCTTTTCTAATGCATTTTAAAGAACTATAATTTTAGATCGTTACTGTATATCTGGAAGAAAGGAGAAATGTGGCTTCAGATTTCAGCACCAACTGAAACAAGGACAGGATAGTTGTTATTACAGCTTAGCCAATGTTCAATCCATCCAAAAAATGTCATGACGAACAGCCCTCTCTGAAATGGTCTGTTCTTTTGCCACTTCCCTTAGAACCCATTTGTTTTATTTGCTTCTCCCAGTTGTGTTGTATTTTTCTGTCTCTGTGCTCATTTCTTTATCTGGTTTTGTATCTTCTTTAGGCTTCATCTCACCTCTGTCTGACCTTCCCCTTTTTGGCTGCTCCCATCTGATAAAACTTATATTTTTATATATTTTATACTTTTTGAAGCTTTGAATCCCTGGCATAACAAATCAAGTCTTAAAGAAATACTGAAAGCTCACCCAAGAAAAGCAATGCAATAGGCCATATCCTATAGTTTTATCAACTTGAATATGTTTTGTTATGGCATTCTAGATTCTATGAAATTTTAAAAAATAACAGTGAGTGCATATGCTTTAGGAATTGTCTGTCCATTCAGCTGCTCTTAGCAAGGATGTGATTCTGTATAGAGTTGTGACTAAGCACACAGCTGAGCTGTTGGTATTTGTGGCAGGGTTTATTTTTTTTATCTGTGTTCTGTTTAAAAAAAACATATTTTTACCTTGCTCAAAATCTATTAAAAATAAGTGTAGAAAATATTAAAGCTTCCTCATGAGATGGAACTGGTTTCCAAGTAAACCTAACTAAAACTAGGTACTGCCTTATTTTAAAAGGAAAATCTCATTTAATCCTCACTCTGAGATCTTGCTGTTAGTGCATAATACTGGTAGCAAAGAAGATAATCACAGATTTTCACCCAAGAAATCAATAGAACCTTTTTAATCCACTATTGTGTACTCATAAATAGGTAACCCTGGCAGGCTGTTACCACCCATCTATGTTTAAGAGGAATATATGCTTTCTGAGTGTTTCCCTGGGAATAAATATGTCTAGATTCTTCCCGAAAGGCAAGCAATGAATCCATATAATTGGCAGTCTGCAAGCATCTGGTTTCTGCATACTCAGCCCAACCCTGCCCATGAAAGTGAATGCAAAACTATGTGCCTATGAATCAAACACACATTCAGCTCTTGTAAAAATTTGCATAGTGTAATGTTGGAATAAGTGATAAATTCCAAATGTGATTCAATAAGGCCAAATCAGCTTTTCAGAGACTTATTTATCTATCTTTTCCTCCTTGGCAATTATCTCAGAGTGAACTGTTTATTCACTTTTCATTATATTTATTTGGATTTAGTGCAAGAATCAGCAGTCTGGATCAGACCTCAGTTCTGCACTGGCCGATATCTTGTCTTCATAGCTGACCAGTGACATGCTACATATCACCAAGGATAATATTGTTACCTCTAACTTTACTTTCTGGAATGTTCTTAAAAAAAATGTTCTCCAAAAGTATAGGAGTTATGGAAAACCCTACATAAATATACATGTGTAGTCTCCCTTTCTGGTTGATAGAGAAAGATGGGTGCTTATGGCAATTTATCTTTCTTTAAGGCAGACATCTGTAAGATCTGTCTGATGTCTGGGAGAGACATTCAGTGAACTGTAGCTTGGATATGTCCCCTTCTTTTTACTGATTGCAAAAGGAATCTGGGAAACGAACTCAGAGGTAGACATCTACAGTTATGTGAGATTAGTCTCGCTTGTGATGTCTTGTCAGCTTGAAATACGTAGGTAGGAAATACCAGAGTTGGGACACGGTCATGCTTTTTTCAGCCCTAAATGAGTTTTTTTCCTCTCCAGGTCTTCTAAAATGCTGTTAAGTCAAGAGTTCAAGAGTTGCTAGAAGTAACGTGGGAAGCACAGATGAGATCTCCAGGATTTAGGGCAAAGTGGTGTGATTGCAGTGTGTACTGATGTGTGGAAAAAGGCCCAGCTATTGATGTACTCAGAAGTGCAGCCATGGTCATATTAGTTTGTTCAGTATCTTCTGTGTGTGACATGCCAAACTAAGATAAAACCAAAAGAGAGGCAGAACATAAACAATGAAAGATGATGAAAGCCTGTGAAGGAAAACGCACCTAGGTATCAGGGAGGAGGAGAAATATTTGAAGACAATGGAAAAAAAGCTGGTGCTAAATAGCTATTGGAGACAAACACCATGGGACAAAGTTCAAACATAGCAAATAGGCAGATCTGTGTTTAAAGACAAGTCTGATTTCTGATGAGCAGATATCTCTCTCCCTTATGCAATATGTACATCTTAGCCTTTCATCAAAGCATTGTCTACCCTACTTTGGAGGGAAATTCTTCAATGGCATCTTACCAAACTGCAGCTGACTTCTGCACTGGGAGAGTCACATTTCCACTTGTTTGGAATTGAAGTTTATTCCTCTCTTTTTCTTATTTCTTCAGTCTCTAAGCTTAGATATGACTCTAAAGAAGATATTTATGTGGTTATTTCAATGATTTTGTGTTTTTACTTACCAGCTTTATTTAAAATATGTGTTATAGTGAACTTGGAAAGAGAATTTACTCTGTCTAGGGTGAAAATTAAACATTTAAAATACTCTTTAGAATATTTGCCTTTTTTTCTTTTCTTCCCCATTGCTGTCAATAGGTGGTTACTGCAAGAGAAAAAGATACTTTAGGCTTTGTATAGAAAAAACCTTACTGGATCATTTATGTAATGCTTCATATGTGCCTGTATACACAAAATTCAACTCACTTTAAGAAGTAGCATTTAGGTATCATTTTTTAACAGGAGATGTCCAAATAAGAAAATAATTTATCTTTTCTCTCTCTCTCTCTCTCTCTCTCTTATGTATTTTCCATTTTGGTTTAGTTTTCCATTCATCATATGGAACTGGTGCATATTGTATTAGGGTATTAGATCAAACTGTCAAAAAGCTGACAGGGTTTTTTTTTCCCCTAAGCATATGCAGTTTGGAATAGTAATTAATTCAACCAACTGGAAGTAAGTAATTAGTGTTTTTTTTTTTTTTTTCTTGTACTTAGTGCAGGATTTGATATTAAGTATTTCTAGAATGTTGCCGTTTTAACACCTACCCCCTCCCCCACTCCTTCTTTTGAGGTTACAAAAGAATTTATGATTTAGGAAATACATTAACACACACAATGCTGCAAGTGATTTTGGAGTGAGAAATGCCTAAGTGCCTAGCAACCTTAGAGAAGAGCCTTGTGGATGGTTGTCTGCATTGGTGTTTTGAATACTCAAGACTTTGTGTTTCATAATAATAGGTAACCCCTTTACTACCTGCAGGACTAGCATGTCCCATTCCTTAAGTTCTATGTGCTTTAGATAATAAAAAATTTGCTTTAGATAAGATACGTGAAAAAAGCAGCTGTTATGGTCTTATAACCCTAGCAGGAGCTTGCTTAACAATTCTAGCTATTCCAGAAAATTACATATGTAGAGTTTGGCTTGTTTATATCCTTTATTTATTCAAATAATAAAACACAACAAATGTGTGAAAGACAACAGAATAATCAGTGCCATAGATGTACAGTGAGTATGGTCCAAGTTACAATGCCAGACTGCAACTCCTCCTCCCTGCACTAATGGTGCAGAAGGTCCTGACTAAATGTACTTAAGAAAGGAGCTCGTATTTGGATTCAGGGTGCTGAACCATTGAATGCCCACTGCGGGCATAATCATGGCACTAGGAAAGGCAAGTCTCTACTGTTTGGGGTTTTTTTAGCTCTTTCATTATTCCTAACCAAGAGATATATGCTTCCAAATCACATGATGTGATTCCCAAATGAAAAGGCTTTTTTGTTCCTTTCACAATATTTATTGAAAGAAAAGGAATTTGTATTTAGTGCTAATCTAAAACCTACAGGAATGATTTCAAATACCTACTTACTATCTCTAGTTCCACTCTGAGCATGAGATGGAAATTACATTAATAAGGCTTTCATCAACCTGATTTTCCCTGGCCATAAACTTACAGATTTATTCTCATAGTGAAGAACTAGGCTGATCTTTTGTGTCACTGTCTAAAGCAAATTTAGCTTTATTACTCCTTTTCCTTTATTAGAGATCTGAGGTAAACTGTTAAAATAAGACAAGGTTAAACGTGTTTTTTTCTTTTTACAGGAAGGTAAACTAAGGCTTCAGAAGGCTAAGTCTTTTCACTGTCTAGCTTGCAGGAAGTGGATGAGCTGTAGTGATTTATATGAAACAAAGAATTAACCTAAAGGTTCATCCAGCACTACGTTCCTCCTCCTTTACATCAGCATGAACTATTGCATATCAGTGGGATTGAGATACTGGGCTATCCATGTATGGGCTATCTATTTCCACATCTATGGGTTATTGATCTTCTTTCCCCAATATATAGGGAAGCATGCTATAGATAAGAATAAAGCATTCATGTCTGTGTATATACATGTGTCTGCATATATGTATGTCAATGTGTAAAATGTACTGTGTTAGTACATATGCAGCATTATTCTTCCCATATTCCTTGTTTGACCTTGTCTTGAAGGCCACAAATATAACATTAACCTCGCTGCTTCTGTGATTTTCATGAACTTTCTCCAGCTGTTCTAATTCTTTTATTGTTAGTGCTTTGTGTAATGCAGGCATGGTACTGCACAATTGCATGGCAATTTGTAGCAGGGGAGAAGTCAAGATCTTTAGTGACCTTTTCACTGGAAATGTCTCACAAAAGCAACTGTTAGCAAGTTTAGATGTGTCCTTTTACAGCTGTTACAGTTCAGTGTGTGTCCTTCTAATGAGCTTTTCAATAACTCAGGCCCTCAGCTCTGCTGAAACTATTAAAACTTAACACGTGGTTGTGTCACCCTGAAATTAATTCAATCTTTTTCAAAGCAGAAGTAAGCAATACCATGTGTCTGGTGCATGGTTTGTGTTAACAACTTTGTACCTGGTCATACTTCTGGCCAGTAGAAGATGCCTTGACATCATCTTGGTACATGAGTAAAGCAAATACATAATAATGCTTTTCTAATACACTTGCATTCTCTCCCAACTAGTCTTCCAGAAGTTTTTTGTGAGCAATATTTAGTGTAACTTGACTTTTTTTTTTCTCCCGTGAATTTATCAAATTAATTTTGAACATTGCCAGAATTTTTCCCAAATGCACATATCACCTTAATTCTTTTGTTGGTTTTGTACTAAGAAACAAAAAAAAAAATCAATTTTTTTTTCCCTCTCAGGGTCATCCCTTCTTTAGCCATTGCAATATCTGCTTACAAAGTTGTATTTTCATTCAAAGTGTGTCTGGTTGGTTCTGTCCAAGGGTATTTGCTGAACAAAATACCTTAAGTCATCCTGATCACCTCAGAAGCAAATGTTGATGTTTTATTTTGGGGGTTCCTTTTGATTGCTCTGACATTCCTTCTAAATGTAACAATTTTCAGTATATTCCAGAATACTACATCTCTGGTGCCTGTGAAATACCCTGACAACTGGGTCTGGTTTTAATGTGGGACTTCTGATAAAGACAGGAAAACTTTGGAATTTGCCAGCTACTCAGAGGTTAAGATAATGTGCTTTGGCTAAGGAAATTTAGGTTTCATACCTGACTTAAACACTGTCTCCTTATTTGGTATTGAACTCAGTTTTACATCCGCTTATTTTACATCAAGAGGTCTAATAACATTTCTTTAACCTGGAAGCAGATTACAAGGGTAAATTTGTTAAAGTATTAAAAGAGTTTTGATAGCAAATTACTGGGGGCTGATGAAGACGTGAACAAGAGTGCTAGATAACAGCTATTTTCATGCTTTTAACAGCATTGTATAAAAATTTAAAAACACAAATAAAAAGAGATTCTTTCACCCTGTAGTCTTAGAGGGTTGGTGTAGCTCTGTCGTCCATCTCTTCAGATCTTCTTACCTGTAACAATAATTTCCAGCATGAAAAGAGACTGAAAAGTGCTATTTTTAAGGAATATGACTTCCAGTCATGTTATCTTAGTGGTTTGTAGGTCTTTCACTTGGGGTGTTTCTGTTCTGTTTTTCTGGCAGTGTGTCAGTTTCCCTGCATGGTCATTTGGACCTACTGCAGTCTTTGACATGTCCTCTGGTCCCAGCTGAAGAATTTCAAGGTCATCACTTTCTTTTTTCCCTGTTTTTGTTGTTGTTGTTGTTTTTGCAAGTGTAGAAACTGCATTAGTTAGCTAACACTGCATGCTTTGGGGGCTATTGCATGTGTGAAGTTTTTGTTTCAATGACAAAGTTTTAACAGTTTGTGGTAATGTGTCCGTGCATCCCCTACCAGCAATAGCAGCCAATTAATTACATGAGAAATTCATTATGGAAGCAACAGTCCTGCTACTGAATGAAAGCTGTTCGTCTCATTTATTCTATTTAAGCGAGGTCATAGATTTCTTCCCTCGTTATCTCCTGCTGACCAGTGCTCTCGCCTGTGATGATAGACAAATGGCATGGTGAAATGATAGGCTAGGAGTTTTATTCTTGAATAGTTCAGTGATTTCTTTGGAGAAATAAGGATTCATGTTTTGTCGGGTAGGAGAAGTCGAGGGTACTCAGCCAAAAGAAGGTATGTAATACCCATCACTCCCTGATGCTGAGTATCTATTTCTGTAAT
Organism: Clamator glandarius; assembly: GCA_033459285.1. Classification (NCBI taxonomy): domain Eukaryota; kingdom Metazoa; phylum Chordata; class Aves; order Cuculiformes; family Cuculidae; genus Clamator; species Clamator glandarius. The sequence goes on along the minus strand of JAUNZM010000333.1, from coordinate 7,977,355 downwards.
TGGAGAACCTCCTGAACTGAAATGCAAAAGTAAACAAACATAGAATTTTATCATTTTTTCCCCCTCTCACATGAAAAAGTGGTCTCAAAGTCATTTCCTTGATCCAGAATTTTGCTATTGTGAGCTCATTTTATCTATAAAATTCTTCTTTTGCCTTGTGTAGGTCAGGCTTTGTTGCAGATGTGAGCTGAGGATATTTATGACCATGATGGAAAATAGAATGTCCCTTCTCAATTAGTTGCTGACTCTCTCTTCTATGGAAATCTGAAATGTCTCCCAACTAATTTCCATCAAAGGAAAGTACAAATGCTAACACTGAAATAGCAAAATAGCTTTTTCTTCATGATGTTCAGGCTATCTTGCGATTTCAAGTATTTGGATAGTTCACATAAACTTTGGATTTTCATTCAGACTGAGCGAAAATGTCATGAGGATTAAGCTAGATATTTTATTCAGAGTAGCTCGTGCAAATAAACAGCTCTATCATCTTCTACCCCTTTCCAAGAATCCAACCAGATTTCTTGCAATGTTGTTTAGTAATATCTACTCTTTCAATTAACATTAGATACAGTGTTTGGGCAAGCTAGAGCTAAATTGCAAGTCACTCAGTCTTTTCTTCCTGGAGTCAAAAGATTGCAATTTAACAACTCTCTTCAGGCAGAAATTATTTGTATCTGTAAAACTATATCTGCGTTTTAAGACTAGCTGCAAACATAAACACACATGCTTTTCTTTATTCTGTCTGTGAGTTTCTTGGGGTGTTTTATACAAGCTGACAACTAGGTATTTGGCCTGGTGAATAAAGACATAGCTGGAACACAAGCTGTCTGGAATGCTCTTCATTCATAGTGCTCTTCCTTTTCTTTAGTAGGCTTGCTATTTGAAGTATGGCTGTAATTCCAGGTAGACCGAAACTTAAGAGTAACTTCCATTTGTACCTGTTGCTGATAAAGTAGATTTATTTCATTTATAGGCGTTCAGACTATGTACTAATCAAAAAGATAACCTATTATGTATCTGATTTTGCAGGTGAAAACATTTTTTAATTAATATGAAATATGGTGCAGCCCTGTGGTGTAAAATAAAATTGCCCTCACAAAGAAAAATAAGTGCTAAAGTAACATGAATTTGTTGTTGACCTCTCAACGAAAAGCATCAAGGAAATCTGTAGCAATAAGCATATTCACCTAGAACTAGTATATGGAAAGGGCAAAGTTGCAGAGATGACAGGCTAGATGTTTTGACAAGAACTTTGTTGCTGCAAACCATAAAGAGTGTTAGGATTTAGTAAATTTTTTTCTAAAGAACGACCAGTGGCACACTCGAAGGTCAACATGTAATATCTTCTCCAAGCTCTTCTAAAAAGTTAGATTAGTCCTTTCAGTAGTAACCTTTCTCACATTGAGTCTGTTTGCTTCCCTGTCTTTAAAATTCATCCTCTCTATTTGCGATTCTGACAGCTTGTAGGATTACATTTTCCATATATCGATTTGGATGTTCTTCCTTTGTCATGTTTTGATTAAAAGAAGTATAGTTTTACTTATGCAAAGACAATGTACAGTGTACAGTAGATATATGACCTTTTAGAAAAGTTTTTTGTAGCTTGTTTGTTTTTTTTTCTTTTTAAGAACCATTGGATACTATTTTACTATTCAAGCTCAATTTGGTAATAATGAAATAATTGTCTTTAGGCAAAGGGTGACAGTTTGATGAGCTTGAGAAAAGGCTACTTTTTTGTCTTCTTTAGGTAGAAAGAAAATCCGCTGAGGACATGAAAGAAATGTCCCTAAAGTGTGAAATAGAAAATTCCTTTGGAAAAAAAAAAAGAGTAAACATATATCAATAATTCCCATATGCTTTTTGGAAAGGATTCATTAAAAATGAGCTCACTGCACTCATTATTATTTACTTTATAGCAGATAGTACTTTTCGCTCCAAGGACTTTAAAATCATAGCACAAAATCCATCTTGTCACACACATACGTACTTATAATATGAATCTGGAAGAGACCTCCAGGGTCATGAAGACCTTTATGTTTACTCCTTAAGGCAACCATACCATTTATAACATCTGTTTAGTTTTTAGGTGATTGTCAAAATGATAAAAGGATAAAAAACCTTTACTCGCCTAGATCAATATATTTTAAAAGCATATAATAATATATTCCATTGTGTATTTAAAAATAGAATTACCAAAGTGAAGCACAGTTTAATTATAATTAATCTGAAGTTATACATTTATCTGATTTAGAGCACTTAATACCAATCTTTTAACTTTTCCAGAAGGAGGAAATAAATGTGGAAGTATGATGGAAAAGACAAAAAATCCATCCTGTGTTCTAATATCATTTTATAGAATATGTCCTACTACCAATAAGTTCCTCTTTGTTATCACTCTTATGGAACAATACTATCTGATGTTGTTAATTTATAAAGTTATTAATTATATAAAAGTTATTTCTTTAATAGTATCTAGCAAAATTATAAGATATCCCTGTAGGATTGCTGCTCAGATCTAACAGCACTGAATCTCTCTCTGTGGATGATTGTCTCTTACTATAAGGGGAGTAGGAAAAGTGCACTATTAAGTAAAGCTGTGTGGAATCTGTCAGGATCGTGGGACTTGGAGTAAGATTACTCCCTGAGATTCTTCAGATGTGAGACACCCTCCAAGATGTGACAATTTTGCATTACGAGGTTTTTCCATGGAGAAAAGCCAAGGAAAATGAGACTGGTGTGCACATTGTCCTATGGCCGCCAGGGAAACAGTTACTTTTTCCTGATGAAATGTAGGCTTTTAATGGACACCAAAGTGTTTTCAGTTGCACTGGATCCTAGCATTTGTTGAGCTTTCCCTGAGTTTTCATTAATCTAATTGTGAGACAAATGCCAGCTTCAGACTAAAGGTGACCTAAATGTCTCACCAGCCTGTAAGCATTAAAATAGTGTTCAGGAATTAATGAGTATAGTGGCCACATTTCTTAAGCGTAGCAACTGGTAAATCATACCTTACCCTTTTTCAACACAAAATCTTTCTCAGTCAGCTATGTATTGCCTAGGCAAGGCACTTCTCTTGCAATTGTCAGAAAGCTGCTTTTTATTAGTTTATAACAAACCATGGAGTGTGCAGATCACACAAGCTGGGGCTTTTGATTAGCTCTATACAACATGAGAACCTTCCTTTCCATCAACTAAACCTGTTCAGCTTCCCTTCCAGCATTTTCTCCAAAACCACAAGATACACTTGACTTTCCCCTGAGATAATTCAGAATAGCAAGCTGACTCCTTTTACTTCTCTCTTTCAGGTATAGTGTTTCTGTTTTCTTTCCTCTTTCATCCTGCTTTTTATCCATTGATTAATGGCGAAAGACAGTGCTGTGATTGACAGGATAGTAAGAAAAAAGGAGGAAGGACCATTTTGAAAGGTGATCTAAATTAGCCAGCTAACAGGTCACAGACTTAGCAAGGTTCATTTAGAAATGATAAGAAGTCTTAACCATGTGATTCTTTAGTAGCATTTTTTAGATTTATCACTAAGTGGACTCATCATGGTTGGACTTGATGATCCAGTGGGTCTCTCCCAGCCTGGTGATTCTATGATTCTAGGTAGTGCTTGCGTAACATAAAATGCCCAATAATAACTGGGAATACATTCTTCTGAAGTTATACTTTATGAAGCTCTAAAATACATTGAGCCCCTATTTCTGTACTAAGACCCCAAATCACAGTAGTGGACATCTGAACACATGAAACCTTGTTTCCTATGTATTTTTTTTTTCATATGTCCTGTCTCTCTGCACCAGAGTTATTCCAGCTTCCTGCATTTTCTGTAACGCCCGTCATTAAAGTACATGTGTTCTCCCACATCTCTTACCTATATGGGTTAAACCAGAACATACTATGGCAGCACAAGAACTAAATATGTACAGATTTGCAAGCCATAGGTGTCCAGATGGAACAGCTAGCTTATACCTTTTAAATATGGAACAGAATCACAGAAGCACTAGGTTGGAAAATACCTCCAGGATCGTTGAATCCAACCATTCCTATCTGCCACTAAACCATGTCCCTGAGTACTTCATCTACCTGTCTTCTAAATGCCTCCAGGGATGGTGACTCAACCACCTCCCTGGGCAGACTGTTCCAGTGCCCCATGACCCTTTCTGTGAAATTTTTTTTTTCTGACGTCCAGCCTGAACCTCCCCTGGTGCACTTGAAGCCATTCCCTCTCGTCCTGTCACCTGGGAGAAGAGGCCAGCTCCCTCCTTTCTACAACCTCCTTTCAGGTAGTTATAGAGGGCACTAAGGTCTCCCCTCAGCTTTCTCTTCTCTAGGCTAAACAGCACCAGTTCCCTCAGCTGCTCCTTGTAAGACTTGTTCTCCAGCCCCTTCACCAGCTTCGTTGCTCTTCTCTGGACTCGCTCCAGAGCCTCAACATCCTTCTAGTGGTGAGGGGCCCAGAACTGAACACAGGATTCGAGGTGCGGTCTCACCAGTGCCGAGTACAGAGGGAGAATAACCTCCCTGGACCTGCTGGTCACGCCGTTTCTGATAGAAGCCAAGATGCCATTGGTCTTCTGGGCCACCTGGGCACATTGCTGGCTCATGTTCAGTCGCTGTCAACCAACAGCCCCAGGTCCTTCTCCTCCAGGCAGCTTTCTAGACAGACTTCCCCTAGTCTGTAGCTGCACAGGGTTGTTGTGCCCCAAGTGCAGGACCCGGCATTTGGCCTTGTTAAACCTCATGCCACTGGACTGCCCAGTGGTCCAGCCTGTTCAGATCCCTTTGGAGCCTCCCTATCCTTCAGCAGATCCACACTTCCACCCAGCTTAGTGTCATCTGCAAACTTGCTAGGAGTGCAACGAATGAGTTTAGTCTGTCTTTTCCTCAACTAGATTAATAAATTAGAATAGTTATCTTATTCAATCATCTAAACATTTGACAGAAATGCAGAAAATTATCATCTTACTTTGGGGCAAAATTTAGTTGAAATTTGCCACAAGGATGAAAACTTACTAAAGCCAGATAAATGGATACCTAGCACAACACATTAACTGTGCTGGCTGAGGAGACAAGGTTTGTGCAAATCTTCTGCTGCCATCACTACTGACAGCACCTGTTAAGTTAAGAAGTGTATGGACAAAGTCTAGAGGGTACCACATAGTAAGTGTTTGAGGACTTCAGAGTGATGGTGAAGACCAAAGAGAGTGATCTTTCCTACTCTGAATGCGTAAGTAAGATCACAACTGCTTCTTGTAGAGAGGAGATTGTGATCAGGAAAGAATTACTTTGGTCCAGAAGTATCAATGCTTTTGACCTGAAGATGTCAGCAGGCCTTGAATTTCTTCTGCTATATCTTACGGTTATAGTGTCCCTATAGCACCTGAGGTCTCACTTCCCTTGACCTCCATGCTTCATGTGTGATAGCAATTAAACAATTATTATTATTTATTATTAAACCTCTCACTCTTCTGTACTTCAATGCAATTCAAATGTACCAACTTCACCTTCTGGCAGCCTGTACTTATAGTTCCAGTAATTCTCCAGAACTCCTTTCACATTCTCAGAGAGAGCACAGATGAACTCTTGGGGCTTATTAAGGACATTTTCCCATTGAAATTCTGTATGCAGTGTAGCTGGCTGTCCCTGCTTCAGGAGAAACTTTGTCAGCAGCCGTATTTGACAGCTGTATGGCTTAATGTGGATAAGTATCTTAATAACTGACTTAAGCCTTGAACTTTTAAGACTGCTGAGTGATCCCGAATAAGGAAAAAATTTTGAACTTGTCATGCTGAATAATTGTTGACATCGTATTACAATTCTCTTCTAACTTCTGCTTGTCAGCAAAGAACTGGTGGGATTTCAGCCATCTCATTTTAACTTTACTATTAATATAATCCACCTATTATATTTTCTGTCAAGTGAGTTTCATAACATTTTTCAGTTACTGAGGCAATTATATCACCAAAATACTGCAATTAAAATTCAAAAAAGTTTGTTTGAACTTTCTTGAGAGAGAAGTTTGGTGATGCTCAATTGTAATGATTCAGTGAAGAGTTAACCTGTTCACAGTTTTGTCCACGTCTCTGAGATTAATCTACATGATCATATCCTACCTTCACATTATAAAATAAACAGTTAAACAGCTAATAGAGATATGAGTTCTGTCCTATGAGAGAAATTAAAAAGTGAGCAATTTCTATAAATATTTCTATACACATATTAATAAATACAATCTCGTTAGTCTACAGTCATTTCAAGTAGCATACTCTAACTTTGAAATGTAGGGGAATCTGACACAAGGTCTCATGCTTTCATAAAATTTGGATACTACTTCCTTCCCGCAAGTTCTTATATTCATAATTACTGTACCATTACTGAAATGGCTGCCCTTTCCCCTTTCAAGGTCTTTTTTTTTTTTTTTAAACATGCTTTTCTAGTAGCTGGCCATTTAAATTTGGCCAGGACTAGCTGTCAAGCAGTGTGGTGAGTGGTTATTGCCGTTTGCTTCCTCTCACCTACATGATGCTTTCTAGTTAAAGTGCATGAGACAGAAAAGGATTCCTCAGCAATGACAAATGAAATAATGGTGACAGAAGGATTTTCAATTTATCAGAAAAAGGCATAATGAAATCCAATAGCTGAAATAGAAGGCAGAGACATTCTTGTTAGAAATAGAATGTGCAGTTTTCACAATGAGGGATAGCTGTCTATTGGAAAAGCATATCTAAAAAATGCAGAGAGATCGATGTTATCTGGAATCTATATATATGAAAAGGGATGGCTTTCTAAAATATATGTTCTAACTTTAAGCAGCTTCTTGTTTTATTTTATGTTTTCAGTGACATTAATTTGTCTGTTCTATTTGGTAGATTAAAATAAAAGGGATTACAGTAGTTATTTTCTCATTTCCAAGCTGATGAATATACACTCTACTGGTCCTTAAGACTTTCACTTTTGACCAAAATGAAGTGTGTGTCTGTGGGGAGGGGAATCGTAGCTGCAATCTGATACAGCTGGATTTTTTTTGATATTTTTTCTTCTTTTTTATCGTATATCTCTTTGGCTGTTTTTTGTTTGCCCACTGAGATGGAGATACAGGGCTCTTTTAGATATCTTTCACTCAGAAGAAAAATTTCTGATTTTGAAAAACAATGAAAAAGCAAAAATATGTGCTAAGTTTAAAATATATTTCCACTTGGAGATAGTGAAGAAAAAAAAAAATCAGTAATTGTTTGATTATTCTTTTTATGATGAACCAGCACAAACTAAACTTTACATGTGGTTAATAGTTTAGTCCAGAAAATTTAAAAAGGAATGATATATGGTAAAATGCAACTACAGGAGCTCAAAATAAATATGATTAGTAAATAACCAAATAACTTTTGATGAAGGATGAAGATGGCCTTTCTGATCACTAGTTCAAATTTTTTGTTGCAATAGTTTTTTCTGGAAGGAAGGGGTAATTATGGGTTGTATTTTACTGGGTTTTTTGTCCATTTTTTTCTAATCAAGCATACTTTTTGACAAATTATTTCTGTTAATGGCTTAACTGAGTTTGTGTCTCCTTCTTTTGTGTCTAGAAATCTAGTCATATGTTTTTAATTATAGTGGATTCTCATTGTTTCTGATCCTCAGCCCCTGGAAAGAGGGAAAGTCACAGATCTAGTGTAGTCTTTTCAGGTCAGTATTTTTCATGGTAAATTTGGAGATTGCTTCCTATAAGAGGTGTGTCTACATATCAATGACCTCATGATCTCATCTCCAGAAATGTCCTATAGGAAAACTCATCCATCAGATGGATCAGAGAGACTAGTGTAGCAGATTTAAAGCTTCTGCACATGATGTGCTACCTAAAGCATTCATATCCTGGGCAGACAAGAATTTCACAATTTTTTTTTTTTTTACTTTGTTCCAGTTATGGATACTACTTCCATTAATATGTATAGGCACTTCTATAAAAAGACATTCACATGTGCGAAATACACATTTATTGATATAAGTGCAAAAGACCGATAGAGCGCATTTTTTCCCCCAATGAATTGTTAATGTGAAATTTTCAAAGTGTTTCTGTAAAAAGAAATGTGTTGGAATTTGGACTGGCAATTCATCTCTTCTCTTCCCTAAAGGGAATGCAGCTAAAGGACATCTCTTTAACTGCAGTTTGAGATAATGCTCTCCAAGTGGTAGGTACAGGGCAACCAGGCTAACATGGAGCTATTAGCAGGTGGCTGGACCAGCTGGAGTAGAACTGCCACCTGCTGCAACATTCACCATTAATTAACCAACCCATCATTAATTTCATGGCTTTCTAACTAAGATCATGTGCAATATCTGTACACCATCTAATAAAACCTTTACTTTTGGAATGATGAAACTGAACTCTCAGGGAGACTGGTTGTGACCTGCTGCTGCAGATATCGGAGGTGTGTTCAAGAAGAAGCAAACATCCCAGAAATTCTGAGTTCATAAAGCCAGATATTAAGCTATTGTTTTTGGGCACATCTCCAAGTCACATGCCCTTTCGAGTCAGTGGGCAACATCAGTTTTTGCTGTCTGAGAATCCCACTGTGTAGGGCTGTGTTGAATGCACCTTTATCATGCCATTGATCATAGAATCACTAGGTTGGACAGGACCCATTGGATCATCGAGTCCAAGCATTCCTATCAAAATGACCTAATTCTCTTGAGACAGAAGATGATAACCAACAAAAGGGCCTCCATGCTCTGTAATTCTCTACTGTAAATACTAATCAAAAGGACTTTGATGTTAGCAACCTAGAGGCTTCTGGTCTTTTGGTTTCCTTCAGATGGTCAGGTTTATATATTTGGTTTTTTTCCTATGACCCATAGGCCAAACACTTAGGGTTGTCCTCCTTTTGTAAAAAGTTACAGTCATTTTGCAGAGGAACATTATTCAGAGAAGTAGGTGTTGAAGTTTAAACAACAGGCATAGCTTTGAACCTTCAAAATAACTTCTGAAAATTTTAAGCTGTTTTGGGAGACCTTGCTGATTTCTTACACAGCTCCTTAAATTCCCCTTATAGTAGCTACTTCTTAAAAATTTGTTGGTGGAAGGACTGAGACGATCTTCAGAAATCCCAGCTGCTGAAGCAGAACTGGTAGTGTTTGAAGATAGAATGCGTAATGCTTTTATGTTAGCAAAAACATTTGCACCTTAGTTTTGGTGAGTCAGTGCGCAGCTACCACGTTAAGTAGTTGGAACAGCTTTTGTGCAGCATCCCTGACAGAGAAAACCAGGGAAAGGGAATTTTGTCCCCTGTGCTCTTAGTGTATTGAAATCTTTACTGCAGGCACAGTTACAGGTGAGAATCTCTGAATACAGTTAAACCACCAGCATAGCCCAACATGTTTGGATGTTTTAAGATCTTTTGGTTTTTCTTTACACTTGATCTATGTGATGTAAAGTCAGCATTTTCAGGTCCAGTTCTACTGCCTATGTAAATCAAATTCAACTGTAAGTGGCAAGTTATTGGTAGGGATACTTTATGAGCTTTTTCTGCTTGGCACTTGCTATGACCTTGTTTGGCTTACCATCAGAAGATGAATAGAATTTACAGATAGCAGATATTTACATCTTAGATTAATCTAGGGATGTTACTCCATTCCGATTCTTAACTGCTGTTCTCGCTATGATGCCAAATATCAGTTCTTAGGCTGAAATATTTAAGATTCTAATTTTCCAGTAATTAGCATCCTCCTGAAAATGGGTTGCATTTTCTTCATTTTTTATCACTATATTCAATTAAAATTCAGAAAGGAAATATTACATCTTACGGTTTGAAGAGCATGTGATAGCCAATTGTTATTATTCTAGAATACTTCTTGCTTTGAAATAAAAAATTACAGGTGCTCTGAGTTTGAATGATTTATTATTGGATTTTGAAATGGAAACTACTATAATTGTGCAAATAATTTGAGAATGCAATGAACATAGTTTTCAGGGTTTTGTCATAATAAAACAAAAAAAACATAGAAAAGGAAAAAACACAGATGTTAAATGATTAAAAAAATCCAAAACCAATTATAAAATGCACAAATTAAGTAGGAAACTTTGGAAACTCTCACAAATCTAAGACAGAGACAGAAAATGTACATTAAAAAAAAACTTTGTGTTTACTGAAATTATCTTTAGATCTATGGAGTAAAGAACAATGTTGCTTACTGCAGGACTAGTTTAAAGAGAACAGAAAAACAATTGTTTTGACCAGCAGCATTTTAATATACTCTTCTATACCTTTTGATTCTGATCTCAGTAAAATTGACAAGTTTTGTCTTGAAAGCTACCAAGGTTATTCAAAGTCCTTGAGAACTGGGGCAAATGAGCAAGATAATTATTCTCATTTGGAAAAGGAATAGCAATTACACAAAAAGCTATTCATAAAACACTGGCCCTTTTCTTTTTCAATAAAAAGGAGGGATTTTCTCTGTCTCAGGAAATGTGAAACTTTCTTTGGAACAGCAGCAGTAGCAATACAGATAATGTATAAGAGAGAAAGCAGCATCATGGCTGGTGTAGGTTTGGAGTATTTTTGCTTATTTTATTTTGTTTTAAAGCCAATGAAAATTTCATTATAAGTTTTCCATATATCATGCCTTTTATCCATAGCCTTAATTCACATGGATCCCTGCTATGTTGTTGTATCTTCCACCTTTCACAGGAAAAATATTTACTTCACTGAAAATTAAGTATTTTCAGCTATCGTCATGACACAGCCTTGACTTTCATGCTTCTTTAAAATTGAAAAGTAAATATTCTAGGATATGATTTGAAGATCTTTATGGCTGATGTTACCTCCATCTAAAAGAAACCTCCATTTTCTCTCTCCTGAGACTCATATGGCACCCAGGAGGTGGTACCCTTAGAGCACCTTGTGTTTTATTCTGAAGATATAGCCATATACTGCATCTATACAAATGGCTTCCTTGTATTATCATTCAGACATAACAATTCCCTTCTCCTTTAGTACGCTTTCAGCTTTTTATTTCTCAGCAATAAGATTAAGCATATAAGATTATAAGACAAAATGTTAATCGAAAAATAAAGGTTGTAGAGACAACATAGGATAAATTTATTCCATTAATTAATTAACTGATATTTTATGCAGTTATTCAAAATACGTAGGCATGCGAGTTATTCTATCATTTAATGAATCACCATAAAGTCTACTCTAAATCTAATATCTTTGAATTCCTCTAAGAAGATGAATATTCTCATATCAATGACTTAATCCTCTAATAACTTCCAGAGAGCAAACTTCACATCAGCTAAACACAAACAGTAACAGAGTTAATAAGAGGTGTTTTTCTATACCAATTAAATTTGACCTTGAGGACCAGTCACTGATATAGTGTGGTGTGTACTCTTTTAGGATATTGCATAAGATCAAACCCTGTGATGACATAAATACCATTTTTATCTTTCTACAGGCAAGATGATATATGATAATTTCTACAAATGCTTCCTAAAATTAGTTTAAAAATTTTCATTAAAAACCTTTATTTTGACAGAAAAGGACATTGCAGTGTACATTGGTTAGATATCTTTTATCTATTTATTTGCCATTTAAAAAAATAATTTTTCATAATTTTAATTTTACAATTTTAATTACAAAATTTTAATACATCTTTTTTAAAAAATCTCTATTATCATGATTTTTTCTAGAAAAATAGTTCATTTCATTTCCACCGAAATAACTTATTTTGATATATAAATTAGAAAAAGATCTGTTCTATGCAGCCACTTCTTAAATAATTTTATATACAATAGTAGAAGGCTTTGTCCATTGTTGTCATTAAACATGTACTGCTGTATCATGTCTTGAAATCATATGTCATTAATGCACAAGTTACAAAATAAAGGGAAAAGTCATTGTACATAGGAGGTATTTTAGAATTTAGTTCCTTTTTGAAATGTCATCTTTCAGCAGACAACTTTTATCAAAACATGTTTTTCCCCAGAGTCCTGAGATGATGTTTTCTTTCTTGCTAATTTGGCATCAAATAAAACTTTGGAACATTGAGATTTTCAGAAGGTGGTGTGTGTGGTGAGGGTGTTGTTTTTTGTTTTTTAATCTTCTATAACGCTGTCTAATCTCACAAACCCAGTCTGGTGGTCAGTGTGAAAAAATCACCTAAGGGTCAAATGCAGTGTTTGATGCTGTTTAGACCTTGCATATAGGTAGCAAGATGGATTCTGTTCCTTTATAGAATGCTACTTTATAATTTTATGCCCTAGAAACAAGTTTGCTAACACAGAGGTTAGTTTTATGCAGCCTACACAGGTAATGAATAAATGGATCTTTTCAGGTCCTTGTAAGCTCAGGTTTTCTTGGTGTCCTTCTCCACCTGGATGATCACAAGCACCAATCTGATTTCTGCTGACTGAGTCTGAGATCTAGACATCTGGCTCAGAAGGAAAAGAATCGTAGAATCATAGAATAGTTTAGGTTGGAAGAAACGTTAAAGATCATCTAGTTCTAAAGCCCCTGCCACGGGCAGGGACATCTCCCACTGGATCAGGCTGCCCAAGCCCCATACAACCTGGCTTTGAACCCCTCCAGGGATGGGGCAGCCACAGCTTCCCTGGGTAACCTGTGCTAGTGCCTCACCACTCTCATGATGAAGAAATACTTTCCTGAAACATACACAGACATGTAACTCAACAACATTGTCTGATGTTAAGTATTGGCCCAGGTATTTAGTAATTCAAAGTACTTTAACTTTTGTCATCTTGCCAGTGTCAGCTGATCACTTTCTTAATTTGAAACCCATAACCATTCAATCAAGGAAGCTAGGACTGCAGCAACAATTGTATTTAAATCTTGATGACATTATTTTATGCTGCTGCCTTCATAGCAACATGAAGATAGTCAATAATAGTGGTAGATAAAAAACATTCTTCTCAAAGTCCTGAAATATATTTTAATAATCAATAGTATCTCAATATTTTCACGTATTTTTTTTGTGATAACATCACCTTTTTCCTCATTTGTCAGACTGAATTGTCCTTAGAATCACAGAACAACCAGGTTGGAAGAGACCCACTGGATCATCAAGTCCAACCATTCCTATCAAACACTAAACCATGTGCCTCAGCACCTCATCTACTCGTGCCTTAAACACCTCCAGGGAAGGTGAATCAACCACCTCCCTGGGCAGCCTGTTCCAGTGCCCAATGACCCTTTCTGTGAAAATTTTTTTCCTAATGTCCAGCCTAAATCTCCCCTGGTGGAGCTTGTGGCCATTCCCTCTCATCCTGTCCCCTGTCACTTGGGAGAAGAGGCCAGCTCCCTCCTCTCTACAACCTCCTTTCAGGTAGTTCTAGAGAGCAATAAGGTCTCCCCTCAGCCTCCTCTTCTCCAGGCTGAACAACCCCAGCTCTCTTAGCCGCTCCTCATAAGGCCTGTCCTTCTATCATTTGTGAATGTTGTATCATATTTAAGACATGTAACTATTTAGAATTACCCCTATACAGTACTTTCTCTTGTGCTATTTCGATCAGGAAAACAGATTCTGACTAAATCTCTGTTCTAAAGAAAAAATATTTTCTGAAAAACTTGGATTCAGCAACTTATATCACCTGTGTCATAATTCATGTTTCACTGGACTAATATTACCTGTGAAATAACAAGGACTTGTCTGTGAAGGAACACTGAAGATAGGTCTTTGAAATCAAGTAAACCTGTTAATTTTAAAGTGGTTTACTAACCTGATTTAAGACTATGAATAATACTGTTAAAGAGATTTAAAGCCATTTTAAGTTGGTTTAACACAGTTCACTTTAGAGTCAATGGAATTAAATTTAGTTGAATTTGGATTTTTTTTTTTAATCTGGATGGACCAGTAAAGACCAGGTCTCTGGTGATGTCTGATTAGACGCACTGTAACTTAAATGGACAGGCAAGTAGAAAACGAAATGCAGAGCTGAAGCAACCTTTCCTGCCAGTGCTAGAATGTGGAGCCGTCTTATGTCTTCCCTAAATGCTGTTCCCAGGATGGAGCTGTCTGTCAATTTTGGTGTGATATTACTTTCCACTGTTGCAGTAGGTAAATAAAACATATAGAAGGAGGTGACCTTTCCAGCAAGACTGTAAAGTTTTTCCTTTGCTGTGTGCTTGGATGACAACTGTATGCCTAATTCTTCCCATAAATTGTGAGAGCAGTGGATTAGGTAGTCCTTCTAATTCACTTAATAAATCAATGGAACAGGCTTCCTGAAACATGAGCTTCCTGCTCTGAAAACAGGTTGAATACCGACAGAGTAATTAAATGAAGGTGCTCTATATGAAATGGGATACGGGAACAAAATGTACGTGATAAGGGAAAATGGCTAAAGGTGTTTCAGTCTGCTATAAGATTCATGGATAAGGGACAGAGCGAGATAAGAAGCAACAGTTTCTTGCTGGCCAGGACAAGTAGATGGGAAGTTGCATATTGAGGACAGCAGAGGATATTCAGTCATAGGAGAACTGAGTGGTATATAGCTGCACCATCACCAACGCTGAAATGGCAGTAGGAATTTCACAGAATTTCAGAGCTAAAGCCAAAAGATTTTTGAACTTATTTTATTCTATAGGAAAGACAATTTTTCAAGAGTGTGTGTGTTATATATACATATAAAAGCCCCACATATTTTCTTCTGGAAATCTGAAGTTGATCTGAAACGTGAAAATCATTACTCAGATTTTCTTTGTGCTATCTTTTGTATTTCCCCTCAGCTTTCCTTCCTCACTATTTTTTTTCTCAGGAAAAATCAGGAAGGAGGAAGATACTGAGACTATGAGCAGTGAAGGGAATCTTTCTTCTTTTCCCAACACAATTTTTTAAAAGGTAAAAAACATGCTAATAGTGTTGGCTGTTGATATTTATTCTAGGAGAGAGAAGCCTACAAACTAATTGAAAAGTCAGGGAATTAATGCCAGTCCAATTCAAATAAAAATGGAGAAAGAAATACGTCACAATGTCAGAGATTGATCTATTGGAAGAAACTATCTGAAGAAATTACAGATTTTGCAGATTTAGAGTCTACAGACAAAGTTTCTTAACAAAGTTTTTGATTATCTATTATATAAGCCTTTATTGTTTTAAAGTAATTGAATGTCACATTATTCTGAGAGTAGAAAGTTTTGGAAAGTAGAAAGTTTTGGTTCAATCAAAACCACCCTGACAGTAAGAAGCTAGTGGTCAGGCAGCAAACAAAAATGCCGCTCTTCTTGCAGCCTCTTCATTACCAGCCCAGTTACTGTCTCTGCCCATAAATTTCTTGGAAATGAAAGAAAATGGGTGGAGGTGAATGAAGGTACATGCAGGACAGGGACAGAGGGGTGGAGGATAGGAGTGGTAAGCTGGACTGTCCCCAGGACAGGAGCAGTTCAGGGTAAAGAGCTGGTGCATGTGTACCTGCAGAAAATAAGAAGGGAAACGGAGCCTGGTAATTATGCAGGAGGCCTAGAGTATTGTCTGGCATGTGTCAAATTTTTATTTCAGTTGCCGTGTTCTTTTTCTTTGTTTTTTTCTAAGCAAAGCTAGACACCTTCCTTCAAGTAAAGGCTGGATGTGTCTGTAAAAACTTAGTTTTAGTTAGATCAGGGTCCTTCCTTCTTTTCTTGGCTCAGCGTAGCAGTAAAAATTAACAGTCTCTGTCATGTTAGATGGTAAGGAAAACTTGAAGAACTAATGATCCGTCCTAGACTCAGATCTATGAATCTATTACTGGCTTGGCTTATCAAGATTAAAAGTTTGTTTGTCTTCCTTGTCTCTTGCATAACGAGAATAACAAGAGCAATTTTCATTGTGTTCAGGCTGCTGAGTAAAAAAGTGATATGGAACTGCAATCTTAATTAATTTCTAATTTCCTTTATCCCAGCTTCTCTGGAGCAGTGCCTTACTATTATTACAATTAATACTTCTCTGCATAAAAGATGCATTAGCTGCAACTACAGTTCAGGAAACTAACAGGAGAAGCTATTCAAGTGATTAATGCATGTGTGGCTGTACAGGCTGAGTCATTTACTGGGATTGTGTTGTGTCTTAAACATTGAGGGCAGGGCCATATGCACCTGAAGGGTTACGTGATGGATCCTGGCTAAAAATAAGAGGAGGACATATAGGAATGAGTACTGCTTTCCTCACTCCCACCATTCTCTTGCCTGCAATGGGGTTTCTGCCACAGGGGGCAGGGAAGGAGATGCAGCAGCAGGTGTTGATCCCCGTTCCATCTGATTGCCTTGGAGGCCTCAGCCTCAATTCGAGAACCTTCCTGAAGGAGCTTCTGCATGTGCACAGCAAGACCACGGCTCCCAAGCTAATGGGACATGGACTGGCCCTATGAATACGATTTGCCAAGAAGGCACAGTACACACATCCTCTAGCCCAATAGAAACAGCCTGGAGAATTGCTGCTGAAGAACTGCTGGATCGTGTGGTCCTGAAGAATTGCTCCTGAAGATTTTCTGCTGGATGGACCATGTTTTTCAGAGGAACTGCAGTGTCACATTGGAGTGGTGACCTTCTTTTCCATGTTTTCCTTTTTTTTTCCCCTCTTATCTTACTGTGCCTTCTTTTTCTTTCCTGGCATTGCAGTGTGTTGGATTGAACCTGAGTTTTTTTGTGATTTTGTCTGTGTCAGGGTATCAGAATGTGATCTAACCAGATTGAGATCTGGTTTTGCAGCTTTGGAAAATTGCCACTCGGAATGCACCAGAGTATCTGGTTTGTTATTTTGACTGTGCCCAGAATAAGCACTTCATTTGATTTTACTCTGGGAGATTTGTCAGTCTCTGCTTTGCCATGCAGATATCAAACGACTCTCTCTCTTTGACTGTGCAGGCTGGAGGGGGCCCAAACACTAGTGGTGTTGGGAGTGGGCCTTGACAGTGGTATTTAAGCTGGCACATTTTTATTACCTAAGTGGCACTGACACTAGTGGATAGTAAGCTCTCAAAGAGTCTTGGAAAATTATTGTGGATGGGGTTGCCATTGGTTACAATCACAGAAGTAATTGATTAATGACTCGCAGCAGTAGAGAAAGACAAGAGATTAAAGTTGGCAAGGCAGTCAACCTGTTCTGAAGGAAGACAGATGGTTTCAGAAGAGGAGACAATTTTCGTAACCTGAAGAAACATGAATGACTATGTGCAACAGCAAAACCAGACAGAATTAAGGTTTCTATGTTATCGAATGGTCTGTATCACCACTATGGATCTAATGAAAGATCAATGAAGATAATATAAACAGATGTTTCTTATTTAAGAATTGCACTTTCTGAAAGTTCAGTTGGTACCTTGTATGAATCAAATGTTCATTTTGTGGAAATGAGTAGTTTAATGGCATAACATTAACTCATAACATTGCAGAATCCATGTCTGAATCTTGAGAACTTCTTTTGGACCTGTTCTGCTATCCTCCAGCTGAAATTAGCCTTCGCCATCTGAAAACAGCATGCAATTAGTAATAGCAACCACTCTCTGAGCAAACTATAAAGCATTAATAACATAATACCAGAGTATCAGTTACCTATCATCAAAGACTGCAAGATTTGCCATATTTACTTAGTATTACATGTAAGCAGCAAACTTCCTTCTGCTTCTTGCTTATGCAAGGAGTTTAAAATTTTGTCTTCATGACAGTAAACATTTACGTGTTTCCCTGGCTAAGGCCAAAAACTGAGTATCGAGAACTTTGCTGCCATGTGAAGTTTCTGATCTATTATGAATAACAACTTTTTTTCACAGAATCACAAAATTGTTTAGGTTGGAAAAGTCCTTAATGATCATCAAGTCACACCATAAACCTAACACTGCAAAACCAACCACTACAGCATGTCCCTAGGCATTACACAGAATCACAGAATAACCAGGTTGGAAGAGACCCACTGGATCGTCGAGTCCAACCATTCCCACCAATCCCTAAATCATGCCCCTAAGTACCTCATCCATCCCCACCTTAAACACCTCCAGGATTACATCCACCACTTCCCTGAGCAGCCTGTTTCGATGCTTTATAACCCTTTCTGTGAATAATATTTCCTAATATCCAGTCTAAACCTTCCCTGGTGTAACTTAAAGCCATTTCCTCTCATCCTATCACTTCGTACTGGGAGACAAACACCTACCTTGCTACAACCTTGTTTCAGGTAGTTTTAAAGAGCTTGTCCAGATCCCTCTTTAAAGCCTTCTTACCCTCAAGGATATCAACTCTCCCACACAACTTGATGTCATCTGCCAACTTACTGAGAGTACGCTCAATCCCCTCATCTAGATCATTGACAAAGCAGGACTGGCCTCAACACTGAGCCCTGGGGACTACTGCTTGTGACCGGCTGTCGGCGGAATTTAACTCCATTCATCACAAGTCATGGAACGAAGACATCCAGCCAGTTTTTACTGAGTGAAGAGTATACCCATCCAAGCTACGAGCAGCCAGTTTTTCCTGAAGTATGTAAAACCCCATCAAAGGCTTTAGTAAAGTCCAGGTAGACAACATCCATGGGCTTTCCCTCATCTGCTATGTGGATCACCTTGTCACAAAAGGAGATCTGGTTAGATAGGCAGGCCCCGCCTTTTGTAAACTCATGCTGACTTTGCCTGATCACCTGGTTATCCTGTATGTGCCATGTGATGATACTCAAGATGATCTGCTTCATAACTTTCTCTGGTACCAAGGTCAGGCTTACAGGCCACAAGTTCCCCAGATTCTCCTTCCAGACATTCTTATAACTCAGCATCACATATGCTAACTTCCAGTCAACTAGGATCTCATAATTTAGCTAGGACTGATGATGAATAATAGAAAGTAGCTTGGTGAGCACTCTGTTGGTTACTTCTGTTGGTTATTTCAGTACTGTCATGTGGATCTTACCTGGCCCCACAGCCCTGTGTGTATCTAATCAATTCCTCTTGGATTATAGAGGCTCAATTCTTCTCCCCATCCCTGTCTTACTCAGGAGAAGACTGAGGCAAAAAAGGCATTAAGAACCTCCTCCTGTTCCACATCCTGTGTCACTATTTTTCCTTCTGCATCTAGTAAAGGCTGGAGATTCTCCTTAGCCCTTCTTTTGCTGCTAATAAATTTATAGATAATCTTTTTTTTCATTGCCCTTTACTGCAGTAGCCAGATTAAATTCTAGTTTGGATTTGACTCTTCTAATTTTCTCCCTACATAACCTCACAACATCCTTCTAGTCCTCCTGAGCTTCCTACCCCTTCTTCCTTTCCTTTCCTGAGTTCCAGCCAAAGCTCTCTGTTCAGCCAGACCAATCTAATATATATATGTATAAATTAAACTAATCATGTTTATTACTATTATTATCTCTACTGCATCTAGCTGGAAATATACGCTCATAGGAAAAAATGTATAAATCTTGCTCTGCTTCCAAGTTGCTGGTGATATGCTTTTTTATTACTACAGCTGTAGGAAAGGTGATTGTTTAGCTACATCCACCTTTGAAAACCTAGCTTCTGTGGAAGGGCTACAATGAAACTGTTGCATTGTTAGGAAAGTAATGTGTCAGAGACAATCTTGTCAATTATTGTACGGTCTTTAATCTCTCAATATCAAAAGAAATTATTCAGAAAGTGATGAAACTCGAACACCCCAGGAGTCTTTTGCCTTCCCTAGATCTGATTTTATCCACAGTAAATTATTGACCACGTGCTAGACTTTTCTCTGATAACAGCAGAAGATGAAATACAAGACAATGATTGCTCCTTGTGCCTTCAACATTTTGCAGTGATATCAAAGCTCTCTATGTCATTAAGAGGTGTAAAACAGTTTCATTTTTACTATGAATCTTGAAATCCCTAAAAGCTCATTTGGTTAGGAAACAAAGACCAGCGTGATTTAAAAGTTTTCTGGAACTCAAAAGGAGCATGACTTTTGATATATATATTTTTTCTTTCTCCTTTTTAAAATATGGCCACTTGCATTGTGGGAACATTATTACTTTGCTGTGCCTACGGTGTTTTGATATATCAGTCCATAATATTAACTCTGGTCGTCTCCTGCTGAAAGTGTATATGCTTAATATCTCTTTGTAACCTCTCTTATTTCAATAAGGGTTATTTGTTTTTTCTATATTAGCTAAGAATTTATTGCTTTTCCAAATGCTTTTCAGTCGTATAGGCAGAAATAGCTGACTAATAAAACTTACATTGGCATTTTACTAATGGCAGTCTTTAGAGGAGGAAAACCCCAAATACAGGCCTAATTATAAAAGCACTGAGAACTCCAAGGTGAAGCCCACGAGTTTGCATCTGAAGGATTGTATCAAACCATCTGTTTTGTATGAATGCTCCAGTGACTGGATTACGCACTGTACATGATTTTTTTTCCATTTACCAGAACCCTTGTACCATCTTGACAGCAAAACTGTAGCTAAGTGGGTAAAAGATGGGAGAATAGCTATAGGTAAGAAGAGGTTTGCTCATATCCAAGTAATAGACACAAAACTACAGTGGGTGCACAACTGTGACTGATTTTCTTTTGAGGATCAAGAAAAGGAGGTGTTGCACAAGAGAATGGTGAAAGTAGTATAATTTTTCTGTGTTAAATTGCGTGGAATCAATTTATCTACAGAAGAAGTTGAAGAAGAAATACACTGACCCATGTTAAAAGAAGCAATTACATTCTGCTCCTGAAAATATACTGATAAGCTTATGCTTTGGGGCAAAACCAGGGGTGTGCTTTTAGCAGTCTGCAAATTTTGTTTACATATGCTCCATAATTCCCTAGGCTTTTAGCAAATAAACCCCCAACGACACTATGTTTCAGTCCAGGCAATGCAAGGACTGCAGAAGACCGTATTGATGATGGGCTTGGACAGAGTGGATGGGCACAATCTCATCAAGTACTCTGTAGTGCAGTTGGTGAAGGAACAAGTAGGAGGATTTTGGTGCAGAGGAAGAAAGTGTTGGGGTCAGGATTTGAGGTTTACAACATAGGTTTAAAGAAGGGATGTCTGAGATTCATTATCATCATTCTATATTTTCAACTTTGGAGCTTATCCAAGATTTAGATTTCCATTTGTCCAAAGTGCCTGGGTACCTAGCAATGCATCAGCTGCCTCCAATACTTACGTTGTATGTTGACAATACCTATGTTGTATGTTGACACTTCTCCAAGCACATGCAAATGAGTTGTGTCTAAGTCTGATGATTCATGAAGGTGTGGGAGATTGCCTTCATGTGAAGTCTTTGATTGTTTCATGTAGGTGTAATCAATCTGTTATTTCCCAAAGACACTGACATTGTTGTGTTTGTGCATGTCCGTGTAGATCATATTTCTATCCAGGAAAAGGAGAGAGGGCACCACTTCCAAAGAAAAGAGCATTTCACATTTCATCTGGTCTTAAACTTTATTAGAGTGTTCAGAATATAACAGATATTTTGCTCAAAAACACCCCAAACCAATCTAGCATGCTATAAATCACCATTTCTAGCATGCTATAAATCACAAAAGCAATGAAACCACTAGCTTCTGATGGAAAGGACCTTACATGATGAGCCAGCAGAAAGGATTTTCTGTAGGTATCTACACAGAATTGTGCTTCAGATAGCAATGATTTCTTTGATACATTTCTGAGCTCTTCCTAGTGGATGATTTTACAGGGCTCCTCCAACATTAATAAGAAGTAAATCTCTAAATGAGACATCAAAGGAGGTGATTTAATAAAAAAACAAAACTCCTAAGACATCAGTTGCTTGATGCACAGATTATATTGTATATCAAAATCTGCAGATTTTTACTTTTAGAGGTTCTTACCTTGTGCTGAGATCTGGAGTAGTTTGTATATACTGTCCAATTTCATCAGCAGGTTTTGGGAATCTTTCATAATTGTTCATATTTCTTTCTCTCTTGTATCTCAGGCTAGAGAATGATACACAAATTCATTTGGGGATTTTTTTTGTTTGTGGGTTTTATTTATTGTCTATCTATTTATTTATTTGTGTATTTATTTATTTGTTTGTTCATTTTGGCCACCTCACAGATCAAGCAATTACTTTTTATCTAAATAAGAATAATAACAAAAAATACTTGATAAAAAAAGATCCAGAACACTTACAAATGCATCCTTTGAAACCTGTCTGAATATTTGTCTCATTTTAACTTTTCTTTCTCATCAGAATGTTTTACAAGACTATACTGTATACTATATAACAAAGAAACAATTTTATTCTGATTAGTATAACAGACAGAGGTGAAAGGGTCTATCTGTCCCACCAAGTTAACAAATAGAAAAAATGTCATCAGTCTAACTTGTCCTTTTTTTATTTTCCAATGATACTATTTGGTGTCTACAAGATCTTTGCACTCATTGGTGCTAGTGCCTACCCTGAAAATTCCAACAAGCAGAATTTACAATCATCCAGACAGAGATAAGACCAGCCACCACTGCAATCTTTAGATGCATGGCTTTAGATTTTATAAACTCAAGGTTGTTGGTCCTTTGCCAACCAACATATTAGCACTAGGTGTTCACAGCAAAATGATTCAGACTTCAAAATATAGATCTTCCAAGAGGAAGTTTGTTATTTATGTGTGGGAACATTTTACAGAGAAGAAGGCCTGGATGCTGTGGGACTGATTGATACCGAGCAGTTCTAACAAGGCCTTGAAACAGAGAACTGAAAGATAAATGAAGGCCAGCTGGAAGGAATACAAGAGCTAGTTCAGTGGGAACAAGTACCAACTGAAAGGAAAACAATGGAAGAGAACTATCAACATAGTTAATTTTAGTGTAACTTGGTTTTTTAACATGCATGGTAGTTTACTCAATAATATGTTAGTAATAGCTTTATGGACAGTTACCTTTAGCCAATAATACACTGTAGATACCCTCGTGGGCCCCGAGTTATGTAACCTAAAAGGGTTTATAAAGAAACAGCTAAGCTCAATAAAATATCTTCAATACATCTGATTGAAGTCCATGTGATTAATCCCCTCATTTATGCAACTAACCTTTGCAATTTTGCTTTGTTTTTTAGGAAAGTGTAGTCTCCATAAATAAAAGAGGTAAGGTTCTAGGCTTGTAATCACTCAGATGTTATTTGAAGGAAAAATGCTTGATTCAAATTCAAATCCAAAATAAGTATCAGTGTCTGGCATGACTTCAAGATCTCCTTCAAAGTGAGATTTATTATCTTTATTCAAGACAGTAAGTTCTGGAAAATTCTAGACACAACTGAACTTAGAACACCACAATGAATTTGTCAGTGAGTTGCAATATTCTTGAAGGCCTGTTTCTCTTCTGACTATGAGTCTGTTGGGGCATATCTACAGCAACTTTAAAATAACGTCATTAATATGGATTAAGTGTTAATTTGACTTTTTATTTTATTAAGAAATATTTCTAAGATATGAGGGAAAATTGAATAAGCTTTTCAGATTGATACAGGTAGACTTACACAGCTATGATGCAAGTTGAACCTGGGACAAATCATTTGCAGACAGCTTATCACAGAAGACCTTAGCATCAGGATCGAACCTGGTGATTTATTCAGACTGGATCAACTTAACATTTTCTTTTTTTTTTTTCTGTGAATGAAGTAGAAAAAGCTCTAAACAGAGCTTATACAGAGGTTTTCTTTTCTTCCTTCCTAAACTAAATGCTTAAGTATGGCCTCAGAAGAGGAATTTCTATATGTAGGAACTGCTGCATTGTTCTTATCAGTGGTATTCTTTCCAGTTAAAATAAAGTCCTTTTCTGAAG
Organism: Clamator glandarius; assembly: GCA_033459285.1. Classification (NCBI taxonomy): domain Eukaryota; kingdom Metazoa; phylum Chordata; class Aves; order Cuculiformes; family Cuculidae; genus Clamator; species Clamator glandarius. The sequence goes on along the minus strand of JAUNZM010000333.1, from coordinate 7,953,625 downwards.
CAGCCAGAAACAGAAACATTCATAAGCAGCCAATTGGGTGCCTCTGACATCCTGACACACTTTACTTTCCTCCTTTTTTGACCTCTCCAACTACTTTCCCTGCCTCTGGTTCATGCTGCTCTACTAGAGCTTTAGTTAATGTTCCTGAGAGTCAGATGCAGAGATAGCTATCGCAAAGCTGACAGGGTTTGAGCATATTTATCAAGCACCAGTTTGACTGTCAGCAGAATGTCTGAAATAAACTTTGCTTTTGCTACAACTTTGCCATGCCTCTGACCAGAAATGCTTTGTCTCTAACTGTTGTGTTTGACCTTGGGTGAACCTAGGAAGCATGTTTTCATGGGGAGCTGGGGACCTCTCATATGGACCTAATTAGGAGAGGGCAAAAAAAGACAATTGTTTTATTTTATCTGTGAAGATTCTGCCATAACTTCTTTTTTAAAAGCAGATTGCTGGAAATTCAGGCTTTTTTTCCTCTATATTAATAACGTTCAGGATAAAATGCAGATAGTGAATTAATTATCACGGAATAATTGAGGAAGGGGGATACCTATGGGACTTGTGTTGTTCACCACACTTCAGGTCAAAGCAGGCTCAACTAGGCTAGGTTGCTCAAAGCTCTGCCTGTTTCAGTTTTCAATATCTCAAAGAATAGAGTCTTCAAACTGTGTTTAACCACAGACATTGGGTTTGATGCTCCCTGGCCTTTTACCTCCTGTAATTCTTATCACTTGTTCAAAGGTGGCTATGCAATACTTCAGGGTTGAGAAGCTTTTTGTACATGCCTTTCACATGCATAAAAAACTGCATTTAACCAAATCCTCACATTTTCCCTCAGCCTTACAGTTTAGATCCGTCTACGGCACTTGATCACTGTAAGATCCTATGGGGAAACATGGGCTGAGGAGTTCCTGTATTCATATTGAAAAATTTCTCTTCTCTTCTTTTCTAAAACTCTTCTCTGCGGAGTTGTTGGTGACCTCTTCACCTGAAAATATCTTCCACTTCCATTTTAAGACCTATAATCTTTCTTCTAAGAAATGAAACTCTTAAGGCATCTGCTTTCTCTGTCAAAGGATCTGCCTTTTATTTCATTACACTGCTTCTCTATCCTGAAGGTTTCTAATCATCCTGGTGATGCAAATTCCCTCTGAAAGTCTCAGATTTTAGAGGTTTGCTGTAAGCAGAAATAGAGAGCACTCTAAAACAGAGTATATTGTGCTGCAATTCAGGCTTATCAGAAAGCATTTCTCCAATTTTTAAAACAATGTTGCAGGATGGTCCATTAGGAAGCTATGAGTTTTTTCTATGATATTAGTAAGAATTAAAGGTGCTATTCATTTTCCAGGATGAAGTGTTTACAAAATTACCTCTCAGTTTGTTCTTATAATGAGTCATCCTTGTAAATTTTAAAAGATAGCTCTTGGATTTTTTACTTTATGTGTATAAAGAGTCATGACAATTGGTTTCAGAGATGTCTGTATACTATTACAGTGTATTCACTTGAATTTTATTTTTACATATCTTAATTTAAATCTATCATCTAAACATGGAGAAAATGTAGTCTCATCTTTTGAATGACAAATTTTTTACTCACGTTTTCTTTTTTGAATTAAAATTAACATTTCACACATTATATCTGAAGATGTGATTCAACAGCAGCTTGGTTTCTCCTTTTTTAGATATTTGTATGAACCCTTTCCTTAGCCTTTGCTACTAATCTGTGTATAGTGTGTGGTCTAAAGAAGAAGATAATAAGAAACAGGGGATACTACAGCCTGCTCCCTGCAGAACCTCTGGTTTCCTGCTGCTTCTGTCTGCTTCTCTGTGCCCCATCCCAGAACTGTTTTTTTTATGTTCAGGGATGGAGCAGGTTCTTGTAATTTAGCTACAAATTAATATCTCACAATGCCCTTTTGTCCTGTTCTCTGTCACTTGGGAGAAGACGCCAGCTCCCTCCTGTCTACAACCTCCCCTCAGGTAGTTGTAGAGAGCAATAAGGTCTCTCCTCAGCCTCCTCTTCTCCAGGCTAAACAACCCCAGCTCCCTTAGCTGCTCCTTGTAAGACTTGTTCTCCAGCCCCTTCACCACCTTTGTCACTCTTCTCTGGACTCACTCCAGAGCCTCAACATCCTTCTTGTGGTGAGGGGCCCAGAACTGAACACAGGATTCAAAGTGCGGTCTCACTAGTGCCGAGTACAGAGGGAGAATAACGTCCCTGGACTTGCTGGTCACACTGTTTCTGATATAAGCCAGGATGCCATTGGCCTTCTTGGCCACCTGGGCACACTGCTGGCTCATGTTCAGTCAGCTGCCAACCAACAGCCCCAGGTCCCTATCCTCCAGGCAGCTTTCTATACAGACTTCTCCTCGTCTGTAGCTCTGCCTAGGGTTGTTGTGCCCCAAGTGCAGGACCTGGCATTTGGCCTTGTTAAACCCCATGCCATTGGACTCTGCCGAGCAGTCCAGCCTGTTCAGATCCCTTTGAAAAGCCTCCCGACCCTCCAGCAGATCAACACTTCCACCCAGCTTAGTGTCATCCACAAACTTACTTAGAGTGCATTCAATCCCCTTATCCAGGTCACTGATAAGGACATTGAACAGGACTGGACCCAGCACTGAGCCCTGGGGAACCCCACTTGTAACTGGCCTCCAGCTGGAGTTAACTCCATTTACCACCTCTCTCTGGGCCCGGCCATCCAACCAGTTTTCCACCCAGGAGAGTGTTTAACTGTCCAGGCCAGAGGCCGACAGTTTTCTAAGCAGGATGCTATCAGAAACTGTGTCAAAGGCTTTACTGGAGTCCAGGAAGACCACATCCACAGCCTTTCCCTCATCTTTGTCATAGAAGGTGATCAGGTTAGTTTGGCAAGACCTGCCTTTTGTGAACCCATGTTGACTGGGTCCAATCATCCAGTTCTCTTGCAAGTGCTTCATGATAGCACTCAAGATCACCTGTTCCATGACTTTCCCTGGCACTGAGGTCAGACTGGCAGTCCTATAGTTCCCTGGATCCTCCCTGTGACCCTTCTTGTAGATGGGCACATCAGCCAGCCTCCAGTCCAGTGGAACTTCCCCAGTCTTCCAGGACTGTTGGAAGATGATGGAAAGGGGTTTGGCCAGCACATCTGCCAGCTCCTTCAATACCCTTGGGTGAATCCCATCTGGCCCCACAGACTTGTGAGTGTCTGATTGCACAAGCAAGTCTCTAACCACCTCCTCTTGGATCATGGGAGCTTTGTTCTGCTCCTCTAGCTCCAGGATTTGTACACAGAGGGAACAACAGTTATTAAAGACTGAGGCAAAGAAGGCATGAAATACCTCGGCCTTGTCCTCATCCTTTGTCATAGTTGTTCCCTTTGCACCCAATAAGGACTGAATATTCTCCCTGGTGCAGCTTTTATTGTTAATGTATTTATAGAAAGATTTTTTTATTACTTTTCACTGACTTGGCCAATCTGAGCTCTAGCTGGGCTTTAGCCCTCCTGATTTTTCCTCTGCATGACTCACTTCTTCCCTGTAGTCCACTCAAGATGCCTGTCCCTTCTTCCAAAGCTTCCACCATATCTCCCTGCTCAAACAGGATGTTTTTTTTTCCCCACTGGATCATTTTCTGGCACATGGGGACAGCTTGCTCATGAGCTGCCAGGATTTCCCTCTTGAAAAGCACACAGCTCTCTTGGTCTCCCTCACCCTTAAGGACTGACTCCCATGGGACTTTATGAACCAGCCTTCTGAACAGTCCAAAGTCTGCCCTCTGGAAGTTTAATGTGGCCGTTCTGCTAACCCTCTTCCTCACCTCACCTAGAACTGAAAATTCTACCATCTCATGATTAACCCTGGAGGGGAGACCACTGCGGACACTTCTCACCAACAGCACAGCCCTATGTTCCCAGGTTGAGTCTCTATGGACTCAGAGATATTTGACCTTCCTTAGTAAACATAATATGGCAAAAGTCATGAGGATAACGTTACAGGCTGAAAAATTAATATGTGTAGTACCTCATGCTGTCATTATTATCTTAAATGTCAGGTCAGTCTGCACTAGATATAAGACCAAATGAATCTTTTCTTCTTCCCTTAGTGGCAGTTTCTCTAAACTAGGAGAAACTGCCACTAAGGGAAGAAGAAAAGATTCACTTGGTTTATATTTCCTCATCTCAGAGTTCTCAGCAGCTTTCAGCCCAGTTAGTGTAGGGATATTCTTCATTTTATGCAGTTTAGCAGGGCAAATGTAATCCACAATTTGAAAGTTTTTTTGTGCTTAATCATCTGCCTGTATTGAAGCAAAGACCCTAGAAGTCCTATAATATTATTTCTAGTAAGATGAATCAAACCCAAAGTTTCTGTTCAGTTCTTCCAATTTGCCCCTTTTCTGCTGACTTACCCTAAATATATACAAAGGATGCATCTTCCACTTCAACAGTTTCTCTACATTGATTTTCTGAGTTATTGGATCCTATATTTAAGTAGTTATTTCTCCTGCTTTTTTATAGTTTTATTGATATCTTCACTCTTCTAAATGCTTTGGGATGCATAAAGCAATTTACAAATGCAATTAGATAGAGATAAAACATGCACAATGAAATAAAGACATCATAAAGCTTTAAAGAAGATCTTAGCAGTCTAGTCACTGGAGCCATGGGACAACAGTAGGATCTAGTTTGTTCTTCAAAAACTAGCCTGGGCAGATTTGTACAAAATCATATAATTGAAGATGAATGCTTCTATGCTAAATGGTGAACTAAATCTCAGGACAGGGGGGGTTGCTTTCTAGCTTTGCTAAGAATTGGGGAGATGCACAAATCCTTTGATTTCTTCTGGAAGAAAGCCCCCCTTTTTTTTTTTTTTCCTGATAGCCTCTGTGTTTAGACCCAGATTTATTTGGCACGGGGATATTTTCTTAATTACCAACAAAAAGAGGAAGATGTTAGTAGCTGGAGTCACCGAGTGAGATACTATATCTGCTAGACTATGGATAGCTGAGGAAAATGGCTCAGGAGATGTTCTTTATTAATAAGGTCTCATACAAGGCCCTAGGATGATGAAAATGATCACTCCAGCTGTCTTTTTGGTCACACCATAGACCTTGTGGCTTGAAACTATGCTGTTATGTAGTAAACTTGGGAGTGAGAAGCGTGTCTAGTGGTTACACTAGAAATTGCCAGTACCTCATGAGGGATTTCTGTTTCTGATACATATGGAGAAAATCCCAAGGCTAAGAGAACAATTTATCCAGCTGTCATTCTTCCTTACAGGCACCTGCCTCCTGTAAGCCTATCCATCCCTCTTCTGCCATTTAACTGGAAGCCTATCCGATTAAATACAAGAGACTACTACAGTTCTGTCCTTTGGTGATTAAACCTCAGTTTCCAAGATAAAAGAATACTATCCTCCTAAGCCTCAGTGTAAAAGAATCTTGCCCTAATAAATGGATTTAGTGGAATTCCTTGGCTGAACAATATGACCAATCTAATCGTCTTTAACTAGTTCTTATTTTATATTTATCCTGAAAGGCTTAATAATCCAAAGCAATCATTCTCAATATCAGGGCATATTGCTGGTTACTGTTTAGGTAGAGAACATTCTTATGATTTCTTAGTAGCGAATGTGAACTTGATTCCTTTCATAGAGCTGAACAGCTAGAATCATGCCCTTCAGTTAATGTGGGCAATTCATGTTTCTCATGGTACACTATGCAAGAAAGTGGAGTAGAAGCAGAAGGAAAAAATAGCCTGATCAATAAAAATTCTTTCTTTTGAGGACCAGGGAGGCTAGTTATTTTCCCATCCCTCCTCATTCTCTCTGCAGTCCTGTCTAACTAGATACCATCTTAAAATGGATTATATCCACAATGATAAATGGAGGAGTTTGTATTGATTTACTGAATTCACACTATAATGACATAATTAGTATACTTATGGATTGCCTCTGCTGTGAACCTAAAAAGAAGAAAAGGCAGTAGAAAAAAAATCTGCTTCCTCACTGCATACTTAAGGGAAAAAACAAAACCCAGGAGATATTTACACATAACACTATGACAGAGGTTTTAAAAATGTTCATTTTCTCACTCCCCATGGTTACAGATTTAGGTTTCCATTGTGCATTGACCCTCATCCAAGAAAGCACTTAAGTATCCATGGAGCATTTGAGGTTGTTGTTTTTTTGACACACAGTTCTCACATTCTCTTCAGGTTATTAGACTACATCCTTATCACAGCATGGTGCTAATGTATCTATTGGCATGTTGTGTTTTGGTGGGACAAAACATTCGTCCAGTTTTACAGAAAGATTTAGCAATTACTATGAGGTCTGGAAGCACCACATGTCCCAGAGAACTGAGAATCAGGCAGATATTAGCACTGAAATTCTGGAAGCAGTGCAACTGCTCACTTTCTTCTCTTGTGTACGCTAGCTCTAATTGCTTTACAAGCTGCGTGTTATTAATGTGAATCTTGACTCACAAGCTAATAATAGATAACAGAAATGAAAAGAGGAACGCTTAATAAAATTTAAAAAAATTATGAGAGTGTGATGGGAACAAAACAAAGTTTGATCGATCGTGGAAAAAGAGCAAATGGAAATAATGAGGCAAGCTTTTATTTTAAAATCTTGAAAATGAGTTTTTTACCTTTTTATTTATTAAAATAAAGCTTATTTAGGAGGTGTAGAGACAATCCTGAAGTTTTTGGAATGAAAACCTGATTTTTAAGCAGACCTTTAGGATATGTTTTATTAAAATGTATTCTTAAGATGTATGTTTTATTCTAAGCAAACTGTGGTGATATTTTAACCCCTCATAGTCCTATAATACAATTTTCTAGCTAAAAAATAAGTGGAAAGCATAGAATAAAGATACAATCAATCTCCATATATAAATTCTGCCAATTTTTGTTTTGTTTATAAACATATTTAATAGATTTGAGAAATACCTTTTCAGTTTACAGCACTGTCATCAGCAGATTTAGGTGATTAATCAGAGCTCTGAAAATAAACAAGAAGATTTTCCCAGTGCAGAATTCAAGTATACTGAGAAATGAAAGTATTTAGTGGTCAGTAGCTAGAATTAAGACAGTAATGTCCGCTGATCACCCAATTATTAATGAATTTTGCCACAAAATATAATATTACTATACTCCTGAATTAGTCCTTGAAATCCTGGCTTCTTTATAGGTATGAATTAAGGAGAAGAGACTATAGTAAGTATGGAAAGCTAAAAAGCAATCTAGATATGGATAAACCTGTAAGTCTATTTTGATGACGAAACTCTCTAGACAATCCGTAATTTTCCTTTTGCATGAAAAGACCTCAGACTTACATGCTTTTTCTGATATTCAAAGTATTGCCTACTGTTTCATAAAGATAACAAATGTTGTGTGCTATATACCCCAAGACATCCTTACAGCACGGTTTTCAGCACCATTAACAGCTGGAGCCTCTAAGTAGTAAATCACCAGCTTTTTACCTAAGGATGCCAGTAATTAGTTGCTCTCCTTAAAGGACAGTATCAGAAGGTCAGCACTTCTCAAGTAGAATAAAATCAATGTGAAGGTGCTGGGGAAGGGCTCTGCTCAGGTTGCTGCAGAAGGATTTTGGAGGTGCCATCCAATTAAAATCAACAGTGTAGCCTGGGCCAGGCAGGGACTCTCTCCGAGTTCAACTGTTTTTTCACACGTCTCTGTGCTCTGTCCTTGCACTGTAGTATTACACAATGAAAGAAAACTCAGCTTTGAATCTCTTCTGAGCACATTATACACTGTGATTAAATTTCAGTTTGTGGGAGTGAACAATCTGACTTGCTATCAACCTACATCACAGGTACCCGACCTCCCTAATCTCTGGCTTGCCTCTGGGGAGGACAGATCCAGTGTGAGGGATTCTTACAGTGTGCAATATGGCTTTTCTTAGAAATGTTATCACAAGTATGACGATTTGGAAGGGATAATTGTTTGGATATTTCTGGATTGTCATTCACATATGTAAAAAAGTTACTTTCTGCCACTATTATGACAGGGCTGAAGACATCAAGGTGATTCCTTTTCCCCTACTCTTTATCCACATAAAGAAATGAGGCTGGCCCTAAATAAAATGACTTTCAGTTACCTGGGTTTCTGTTTGTTTAAAGCAAATACTTGCCACCATGTGTTGCAGGTTGTGGAGACTGGAGGCAAAAGAGGGAGACTGAAAGTTAAAGCTGGTGCTCAGTGCAGTTAGAGAGCTGGGGAATTGGGGAGAGAGAGGATAGAGAGAGAGAGAGAGGCTGGCAGTGTGTGAGGCAAAAGGATTACATGAAAAGGAGTACCATATATCAAGGGAAAGTAAGGTGCTCAAGGAACTGTAATAGGAAAGAAAGAAACCAAGAAGTCAGCGAGTAGCACATGTCACTGGGGTTTTAAGGTTGGATTCTATACCTTCACAAGGGTGAGAAGACATGGTATAGGTGTTAAGCAGCTATTCTCTAAAGCTTCAAATATCAAATGGTAAATATTACTCCCTTTTTTGCCCCTGCTCAGAGTTGTAAGGCTTAAGTACTACTAAATTTGGAAACAAGAAACTTTGAAGGAAGAGATTCTGACTCCCAATATTTTTTTTTTTTTTGGCACATGGCTGGCAACGAATCATTGCCAAAGACCTTGCAGAGAGGTGTTGTTCATTAAACAACATTCAGTCCAGTTGGTGGCTTCTGGAATTTTGTACTAGTCACACAATGTTTCTAAGTTGTTGATGTCTCTCTACAATGGAACTCGAAACCTTCTGAAATTTGCCCATAATGACAGTTATTTCTTTGCTATTGTACATGATTGTGCAGCACACTGAGAAGTGTTTTAATAAAGACATTATTTTAAAGTAAGCCACTACCATCTGTTCTTCCCTCTGATTACAAATAGGGGAAAGAAAAGGAATAGAACATAGTTTACAATTGCATCATAGAGTCAGCAAGGAGAAGGAAGAGATATGAAGGTGTGCAAGTCTCCAAATACAGCCTGTATCACTTGTATTGGTTTCATGACTCATACACAAACGGAAGATGAAACTGTACCCCTGTGAGAGGAAAAGTTCCTAATGATAGTGATTTGTTTTCAGGACATCAGAAACTTAATCTGAAATGTCATGTCTCTAACAATATCTGCCAGTGACTTCTCTTTTAGTGTCAATTACTTAGTCCTGGAGAAAGCCATATATGTGAGGTTCGTGTGTCTGAGATAAAATAACAGATATTGTAAAAATTATGGTCCGGGTAGCATAACTCTGGATCTGATGTTCTGTAAGGCTTACATAGTACTTGCTTGTGCTTGTAAAACAAGAAAAACAGCTCCATATTGCATAAGAGCATTGCCTGGATTCAGTCAATTTAGTGTTTGTGGGACAAGAAGGCTGTTGCCTGACAGAAAGCACATATTATGCACTGCAATGTGAGGGCTTTGATTTGATTCCCTGCAGCCTTTTCTGCCTCGCTTATTGTACCCATATATGCTACCTTCTCCATAATACTTACATCTTTGCAACAAATACAAAGTAGGCTGACACTGAAAGATGCTCCATAATCCCTCTGTGGTGGTGGTGAAACCACATATCCTTGTTCCCAAAGGTGCTGACCTATATGGTTCATGCTGTTGCAGTGGAACCTGCAAAATCTCCTGTGGTTTTAAAGTTAATTATAATCCTCAGCCATGGGAAAAATGGCTAAGCAAGGAAACACCAGTTGTTTAAAGACACTTTCTTCACCCTAATTAACTTGGAGGTATGCAGGTTCTGAGCCTCTCTCTCTCTCAAAGGGAGCTATGTTGCTGCTTCTGGTTAGGAGTCATGCGCTGCCTTAAGCTGGGGAAATACTGCAGGTCCTGAAATATGTTTATGCATTTACTTAATCAAATTATTAGGGGATTTATCTGTAAACATCCGAGCACACTGCACAAGCTGAGCATTTGATGCAGGAAAACAAACTCAAAAGCATGTGCAAAAAAAAAGAAACTTGGATGATAGTTAATGAATCTTTCGGGTCAGAGAGTATCTACTCGTATCTGGTAAGTGTGGATGATCAAATCATTTTATATTCATGGACCTAATCTTAAACATCTGTCAGTGACTATGCGGTTTAAAACATGGTGTTCAAAGGGAGAAGTAACTATATAGCTCTTCCTTTTTTCCCTTTTTCTCCAGTTCAAGCCTGAAGATTTGGGAATGTATGTCTTGTTTCCTAGCCATGAATTGGTTCATTAGATCCTTTTCTTTATCAAAATATTTACAATCAGAAATGGAGCATAATATTTTCTCTCTCTCTTTTCCATTCTCCCCAAACAGTAAAAGAAACTTAAGTTATTCCAAGACAGTGCCATCCACCAGCGTGCAACTGGTGGATACCTGTAATCAAGGTATTTGCAACACTGAGGATGCCACCAAAATCACCAATATGTTTTCGAATAAAGGAAGGAATAAAACCAAGACCTGCACTAACTATCAATTGACTTCTGCAGTCATAAAATATAAAGGGATTTTAGCCATGGTGAATGCTCTCACGTGCTTGTTTCAGTTAATTGTCTTAGTCTCAGAAGAGATTGCAAGCCTGGCTTAATCATGTCTCCAAAATAAGTTGAATCATTAAGCACTACAGGAATGCAAATTACTATGAAGTTTGAATACCAGACACAAAGCTCAGAAGGTGGTGTAGTTTTTTGATGCATTTCTCTATATGTAACTTGCAAAGGAAAGATGGTCCATAAAACCATCTCAGCCAGCACACAAATACATATCTTTAATCTTTTCCTTTAACTATGAAAAAAAAAAAAACCAGCTCCAGGCCCAACCTTCTCAAAATATAGTTACTAAAAAACACTGGAAAACTACTTACATTTATAAATATGATTTCAGTTTTTGATGACCAAATGGGACTAATGGGCCCTAGGACAGGGCTACCTAGGATACAGTATAAGCCAGGGCAGGTGATGTCCTCCACATGTTCACACAAAACATGACAAAAGATACTTGTGTGGCTATGAACCCATTTAACATACTTCTGAAGTACCACAGAATGGATGAGGTTAGAAGGGACGTCTGATCCAATACCCCTATGTAGCTACACCAAGCTCTCTGGCAATACTAGTGGAAGTACTCAAAATTCTGGCATATACTTGGATTAAGCAAAGAGAGAGGAATGGTTTCATAGCACTTCTGAGACCCTTCTGCAGTCAGATATGCTCTGATTCTGCCTTGTAACTACCCCGAGAAAATGTGCTATCTCTCAGAAGGAAATGTCTAATCTGAATATTAATGTAATTTTGTAACAAAGGTTCTTGATTGAGCTATGTGAGAAACATTCCTTTTCATAATTAAGAAACCTTCTTAGTCATCTAATTCCCCCAAATGGAGATTACTTGGTCAACCTGCTTCAAATAAAAGACTAAACTAATACTGAAAATAAATATAAATGGTAAATTATTTTTCTGTTTCTGTGTTGCTATATTTTTCTGCACTCAGCAGACAACAGTGAAGAAATTACCCAGGATTTAATTTCTGTTTCTCTGTAAATATAGACATTGGTATGCGAGACAAATACTTCCAAGAGTCTCTGCTATGTGGATAGTATATGTCTAATCTAAAATATTTTCCTGTATCCACAGCTTTCTGATAAAAAAGGAGAACACTTTTGTATCTTTCCATGTAACAAAATACTTTTGATGGTCAATAGTGGCACTAATATTACAAAACTACATCAACCGTCCAGGTAGTAGTAGTAGCAGTTTTGTTAGTTCTAAGTGGTACATTAAATAGAATGGAAAAACACCTCTTAAAATGCTTAATAATCATACTTATTGGATGAATTGTGTGTATCTATAAATTATGTAAAAGAATTTATCTTCCACTGTTGACAGGACAGTGTATTACTGCTCTTTACCAATATACTTGCAGATCATAAAAAACATTTCCAGTGAATTATTTCAAGACTGCTTTGTGCATATGGAATAAGATGTGGAATACTGTGGTCTGCGTTAAAGTAAAAACAGGTGTCTGACTCTAAGTCTCACCTGAGTAATTTCATTTTCTGAAAAGTTAATTGTATGATTTTTTAGACAATGTTGGTTTTTTTATACAATGTTTTCTCTAGAAGTGATAACATGGGACTTTGGTATGCAGAGAGGCCACTGCTTATACTTATTCCTGTAGTAACCAAGGCCACCCTCAAGCTGGAGAAACAAAGATTGCACCTACAAGGAGGGGCAGACAGGACAGGTGACTCCAAGTTGACCAACAAAGTATTCCATTCCATATATGTTATACTCAGTGTAAAAATGAAAGATCAAGAGGGTCTCCTTTCCTTCTGCTATGGCCAGCATCCAGTGAGGACCTCATCAATCTTTTTGTCTAGAACCTGGATCCATGCATTCCTGAAACCAGTTCCTGAGCTCAGCTCTCTCCTAGACACAGACTCATTCCCTTGTGTCTGCTCTACAGTATTTGTGGTGATGTATAATTATCAGAGGCTGGGGTGTAATCTCATACGTTTGTATATATTTTATTACTTTCCTATTATTTTCATTATTATTATTTCATTACAGCTGCAGTTTTAGTTTCCAGACCACAAGTTTGGGGTTTTTTTCCACCTCTCATTGTTCTTTCCCTAGAGGGAGGGTGGGGGGAATTGGAAGCCAACTGCTCAGTTTTAGCTGCAGGATTTGGCCAGGCTGAGGATAAACAATGACATTAAGTTTGCTCAGAAAATAGTCAGAATTTTGAAATGTCCTGTGGCAAAATTGGTATTTCTATTCCTTTATTAAGGAATGAAACTTCTGTTTTCTTATTTTGAACATATCTGAGCAAAGGAGAAAAATTATTTCAAGGACAAAAGCTAAATAATCTTTATTTTTGTTGAATAAGCATAACTATTAATATAATCAGCGTTGGTTGTGGGTTGGGTATTCAGACTGAGATTATTAGTTTGGAAATTATTGCAGGGAAAAATGACACATCATTACTTAACAGAACAGATTCATATGTGTATTCGTAGTCATAATATATTTTCACTAGGGAGAGAAAAATAACATTTCATTTATTATTTATTTTTCTATTAGCTTTGTATACTAGTTTATTTTGTATAAATGAAGTTGTCTTCTAGTTCTCTGTGCAACAGCAAAATAATCCTTCAAATATCATCTACATTACATTTTTGCTTTCATGCCGCTTTAATGCTGTGAGGAAGTATCGCAGACTCCATACATATACACTTCATACAAAATGATTTTGCAATACAAATTTCTATGCCTTATGCAGTCACTTTTGATTCTTGTGTATGGGGATTTGAATCATTCACCGTTATAAATTTGTGCCTGCTATCCTCATTATACGGTGGTAAGTAGAATATGGAGAGAGGACAAAGGAAAATGGAGAAAGGCAGACAGGAAAACTTTAGATGTATGAAAGAGTGTACTCTAGGGATGAGTATATTTGTAAGAATAGTTTCTCTTTAAATATTTCTGCAAATACTTAATAGAAAGTAATAGCAGTTGAAAGGATATCATTGCAATGAAATAAAGTAAAATTGGAAACATTTTAAGAAAAAAATGAAAAGGGAAACCCTTTCCCTTCCCAACTCTACAGCTGCTTAGTAAATAGAAGGTTGATAATATTTGTGTTTCAGCTTTCCTAGTGTTTTTCTAACTCTCAGAATTTGACGTAAATAATTGGTTTCTAAATGTGGAAACATAGAGGATTTTAGTTCAGTTACTTCATCTGTAGTGTGAAAGTATCAGGCTTTTGAAGCAAGGAAAGAACCATAACTAGTGGATATTGCCCAGTATGACCAGCTGCACAGCACAACCTCAACATTTCATCAGTGTTTGGAAGGGGATGGAATGTGGCGATCCTGCTCTCAGGTTATCTGACACCTAAAATATTATCTTAAAAAGTGATTATCTCAATACTACTCCTTCTCCTCTTCCACTTGTTCAGTTCAGGAAGAAAGGAATAATTTTGTTCTCAGATCCTGTTTCCTTTATCAGCTCTTAAGACTGCAGGGCTCTGCAGTCTTAAGAAAGATCCATGATTATCAATCACAGATGGAAGGTGGTATGTAGACTCTGAACAGCAGGCAAAGGTCAATAGAGAACATATTCTGGGGAAAACCACCCAGGTCCCTCTCCCAGATTTCTAACTTCTCCTATGCAACTGTGAGCATCACTGCAAATCAGGCCCTTTCAGGGTACTTTCATGAACAAATCCCTCTGTTTAGACATTCAGTATTTTTTCATAAAGCCCAAGAGACTTTTTCTCACAGCTGACATCTCACCATGATAACGAGAACCTCTTCTATTTCCTCTGAGAAAGTACAACAAGGAACTGAGACATCAAACAAAGAGGATAAGCTTTTATGTTTGGAAAGCTGACTGCTCTTCTAACATACATCTTTACCATTTTATTTCTAGTGGGAAAAAAAAAAAAGAAGTGTTTGTCTTTACAAGAGGGTTAATTACATAAATGAAGCACTTTCTGTTCTAAGATACAGGGATGTCTTAAAGTCTAATCCAAGGGGAAATAAAAACAAACACAACATAAGCCAGTTGGCTGAATGTGTTAAGTAAAGGAGGAAAAGAAAGAGAAAATTTGACCATGCACAGAAGTTTGAATAGAGTTAAAACCAAACCAAACAAGTTATTGATAACAACTGAACATTCGTATTGCCAGGATACTCCTAAAGCAGAAAGCAGCTATTATTTGGGCTAGAAACAGTTTGTGAGGAGTTGACAGGTTGAATCGATTTAAGGGGCTCAGACAAAACAATTATTTAGCAAAAGAAAACTGTAATGATGGGTAAAGGTTTTAAGTCTTGAACAAAACCCAACACATTCTCTTTCCTGAGGTATGGTAAATGCTTTTTTTTTTCAACCTGATTTTGAATAATGCAGGGAAGAGGAATACAGAGTTCAGTGTCAGACTTCCTGTATGCAAATACTTCGACTACATCCTTCATTCCCATTTGAAAGCTCCATGATAGCAATTGCTTTTAGCTGGTGTTTAATTGGCCCTTTCCTGCTAGGTGAGGGCGACATGATCAAGGAACATTGATTTTTCTGTTAGAAAAAAATCTGACCATATCAAGTTCCTTCTGGGGAAAAAAAGGGTAAACCTGCAACTTTGTCCTAGGTCCTATTAGATATGCCTTAAAACCCCATAAAGAAATCCTTGTTCAAATTCAAGATTGTTTTACACAGCTTTCGTTGTGAAATTATACTTATACCCTGAACCTCTGCTGTCATTTGAAAAAGGAGAGCTTATGAGTATTGTGCTTGTGGAGATGTGCTAGAAAATATGAATCCTAATGGCGCATAAGGCAGGAGGGGGATATAAAAAGTGTTGAATATATTTTATATCTTTTGAGGTCCAACTAATACTTTTCAAGTTCTCATGTTACATTTCGTGAAGACCTGATCTTGCTTGTGTGCGGTTAACTTACTGTGATGGGATCAGAGAGGATCATGCCTTGACCTACAAGACTGAAATCCAGGGAGGGTTAAACTGAGAAATTTCTGGATCACTTCAGTCATTTGGGACTACTCTGCCATGATCTGTAAAAGCTGCCGGTGTCTGTGGCTGTGCTGAGAGAAAAGATTTATCCAAGGGGGTAATTCTTGTGACCAAGGGAAGTCACAACAGGGCATCCACAAGATGATGAAATTCCTCCAGGATCAGGAGTGTTCTGCATTTTAACTTTCAATTGGAGAACTCTCTGTGAAAGCTACTCCCCGTTTGGGCCCACTCAAATATCTTCAGTATGAAATCAAGTAAATTTTCCCTCTTATGTGTCATTGGATGCTAACTCCTGCCATTTTTTAACTCCCACTGTTCTTTCCCTCCATTTTAGGAGTGGCCTAAGTAAATTGGGCATTTCTCCCACCACTTCTTCCTCATACTTTTTGTTGTTGTTTTTGGGCTGGGGTTTTCTTTTGTGGGGTTTTTTTTTTTTTTTAGGAGAAAGGAATAGGATAATGAAACCAGGCGAGTTGTTCAGTTGGTTTAATTGTATAGTCAACGTAGTGACTAAACTGAGAACACTTTCTAACGTGATTTTTATTTGCTTCCCCCAAGTATACTTTAACACTATGTTTACCAATTCTTTACCTAAAAAAAAGCCTTTTTTTACATTCTAGTGCCTATCTTTAAGCCTCTTGAAATCACTGGAACAAAAACAGGAGTCAACATCCTCTACTTTCCCATAGGAATGGATCCAGTGACTCAATGTCCTCTGAGAGCAAGTCAGGATAAGCATCTCCAGCTGGCTTAATGCTGTAGAGGATTTTTCACCCTCTGTTATGATTGACAGCACATTTCAGCCTGGTTTATGTGAACAAAGCCAGTGAGTGAGAAGCAATAGGGCACAGATCCTCTGAGGCTTCAAAGCCAAGCTTTTCCCACTTAAATGCCAGTCAGCTACTGTTTGTCAGCAGAATGGAAAGCCCTGATAGAAGGAAATTGAGTCTTTTCTGCTTGTTTAATACCCGCTTGGCAGTGGGCTGTGCACAGTACCACACTGGGAAACGAAGCATGCCTGGGAAGAGGACAGCAAGGTAAGACAGCTGCTTCAAATGCACAGACACTGCAGTGGGCTCAAGGCACTTCAGCTCCCTCTTTTAAAGACCTACCTCAGGGGAAGGGCAAGTTTCCAAATCTGCTTGCTTTCTACCTAGAAGAGGGTGTCCCAGGCAGCCTTTCCATACCTTACCAACCAGTTCTGACTGTTTTGATAGTTTCCAGAGTGTATCATCATGCCTATGGAGCCAGGGGTCTTCTAGGGCAGCTTCTGGAACCATGAATTTGTCCCGTCCCAACATTGAGTTTGGAAACACCAGCAAGATTCTGTCTAGGCTCTGTGGGATGAGGTGTAGTGTATTCCCACGTTTTAAGGAGTCTGAAGTCCTTGCTTGCATTGCTGACTTTTGAGGGTATTCTTTGGAAATCAAGGGTATTGTTTGTGTGATTAAGGTGTTTGGAAGGAAAAGGTGACTGATTCTGTATGTAGCTCAGCTGAAATCTGGAATAGCACCTCTATCATAAAAATACAGTTTATAGTTAAAAGGATTATTCTGAAGAAAATTAATATTCCATCTAGTTGTTCATAAGTCAGATGCTGCAGATGACTCACCACTGGGTGAAGTTCATACCACAGGTATCTCTTCCTGAGTAAATAATGTTATTAATTGTTCACATTTAGTTCTGTGTGTTAATCTCTCTTGGACACGTTATTTGCAGTTGTCATCAAGATAAATTTGCACCCTGCCAAACTGCAAACAAAGACTGCCATCCCTACCAGTTTATTCACTCCAGTGGTTTCAATTAGCTGAACTCTAAAATACATTTGTCTTAGGAAGCAAAGTACCATACATAACAAGTCATTTTTTCTGTGTCAAAACAGCAACATCCCAATGAAGATCTGATCTCAATGACTGGAATAAAACTATGAATAATAGTATCTAATCCAGATATTAATTAAAACATGTAATATCATCTTAATGGGAACATGTTGAAAAGTTAAATTGGATATTTTCCCCTTTTAAATTAGCACAGTTGATTAACAGGTGTTCTCCAGATGTAATTATTTTCAATGGAGTGAAAAGCTGAGTTAAATATCGCTGCTGAATCAGAGTAGATTACGGTCAGGCACTTTGAGAAGACTAAGGCACAGAGGAGTGAAAATGTAGACCAGGATATTCTGGCTAAATTCCAGTTTGCTAATCACATCCTACTTAGTCAAAGCTGTCTGTTACTTTCAATTAGTTGCTGTGTTTTCCTCATATTTCCTTGGAGGGCTGAGTGCTTTGCAATATAAAATTGAAAAGCTGCTTCCCTTCATGTGTGCCTGCCTTCAACTCTCAAGTGACACAAATTTCAAATAACAGATCTATTTCAACTTCATTTTTGTGGCAGGAAAGGCTTCTCACTTTATCTATTTTTCAGTATAGGAATATATGCATCAACATACATATGTATGTTTTTCTTTAAAGGCGACCAACAAACTGAGTCTTTCTGTACGTAAAATAATGCTTTTGCTTTTCTCATGGATCATCCCTGGATGGTAATTTGTCTCACTGTTTTTACTGAAAAATCTGATTGTGTATTTTCTAGCTTTCTAGTTGCACAACTAATGGCCTCACCAGCTGATTCAGCTCACTGATCAGGCTGATTTTGTATGTTTTCATAATGATGATGTAGTAATGAGTTTCCACAGCAAGAAGAGTCACTCTCTTGATGGGATGGTGATGACAGGGATTAAAGCAGAGACATCTGGGTCTGAAGGAATGGAAAAAAGGACAAAACAGCATATGTCCAGACAAAACTATATTTTTTGTTATTTTGGTATTTTCCAAGTAGACTATTGAGCATCCATGGTAACCCATGTGTAGTGGTAATCAGTGTAACTTGACCACAGAATTTATGTCCTGTAACCCTGAAGGGTTTGACCTACTCTTCAGGTAAGACTTAAGGGGCATTTCAGAATTAATTCTTTTTACCCTTTTTAAAAATGAATAGTCAACATTTAAGTGAATAAAATTTGTTTCATTCAAAATCCAGTGCCTACCAAAATCAATGGAAGAATTTCCATTAACTTCAGTGAGCTTAGATTATAAGTAAAAAACATTAGTTATGCAGGAATAAGAACATTTCAGCAGCCCTTACAAGTGGGCAGGAAATCATACCAACAGTTTGCATCTATAGAGAACTCCTCCCCTGAGGATTTCATTCTACTTTGAAAATAGACCCCTTTAACAAATATTAACTCTGCTTAAATATGTGTACATATAGAAAGAGATTGTTTTATTTAAGGTTTTTCTTTTCCCCAATCAGGCACAACTTCTTAATCATGCATTTTTTCCCCTCTTTCTGGCTTCTCAGTATTTTTCACCACTACTAGCCAGACATTCAGCAGGATCCCTGTCCTGACACATTATTAATTATCACAGCTGGAGGTGGGGTGTTGTGGCTGTTCCTTGCTGTTTGTCATTTGACAGTAAAACTGGATGAAAACTAAGGCTGTGGAAAAAAATAGGAATAAACCCCAACATTTGTATACAGTGCACACTGACTGAACAGATGCTGGGTTATTTTTCAGACCATCTCCAACATCTCTTATGCTTCTTTCTGGAACTTCTCTTTTCTGAACTAAAGGATCTTAAAACTGAGGAAAAATTGATAGCAGAAGGTAGCAAATTGTTATTGAAAATATCTTGCTTCACTTACAGATATTTCCCAGAAAACTGAAAAGCAAGATTGAAGCAGGGTGGTGATGAGAAGATACATTCCAAGCATACAGAAGACCCTTTCCAACAACAAGGTCATTAACCTGGAATAGCTGGGGAATCCTAGATTTTGTACATTCAGATGTACCTAGAATCATCGAATCATAGAATCATCGAATCATAGAATCATCGAATCATCATAGAATAGTTTGGATTGGAAGGGACCTTAAAGATCATTTAATTCCAACCCCCCTGCAATGGGCAGGGACACCTCCCACTAGATCAGGCTACCCAAGGTCCCAAATTTGCAGGGTGATCTGTTTGTTTTGGGGTGATGACTTGGTCATTTATTTCATGAATGCTTACAATGGTGAGTGTGACTGGCTGGTTAGATGGGTGTTTGCAGGAGAATGTTGTTTGGGTTGCCAAGAAGCTTTCTGATAGCCTCTACATCACTTGAACACTAAGGTGAAACAAGGCTCTCCCAGAAGCATGCATGGATCACAAGGTAATTCAGCCCAGGGAAGAATCAGAGCTTGGAAGTGCAAAAGCAGCCAAGGAACACTTGTATAAGCACAGAACCTACAGTATTTGTCCTTACCTCAGCTTCTGTAGCACCTCTGGGACTGATGTTGAGCAGTGACATAGAAGAGTTGGATGAGTCTGTGCAGCCCATGCTGGGACAAAGCATCTCAGAAAGATTAGCTCATATTTGTGAGAAGCTTATTATTTTTTTCCCAATACACCTCTGGTTTAGGGGCTGTTGTAAGGCTCTGAAGAGCAGACAATATCCAGGAGAGGGCAGTGCTGTACTCACAGGCTTAGGTAAGGTCAGAAAGCCAGGACTGTTGCAGAAATTTATGAGTGATGAGAAATCCTTCTTCTCTTGTAATCATTTCACGTAGTTAGCAACAGATTCTTATGCCACACTTGCATTCATTTTATTTTTGTATCTGGTCAATCTCTCTAATGGAAGTCACTAGATATTATCAAGGTAAATTGTCACAGCAACACTGTCTTGTAGTTCCTAGCTAGAACGAGATCTGGGAGGAAGAAAAGAGAGGGATGGTCACCCTAGGCTGAAATTTAGTAATTGTCCTAAAAAGGAAAGACTTTACCACCAGAAGAACACTGCAATATTTTCTGAATGAGAACAAGTTCTGTCTCCATTCCCTTTTCTCCAGAAGTTTTGCTGTGCCCCGAACCCTCAGCCTAGACATCCATCACTTGCACACTGTGTCAGGCTTCCCCATTAACTTCATCCCAAAGGAGCCCAGAAACGTTTGCTACACTCAAATGCAGCTAAATCAGTTGAGATCAGATCCTTTTCTTGATTTGCAGCATGGTACCATGGCCTTAAATTGTGAAAGGAGGAAGGGAATGGAGGTGATAGCAAACCTCCTGAAATATGGAAGAAAGACCATGCATTTGGACTAACTGGAGTCAGATAGTGAACTGTAGTGACCCGCACTGGACATGAGAAATGCATAGCTCATCCTGGCCTCCATCTGGGAAGAAGGGGAGAATGACAGGCTCCCAGGGAAAGACATATGCGGATTTATGAGCTGAAGTGTCCCTGGAGCCACGAGGAGTGTCTGGTACTCCATGCTGGCAAAAAGGGTGTATTATGCCAAGCAAGCTGAAATACTGGGACGTCCGGCTGTGTTCACGTAAAGGCTTCTGGCAGTGTCTGTCATTTATCTCTTCTGAACTTGTTTTCAGAAACAGCTGATTCTTTCCTGTCTGATTTTTTTTCTTGGCAAGTGTGCAGTCCTATAGCTACTCCTGTGCTGAAAGGGAGACCCCCATGTTTGGCTCCTGCCTCCCACCTCGCTGCAGCTCAGCCTGCATCCCAGAGATGCTCATTACACAACAGTATCACCCTGGCTCCCAAACCAGTCACAAATGTAGGCATCATCACCATTGTTCTGGGCATGTGCACCTTCTGCATAAACATCACACATCCTACTCCACAAAACTTAAATTTCAGGCTTCAAGTAATTTGAAAGGGTGGAGAAAGCAGACTTCCCAGATTGTACAGATTTTAATGGCTTTACTTGCTCTACCAGACCCCTAAATTCATGCCCATCTTGCATAGTTGTGTCTCATATCAGAGAGATTTCTTTGAGGAACAAGCACAGTGGAAAAAAAAAAGCAATGAGTACCACAGAAAAACAGTGAAGGCCAAGTTTGAAGAAAACAGAGCGTGATTCTTCACTCAAGGTATAGTTAAGTTGTGTAAATGCTTGATGAACGATAATGTGGAAATAATTCAGTTTTCTGAGTTTGAGGAAAACTAAACAAATTCTTGAAAAATAATCTCAGTCTCTTTCAGTCCTGCAAATACTGTGTTTTAGAAACAAAACACAGCTTGGGACATGGTGCTCTGAGCAGTCTTCACTTACCAGCCTCATAGCCTACTACTATAGGGGAGAAAAGAATTAAAAAGTTGCCAGCTAGATGAATTTTCATCTCTTCACTAGTCAAACCTATTAGTGCTCATCAGCCCTGTTATATATTAACATCAACTTTCAAAGAAAATTTGTTTGCAAATTTATCTTGAGGACAAACTAAAGAAGATGATCAGTAAATGACCTTTTTCCAATTCACCTTCTCCCTTCCAACATTTTAGAGTTACAGCAAGCCTGAAGCCATGCTACTTGAGTAATGATCTCAGACCGTGCAAACTAAGCAGGGTCAGGACTGGGACGTATTTGGCTAGAGAAACCCCCAAGACAAACCCACCAGCCCCCAGGAGGTCACATGAGAATTTCAGGGCTGTGCCAGTGTCACTGCACAATAAGTGTTACTAATCTGCTCTTTTTTACAGAACTTCTCCCTTAGGTAATGCACTTACCTACTTATGAGTATGGTCAATGATGTATTTGTAATTGCAACTTTCTTCACCTAATGGGAAAGCTTTCAGGCTTCTCTTTGGTTATTAGTCAGAAAGCTCCCATCAAACCTAGCGAGGGGGTCAGATTATTTAAATGTTAATGTGTGGAGAGGTGAACATAAAGGAACTATTCACAGCCAATACTATTTGCTTGATATACACTACAATATTTGAAGTAAAATTATACCCAAACATATCTACAGTGCAAATAGCTGGGACAGAAAATGACAAAGTATTTTTTATGCCAGTGACATACCCTTGCAAAGAAAAGGACTTACTGGAAGCCTTGTCAACATTCTGATTCACGCTTTCTGAGAGAGACAGTCATTTGTGGATTGCTGAATTGTTGCTATTTTGAAAACTTCAGGAGAGGGAAGGCTGAAATCTGAGCAGTCATCATCTGATTATACCAGTTCCTCCTGAAATGTTGTGTGTATAATAACGGCTTTTCCTTATGGAACCTAAAATGATAATAGACTTGCTGCTAAAATGTTGTATTGTGCAAAGGGAGATGTGCATGCTTTCTTCTGGGTGGTGTATTTTTGTCAGTGAAATTTCTGAAAAGCTTATAGTCTCTTTAAAATGTTATATCCAGGAGGCTCTCTCTCTAGTTTGAATATTTGCTCTTGGGATCCAAATATAGACGGGTGCTTCTACAGTGGGGATTAAAAATCCTCTCAACACCTTACTACTTTGTTGAACCGTCTATCTCAGAGGGAAACATTTCTGCCAGCCTCCTATTTACCATGAGTGAAGGTCAGTCAGTACCTTACCAGTTTCCATTCTCCCTCTGTAATTGCTTCTCACATTGAAAGAAACATTTTTTTATTACTCTCTGCCGGTGTATGTTCACAACATAGCTGATGTCTTGGATTTATTTTCTCTTCTAGCTTGCTGGCATGTCCACTTCTTAGTTTATCACCTATTTCTTTCTACAAGGATAGGTTTTCTAAATGCATGTGTTTGTGTGTATGTGTAGAAGGGATGCAGAGTTTTAGTTTGCCAGTCTTTCATTCCTGCTAGCTCCACAAATTCACGTGCTTATGTCTCAAAACCACACTGCACTTGGGCTAATATGAAAGAAATGAAGCAAATTAACTTGGTTTGTGTTGCAAGTTTTGGAGATCATTTATTGAGCAGAAACATATTTCACTTGCTTGAGTTTACTACTTCATATCTTTTTGTATGAATAAAATATGCTACTGAAAATTCCCTCAGAAAGGAATACTCCGAGAAAAGTGATTGAAATTTTATTACTCTGTTCATGTTGGAAAGTTGAAAAGCTGTCTTCAGCCAGAAATCAACATTTTGTCATAAATGCTATATTTTTCTGTAAGAAAAAAGCAAGATTTTCTGGGAGAATAGTAAAGAAAACACTGCATCTGTGTAAGAGGAAAATCCGGTGTTGCATTGGATGAGAAATGATTAACACCTGGAGACAGTACTCGTGGTGAATAGCACAAAATGCATCAGGTTTTCATACAGTCCCAGTGTGCTTGCAAATCAGGTACAGGTATCCACATATGCTGTCAGAATAAGTGCAGAGTATTTGCATAAAGTCGGACCATCTTGCTCATCAAAAAACGTGGCCCTTGCAGCTCTTGTTTCTGTGCACTGAAGCAAACTAGCACTGCACCAGCCTTTCTGTGCTCAGTGCCCCTCCTGCCTCCCCATCGGAGGCAGCAGCAATGAACACATGCCCAGCACTTTTTGAAAGCTTCATTTTGGCATCCTACTATAAGCTCATCTTCAAGAGTGGCTTAAGCTAATATGCTGCCTCCTGAATTCAATCCAGCCTGTAAGCATGTATTCCTTTACAGTACCCAATAGCTGGGATGATAGCTGGTGACAAAAAGCAGGGGTAAATAACACCTTACACTCCCAAGTTAGATTTCAAAAGCCTTTAGTGTCTCAGAGCCTGTCTTCCATTTGTTAAAGTAGTTAGGAAGATAAATGTCTAAACGTTTCCAGTGTGCTATATCAAGTACCACAAATGTAACAAAACTAGACTGAATAGATGAAATGGAAGCCAACCCGCTTCTCAGGATTGAAAACCAGTAGGATATTCTGCTGTGTTTTTCCTGTTTTCCCTGCTACAGCTACTGTACCAGATACACAAGTTAGTTAAAACATCAGTAATTTATTCCACCATTCCAGTATTGAAATCCCGTGCTGACAAGTTGATGAAACTCTGCTCAGTTGGAGAGTCTAATTAAGTGCACAGCAGTTAAAAAGTTGGCTAAATTCAGACACAATCCACTGCAAAGCAGGGAAGTCTGACCAGTCTAGAAAACCAGGCTTTCTGTAAGTTCAACATTAAAAAAAAAAACCCAAAAAAAGAGATTAGAAATTTTTTTAAAAAAAAAGTAATAAAGGAACATTGAAGTATATATTATGTATGTGTGCCTATATAGGTACCTATGCATACACACATATGAATGTGTGTATCTGCATGTTTGTTTATACATATATAGCAGGAACAAAATAGGAGTGGTGTGATTGTCAAATTGAGTGATGGCAAATCCCTTGACTTTGGCTTCAATAATAAAGACTAAACTGCATAGCAGTTTTCCAGGAAGTCCTCTCTTGTCTGGCAAACTTCTAAACCACAACATAATAGTATTGAATCTTAGCCAAATCCTTTCTCTACTGAGTTCTCTGAGATCTTTTTCTGAATCAGTGCAGAACATTACCATATGTGTTTATGGTAACAGCTCCACAACCCTTTTTGGCTGAAAAATTAGTGAAGCTGCCCATGTTATTGATTAATTGATGAGTAATCAAATATCATCTAATATCCAATTGCTTCAGACAGACTGCTACTGCTCGTTAGTACTGAATTATAGACCTGAGAGAGATAGTTTTCTTTTTGGAGCTATCGCTGAGCTGATATTTTACTGTTGACCATTTTTGTTTCCTGGTGCCTTTGCCTGTATTGTTTGTTTTGTTTATTTGGTAGGCAGAAAAAATGGCTGCAGTTTTAGAATGGATTGAACATAGTTTAAATTCAAGCAATTCTTGAAAAGGGTGCTGCTGCTTCTCCTTTCATTCTAAGGTGTTCGTTTCCCCATTCTCTTTTTTTGCCACACCCGATGCTGATGTATATCTCTGATTAGTCATATCAGGAAGCTACTTTGGCTGAAAACTACTTTAAAATAAAATACTGTACTCTCCAGAGTGACCGGATCCTTGGCATAGCAAGGGCTGGACCAAGAAAAGGTCAGGCATTCACAGCTGGGTGCTGTGAAATGATCTCCAGGAGCTCTGCTGATTTATGTTAGGCTTCACAGTTATTTTAAGCTATCCCATTGCTTACTGGAAAAATATGCAGTGTGTAGCACAGGTTTATGCCTGTCTTGAATAGACTGTTATATCATAAATAGGAAAGATGTAGTATTCTCTGCCACACAGAGCACAGTCTTGAAGAGTCCTTCTGTATCCAAAACTCATAATGCTACAGAAACATCTTACTTCAGGAGTCTCAATATAAAGATACAGAGCGCTCGATGTGACTTTAATGGGAACCAGTGCTGAGAAATACTTTCTGAACAGAGTAATTTGCCTAAGCTGGAAATAGCACTGATCCTTCCCTGAAAATCTTGGCTCTGTATAATTAAATTTCACCTGTCAATTTTGCAAATCCCCCAGAGGAGCAAAATTATTTGCTATTAAATCTTACTAAATTAATCAGGTTATTTTGATGGGCTAAATTTGGTTCATTTCAAAAGCAGCACTCCAGTTACTGTAAAGTCATATCATCATTCTGAAGGCATAATAACATCTTTGATAACATTCGTTTCTTTTATGCTGATTTTTCTAGCCTAAATCCAGAGCTAGAAGAAAAGCAGCTTTTTGTTCAGAAGTGAATGCTTTTAGTTTGTTGGATTTCAGGGTTTTTTTTTTAGCACAAACCATTTCTAATCCTTGTATTATGCTTGCTGTAAGCAAGCTGGAATGAATGATTTACAACATAATCATTTGGTCATAGTTGTTAGAACAATAAAGATACTGCCTTCTTTTTAGTTTTCTATCTGCAAAGTCAGGATATAGTTTCTGTCTCAGAGGAGAGTTATGCAGACTTGTTGGTTAATGCTTGGACTACATTTTGTCTGTGCTAAGTACCATGCAATTATTTAATATCCCAGTTGCAGACAGTTGACACTGTGTTGCATCCTTGGAGTATTGCTTACCTATTTTACTTTATTTCAAGATTCTGAAAATCTCAATAAGTACTCAGAAGAATAATCCAGTACATAAGATTTTATTTCTTTTTTTTTCCTCCTAATACACAATAAATTTCTATAATTTCATAAAAAATTGACTGAAATAATCCTGCTATACTTCCTTGTAATCTCAAGGAGACTCTTGGTTGTTCTTTGTTCTTCCTGTGGCCTAGATTGTGACATCATGTTATTGCAAAAGTCACTTTTAGAAGACAGAGCTATTTGTATGATTAAATTTCAGGTGTGCTCAAATCCACAACTGCAGTGTTGAGGAGTCTAATAAAAGCTCATCACTTATTAATTGGAAACTATTTTTAGTATGTGTGCCCAAGCATGAAAAATAGCAAAACTGAGTCATTGAAATATCTTGTAGAAGAATGTCTGTCTGCTTCTTATAATGATTCGTTGGCTTCGGGCCTCAACACTCTATGCTCTCTGGTTGTAGCAGCCACTTATAATGAGCACTATCATTTTGAATGGGTTACATTTATTTGACTTCACTCTCTGGGGTCTCTAAGCAGAACAGGCACCACTCAAACATCAAATAGCCTAGTCACCAGTAGACAGAAAGCAGAGCAAAGAATAGCATGACTCAGTGGAATAGAAACTGTGATTGTATTTCACATTAAGTTTTGTTGGATTTATGAAAGAGATATAAACAGAAACAATTTAAAAAATGCCTATGTGACTCAGTTGCCTTTGACATCCCCTTCTACAAATTGTGCTCTGACTATTGCACAGCAGAGTCACATTTGTCCTTCATTACACTGCTGCTTTGATTTCATATGTCTTGTTGAATTTGCCCCTGGGTTATAGATGTCTGTCTCACCCTGGACCCATGAGCCACTTCATTTTCAGATGCCCAAGTTTTATTACTAGACCTGGTCTTTTTGCTCTAGGGACATTTGCCTCCTTCAGTAGTTCAGTGTATGCATTATCATGGCTTTCTGTAGCCAGTCATTGGACTTCTTGTCTCCAAAACTAAATCATAGTTGACTGTTAGAAATACAGCCTGTAGACATTGGTCCAAATGATCTCTAAAAGATATGTTTAAACACAAGTGTTAAGACGTCATGTATTTACCTAGATGTTTTGGAATAAAGAGTCTCAATTTCCTGATTGGTAGACTTCACCACCCACCAAATAGGGAAATCTCCACTTGGTTGACTTATCCCACACTTAACTTTCAGATCCTACATCCCTTGACATTTAACTTCCCCACTACATACCTGCATCTTTCCACATCAGGGTTATCACTGCATTTTTCACACTTTTTTTACTCTCTAAGAGATACCCCTACCCACTATTGCCTCTATTTTTTATCATCTTGGAAGATATGATTACTTCTGGATGTATTCAATCTTACGTTTGTGATCTCATCCAGCTTCCCAATCCTCTACTGCCCACCTTGGAGGGCTGCCCAGCTTTCTACTCTGTCAGTCAATGCTTCGACAGTCCCTTTGCAAGATTCTGCACATCACACAGCAGGAGAGCTGCAAGAGACAGAAGCTTTTGCCTCTTGTGGAAGTGAGTTACCAGAGATCGGCTGCCATGCAGCGCCTTGTTCCTACTTGAGACACAACTCCTAGCTTCAAACTTTCCATTTCATTGCCATACTTATTGCTGTCCAAAATAAATGCCTTTCACATTTCAGCATGCTACAATATGCAGTTACAAAAATCAGCATGTTTGATAAGTAAGGAAATTATGAACTGCTCATGAGCCACTTCTTAGCCATGATTATTACAGTCAATAAAGAGAAGGTACAGAAAAATTGTTCACAGTATCTAACTAAAAAGGCTTTGAGAGAGGTATAAATGTTTTCTTTATCTCTTGAGGACACAAATGGATGTCTTTGCCTCTCCTGAAATTCTACCAGAGGTAGAGCAGGGATGAATCTGTTCCATAAAAACAAAATTACACAGAAGAAAATTAAACTAATAAAAACAGAGAAAGAGAGATTGCAATAACAATAAAAAACAATAGGCAAAAGAGAAAACAACTCCCCCTCCCTATTGTTATGCATCCAGAATCAGTATCTTACTCATTTGTTAAATTTTTATGGTACTGGGAGCCTCAAATACTAATTTTCTTTAGGATGAAAGTGCCCTTTTTAAGGGGATGAATATGATCCTCCCAGTGCAGGCAAGCACAGTCATCTGGGGGATGCTAACATTATAGTCTACTCTGCTGTAGGTCTGTCAGCAAGTCACTTTGCTTTATATTTTCCCCTACCCCTTTTCTGCCCTAACCTGCTGATGCTGCAAGAACATCTGATCAAAAAAATCCATCTGTTGAAAACAACTGTAATAGAAATTTGATGTTGCCATGTTACATGTTTCACTGGCAATGAGGCTAAAAAATCGCTTCCCCAGAAAGTAAAATCTTTTGGCTTAAAATTGAAATGGTGTTCATGTGGAAATGAGACATGCATACCTCATGGGGAAGGCAGTCAGGTAGTGTGCTGAACTGGCTGTCCATGAACTACCAGATTTCCTTTCCAAGGGGATATTGTGGTGGAGGACACCCCTTGCATCCTGCGTAGTGAGGGTCTGAGGAATCATAGGAGCAGTTATCCTGGAGACAAGGGAAGAGCCGGTGCATCAGCATAATTTGTTTGCAATAATGGCAATTCCTCTTGAAAAAGTAATGTCCTTCATCCTTCTGTGAAAAATGGATAATTAAAACTCTACAAGTGACAAATTTAAAAAGCTGTGTACAGTGATGAAAGCCTTTGCTTCAAGACCTTAATGCATGTAAGCATACATCTGAGCCCAATCTGACTGGAATTTCAGCACCCACAATAGAAAGAATTAGATATACTGGTTTGTTTGCAGAGATTTTCATTACTGGTTGAGCTTTATTTAGACCTGCTGTGTGTATACTAACAGCATACACAGCTCTCAAGCACTTTTGAAAAAGTAGGCCATTTAAATAGGCGAACATCACAGGGTAACCTTAACTATTGGTAAGAAGATGGGCCAGAAATTATGTTCATGGCCGTACTTGCAAGACTCTGATGATGATAATAATAATAATAATAAAAGAAGATACCGTGCCATTGACAAATAGAAACAATTTTATATCTAATAGGATTTAAGTAATAAAGGCTGAAGGGCTGCAACAGCTGCAAAGAGATTAGATACATTATGTTTTGTCTGTGTAATAAAACTTGTCAAATAAAGCTGAATAAAATCTACTTATCTGTGTCTCTTGCTTATTTCTCCTGCAGCCTCATTCCTTTCAGCTGATTGTAGGAATCACCATTTCTCTAGAATGGTTACACACACGACAGTTCAATTAGAGTCAAGTTAGTGAAAGTTATTTCTGGATTTTCTTTCAGTTGCACTTTTTTTTTTTTTTTTTAAGCAGAGAACTTCTGCAGCATTTGGAAAGCAGGATGCAGATCAAAAAGCCCATTCTTCTTCTAATCTACTACCAATCTCTGATGCTATTTACTGGACAATTGGGCTGGACTGCACATAACTCTATGGTACCATTAAATTTAGGACTGGTTTACCTTATATCTGGATCTGATTTTAAAATATGCCACATCAAAATAACGAAACAGCTTTCTCTAACAGCACTTGATGCTGCCTTGGGTACTTCAACCTGTTCCTCTGTAAGGTCTACTTTTTCTTACCTGTCTGTTATCACTTCTTATGCATCTCTGAGCACTGTACGGAGTCTTTCTTCATTCTTTCTACTCCTCCTGACTTGAATGCTCCCTTCCTATAAAGGAAAGTATTGTCTTTCTAGGACTGGTGTAGTAATGTTTGCTGAGAGCTTTAGGATACACAGATAATATTTGTGTTCAAAAGTGCGACTTGTTATTGTTACTGTTAATAAGATGTAACAGGCTGACATTTTGCTAACCTTTCTATGAAATCCAAGGCCAAACTTTTGTCTAGGTTGCAAACATGCTTGTATTTACCATTTGGTCTGTCCTTCTATCCAGGCCAGTGTTTCTGTGTGTGTTTGATTTAAATTACGCAAGGATCTAAAACAGAGGCATTGTTTTCAATTCTAAGTGGGAAGAGTGAATGATGATGCATGTCTGAGCAGCATTGCTGTTGCTTTCAGCACATATTTGAACAAAGTATATTGCCTTCCAAGGCAAACTAGTGATCTTAGTAAGAAAAGCCAAGGGATCCATCCAAGCTGGTATAATTCATAAAGACATAAGCATCATCCATAAATCAATAGGCATTGATTTAGGTAAATAAGAGCTTTGCCCTTAGGTAAGAAAAATTTTACTTATTTATATGTATGTATTTAAAATATTTCATGAAAGATTTCTCAGGACATATATCCAATATTAATTAAAAACTAAGTGTGTTGTGTCAGCACCTACAAACCCATTATTTAAGTTTTTTTTTCACATTAAAGATTTTCACCTACATTTTTTCCCCTTCCACATAGAACGGTCAGGAAACCAATGCATGATAGCAATATGATAACCAATTAGTTTAAAAAAAAAGCTGAAACCAGTTGCTGGTTCTGAAACCTCTGTCAAAATCTACAGTGATCTGTATCTGAAAAAATTTCCAATCGTTGTTTTAAACATCTGTTCTTTGGGGTAGAGGGTGAAAAATTCTGTATAAATTTAAGCTAATAATTTCATTTAGTCTCATTTCTAATTGCATGAAACTATGAAGACTCTGGGAAAATAAGGATGAGTGTAAACCCCTGTGTCACCCTGCTGAGAAGTGCTGCAGTCAGCTCTGAGTGAGCAAGCATAAGTCCTTAAGGAGGTAACTGCATTAATCAGGGTGCTCCCAGCCTCTAAGATGGCATCACAGCGGCTGTGGTGGTATAAGCACATCACACTTGGCCTCTTGGTTGTCTGATCACAACTACAGCCCTGGTCTGAACTGTAAAAGCACATCATCTCAGTCCACTGGTCAGCATCTCTGAGGATCTTAGGTTCTCTTCTCCATCTCCCCTGTCCTCTATACCCCTTGTGTTACTATTATTACTACTACTTCAACATGATTCTTCCTCCCTTACAAAGAAAGAGAAGAATTGTATTGGTAAATACTTTCCACAGATTTAAATCACAAATTACTCCGCTGATGTTAATGAAGTTTGTTCAGTTTGTTTTCATCTGAAGCTGCCACCCATTGTTGAGATGACCTTCGGTATACGTGCTGATAGATGTATTATGTTAGTAGTTGGACAGGTAAAGAACATGCACCTCTTTACCATTTGTCCTCCCCTCCTATGAAGTAAAGTCATTCCCAGAGGCTCAGGTATATATAAAGGCAGGGAAAAGCCTAGGTAAAGTTATTCATTTCCCTACCACGGACAGTGAGATTTTCTAAAAAGCCCTTCCTACACAAGTGCAGTTTTCACAGTGTGTCAGGAGATTTAAAAGGCCACCTGCATGGCTCAGCCCTCTGGATGCAAAACTCATCATGTAGGTACAGAGCCAGCTTGTTTTTCTAGGAATACAAACAGAAGTCAAAAGAAAATAAAGAATTATGAACTTTGCTTAAATTTCTCCACCTTTTGGTCACTGTACAATAATATGAAAAAAATTCTGTGTGCCAGCAGAGTCTTATTTTACCTCATGTCAGAAATTCACTTTCTAATATTAGTTTCTTTCTGGTTTGTTTGGATTCTCTCCTTTTCTTTTGCTGGTAAAGACTTAGTAAAAGTCTGTCTGACAGGAAATGCTCAGATCCAAGTTGTGGATAGTTTGCTGCCACCAAAGTCCTTTGAGCAATAAAGTTCATCCTTATCACCACTATTAAATATAACAATGTTTTCAGATTACTTTCTGGCATCAGTTTTCACACATGATTGACAGATGTAACAAGCAGGTAGGCAAGAAACTTAACTTGTTGTAGGACAATTGGTGTGAACATTAGAAGCTCTCTGAAATGCAGAATGTTACTAAAGGCCATAACCTGATATCAGCAGTTAAGATGACTGCAAACCACTTCATGCGCTTGGGTTCTTCGGCGATTTTTTTCGGTTTGGTTTGTTGCTTACTTCTTGTAATAGATCAGCACTCACCTACTCAAGGTATTTCTTGCATACCAGTTGCCCCAGGTCACATGAACCAATTAAAGACATTGATATTCTTGCTTCAATATTGAGCCACGGAAATAACTGACAGGGATTTCAAGTTCTCTGTGCATGCAGGAGGTGATTACCATTTCCATATGGCTTTCAGACTGTCTTCACTCATAGTGAAAGCCCACTATTGAGGAAGACCCAGCAGGGGCTGAGGCATGATTCACCCAAAATAGTGTTTGATTCCTACCAGCATATTTTATTGGAAACATTTTGCTTTTGTTGGAAACATTCACAGCCGGTCTGGGAGCTACTGGAACAAATCTCCAGCACATAGAACAGATTTTGAATGACAAAGCTCAAACTTGCCATGGCCAGTGGTTGGATGAAGTGCCTTGTGATCATCTTTTCAGCAGATCCCATATGTTATATACACTCATGTTTTCGGATACTTAAGGTTTTTTTATATTCATAATTTAGAAGTCCTATTGCCAGATAAGCTGGAGTACCAGTATCTCACCCTTGCACAGTGTTGTGCTTTGGGATGTCACCAAACTGAAACAAATGCATCTTATGTTCATCTGCCGGTCCTCTGTGAAATGCTGTGTAATGTTGGCTAGGGAGAAGAAAGAGTATGATGCAGATCCTTAAGGTCTGAAGCAGTTGATGGTCCATATGATCTGCTCTCAACTTATACCCAGTACCCAGTACTCTTTGTAGCCTGGTTTTGTTCATGGGCTCACTCAGGAGCATGACATGAAGTCTGTTGTGGTGTCATGAAGAGTTTCTTCCTGCCTGAAGGAGGCAAGAGACACAGTGCTATAAACCTGAAAGATTTTTAGGCCTTAGCTTTGCTTTTCTGATTTTGGCTTGCCTCTTTTGTCTTCACCATTTCAGCTGCAGGCAAGCAAAGATTTGTGACTTGCTACATTTTCACCAGCAATTCCCATGCACAGTTAACTGGCTGCAGTGTTTCTCTGCAAAAGTCCTTGTGTTTCTGAGAGAAATGAAACAGTGCTGGTTATACTGCAGTTTGTATTTCACAGGTGCTCTGATACATGTCCGAAATAAGAGATAAGGGATGTTTCTGATTAATATTACTGATGTTTGCTGTCTGTGCAGCAGTAGAGACAGCAGACCTCCACTACTCTAGGTGCAACTGGTGTATCTAATGAGAGTTCATGTTTATAAAGAGTAAGTAGGCAAGCATTCATCTCCCCATCCTTGACTATTTGGAAGATATGTGTCTAATCTGACCCCCTTGTCCAAACTCCCTGTGCACTCGGTGAAGACAGTGATAAATCCCTCCATTTTCAGACACACCCCTCAGCCTGGGATTAATCATCTCAGAGGATAATCTTTCTCTGTTGGCTCTAGTGGAAGCTGATGTGACTAACATGGATTAGTGATCTATGTTTTAGATAACCGATTTCCTTACTCATTATGTTTGGTAGACTGAGACCTTCTCTTCTATACAGCTTGGAAGGAAATGGACAAAGCCATCATTCCATGATGCATGATGCTGGCTAGCGTGACAAATAATCACACTTATCTTCATTTCTTGTACACACATCTCGGGAACAGGAATAAGAAATTGGATTATGATTCTTGCTCCTCTGTCATTTCCTCAAGCAGCAGATTGATATGTTAGCACAAAAATAGATATTCACCTGTAATAAATATATATAATTAATCCATAACATAACAAACTATAATGAATGGATTCTTTTGATTACAGTTTCTCATGCTTACACAGCATAGAAATGTATTATGTCTGGTTAAAACTGTCAAGGCTAAAGAAATACATAGCTGCTGATTTGTGTTTTAATTGGACTAAAAATCTTACAACATTGTAATATTGCCACTTCTTTCTGACCCTGTGGACAAATAATCTGAAAAGAAACAATCAGAGGCTCAAGGTGAGATTATCTGTCTTTTTCTTTGGCAGCAGGAGCTGCTCAGAATGTTAATCAATGCTGTTTCCAAGCTTGATGACATCTACTTCCATCATCAAACTTAAACTATTCAGTCCTTAATGATGTTGTCCCAATGGCACATCTGTCCTTCTCATTGCACTCTTGGACCCCTACACTGGCCAGATGTAACTGTCAATTACAGCTCCTCTTCACTCCTATACTTTTCATAAGACATTATTCCTGCTCAAAAATGAAAAAAAAAAGAAATAAGACAGGAGGGAGGGTTTTTGATCTGTTCTGGTTAGGAAGATGCTACTGAGCGTAGATGTTGGGTTGGATGGCAAAGTCTAGATAATGTGCCAGAATCTTTAATACCAGATATAGGTCATGTTAGTTCATATTCCCCACAAATAACCTGTAGAAAGATTAGAGTTGGATCTGCAGGAAAGCCTTGCGGAATTGGCATCATCCTATGGGATTTCACTTTGATCAGCATCCAAGTTGTTGCTGTCCTACCTGGTGTGTCCAGAGACACCAGCAGCCATAAAGCTTCCCATACCTCTGTTATGAGATCTTATTGCTCCTGTTGTAGGGCCTGTTACACTACTG
Source organism: Clamator glandarius (assembly GCA_033459285.1). NCBI lineage: Eukaryota > Metazoa > Chordata > Aves > Cuculiformes > Cuculidae > Clamator > Clamator glandarius. The sequence goes on along the minus strand of JAUNZM010000333.1, from coordinate 7,918,737 downwards.
CACTGAAAGAGCACAGGATGACTCCCCCTTCCAAAAAAAATCCCCTCCTGAACAGAGAAGAGGATGGCAAGAGACGAGGGCTATCTGCTTGCTGCAAAGACCTGACACTTACTGTCAGACTAATTTATTTTTGTAGCACAGTGTTTAAAGGAGGGATTTGACTATGAACCATTTCAGTTGCAGGAAAGGACCAACATATAACTTTTTTTCTTAGATTTTGTATTTTAAGCCTGTTTTAAATAACTTCAAGGAGGATTACATTAGAGTTCCCTGGTGTGAAATGGTGCAGCTTCTCGGTAGCTGACAAAAACAAATCTATTTCCATCACCTATGGATGAAACCAAGCAGCAGGACCATGGAAAACCAGCATGAGAAAACCATCAAATAAAACATTTTGCCATGTAATTATATATATAGTCAGAAAGATAACTGCCCAATTTTTTTTCTTTTACTGCTTATAAACAGTCCTCTGGGCACCTTATCTGTGTTTACAAATTATAGTTTTCTTCTAACTGTTTGCTATGTTTATTGAACACATGCTAAACACAGGTTAGAGGGCATCATGACACTAACATTGTATGTGTTATTTTCCTTTTGGTTTGGGTTACTTGACCTCGTACTGCCTTTACTCTCTGACCTAGCATATCAAGAAACGTCAAATCTCCACAGCGAAAAGGTGCTTGTTTAAAACTTGTTTTGGTTTTCAATGTAGCAGCGACACAAAGTCACAGCATTTTTGACACAAATAACCTCAGTCTTTAACCTGCAACATTGCTTTACAGAACATTCAGTAGTCTTGCCAACATATCAGGGGAAAAATTCTATTCTTAAGTTATTCTTCTTTATGGTCAATAAGAAAGCACTTGTCAAGGAAAAGTATTTTTGTGTCAATGTTTTCTTTTTCTTTTTCATCTCTTCTAGTCTGGTTACTTTAGGAAGATGTTTCATTATAAGTCTTAGAATGTTAATACAGAGTATTCTAAAATTACTTTTTTTTAAAAAATAGGATATCGACAGCTGGAAAAGAGTTCTTGTGGGGCATTCACAATACATATGAGTCATACTGATCCCCCAATAGAAGGTGCATTCCTGAACATAATTTTTTGGCATCTGCCATAACAACTCTTTCCGTCAAGACAGATGGAAGCTGCTCTTGGAGCAACCTGGGATCACTACCTGAGGAGCACTAACACTATGCCAAGGCTGAGGGATTTTCCTTGCCCACCATGTGTCCTCTGTGTGGCCTTCGGCAAATCATTTCAGAATGGTCCAAAGTCAGGAAATTTCACAGGTTTTTAAGTTATAGAGCGGTTTAAGTTGGAAGGGACCTTAAAGATTATCTAATTCCAGCCCACCCTGCCATGTGCAGGGACACTTCCCACTTCCAGCCATGGAGCATCCACAACTTCCCTGGACAACCTGTTCCAGTGTCTTCACTTCCTTTGCCAAGTTCATCTCCAGCTGCACCTTGGCCTTCCTGACTCCATCCCTAAAAAACATGGCAGTGTCACCATACAATTTCCAGCTTCTGTGTCCCTGATTGCAATTCCCCCTTGCATTTCAATTTGACCAGTAGGTCTCGACTCAGTCACACTGGTCTCTTCCCTTCACTGACTGATTTCCTACACCTGGGGACTGAGGGCTCTTGTGCTTTATGGAAAGGCAGCTCTATCCTGCACCCTTGCCCCAAGAAACATGTCCCAAGGGGTCCTACTGACTAGCTTCTTGAAGATCTGGAGTTTTGCTGGGCTGGAATTCTGCTTTGCTGGAATGCAAGGTCCTGACTATACTCCCCGCCTTTCACTGTAATCCTAGGGGACCATTTAAATCTTCTGCAGCTTCCCCTGGGGTAGCCCCCACATCAGCCCCATGTGGCAGCTGTAGGAGCCACCTGCCCCTCACTCCCTGTTGGGGGGTTCCCTGCAGAGAGGCTGTGTTGATCAGTTAGTGTTTGATGATCCTATAGGATTTGACTGATTGTTTAAGCTTAGCTGTGTCTTTAACTAAAAATCATGTAAACTTGTCTTAACTTTAACGTGCCCAGTAAAACTACAGCTCTTGGTAATCATTTCCCTGGTTAATTACTATACGTAGCAAGAAAACTGTGGTGTTCTGAGGAAGCTGAAAGCCTGGAGTTTACATATTTATTTTCTCTCTACAGAATCATTACGTAAAGAATACAACAGAGGGAACAAGATTTAATTTCTGACTCACTGTTACATCTACCTCAGCAATACAGAAGTACCTGAGCTAGTTGGATGTGAGAGAGTCTGGATCCCAACACAATTTAATTGGATATGCTGATTATTAGCTCAGGCACAGATCTAGGTTGAGACAGTTTTCTTTTTTGCTGCCTGAGTGATAATTCAGAGTGGAGCTGTGCTGAACTAGTGGCACTGAGCAGTTTGCAGATTCTCCATTCCAGAAGCCAAAACACCACTTCACAATTGCTATTTGTTCATACCATGCTCACAAGGCAGGGCTCTTTGGGCAAGACAAGGTTTTAGGCAGGGCTTTGGGTTGCTTACAGAGGTCTGGAAGTCACGTAAAATAATAATGCTGTACTGACTCTCAGACCAGACTTCCAGTATTTGGTAAGGTCCAGCGCATGGCTAGTTTTGAGGTGCTGAGCTTTCATTTAGTCTGTGTGAGAAAGGCTCTTGCAAAGGCTCGCTCAAATCAGGGATTCTGCAACGTGATCAGATAAACAGTATTGCAATAGTCTGATTCTCTGCACAGTCTGAGCAGATTAACATGCTTAAACATAAGTATTTAGGGAGTCCCACCAGGTCTGTAACTGCTGTTTTAAAAGACCGCTTCCGTTTGTGCAGCACAGCCAGCAGTGCCCCAAGGGCATCAGAAAGGGCACTAGACTCCAGTGTTTGGATGTTTCAATCACAGCACCGCTAATGGAAGAAAAACTCCTAAATCTGCTTGAGTTCAATCAAAAAATGTAGTTCACAAACCTCAGTGATACATTAAAGCATCTGCTTCACAAAGCTAGGCTCCTTAAGCCCAAACTAATCTACCCTAAATTTAAGCATTCAAGACAGGGTTAAGAACCTGTGTACCACGATTTCCTTCTGTATTCAGTAAAAAAGAGAGGTAGAGCTAAGAGTTAATCTAAAATCTAGCAGATTCCTACATGGGATTATTCCGGGGTTTGCCAGCTAGCTAATTTTTGGCCAGGGACTTTTTTCCTACATGCTTATTTTGATCCACATTGGATGTATTTTACATTTGTGGCAATTGTTTCCGGAAAGTAGAAGGTCTGGATGAGTCCAAGCTTGTAAGCAACTCATTTGTAGCCAGTGGAGCTATGTCTGCCTTTGAAAATGTGTGAGTAGAAGCAGGGTCCCCGCATTGTGCTCAGAGAAACAATCTAGGCATTAGATAATATCCAATATTTGTCTATCGGAAAGTCCCTACAGCAGCTGATGGAACGTACACTCTAGTTAAGTCTTGTTACCCTTTCGTCATGTAGATCAGGACTATCTAGATTCAAAACAGCTCTGTTAGTGAAAGGGAGAGGTCAGGGGAGGACAGGAAACCTAGCAGTGCGTGAAATGACAGTTCAATGAAAAGTTTGTCATTCAGCTGACAGCTGAAATCTAGATTTCACAAGATGAGGAGTGTGGAGTCATGTGGGTAAACCTTATATATTGAAAGGACTTGAATTTTTGAGGAATGAACTCATGAGGACATTTGAAACTGACAGCTTATGGGGGTATTGGGCTCAAGCAATGGAAGGAATGGCTAAGCTAGGGTCCATTGATTGTCGTGATGCTTTGTTTTATAAGCTTGAAGGCTTTTGAATGAATTCATGTAATAAATAAATAAATAAATAAAGTGCATCACTGTCAGAAAGGGCCTTTTCTGATATTTATCAGAAAGACATGCTGTGTTTTCCTTTTGAATAGCAATGCTTTTCACTGCTGACAGATTTATGGAGGAGAATTTCAAAATCTCAAAGGAGAGCTGAATAAGGTTCTAAGTAGAATTACAACATAGTTAATAAAATATTATAATGTTTTTGCTGACTTGGCATCTTCAATAAACCGAGAAAGATGGATATAGAAAAACAGAAGCAAGTCTTATTTTCATGACATAAGACTCAAGATACACTTTTGTTTTAATTAGAAAGATGTCGTTTATGCCATTGAATAATTGCTGAAATTGATCTGATCACTACCGATCACTTTAAATTGCACAGAATGGTCACGAGTCATCATGTTTTTTTCATCTGGAGTATGGTCCCTTCTCTAGTTTCAGATTATATTATTCGGAGAACCAGAAGCTGAGCTATGGCAAATTTCCTCTGACATTATGTTAAACCAACAACACCCTGATTGACTATGGATATGTAAATAACAAGGCACTGAATAGTGCTCAGAATTTTGCAAAACTGTTTAAAAACTTGGTAGACACAGTACATTAATCCCTCTTAGTCACTTCATGTAGCTTTCCAGCAGAATTTTATTCCAGCTTTCTATCAGTGATCAGTCTGTATTCCTCAGCTTTGTCTGTAGAATTTCCTACCCTTTGTTAGTGCCAAAAAGATTGTTGGTTTTGTTCTGCCCAGTTGCGCTTTCTGCCATACAATAGCACTTCTATCTCAAAGAAACATTTCTTAGCCATTCAAGTGGCTTAGGCTGTGTGGGTTTGATATTTTTTTTCTTTTTTGCCCCACTATTTCCATTCTTGACTTTCCAATGTGGGCTTAGCCTCTGACAAGACATTTAAATAGTTCTATCAGCACAGGAAAATCACATGGAAGATTTCATAATTGAAACTGAAGTGTAACATAGGGAGAAGAATAAGAAGAGGTGAGAGAGTTGAGCTATTCAAGCATGAGTGAAAGGACAGAAGTTAAAAAATGGGACTTACATTGAGCATTTTCAAATCAACCAGAGATTTTTCCTTAAAGGAGATGGAATGAAAATAGATGGGAATATTCAGCACTAAAGAATTTGGAGAAGAGAGCCTTAACTTTCTTTATCACTACTTTGGAAACTGATGTTGTACAACTCTGGGTAAGTTGTTCCTTCTTTCCTTTGGCTCTTTCCTTAGTCTTGTCTGACTTGTTTTCTCTCTGTGCTTTGCAAGTCCTTGCAGGAATTTTTAAAAAGTAGAACTTTCCACAGAATGGTTTTAACAACCGCTAAATACACGTTTCAGTCTGACACAAACCAAGGTTTTATGACATTGAAGTCTCTGAGTCTCAGATTTAGTCTCATGGCTCTGACTGCCCTCCATCCAAAGGTGATAGGATTAGGTATAATCCCATGTCAGCTGCTTCTGGAATACATGTAGGATAGGAGATGAAGTTTATGTTTCTGAATTAAGTTTCAGGAGGTGTGGCTCCAGTTTCCAGGCACTGGAACAGGCTGCCCAGGGAAATGTTTGAGTCTCCATCTCTGGGTAAACATGATGCTTATGGACATGGTTTACTGGTGAACTTGGAAATGTTAGGTTTACTGTTAGACTTGGTGATCTTAAGGCTCTTCTTGAACCTCAATAGTTCTATGATTGTATCATTCCATGATTAATCACAAAGTTTTTGCAGGACTGGGAAAGTAATTTAATATAACAAAGCCTCAGTTGATCAATATTAATGCTGATGGTTCTCTCCTGTGTTCCAGGAATGTCACCAGAATCTATCACTGTTTATAGCTTATTTAAACAATAAGGGTTATATTCATCCTGTAGACCGGAATCAAGTTAGGATTAGTTAAGCTCCAGGTCTCTTAAGACTTCTTCTTCAGAGGACAATTTACAGTTCAAAACATCAGATGAATACCTGAAATAGTTTTTGAATTGAAATTCAAATTATTTAGAAAAGTTTATTAAAATTTTTTTTTAAAAAATTGAAGTTTAAAAGTTTTAAATATTTAATATGCTTTTTTTCTTCCTCGTGTTTGCAATACAAAATTTACACTTTTAAAAGAAAGAATAAATCTTGATTCAAAAGAAAATCTGTATATAAACTAAAAACATTGGTCATCATTGTATGAATTTCTCAGTTCTTTGCAATTACTGAGCTCCTGGGTTCCCTCTTCCTTCCCAGTTCCATAAGTGTAGCCACTTGCATTAAGTATGCACTATGCAGAGAGCTCATGTCATCATCACTACTGTTTTAGGGCTTTGCTTGGGTCATTCCTTTCTTCATCTACATTATGTGTTTTTCTCCCCTCTTTCAGGTAAACAATGGAGAACTTGAACCAGCTCTTTATTCCTGCTTCCTGGAGTTAAAACTTAAGTTCAAGCAGACAGCATTTTTCACATTTGGGAAGTCTCAACCCCTGCAAGCAATGGTTCCAGGCAGACTGGGAGAGGATAAGGGCAGAAAATAGGGCTGTATTGCAAGACCTGATTTTCATCCTTGGTCAGGGTGGTATCAGGCTGTTATTCATCCTCTCTCTGTCTCAGTTTTCCAAAATATAAAATACAGCAAGAAGCTGTGATCAGATCTTCTTTACTTCCATCAGTCAAAACTTCTTTCTTTCTCACTCATGATCTGGGTTAAAAGAGGTCAGGCAGAACTTTTCTGCTTAGTGCTGCCTTAGGGCAGGAGAAAGCTTCAAGCACTGTCCCTGGAACCCATTTAGAGTCATAGAATCATAGAATAGTTAGGATTGGAAGGAACCTTAAACATCATCTAGTTCCAAAACCTGCCATGGGCAGGGACACTTCCCACTGCATCAGGCTCCTCAAGGCCCCATCTAGCCTGGTCCTGAACACCTCCAGGGATGGGTTATCCACAACTTCCCTGGGCAACCTGAGCCAGTTCCTCCTCTCATGGTGAGGAAATTCTTCCTTATGTCTAGTATAAATCTGACCCTCTCCAATTTATAGCCATTACCCCTAGACCTATCACCACAAGCTTTTTTAAAAGAGTTCCTTCCCAGCTTTTTTCTAGGTACCCTTCAGGTACTGGAAGGTTTCTATAAGGTCTCCTCAGAGCCTTCTCTTCTCCAGGCTGAACAAGCCCAACTCTCTCAGCTTGTCCTCATATTGAAGGTGCTCCAGCCCTCGGATCATCTTTATAGCCCTTCTCTGGACCTGTTGCAACAGCTCCACATCCTTCTTATGCTGAGGATTCCAGAACTGGACACAATACTCCAGGTGGGGTCTCACAAGAGTGTAATAGAGGGGCAGAATCACCTCCCTCAAACTGCTGGCCGCGCTTCCTTTGGTGCAACTCAGGATACGGTTGGCCTTCTGGGTTGCGAGCTCACATTGTTGGCTCATATTGAGCTTCTCATTGACCAGCACCCCCAAGTCCTTCTGTGCAGGGCCACTCTCGATCACATCATCCCACATCCTGTTTTGAAATCAGGGAACGCCCCGACCCCGGTGTAGAACTCTTGGCCTTGTTGAACCTCATGAGATTCACACAGGTCCATGTCTCCAGTCTGTCCAGGTCCCTCTGGATTATATCCCATCCATTGTGGGGGGTTGGTGTGCTCAAATCCACCAATCTTCTCCTGTTATAAACAACAGTCATTTACATGCAAGCACCAGTCTGGTTCTCATTTATAATCCTTTGAAGAAATTTCTAAACTTCATTTTCTGTGAACCAGAAACTCTTTTCTCCCACTGCCCCTTCTGTCTCTAGCTGTCTCTAGACTACTGACTGCTTATCTTTAACCATGACATGAACTATGTCAGCAACAATACATATTAAATTGTGTTGGCATTAAGCTAAAAGCAAAGTATTGGCAAAGTTAAGGAGGCAGAGAAATAGAGAGGGAACTTAAAAAATTAAATCTCCCGTCAGAATTCAATTAACCTGCTGCTCACCTTCTCCTTTATGGTGTATCAGAAGTAAACTTCTGTATATTTATGTCATGACAGCTTAACTCTCTTTTTCCTTCTTCCTTGTCACAAACCAAGATGCAAACAAATTCCCGGTGAAGCTCACTTGTTGAGTTCACTGTTGTTTTAAAAAATACTTGGCTTACAGATCCCCAGAAATCAGACGTATTTCAAGGAAATATGACAACAGGCTTGTCCTAATTCTGTATTTGTCCCTTAATGTTTCTGTTGGGGAAGAGTATGGTGGTAGACACAACATTAAGGTAACAATGTCCAGCTACTGATTTGTTTCTATGGATTAGGTGAGGTTTCACTGGAAGGACTGAAACACACAGATTTTGCTTTGTGTGAATGGCTGCATCTTCTGCCATTGGCTGGCAGCAGGACTGGACCCATATAAGTTTTGATATCTAATAGTGGTTGTACGTAATGGTTAGATGCCAAGTAAATTGTTCTGCAGGACGCAGAGTGCCCCATCCCTGAAAGTGTTCAAAGTCAGGTTGGATGGGGCCTTGAGCAGCCTGGTCTAGTGGAGGTGTCCCTGCCATGGCAGGGGGTTTGGAGCTCATTAAGGTGCCTTCTAATCTAAATCACTCTATGAGTCCATGATTCTATGATCAAAATCCCATCTTTTCTACCCAGTAATATGGAAGGACTGCCAAATATGGATACATGTTCTCTTTTTTGTTCAAGTGTCAAGACTGCAGAAAGGTAGCTGAAGAGAGAAAAACTGTTGAAGGGCAGCCTTTCTGTTGAGGAATCATTTATATACATGCATTCATTTTTCTTATTTCACTGTTTCTGATCCCTTCTGAGTTTTTAAGTGTGGAAAGACTTAAGACAGGTAAACAAGAAAATACAAAAAAACAAACTAAAATTTCTTTCATGATATTATTTCCTGGATTGAGGTGAAGTCAAAGAGAACAAAAGGGTGTTTCTTTTTACCAGCTCCAAAGTAAATATAAGAAAAGACATTATAGATATATGCAGCAATAGGAAAATGCAAAGGAAAAGCATGGCAAATTTGAACTTCAGGAACTCAACATAGCAACAGTTTCATACCTCAGTACTTTTTGTTTATTTATTCTTTTGCAAAGCAGTTTTATCTAAAAATATACACACAGAGAAGAAACGTAATTGTCAGGATTTTTTTTCTAATCAAGCTATCACAAATCAGCTCACAAAACCTCTGAGAGTTTAGCTGACTCAACTATTCATGAGCCTGTAAGGCTGAGAAAATAATTTAACTTCTTTTGCCTCCATTTCATCTTGCACTAGTGGTCTGTTCCAGAAAATTCTAGTATTTGCCTAAGGGCCAAAATCTGTAGCATCTATCTCCTCCTATGCTACATGTCTGTGCAGCACATAGAATTATTGTGTCCAAGTCCTTTTTTGTCATTGTAATGCTAATAATAAAAAATAATAGATCATGGTAAGAATAACTTGCAGCAAAAGTAAAACAGAATTTTTGAAAATAAAAATATCGCTTTCTGGGTTTCTGATACAAAACTGGATTTTGACAGACAGAAATCAAAATAATGCTGTTGGTTCCAACAAAGCTGCTCCAGTTTACATTACATAATGTGTAGGATTACTCACTTAAAAAGCTGGAGGACACAGCTTTTGCAGCTGTGATTTTTTTTTTCCTCATTTCTTTCCCCAAAGAAGTGGAAGAAAACTTACTATCTATCAAGGGAAGACCTAGGATATTAAATTAGACCACGGACCAAATATATTAGATCAACATCTGTGCTCCCAGAAGAGGCTGGCTCACTGGCAGTAATACAACCTGCCAGCTTTAGGATCAATCATCTTATTAAAACTTTCTTCTCTCTCTTTTTCGCCCTTCTTTCCCTCATTCCTTTAAAGAACTGGTTTGTTTGTTTGTTTGTTCTGCTTAAGATTTTCTCTCACTAAGAGTTCCATGAGAAATAGATTTGCCTCTAGTAGCTTACATTAATCTGGGACACAATAATGAATAAATATTTGGAATAAATAATGCATAATGTCTGAGTCTGATAATTATACTAAGGATGACTGACATCCTACTAGCACCTTCTAACACCAAATCCCAAGGCACCTAATTGAATGACTACAGACTTGGGGGCAGGGGGTGAAAGGAGGTGGGGAAAGATCCTGAGCTGCAGTAAGCTCTTAAATCTTCTTTGTTGTGGCTTTGGCCTCTTTACCAGGCATTAAATCCACTTTTGTTTACAGGACCCTCACTATTAGCTATAAAATAACATGCTTTTTTGTATAAAAATATTTTATATGTTGATGGCTTACTGGGCAAAGAAATGTTAAAGGCCAATACTTGAGAGAACTAGCAGGGCTGTAGGAGACAAAATCCAGGATTCAAACGTGGATCTTTTCCAATCTGTGTCCCATGGACACCACATTCTCCAAATTCACAGTGAAGGTGAGAGATAAAGGAATGACGGAGTTGCAAACTGAGGCATGACCCGGAGGATGCAATTTCACAAAAGCCAGCACTGGAAAGAAGCTGCTGGCTCTTGATCAGTATGCTTAGGGTGATTTAGAAGACATTTCCAAAAGCAGTGGTCCATCTTTCTGCCAGAGCACCTCTTTGAACTCCGACAGAGAAGGAAATGCTACTTCATTTTTCCCTTTGACAAATGATTGCTTCCAAGCCACTTGCTCCAAAATAGAACCCTCATGGGGAATTCAGGGTACCAGAAAATCTGGCTGCACCTCTTGGTGTAAAAACTCCTTTGCTGTTGGTTGTTATTTTTAATTTCAACTGGCAGCCTTCACAAGTAGGCACATTCTCTATAAAGCTGGTAGGTGTTACAGTGTTAAGTGCTAACAGTAACACCCGAACATCCCTTTCACAGTGGCCTGTTCAGCACCACAAATTTTGTGGACATTCTACAATTATCATGGAATGGTTTGTGCCTTATGTGTTAAGGACATGACAGTCATTTTAAAAGTCTGCCTTATCCCAAATTGAGTTCTAGTGGAAGGTGGAAAGAACCCAGGTATTATAGGGCTGACTATGAACCTGTGTGTTCTGGAGCAGATCTATACAACAGAAGAACAGCAGGGATTTCAGGAAGGTATACAGATTCATACATGGGGTCATAGCCTTTGATGAGCCATATACATCCTCCTTTTCACAAATACTTCAGCGGGACTATTCACAAGAGGAAAGATAACACAATGATTTGCCTATATAAGCATGGCAGATAGAAACACAATGTGCGGCAGGAGAGCAATAAGGGAGACTGATTTCTTTTCCTGCTCCTTTTCCCTTTATTTCTCCTGGATGGCAGCGCAGTTTTGTTCATCAATACATTGCCTCCTTCTCCTATATAGGAGCAAATTTTCCAATAAGTTTGACTTTGCTGCAGGTAAATATATTGAATAACCTGCCTCTTTAAAAGGAGATAGACTTTTCATGAAAAGCTGTTCTATGTTGGTCAAGATATTGGAATATTTTACATTTTTCTTTATACTCTTTTCAATATATAGGACTAAGAGCATTGCTGACTGTCAGGCAACTATCCTAATCAGCTGGTGATTTGGAAAGATATGTATCATATACTTTTATTTTTTTCCTGGCTCTTATTGCTCTGCTAGATATTAAACATAAAGTCAATCATGAAGTTTCTGTGCAGTTTCTGCTTGTGTTTTGGCTGCAGATGAAATAATATTAACAGAAGCATGAAAAATTGGAGGTTTCTTCTGTGGAGTGCTTGCACATACACAAGCAGTTCATTAGCAAGAAAATAAACAAAACAAACCCCAAGGCAGCCCCCACAAATGTGTCAGTAAATTGTTTGAGGGTGAGAAAACACCCTCTGCATCAACTTCAGGATATCAAGGAGAGTGGGGAGCTGCTGCCAGGCTGGAAGCATCTCCTGGGATTTGTGTTGCCTCTCTGAGAGGTGACTGCAGAGTGGAAATCCTCCTTGTCCAGAGGGCAGGTCTTGCTGGCCCCTGTCTTTCTGCTGTTGGATTCCTGCCTCTCTCCAGGATCCTGGGCTTTGCCTGAAAATGGATCCTGTGAAATTACTCAAGAGGTAGCAGTTGGAATTAATGCATTCTACCCCATATGGGCTCATTCTGAGGACTGCCTGTATTCCCCTCCAATTTATCTGCAAGTTCTGAAATTCCACTGCAGAGACCCATGCCCCTTAGATAGAAAAGAAACATTTGGATTCTCTTAGGTGTATGAAAGTGTTGCAAATTATAGGTTGAATGCTGATTATCTTTCTGCAACCAATTCAGAGATAAGGGCTTAGTGACCACGTTCCATTTGGAAGTATGGGTTTCCCTTATGATTTTTTTCTTCTAATTTTTTAGTATAAATAAAAATGTTAACTTATTTAATATTTTGTACAATTTTTTGCTATTGAGCATAATAGAAAGAATGATACCTATAAAATTCAGCTGTTTTCTTTTTGTTTCCTGCACTAAAGTATTTATTCAGCTGCTTAAAATTCATAAAAGGTAAGGCAAAGTAATTTTCTCTTTTTTGCCAAGGTGGCTAAGATGCATCTTGATTTTTTTTTTAATATATATATTTAGATTAGCTTTGTCTGAGCTAATCTAAAAATATATATATATAATATGAGGTTGTAAATGTGAAGAAAAAAGTACAAGAAAAGAGAGGAAAAAATCAGCTGTTAGTCTGAACCATAAACCAGAATTTGGAGGCTTGAAGTGGTAGAGGGAAAAATATTGAAGAGCATATATTTAAAAAAAGAAAGGAAAAGAAGGAAAAGCAAATAATATGTTAAGTCTCATGAGATAAAGATAACACTACATTGGTAGGTCATAAGTATATTTCTTTTTGAGGGATTTTGGAAGGTTTGAGTCTGGCCTGTTTAATGACTAATTTCCTCTGTGGTTTATCAGATACCTATTTCGTAAGTTATCGTTAGACTGTGTATTGTTCACATCCTCTAGAATCAAGTCCTGGCTGTCTTCACTCATCATTATCACTTGATTCAAATTATTTTATTAGGACAATTCAGTGAAACTCAAAGGGTACACTTCTTTCCAAAGAATTTTTTTTTTTTAATTAGAGCTTGAATAAATTTACCAATGCTAACAAGTTTAAAAGTTTTATGTTACGCATTATTTCTGAACCAATATGACAAGGTAAGAGCATTGCCTTTTCTGGCAAGATCAGCCACATATATTTGCTTTCTTACAGAATTTTTTTCTTCTCCCTCCTGTTGAATTCTGGGGTGAATCTGGCTCTTTAAACTGGTGAATAGTTACAGATCTGATTTAAGTGCTTTTTTGGTGTGGGGGTTTTGTTGTTTTTTTGGTTTGGCTTGGGTTTGGGTATTTTTTTGGAGAGGGGCAACTGCATTACAGTGTCCTATTCTTGGCTGCTTACTTCTGCCTAATGAGTATTCTAGTTTATATTATAAGATTTTTTACATTTATAAAAATTGTGATCTTATAACAATTTTTAAAATCGTTGTTTTTCTTCATGATGCATGCATATTTCTTACAATACTGCCCCCATATATATGCATATCTGACTGAGTGTGTTGTGGGCTGAAATAAGCAACTGCTTGAAGGATGCTAGTTTACATAAGAAGCTTGAATCTTCCATTTAGAGTGAGAAAACTGGGTTTTTTAAAAGATTCAAGACAGATCATACTTAAACATCTTGTATAGTATGGTTTGTTTAAACAAGGCACTGAAATAAAAGGCATAGATTCAGCAAAATACATGTTGGACTTGTGAAACAATTCTGTAAACCCACTGTTGAATTTTTTATCTTGATAGGTGTGTTTTCAGACAGACCTGCACTTCTAAGGTAGTTTTTCACATGGATGCATAAGATTTCAAAGACTTCCTCTCCATTTTTAAGCTTCAGATGTTCTGGTAATATTATTGTATACTATACAATCCTACATTCATGGTACTACGCCTTCAGTCTTTACTCAACTAGATCTTTTCCTTCTTTTTCCACTTTTTGCTTCTTTCTTTAATTCAGATTCACAAAAATCCATGCTTATTATTGTTCAAGTATCTTTTTCTCTCTTTGTATTTTTAATAATTTTTTTATATATATAATACTGTGTCCTGATTGGGATTCAACTAGTGAGCAGCCTGAAAATTTGAGTTCTTATCTTTACACATTCTTCCTTTTCAGGCAGTTTTTCTTTCTTTCATTCCTCTGTTCAGTATCAAGTATGACTGGGATGCTATCTCTCTTTTCTTTCTTATAAAATTATTTGGAAGGGTCCTGCGAACTTTTCAGAAGTTAATTAAATTATATTACTTGAATGAATTATAAAAAAAACCCAAAGAAGTGATCAAATCACAAGTATCTCCGGTGGTAACCGCATATTGGAGATATTCAGTAATTTGCACCACTTGCCTGCACTACTTCAATTCTTGTTTTAAGTAACCTTTATATATGATTTTCAGGCATACAACAAATCTCTGTAGGTGAGAAAATAACTTGTTCTTCAATTCTATATTTTTAAAATATATACCACCAAGACTCATTGTTATCTCAGAACTAATTCTATTCACAGAAGTTTAAGGATTTCTAAATCTTAGTGCTGTTAGTGTGTATTTACATCACAAATAAAGAATTATTAACTAAAGGTTTAGAAAGAGCTATCTATGTCAGATGAACCAATTCCACAATGTTCCATATTCCCTGTGTGGGTGATATTTCAATGTTATTCTTTTTTAGTTATTGTCAAGCATTACTTTTTTTGTTTGCATTTGCCATGATGTCACATGTTCACACCATCACGCTCTTCTTCCCACTCCCCTCCCAAAAATATGGTAGGATTTTTACAGTGATTTATTTAGCAGTTCACTGGCAATCTGATTCTTCAATTTTATCACTTGCTTTTCGTTCAGTTTTGTAAACTTTTTATTGCCTGAATATAGAGAAGATTTCAGCAGTTAACATATAGAAAACTGTGTTTAAAATACCATTACCATTATAACAAACCAATAAACCCTGAAGAATTCATTTGAAAGGCTGAAATTATGGCCTTAATTTACATACTTTTCCTTCTCCTTGTTAAGAATACTGGTGATGAAGTGTCATCCTTAATTCCAAATTGCCCAGCATCTGTTTGTTTGTGGCAAAACCCAACCCTAACATTATTTATAAGGGGGTTTTTGTGCTTCTGAATATTAAATGGTGCCCTAAGGATTCAGTCCAACATCAAGGACTATGGTAGTAACAAGATAATAATTTCTCTTGTGCTTATTTTTTGTTCAAACATCTATCTGACTGGCTTAGTAAATTAAAAAAAAAAAAAGAAGAAGAAGAAGAAGGGGGAGGGAATCCAGATTTTATTTGCAGAAATATTATGGAGGTAGGATTTCAAATTTGCTTCCTTCCTTTAAAATTTCAAGTTAATTATCCAGAGCAAGATTACTTAAATTTTTATCACAGTATTTCATGTCTGGTCTGCAAAGTGCAGTGAGTTTTCTGTTCTTAGAATTTTTTGTTCTTCCTCACACAATGAACAGTAAAAACATGTACATATATAATATATACATAATATATGTCAGCTGAAGAACACTGAGAGCTGAAATTGGTTTCTATCCGTAGAAAAGATGTAACTAATTTGAAAAGAAATCCATTACAAAACATCTAAGCCTGTAAGTGGTGGTAGACTGCCTCTGTGTTAAGATTCTCTTTTCTGAAGTGCTGCTCTAACTTTATATTGTATTTACAGAGGTTTAAATGGTGATAAAAATTCAGTAGCTCTGTTTTAAAAGAACAGGTCTAGGTTGCTGAAATTTTGATTAAAATGTTATTAAAAATAGAGCCTTTGAGGGCGTGTTTTTGTTCATTTTTAGGATTCACAGAGTTCATTTTTCAGACATCCAGGCATCTTATTTAGGTGCCTGCTTTTTTTTGGGGGGGGGGGGGGCGGGCAATAAAACTGTTTTGTTCATAGCTATATGAGCTGCTTTAATAAAATGTGAGTAAACAGTGTAAAAACTTAATGTTTTCTCTTACCCTTCAATTTCACAACTGTGATATTGCTTATGATATTTTTATTTTAGAATGAGTTTTAGAATCAAAGTTGCCTTGAAAATATGGGGAACTTTTTCCACTCTTGGGAATTTTACTTTTTTTTCTTTAAAAGTCAAATGAATTTCTTATAATACTGTAGGCACTTGGGTTTAGGAAAAAAGAAAGAACACTGGTACAATATTGAAAGCAGTAAAAAACAACTAGAGTTTTTCACTGCAAGTATTACTTCTTTGGAATGCTTTTTCCTTGTTAATCACCAGGTAACATCACCTGGCATATTCTTACAGAAAATGCTAGTTTTGAAAAGGGAAGAATATTCCTTGCTGAGGCAGAGAAATAAGAGCAATCCCATTCCTTCTTCACATTCTCTGTACTTATTTATTTCTCTTCCTCCTAATTTTTCACTTTTCATATGTTGCCTGGAGCAGAATCTCATCTATTTACAATAATTGGAAAAATATTGAAAAATAGTAGATCTTTTCCAAGCTCCCTTAACTAAGAAATATGATGCATACTGATGAAAGGTGCTGACAACCTGTCATGACTCAGGTCTGGAGAATGATCCCTAGCCTGCATCAGCTCCATTGCCCAAAGCTCATCCTTAATACTACCACTTGAGAAGTGTACGTTAGAGACACTATTCCTTGACCAAACAAGTGCTGGCATTAACCTGCGAGGAGCTTGATTTTACACCACTTTTCTGTGTTGATGCTCTTATTTGAGTGATGGCCGTGTCTTTGCAGGCAGAGAGCATCTCAGGACTCCCAAGTTCCATATTATCTTTAGGTTTCTTTGAGATTTGGAGCATCAAGGACATGTGAGCAAATCATAACATGTTGAACTGCTTCAGAATGACACCTGCAGTCTCTTGAATCATCACTGGTGTAGTCTTGTTCACAGACACTGTAGGCTCACCCTATGTGGCTTTGTTTGACTCAATTTCTTTACAAATACCACTTTGGCTGATCTTGAACCTCTTTGTGAGACCTATCTGAAGCCTATTTATCTCTGGTTGTGTCCAAGGCTGTATCTCTACATGTAAATAAGAGCTTGGGTGAAAAATGTAAATAATTTTTAAGATATCATAGAAGAGCTGGAAGTGGACCACATTTGTCTAGAATTACATAAAGGCAAACCAGTGAGGGTCAGCACAATACATAAAAAACCTACATGAAACAAAATGTGAAAACACTCTCTGGTTGCCAACATATCTTTATCCAGAAGAATCAGAGAAACAGACTTGAATAACAATGGTTTTCATAGTACTTATGTTGTTGATTTCCAAGGTGTTACTCTATTATATAAGACGGATGTGCATAGCATAGCTGTAAAAACGTCAAGGGCCCATATCCAGGCAATTACTGAACACCTGCAAATCCCACTGAAGTTGGTGGAAGATGCAGCTGCCAAGCAGTACCTCAGCTCCTTGAAGGCAATGACTACAGTGAATAATAACAAAGCAATTAAAAGTCACAACTACTGCAATGTATATTTTAAGGAGGTAGGTTATGTGTTGTAGAAAATCAAGTTCCATTTCTTTAAAATGAGATCAGTTAACTGTTGCACATCAGTGACTGATCTGGTTCTTTTGATTCATGGAACTTTTAGTATCGTCGCGTCAACAGCATTTATGTCAAGTCTTAAGAGCCTGATAGAAAGTCTAATAAACACTTTTTATTAAAGGATTCTGGAGGATCATGCACAACTGTGAAATAAAAATCAGAGGCACTGAAAGAAATTAAATTGCCGTGTCTATTGCCAACAAGGCACTATTGCCTATTGTAAACTCTGAAAACCTGGATCCGAAATATAGGCCATTACATCTACATGAGGTTTACAAGTAGGCACCAAATTAAGATTATGAGATTATGATTAAAAAAAATAAAAATCATCTTTCCTCAAGATGGAGTTGGGTGACAGTGTTGAGAAATGCAGTAAAATGCCGGCTGTATGTAACCTCATGAGATTTCACTAATGTTCACTACATCTATTTGCCTTAGTGTATATATTTGCAAAGTTTTACAGTCAGTCTGCAGTGAATGGGACTTTCTCCAAGCACAAGTAGAGAAAATTACTCTGCAGGCATCCAGATACTATTCATTAAAATATTCTACCTACAGAGGAAGAGGTTGCTTGGTTCTGCCATGATTGCTTTATGTATAGATATGTTGACCAGTTGATTGATTACATTTGCTTCAGATCTCATTCATTTGCACTTTGTTAAGTAAATCTCATGCTGTTTTAGCCACTTTTCAGTCTTTGGAAAGATGTAAGTGGTGATTTTGAAGAAAACATAGATGTTTGTGCCTCTGGTCATTTTGCAAGCTTTTCTGTGGGACTTGCTTTTTATTCACACAGGTAGTGCTGGTTGCGTAATGCCTGTGTGGAATGCCTTTCTGGGCTTTTGGGGGACAAAGGAGGACTGCATGAGTCATTTTTTAGCTTCCTTCATGAAGTTTTCCAAAGAATTTCAATTTTGAAATGGCTTTGCATGACTGTGTATGTGATTTCTTGTTATGCTTTATTCCAATAATTTTGAGATCATGCTGCAGAGAATAAAATATACTGCATCAATTATTTGATTGATGGGTACTGTGAATCTGCTGGGAACAGGGAGAATAGAATTGATCTTTTCACTACCTTTCACTTTGTATCTTTATTTAAGATCAACCTCATAAAGTAG
Source organism: Clamator glandarius (assembly GCA_033459285.1). NCBI lineage: Eukaryota > Metazoa > Chordata > Aves > Cuculiformes > Cuculidae > Clamator > Clamator glandarius. The sequence goes on along the minus strand of JAUNZM010000333.1, from coordinate 7,900,234 downwards.
GCATACTCAGGATCCATGTATGAGCTTCAAACAGTTGGAATAATCTTTTTGCTGTATTTGCTTTGAACTGTCATGATGTCCTTGTCTCTTTTGTGGGTTTTGATTTCTTTTTCTTCTTCTTGATTCTCTTTTCTGTCTCAGGCCTTTTATATCTTTCCACTTTGAGTTAAAATGACCCGTGTGTGTTTTGCAACTTGAACACAATTTCTTTTATCTTTGGCACTAAATCTACATAGTGAAAATTGAAGTGCCAAATTAGTTCTACTTTGTTGTAGAACAGCAAAGGGAAAGCTAACCGTATTTTCCTTAATTCTGTGTGTGATTCTTCTGCCCAGATGTACCTGAAACTGAGTACATGTGTGTGTTTGGAGAACAGGTTGTCAAGGCAAATATACCTTTTTTTAAATAACGTTAAGAGCTAGGAACATAGCTCTCAGAATAAATAAAACAGTCATAGAATGTAGAACCATAGAATGTCCTGAGTTGGAAGAGACCCATAAGGATAATCGAGTCCAACTCCTGTTCCTGCACAGGACAACCCATCATTCACACCATAAGCCTGAGGGCATTGTTCAAATGCTTCTTAAATATTGTCAGGTCTAGCACTATGACTACTTCTCTGGGGTTCCTATTCCAGTGCTTCATCACCCTCTCAGTGAAGAAGTCAGTGTTTAATGGTTGGTTTAACACCTTCTTTCCATTACAACCTGAGCCTGTCTTACTTGCTATGGGTATTATATTGCATTAAGCATAGACATGAGACTACTAGAGCTGCTGCTGTTAGTGAACTGCAGCCTGGTTGCTTTCTTTTGTCTTTAACTAGCTTTGAACCTCAGACTAAAAGCTGGAAGCATATGTCACATCCTCGTGTTCAAAATACAGCATATATGCACACGCAGACATGAACACATTATGAATTTGTGTGACAATTATGTTGTTCCAATTTTTATCACAGGAATATAAGAGTTTCCCACATCTTCTCTGTATGGAGTGTGTGGATGTAATAGTCTGATGGCTCAGTAGCTCTGTAAAAGTAGAGGGGTTTGCCATGTCAGATATTTTGTCACATTTCTCTGTAGGAGGATTTATAACATGTGTGGAAGTCAGCATCATCTCTGTAGTTACCTGTGCCTACATGTTGACTCACCCAGGGCAATCGGACCCATAAGTAAGGCTGGTGCATAAAAAAACCACATTAATGCACACCTGTATGCTCACCATAGATGAAAGCTGAGGGAATCTTGTTTTATATTCTAGCAATTTATAATGTAAGAAAACAAGGAAAGTACTAAGAGCAGTATGAAACAAAAGAGTGCATTCAGTTATTGAAAACCTGTGGGCATCATGGGTGGTGATTTTTCCTTTTGAAAAGAAGTGGAGCTATGCAGCTAAATTTCATATGTGTCTTGGGAAAATGTGGATGCTGATATTCATAGAGATTGCTTATTTGGTGAGACATATTGCTGTTCTTTTCCAACTCCTTTCCTAGAGCTCTGGCATACAACTAAGGTGAAACACTGATTAAACAAAATATAAACCATTTAAAACCTAAAAAGTGCTTTATTTTCCTAAAGAAAAAATATTAAGATCCAGTAAGATAATCATAAGTACTTGTACAGAGTTAATAAGGTCATTAAAATAATGTTTTAAATTATTTTCGAGATTGGACGACAAAGTTTATTATTGCCTATTTTGAGCTCTCTGCATTTTTACCCAATCAGTCCTATTTGAATTATGTCATGTATTTGAGGCAGCTTTTAGCCTTGATTCAAAAGTCATAGATAAAGATTATTTTTTTTATCTCTCTTAAGTTTCCAGCCATTTGCTCTCATTATCTTTAAAACTTGACCTGTCAGTTTTAGTCAAGTTGCTTTATAACACTGTATTGGTTAAATGATATTGAAAGGCTCTCTTTGTTTCTGCTGCTTTTCACAAGTGTCATCTTGTCCTCTAATAGCTCTCACAGCTCTTCTGTGATTCTATTCCAGCCTTGAGAACCAGCATGGTTCCACAATAGCCCTAGGCAGGATCACAGGCCCTTTTTCTCCTCCCCAGTGTACTTGTCATGATATAACGCTAACCCATTCATCTATAGCATCATGCTGTGTGGTTGTTGGTAGTTTTCTCACTGAACCTTACTCAGATAACGAGTTGCCCCTGGGATTCTGATGAAAGTGTTGTGCTATTTAGGTGCTTTGTTACTTGGGTGCAGATGCCTTAATAGGTCATGTGAAGACACATGTTTGAGGAAGTGAAAAAACTGTGAAGAGAGTCTCCTTCTCCTCAAATATAAAATGAGGATTAGTGGAATTGGTGAAATACTTAGATTTGTGGGTAAGTATTACACTATGCTATCCCAAGGCTCTGTAAATTTCTTTCTCTCTTTTGAACCTCATACCACAAGAAATTTTTTTCAGAAAAGAACCTTTAAAAAAAAATATCCAAACACTCACCTTAGTGTAACTTAACCAATGGTTTTGTGCATTTAAAACTACTAAATCTCTGTTAACATCTCCATTAAAAATGAATGAAATAATGATGCGGATGAAGCTAAACCAAAGCACACAATTAATTAGATGTCATTTGCTATTGTGATGGATTCCTGGAGCTCTGTGGGCACTGACCAAAGATACATTTGCTTTTCTCATACAGGGTAATTGGATTACTAGGTAGTATGAGTCTTTAATCTTTGCTGATAGAGTGAGATAAATGTCTGCTAAATACACTGAGCAAACAAGAGTAGCTTAAGAAAAGAAATTAACAAAAAGGTGTCATGGATATAGAGGCTTACATGATATTTTTGCTGCTGATAGAGAGGAAAAAGCTGTTCTATTGTCATTTGGCTGCTAAAACATACTGTGACAACAGGGTTAGCAGCTTCTCAGGGCACTTCAATTGTATTTTCTGTATGCACTGAATTTTGAAATGGAGTGTCTTCTTTACTTGTCTCCATAAGTGTCTTTGCTTTTCAGGAAAGGAGTGTCTGAAAGTACTTGGAATTTTTTTTGAAAAGGAACTCTGATATATAGGTTTGAAAAATTAAGGTGTTGGTAGTCATTTCTAGGGTTTAAAATGGCCATCAGCTTTTCATCCTGTTATCAGGGGTGACAATACAGTGTTCACTGTGGTATTTTGAGGTGAGTAGGCATATCTGGGTTATTCTATAAAGCACTGGAATACAAAAAGAAATATGAGAAAAATAAAATGACTTTACAAATCTGGTAATTCATCCTACCAGTCACCACCCCAGAATAACCAACGCCGCTCATCTGTGACTAGTCATATACCTGCATTCAAGCAAAAAAAAGAGCACAAAAATGGAGAAAAGACTATGGGCTGTGCTGTCTGTTGGGTGAAAATAAATAAATTGGAGTTATCCTGGTTTGAGATGGAAAACAATGTCTTGTGAGAGACCTTTCCTTCCAACTTGTAATTTATGCCCTGCTTGAGTACTGAGTCAGAACCTGATCTCTTGTGAATACCTGAGGAGCACAGAAGTAAGCACAGACATAACTCCCCATTGTAGAAAACAGATGCTGAAATCCAAGTGGCTCTTCAGAGCTCCAGCGTCTTCCTTCATAGCCAGAGAAGGGGACCTTCAGAGAGGCAACACGCAGCCACCCTCTGTCCACCTTCCCTTAAAAGCCATTTGAGCTGAGTGTATGACTCATCTGTCATGACTGGAAACCTGGCCCTTCAAGGAGCAAGACTGGAGGACTTACTTCTGCCAGTGACCAGAACACCTACAGAGCTATCATTGTCCTGTTTTGAATGAGCTCAGGAGTTGCCCACATCCTAGGGGGTCAGATCACTGTCGGTTATAAATTCACGAGGGGTTGTCAAATCCACATGTTAAAGCTTAGTTTCATTTTAGGAAGGCCACCAATGAAGACCTAAAAACCAGACCAGACTCTAGAGACTAACTTCTCCTCTTTCTGGATCATTTTATGGCTGCAGAATCCTGGGAAACATGCAAATATATCCCAAATTGTTTCATAAATGCCAGAGAGGTCAATCTTCTCTTCTTGCTGTTTCATGAGGAAGTGATTGATGCTTGGCAGTTCTGTATAATAATAAAATATACCAAAGTTTATGGTCAATAAATTTATGTAATAAAAAATGCATCCCAATGCTATTATAGTTCATACTTCCACTTCAACAACTTTGCAGGCTAAGATAATGTAAGCTTTGGTCATGCATTTTTCCTTTTCAACGAGCAAAGACTTTGAAATTTCTTTTAAGCTAATGCATGTTAAGGTTAGTCTCTCCTTCAAGTAGTGATTTCCACTGGAGTTAAAACTGTGATTTTAATTTTCTGACTCCTTGCAAAATTTTGTGGTCTAGGACTTTAAGTGAGTGGCAAATACTCTTATGTTGGGTTTTTTTCTGGACACTTCGGAAAACATCTGTACTGTTTTAGTGAAGTACCCCACAACAGTGGCCTTCTGATTAAGTATCTTTTAATGAAATGTTTTGACATCTATAATCTAACACAAAGTGCAGTGTAATCATTGGATAAGTCTTCACTGCCTCTACCAATATTTGAATAAAATTTTCAGGTAAGAAGATGATATAAGCACTCATCTTTCTTCAAGGCAAAGAGTTTGTATGGTGTTTGGTTTTCTTTGTTCTTTTGTCTTATTTTTGTTTTGCCTTTGCTGGCAGATTCTCTTTATTGTGCAACTTTGGATTCAGAAAGCAACAGTAAGTGGAGCTGATAGAGGAAAGGACTCAGTCCTAATTCCAGTGAAGTGGTGATGTGGGTTTGTGTTTAGAACTGTGCAGGCTCCTAATTGTTCATACGAGGAATGTAAATAAAGGCAGGAGACAAGGTTAATGTGATTTTTCAGTCACAGAAATCCCAAATTCTCCTAGAGCAAGATTTCAGCTAGCTTTAGAAATTAGCTTTAAAAGTTTTAAAGAGCTTTTTTTTTTTTCCTTTTAAATCATAATATCAGGGTTTTTTTTGAGACTTTTGGCTCTGTTAGTCAACATTTTGTCTTTGCTAATTTCCATGCAACTGTGATAGGCAACAATTCAGTTGCCAGAACATAAATACAGAGATAGGGACATAACCAAGCTCCAGGCAAAACTGCAGAATAGAAGTAAGTTATTCTTCAAGTCTTGTCTTGTGCCATACCTGCTAGCCTCATCTGAGGTACCTTAAGGAGTGTGCAATAGCAAGAACTCTGACTTTGCTTGACAATGGATTTATCTCGCCAGGTTGAGTTTGACTCAGGGCTTAATTATCTAGGTTCCTCCTGAAAGACAACAATATTGAGAAAACAACTTCTCTCATTACCCTAAGAAAGGAGTCCGCAAAACTGGAAATCATGTGAAAACCTACCTCTTTTCTTTCCTCTCAAGCTGGCTTTATGAGATGAAAATTATGGCTTAACACATTTCCTTTCTGTTTTTGCTAAAACTTTAAATATTTTTTCTTCAAACGGTTGTGTCAGGAGATGACCAGTGTACTCTGCTTCTTCCTAGGGCCTTCTTTCTCATTTCTGGTGTCCTCATGCACACTGATGGCATATGATGTACCTTTTTCTACTGGAAAAACGTTGAATCACCTTTCTATACCTGTCCAGTCCTGCAAAATAGCTCATATCTCTAAATTCTGTCTTTTCCTTCTCACACCGTAAAGTCCATGGAAATACTTTGTACATTCAGGCAGACCTTCAGGCTCACTGCAGCTCTGGCACCCCAACTCAGAACCTGTTAACAGCTGCTGTCCGTCTTCTGAACTGTCACACAACACACACCTGCAGGGAAAATTGACGCCTCCAAATTCATCCAAGAATTCTAGGGATTAATTTAGGCACAAATATCTAGTTCATAAGTAGTCCTTAGTGTTCATGTACAAAAATACTCCAGTAGAATTGGAGCTTTTGAGGAATTAATTTAAAAGAAGAAAACATGGCAATTGTTGCCCAAAAGGAGACTGCACAGGGGAGAAAATACATGGTCACTTGCAGGCTGTAATCTGCTAAAACCCAGAGGGTTCTTTTAAGTTTGTAGTTTCCTTGAACTGTGTTTGTTTATTCCCATATAACATGTTTTTGTCTGGAAGATATTTTGTGCCTCGAATAAAAAACATACAGCTTTGCACAAAGCACTCTCTATTTTAAACTTATATCAACCATTTATGAAGTTATTGTGGAAACTGAATACATAGAAATTTGAAGAATCTAGATTTTAAGGACAGGCTTTTCTCTTTTACTGAGGAGGTTGAGTATCTATCTCTTTTCCTTATAAAACTCGCATATTGCCAATAAAAGAGTCTTGGGGGCTCTTTCCAGCAGATAGCAAAGACAAGATGACTTTTATATCCCTGGGCTTAAAGCTACTCGTGACCTTGTTCCCATGAATTGTTACTTTTAGATAAAGAAATTTGGCTTAAATTAGAAGTATTTTTCTTTCTTTGGATCCTCTCTTTTCTTCATTTTTTCTATTATAGTTGAACTGAATATTGCTACAGAAACAGAATCCCACTGTGACTCACTATAAACACGCGATAAGCTACGTTTTCTGTGCTGAAAAAGCAAGTAGGCTAAATAGATGAATGGATGAAGAGGAGAAGCAATGAGAAATCAGCCACTTTGTGAGTGCTGAGAACCTGAAGTTCAGAGCTTGTTCAAGGTCACTCAGGATTTGTGCACCAGAGATAAAATTTAACCAGGCTTTCTGAATGTGAAGCCGGCATTGCAATCTCTAAAATATCTCTTCTTTCAGAAGTTCACAGTCACTTGACATTTGTGTTAATGCCTGGCACTCGACTTCAGCATTTCGGCTTTGATAAGGCCATACTGGCTTCACTTGAGATGAAGAGTTTGGTGATGTGGATTTGTTATTTTATTTTTTTAAAAAATGAAGGGGACTAGTTCTTGTGAAGGCTCCTCCAACATGAAAAGAGCTTATCAACTCACTTTCACTGAATTTGTAACTGAGATTATCTGAGTAAAATCTTATTTTAAGGAGGCAAGTGAGGTGTCCTGCCTTTTGAGCATGAATAGTTTAGGGAAATAATTGTCAACACAAATCAGGGGTGTTTCTATACATTTTTCAGAATTATTTGCCTGATTTCAGATTTATTTATTTTTATTTCTATGCTAGAAATCAACTGGCCTTATGCCAATATCTGGCATGTACTAATTCTGGAGAATTCAGTTTGAAGAGCATGGGACTTTTCAGGTGTTAAGAGAAAGTAACAGATCACGGTGGGCTCATCTAGCTTGAAGGTGTGTGCTGTTATTGTTACTGCTATTATTTCCACCAGTGGGGTCTGAGCATTTTCAGATAATTTGGGGATCGACTTCTATTTTGATACATGGAATATACCATCAAAGTTTTTGGAGGAGCTCTTTCTTTTCATGGTCTTAATATCTTTCCCATGTGCTACCGAGCCCTTTAGGGGAGAGAAAGAAAAGCAGAGATAAGGCTGTGCCTACAAGACATACTGTTTGTGCAGTTATCACTGCTGGGTAAAGTTACTGGAAGAGGCCACCTTGTGGAAGCCAATAACACAACTGCACATTTCGGCAAACCACTGGCTCATAAGCTGAAGCATTTTTTGGGTTTGAGACTGATTATTAGCTATTACTGACTAAGCAAGGGGGAAAGAGCCCCTGTTTTTGAAACTTCACTCAGTGCAGCTTCACAGGCTGATACACAGATTGTTAAATTGTAAAATACATAAATTGGAGCATTTAACCTAATAGAGGCAAAGAGCTTTGCAATTTCAATATTTTCTAGAATATGTCTTTCTCTCTTTCTCTCCTTTCCCTTTTCTTGTATCTAACAGCTAATTCCACAGTAAATACTGTGAATCTGTTTGTTATAATAGATTTCAGAAAGGCAGCCATGACTCTCCAGGTTTCCCATTTGTTACTTGTTTTTCTAATAGTGTTTGCCTCTGCTTCTTTTCAAAAGCTCTCACTGCTGCCAGTTGCCTGTTTGAAGTAAATTCAGAAAACTATTATTATTATTTTTAACTATGTATTCAGTCACTTCCCTGTTTTTATAAAACAAAGGAAAAGTTTGGGACAAGTATCTATAAGCAAAGAATAGCTGCCAGGTACCAAAATGACATTTAAAGGAAGCCAATAACAAGTCCTGAGAACATACAGCTCCTGGCAATATACGTATGTACCTAATATGTGGAGGCAGGATATGGTATAGACTGATAATCTGCGATGTAGAGTGCTCCCACATGTTTCAGATGAATGTGTGTTTCATACACCTCTTGTTTTCCCATGGAGTTTTCCTTATGTAATCATTTTGATACATCATATGTGTGTGTGACCAGTGGTCAGGGTTTGGCTTGAGTAGGACAAAGCTAGAGAAGGCAAACAGTTTCTAGGACAACATAATAACAGTTTAATTGGTTAAGGAATGGATTGTCATGTTTGTGTTTGCGTTCTTTGTCAAAATAGAAATGTAAAACACCCATAATCTTACAAAACGGTGCTAGACTGTTTTCAGAACCTAAAAACACAGAAACGTGGCACAAAACATATTAGCAATGTTGATGCATGTTTTTCTGCCTGAAAATATAGATTAAAATGAGAATTCTTGTTAAAAATACATAATCCTATGCAAAACAATTAAAATATTTTTTACACATTTGAAGTCATCAAATAGGATAGAAGAGAGGGACCTGATTTTTACTTTAGAGGATATAAGCTTAGTGGTTTTCCCATTTAGGGAGCCAGAAAGAAATGTTTTTAAAGTACCTAAGTGAGGGTTGAGTGGTTACATGACATCTAATACATTAAAGGGGTGACAGTCTGTCTCTTGAGTGATTCCTTGCAGTCACCCATATTGGGATCCTGGTGACAGTGGTGTAAGGAATTTTTTTGAGTCTTTCTCCTGCCTGGCAGAACCAAGAAAAACAGACCAGTAATATAGTATAGCTTTGAAAAAAAAAATAAAATCCATCAAAAGATGCAGTAATAGCAAATTGTGCCTCATCAATGTGTAGATAGGATCAGGAATTTCTAGTGTGAAAACATCCTGTGTTAACATGGCTTGTAAATCAGTGTGGTCTCAATAAAAGCAGTGGTGGGTAAGCTAGTGTTAATGTCAGATTTATGTTAACATGCTCTAAGGAAATCAATACAAGATAACACTGTTTGCATAGGGTAAATGGATTTCTGGCATGCTTGCTGCTTTTGATTATCCAAACTTGGGTATGCAGAGCTGTGAACAGCAATGTACAAACCAGAGGGTAGTTCTGTGGAGAGAAACTAACGTATTTCAATAGAACATCAGAAAGATGTTAGAGATGATTTTCCCTGTTGGGAAAATTTTGGCACGGGGCTGCCCTTTGCAATAGTTTATTCATTTGGTCTGAATCTTACTCACTTGAACATCAAATTATTCCTAGGCCAGGAAAGCATAAACTGAATTCTTTGTATGGAGGAGGGAGTATGTGGGAAATCTTAGACGCAACAGGAATAAACAATTATTAGAACCTATTCTCAAGGGAAAGAATGCACATAAAGACACTCAAAATGATCCTTTCCTTGCCATGCTGTTACATCTGAAAGGCCGTATGCAAATCTAGTCAGAAATAGTATTTGATCCCAATTGGACTGATTTTAAACGTTTTTTGAAATCCCAATCTGTTCTCTCATCAGTGGCTGAAATTTTCATTAGCTGTAAGCTTTTAATAAAAGGATGGGAGAATTTGCATCTCTGCAGCTCTGAGTTTTTGCTCCTGTACTGCATGGTACTACTGGTTTTATACCTTTAATATCCAGTTGCTTGTTTAGAGTAACTTACTCCTAGGAGAGCTGTTTGTATGCTTGATCTCTCATCCCTTAATGAAACATGGATCGTTTACAGCTAATGAAGCTCAAAGCAGCCCATTTTAATTTGAGGCTATTCTTCTTGGTCCAAACCAAAATCTATAAACTGTAAAGAGCATAAGTGGGGCCAAACTGAAAGCCTGAGGTTGTTCAGTCCTAAGTTCCCTCTCTTGCCCTCATACCACTAGAAGTTATTTCTTTTTGTAATGAACGAAGGATGTGATGTTCCCAATGGGACAGGGCTGTGGGGAAGCAGAGAGATTTTGCCAGCCTTTGGCTGCTGCTGCTGCACCTGGTGTGGTGGACTGAGGCTTTGGACTCTGAGCAATGTTGTTGTACCCTAGAGACAGGGCATGCCAAGCTTTAAAATACCAGTTCTCATTTTTCAAGAGTGTAAGCTGCCTTTCTCACATCCCCAAGTGTGGAGATGTCTCCAGTATGAGAACTGCTAGGTTGCATCTGATCCTTTTGATCTGTTTGAGAACAGTTTCATTAAAGCAAAACCTTAATCAGTGAGAAAGATACTGAACCACTTCACCAAAGAGAATATTTCTTTCTATGCCTCATACCCTGAAAGAACAAGTTAGTTTTCATACAGTGAACTGGTAGGATGTGTTTCCCCTTAGAAGAATCCATCTTCCAAGTTCACAAGATGCACAATGTCTTTTTCTCCAACAGGAGACTTCTACATATATTCTTCCTTACGTAAGAAAGTAAGGGGAAAAACCATAACATCTTGCTCTTTGCTACAGCTTCACTCCAAACACAACACTCTCTGTAACATTTACTTATAATCATGTAATATCTGGTTCCTGCACCACAGGATGGGAGACTGATAAATAATAAATCTACAAAGAACTCCACACTCCCCTCCCTTACAAGAACAGCCTGTGTGCTCTTTTTTGGTTGATATAATATTTCTTCTTTACTTAATTCAGAAGCACATATTTTTCCTTCCATCTTTCATTTTCCTGCATTAAGTTAGTGGTTCAGTGTGGATTCAGTTGATAATGACTAATTTCCATCCTATGCATGCTCAAGAGGAACCTATTCTCACAGTATTTCCCTCTAAAATAATATAATTTTAAAAGAGGAGGGAGTTTAGGGGAGCAAAATTTTCATGTGAAAACAAAAACCTGGTAGAACTGCAATGGAAACATGGGATGTGCTGAAAATACTTGTATTTAAGTAGTTTCCTGGGTATGAAAGCACTTTTCTTGTACGGGATGACTGCATTTATACATCCCCTTTTGACTGCCCCAGCAGCTGAAGATGTTACTGTCACCGGCTAGTTGGTGTCATGACCCATTTGGAGATTAAACTTCTACTGGCTTAACTGGCTGTCTGAATTCCTGCCAACTGGATTCAGTTTACTTCTTAGGAAGGTAGAAAAGGATGAGTAAACACAGAATCTTGTTCTCTACTTCCTTGTGAGGGAATAGAGGCAGAGACAGCAAGTACATTGCTCTAAGTCCTGTTACACATCGATGGCAGAGTCAAAAATTGGTCCCAAATCTAGTTTTTGATATTCACACTTGTGATACACGCATTCCGCTACTAGGCTTATTTTTTTTTTCAAAATAGCCCATAAATACTCCCTGAATGGCTAAATTTATCCTTTGAAACAACAAAAACAAAACCAAAAAAAGCAATAAGCTCTCAGAGATGACTGCAGACCACAAAACCCCCTCTGACACTTGGAAGTGTATCTCTTCCTAGTGACTCTGTCTTTGTAGGGAGGAAGATGTGGTCTTTATAAGTGAAATGAATCTGAAAGTTTGCACTAAAATTCAACCTAGTCCTGATAATGGCTTATCTGTGAGGTAGAGCCAAGCCTTGCACCATATTTATGTACTTACATCATTTGTGTGATGTCACTGTACCCTTAATAGTAATACAGAATTAACAAAATATTAAAGGCTCTTAGCAACTGTCCTTTTTTCAAGGTATTGCAAGTGAATTGAAATACAGGCTGGTATTAAAACAACAAGGTCCTACCAGTCCTCATATCCACAGCTAAAAATCCCTTGGCTCTTTATTCTTATGAAGCATCTGATCACCACATTCACATGCACCCAATCATGGTGAACACTTAGTGTTTTGCAGAAAATCCTGCTTTCTGTTCCACCATGGGGTATGTTAGATGGTGATCTGTCTTTTTTTTTTCTCATTTTTGTCAGCTGGCATACATCCTCCCTCACCAATGAACAATTTTTTATAATAGTAAGGCACTCCTTACAATAATTTACTTGCAAGAGAATGGAAATAGTGTGTGGTCACAAAAAGCACAATGTTATACAAAGCAAAATATCAGAGGGGAAAAAGAACCTTATCAAAGCAAAGGCAAAGCAAAGAAAATGAGAATGTATGTTAAAGATAAATGTTATGTCACAACCTTAAAAAACTCCAACTGGGATTCTGCTATTCAGAATAGCCCTTGGAAATCATTTTCAAAGGTAAACTGCATGCAAAAAAGGAACAAAATAAAATTTGATCACCAACGCATTTGCAAGCATATTTGTGGGAGCCACCAGAAGGCCCTGTAGAGATGACCTGAAAGGGTAAAGAAATAGTTTAGCTTTCCAACCAAGCTACTGGGAGTGAATGTTCTGTAAACATTTGAATATCAAAGGAGGCCTTATAAAACCAAAGCTCTACTTCACAGGAGCAAATTTAATGAACATACACCAGAAAAAATAAATTACAGGGCTAGAATACATTGCTTGGTGAGATCACACCATTTTGAGGCCTGTCATTTTCCAAGGACTTTTTTGCACAGGTCAAGGAGCAAGCTCTGATATAAACCTCGTGGTATGAGCAGTAGGACAACAGAAAGAAGCTGAGGTTCAGAAAGGACCTAGATTAATGTGTAGTATCTGAGAATGCACCTGGAGCCTGCTGCTGCTAGAAAAACAGTAGATGCTTGGTATGCAGTAATCCTTTCACCAGGTTTAATGAAGCTTTGTTTCACACATACTCCCTCCTGGCTTATAATTTCTTATTACTCTGTCCTTGCTGAATCGCTTGTTGTTGATGAAACAGAAATACTGTGATACCTGAAAGCTGTGTTGAAATCTGAGCTTGGTTTTTGATGCATCGTTTCAGGTGGACAGAATTACAGAGAAGTCTTTAAAAACAGTCAAACAGTCTTATGGATAGGAACCTTGAGTGCAACATTTCAAATTTGGTGAAGGGGAAATTACATTCCCATCAGTTCCGCACTACAAAGTCCCATGCATCAACAACTTCCATTTACCTCCTATAAATTAAATGTGAAAGCACAAGGGGAAAAAAATAGAACTTATTAATTCCACATTTTTTCTTTTCTCCTGTCTGGAATTCCTTTCAAAGCACTAGGACTTCTTCCAACCTCTTGGAGTTTGTCGTTGTAAAAGAGAACTTCAGATACATTCATTTTGGGATAAGCAGAGAAACTCTGGTACCGTGACTACTTTGTTCAAGGTTTCTGCTCATCTTACTGGGAGACACTAGCAAAACAAGCTTTTTTTTTATGTCAAAAATACAAATGCGTTCAATGAAGGGTTAGGCAAATTCATGTCTCTTAATAGTAGCATAATCATTACTTCCAACTCCAGATGTCTCTGTACCACTAATTATAATAAATCAGGAAACTGTACCAAGGAAAAAATTGCTCTCAAGATGTCCTTATTATTATATTCCTTAATTAGCTCCAGACCTCCACTGGAGCTGGAAGGCTGAATTTGGTGGGCTCCACTCCACCTGAGAGCAATGTTTACGTCCACCATACATGTAAAATCTTTGCAAGAAACAGTCTGGTTTTGATATAAACAGACTGACATGGACAGGAACAATGTAATTAAGCAGAAAATGTAGGATCAAAATCAAAAATCTGATAGATGGTAAAGATGAAAAAGAGATATGTCACTATAGATTCATGGACAGCAATGAAAATATGCTGATTTACACAAACTGTAGTCTTTACTAAGGTAACAATATAAAAATATCACTGGGAGTATAATAAATTTTCCTTCCTAGGCACAATGGAATATAGCCAGACATTGCTGAGAGTTGTATGTGCTTACCCCAGGGTCTAATTTGACACAATAGGTATAAGCTTCATGTGGTTTAGCAAATGATTTATATTGGAATTATAGACAGCTGACAGCAGTGATCTCCCCATAAAACCATACTGGTGAGGTATAGGAAGAGAAGCGAGTGGCATCTTAGATGGCATGACCTTCCAAGTCAATACAATGTGTTGTCTCAGTCCATCTTCATGGGCAAAGGACACAGAAGAAATGTATGACTGGAACCATAAAGGTCCTCAGATCAGGAGCCATCAAGTTATTTTGTCTTGTGATGATTTCTTCCTCTATGGATGGTGTTGGAAGGGATAATTATTTAGGGGTCATCAGATGGAGTGTTGTCCCTGGCAGAGGGGTCGGTGTGCTTCCAGTCTGGCTCCTGTTTTCCTGCAACTATAACAGGAATGGCTTTGTCTTTAGGTTAGCAGCTTGAGAAGGCAAGGTGGGGAAAATCTACTACTCTAAATAAAACTGATGCAAACTGGAATCGCTATTGTTTCCCTTGGAATATCTGGGAATGAACCACCTGAGCTGAGTTATTTGGTCATGCCATCTACTCTGACATAATTTAGGGGTGATAACAACTTGAGAAAATCCAGAGAAGCAGCTCTGGCCCAGGAGAAAGTAACGAAAAAGGAGTGTGCCAGAGATTGGCTCTGTTTGCAAGCAAGAGTATTGACTTGGAAAAAAGGCTGCTTTTCATATTTTAAATTAATCAAATATGAAAGTATTTTTTAAAGACAATTATTCAGAAATAATAATTTTTCAAAGTTGACTCTTTCAAATAATACTTCATAAAACAAAATATGTCTGGCATTTGGCCATGGACAGAGACAGTTCTATGGTTTAGTTGGACTGTGTGTCACTGGATTAGTAACTCTCTCTGTGTTCTTTGCCTTTGAGTGTAGCAACCAGGGCAAGACTGGTGACTGAACTAGCCCCCAGAACTACAGAGAAGACACAAATGTGATCTGGAGAACTGTAGCTGGAGTGTGCATATGAACAGAGCAGAGAGGGAATTAAAGGCAATTTCATTTACAGACAAAACGTATATGCAATTGCATGTAAATATAATTGTTATTAATACCAGAAGGAAGGGAAGGAAAGAATATATGTTGAAAACACTTCCAGTCATTAAAGCATGCATTGTAATAGATAGTAGTGCTGTAGTTGACATACTGTGAATTTCTTATGTTATACCTATGAAACAATTTGAGATCACCCATCTGCTTCTGTTCTGCAAGCTGGCTGCTCCTTGTGAAAGAAATTGCTTTGCGTATCCCATCAGGAAATATATCTCTCTTTTGCATGTGGAGTTTGTCTAAATGTCTCAACAATGATATTTGCTAAAGACATTCTCATATATGATTCTTCTCTCTCCATCTACTCTATAAAACATGACATTTTCCATGCCAAATGATGTCTCCCTAAGGCTCAATTGTTAAAGCTTTAGGGAGGGGCATGAAGAGGGGGAAGTATAACTGTTATTACATATAGAGTTGGGGTTTTTTTCTAACAATGAGAAACCAAGTCTTTTCACCACAGTGAGACAGGCAGCAAGACCAGCAACTTCTGCATAAATTCGCCCTAAATGAAATTCTGCAGGATGACAGCAATGTGTGATTCCAGTCTCTGTTTATAGGGAGAAAAAGACTGAAACCTAGGCCAAGCTAGAATGATTCTAAAAGCACTATTTGTACATCATTTATTTCTGTAAAAGTGGGCTACAAAGCCTCAATAGTTTGCATGTACAAGATGTTCAATGCTGACTAGGTCTGCAGACATTGCGAGGACTTCTGTCATGCAGTAATCCTAGAGAGCTTGACCCTTCTGCATGTTCTGGAGGATGTCAATTGATACTGAGTCAATATGACAAAAAGATCAGAAGAAATTTATGGAGTGGATTAGAGGTGTTAGTTTCCCAGGACAGACTGTTACAATACATGGCAACACTGCATGCTTGCCTGATAAAGGAAATAGCTGAAAGCAATGTGCCCAGGAGTTGTTTTGCCTAAGATCTCTTGCACTTCTGGTCATATAGAGGTAGGTCAAATCCAAAATGCAGATGGGAAGTCACAAATTCAAGGACAGTTATAAAACATTTAAGGAATTAGCACACCAAACATGTTTTGGTGGATGCAGTTTTTAATCACTTTTCTCATGTGAAGGATTATTTTGTCATTGTGGGTGTGAGATGCATTATGTGAATAAAAGTTGGCATGGGGGTGGAGATGGGAGTGAGAAGAGAGGGGAGCAGAAATAATAATGCTATATGAGGAATTTCTCCCTGAAAAGAAGCTTCCAAATCTCTCTTTAATCTTAGCCTCTCCCCTGTGTAACTTACTGCAAAGCCTCGCCTCCTCTTCCTCCTTCCCTTTCTCACTGATCTCGTGTGCTGAGAAAATGAGCAAGTTCAGGAAAAAAGGCTAGGACTCTGCAAGACCCAGCTAAACACTTTGACAGTACTCACATTGCTCGCTTATCGTTCCCAGTATCACTACAGCCAATGTTCATGTAGTGTTCATTGAGGAAGCATGTAGTCAGCGGGGAAAAACTACATTCTTTCATGTTTCTGATTAAAAATGTGAAGTGAAGTAAGGACTGCCCTGTCTGTGCAGTTTTTCTTGGCTTGAGTGACTATCAGCTGAGAGTTTGTGGTTTTGAACAGGGACCTCAGGGTGCTTTTAGTGTTCTTTTCAAAAGTTATTGTGTTGATGAGCATTTCTCAGCAGTTCGTGTAATGCAAATAGAAAAACCTAGAGAATATCGTAAAGATTGAGTTTCAAAGTGTGGGAATTTTACTGTGGGTGCAGCTGTTTGTCCCCTAAATGCATGGGAAGAGGTTATGTTTGTAAAAAGTTTTAAGTTAGTGCGACTACACTGTAACCAGTATCTAAATAAACAGTTTCACTGAAATTAAGGCCAACAGCCTTGTGACAGGACTGGACCTACCAGGTCCCTTGGGATCATGGCATGGTATTCCCTGTGTGACGCTGCAGTGCAGGTCATGAAGCAAATCTGAAGTAAACCAAAAGCAGCGAGACCATTGGAAGCCAGCAAAAAGACTGAAAAAACATATAACTTGAGTACTTTTTTCATTTTTTTAAAGAAGAATCATTCTCCCCATGCCTTTTTTTTTTTTTTCCTCACAAGCTAAACTGCCTACGGTCAATTCTGTATTTGCACTTGTTAATTCTAATTTGGTTGTCATTCCACTCTGTTTGCTTCAGCAACTTTAACTTCATTTTAATGTTAGCTGATCTTCAAGTCAAGATTTTCTTGAAATAAATGATATTTGGAAATCTGAGGTATCTTTAAACATCTGAGCCCAATTATTGTTTCCAGAGTCATGGGAGAAGTTTGAATTACATTAGGGAATTGAATGTAGGTCTTTCTGGTCTGCCCCGAATTCCCTACCCCATAAAAAAACAAGGGTAGCAACAAGGCTGAAAAAAAGAATCTCTCCATGAAGCTTGGTCTGACTTTCCATTTTCTTCTTTCTCCTCTTACCTTATCTTTAAGTGCTAGCAAGGACCAGTTTCTTTTTACAACAGCAGTGTCCTACAAATATCTTCCTATCTAAGGTCATCACTATTCTAATTAGAACAGAGGTTTTAATTTCTATTTGCTTTTCTGCTGTATTTTCCATCTTATCAAACCTATTTATATTCATTCTCTTTCCCACTTAATCACATTCTTTTTCTACTCTGCTAATGGTGTGTTTGTTAACTGTAAAGAGTGGAAAAATATTTTTTATAAAAAAATACTTTAAAAATGGGGAGAAGTACAGGACTGATAATCTTCCTCTATTATCTTGGTTTCAATTTCAACACCAAATGTAATGCATATTGCAAATATTTTTCATTTTGATTTGTGATGTAGAAGCTTTTGGAAGTGTTTGATGGGTGAGGTGCTCCACATACGTTTAATAAAGGTCCTAAATTGCTAACACTCTCAAAAAAACAAGACAGAGGCAGGAGGCAAAGGAGAGTCTAAAGACATGAATAAAACTAGATAATGCCATGTACTATGCCAGTAGTCAGGAAATACAACAATTAAGCCTGCTAACTACCAAACCAGCTTACTGGCAGATGATGTTTGGTGCTGTCATGCAACTGGGGTAAGACAGTGGCCATCCTTTGCCTTGTTAGAAAAACCCATAGTGGAACAAGCAGTAGAACTATTCTCCCATATCTTGTGCACTAGAAGAGAAAAGTATGCTTATACAGTAGCAGTTTTTACTGTTCTTACACTTTCCCACTCTCAGCTAAAGATATTAATGTTATTCTCAGTATTTATTTATAAAGAAAATTTATTCTGGTTGGGGTGTGACATTTATGCTGATTTTACCACAGCCTTTTCACTGCCTGTGTCTTTTATTATACCTCTATTTCTTTCATTGCCTGCTGTTCAACCCCTCTTAGAACTGAAATATTTTACCAAGCTGACCATCTGATGAAATATTTTTTCTGCTAGGTTCAGAATATATTTACGAAGTAGCATTGGAGGAGTGAAGGCATATAACATTTTCAGACAGCATGTCACGGTATAAGGGTAATAGAGGCTTATGGGAGATATAAGAGAACAGAAGGAATCACTTCCTTGGGGTGATTAAGTAGATTTTATTTACAGCACAAACTGGGCACATGCAAGCTATGTATCCATTAAACACAACATTGCTTTAGCTTTCAGGCAGCTGGACATGAATAATTTGGTATTAATTTTCACTTAGCATATAAATGTTAGTTCAAATAAATGTTTAGGTTATATCAAGCATGTTTAAGTTAAAAAAGGGAGTATGAAAATCAGGGATGTTGCAATTATCACTAGAGAAACCATTGTGAGGACAATAAAATGAAAATGCAAAGTCAAAATCCCAAACAAGCAAACCATTTAACAGGAAGTAGTGCAAAGCTGAACCATACAGACTATTTAAACTCTGTTATCTAGATTTTCTTCGTAATTCTTTCACATCATCACAGGAACTAATGAGAAATGGGAGAAGTTAGTTTTTTTGCCTGTGTCTTGCTTCTCCCTTCATCCTCAGTCTTGCTTCCCAGCAAAGCTACCTCTGTTCCTTGCTGCTGTCACCCTTTGCAGGACAAGGGCAATATTTGGGGTTCACCTTTTCAGTGGGAGAAGTATTTGGTGATGTGTGCAGAGCAGCCTAAGGAGGAACATATGCCAAAGGGTCTGATGGAGGTCCCAGGAAATGCCAAGAGGCTGAGATCACTCCTGGATCTGGCACAGAAACTGCTACTTGGAGTAAATGGGAGAAATGAATAAAAGCAAAAAAATGAATAAAAGCCAGCTTGTACCCAACCCAGTGAATGGTGAACAGGCATGGTACAATTTGCTCTCCCAGATATATTGGGAGACTCCTTTTTGCCCACTTCAAACTAAAATACACAAGTCCCAGCATGTGATTGTGGCTGTAGAGTGAATTTCCTTGCCTGATGGTAGAAGAGGGGCTAACAAAAACTATTCTCTGGTGGGCTCCAGACCTATGCTGGCTCACGGCATTACCTATGCAATATCCTGTTGTCGTCACGCTGAGCTGCTGCTCTCCATAAGGTCCAGATCCTGTGACCAACAGCACTGGGATCCTGCCGTTGCTTGTGCATGCATAAATCATGTTCATTTCTTGAGAGTGCAAACACATAAACATGAAGCAGGCTGTTTTTTGTATTTTTTACTCAACACCATGTGCTTTGCACGTATCCCCCCCTCACCCTTTCGCCATCACTTTCACAGAAACAAAAATCTTGATGCTAAAATGTAGGAGATAAAAACATCGCTGGCTTTACAGGTTTCAATTAAACACATATATTAACACTACCTTTGTGTGCTTACTTATAAATACAATTTATTCTTTTCTGGAAGTCATTCATGCAGTGGCTGCTGCTGTGAAAGTGCTTTCCTTGACTGCATATTTTATTATTTGCATATTTCTTTAGCTACTTTCCATTTGTCCTACCTTAGAAATAAAATATTTCATTGAAATGTCTGTCTGATAAAATATTCCCCTTTAGACATATATTTATTGAAAGAGTATTTGAAAACTAAATTTGTATAATATTTAAGGTAGAATGTGATACCAGCAGCAATAAATTAGGGGCAGGCTAACCTGCAGGTTTGTAGGCATTCTCTTCCTGCAATAATATACAGTATGTCATTGTTAGTAGTGATACACATACTCCTATAGATCCCAGTTTGAGAAAGACTTATGCACATGATTTGAATAGAGTCAAATGCTGTTATCCACACTGGAAGGTGCTTTAAATATATACTTCAACTGCACAGTAAAGCTTCCCTGGAAAGTCTGGGGGCTCATAAGGCCATGTCCCTATAAGTTCCCAAACTGAAAGAGCAGGAGAGCTTCAGTTAAATACAGAAGTGTCTATTTATCATATGTTAGGATTATATTAATTGAAAATTTAAGCATGGCTTTTAATATAGGTTAGACTGCATTTTGCATTCAGAGTTCAAGCACATCCCAAACCCCTCAGCAGAATTTCCCATCAACCAAGGGGCCAAAGGCAGTTAGCTGTCGGTGCCTATGTTTCAGCTAATGGTGCTGCCAGTGAGTTCTCTTTCCCTTTTGACTGCAGAAGAAAGCCTGAAGCCTCTCTTATTCTGCAGTCACTGCTCAAGCACAAAGGAGCCAACATACACCTGTAGCTGAGGAATTGCTAGCATTTTACTTTACACAGCTCTGCAGCACAGATTCCTGCTCTAATTCTTTCATCCACTCTTAAACTTCTTTCTGTTGTCCCAGCTACATGTCCATCTGGTGCAAACAGGTGTAGCCATGTGGCTTAATTAGTGCAACTTCTACCCTCCCAACATGCTATAATGTGACTTCAGTGTGACGGACTTCAAAATTTATCAACACTCAAAAGTCCAGGATGTGATACACATCAAGAATTATAGAGAACAGAGTACAATGCAAGAATTTACCTCACTAAACGTAACCCACATTAAATTTACAGACAAATGAAGGGGATGAAGTGTAGAGAAGAGCCGTTATCACTGCATTGCTTGTGATCAGAGGTACTGTTGGGGGTATTTTGGCAACTGGGGACTACATGTGTGTTACAATAAGTAAGGAACTCTTCTCTGTCAAGGGTTTGTAAAAAGGCCTTGCAAAAGAGAAGATACGTGTTTTATTTTAGCCCCTTAGTTGACTCGTTATATTGTAAATAAAAACTCTAAAGACCAAGGGAGACAAATTCAGATCGTTTTAAGGGTAAATAACTCACATGCACTGCACTTTTCTAAAATCCTAGTTACGCTGGCAGAGCATGGAATAAGCCTTTTCTCTCTGTACAGAAATCCATTTTCCACAGTGATTTACTCCCTAACCCCCGTAATGTGACCTGAGATAGGCTTTACTAGAGTGTGTGAAGAAGGAACAGAGAGGTTTTGCCTCTCAAAGAAGCCATGTGCCACCTCTTTTCTCCCCAAGGCTCTATTGTCCTTACCAGAAGCAGCAGCTGCCAGTCCCTTTACATGTGAGAACTGTTGTCTTTCATGGACATTTCACTTGAGGTCCCATGGATCTCACCTCCTTTACTCCTTGGTGTGACTGACCAGTGTGATTCCACTCTCTCCAAGAATGGTGTGATGTTGCTCCTTAGTGTTGTGGTTTGAGCTAAATTAGAGTCAGTTTTCTGACTCTTAACTCAGTCTTTTCTAAGTAACTTCATTTTCTGAAAGCTAACTGCATGGTTTTTTAGATAATGTTCTTTCTAGAAGTAATAACACAGAACCCTGGTATGCAGAACAACTAATACTTACACTTATCCCTATAGTAACCAAGGCCATCCTCAAGGTGGCAAAAAACCCTGCACCTGCAGGGAGGGCAGACAGAACAGGTGACCCTAAACGGACCAATGGAGTATACCATCCCATTTAATTTATACTTGGTATATGCTCTCACTCTTTTTGATGGTTGACATCCAGCAAGGACCTCATCTGTCTGTTGCTTCTAATCCTGGATCTGTGCATTCTTGAAATCAGTTCCTTAGTCCAGCTCCCTCCTAGCCATGTATCCATTCCCTTGGGTCTGCACTACAGTATTTGTGGTGTTGTATATTCATCGGGGGGCGGGGTGCAGGTGTGATCTCATATATTTGTAAATGTTTTATGGCTTTCTAATTATTTTCATCATCACTATCGTTATTTCATTAAAACTATAGTTTCCATTTCCAACTTGCAAGTCTTTTTCTTCTCATTTTCCTTTTCCCATCCCTGGGGGAAAGGGAACTAGGAGTAACAGCATGATTTTAGCTGCCAAAAGTAGCCAGATTTGGGCTAAACCATGATGCTTCGCAAAAGTTAATTAGACTGAAGGACAGAGGATTTAAATATCATATTTGTTTGTTACTAATAAGCGTGGACATGGTAGCTCAGGTCTGCATTAGCTCACAGATCCTGCTTTCCCAAATAACTTCATTTTTCTCCATAATGACCTCAATGTATGCTTTTAAAGCTAAATGATAAAGGAACGCTTGATATCATCTGGGGTTTTTTTAATTAAATTTGTTATCTCAACTCATGTAATCTCAGTGAAAGAAGAGCTGGTGAATTAGATCTGTATGCCAGTGGAGCTCCCTTTCTAGAGGTACACCTTGCTCACCGTTCTATACCCCTGTTAAATATGTAATTTCTGACAAATTAATCCTTCCTGTGTGCCAGCATCAGCTGAACAACCTCAACTCTATCAGCCTGTCTTCACAGTAAAGGTGCTCCAGGCCTCTGATCATCTTTGTGGCCTTCTGGACTTGCTCTAGTAGGTCCACGTCCTCCTTATGTTTTGTCCCCTAGAGCTGATCACAGTGCTCCAGGTGGAGTTTCAGAAGAGGAGAACAGAGGGGCAGAATCACCTCCTCTGACCTGCTGATCATGCTTCTTTTGATGCAGCCCAGGATACAGTTGGCTTTCTGGGCTTCAAGTGCACATTGCTGGGTTATGGTGAGCCTCTCATCAACCAACACCCCGCAAGTCATTCTCCTCAGGATTTGTGTCAATCGATCGCGCAGCCTGTATTTGTGCTTGGGATTGCCCCAACCCATGTGCAGGACCTTGCACTTAGCCTTGTTGAACTTCATGAGGTTTGCATGCGCTTACTTCTCAAGCCTGTCAAGGTCCCTCTGGGAGGCATCCCTTCCCTCCGGTGTGTTAACTGCATTACACAGGTTGGTGTCATTGACAAACTTGCAGAGGGTGCACTCAATCTCACTCTCTGTGTCCAACAACACCTGTCCCAACATCGTCCCTTCAGGAACACCACTTGTCACTGGTCTCCTCTTGGATATCAAGCTGTTGACCACAACTCTTTTGAGTGCAACCATCTGACCAATTCCTTATCCACTGAGCTGTCCATCTATCACATCTGTGCCCCTCCAATTTAGAGATAAGGTTGTCATGCAGGACAGTATTTAATGCTTTGCACAAGTCCAGGTGTGTGATGTCAGCTTCTTTCCTAATCCACCAACACTGTAAGACTATTTTAGAAGGCAACCATACTTGTCAGGAGTTATTTGCCCTTAGTGAATCCATGTTGACTATCATCAGTCATCTCCTTATTGTCCATGTTTCTGGTGTGTCTTAGTAATAAAGATCCATGGAAGAGTGAAAAATTATGATTTCTACGATTGATGTAAGTTAGTACTTACAAGGCAGTGTTGGAAGGGCTAGTAGGAATCTAGTAGGAATGTCTCACTGAAACAGATTTTGATCTTTGAAGGAAATTTTAGATAAAAAGCATAGGTTTGAGGCTAGAGGGAGAAAATGGATGCAAAATTCACTAGGTTTTTTCAGTGCCTGTTTTCCAGTGGTCACCCACACTGACCTGGATACCCTGCTTGCTGGCAGGTTACTTACTTCCTTCCCTGTCACTGGGCTCAGGTGCTAAATTACCTGGAGTAGATGGGGACATTGGCCATATTCTGAGCACTTACATTTACACTCTTTTTCACTGTCTCTCAATCATGCCTGTCAAAATGCATCTAGCATTAAACTCAGCGCAATTGGCTCCTCACGGGGTTCAGGTTATGGATTGTGACACAGGCGCAGGTGAGAAGCCTCAGATGTCTACTCTAGTTTGCATTGTTGAAGGGATCTAAAGAATGTCTCCAGCCTGGCTTCCTTCTCATCCTCTTCTGCCCTGGGCATTTTGAATACAAGAAGATTATAGGGATTTGTTGCAAGATGCTTGCTGATACTATTACCTTTTCTGTAGTTCTCATTATTTTCATGAAAGCTGTTTTGTCTTGCAGCCACTGGCAGCAGATCATGGAGAACAGAAGCAGGGGTCCCCTGAAGTGAAACTGACTGTCTTGGAAAGAAATTTTTTAGCAGTGGAATGGTTGGACCACAAATATCTTTAACTATTTAATTTATGTATATCAGTACACTACTTGTGCACTCTATAATGTGGTACCCTTAGTACAGACTGTGGAGCAGCATGGTAGCATGGTAAAGATATTACTAATTATTCATCCCTGTCTTTTCCTTTTTTTTTTCCCCAGTTCTCTTGATAAATCCAACTGAATTATCCCAGACTGAAAACAATGATTGTTTTGATGCCTATCCAGTAATTTATATTTAAAAAGAGAACATTTTACTCTATTTTGTACTAAACCACCCATATACCATCTTTCCTTTATTGCTTTGCCAATCTGCATTTGTCTTTTGTGCAGAAGAATGAAAGAAAGATTAAATATTGAATAGGCATAAGCCGCATCTAATGGGTAAAAATATTCGTTCTTGGCTATACCTGGGCACACTGAAGCCTGGGATACTTACACTGAGGGAGAAAAATCCTGCTGGTGATCCCAATGATGCAGAACACAGTGCAGTGTCTGTAACGACTGATATAAGCAGTAGTATAGTGGAAAGGCATTTCCAGTTCAACTGTTTGTACTCCTTTCTGAAATTTTATAAGACACCCATCATTTAAGATGGCATATTTCTGCAAAACTTTGGAAAAATTCCTTGTACTGCATTTTAAGATACATTTTAATTAATATCTGCTTTTGAAATGAAATAATTTTGTCTTCAAGTAGTGAAAGAGAGAAAAAGAAAAACCACAGACCATAAATGTTTTTACAATGCATTAATATATTCAGCTTTTTCTAACAGAGATTTTGATTATTAAAAATACAAATTGTCTGATTAATTATAAATTATAATTTGATTTATAAGATGGTGTTACATATTAAATAATGCCAGATGGTGCCATGAGGGCATTAGCTCCCTGTAATGGATTCTTGATGACAAGGGAATTAAAAGGGGACGGAGTCTGGAAACCAAATTAAACAAGCAGTGAAAACTCTGCCAGAATAAAAATAGTTCCCAAAGCATTTTTCTCTCTCTTTTTTGAAGTTAACATTAAAAAACACCCCTAAACCACTAATCCTACTTTTTTTTTTGTTATGCTTTCAGCATTTATGATTACAGCATGACTCTAAAGGCAATACAGCATGGATTAAATTTTTGGTAATTTCATGTGCCTTATAAACTTCCTTCAATATGTTTGCATTGGTTAGCAGAAAATGTATTCTTATGTACCAATATTTGAAGAATGTTTCCAGATGTTAGAAAAGCCAGATTTGTTATTATTTCTACTCCTAAGTAAGAAAAATTTCTTTCTCCACCTTAACACTATTGTTTGAGGTATGTCATTTCCCTAAAGGGAAGTTTCTCTCCCTATACAGAATTAAATGAGGCTTTACATTGGCTTTACTTATAAATATGTGTTATGAGGACTAAAACATGTGCTTATACACAGGGAGGTCCATGTAAACGAAAGTGAATGAAACAATTTCTTCTCCTAAAGATATGAGGAGGAAAAAGAATTTAGTATGCAAATACATAGATTAAAATTCCAATTGCAAAAGCATCATTAACACTAAATTATAGTTATTTTAAAATGATTTCCAATGTTAATTTTTTAATAGAATTTGCCTGCATAAATTCATGTGAGGAACAGGATTCTACTTCAGCACTGACCTTAATATCTCTCTTCTCCTGTCTTTCAGTTCAAATTTCACATCAGTTTCTGTGTATTTAAACATCTACCATTGCCTATGTTTTTCTTTGCCATGTTTATTTCCACTATATCTTGCATCTTAAAGGGATATTGTTTTGTTAACTAGAATATGCATCTTAAAATTGCAAGCTTAATTTTGAGTGATATTCACTAAGAGATTGCTTGTTCTTTGTCCAGTGATCTATTACCACAGCAACCTGTGCTGACATAGTAATTAGCAATATCCTCCAAAACACCCTTTTGACAGCTGCCCTGCAAAGTATAGTCTCATATGCTGCTAGTTTTAAGTGTGGTGTCCTTGTTTGATGTTATCTCTTGAACACTTACAGAGACTTTCATCTTGCTGTACATGGATTCTTCTGTATCAGGAATAGAGGCAGAGCATATGAGACTAAAAGTTTTGTAAAGTATTTGTTGTTATGATCTGCAATAAGGTCTGAGGAGCCTAAGGAATTCTTTAGTCTTAGGAAATGTCTCTTTCCCTTGGGAGCTGTGCTTCTTTCTATTTGCATCTTTTTGTGTGTGTGTGAAGAGAAAGGTGAAATAGTATGTCTATCTTTCTTGAACTCTCTTGAACTTTTTTTCTTGCACTCTTGATGTTCTTGTCATGATATATCATCTTTTTTATTGAACAATGACTCATGACTTCAGGATATGCCTAATATGCAATGTTTATAAATTAATCAGAAAAGCAACATTGCACATATTTGCATGAGAAGATAATGTAATGAAGTTGAACCAATTTTATCTCTCAAATCTCATATTTAAAGTGCTCTGGTCTTCAGTGTAATATGATGTAAAAATTGTTGAGAGTGTTTCAAACTTGGAATTTCCATAGTAGGCGATTCTGGTATTTTTTGATTTCTTTTTGTACTGAATAAAATAAAAGAGTTATATTATTACATAATTTATCGAGGAAATTTAGGGAGGAAATTTTATCTTATTTTATTTTGAAAATAATTTAGTAAGCTGTCTCTTCCTGATAAGATCAAAACATTCTATTTCAATGCTTCAATCTGACTTTTTTTATGGTATAGTTTTAATGTAATAAACAGCCCATTTAAAGATGAAATTAAGAATTCCAGTTACTAAGAAGATTCCAGTAATTCTAGTACAAATATAGAAATAACTGATCCTCATTTCAGTTGCAATAGTGTACTACTTCAGAAGTATTTACTGAAAAAAAAACCTTTTTGTTTCATTCATTTTTAAGAAGTATGTGTTTGCAAGATCTTAAGTGGTTGTTTTCATTTAGTATCCAAAATTCATAGGGCTTGCATATTTCTACTTAGGCTCAGTGTACCAAAGATAGTATTAAGGACTGTCTGATTGTCATTAATTTCACACAACACAACTTTTAGCACCTTTCAAAATTAAATATTTATTATATTTTATAAATTACTTCTGATACTCCTAAGCTTCATCTCAAGTCAATTAATTTAAATTTTGCCACACTTAGAAGATGTTTCGTGGCACTCCCTAACCTCAGATCGTGATCATCACATATAATAAGAATCATATAAGATCTTATTTGATCTAATCTGAAGGCACAGGTTGGTCATAGGAGACCTCAGAAGCATGAGTGTATGGTCTCGTAGATGTGTTTTAATACATATAATTCAGGTAATCGGTACTTTAAAACAATATTGGCGAGCCATCATTTGATATCCTGATCCTGGCATGTATTAGCAAACAAAATGTTCCCATCTAATTGAAGCTGGACCACTCTAGACACAGTAAAAAGCAGGTTAATAACTGCAGTGTAGTTCAAAGGGAATTCAGTCTTTGATTTGACTTTTCCTGGGTCACATCTGTGGAGAAGGGGCGTCTCATATTGCATAGACAGACATAGGTCAACAAGATAAAATGGATTGGAAAAGATCTCTGCTTGGTATATTGCATGTGCATTTCCAGTTGCTCTTCTAAGAATATTACAGTGGTAAGGGGTATGAATAGACAAAAAAAAAAAAAAAAAGGATGAGAAGTATAGGAAAGATTCAATACAAAAGGAGACCAAAAGCATTGGAGGAATGAATATGAAAAGAGCTGAGGGAGAACGGTAGATTTCTGCAGGAAGGTTTCCTACTAGCTCGTATTTCCATTTTCTTGTATTACATGATAAAGGAATAATTAAGCTCTCCAGAAACATATTAAATCAGGCTAAAAGAAACGTATATCTTTTACTCTGTTTTATTATATGAAGCATTGCATAACAAATTTATGGAATGCCAGTCTGAAGGAAGGGAGGAAAGGAAGGAAGCTTTTATCTGGATCATTTGAATCAGTTTCATTGTACACAAGTCTCTCTTAAAATGATCGAATTTGTAGTTGTCAGGACTAATCGTTTAGTTATTTCAGATTAGGAAGATTGTTGCTTACTGCATAGAGGTACTTTTTACAGAAATATCTATGAAATGCTTGAGTTTGGCTACCAGATGAGGGAGACTATTCATCCCATCTGCAATTGCTGTTCATGTATCATAAGTAACAATGTCCACAAGGGTTTCTCCACTTGGCCCCTAATTAGTTTCAAGATCTCTTCCTGAAAGTGTCCTTTAGGAAAGGACAATGTACAATAATTTCTGTTAATAAACTAAAATAAAAAAAAGGAAAAAAAAATGTGGAAATTAATTTGTTTTCTCCTGTTTAACATAAATTAATGATGTTTTAAAGTAATGAACAGTTACACTGAAAACAACCCTGCATTGTTATTCTTACTGTGGTCTTTTTTGTTCCTGAACAATGACTGACACTGTCAGTCATCGCATGAGTGAAATCAGGAACTGTTTCTTTAATCAAGAAAATCTGTGGCATCTGCTTCCAAAGCTATACATTTGAGAGGTAGGTAACCTGCAAACTAGTAAGTTAGGAGAACAGAGAATTTACTCTGATGTAAAGTTTAATTGCCTACTTTCCCCATAACTGCATATCAACCATAGAGGTGAAGCACCTATGAATTGATTTGCTTAGGTGTGTAACTTTATTAAGAGCATTGTTCTTACACAAAGATTTACAGAATATGGAAGATTGTTGAGATAAATGTGCAATTAATTTCATTTGTATTTCTAACATGCTCAATACCAGGCATTACTTTTTGAAACACCCCTGCTTTCCCTCTGTATTCATTGCACATTTAAATTAATTATGGCAAAAAAATTTAGGGAAAAAATACCTGATAGTTATTTTTATGATCAAACACCTTTTCCAATTAGTCTTGGCACCTCACTATAATCACAACGGATGTTATTAATTCAGCAGTCTACATCCTATTAAGGGTTTCATCACAGCAGTGTGTTCAGAAACTTCATGGCTTTTGCATATTAATGCTGCAGCCTGCAGCCTTATGTCCATTTGTAATGTGCAATATCACAGATTTGCACTCACACATAAGTAAGTATACAACCATATAAACACATGATTACATGCAAATGTTGATCAGGTGAATGAAAGGCTATGAAACAGTATTTTTAGTTTACTTAAGCAATTATTTCAAAGTAAGATTATCATACATTTAAAATATTCTCCATATAATAAAACATGTAATGCTGTTATAAATAAGTAGGATATGAGTACAACACATGAGAGAAGACAACAGTTGTGCTGGTTCCTAGGCATGGTGCACTAGCACTGATGATCTTTCAGGTTATGGTAGAAGTACACCTTTTAAATATAATATTGATGTGATTTAAAAACATAGACAAGGTGTTTTGTGAGAAATTTTGAAGGTTGACAATAAGTTGTGGGACAAAAATTTTGTAACTACTAGGATTATAACAAGCAGTCTGACAGTCTACCTTGTTTTCTGTTGACAACAAAAAAATTAAGATTATGTTTGGATTATCTATCCTTCAGGGGGGTTTAACTTTTGGCATAAACTACATCTTTTCCTTCTTATTATAAAATCTTAATCAAAGATTAGTTTCCGTGCTCTGAATTTCTAAGGGTTCAGGGTAAGGTCAGACCATTTTTATCATTTAGTCTCAACCTCACCTGCTGTATTGTACCAGCAGCAATCCTATAACTTTCCTCCAGTAAACCCAAAGTTTCTTCTCAATCTTTTTGGAAGACAATCCTGATGTACTTTTTAAAATTTAAATGATGATCTGTCAATTGATCACAATTTGAATTGAATTTTTCAAGTCTGCATCTTAGAATCACAGAATCACAGAACAACCAGGTTGGAAGAGACCCACTGGATCGTCGAGTCCAACCATTCCCACCAATCCCTAAATCATGCTCCTAAGCACCTCATCTACCCTAACCTTAAACACCTCCAGGGACGGTGACTCAACCACCTCCCTGGGCAGACCGTTCCAATGCCTAACCACCCTCTCTGTGAAGAATTTCTTCCTAATCTCAAGCCTAAATCTCCCCTGGCGGAGCTTGAGGCCATTCCCTCTCGTCCTGTCCCCTGTCACTTGGGAGAAGAGGCCAGCTCCCTCCTCTCCACAACCTCCCTTCAGGTAGTTGTAGAGAGTAATAAGGTCTCCCCTCAGCCTCCTCTTCTCCAGGCTGAACAACCCCAGCTCTCTCAGCCGCTCCTCATAAGATTTGTT
Organism: Clamator glandarius; assembly: GCA_033459285.1. Lineage (NCBI taxonomy): Eukaryota > Metazoa > Chordata > Aves > Cuculiformes > Cuculidae > Clamator > Clamator glandarius. Next base: position 7,869,741 of record JAUNZM010000333.1, on the reverse strand, counting down.
CTCCAGCCCCTTCACCAGCTTCGTTGCTCTTCTCTGGACTCGCTCCAGAGCCACAACATCCCTCTTGTGGTGAGGGGCCCAGAACTGAACACAGGACTCGAGGTGCGGTCTCACCAGTGCCGAGTACAGGGGGAGAATAACCTCCCTGGACCTGCTGATTACGCCGTTCCTGATACAAGCCAGGATGCCATTGGCCTTTTTGGCCACCTGGGCACATTGCTGGCTCATGTTCAGTCACTGTCAACCAGCACCCCCAGGTCCTTCTCCTCCTGGCAGCTTTCCAGCCAGGCTTCTCCTAGTCTGTACCTCTGCTTAGGGTTGTTGTGCCCCAAGTGCAGGACTCGGCATGTGGCCTTGTTAAACCTCATGCCATTGGACTCTGCCCAGCAGTGCAGCCTGTTCAGATCCCTTTGCAGAGCCTCCCGACCCTCCAGCAGATCCACACTTCCTCCCAGCTTGGTGTCATCTGCAAACTTGCTAAGGGAGGACTCGATGCCTTCATCCAGGTCGTTGATAAAGACATTAAACAGGACTGGACCCAGGACTGAGCCCTGGGGAACCCCACTTGTCACTGGCCTCCAGCTGGATTTAACACCATTTCCCACCACCCTCTGGGCCCGGTCATTCAACCAGTTTTTCACCCAGGAGAGTGTGCACCCGTCCAGGCCAGAGGCCGACAGTTTCCGAAGCAGAATGCTGTGAGAAACTGTATCAAAGGCTTTACTGAAGTCCAGGAAAACCACATCCACAGCCTTTCCCTCGTCCAAGAGTTTAGTCACTTGGTCATAGAAGGTGATCAGATTAGTCTGGCAAGACCTGCCTTTCATGAACCCGTGTTGACTGGGCCTGATCACCCAGTTCTCCTGCAAGTGCTTCATGATCGCACTCAAGATCACCCGCTCCATGACTTTCCCCGGTACTGAGGTCAGGCTGACAGGCCTGTAGTTCCCCGGATCCTCCCTGCACCCCATCTTATAGATGGGCACGACATCAGCCAGCCTCCAGTCCAGTGGAACCTCCCCAGTCATCCAGGACTGCTGGAAGATGATGGAAAGGGGTTTGGCCAGCACATCTGCCAGTTCCCTCAAAACTCTTGGGTGGACTCCATCTGGCCCCATAGACTTGTGGGCATCTAGCTGGGCAAGCAAGTCTCTAATCACCTCCTCTTGGACCTTGGGAATCTCATACTTCTCTTCCAACCCTTGGGGTTGTGCACAGAGGGAACAATTTTCCTTACTGTTAAAGACTGAGGCAAAGTAGGCATTGAGCACTTCAGCCTTGTCTTCGTCCCCTGTTACTGTTGTTCCCTCTGCATCTACTAGGGACTGGAGATTCTCCCTAGCCCTCCTTTTGCTGTTGACATATATGTAGAAAGACTTTTTGTTGTCTTTCACAGTCATGGCCAATCGCATTTCTAGTTGGGCCTTAGCCCTCCTGATTTTTTCCCTGCACTTTCTCACTTTCTCCCTGTAGAAGGCTTTACTGAAGTCCAGGAAGATACATCCACAGCCTTTCCCTCGTCCAAGAGTTTAATCACTTGGTCATAGAAGGTGATCAGATTACTCTGGTAAGACCTGCCTTTCATGAATCCATGTTGACTGTGCTTGATCACCCGGTTCTCTTGCAAGTACTTCTTGTTAGCACTCAAGATCACCCGCTCCATTACTTTCCCTGGTACTGAGGTCAGGCTGACAGGCCTGTAGTTCCCCGGATCCTCCCTGCGCCCCTTCTTATAGATGGGCACGACATCTATATAGAAGTTTCTCTATTTTTCATAACTATTATCCTGCATTTTTTAAACTTAGTCAAACTTTCTTCTGTCTTTGCATTTTAAGTATCTGGAACATCTCTTGCAAACTCCTACTCCATCAAAGTTTTTTGGATGTTCCAGGCACTTGGTCACTCCTCAGGAGCACTTCTTTTTGCACAGATTCAATAATCCAGCAGCACATAACGAAATCTTGATCTAGACTTGACATTTCTTTTAAATTGTTGAGGATATCCAGTTTGTGTGGCCTTGAAGCTTTCCCCAAGCTAGAGACATCCATATCACTCTTTTTGTATTGATTTCCTTTTTACAATAAAAAAAGGGAATGGCCCTCTTGCTTCAAACCCCTGTCTTCCAAGTGGTACATTACACAAGATCTATTTAAATATTATGCCCTCATCAGAAAGCATATTATACCTGAACTATGAAATAGTCCTTGTATCACTAATTAAAATTCAGTGGTGAGGTTGTTTAATTACTCCCTCCACTGAAAATTCTTACTTTACATTTCACATTTGTTCTGGTAATAACGTGTTGAAGAGATCATCTGCTTGTGAAAGAAGGCAACGATTTTTCTCATGTACATAATCATTAAATTGACAAATAGACGCAGCACTATACAGGTATCAGTATTAACGCTACAACCATATCACTGTTAAAAGTCTTTGCAGCAGGGGATTAAAGTGCATAAAAGATGGAGGAAAATGACGGGAAACAACTAAGTTGGAGATCCCTCCCTTTTGCTCTCCTAGCAGCTACCTCAAATCAATTCATACTGAAATTCCTCTTGCCTGTTCAAAAGCAATATAATTGAATGCATTTGATTCTGTAAAAAATTAATGGTCTTATTTCCTTTTTCTTTGTGGGTTAGGCTAAAATGCTTTTCCTTTTTTTTTTCTTTTAATTCATGATTGTGGGACTATAAAGTTGACAGATGAGTAGAACTGCCTGCTCCAGACTGCTTTGAAATCCAGTCACCAACTCTGCCAGTAAAATAAGTGGGATGGAGGGGGTTTCCAGATTACCTTGTTAAATCTTGACTTGGGTGAAATAACTGGTTTGCAGCTCCTCAGACATCTGTGACTTTAAAGATTTAGAGTGCATAAGAGAGACCACTCAATTTCACAATGGGCTTGCCAGCCATCAACTGCTTCTGTGATCTGTATAATCAGCTGAAGTTTTCAGGAGTATCTAGCCTTGTATTGAGGAGAAGTAGAACTGCAGAGACTAGAAGTAAAAAATACTTGCAGCCCTGGTGGTTGCTGGTAGATGCAACATCTCATGGCAGACCTAGGGAGCTGAGGTACGATAACATGCATTTTGAAAGCCTGGTTCAGTAGTTTTGACGCAAACAAGTGGAAGCCAATAATAAGTTAAAAAAATATATATACTTCATAGCAACATTATAAAATGAAATAAAAGGGGATGATACTCTGTTTCTTCACTAACTGTGCTGGGGATCTGAAAGACTTGCTAGATTAGAATTACAAAACATAGTGTATCTTGGAGTTAAAGATAAATTACCAAAATTAAGAGTTGTGAATAGAGCAAGCCTAGAGTCACCCATCATCTGGTGAAAATCCTTTAACAAAAACACAGTCATAGTTCAGAAAAAACTACTTCCTCCATTACTAACCAACAGCTAAAGTAATATTCCACACTGTAGTGATCCGCTCATAGTTATGTGCCTCAAAATGAAGAGAGCCCAGCATGGCTTTTTTACACTAGAGCATTCGATTTTGCAGGCAATATTGCGATCTGGGAAGATCAGTGACACAACCTCTCCCAACCATATCACCCTCAACTGCCAAGTAACAGGAGAGGATATAGCTGCCTGGAGTAGACAGTACTTCAGACATCTTCCCAGTAGCTTACAAAGGGACTGAAAAGAAATCATGTACTAAAATTTGTATATGATGGAATACATCATGAAGACAACTTCACTTTTTTCACCCTCTGTCAGAGGGAAGGTGACTGACAACTCCCACAATTTATTGCTGACAGGATGAAGTGCTAGGAAATGGAAGACCCTAAAAATAACCTGGATTTTCATGCCCATTCCTCCAGGGCAACAGGCGCTAATGTATCCTGAATGGGACTGAAGGGATGAGTGGTGTGAAGCTGCTTCCAGCTCTTCCTTACATCTCCTAGTGCAGCATTCTGGATCTAAAGATCTCTATGCACTACAAATAGCCATGGTATCACAGCCAAGCCAGGTGGTTTACTAGCACTAAAAATCACTTTGAATAAAGAAGAAATTGTTAGCAAATTTAGCTGCTCAAGAAAATAGCAGCACAGTAAATAATATATGGAAATGAGATGTTTCTTTAAGAGATGAAGGAAGGAATGCTGAAGCTTTTATTGAGCAGATAATGCCTTCTCTGCTTATTATCTTTGCAGTTTTTAAACCTATTGGCAGTCAGACTTGTCCAAATAGAAGAATTCCATCTTTTCTACTGTGGAAAAAGAGGACTAAAGATTTGATTTGACCTGAAGTTCCGGGATGTTAATTTCCTTTTGCAGAGTTTGATGTTTTTCCTTGATGTCATTTGTTGTTTTGTTTCCTTGATATCATTTCACTGTGGGTCCACAAAGAGGGAGGTAAAATTCAAGACATACCTGAAATGTGATGCATACCTTCCATGGGTATTTTTGCCTCTGAAAGGCAAGTATTTCCTATGGTATAGAGATTATTCGATTTCCAAGTATGTTGGTGATAGGGCAGGTGAAGCAAAGTTCATCACTACTAAGAATCATAACCTGTGCTTGAATTTTGAACTTAAGACATTTGCTTACCCTGATGACCGTGGGCTATTACTTAGTCCAGTGTATTTTCCAATCCTTTGAGGCACGTAGAATGAGTAAGAGTTAAAAAGTTCCCCTGTCTTGTGTCAGCTTATTGCTTAAATAAATCTCATTCTTCAGGCAAAAGTTGTTGGGTCTGACGAGGCAATGACATAACATATTAAGGGGGCAGAAGACCAGTCTTAACTGACCACTCTTCTCTCTTTGTCTTTTACTCTGTGTCAAAAAAGTAACATTAAATGGTGTTGAGGAAAGCTGCATGCTCAAAGGCATAACTTTAGATGAGTGCCTGGATGGCTCATGCACAGAGGAACACACAATGCAGATTTATGTTTTCGTCTTGGGATATGATTTATCTGAAAATCTATATTGTGCTGGACATGTCATGTACTAATTATGCAGTGTTTTATGTTTTCACATCAAGAGATGACTGTTTGCAGTTCTTAACCTTTTTGAAATATTTTGGGAGTAAATCAAGTGAAAGCTTTTTCCCCCGAATCATATGCTGGCACAGCAATGTAAACAAGCATAGGAATCGTTCAATGAATGTCACAGTGTAGTGGACTATGTCTTAAATGCTTCTATCCAAAAAATACATAGCAGATCCCCTCCCCAAAGCTAACTGGGGATAAAGAGCTTTCAGAGGTTCCAAACTGTAATTTGTTTCGCTGACTAACCAAGTATCTTAAGAATGACTATACTCTGTGGGGTTTGCTACAGTATAAACTTTTGCCAAGGGTGTGCTTTTTGTGTATCTCACTAATTTCTAGTCAGAACACAAAAAGATTTTGTATTTTCTTGAACATTACCTTAAAAAAAAGAAACAAAAACACACACACAAAAAAAAGCCAGAATAACCCTCTGCTGAAAGCTAGCGTATTTACACTGAAAAAGTACAGCTTATATTTTCCACCTATAGCCATCAATGATTGGATACTTATTCTATCTGGAAATAGTCCACCCTCTGACAGTATACTGAGATATTTAATTTGGAAAGATGGTGTTGTAATCAATGACCTTCAAATTGGAATAAATGGAAGAAACATTGTATCTGCACTCTGACATCTGTCTAACAAAAATAATATTGATGGTTGTTTTTCCAGAATTATGCTGTTTGTAAAAGTCCTATTTGGAAAATTATTTGTTGAAAGAATACTGAAAATTCAAGGTGTAGAGGGACAAGACAATCACAACTCATATCTGAAAAATAATGTGACTCGTCTGATTTTTTTCTTAACAGTGCAATGTTATTACATTTTTTTGTGTTGTTTTTGGACCAAGAAATATATCACTACAAAATGTTTAGGTATTGAGTTAACTTTGTGAAAAGCCTTGTGATTGAAATGGGAGAGGAATTATCAGCTCAGCTGGTGAAATGGAAAGTGTCCTAATCAGCAGCCTCTGAATCTAGAGGTGTGATGCATCCTCTCCCATGTCAGCTTCTTTCCTTCAGTGTTGGACATTTCATCAGTACTTGTAAAGAGAAGATGAGAGAAATTTTCTTGGTAGAGTATAGCTTGCATCACAAGTCTGAGAAAGAAAGCTATAACTCAGAAGTTCACTTACTGATTAAGAATATATTCTGCTTGATCGGTAAGGGATTACTCAAAAATTAATGCCTACAGAAGATCTGAGGGCTTCAACGTAATAAATAACTGTAGCAGTAATATGTAAAGACTTCTTCCAAGCTAGTTAAGTGTTAAGCCTCCTATTGTTGCAAAACAGATCCATAGGATCTGAGCTATATACTTGTCCGCATTTTACAGTACAGCAGAAATATTCTTAAAAACAACTCCTTGAGTTGTTTTTTTGGCTTGAGAGCATGTGAAATAAAATGCTGTGTATCTATTTTTAATGGGAAGTAATGAGCTTTTCAACTAATGAAACTTGATCAGTGACTTTTGTGCTTCTCCAGCAGAGATGACCACTAACAAGCTCTATCTGAATGCAGATCTCAAAAATGCCAAATATGCCAAGCAAGGGACGACACTAATAAAGACAGGTTTCCTTGGGTTTTATTATGGTGTCCAACATCTCCAAACTCTAATAAACCTTGAGCTCTAATTCAATATTTTTCAGCATATGGGTTATGTGCAACATCCATTCTCCTCTCTCCTGTGGATTTGCTGCCATTTAATAATATTTGAATTTACAGTGCAGTTTCTAGGGTTTGGGGTTGGGGTATTTTTTAGTTTTTTCTTGTGACATAATTAGAGCTCTTTTTCCTCTAGCTGGTTACTGTTTATTTTCATGTGAGAACTTAATAGGATTAAGTCTAATCTCCTGCTGTCAAATCTGATTGATAGTTGCTAAAGAGCTAAAAAATAATATTAGAGAAGCACAGTTATATTCACAGATAGTATCGGTAACAACCCCTGAAGAAACACATCCGAGTAACTGGTTCTAGTTCCAGGTTCTCTCAACTAGCAGGGGCCTGAGAGAGGTTTAGATTTTGGAGCAGCATGGGGTCAAATCACCAGCCTGCAAAATTAATTTTTCAAAAAAAAAAGAAAATAGTTGGGTTAGTATGTGAGATGAGGATGCTCCAAACAGTTTAAAACAGTAACATTGGAATTCAAAATGTGGAAAATATGATGAAAGAATTATTAAAAGTATTCACACCTCTTCTCCCAATCCTTTCATACCACAGTCCTTCCCTTTAAAAAGAAAAAAACTGTACAGTATTCTTTTTTTGTGTGTGTGTGTTCTAACCAGCTTTCTCTTATAACTGTGGTTTATTGACTTAAAGTTTATACCGTTTCCCAGGAACCAAATGTATTAGTGGGTAACCAACTGATTCTGCAGTTTGATAAGTTGTCTTGTTGCCAGCCTGTTCTCACCAGATATAACACAGTCAGGTGTGAGGCTGAAGTAGAGAAAGAAAATAAACAGTACAGGAGAAAAGAAAAGGAAAAGATGTAGAGGAATGGGGCAGATAGCTAAGTGGAAGATGATGCCGTTCTTTGTGAACAGTGTTTGTATAATACAATGCCCTGTACAGTGAGGTTCCCCCGAACCCTTACAAGGTATCAATATAGGGTTGCAGGTTTGCATTGGAAGGATCAAACAAATCTTATCAGGCTACAAGACAGAGGAGAAACTATTTGAACAGTCAAGCTGTTCGTATAGCAGTCTCTCCTGTTCTTCCCCAAAACAATGGCAAAGGGTTTGCTAAAGTCACCAAAAGAATATGGAGGTCTGCTCTAACAAACAAGCAGGAGTCCAGGTTTTTGAGAGTTTTAGTCACAGCAATCTTGTGCCACTGAGGAATCGAGGTACAAAGAGATGAAGTGATATGGGTTTGATTACAACAGGTAGAAAACTCCTCACCATTAGTTCTCTGCATTCTCTTTTTTTCATTAACTAGTCGCATACAAGATTTTGGAGGTCAAGTATGTCCATTTTTTTCATAGAAAGGAAATACACTGAGATTTTTCTGAATCAAGTGGCTTTGTTTAAAGGCATGAGACAACTTGGTTTCTCCTGTCTTAGTTAACAGGAAATATTTTCCAAGCTTTCATACTTAATTCTTGAAAAAGACTGGGGTTATACTGTTGATCTTTTGAAAAGCATTTGATATTACCCATTTTTAAAGAAAAAACTTGGGTTGTCAATTCACTGCCATATATAAAGAGAATATATTTGCACTCGGATAGTCTTTTATGTTTATATTTTAACCTAAATATTACAAAATTGTAATGTGTAGACTGAGAAATGCTATAATTTTTCTATGATGTATTTTGATGATTTGTCTGCAACTTCAAAGCATTCACTAGTTAAATTATTTGTGAAGAAAGAAATGTATGGTAACAGCCTATAATCTGTTTGCATAACTCCCTCATGGGGTGTTGTAGTGCTGCACTGGTTTTGTTGTATATGAAATACTGCTTTGTCACACTGACAAGATCTGAAAGGGACTGCATCTGTCCAAGAAGGGCATTTCATTCTGTGGTCTGTGCAAGAATAGCCTTTAGCCTTGCCTTGCCTTGCCTTGCCTTCCCTTCCCTTCCCCTTCCCTTCCCCTTCCCTTCCCCTTCCCTTCCCCTTCCCTTCCCCTTCCCTTCCCCTTCCCTTCCCCTTCCCTCCCCTCCCCTTCCCAAAAAACTGAAGGACACAGAGTGAAAAAGCACTGAGTGGCTACCCTAGAGATGTAGGTCTCATAAAAGTTACCTCTGCATTTTCAGTTTGTTTGGGGACCCTTCCTTGCCTGCTCCTTATCTCATCCCTTAACAGCTCTGCTTTCTCACCAGCTCTCTGTTGTTTTCACAGACAGGCTGCATGTTGAGATTACCAGTCTTGTCCTGTTTCACAGCCTTGTCAGCTAATTATTCTCTGTTTGCAAACCACCATCGGTGGGAGATACGACACTGGTGTCTGATGCAAAATTTCTGAAAAATGGTAGCACCTGCATATCAGCTCCCATCTTCTGTTCAAAACCTGGCTGCCTTGAGCCTTGAAAGACTCACTGCATGTGTCTGTGCTTGCACAAGAAATGCACTGGAAACAGCTGTTGGAAAAGCATGCTAGGAGCTGGCATTGTTAGGGGGAAATAGGTGCTGACTACTCAGGAATACCCTTATTCCAACTCTCAAGTTTTCTGCTGAATCTCTCCACCTTTTACAGGCTTGTCATGTTCTGCATTTTTTGGTTACTTATACTATACTCTCAATGTGAAACACATACTCACCCTAAAATGGAAAATATTGATGGAAATAAGGAAGAAATTATGGGTCCCGCTGTCATCATTATATCTTCTTTCATGAAACCAATAGCTTTTAAGAAAAAAAGTGAATGTAGAGGCAGCAAGGCAAATTACTCTTGGTAGTGCATGAGCTAAAATAACCACAATCATCACAGATAGTCTATTGTTCCATGAAAAAAAAAAAAAAGAAAAAGAAAAAACATGACAAAACATGAGGGATGGAAAGCTTAAGATGTATCTGTGTAATCAGGATGCAGTGAAGCATTGGGCCACACGTGAACTTCAGACTTGGGTCATGGAGGTGTTGTATTGAGGCCAAGAAAAAATCTTTTGAAAAGTACTTTCAGTAATGTAGACAGGCACTCAGGAGAGCTGCAACAACAAATACGTATGTCAGTGGAAGAATAAGATGAAGTACTGTGGGTAGGCATTACATTTTCACCGTGGCATTGAAGGCTGAAGGGGTAACTACTGACTTAGGGAGATGGAGGCAGGGCTGGCTGGGGAACTAGTTTTACTCTTTGCAGCAGCAACTGTATAAACCCCAATATTCTGACATGTAATGCCTCAGTCTTCCAGTCATTGACCAGGCCTTGCGAGCTGAACATGACCAAGAAATGTATTTTTTAACGCTGAGTGACTGGTAAGTTTGGGAAGCCTTAAATGTGCAATTCTTTGTACACCAGGAGCAAGCTGTATGTGGAGCTTCAGATAAAAAGACATGATGGAATTGATTTCTTCAAAGCATTTTTATTTCCTGAGTCTACTGTAGTGCATAACATGTAAATTTGGAACAGCAACACCATATCCAGAGATGGATGGCATTTGTTCTACTGGAGGCGAGATCAGAGTGAAGCAGGAAGACATACGCATTTTAGTGCCTGTAACATTATGTATTATGCACACAATCCGACAATTCCTGAGCTCAGTTCCTGCTGTTAAGTGCCTTCCTCACAACCTGCAAAGGCAGATTCTTTAATTAACCTTTAAATGATAATTATTTCACTGGCAATGCACCAAGCCAGAATCAAAGTAACTCAGTTCATACTGTATTAAAAATTGTCTCCTCAAGTTATGTTAAACTACTTGGAGTAACTTAGAGAAGATGAATGCTGCTTCACCTACTTGTTTGTGCTGTACCCTAGCAGAACTGTGGGCAGATAGGATAGAGAGGGGGGATATATGGGGCAGGGTGGATGATTTGCTGAGTGAAAAAGGCAGATAATGCATTCAGGAGTTATAGGGGAAGCAACACAAAAATGTACTGGGAAGTGAAAAGGAAAACTGTGGCCAGCTGCTGTTACTTTGGAAATTATGCAAATGGAGCTTACTATTACAAAAAAAGTACTGTGCAGGCAGGGAAAGACTTGATATCATACAAGAGAGTCATACATCTAGTTAGCATTAAATGAGTCACATCACTTGTCACTTTTATGAGGTGAGCTTGGAGTAATTTAACTGTAGAAGTGGTGAGCTGACGTGCTTGGCCTCTTGGAGATACAAAGAGGAATAGGGCAAATTCCTCTCAAATTGAGGGAGGTAGACTGATTTCCTAGGCATTTAATATGTTTAACTTCCTGACCGATTCCTCAGTTCCCACTGAGTTTTATGCACTGAGTCTGTGTTAAATCCCGAAACTTCAGTAACATTATCTGAATCAAACAGATGAAGAAGGGCTAAATAAGCAAGGAGATAGAGACAGATTTTTGCCTCCTTCAGGCTTCTCATAGTGTTGTGTCCATAAAAGCAATACTAGATGTGACTCCCCTGGCCTGGGATACAAATGCAAGTGAGGTGTAAGTATGTGTCTAAATGCATCGATTATTCACTTCAGATCCATCATTTTAGGGAAGGAATGATGTCAGTGAGCAGCTTCCCTCTTTTCCATATAATTACTCATTTATTGCAAGTCTACAGGAAGCAACTACCATGGGAAAAAGGAAGGAAAACAACAGATAAACCACTCTCTACTTTCAGGACTTCTTCCAGATCTGAATGGAATTGTCCTTGAAATTGATGGTACTGCCTTTTGCTACTTAAGACCAAACTCTCCCAAGAAGCTGGATGCTGCCACTTTCTCTGCTTTTTTGATTCTCTCAGGAGCATGTTTCTGTGGAGGTAAGTTTTACCCTTTACCATAGCCACATTGTGGTTTTGCACACAATTCACTGGTTCCTATTTATTCCCACACAATCATCAGCAAGTCTCTCATCTGAATGACTAGAATATATTGCTGTCTCCAGGCTAAGAATAAACGGATGCAACCACATTCCTTATCTCCATACTGCAGAAACTTTTGTCAGTCCATGAGATAGAGTGGGCAAAGCTGAATGCATAACAAGATCATTTGGGGTCATGGTACAATGATTAGATTCTTACAGCCTGTGTTACTGTAGATTAGTACTCTGGCTCCTTGGAGGAAAAACAAATTTGAAATTCTACGCTACAGCCAGATGCCAGACAGACTATCATAAAAAGTGTGTGAATCTGAGAAAAACACACGTTCTTTTAAAGTACTGAGATCTTTTTCTGGCCAACTATAATCTCAGTCCTAAAGGGAAAGCTCAGTTCCGTGTGCAGTGCTGTAGTACAAATGAAATATCTCTGGCTACTTGCAAGGATCATAGCTGTGATTTGGTAAGTTTTAGGAAGTGGTGCTTTTTCTTGAAGGAAGAGTACAAGTCAGAAATGCACAAAAACTCTAACTCAGTGACAGAAAGTTTTCAGAAGCTTTATGGTAAGGCCCAGACAAGACTGGCAAGGAATTACCTTTGGGTCATATTATGTTATCTCATGAATTTGCACACAAGGAATCACGAGTTACTGGTATGGTACAAGTGAGTAATGGACATGAGGTCTGGGGAGATGATCTTTATATACCGCTGGCAAAGAGAAGTTTTCGGGTTTTGAGTGTCTGACTCTAGTTTCATAGCTTTCTGAATATGCAGTTTACCTACAATTTTCACATGTATTCTGCAGGTCAAAGCTAATGTTAATTTCTAGTCTGTATATTTGCTCCCAGGACAGAGTTTTTTCAGTGCTCTTCTACTACATAGCTTTTGCAGGATGGTAACTACTTTGGATATGGTTTGACTTATAGAGAAAATAGGCTTAATCCTGATTTACAGGCAGCCCCTTTCAATGCTTGAGAGCAAGTTATTTTGTCCAAAGTCTTGTAACTTTGACATTTTGTAACAAGAGAAGTTCAGAGTTCTCTAGATACAGTGCATGCCTTCCATGGAGAAATACAGTTATAGGAAACTGAATTTCTAATACAAGCATCAAGCAGGGAGGCATAATTAAGCCCCATATCATAAGAAGAACAAAATCACTCTCTTAACAGTGCACAAACCCAAACAACTCCCTGTTCCTTTCTTTTTATGTGGCAAAAGAAAAGGAAACATTTCATCCTGCCAAAAAACAAAAACAACAACAAAAAAAGGTGTTAGCAAATGTGATCTTATTCCAGCAATGCCCAGCCTAAGAGAACAATTTGTGCTTCTGCCAGTAGATACTGCAATTGGATACTATTTTCTAGCAGCAGAATTGTTGTAACTGCTGTGGAGGCACAGCATGCTGCTAAAAACCTGGCAACTTTATGAAAGCCGTTTATATGACTGTAGGCTTTCTATAAACAGTGGCAATAAAAAGCTAAACTGTTTTAGGAATAAGATGCAGATATTAGAGATGAGGTTTTCTGTAACAGTAATGCCTTCTGGCAAGTGTGCTGACATTTAAAGAAAAAATAAAAATAATAATAATAATAAAAGGAACACTTGGTGACAGAGACCATCTCAAGGCGGCCTCAACAGCAACCAGAACCTATTCCTAAAACCAGGGCATAGGCTACAGAAATTATAGGGAACTGGGTAGAGCATTTGTCCCAGGTAGCAAAGGCATTGTTTTATGGATGAATATTCAGATTAAAACGAGCAAGTTTCTAAGCTGCCCTCTGATGCATGGCTTCACTAGGTAGACTGTAGCTTTCTAGATATTTATGTAGACCCAACTGAGCTCATATATTAGGAGTTAAAGATTGGTTTGTTCATTCATGATTTTTTTTCTGGAGCTGTTACCCACTAAGGGTTTGCTTTGGGTTCCAGCGGATTTTCCAACGGAGGCCTTGGAAACCAGACCACTCATTTATGTGCCTCACTATAACAGATCACATCTGATGTTAAAGATACAAAATTGAAAACTTTAAACTCCATTAGTTTTGTTAGGTTTCACTCTCAGGATAATTTCTGATTGTTTCTAGAGCTAGAGAGATTAGAACATTTGAGCTACTGCAAATTTATGACAGTCTTATAGTCATTTACAGTTAGTCACAGGTTAATGAAGAAGTGTGGGAACTGTATGTGAAATGTATGGATTTTTTCACAACAGAAAACTGTTGCATATACTTTGGGCACCTTCTCCCCAGCACAGCAGTCTGGCTAGCATTCACAGAAGTTTGTCTAAGGTTAGGTTGTAGTTCATTGTCTGCAGCACTAAATTTTTTTCTACATAAGCCGTGTTCGGGGCCTACTATTTATCCTACCTGGAGCAAGATAACAAAAGGCTATGATACCTGTGCCTTCTCTCTTGATCCTAAGTGATTATTTCTCCCACTTTGTAGGAGGCTGTGAATATAAATATGGCTAAATATAGTCTTCCTCTTATTTCCTTATTGTTCCACAGAAGCTAAAATGTTATATTCTGCAATTAGTATTGCCTGTTTTGCAGACCTGGGTACAAAGTATAACACATTTCTTTTCTTCAAAATGATACTCTTTCTCCCCACCCCCCCCCATTCTATTTGTGAACTGCTGGTGAACAGATCACCATTATCTCTAAGTTATTCAGCATGAGAATAATTAGGGGCATTGAAGCATGAAGTTTAAGAGGAAAATAGAAGATGAAAGGTAATTTGCTAGGTGTATGTAACTTCTTTAAGGATGGCATGGAATACTTCATTGGTCAGGTTTGGGTCACCTGTCCTGTTAGCTTCTCCCAGCCAGTGCAACCCTCTTCTTCACCACCATCTCTAGGATAGTCTTGGATTGCATGGTAATAGATGTGTGCAATGACCTCTCAGAACACCAGGAGCCTGTTACCTTTGTGATAGCTACCTATAAGGCTTCTCAGTTATAGATGCAGCCACTCTCTGAAAACTATTAGTAAGCTTCAACAGCTGAAGCTTTGAAAGAAACTTAGCTGAAAATTCAGAGAATATATTCTGCCTTAGCCCAAATCAGAACAGTGCCCTCTTGCAAGATCAGCCTTTACAAGCTGGGCAAATCCATTGTCCCACGGTGATATAAAATCGGCATAGGGTAAAATATGATTCCTTGATTCTCAGTCCTTTAGGAAAGGGGCCATATATATTTCTCTTTCTTCTACAAATAAAATCTGCCTTATGTACTTAAGGATTAAACTGATGAAGCAGTCTGCTACAATCAATGGGAACTTCACCTTCTATTAATGTCACAACAATCAAGTGTCATCAGCATGGACAGTCACAGAAAGGAAATTTCAAAGCCACACATATAGTGTTGGAAACAGGATTGTAAGCTAGCATTCCATGAAAGAGACTGCAGAAACAGCACCGTGCAATTTCTCTGGACAAAACAATAGCTCAAATAGTTCATAATAATACAAAGGCTTAATATTTGATGCAAATTCTGAATAATGAATATGTTTGAGAAACTCTACTCTTCACAGAGATGAGCAAAACTAAAAGGTTGAATTTGTCAGACACACTATTGGGAATTCACTGAATTCTGTTCCATGGAAGTGATACAGGCAGATACCTTCCCAGTGCAGATGCACATATCAACTCCTGTAGAAAGAGTTTAAACCTGCTAATTCCATTGCTGTCATAAAAACTTTGCCATTTAATACTGATTGGAGTGGGTGAAATTTTGCTGCTTGCTACTGCAAGCACCTGATCAGACCCTTCCATGGTGATTTTTAACATAGCCAGAAGCACCTTGGGTTCTTCAGAACAGAAATAAAAGGATTCCAGCTGCAGTTAAAACTGAGTGATTATTTTTAATTCCCTTGAGAGAAAGAAATGAAAAAAAAAGATGGGGTTTTTTCATTGATATTTCTGGGGGGGTTTTTTCATAATTTTTCTTTACAGAAATCTCAGGAAGTAAAAAGTGTTCTGTGAAAGTGGTATCTTTAAAAAAAGAAAATAAAAGTTCTATAGAAGCCGAAAGATTCAGAATACTATTTGTCCTCAAACAACCTGATTCTCAGATGTCTTTTATGCCTCTGAGGGAATTTCATTTTGATTTATTTGGCTGCAGGGGAAAGCAGGCTCTGGAACTCCATTGTTGGCTCTTTCCACTTGGAATGTTGCTAATGTGGCTCCCGTGAGATTTGTTGGCCAGTTTTGCAGATATCTGAAGTGCAGATTTATTCTGAAAAAAAAGTAGAGCTAGAGAAAAAATTAAACTTTTCTAGGATACCTCTTACTCTTTCTTTGCTTAGAGTAAGATCCCCATGAAAAGGCTGAACTTAGTAGGTGTTTTGTGTTGACTGGCATCAAATACAGCATGATTCATGACTTGAGCTTATTATGATGTTTCTCTTCAACCTCATGGCCTGAAAGCCAGCTTGGAAACAGGGCTGACAATCACAGAACATCTCTGCCCCATTTTTGCTCCCCACGTGGCTGATAGTCTTTCTTCTTTCCCTAGAGAAATCTGTCTGGCCTTATATAAAACATAATTGATTTCTTTGACTTTATTTATTTACTTTTTGATAAATCCTTGTGAAGTCAGACTGTGTTTATGTATTTGCCTTAAACATTTTGTCTGAGGACTACCCACTTGTGGCACCAGCTTGCCTGTGGTGCCACGGTTCAGCGGGGAGCAGTGCAGGAGCAGGCCCCGCTCTCCCTCGCTGGGGTGAAGTTGGGCCCCAGAGCTGGCTTTGACGGGGCGGGGGGGATGCAGCTGTTGCTGCTGCCCTCGCTACCCCCCACCTGCTGGCTTCCAGAGCCCCAAAAACACGGAGGAGGACTCGGAAGGGAGGAGTTGGGGTTCACTTCCATGCTCGCTGGGACTCACACACTTCAACCAGGCTAGCCCGGACCACGCTGCCTGGACCACATGTTCCTGAGATCATCTACTGCGTTTGATGTGGTGATTTCTTTCCTTCTTTCTCTCTTAATCTCTCTCTCTCTCTCTCCACCACCCCCCCCCCCAACATTACCTCATGGTGTGCGTGTTGGGTTGGATCCTAGGGACTTGGGTTGTTTTTGGGAATTCATTTCAGTAACTTTGAGTGGTTGCACCCCCCGTGTCTTTGTTATGCTCACTGGTATCTTGGTGTGTTTAGGTTTGCTGGAGCCAGAAATACATACTGGTTTGATATTCACCCTGGGAGTGACCTTATTGGCCTCTGGATCACCACACAGACAAACGAATCCACTTTCCCCTACCCCATGAGGGCCGGACATGAGCATCGTGGGTCTGGTTTGTGACAATCCTTTTAATCAAGCTGTTTATTAAATCTGTTTTTTCCAGAAATAGAGTGGCATTAACTTGTGACAAATGATATTTCAACTTGTGATATCACTCACTTAAATCCGTTTCAAGTGTTCTGAGCAAATTTAAGATAATCTTAAGCATAGATTTTTTAAGAAGTATTTTGCTACTCATTACATTGCACAGTAGTGAGATTTAATTCCTTCCATTCTTACCTTTCTTTGGCAATGTGCAATGAACTCAGTGGTTTCAAGGGCTAAACCATTAAGGTTTTTTTAAAGAAGAACTCTAAGAGTTGAATCTAAGAGAATCAAGAATAAAAGATGATAGAAGCAAGTCACAATAATTCCAGGTTCTGAAGGACATGTTAAGGGGAGTAGGTGGGAAGATCCTTAGTAATCTTTATATCTCTGACAGGTATCAAAGAGTAGTTTTTATAAGTGTATCACTCAAGTGCACTCTAATCCTGGTTTGAAATCTTAATAATCTGTCAGGTTTATGCATTAAGTTTTTTTCATCTCTGTGTGCTAGTAAATAATATTTTAAAAAGCATAAAATTTCAGTAGTTTAAGAAATAAAAAGGTATACATTAAAAAAAGATAAAGCAGTTTGTTGTGACTAAGCAGGGGGGTTCCAAATACAAATATTCACCTTTAAAAGAGTGAAGAGAGTAAGACATCAGCCTGTGTCCATTTCTCACTGAGTAGGCAGAAAGTCAGGCTTGATCCCAAAGAAGGCCACCTCTGGTTTAGATGTTGATCATGACCCTTGCGTGTCCTTTGCTCAGTTTAGGACTAATCCTTACTTTGAGGCCCAGAGAGGACATTTTTTGCGCCACTTTTGGCAATGGGCACTGATCTCTAACCACCATGGGCAGAAACAACAGTAGAGGCCCAATTCCTGCATCTTCTTTCCACAAACAGGTTGGACAGGACCCTTGCAAAAGCACAAAAAGTTGAGGCCAGCACTTGAAGTGTCATTTGCACTGGGTGCCTGCCAGATAGAAAGACTGCCTGAGTATGTTGTGACAGCACTGGATTGGCAGCTTCCCCTGGCTCTCCAGAGTGGGTTTAGTGGGCAATTCGAATGCATTATTTTGTATCAGCAAATTGTATACCCCCCTGCCTCTGGCAGAAAGCTTTTAAACTGCCTGCTCTGCGGACAGGGATCATTATTTAGTGCAGTCACATGGAAATGACAGGTCTTTCTTGTTTTCCTGTACTGCAGCTATTCTACTGACTGAAAACTCAGCTTAGCTAAATATTATTCAAGATATTGATATTATACTATACTAGGTTTCAGCTGTGTGCTGCTACATATATTGAGGCTTCTTCAAAAAAATTATATTAAAAAGTTGCTGCACTGTCTACCCTGAAATGTTGTAAAAGTTCCTGGATGCCAAGAGATTATGAGAAATTAGAGAAACGTAAGAGTTCCTTTAATAGCAATAAAAGCCTAGTTTGATTTTTATGGATTTTTTTATAATTCAAAAATATTCAATTTGTACTTAGATCAGACTTTCCACATTTTCTCCAAAGTCACAAGGAATAAAATCTATTAAAAGAAGCGAAAAGGCAAGAACAGGAAAATAAAGTCAGAAGTTTCCACAGTTTCAAGGCTGTTGTGCTTAAAATATCAAACCTTTCAAAGTATGACTTATGAAAGCCAGAAATTCTATGCTAGTCTCTCTGTTTGGAAAAAAAGAAACCCCATTTAATGATAGATTTTATTAAAAAAAAATTGGTACTCATTAATGAAAGAAATAATGTCTATTAATTAACCATTATTATTCCAGTTTCATGTGATTACTACTTTGATTTTATTGGAAAAAATGTTTTTTCACATATACTATTTTTATTAAATGATTGTTCTTAACCTGAGGGAATCTTAAATATTAGCCACTTTTTTGAATTACCATATATAAATACGGTGGGAAAATTAAACTGTGGTAAAAAACACATGTCTTTGTTATACTATGACATCTGATTTCAGCCTTCATCTTTTGTTCTTATGAGCCCACCTCTATCTTTCTTTTAGAACAAAAAGGCACATAATTTTAGACTTCAAAACTCTTTCTATACATTTCATTTTGGTTTGGCTTGCTTCTGCCTTTGTTTCTACGTCACTGCTCTTGACAACCAGTCAGTCTTCAGTACAAGCTTTATGATTTATAGCTTGTATGACTGCATCAAATAAGCCTGTGAGGTTCAGGTTGTTATATCTGTCTTCTCCAGGACTACAGGATATAAATAAACATGGAACATTTAGACTGAATATGGTAATAAAAAGTCACATATCTTAACTTCTGTATTTAACTACTAAAAGGAAGGAAAGAACATTCAATATGTATGGAAATTTTAACTCTAATGTGGAAATTTTATTTATCTATACCCTGATAGGCTTTTAAGACTTTTACAAGTATGAACAAACAGAAATAATACTGAACTCAGATACTGTTCTAAAACTCATTTCAGAGGTGAGACAACACTGATAAAAATGAAAGTACTGAAGGTAGAAGGATGACTTTACACTCTGGAAGAATCCACAACCACTATTAGCTTTAAGATTTGATATGCTTTCCTCTCTATTTTCCACATGAAACTGTTTCATGTGAAACAGCAGTTCTGCTGCCTTCTTGGGATTAATCTATTACAGAAAGGCTGGATTCTGCTTTATTCTCCAGGTTGGGTAGCTGTCTAACTGCTACATTATTCCCTGATGGTAGATAGTGTGGTAGATGATGGGGGATAATTTTATTACTGGAAGAGTATATGTTTGCCTGCATTTGTTTTAAGCAAAATAAATAAGCTTATAAATAAAAGTCCATATAAAATGATGAAACCTGAGACACATCTACTGTTATCTTTTTTGGGAAATACGTCCTATGGCCATAAATACCATATTTCTGACTTATCTTCCAAATACAGTTAAATCTAGAGAGTGTTAACTATACAGATGTTCCTCTCACTTAAACAAAGTTCAAATTATATTCCTTAGAGAGAGTTAAAGATGAGCTGAAAAACAAAAATTGCATAAAAAATGTTAGACTTTTTTGGCAGTGAGAACATAGAAAAAAAATTGGAATTTGAGTAACACATTTAAAAATATACATTTCTCATATGAAAGTCCCAAGAAAAATTCCACTCTGAAAGGCCAAATTGAGATTCATTTCCAGTTTGCTCCCTGCCAGAATATCAGTTGCATCTATTGACCTCTTCAGCTATAGATTTCCCTAGTCTAGGAAATGTTGATTCTTTGGTAAAATAATGAAGGAATAAAGTTGTCCAAGGAATAAAGTTAGCATAGGAAGGGAGCTGAACTAATGGCAGGAAACTAGCCAAGCAGTCAATCAGCTTCTCGTAACTGTTATCTAAACTTCTGACAAACCTTGGTCTTGTTGGCTATTCCCAGTCAGTAGAAACTATTACATGTTCATAAAAATTTTCTGTCACTTGCAATGAATTTTCGATGACTGATGTTATAGTAGGGACCTTCGGGGAGGAGAATGTTGGAAAGGGAAAAGTAAAGAGAAGAAGGCTATTATCTTGCACTAGCTAAATTTTCCATGCCATTTGCCTCCCAAATTACCGCTACTTTTTGCTGTAAATTCTCTCATTATAAACTGTTTGGAGGCTGTTTCTGCCATGGGAACTATAGCTACTCATAAAGAGGGAGAAGTGAGCTTTCTGTTTGCATTCTGCTTTCTTCAGGGTATCCAAATTGCATATGAGTGGATTTTTTTCCATTAAAGAACTTTTAATTGTGTAAGCATAAATTCAAAAAGTATTAGAAATAACAGATAGAGAAACAAAGGATTCTATGAGTGAAATATTAAATAATAAAAATATTGAAAAAAAGCTGTGATTAAACATTTTTCTGGCAAAATGTCTCCGGTGATAGAGTAGTTTTTTACAGAATGTGTTTGCCCAGCGTGTTTAGCTTCTGATGTTTTCAGATCTCTTTGTTTTTAGTAAAAATATATTTTTAAGAACTGACAGAAATGTTTACAAATACTTCTTCCCAGGAAAAAAAAATTAATCCATAATCAAATAATATCATAGAGGTCTGTGAGTGCAGAGAAAATGTCAGTCCTTCCTAAAGTGTAGAAAAAACCCAAAATTCACAGTACTCATATAAATTAGGGATTCTAAAACAATATAATTTCCCATTCCTAAAAGCTTTTTGAACTTTGTGACTTTTTAAACTGAAGAACTGTCAAGAAGAAATATCTTAGTTAATCCTTAGCATTTGTATCTCTGTAAAAGATGTTGAATTCAGAGTATTGATTTACCATATAAAAAAAAAAAAGCCCTTAAAAAGCCCTTGTATTCTCCGTAAACATTTTACTTTTTAAATCTTCTAACTTCAAGGCTTTATTGTACAGCAGATTTAAATCTGACATTTGGAGTAAACTTCAAGAGAACTCAGAAGAACTTGAGCTCTACAAGTCTGTGGTACCCTTTAAAATCTAACAGCTGACTCATTCCAGTCCAGATCTGTATCAAAGAAAGCAGAGCCGGGTAATTTGATGTTCTAGGACTTTAGATTTGTGGGCTGTTTCATCCAATCAGTATAATCATTACAGTGATATGCACCAAAAAAAGCTATTGCTTATTGTACAACACGTCTGCTGCACTAACATAATAACGGATGTGTGGCTCCAATGATGTGGTGTAATTTGAATTACTTAATGTGGTATTAGCATACATAAACAAATATACTAAAATTTTTAAAAGATATTATATTAAACTAGCAGTATGCCAACCCGTGCAAACTCTAAACCCATCAGGCAAGTCAGAAGTCTGTTTTATCAGCCCTGCCTCTTCCTATGAGCTGTGCAATATTTCATGCCCCTTCTAAAACCCTCCACAGCCTTCATCTATTTACCGATCTCTGTGACTATTATCCAGCATCTGTTCTCACATTAGACTGCAGTCAGCATTTAACACAGGAATCAGACAGACATTTCCACAGCAGCAAATCTATCCCATTATTGTTTTTATTTAAAGCTCTCCATGACCAATTCCAGCCTCTCATGCACTCAACGCTGGCCTTATTCCAGTGCATCCTATGATTTTTCCTTGGTATGACAACAGTTTCTTAGTTTTCCATAGCTATAAAGTCAACGTAGTTGTAACTGCAGGTATATATGTTTCTAGGTATATATTCTAGGTGTTTATGTTTCTATATATGTTTCTATGTTTCTATATGTTTCTCCTCCTTGGAGGTGTTTAAGGCATGAGTGGACGAAGTGCTGAGGGACATGGTTTAGTGATTGATAGGAATGGTTGGACTCGATGATCTGATGGGTCTCTTCCAACCTGGTGATTCTATGATTCTATGATTCTAGGTAGTCAGTTGTTTTTTAATTCTTTTTGATTCACCTGATTTGTAACCCTGCAAAATGAAAAGAACAGTGCCTTGCTTGTTGAATTGTTTGTGCTTTAGAGAGGAAAATGTTTGTGACTGTTATCCTGGCCTCTCTCCTGTTATTTTGACTCTACTATGTGCTGGAGAAATTGTTTCTGTTTGTATACCTGGGTTTTGCAAGATTAGCGTTTAGGCAGATGAAATATCAAACAAAAAGGTGGTTTCTTTACTGTTTTCTTTTCATTTTTGGTTTTGATTTTTTTTTTTTATTCAGCATCTCACTAGCTTTGCAACAAAATTTCGTAGATTTCTTAGCTTTCTTGTTTGTGTTTCATCACACTTCTATAATTCAGCTGAAAAATATATTCCTGTGTCATAAAATTAACATTGTAGATACAATTTGTGTGGCAGTAAATTATGGCAGAACAAAGTGGAAGACCATCCCTGATGCCAAACAGTGTTTTACTGCTCACCCCAGTTTCCCTAGCTATTCAAATGTAGTGTGTTTTTTCTTCTTCTTTGCTAATACTGATAATATAGAGGCTTAAAACCTTAGAAATCCATCGGTTGGAAAGCACTGCTAAAGAATTGTGTATTTTCTTGAAACTGAATCCTTCAAAAACAAAATAATTGGTCATTCTCAGTTACAAATGACACAAATAAAAGGAATGGCATTTTCTTTATTTCTGAATAATTGATTTCAGCTCAGAAATGTATCTCCTGTTCATACTTGACCATCAAATTACCTACCATTTATCTACAGATTTTTCTTTTTGTTCCCATGGTAATCACAGTGTACATGTGTATCTAGTGTACATTGTGCATCTTTGATCACTGTTCAGTGGCCGTCTCAGTGGGCAGAGAGGGAAGTGGCTTCCTTGTGCAAAAGATTGATCTGTTGCTGATTTGTGAGTTATTATATTGACGTCGGTTACAAAAGCATGAGAAGTTTCTAAAGATGACCAAAATCAATTACTCAATTACTCCTTTTAACAACAATATCATGGGAATGACTAGCTATGACTTAAAAACAAAAAAAAAAAAACCAAAACCAAACCACAGCCAGATGAAATTATGTTTGAAGTGAAATAAGAAAGATTTGCTTTTAGCCTATCATGATCTTCTTTGTCTAGAATCCCATGTGTCTAATGGCAGAATATATGAGTAATAGGATGCTCATTCCAGATACTATTTGACGTTGCATTTTCTTTCATCAATATAAACTACCAGCAGTCAGACAATTTTCACAAAGAACTGGATCCCCCAGTAATTATTTTTATTATGACTACTAGAAGCCCCTTGTCAGGCCCAAAATTTGGTTTAGAGTCACATTTAGAAGAACCAAAGAACTTACCTGGAATTATGCTTATATGTTCATGAGGCTTAAGGGGGAAATGAACATTCAGGTCCCATAAATACAGGTTGAAAAACACCACTAATGTCATTATAAGTTGGACTGGATGGTTAAAAAAAAAATCTTATGTGAAAATAGGACATTTCTACTCATCCCTACAAGGAAAAATGCCTCTGGAATTTTCCTCCCTGAAAAAATGGTGATTGAACTTTTGGAGCTTTTTTTTTTCTGCTTTTCACATACTCTGTCTTATCTACAGTTATCATGCATAGCCAAACATGAACCAGTTCTAGATATGTGTGCTCCATATCACTACGTTATTCAGAATGAAACATTACTCTGTAATTATATGTTTATATTTAGAATCATAGAATAGTTTGAGTTGGAAGGAACCTTTAAAAATCCTCTAGTCCAACCCCCTTGCAATAAGCAAGGATATCGTCAACCAGATCAGGTTGCTCAGAGCCCTGTACAACCTGACCTTAAAGATTTCCAGGGATGGGACATCTGACATCTCGCTAGCCAATCTGTTCTAGCATTTTGCCCTCCTCATTGTAAAGAATTTCTTTCTTATAAGGCCCCTTTAGGTGCTGAAAGGCCACAATATGGTCTCCATAGAGCTTTCTCTTCTCCAGGCTGAGTAACTCTCTTGGATTTTTCTCACAGGAGAGATGTTCTACCCCTCTGATCATTTTCTGGCTCTCCCTGGACCTGTTCCAACAGATCCATGTATTTCCTGTACTGATATAGGACAAAGAGTTTTCTTACAGTTTTGCAATAAATGTCATACATAAAAGGATAGTGTAGATGTGATAAATAGTGCAATTTGAGGTGATTATAAGGGGAAGACTAGTTTGTATAATGGACAATATATACAAAAAATTCTTCAACCTTTGAAAGCACAATGACTAATTCTTTCACCTAGAATGAAAGGACTCTGGAAATAGAAAAGTTTCATTAGTACTTCTTCCTTAATCTCTCATAACAACCCTCAGCTGTCTACTGAGTGAGTGGGTGGAAGAAGTATTCTGAAAGTCCCTCAAAAATCAATTAAATATATTAATAAATTTAGTAGATGTTGAATCATCTGGACTGAGCAATGAAGTGGGAACACAAAAGATTCTGCAAAATTTAAACTTGCCTAGAAAGTCCTAAAACAAGCCTTGCACCCCAAAAGTGCACAGATCTCTTCCATTCAAATTTGCCTTGTTACCACCTTGAAACTCTTAGAAGCAAAGCATTACAATATCTTAGTGCAACAGTTATATGCATAATACCAAAAATGCTTTTTAGTAGTGGGAATAGGGGACAGGTGAGGGATTGCCAAGAGATACACAGGATCTAAAAAAGTTAGACTGGCATCTGTCAGGAGAGACTTGGGTAGAGCTAATCCTTCTCTTATGCTACCTCTCTTATCCTCTAAAATGAAATTAGTTATGTCCATCGACTTGCAACATAGCGTTCTCTTGAGCATTGATATCACCTACCAAGACCCTGAATTTTAAACAGCTTTCATTTATTATTCTCATGTTCATCTAATATAGACAGCACCATGACTGCTTGTGTATTACAAGCCACCTGAATCCTTGTTTACTCAATATAATCTTTACCAGTTTTCCTTTTTTTTAATCCATGCACAAATATCAAATTTCCTTTCTATTCACCCTGCAAATTTGCAAAAATAGTAATTTTGTGAAAGCAATTTCATGATCTTTGTCTTATGAACTTACTTGCTTGTTGGTTCTGGATTTAGTTTTATTGCTTTTCAGCATAGGCCGTTGACCTTATTTTTATAACTTTACTCCCCAAACAATTTTTCTTTTAAAATTCTGAAGTAATTCCCATTTAATTTCATACACATTATTGTCTTTGGATACTAGGCACTAGACAAAGTAAGATTAATCTTCTTTAAGGAAAAAAAAGTAGGAGAAAAATTGTGCTATTGAAGCTATTATCGGCCAATGTGCATATTTTTCCCTAACCCTTGCATTCTGCAAGCTCAAAAAATATTATGATGTCTAATGTTTCCTAACTAGAATGGGCTATGTTTAATGCATAAAATTATCACAGAAACAAGATAACAAAATTAATTACTTTTGTCTAGCACCTTAGTGCTAGATATTTTAAATTTATCATGCATATGATTTATTCTGAACTCATGTTTTTAGTGCTTTATGAAGACAACGGTTATCTCAGATTCTCCAAAGCACAAATTCAAAACTAATAATAAGTTATGTAAATTTAGGGTCTTTATTGACCTGAAATTATACTGGAATTGATAAGTCAGTTAAGCATGTGTTTAAACTTACGCTTTTTCGGCAAATAATGTCATCTTAACTTCTGGCAAAAATTTAAAGTTAAGCATAAATTTAGGTAAAGAATCTTCAGGCTTATCATTAAGTGCTTCTTTAAGAAGATTAATTAAATCCTGGTAATGAACGAGATTATTCTGATAGTAAATATTTAATATCAAATCAAGCATTCCTATGTTTTGCACACCTTTTCTTTCTATTGTTTCCTTTTGCATGCCTACTTTTAATTGTCATCAAATTAAAACCAATAGATGAAGAAAAATTCACATCCTGTACTTGTTCTTTGGGTTGGGAATTATTTTTTTTCCTCATAGAAAGTAATTCCCAGAGGATTCACAGGATCTCAGCCAATATCACCATGCCATATTGAAAATGAGAGGTCTGATCTCAGCAGAATATCCAGCCCTGGCTCACTGCTGAGTGAAATCTAATTAACCGATTGGAAACAGGATTATGTTTACAGATCTGCTACTAGGTCTTAATTTAGTACAGGTGTCAAAGAATTTACTACATAATGTGCATGGGAGCAACTAGTTTTCATTTAAAAAAAAAATGAAAAAGGAATACCAAATGGACAAAGATGAAGAAGCAGCCATGTTTCCATTTCAATTTATTAATGTTACAGCTCTTCAGAGGGCAGTATACATATTGTCAAGTATTGGTTCAGAAGTGTAATACTGACTGTTAGGAAACTAACTCTATGTGTGTATGTGATCTGATATCTAACCGATGTGTTTATAGTTTCAAAGTCTGAGAGGGTCTGTGCTGTCTAAAAAGGTTTTGGTATATGCATCATTATTGTTGAGGAAGGATGGGACTTCTGGGCGCAGGAGGAGTTTCAGTAATGCAGGAAAGCTTAGAAAATTTCCCACAAAAACATTTCTACCTACAGCAGACCTGATATGAGAGCAGGAGAATCAGAAGAGTACAGCTGTTTTGAGGTTTTAGATTTAGAAGGGATTAGGTTATCATTTGGATAAGGTCAAGATGACAAAGTGAAAAGATTTCTGAAAGTAGATTGTTGTTTCATATCAAAAAACAGCTTCTCGTAATTGTTATCTAAACTTCTAAGTACTCTTACTTGGAAGTTCCAGAATTATTCCTAAATTGCAAAACCATGCTAAAAAAAAGTCAAGGGCACTTTTTTCTAGTTTTAGAGCAATGACAGATGGGAAAATATAATTTAATACTGTTGTAAAATCATAGAATCATAGAATGGTTTGAGTTGGAAGGGACCTTAAAGATCATCTAGTTTCAACCCCCCTGCCATGGTCTGGGACACCTCCTGCTAGACCACAACAGCCATCCAACCTGGCCTTGAACACTTCCAGGGAGGGGACACACACAGCTTCCCTCTACAACCCGTTTCAGTGTTTTACCACGCTCATCACAAAGAATTTCTTCAAAATATCTAGACTAAATCTTCCCCCCTTCAATTTATAGCCACCCCCATCATCCTATCTCTACATGCCTTTGCAGAAAGTGCCTCCCCACCTTTCTTATACATTGTTTCTACATTCTTCTTTCCTTTTTTTGCTAATTAACTTGGCTTGAAAGGTGAAGTCTTCACATTTTCTTTCCCTCCTTTTTTTTTTCCCCCCATCTTGGTTGGATGAAGAATAGAACTGTTTTCTTATTTGGCTTGTTTCGTTTGAAAGTTCCTTTGTAGATCCATCTTCAAAGTAATCATGTCCTTATCATTAAGTGTACCCTGCAAATTCCATTGTTAATACAATAGCCTGCTTGTAACAGCCACAAAAAGAAAATCTGAATGACTGCATTTGAATCTGAAAAACAAAAAAACCTCAGGACTCACATTTTTAGGGTGAAAGGATAAGAACGGTGCTTCACTGTTCACCATTCAGTATTCGAAGAACTGGGATCTTATGGTTACCCTTTCTGCAACCAGGGAATTTGCAGCTAGTCATACCTATAAACTGTTGTTTATTTGACTGATAGCACAACTGGCTTGCTAATCCTGCATCAGTTCAGGCAGTAGTCTGCACTGTGGCAGAATGGCAAGGAGCTGATATGAAGTGTATGATGTCATGTCTTTCAGTAAAATAGAACTGTTTGAATGTGAGTTAAGTTCCAATGTCACTTACAATCTGTTCCAGAGGCACTTTCTCTGAAGGAAAAAAAAAAGAGTGTTCATGCTTCTACTGTCTGTACCATGTAGCTGAATTCAGATAGAATACTTCAGGTCATTAAAAAAAATATCTTGGCAATCAGGAACATATGCTCCTTAAATAGTCTATCAAAGTCAGCATGAGAATATGACTTGCTGTTTGCTGCTGTTTTTTTCTGAAAAGCACCCTTTCATGCAGCCTGACAAGTCTGATCACATCAGAAGAAAGAACATATCCTGTACTGAGTTCCATTTTAAGCTATGTCTCTTTAATCTGTAAAACAAGTCATAACGTACTCTGAAATACTGTATTTGAAATTAAACATTTGCTCAGATGTTATACTATGATACTGCATTGTGGTAAATGGATGAAATTAAATTCTCTGGGATTGTCTTTGTAATAGGATGAACAGACTTGCATGTCATCTCGAAGATCTCCATTTACTAAATTTGTATTGGATTTCAGTCATGAATCATCAATTATTTGCGCTGTAGGTTTTTTCTTTTGTTCTTTGCTGTTATCCATGCCTCAGCTCATTGACTATTTGTACAATTTGTGACATCATTTCAACTTTCTGCCCTTTTGCAAAAATGCATAATGAATCAGCAATTTCCGCTGTGTGTTTTCAGCCTAGATCCTTCTCAGTACAGAAGTGGTGTGGTAGTGCTTCACTTTATCTTTTGCAGATCCTAAAGACTTCACCCTCTACAGCTGCAGTCATTCCCCTAATCCGGATATGCTTTCAGGTATTGTTACCTTTTCTCTCTGGACTTCTTTTATAAGGACAGAAATTTCCTCTGGTCACCAGTGACTACAAAGGGAGAAATTGTTATTGTCTCATAGCTTTTCTCCTAGTAGTTTGCCCAATAAATTGTGCTTTACCATTTACTATATCCAGAAAGCAGTTACCTTTTCCTTACCACTGTCATCCTTGTCTGTTGTCTTCTAATTGTAATCTCTTATCTCTTGTAATATTTCCCAAGAAAACAAAGCCGTAAGTTAATGAGGGACAGTCATTTTGCACATTTGTTATTATTTATCTGCACAGATTGCCACTGACTGGACAGTAGGACCAGCCTCCATGGCCCGATCTGGTCTCAGTCCATCCTCACTCTGGATGTGTCAGCAGTGATCTGTCTGTACTATATGGCTTCAGCCCTCACTTATTAGTGCATCCCCATGCTGACATAACCCTATAGTGGTCAGTACAATGACAAAATAGCTGGGAAAACAAAGAAGAGCCATTATATGCAATACTTTGATCTCCTTTGACAGGCCTTGCGTGGTGAATGCTCTGTACCCCTCAGCTGCCTTCTGATTTGTGTCACAAGCTGTCCTCCTCAAAATATTGTTGTCAGTATGGGAATATTACACAACTGTAGCTATCACTGATCCATATAACAACATCAGGGTTTGAAATCTACATATGATTCTCCTTGGGGAGGTTCTGAAAGCTTCAGAGAAGTCTTACCAGAAGATATGGACTATGGACACTGGACTGTTTGCTGTATACCCCAGCCACTGACTTGACAAAGGATTCAAGAGCAGTTTAGGATAATTTCTGTGATCTGAATACAATTGAATTTGAGTTAAAGAATCATATTATACTAATCTTTGACTCATATCCCTGCCTGAACTGAGCCAAAGAAATAATTGCCAGAGCTTTTCCATTGGCAAAACATACTGAGAATCACTTTACGTGGCTGTCTTCTGGAGATTTTGTTCAACAGCAAAAAAACGTGGGCTGTTGAATTTGTTTTAGGGAAGAGGTCTGGGGACAGACCTCGGTGTTTTAGTCAGAAAGCAGACGGAAATACCCATGTTATCTGGTTAGTTCAGAGTGTGTGATAGTCTCTATCACATTCAGAGGTAGAAGAAGTATCACAAATTTTAAAGCTCAGAGAAGTTGTTTGGAACCAACTATCTAAACCTTCTCACAATGCAGGTGATAAAGCCATCCATGTGTTTATGATGACAACTCCTTATTAAGCTGCACAGATGTGGATTTGAGATAAGAGCAGTGTAACTCGTTCTCACCTCAATAAATGTATTATCAAAACATCAGACGTGGTTGTCTTCTTCTGTCACATGAAAACTTCACTTACTAATGAAGGTTTTCTCTGCCTGTGGCTACCCAGTCCTCTGTGTTTCTCTTTATGTTCTTGTATATCTTTTTGAAATCAAAATGCATGGTAACTGTATAAAATTTGCATACTATACATACTATAATTTTTCCAAAGGTGACATATTGTCAGCGTATTTAAGTTATTTACTTGCAAAAGGTGTAAGATGAGTTCCAGAGGTGTCTGCATTGCTAGGAAATAACTCCCTCTCTGAACACACACCAGCTGTTTCCCTTTTTCACCTGGAATCATGTCACCAGCTGACATCATTTGCCCTGGAGGTCTATGAAAGGGATAGAAAGGTTGCCATGTTAATTAGAGGAGAGTGATAAAACCTGATGTTTTATTTATTTTCTTGAAGAGGGATTTTATGTGCCTTATCCTGTTTTATGGTAATACTTCTATGATGAATTTTTTGAAGTTTAGTTCAGAATCAGTTCCCCTGAGAAACAAGTGCTACAGCAAATTACAAAGGCCCCGATTGCCTGAGATGACTTATTAAAATTAACCTGCCCCTGACTGCAGTTAGCAAACAGTCATCACATAATCAAGGACCCTAACTTAGCTACTTATGATGATGTAGGCACAATTAGACATATACCCATTTTTAGTATTTATCTTGACTGAGATGTAGTTTATACTGTGATTAAAACCACTGGTTTTGAAACACTGCAAATACCTGGAGGCTGCAGCAAATTATGCCAAGAAGGGAACGAAGTTATCTATGTCCATCTCTCAGAGGTTCAAGATCTGAACAGTTTCATAGATCTTGGTCCATGGTGGCTTTTTGTTTGGCAAGCATCAATAATTGAGTGGAATGGACTATGGAGTACCTAGCTGTTGGCAGAAATCAGATAGTATGTTGCTGCATTGCTATAACTACAAAGACTCATCGCACTCAAAGGGTATCAAGATAAGTCTGGTCATGAGTGCCTCATAGCAATTAAATGAACACAGTTCTCTTTCTCCTCTTAGAACACAGCTGGACACGTGCAGCCTGGGAAGCCAAGGAGCAAGGTAGAGAAGAATAGTTGTGTTTTCTTTAGTCTCAGATTCCTCATCGTTAAAGTTTAGGCTTTAGAGGGACAGACTAAGTTGTCACACATAATGAAACCTTTGCTGAAAAACAGAGTTTTCATCCCTTTCTTGTGATCCAGAGGAATTAAGTGGTCAGGGAGAAAAGGTGAAGTCCTGATTTCTATCGATATGTTGCTTTAAACATCCATTTTGTGTAAATAACCTGACTGAATTAATTCATGCTGCAGCTTTGTTATTTATATTATAATAATTCCTAAAAACTCCAATCATGCATGGGGTGTTATTTTTCTAAATATCGTGTATAATTTAATGAGAAGAGGTAATTTCCAGAGGCATTACTAACCCAAAAGAAAGCTTAAGGGTGTGGGGCAAAGTATGGGAATCTATTTAAGAGAACAGAAAAAGAAAAAGGAATAGAAAGACCATTTAGAAAACACTAACTTTAAGCACAGATTGTAATCAATTGTCATTCAGCAAACCATTTAAGCATTTGTCCCACTGAATTTAGTTCATCACCTCTTTGGAGCAAACACCGTGGTTTACGCTTGGGTAAACAGTTTACCTCAGCAGGATTCTGGTACTTGATTATGGCTGCTTGAAGTAATTGCAATATGAATGACAATAATAATACTAATGAGTCTCATTAATTAGGATCACATACTATCAAAAACTCTCTGAAAAACACCTTTCTTACTCCAAAATTTATCTAATTTATTGTGGCTTCTACTGAAAAACTTCTGGGTTCACCTTTGACTTCTGCCCTGGAGGTGATTTTAATAAGAGGTTGGTTTTATGCAAATAGCATATTATTCACAATTTTGCAGTGTTTGTCTTATGCTGATTACATTAGCAGCTTGCCTTCTGTATTTCAGTCTTACTGCTAATAATGCTACAGATAATATAATGAAGTTAATAATGAAAGCAACTGTGTCACTTTCATTATCTGTACCAACAGTGTACATGGATGAATAGATGCTGCTGCAATAATTTTGGAAGAACTCAGTAACATCACCATGTGTGGGAGGCTTAACCCATCAGGTGTGGGGGCTTTTTGCCATGGTCTAGCCCTCTTCTTCAAGTCCATTACTTGCTGAGAAAAAAAGAAGGATTTCCATACTGTTTCCTAAGATTTCATCTTTAGATCCTATTGAACCTATTATTTGGATAGAAGAAAACTAGCCAGTCCAAATAAAATGGTATAAAGACATAGTTTTTACTCTAATTGTCACAGATTTGAATGATTTGTTCTTGCCAAAGTTGAAATGCATCACTTTACAAAGCTGTTTATGCAGCATGTGAATTATTTGGAATAAGTTTCATTATGGTGATTAATATGCATGACACTGCATCAAAATATGAAACCTATCAAGCCTGGATTGTTTATTTTATTGTTGTTTTTGTTCTTTTGATGGTATGCAATTTAAAAGCAAAACCACTCCTCTCTTGATAAGATCTCAGTGTCTTTTCATAGGCTCAATCTCGGTTCTTATTTCCGAGAGGTGATCATGATTTTGAAAGTTAATTTATATGCATAATACCTTTGTTACACATACTTCATAAAAAGCAGTTGGGTTTATAATATATATGAAAACTAATTTTCTCGTAGTTAGGCTTTTGAGCTTTCTACAAGATAGACATTATAAAGTTTCCCTGAAAGACCTTCAATTAACACTTGTTCAGGACATGTGCCCACAGAGCTGTGACTTGGTTTTGCACCTGAACAGCCCTTACTCCACATGAAAGGCAAATAGCATTGGAACTGTCTAGGTCTGGTTCTTTTTTCTCAAAGTCTTGTAGAGTTGTGAATTTTGGCTGAAACTTGACCCTAAGTCACGCTTAGGGGGAATCCAAGGTATGGGATAAAGCGTAAAAGCTAAAGAGTTTCTGATTGATTTAGGCTTCATTTTAATATACCTATGAGTTTTTAAGAAAAGCACCTCAATAGAATTATATCATGAAAAACTCCCTGTCAATCTAAATTCAATAGATCTAACCTAGTTAGACTTCTGTGAAGCTTGTCATATTTTACTATAAGAGAAATGACTGATTAAGATGAAAAGGAACAGAATTAGTAGAAGGCCTGTACTGTGCATCAGAAATAGAAATACAATAAAGGAAGAAGTTAGACTGAAGGGAGCTTTGTAGCTAAGATCTTCAAACCTCCATCTTGTTTAATACTGTCTATCAGACTAGCCATTATAAGTAGCTTGATAATTTACTGAGTGACCTTGAGGTCCTGGAGTAATGGAAAGAGAAGGTCATGCACACCAGAATTTATACAAAATCTTGGACACTGTCAATATCTAACACTAGGAGGGAAGGAAAATAGCCTGAGTGTTTTGGTTGATCATGATATGACAATGTAACACCTATGGAAAAAAGAAAATATCGCTCTACCGTGGCTCAGGCAAAGTGTTTGCAACAGGAATGGCAAATTATTAACACGCTGTGTAAAGCCTGCATAGTTCTTATTTTTATTCCCTATATAATTTTCTGCTTGCGTATGTTAGAGAATTAATTCAAACTGAAACAGCTGCAGAAAACAATCAAGGAACTGGAGACATCATATAGGAGAATGAAAGATTTTTTTTGCTTTTTTAACCTAATAAACTGAAGGGTACGACTTATCTCTAAACTCCTAAGGAAAAAGAAGCTGCAGGATGGATATGACATAAGGGGCAAAGTGGATGAAGAATAAAGTATGTATAAATGAATTTTGGTTGGAAATTAGAAAAAAAACTACCTCGTTTTCAGATATATGTTAGGGTGTCCTATATCGAATGCTGAGAAGCCTACCTAAGTTAGTAGAGGTAAACACACAGATATATTAATGGAAGGAGTTGCAGGACATTGATAGCCTGTGATGGACCTGATGACAGATCTGAAGCCTGTGTAGCCTTACATATGCCTCTCTATCTCGCTGTGTGTCATATCGTGCATATGGCTCAATCTTGTGAACTTCTGTGTTAGCAGTCTATCCTGCCATCAAAATGAGTTATGAAAAGGGATATTTCTACTACAGATAAATGCCTTGTAAAATTTCTTACTTCAGAAGTAAACAGAAGAAACTGCCCTTGATGGAAAAAAAATATAAATTCCAGAGAAATCATAAGCAAGTTTTTGTTTCTGTTTTGATTTTTCCTTAGGAAAAAGAAATCAAATGAGTAGAGTTTCCTTAAGAAAAATAAACACCTGCTTCTAATTTAGGCCAAAAGAAATTCAGGTTACTCAATAAACACATAGAAATGAGACAGCTGACAGTGCCTTGTCTGAAAATGATGCCCCAGGGCTCAGGATTGCTCCTTAAGCCCCCAGATGTCCAAATGGGGAAGATCACACTGCACAGCAGTAGGTATAAGAAGTAGTGATTCATATTTCTTTTCCTCAATAGCACAGTTAAGTTCTGGCACACGTCCACTGATATACAAGAAAGGTGAACTGTCAAGATGTTGTGATTCAGTAGAAACATCTATTGTCAGATCTTGTAAGACTAAATAACACAGGATGTATTAGAGACTAATAAACAGCCATTAACCACCCAGAATTCAGATTTACCAATTACTGCACTGTTCTAGACCACAGACCTGCTCACTGTGGCTGACAACATTGCATTAATGAATCTCAAGTCTTAACCTCCTTGAATTCATGAATAACAATTTGACTCCATGTAGCTTGATTACTATGAAATGGAAACTTTAGTTGAGTTTAAACATTGGTTATGAGATTGAGATGAGAGAGAGACAACCCTACACCATCACTGGTAATTTAAACTCATATAAAACCAAGCACATGTCGCAGTGATAAATGGGTTTTCTTGTTATCTCACCATTGGTATCATTTCTCAATCATATTCCTATCAAACACCCAGACAAACCAAGGTACAATTGTCTTCATTTTATTTCTCTTCCAGAGATAAGGGTAAAGGTCACAAACTGCTTATAAATATGATTGATTCATCATTCCAAGAACACAGATTAATTTACTTGTATATGCAAATGTAAGTTTTTATAGTCATCACAGAAGAGAGCGCTGCTCATTGTTACTGACTCCAAGCTTAACCCACAACCACCTTAAATGGTGTCCCAATGGGTTACATATTTCATGGTCCGTTTCACTATGTATTGTTTGGAGAAATCATTTTTTTAATCTGTTTTACTTTAGATGAGTGCCTCAAAATTTTGAGGGTGTCTTCAAACTAAGGAGTAAGGCTGAACATATAATTTGAACAAGCTCCTTTCTTACAACTCCAGTGTGTCTGGCTTCCAGTTGCATCATATTTTTTCCAGATTTATTTGTTCTTTTTTAGTGTATATCTATTGCCCAATATTTAAAAAAACATTAAACTTGGAGGAACTGTCTGTCCTGCATTAAACAAGATGTCTTAATAGACAATCATGGTGTCATTTCTGAATGTAGAAGCTATGTGCAAACGGTCACTTGGTATCAGTATGAATGAAGAGAACTGTCGAACTGTCTCATCCTGACCTATCTGACAGATTTAAGGTTAGGTCTATAACACTGTAAAGTATTTTTATTCCTTTTCAGCTTCAGTGCCATACATCCAACATGATCACAGTGAACTTTCATTCTGTCTTGCTAGATTGTGGTCTTAAAATATAAATTTGAATGTTCATGGATTTTATTAGCTGTAGCACAGAATAGCTTGTAAATGTGGAGTGAACCCTCCAGAGATTAGAATAATACTGCTGCTTTTTTTTTAAGATGTAGTTGAAGAAGGAGGTGGTAATGATGATTTTATCTATTTTACAGAAAACTTGAAATAAACAGAAGACTCAAATTCTTTCAGTCTTTACCTGTCACTTTTCCATATTTCTTCTCTCCCTAGGGTGTTACAAGTTGCAGACTATGAGTTGGTCTTTCCATTTTGAAACTGTCTCTGTGTAGAGGAAAATATTTATATTACTTGATCATGAAACAGGAGGTGTGACAGAGTTTTGTCTGACAATTAACAAGGCTCTCTCCTTTTCTGACAGTGGATGTCTGCTTTTAGAAGATTCTTTTAAAAATGGATCTGTATTTTAGCTTTTAGTAAAAGAAATAGAAAGAGAAATCCTGGAGAAGGGAATCAAACGACCCTTTTTAGCAGGGGCTACAGGGTTGTTTGTACATTGCCAATAGTGTAATCCAATAATGTCATCTTTAGGAGAGTCCCCTATGGAAGGACAGAGCACAGAGCCGGTGAAGTGCAGTCAAGCCTCACTGCTCTTTGCCGTTACCTTCCAATAACTGATGCAGCAGTTCTGCTGTAGTTTGTGCAAGCAGGAGGCAAATGCAACAGCAAAAAAATCAGAAGCAGAGATGAAAAAAGTGGTGATAGAATAACAAGATAGTTGTCAAAATGTTTCATTGTAGAATGTCTCTGAGATGTGAAATTGAGTCAAGTAGGACATAGCAGAGAATTGAAGACATTTCTGGAAGGAACCTTCATCTGTTAGGTATCTGTACCTAGGGCAAGAAGATGATATTTCCTCCTCCAGTTAAGTTTGGAAAGAAAGGAATGCTTTGTGCTAACACTTTGACAAAAAGATCCTGCAAGCCAACAATTCAGGAGCATGTTTCAAATTTCAGTCTGACAGGAAGACGGATTAAAGATGGATTTTTCTTCCCTCGTATTGCCTACTGACTGGGTCTCAGATATTCCTCCTTAACATACTGTCTGCTTTGGATCCCATACGAGCATTGGAATTTGTGCAAGGGTTCAAATCTGGGTTCCTACTAGTTAAATACTATAGCACTTTTCATTAGGTCATTAGTGAAATTGCTTACTTGATTAAGACCATTGTGATTTATTGCATTGC
This sequence comes from Clamator glandarius, assembly GCA_033459285.1. Lineage (NCBI taxonomy): Eukaryota > Metazoa > Chordata > Aves > Cuculiformes > Cuculidae > Clamator > Clamator glandarius. The sequence goes on along the minus strand of JAUNZM010000333.1, from coordinate 7,832,843 downwards.
ATAAGTCAACACGAAGAATAAAATCCTTATGTTTCCTATCTGTTTCTTCAGGTTACCCTTTCTCTTGTATCAATAGCCAGGCAAGACAGTCCAGTATTACTATGACCTGGGATGCAAAAATGGAACTTCGCTGGAAATGTGTGAATTTTTGCTTTTGGTTAAGCTGAATGTCATCCTTTCTTTGAAGAAGACAAAGCAGACAAGAAAGGAAGGTACAATTTATCCACTCTATTGACATTTGGGTTTTGAAAGTACAAAAATACGTGAGCTGCATGTACTATTAATATTAATAATGTTAAAAAATTCCTCTCACAAGGGCTTTGTGTTAATCTTACATGATTCAGCTTCTGGCTGCATAATGAAGATCTTACATATTTAATAAGCAAACTGAAGTAGGCCCAAATGAGTGAACAACATAGCACTGAGAAAAGAAACAGGGAGGAGGGATTCTTGTCAGATGAGGTGGCTGAATGAAGCCTGATCTGCTCACATTTTTTTGTCTCCTATCAAATGCCATTTTGAATGGAAAGTCAAATGTCTGACAAAAGAAGCAGCAAGTTTCTATATAATCTGATGAATGTAACACCATTGTTTCCGTTAAATCATATTAAAAAGGTCATCGCTCTACATATGAAAATATGATGGCAGTTGCTCTACTGCTCTTTCAATTTGGAATAAGCACTTGAATGTCATCAAAGAGAAATAACTGATATTCTATAATTAAAAGTGATTTACAGTGAGGAAGAGGATAAGAATGGATCCTTCCATACTGCTAATGTAGAAATGCAGCTTATTCAGGAATCAAAGAAACTCTCTGAAGAATGAAGTGAAAATATGATTAAATTAAAATGTCTAGGGTATGAAAATGTGCATGTGAAAGCAACTGAAAAATTCCCCCTTCTTGTGGCATTCTACAAGTAACTCCTTTGGGTAAAGCCTCTGCCATGGCAACAGATAAAACCTTTATGAGGTGCAAAGTTTTACTAAGAAAATGAAGGTTTTCTTTTCCAGTTCAGTCTTGAAATGAAATTATGCTTGGTAAATTTTTTGAATTATCATCATTTTAAGATGCGTTTTTCAATAATGAAGCATCTGGGGTGCTTTTAGGGAATAGGACACATGTGAATGTTGTGTCTTCCTGCTAGAGATAAAACACAGGAATTGGAACCCAAACGAAGGAGGACTTCATTTACCCTTTCTTCTGCCCACTGTCCTGATATCTATTCTTTCTCTTCCATATCTCATCATTTTGAGATCACTGCCTTCCCCTTTAGCCTCTCCACGGTGTCTTGTATGTTGTGTTTTTTTGTTTGTTTGTTTGTTTTTTACAGATAATCATATGGGTGCATTGGGATAGATTTTGGGCTTAAAATGTAACTTTTCTTCCTATTTCTGCTGGCTCAGTTTTTGCTTTGCAGTACATCCCTTTCTGCCTTTCTCTGTATTCCCTATTTCTTCTGTGTAATATCAGAGATCCAAGGCTTTGCTCATCCCTTGTCCTTAATTTTATGTTTAAGGTCACCAGTAGCTCTCTGTGTTATCTTCTCCTTCAATAGGTTTTTGCTTCCATTCATGATGAGGTTTTCAATGACTTCTTTGGAGGATTTCAGCTCGTTTTGCTCTCAATATCAATAGTGCCTCTACGGATAGACTGAAAATGAAATTTTCTCATACTAAGCATTCTTGTGAAGGCTCCTAAAAGTAGAGCTATGAAGGTCTTTGTTATGTCATCATCCTCTTCACTAAAGGGCCTCAGCTTTTCACAAGATACAGACAACAATCTCAGGGTATTAGAGAGAGTCATAAGAGGATACTCTAATTGTCTATCAGTCTTATGAGTTTCTTGGCATTTATACTCTTGCAATTTAAACTGTGTCAATTATACCTGCAGGTGGAACTCAAAATATGCCAAATCCCCTTTCTGTTTTCATCTTGTATTTTTGCCTTTGCCATCAGTTTGTGAATGAAAATTCTCTGTGCTGCAATTTGCTGGACACTTAAACAAACACCCCCTCCCCTTTCTGTGTTAAGCTGTGTAGTTATTTCTCCTCTTTTGCTCCTTTTTCATTCCTCTTTGTATGAGGGATCTGTCCTGACATTGTGGAACAGAGGCTGTAAGATTAGAATGACAATGTGTGAAATAGAAACCTCTGTCTATCACTTTGTAATCAGCACTCTGCACTGCTCTTTCCTGGCTGCTATCAAATCTCTGAGTTACGGTTTTATCAGGTGGTTTACATTTATTTTTATTTTTTTCATCAAATCAGTTCTTGAGTGCTTTTTGAAAGTTGGCAGGTCAGCTGAGCTGCCTCTCTCTCTTTAGTATCTGCCTTGAAAACATATGCTCAAGGTCTTAGAAGTGTGGAACTAAAGAAGGCATTGAAATGAGGCTCAGCACTGTGCATGCTTTTGTGCCTGTCAGCTACAGTTTCTGTTCTGTACTGATGGGCCTTCCCATTCACTGTCTATGGGAACAAAAGAACTCTGGAGAGAGCAGGACAAAATGTGGTATCACTTGGGGATCATCTCATCACATCATTCCTCAGGTTCACCTTATGACTGAGGCTGAAACTGCTGTGCCGCCCAGTCCTTAAACTGGTTTGTGTGATGTTTCTACTGGTGGGCAAAGAGAGTCATAACACAGAAAAGACACTCCACCTCAAAAATGAAATAAAATTACTAAAATAAAAAAGAAAGTTCTCAAAAAAAATTTTGGCCATTACAACTCAAGACATTTCTTCTTTGCTAGTGCAAAAATATTCCATAATTGACACTATCTTTTCTGAAAATCTTGAGGTTTCACATAAAACTTATTTTCAGGGTAATTTTTGTATTAAAGTACCTATTCTACAGACTCTGGCACTTCATTCAAAGAGAAGAAGTGAAAAATAAAGTGAAAGCAAAATTAATTAAATGGGGAGAAAACAGTCTTTTTTTTATAGAAAGCTGATTTTTTTATTATTAACTGTCATATGAATTATATTCCTTTGGCTGGCATGTAACAGTGAGGATGGTAAGGACGTGGGTTCCTCCATCTTGTTATCCTTCCATTTCAGTGCAGGCAAATGCAATTAGTCACTTACCCTGTTTATGCACTCAGAACCACTTTCCACTTTCAGAAGTGTGCATTGCTTTTGTCTGATATGTTTGACTATATTTGAATTTGTATTGTTATATGTATTAATAATTGGCCTTTGACTTAATAATTGATTAATCTTTCATGGAATTACTGTGATTCACAAGCACTCTATACGCATTAAAACACCCTTGAACTGGGAAGGCTGCAAATCTTCCTTTTGCATCCAGTGCAGGTTTGAATGAACTAAAATTCATCCATAGGAAATTCTAGATTTCAGTGTTCTCATACAATGTAATTTTTCAGTATGAGCACTCTGATTTACCCTTGGGAGAAATTAGTGGAGTGACTCATGTTGACTGGATGTGTAAGGAGCTGAGGCCAGCAGCTGTCTGGGGCTGAGGCGGGATGATGCCGTTTGCAACAGCAGATAAGAAAGATAGACGGGAGAGTGAGTCTCCATTGCACTCCTTCCTCTTAAGTCTTCTCCTCGGGAAACCACACCTAGGTTAGGACTGTATTTAAAAAGTTAATGATTTTCATAATTTGGTTCCTGCTGCAGATGGATAAATGCTCAGGTATTTTTCCTTTCCATTCAGAAATGAACACAGGAAGGAGCAAATAAAGCTCACTGTAAATAAAATCACAGACACTTTAAATTTCCTGAATGTGCCATTTATTAGACTATCTGATAACAGGTATATGCACTACAGTGTTTTTCTCTCAACCTCTCCTTTCTAGTGTATGGAGGGCTCCTATGTGTGTTCCCTCTGTGGGAGAAGATTTGATTTATGCCCTGTGCGAGGACTCAACTTCCCTCTTCCCACTTCTTTCTGAAGGTCAGAGCTCTGAAAAAGAGTCTTGTCTTCCCCTTTCCTGTCAACAATTCCTGGAACACAGTAAGGGAAGCAAAGTATAGCATCCATAGGTATATATTCAGTGAAAATATCAAGAGTACAAAAAACTTTGTGCTCTATAGCGAGTAGTGGTCCTGCATGTCAAAGGAATACTCCACCACTTAACCTTCAACTTTTCTCAGCATCACACTCTATGTTCTGTCTTTGACAGCTTAGGGAACAAGGCTCCCATCACAAAAACAGGAACTAAAATGTGTTTAAGTAAGGTATCTCGCAACACCCAAGGCCTGCTAGGAAATTCAGCTCAGCTGTGAACAACAAGGATGGTGAACTGTGGGAGACCAGGCTCCAAACTGCTACAGTTACTATTTTCAAATTCCTCAAGGTGATTTGCAAAGCACTTAGACAAGGGGAAACAACTCTCAGTCCTTTTCAAAGATGGTAAACTGAGTCACAGAAAAGTCAAGTAAGCACGTGCTAGAGCAAAGCAGTCATGCCTGGACTTCTGAAAACTGACCTGAGTCTCCCCTGGGCTTGGGTCCTCCAGCCTGAAGGAAAGACACACAGTGACAAAGCCTCTTGTCCATGGTCAGGCAAAAGTCATATGAAAGCACCAGGATCTGAAGCCAGGTCTCTTCAGCCCCAGGACATAGCTATTATTTCTATTTCTCCTTCTACATACACCCTCAGAGGTTGGGTTAAGTATGCTGCTTGTTATCTGTTATAGACTGCTGATGTAACTCATAGCTGAAGCATTTTCATTACACTTTGTCTTTAACCATAGCAGTGAGGCAATGTTTATGTAGTGGTAATCACAGCATCTTTAGCATTTGCTGCTTAGCAAGCTCTAAGCAAAGTTCAGCCCTGAATGAGATGTTCAGAAATGTTCAGCAAAAGGCAGGATTTCCCATGATGCTTGTCCTCCTGTGCAGCATGTCTGACATCATTTATGAAATATCTTCAGTTTACTCTGTTATCTAAAGGTACAGTATATCTCTTTGAGTAATGCGTATGAGTTCATCACTGTTTTATGCTGTTGAAGCATAGCTAACTATAATGTTCTGGATTTTGTCATTTATGTCTCAGCAGAAGCAGAAATGTAAGTGCCTGGGTTTATGTATTTATTTAATTTCCTCTAAGCAATGATTTATTATGAGTAACAATTTAATACTTTGTGTTCTAAATGAATTCTTTGTGAGTGTCAGATAATGAAGAGTTCAGCTAAAAACAACCCAGGTTGGTCACTTGTGTTTCCAGTGCCTCAGCTTGTGCCTCACCGTAAGGATTTCTGATCCCAGTGGTCAGCCTAAAGTGAAAATCTAATTGTTCATCTTCCTTTCTGTCATCAGACTTTGGGGTCTTTTGCTTTTGTTTTTGTTTGCTTTAGCTCTGTATTTTGCAATATTATTCAGGAAACTGCAGAAGAAAAGACAGAGTTAATTAAGTCTCTCAAATGAAAAATCCCTCAGCACTGACAATACCTGCTATGCTTGTACCAGATCTCTAACAGCTTTAAAATCAAATTAGGCACAGAATTATTACAGACACTCTTTGCTGTCAACAACCTGAAAAAAAAAAGAAATCCCAAACAGAAAATGCCTTCACCGGAAATCTCAGTAAGAGACGTGCTTCCTATTCCATTTGTAGATTCATATTCCATCCCTGGTGTTTCCTTTTGCCAAGTGGCTGGGTCTGAAAGAATGTTCAAAAAGTAATTTGAAAAAGAGCACAAAGATTACATGCCAACTTAAAAGCATGACAGCAAGAAATACCTGAACTTGCTTTGCTGGTGATGAAGATTTATTCTAGGTTGAGCTCACTAGGGGGTGGAAGGGGATTTAATCTCAGTATTTATCAGTCTTACCCAGTGCAATGGTTTGTACTGGTCAGTACAGACCCTTCTCACAGGAAGGTGAATTCCAGTGCATTGAAGGTTATGGCCACCATCTTTGGATGTGAGAAAAGACAGGGTGGGTCAGACCAAAAAAAAAGAAAATAAACAACACGTCCCTCTAGCCCAGTCTCTAAATGTGGTCATGAGCAAATGTCTAGAGCAGATTAATAACAGCAAAGTCATGTATGACTCTTAACCCAGTGTGGTTCAAGATGCCATGTTAATAATAATAGCGTAGCATCCTTTTGCTACATGCTCTACAATTCTTCTAGATCCTACAGGGCAAATAACCTCTTTTTGTCGTGCTTGTTATGAACTGTGAAACTACTAGTTTCACGTAATATACCCTAATTTATGTACTCATGAAGACATAAACAAGCAGCTCCCATCCATATTCTCCATGCTCCTCCTGTTTCAAAGGTCCTTCCTCATATTCAGGACTGTCTATATATTTGCTAAGCATTGCTGCTCTTCACTGACCCTTTCCCAATTCCAGAATGCACTTAGAAATACATGGAAAAAGGAATATCTTGCTGCGTGTCCCATGTTCCTAGAACTACAGCATTGTTTACTTTTCTTAGGGACATCTGAACTTAGTTGTCTTCCCTCTTCAGCAGCTGAGCAACTCACAGCATATCTGTCATAGAGTTTGTCTTGCCTTTCTTGGGAGATGAAGGAGGGCACAAACTCTCAGTTGGCCTGGAAATTCTTCCCTTTGTGCCCCCTAACCTGCTTTGGAGGTAATTTCAGTTGTGACTGTCAATAAAGGGATGCTGGGCTAGCAATCTAAGCCAACCTGGCACCTCGTTGATGTATGTGATTTGATGTATTTATTTTGTTGGTCTATGTCTAGTCTTGTCTTGAAGAGCCACCACAACAAATGGAAACTACCTACAGGGAAAAATTGTCACATGCATTAAGTTTGCACAGGCTTTATCATTTCAATTGTGCCTGAGCTGTGAGTGGAGGCTTGCAGGATTTTCCTCCTACTGATGCAGTTGTGCAGCTGTCAGCTAGTAGGCAGCATCAGGCAAGATTTCAAACTCAGCTTTTAAGCATTTTCCTTTTTTCCCACCACACCAATACACCTAAATTGAATTGTCACTTCGAGCTGCTTTTGTTTTCTCCCAAGTTTTAAATATAATCTTGCCAATGTATGATAACTATTTCCTAGAAGGCAGGTAATGCAGCCATTTTGAATCAAATTAAATCTTGGATTTTTTCCTGTTTCGGGAGAAAGGAAAAGATCCAACAGCAAAAAAAATGAGCAAAAAAATCCTAGCAATAATGAACTGAAATCAATCAAGAACTTAGGGGAAATATTTGTAAAGCTCTATTTTGCCTTCTCAAGTTACTGGGCAACATTCCTAGGAAGTTCTTCTAACTGACTGGAGAGGATGTAAAGAAATAGAACTTCCAAAATATGGACAATTTTATATTTTCCTGTTGTCACTCTGTCTCAACATTTTGCCTGTTTCAAAGCATCATGTTGAAAGGAAAGTGTTTTGATCGCTACTTTTTTTTTTTTCAGTACAGTGTGTAACTTGTTTTTGTGATAGTACTTAATGCCTTGCACAAAATCCTGTTGAAGGTTTTCAAATGCCTTTTGTTCCTAGGCAACAAAAAATAGTTAGAAGTTTGGAGAGGGTATTTAAAAATGAGCTGCGGATGAGGAAAATATTTCTAAGGAGAAAGTTGATAAAACTATAGATGAATATTGAATTTCATGCTGTGGGTCATTTAAAATTGGACAGTACTATATACCCATTGGAACGTGAACTTGTATTGGACTTGAGGGGTGTATTAAACACCCTGGTTGGCTTTGGGGATGAGATTTCAAAAGCAGACAATCTGCTCTTTCTATTTAAGTGGTAATAGGGTTCAGTCAGCGTTCAGCACATTTTGAATATCCCAGAATTTGTCTCTGGTTTTATAACCTGAATCTTTGGTTCTTTATTAAAAGAAAATGCCCTTCAAGTGAAATACAAATTTTCCTGAAACTAAATGTGTTTGCAGGTTTCAGGATCTAAATATGCAATTTTGGCTTGTAGTATTTAAAATCCCACCAAAGAATGCCATGTTTTGTAGCATATTGGATTACTGCTGAACCTCTTTTAGGGTCAACTGCCTCATCTTCTCAAGGGTCCACTTGTGTGACTTACTTTTGGAAGAAGATTTAATAATCTGTGCTACTGTTTTGGATCCCTGCCTTTGTTTTGCTTAGCACTCTTTGTCAGTGGAAGGGTAGAAAAGAGCCTACATTAAATACATCTCCATTTGATCAGCCTTTGCAAAATAAAAGGAGAATTTGCCTAGACTCACTTGGTTTTCTTTGAAGAATAGATAGGAACTGCCAGCATACATTGTATCCAGGTGTCATCATGTGTAATACAGGTCTGAAGTCATAGTGTTTCCTAACCCTGGCAAGCTCTGTAGCATGCAATTGTTCTATTTGAGCTAAACATCCAGCCTGAGCCAGTTGTAGTAGCCATAATTTCAATGAAAATTTTGCTAGGGGGAGAAGGCTGGATTAGAGATCTCCAGAGGTCCCTTCCAGCACAGGTTTCCCTATGAATAATTCCGGAAGTGAGAGTCCTTTCAACCATGTCCTCAGCTCCTGTAATGTTTCATATGCTATAGTTTTAAAACCACCAGAGGACTGCTCCAGGTACTGGCTGCTGCTAGGAACAGAGCACTATCACAACATTTTAATATCTGAGGTGCAGCTTTTCTTTTCTGGCACATTTTCAAGGCTCCTTTTAATCCTGGGAGTCTCTACCACGCCACAGGTGGATCCCAATATTTCTATACATCTGCATCCCTTTCTCTGAATGGAAGCACTGAATTATTTCCTGTGCTTTTCCCTTCGATTGCACTGCCTGTTGTCACAGCTGAAATTTTAAAAAGCCATTAGAGTACAGTTCGATGGAGCTGAAATAAGATATGTGTGATTCCTTAGATAGATGGCAGGTCATTTAGAAACAGCAAAAAACCAGTAATCTACTGGGAATAGCTGAAGCACAGGATTTAACTGCAGACCCACAGATAACACCTTTCACCTTTTCAACAATCTATTAACAAAGGCTGAATGAAAATGACAAGCGTTCATCCCTGTGCTGTTTTTTTTTTTTTCTTTAGCAAGCTACCCCATTCCCTAAACTGATTTTTTGTTTCTTTCTAGGTTGTCTCAGGAGAGGGGAGAAGTCTGAAGTCTTAAAAGACTAGTGAGATAGTAATCATCTGTTAACATCGTTTCCCTTCCAGCAACTTGCTGAAAGCAAGAACAACAGAAAAAAATAAACATACAAGACAGAGAAAGAAACAAAGCCTAAGGAGAGAACATTCATATTGTCATTTAGATGAACTATGCAGCTATGTCTCTTGACACACCTGTTGTACAGATATGTTTCTTCTCAACCTGGTATTCATTTTGTGTCCCTCCTCATTACATTAGTGATTCTTTTTTTCCCCCTTTTACTCTGCCTACAGTCCAAACCTCTTTCTTATTTTCTGGCTATATTAGCCAGGTTGTATGTACTGCTCTCCCGAGGTTGGCCTAGCAGCTCAAACTAATAACACATATTTCTTTGTCAACACATTACTCTCCAAGCTTGTTGAAGACATTTTATATGTCCAAATTGCAGTGATGTACTCTGGGGACAATAACACAGAAGTGGAATTAATACCTTTTGGACATTTCCTTTCTTGCAAGGTTGGACTGCCTATTGAGAGGGTTTTCTCACCTAGCTTATATTAGTTTTCTTTTGTTTCAAATCCTCTGAATTCAATAACATTGTTTGTTTGTTTGTTTGTTTGTTTTCCACACCTCTTCATAGAATTTTAATGTTTGTTCTGTTCAGCTTGTTCTTATACAGCAGGAACTGCAAATCTGGTTCTAACTACTAAGAAAATAAATGTCAACATTCTGATATCACAATGATGTGATTGGTTTCATTTATACTGTCAAGTGCCTGTAACTGATGCTTATGTATTTGTTGAGTATCTATCACAGTGAGGTTTCCTTACTAAGATGAGGAATCTGGTCTGTCTTTGAGATTCCTGATACATGATCTAGGCAATGCTCATGGTAAAGATAATTAGTTCCAGAAATAGGTAAAACTACTTTTTTATCTTACTCATTTACCTCATTATTAAACTTGTTTGAACATTGTACATTCAAGTCTGTGACAAATTTGCTTGAAAATGGCTAGTAGAATAAAGAACTACCAAAGCAGATGGGAACATAAATGACAGATAATCACAGAAACTTATTGTGTCTTAAGAAACTAAACTAGAGGAGAACTGATGAAGAATAGTTATTTCTTAACTATCCATTACTGAGGAGAAAAAATGTGCTGTTAGAATCCATAGCAGATAAGGCATGGCAATCCAGTCCTACATTACTCAGTAAAACAATGAAAATGCTTTTGTTCAAGCAATATCCACAGTCTTTAGGAAACAAAGATCAAGTGTGTCATCATGTGAGATTACCACACACTGTAGCAGAATGTCCTGCAGATGTTAGGAAATGAGAAGATACGAAAGCAACAGAAAATGGTAAAAGCAAATCAGCTTATATTATGCTTAACACATGGAGGGTTTAGACACCTTTTAATTTAGTCTCAGATCCTCACAGAAAGTTAAAAGCCCAAGGCCTGCTGGCTTTCTTGGAAATTAGGTACTTAAGTTCTTGTTAAGTTTTAGGTGTGGACGACTTACCCAAGGTCCCGCACATACCATCTGCAGAGCTGAGGTCTGAATGCGACTGCACCGTCACATTACAAAGAACAGTTTCATCTGGGTACACATAAAGTAGGGTCTTTTTTTTTACTATGCTATCTCTCATCTGATTCTTTGTTCTTGTAGTGCTTCTGCTGGACACAAATAGAGGTTTTGTTTGTTATTATACAGATACACTCTATAGTCACGCCTTCACATATACAAAAAAATGGAAGTTTGAAGTTCAATTATGAACCATTAGCATATCTAGTCAAATAAGAGGGTTATAAAGCATAGAAATTAACCTGTATATCTAGGGTCTGTTGTTGCAGGAAGGGTGCTGGTTTGTTTTGCTACAGGTTTCCACCTGTACCTCAGGCTGGTTATTCAGTTCCTATTCCACATATGGTCTGTATGAACTTGTTAGTTCACATGCTGTGCCTAACACTAGATTCCCTGTTAGCCACTCTGCACACACCATGGCTTTAGTTTGGAGCATCCCAACAGTGAGATGAACAGTCTGTCTGCTGGCTTCATCTCGATCAGCAGTGTGGGTACAAGTGGCTCCATGCACTGGCTCTGCAAATTCAAAGTTACCAAAAGCAGCATAGATAAAAATGTTCAGTTCCCTGGCAGTAGAGTCATGAGGAAGAGGAAATGGATATGTCCTCCCAGAAACAAATCATGTTTAATTTATTTAGCTTGGCAAATGAAAAAGTGTGAAGACCAAGAAGACACAAAGGCAGTAGAAAATGATGCAATGCTAATGTTATTTTTGATGGACATAAAGTAGATATGGATACATTTACAACAGAAATTGGATGGTGGTTTCTGACCTTCGGAGGGCAAAAGTCCACAACTCCCTCCAAACAGCTGGAGACTTTTCAAAAGACCTGATTTTTTTAAGAGATTATGAGGAAAAATTAACGTTTTGAGGAAAAATGAACAAATGACTGTGATGCTAAAAGAGCTGCTAAATAGTAGGTAGCCAGAGGGGTTTGGCTGTGAACACTGCCAATAGCTCAGCATGTAAGATGTAGGATGTCTTGTCTCCAGGCTATTCTGGTGTTTATCTTACTGTATTCTTTCAAATTAGCTAGATTCCAGCAATATTTTATATGATGTATGTGAGCCCGAACACAGTGAAGGAGGCAAGAGGATTTTTTTAATTATTTTCACACTCAAAACAGTAGATTCATGTAGGCTAAATGAGCCAAAGTATTTGAAATGTCTAAATTAAATGTCATTAATATAGCTTGCATGTGTTTACATGCTAATTTGTATTTATCATCAAAGTAAAAAGGTGTGGTAAAGAGCAGGTGATAGGCTTTCACCAGACTGTCTACTCCAACCATTTGCTAATGATAAAAGCAGTTAGAATATCTTTAAGAGATGAAAGAGATTTTCTGATTAACTGAAAGAAGTGTGGAGGTTAACAGCTCCTCACATTCATGTATGTATATATGAAACCCATAAGCAGATAGCTTTGATATACTCTATATGGTTTGGGGTGGCAGATTTTAACAGCTTGTTGGTATTCTGTGAGTCAAAACTCTTTTGAAATGTGTAAAGCTAATATCTTCCTGACAACAACGAAGTGCTAACACTTGGTTTGAGGGATTCCTGCTGGAAGTCAGGGATATTCCTTTCTCAGTCAGTAAAGCTGTATCTTCAGGTGTGTATCAAACAACCCCAGAGGGGAAAAAATGAAAGAAAGGTAGCAGTTTCTACAGAAAAAAAAAAAAAAAGAAAAAAGCAGTTATTCTTAACATTTATAAAATGACACAATCCCAACATGCACAATTACAATCCAACCTGCTCATCATCTCCACAGTGGTTACCATTGAAACTATCCTAGCAGGTTTTCGTATTTCCTGTTCTGATACACTGAAAGAGCTTTAATGCCAGGATAAAGTTTCCTAATTTCTGGTGGCAGCTTGCACTGGGGGCACCACCCATCTCTTAGTGCTTGCTCTAGAAAGTAGAAATAAAACCACTCACTTGGGCACTTAATCTGACATGAAATTTTCATCTCATGAGTCACAGTGTTTGTGCTTTCAGTTGTAAGTATTTGGCCTTATGCTGTTGTAAACTGCTGTGTGAGCTCTAAAGCAAACCATTGCACATTTTTCTTGTGTCAGTGTTTTTCTTTATTCACATACCAAAATAATTCTTAATAGGCTCACACAATGGGCTCTTCTGCCTGCAAACAGATGCTTCAGCATTGGCTGCAAAGAGCTACAAAATATAAACTATGGCACTGGTTCTTGTTTATCCCAACAACAGGAAATGGTGAGTTATGTGGAAAGAAAATAGCTATTTTACTTTATTTCCATTATCTTCTTCGTATTTTAAGTCAGTAAGTCTATGTGCTTGTGTACAAGTATGCAAAAGTGAACCCCCATTAGTTTGTGACTAGTATAAATGAGCCATATATTTAGTTATAGAATCATACAATTATTAAGGTTAGAAAAGACTTCTAAGATCATCAAGTCCAATTGTCAGCCCAACACTACGATGCCTATTAAACCACGTCCTGAAGTGCCAGGCCTACACATTTTTGTATCATCTCCAGGTATGGTGATTTCACCACTTCCCTGTGCAGCCTGTTCCAATGCTTCACCACTCTTTCAGGAAAGAAATTTTTCCTAATAGCCAATCTACACCTCCCCTGATGCAACTTCAGGTCATTTCCTCTCATCCTTTCCCTTCTTAGCTGGGAGAAGAAACCAACACCCACCTCACTACAACCTCCTGTTCGGTATTTGTAAAGAGTGATAAGGTCTCTCCTCAATGTCCTTTTTGTTCTGAGGGGCCCAGAACTGAACACAGTACTCAAGGAGCAGCCACACCAGTGCTGTGCACACCGGGATGATCACTTCCCTTCTCCTCTTGGCCACACTATTTCTGATTCAAGCCAGGACATTATTGGCCTTCTCGGTCACCTGGCTCACATTTAGCGGGATATTGACCAAACCCCTTAGGTCCATTTCTGCCGGGTGTCTTTCCAGCTGCTCTTACCCATGCCGGTAGTGTTGCATAGAGTGGCTGTGGCCCAAGTGCAGGACCCAGTGCTTAGCCTTGTTGAACCCCATACAGCTGCCCTTAGCCCATTCATCCAGCTTGTCTAGATCTCTTTGTAGAGCCGGCCTTCCATCAAGCAGATAGACAGACCTGTCCAATTTGGTGTCATCTATTCCCGTACTTTTTATAAGACTCTTTTTGCAGGACCTTATTACCTCTCTACCTCTCTATGACCTTATTACTCTCTACAACTACCAGAAGGGAGGTTGTGGAGAGGAGGGTGCTGACCTCTTCTCCCAAGTGACAGGGGACAGGACGAGAGGGAATGGCCTCAAGCTCCGCCAGGGGAGATTTAGGCTTGAGATTAGGAAAAAATTCTTCATGGAGAGGTTGGTTAGGCATTGGAACAGTCTGCCAAGGGAGGTGGTTGAGTCGCAGTCCCTGGAGTTGTTTAAGGTTAGGGTGGATGAGGTGCTTAGGAGCATGATTTAGGGATTGGTGGGAATGGCTGGACTCGATGATCCAGTGGGTCTCTTCCAACCTGGTTATTTTGTGATTCTGTGATTCTGTGAGTAAATTATTGTTTATTGTCAGACTCCTCTGGCCTCAAGAGAGAGAAACAGATTTTTTTGATTCTTTATTATTACTATTTTTATAATTACAGGTTTATTAGTCTCTATGAAGTACTGAGAGTTCTTTGTAGAGATCATTAAATCTATTGCTCTTTTGTTTAGAGAAAAGAAAGAAGCGCCTGAACTTCTTACATCTTTTGATCAACTTCCTAGCATGCCAAAGTTTAGAAGATAAAGTTAAGACATTTTTACAGTTCTGTTCTAAACAAACTCCAAGGTTCAGAACAGAATTTTGTATCGTGCTGAAATATTTCCAGCCACTGACATTTGATATTTGCTTCAGCTACTTCTCAATCAAGAAACTACGTATTTTGCCAACAATAAAACCAGGGTGTAAGTATGGATGGGCTGATCTGTGTTGAGATAAATTATCTTTTCCACTCTGTTTGGTTTATACTTTTGAAAAGAGTTGATAAGAGTGAGGCACCCAAATGCATCTTGAAATTCAAGGAGATTTGAGATAATGTCTCTCTGAATAAGTATTCAGAAACTACCATAATAACCTGAAAAAGTGACCTAAAAGAATCCCTGCAGTCTTAAATTTAGGCTTTCTATTCTCCTAGACAGCTTCCAGCTGTGTAATTGCAAATTATATTAAATAATATTATATTTTTCTCTTGTTCAGAAAGTGCATTTAAATATCTTGCTTTTACTCCTTGTTTATAGACTGGTGGCTGCATTGCCACTAGGTCACTCCATGTACCAATGTTAGGAATATATTAAGGAAGTCAAAGAAGCACATGTTTTTTTCTCTCTGTAGATTCTGCCAACAACCTGAGTTGCACAGCTTTCCTTATAGATGAGGATGATTATGCGCAAATTTATTCACATCTGTATGTTTGATTTGTCTTACTCTTCTGAAGTAAAAAAAGAGCTAGTTTGCCACCTTTGCTTCTTGTTCACAGGATGAGATCTGTGGATCTCTGTCTGGTAAAGTTCTGTATTAAGTGGCAAAAGGTACTATTGCCAACACATTGAGGACTGTCATTCTAGAATGACTTTATGTGTAATAGTGTGCCCTGTCCTCATTAAGTCTGCACCTAACAGTGTTCTTTTGGACAACAAGAGACTCACTGGAATCAATGGTTCTGACCTTCCATGCCAGCATCTTTCAAATGGGTATTGAGAGGCCAATAGTTGAACTATGT
The DNA here is from genome assembly GCA_033459285.1 of Clamator glandarius. Lineage (NCBI taxonomy): Eukaryota > Metazoa > Chordata > Aves > Cuculiformes > Cuculidae > Clamator > Clamator glandarius. The sequence goes on along the minus strand of JAUNZM010000333.1, from coordinate 7,817,493 downwards.
ATACTTTTTCAGCCCTTCTTCAGAACTCAGTTGTTCTTCTATGTTCTTGGGCTCTCCAAAACAATTTTTCAAGCTGATAATTTTGTAAGTGCCTACAAGCTGAGGAAGACCCTCTGAAAACCTGCTTTGTGCTTCTTTATTCAGAGTTGCCAGGATTTCATTTATATAGGATTAGCAACTAGAAAGTTTTGAGGGGATTTTTTTTTTGTGGTAGTTGCAATGGCACCTCACATACCTGGTGATTCTGCAGTCCTTCAAAGTTTACTGTAGCTGGATGAATGGCTACATGCTGAGCCAGTCTCCCTGTTGGCAAACCACAACACAGATTTCCAAAGAGAACCTGGTCCTACTTTCTTTCCTGTTTCCATTGATTTGTGAATCTATACACCTGAGAAATTGTGATTTTGTTATTGTTTCTCATACTTTCCCAAAGCTAACTGTGACTGTTACTGTGTTTTGCATTTGATTTCAGGCTCCAACTGAGACTTATACCTTTCATATAGTGTGAATTAAAAAAAAAAGGGAGGAAGAAAAAGCTGGGTTATAGTATCTTTGGATCTTTTGGTTTTGATTTAAGGTGTTTTCCCAGCCCAGTATACAGGACATGTGTTTTAGTGTGTTTTAACTCTGTTGCAATTTTTCACTTAATTTCATAAGCATAATTTCATGCCGCAACATGTCCTTGGTTCACTGCACCATAATATTCATTTTTACTTAACAAGAAATAAAGAGGAAGGGAGGAAAGGTGGAACTCAGGAACAGGAATTTAAGGATTGTTTCCATCAAACTGCCTCTGCTTGATGTCTACATTCCTCTATAAATATGAAAAACATTGTAGAAAATGTTAAGCTCAGGCAAGTGCAGGGGTTAAATCTCCCTCAGGCATCTAACTGCAGGAAGTCTCTACATTTGGGGTGATGAGCTGTTATGGGGGAAACTAAGGTTTTCAGAATGAGGAATGATCAGATGTGGTGCTTTAGGAAGACCTTAAAGTTCATCTTCATTATCATTGAATAAGTTATGTTTATACATTGTATTCTACCTGGAAGTAGGCTCAATTCAGACCTCTAAATATGGTTATGGGATATAAAGAAGTCAGATACTATGGTTACTTAGTTTCCCTAAGTCTAAAATTGAAATAATCTACCTTCGAAAAGACAGGATGGTGATGATTTGTTTTATATCTCACTGTAAAAATGATGTATTATTATGAATCCATCCCTTCTCGCAGCAAGTGTGTAATGATAAGGAATCATTATACCTTTAAAGCAAAGGCAAAACATGAAACAACAGTTGCTGCTTTGTCATTGATGAGTTAACCTGGATTTTTTTGGTATAGGCTATCCAGATTGAGGAACTCATAATAAATTGCTCACATCATTGCATTTCTCTGAGGCATCTTGTTACAGAGCTCCCTTCAAAGGTTAATTGTCAAACTTCAGTTTGGGACTATATAATGCACTTCACTTAAGTATTAGCATAAGTGCTATTGGTAATAAAAGGAGATGTTTTTGATATTATTTTGAGAGGATGATCTCATATCATTATTCTTGATTGAGTAAATACATTATTATTTCAAGGTACTAAATACACACAAGATCAGTTGTATGTCTCTGAATGTACAGTGATGTACAGGACTGAATGTACAGAAGGAATAATAGCTGGGCACCTAAAATTCCCCAAGCCATGCAACTGGGTCTGGATGGAGCCTCAATGGTTCCTTTCTGTCATGCTGTGTCCAGTGCAGCTGAGTCACCACAGACACAGAACAAAGACCAGCTGCAGCTGGGTTCCCTGAAGTAAAAGTCAATTTTAACTTGGTCATTCTTTTGTGTTGAGAAGTGCACAACCTTTCCCACTCCCTCTGTTGGACAAGACTGGAGGGGTCACTAGATAATATGTAAAATCAGCCATGAATGTGTGTGTATATATGTGTATATGTGTGTGTGTGCGTATGTAAGCATGTAGATAGATAGATAGATAGATATGTGTAATGGGTGCATATTTCTATGCACATATATCTGTGTATACACTATGTACAGCTAGTGAAACCACAGTAATGAGATGTCTAAGCTAAGTAAATAGTATATGAAGATGATGTTAGTGTTGGACAATGCTCTCCTGGCAGGAAAAGTCCTATATATCATTCTGTCTCTGACCTGTGGTCTGCAGTTGGCAACATCTCTGAACAAGTCCACTGCAGAATTTTGTCTCGTGCAGATAAAAGGTGAATGCCTATTTCTGTAAAGAAATTTTGTCTCTCTGAGCACAGACTCAGGACACAGCTGCATTTAAGTGAACCTTGTTACAGCATTTCTTAGATCATACCAGATAGACTTACGACCTTCATAAAGCAGAGAAGGACAAAATTGCTGCCTTAAAAGCTTTTAGGAACTGATTATTTTTCATGCCCATTTGTCTGTGGCAGTTATAGTAAATTTGCTGTTTGGTTCCAAAATATACTTTTCCTTACTACAGAACCACAACAAAAAATACTGTAGTAATATGTGATTCTGGCTTCAAATGCAGCGGAACTGCTTTGGTTCATTTCCGTTTAATTCAGTATACATAGTATACATTTAGGAAACATAATATACATATACATTTATCTCAGAACACACATAATTCTCCCTTTAAAAGGTGACATCTAGAAATCCATAGAAAGTGGGTTGGTTTTAATTTACAGCTTTCTTAGATCCAGATATCCGTAGAAGTATTATTTTTTATGGTAGTAAGTGCTCTTGCCATGATCCAGAAACTTCTTAGCACTGCTGTGTGTACCTACTAAACAACAGATTCTTTCCCAAAACCCTCTCCATTTCAAACAATGTATGTTTTCATAATTATTATTGATGTACTAAGTAGCACGGTGCTTTCCAGCCTTAGGATTTATTAGGCCAGAAGGGAACTGCCACACAGAAAAATTCACTTCCACAGAAACGAGAATCCAAATGATTTCTCTGATCCTATTGTGTTGCATGCCATACAAAGAGAAACAGTGCTCTTCTGACACCAAACATCCTATTACTTAAATATAAGAGAAGAAAAAGTAGGTGCAGGCTTCATGGAAAAAAGTCAGACTCGTGATAAACTCTCCTGATAGTTCAGCCCTCAAGGATAGCAGAGTCTGGCTTGATCTTATTTGACAGTGCTGTGATATAAATAATTAACACTTCACTAGAAGTGCCCTTCAGGTAAAAATATAGTCAATTAAGCTGTCCTTAGCTTTATTATTCTCTTCCTTTCTAACAGTTTCTAAAAACAGTATTTGTGTTCCCTTTTTGTGAATGGCTAATCAGAATTTTGCCAGTCAAGAAAGCACAAGTTTAACTGCAATAATTCCAGGATGTTTGTTTTGAGATGATTTAATATGTTTCAGTCTGTTTGTGCAGCAGTGGGGTATTTTTTTTCCCAGACAGCATTTGCAAGGAGTTCCAGCATTAAGTCTTCGAGGCATTGTGTTCCCAGATTTAAATAAAAATGTCTCTAGTTCTTAACAGAGCTTAATAGCTCAAATTGGATATTGGAAAGAGACATAATAGTCTCTTGTGGGAATTTTCACAGATCTTGGTCAAAAGCAGTAATATTTGGTTTTATTGGTGTTATCCAATAAGAAACTGAAAAATATTCTGCTTCTGGAATAAAGTTCTGTAGAATGCCTTAAAAAAACACCAACAAATTATCATAGGAACAGAGCATCAGAAATCGGGTTAATTTCTATTACTTTTGATAGCAATTATTCTTAAGTTCCATATAACCAAGTTATGTAAATGTTAGAAGGTAGTACAGTATGTTAAAAGAGAGAATAAACAGGAGAAAAATTAAGAGAGGTTGATTTTTTTTTTTTAAATCTCTTACTTACAGGAGAACAGAAAAGAAATGATGTAAGAGATCCTATTTTGCATAACAAGAGATGCTGAAATGCACTTAAGAGGCAAATGATAATAAAGTTTCTCTGCCTGTAGTGCTGTGTGCCCCTGTGTAATATTTTTGAGTTATGTGGGTGGGTCACAACCTTTTGAAGTAAACCAGGGGAAATGGGCGGTGCCCAATGTAAAGGTGTAACAAGCACATGCTAGCCAGACACATAGGAAAACTGACTTAGGCAGTGGAATTAAAGATCTAAGGAATCTATGAGACCACAAAACTTTAAAAAAAAATTTTAAAAGGTGGTTTCCTCTTTTTTCTTCTGTTTTTCTCTGTTCATGATAATAACACTAAATAAAAAAAGCAACCTGAAAATGGAGGCTCTGATTTTCTTTCAGAAATAAAAGCTAGAATTTCTTTGAACAGAGATACTACAAATACTTCAAGAATCAATCAATTATTGAGAGCTCATAGTACTGCAAGATTTTGGAATTAAAGCAAGAGAGACCTATGCCATGTGAGCCCTTCCAGCAAGCTCAGTGTCACACTCTGTATATACTTTACTTCACCAGGGAGGAGAAATATATTTTTTTTTTCACAAGCTGTGGATGAGACGCATGTTCTGTAGTTCAGTAATGATGAATCACAATGAGGTATCAAATATTAATGTTCTTTAGGACATCCGGAAAATACTGTCTGCTAAATTAAGATGATATTAATGTTCCTTCTGATGTTTTTAGCCTCTTCAAGCCTCATCATCATGTCTACTGTACCATGGGATCAACAAGATTAGATATCTTTGAAACCTACTCACAAGCAGAATGTGATATTCAAGCTGAGGTAAGAAGCTATAACAAATCACCTGCAAGATTAAGGTGACAAATTAGACAACCAATGGAACATCTTTGTTCTAAATAAGTGAGGTAAGAATCTATGATGCATAGATACCTTGTCTTCTCCTCAGCTGAACTGTAATTCATAAAAGCTACTGACCCATGTTTTGTTGCTGATTGTTCATGGTTCAAATGGTAATGATTAACATTGGTCAACAAAGAATGCAAGGGGAAACTGAAAAAGAACTTTGAGTAAATAAAATGAAAAAAATAATTTACATGTAAATTATGAAATGATTTATAACATACATAGAAATAGTATATAAAATAGAAATAATTAATAATATATAAATAACATTTAATATGTAATATACAATTTATATAAGATATATCTATGCATATACATATGTGTATGTATGTAAAATACATGTGTATACTATTTACAAAAACATAATACTAGCAAAATGCACATATATGTATGTGTAAAAATAAATCCATTTGCCATGCTCCTAGAAAAGTAGCTCAAGAAGTAATAGGCTCATAATGAAGCTCTGTAGTTTAGATATTGGGAAAAATGTTAACAATTACACTTGTGGATCATGTGAAACTGACTAGTTTACTTTGTTGAAAATGAGTATGAACAGGCTAGTCAAACATCTGCTAGTCACAATACAGCTATATTTTGTCCATAAGACAAGATTATTTTTCAGCATCCTGGCAGCCCCGTGATTCTATATCCTTCTAGACTTTTAAATGCTGAGCATCAGTGATGCATCTAAGCAGGCTGGTGAAGCATTGAAAGGAAAAATTCCTTCTTTTGAGGTACAAGTTATTAATTAAAAAGAAAAGTCTATCTACTGAATAATATGCTCCTGTGTTTAGCAGAGAACAAGAGTCATTGCAGAATGTATCCAGATAACAGAAGAAAACAGAACCTTAAGAGACAGTGCACTGTGTAAGTGAAATGAAAGTGGTCACCCCTTCTGAGACAGCAGAAAAAAAACGTAAAAAAAAAAAAAATGCCATGCAACCAGATATTTTTGTGTTAGCAATTAAATGTTTCACAGAATATGCGTTTTAATGTGACAATGGGAATCAGTTAACTGAGAAATGTTCCCCTTCCTGGCAATCATTGGTTGTGTATTGCACAGAATTTTTTAGTTATCTAAGCACCTAAAAGGAAACTAACACATCTTCTTTATGGCAATCTCCAAGATTCATGCAGGAATATTGAAGGGCTTTCAGGATCAGATAAAAATTTGTAAAGGGTGCCACTAAATAAATACATTCTAAAATAAAAGTTGAGTAATTCAGTCACTAGAATGTATGAAGAGAGTAAGCTCCAAAGTGAAACACAAGGACCAAAGAAACTAGTGCAGCCAACTTGCTAAGCAGAGACAAATAGGGGACTAATTGATTTTATACATCTCAATTGAGGTACTTATTCATGCGCAAAACTCTCACAGCATTAAAAATAATTTGATTTAGAAATTGTTTTCATGGAAAGCATGTGATATGAAGTTCCTGTATCAGTGTAATATAGTGACAGCAGAAGAGAAGGTATTTTCAATTAAACACTTGAAAGCTTCATATTCATAAATTAGTCAGTAGAGTTAATATGAACTGCTACTCAGAATGGCAAAATATGTTCTCCTCAGAAAAAATCAGGCAATTGAATGATATAAACATCATCTTCAAATGCTGATAGGTTATGCTTTTGAATATGTTTAGCTGCTGTCGTCTACTGGTGGGTTTCAAAGTAGATCCACACATCTGGGTGCCCATATGACTCGGGGAAGAAATAGATGTACACCTCTTGATAACTACATATTTAGTATTATCTTGTATCAGTCAAAATTATTTGGGATGCCATTACCCAGAACTTTCCAGCCTCATGTAAATAAATTAAATTAGCTAGGAGCTAAATTACCCAATATCATCATCTAATTTGTGACTCCTGTTTCCTCCTTATCCTGTTCTTGCTGCTCAGTGAGAGAAGAGGGATGAGAACAACCTATTTAATAGCTGATGTATTCTGGCTCATGAAGGATAAGAGCTTCAAACCTGTTTACTTGAGATCGAATTAAATCTGAATGTCATATTAAATGGTGTCTTTAGTTTCTAGAGTTCACAAGGTTATCTTAAGTCTACTATGTGAGACTCTCAGCTGATCAATGTGTGGAACATGCCCTCTGACTCAACCCACTCCTTCAAAAAATTTGGAAGGATCTTGTTGCTCAGTTATTTTTGCCTCATCCCCTTCTTCTTTTCTTTGTGTTATATGTCAAGCTGTTGCATTTCTGTCATTTCATCTGTTGGGACTTCATTGTCTTAAGTGTCCTGGCTGCTATCACTTTCTCTTTGATATCTAGTGGATTTGGCATCACCAACAAAGCAGTCACCATACTCTGTCCAAAAACTGTTTGCCGCTGAGGCTGTATTTTAGCAGGTGTGACTAACAAAGGCTTCGACCTCAGCAGTGGGGAACCTGATATTTTGACTACAGCTCCTGAGGGTTTCTGTGTGTACTGCATTTCTGATGAAGACACATGCCCGAAGGGAGACCATTAGGCACTTGAAGTTCACTGCAGGTCTCCTAGTGAGTTCAAGCTCAGGCTTGTGGCTATACACTTCTTGCCTAATTGCTTTTATTTCACATAAAAAACCCTATGGGCCCCAAAGCTCTGTATTGTTGTGGCTTTGAGAATGAAAGCATTTAACAAATAAGTGAAAGTTTAGCCAGAATACCTAGAAAAATGGTCATGATTAAACCAATAGTTCAGTAATTCATCTGCTGAATCAATCTAAGCATCAAACTTTGACCATCTAGATTACTTCTTGGAAGAAAGCAAAGACTAGATGGGTAGTGCTCTTTTCTGGGACCTAATGAAACATGCATTACTCAGTGAAAAGAAAATAATCTTATGGTTGAAAAGCATTCTTTTGAGACAGAGAGATATGTCACATAAATACTGACAGAACTAAATGAATTTTGAATCTTGAAACACTAAGCTTTAATTAAAACTGTATTTCAGTAAATGGAGGGTTGTAATAGCTCAGATTAAAAAAAAAAAGATATTTTTCCAAATGGAAATTAAGCCCATTTCATACCCTTCTAATAAAGTTTTGAAATATGTAATTTTGTTACTCAAAGAAAAGTTTTATGTTTCAACCAACATAGTGGCCTTTAATGTTCTGAATATACATGTAAAAATTTTTATCTTTTGCATAATTTTCATAAGACTTAATGCCCTAAAGTCCACTTAGAAAAGAAAAAGAAGTGGAAAAGCATATCTCTGGCAGATCTATGTAATGAATGCTAAATGACAGCTACTCTGGAGAACAAGGCATTTCTCATTTTTTAATGAAAGTCAAAATCATCAGATTGATAGCTTTCTTAAAGAGGATTATCGTTTAGTACTCAGCGCAGAAAAAAAGTTATAACCCTGAAAGTCTTGGGGGTAAGGTGAAGGCATGGACTGATCCACCACAGCTCACTTCAGAGTTTTGGATTGTGCACAGCAGAGATTTTTCCCTGAATGAAGATTTTTATGAACTTAATGGCTCCTTACTCACCTCTTCCCTTACTAGTGAGTATCTTCAAGAGAGGGGCTAGGCAGCTAGAGATGACTTTAGGCATAATTTCTTTCCACATGCTGTGACATAGCTTCAGTCATTTGGTGGGCTGCAGACAGTCTCTGTGATGCTGTGGATCTGTAATCTGCTATTGGACTGAACCCAAAGGCTGTTGAACTGCGAGAGCGCCATGGGGTTTGCATGGTCTTCCTCAGGAAGGAAGAGGACAAAGGCAAAAGGCTGAGTAAACCATCTTCTCTGCTGAAAGTATTGCAAAGTTGTGCCTAGGAAACCTAATGGAGGGAATATGAGTCAACTGGGAAAGAAAACAGGGAACAAAATACTTGAAAAAATTCCTCAATTCCCCACAGCATAACTGGTGACTTCACTGTTTTCTATCAGGTGGTTCTTTCAGGAAGGTTTAGAAGCCTGGCTAGTCTGTTTTCAAAGAACATAAGCAGTGATTTTTCATGTTTTAAATTGTTTTTATGACATGTTCCCTATCAAAGGCAGCAAAGGTCAGACACTGTCACAAAACTTGGAAGTCGAGACATAAACTTCAGCTTTCTGTGGTTTGCCTTTGATACTTCTATTAATTCAGATTTCTGGACTTCATAGCAGAGAAGCAATCAGCACAAAACGAGCTGATCTGACCACAGAGAGGAATAACTTAATACCCTATGTTTTTCTAACCAGTCTGTCTTTAAATTCCAGCAACAGGAACTGTGACTCTCCCTTTTGGAGTCTGTTCCCTTTGCTTGAATTAACACAGTACAGGCAATTTTTCCACTCATGTTTCACACAGAAGGTTTATTTCCCAGCAGTTAGAAGTGGGTACTTAGCTGCTTTTAAAACTCAAGGAGATCTGTAATTGAAACACTAAGTTATTCTGTGCACAGAACGACCTCAATCAGATTGCTGCTCACTCATTACATATGCCAGATTTTAGGGGTTATGTTATTTTCTTGCTTTTCTATCAAAAATGTACAGAATATCCACTTAACAGTAAACAGAAATTTTCTGAACAAAAAATAAGATAAAAAGCCTTTATTTTTGTCTAATTTAGTGGTTCTAAATGATATATTTTTTCTGTGGTCATGTTGAACTCAGATGTTTTGGTTCCCTGCTTTAAATCAATTGGTTTAATTTTGAATGTATTCAACATGATCAGAGTTACTCTGACCTGTAAGATTGTTGTGTAGGATCTGGAGTTAATACTAAACATAACATTTACCAGAGTTAATGTTAAACAAACTGTTACAGCTGGAGAAGTATCCAGCTGAGTGTTGTAGTCGTGGTCTATTGAATTGGATACAAAATGTTTAAAAATTCTCTTAAAATACGAAACAGAGTTAACATCCTATACATATGTATTGGTATATGAACATATACATAGACATGTATCTCTGAGTGTGAATGCATGTGTGTATGTATAAAACCTTCTCTGAAACTGGCTAAGAGATAATTAGATAACATCCTCAGAAATGTCTTACTTTAAAAGTTTTCAAGTTGTTGAAACGAATCAGCCACTTATAAAACATAATGCATTGTAAAGCCATTGACTTTGGAATATCTCTTATCAAATTATACATTAATCTTTCTTGAGGGTATATGTTAATTTTCTTACAAGAACTAGTGCACAGCTTCTTAAAGGTATTTTACTCTCTAATTCCCAGTGAAATCAGTATGGATTAGGAACCTAAATTGGCATTAGACTTTTAAATAATTTTGAGAATAGTCTCTTAACTACAATGTCATTTACAGCAATTAAGAAAAATAATATTCAAATTATAAGTATAAAGTAGTTTTCATTATTAACTGAACATTAACTCTGTCAATAAAGCCAAGGCAGCCCCTCAAATCTAGAAGCATTCACATGTGGATTGAAATTTTTATATCTGCGAGGCAATGGGACTGAGTCAGAGTCAACACCCTGAAAAAGGTCACCTTTTAAAAATAAAGAAATCTTTCACTAGCTGTGTACTGTCTCCTGGGGAACTGAGTGAATGTCACCAACTCCTGGCTACCCACAGACCTCGCAGTCTGTCTTTTCCATGCAGATGACTAGATTAGTGTCCTTTTCCTGATCCCATTACAGAGCACCTACTTGTCCTGTCTTCCAATATTGTCATTTAGATACCACACTCAGGTTTTGATTTTGCTGTTCTTTTCTTACGCCATTAAATATTTACTGTGTGATACTGAGCTGTGTTGTTCTGTCCCAGAGATGGCTGCATTCATCCCTGTGGTGGCTGACCTAACTCCTGCCCAACATTTGTGTTCACAAATTGCTTGTGGGCACCTGGGATGAAGGTGGACAAATTATTTTAGATGATGTAAGTATACATCTATACATACAGGTTTATTTACACAGCCTGTAAAAGTGCTGCTTTCTTACTATGCTGTTATGTATTTATGTTATCCATTTTGACTAACTTGGTACAATACAGCAAACCCATGCATTTATTCCCACAATTACTTTCCTTTTTTATCCAGCAACCATCCTTTTAATTAACGGGTGCTAATTTAAAAAACTAACAAATATCCTGACTGTTGTGAAAATTGATGACAGTCTATGGATTAAATGAACAAGGACAAATAGAAGTTAAGCTCATTAAGGCTTACAGGGGTTAACGAGCAGGAACATCAGTTGAGCATCGCTGAGAATTGTAAAGGGAGATGTCATGGGCATGTGATTTAACACAGAGGCTGGATCTGACAAAGTATACGCAGACATGAACAAAATATCACAGGTGAGGGCAAGGCTTTACAGACATCAGTTACTCCACAGCTGGTATTATGGGATGGCCAGCACATTGTGAAAACATACAGTAGATTTTCCAGTAACGGAAGATGAGTGAGCAATGTTAACTGTACAGCGCAATGGCTGAGAGCTGTGAAATTTGTTGGAGAGAAGACATTTGCATGGAAGCCAAGGATGCCCCAGCCAGAAACGTATCTAACCATAATAACTTGTGCCTGTTGGAAAAGTCATGGGACTGATGCCAGGCAGCCCTGTAAGCCAGGGCTTTTGAGAGAGCTCAGTGTTCTATGCAGACAGGAATTGCTGCAATACATTGAACTCTGTTGTTGCTTTAATGGTGCATCATATGTACATGAGACAGGACCACAGTCGGGCTAGATCACATGCAGCATATATACATTTATATAGGTAAAAACCATACAGGGTTTTAACCAACTGCTGAGCCTGTGTTCTGTATCACACTGGTACAATGCAAAAGAACTAAATAGCTATCTGAATGTCCAAAAAAATCTCCAGGTCAAGTTATTTAAATTAAAAAAAAACACAAAAAAAATCTTAAAACAAAACCCAGAACACATTAATAAAAACCAAAGCCCTTCCCTTATTGTTTCAAACAGTCGCAACTAGATATAACTGCCCACACAATAATAAATGTTTTATAAATTTGGTTCAGCCACGCAGAGGCTGTGACTGAATTATCCAAGAGAATTTGTATTCTATAGTAAGGTGGCCACTATTTTTCTAAGGCAGCAGAAGACACATTGGCAGGAGGCAGGCAAGAAATGTCATTTCAATTCTCCCAAATGTGGATGACAAGGTGTAATATGAGGGTTGCTGGGAACAGGACAAACAAATCCAGGTATATATAGGTGAAAATGGCAAGTAGGAATAAGCAAAAGAAAGCCAAAAGGGTCCTAACAACAGCAAAGATGAAAATGTATTAAACAGAGGACATCATTAGAAATTACTGCAGCCCTCAAGTACAGTGCTCAATGTTGAATTAGGCCTTTGCAAAAAGTGTTGATATTGGAATCCTCTCCAAGGAGGGGTTGGTGATTTTAAGAACCTCTGTGAGAATGGGTTTGGCTGGTTTTACACAAAGGAATGGGATTGCTTTTCATAAAAGTCCGAAACTACCTGCACTAAAGACTTGATCTCCCAGATCTCAGAGGAACCAGGAGACATTTACATCAGGTGTTGACCATTCTTTGAACATATTTGACCATATCCTGGTACAAATTCTGCTAGGAATATAGTGCATTGATTATTCTAAAGGAAGTTTGCTATAGTGATCAGCTGAGAAATAAAATGAATCCCTGATGACTGGCAAAGGTCCTGACTTATCCCTGGTATTTTTAGGTAAGTCAAAGTAAGAGGTCCTTGAGTTTCAACAGTTTCATTTTGAATTCCCTGGGACCGAGAATCATGTATTAACAAAATACAGCTTTTTTTAATCCTATTTGACCTTTGGTGCATAGACATTGGTGATAACTTCTCTGCACTACACTTACATGGAGGGAAAGAATTAATAATTATTAAAAAAAAAAATAGTATCCAATGAGTTGTCAACAAAATGATTGCTTACTTAATTGTTCTTTCCTTCTTTCAATGTCCTGGATTGTGGGATTAGCCAGTAAACAGGAGAATGAAGTTAACCTTCATATAGCTCTTCTATGTGCATCTCACTAACCTCCAATATGAAGGGAAATGCAGCTGAATAAAGATGCAGATTATCAATATTAAAGGTAATTTACATCATAATTAGTACATAGGGACATAACTGGTGTACTGAGGGATGCTGTGGCAATTATTTTTGCTTGGGGTCTAGGGAACAGAGAGCAGCCAGTTTGAGTAATAGAACAACTTTATGGGAAAATGCTTTGAAACAATTATTTATTATATTGAATTGCAATATATGATTAGGACTCCTACATGTGGCACAATTTCTGCAGGATGTAAACCAAATCTTCTGCTCCAAAAAGCTGTATCAAGATGGAACAGCCAGCAAATGCTTTAGAAAGGCCAAATGAGTAACTAGAAATCCTAATTTATCTGCAGAAAGATGTCACACCTCTGATAAGCCAGGGCCATGTTCCAGCCTATCTTGAATCCTAAACTGGAAAGTTCAGTTGCTGCAGGTCAATCCTCCTCTGCCTACAGGGCTCATGATAAAATGGAGAGTTAGCATTAATTTCAAGGGGTAAGGGCTAAAGGGTCAAACCACTGAATTTTTGTTTCCTAATAATTGCTGGAATTTCTCACAAGTGACAAAGCACATAAGAGCTTTGTTGTGAGCAGGGTACTGGAGAGGTCTGCTGCTGAACCTTTGGCTGTGGCTTGCACAAGATTTGTCCCCTTGATGAGGACATCGGTTCCGGAGTCTGCCACTTAGGACAAGTTTTCCCATCTTGTGATTTAGTCTTTCCCTTCATGGAAATTATATCAATTTGTTACAGATTAGGACCCTTACTGGTGCAAGAATCATCTTTTTTACAGATTGTTTTGCTGATATTTGAATTCTTGGAGAGGGGAAGGTTTCTGCATAGAAAGCTCACCAAATTTTGGGATTTTATAACAAAGAATCTAGTGACACTCACTATCATGGTTTATTTCAAGTCCTAATTTCTTTAAGATGATTTGAAAACCACCCTGTCCTTTTGATAAGGATGTGACTTGCTCTGTAAGAATATCAAAGGGATGCTTCAAACCATGTTTCACAGACAGTGCCTGCAGACATTTTGACTGCTGGGCAGGGCGTTATGTCTTTCTATTTTAAACTACTTCCATGCCTGTTATTGCTGAGGGGGAGGAAAGTGTGTAATATTTTTGGTCTTCTGAAGAAATCAGTCTCCTGATCACTGTGAGAGCTGTGGGTGGATGAAACATACTAGATGTTGCCCATCTATTAAGGGCCATTATTAATTGGTAATAGTGGTAAACACTACTAACATGTTACGTATGGGTCATTAATATCATGTAGGATGATTTCTGCCAGGAAGAAGTTAGTCTTCAGAGATTAGGAATGCAGTATCATAGTGACTTCTGCGACACCTGCCACTGAGGCTCTTAACAGTCCATGGTCTGAGCAACTTCAGCATATGAAAGTTTCCATGTGAGAGAGCCTGGATGATAACTTCAAAGCACTTTTTCAGAACTGGGGATATGCAAAGGTACCTTGAAGATATATTTGTTTGTGTTCTTCCTAGTAAGTAGTTATCCTTTGCAGAAATATCAAGAATTTTGGCAAATGTGCTTTAAATTCAACAAATTTTTGACAGAAAAGAAGAAACATTTCTTCCTAAAGCTAAGTAGCTTAAAAATGGAGGAAAGATAGCTCGAAAAAAAAAGGCAAAAGAAAGACTTTTGAGTAAAACTGAATACTATATACTCTTTTAATTAGTTTTGCTTATGAAAATGATAAAGAATAACAGTCAGCCAATAAAAGCATTTTACTCCACTGTCTATTCAGAGAAAAACAACATTTAGAGAGATTTTGCAGAAAACAGTCTCGCAGGCTCTGGGGGTTTACTTGCATGATCTAGAAGGTCTTGGTTTACTGAAGATGCTTGTAGTGTTTCAAGACTTTTCCTTACATGGATGAAGAAATTAAATCAAGCAGTTCCACAAGCAGAAGAATAAATCAAGCCTAGTTTTGTGCGGCTTTGTATGTTCTAATGGAATTCCCTGCTCTCATCTAATGTAAACTGGTTGAAGCTTTTCCTAGAGACGCTTCTAGGAGCTGCCTTTCCCCACATGGCAGAGAGGGCTGTCTCTTTTCCTGCCTTATACACGGATGTGTGTTTTCTTGAAACTCACAGGAACAAAAAAAATATTAAAAACTCACCCTGCCAACTGCCAAAATAAAGGGTGTTTGTACAAGTTTGAGCGGTTCACAGGTAAATTACCAGTAGATGGCGCTCGAGAATACGCAGTGCTGCTCCTGGGCTTTGTAGGGAAATAAATATTCCTCTTGTGCACCGGGATGGTATTTTGTGGCTAGATCTTTTCAGAACATCCCGAACAGAAGCCGCCTCACAGGAATCTCCTGGGCTGGAGGCAGCTGTGCTTGCCAGTTCAGAGTCACCTGCAGCTGAGGTGGGTGGTCCTATCAGGCAGCATTGCTTTTCCTTACAGATCTCGTGGGGGGGTTTTTCTCAATACTAAAAGGTGAGCTACTCACAATCACAGAATCACAGAATCACAGAATAACCAGGTTGGAAGAGACCCACTGGATCGTCGAGTCCAACCATATGAGGGGAAGCAGCTGCGCTTTGAAAAATGGGCAGGCACACATCTAGCAAGAGGAAAGAAAGCTAAGTTGTATGATCCCAAATGTTACGTGACGGGCAGCCTGGGCCAGCTGTGTACCAAGCCGTGAAGCCAACGCATTGCCATGAGTCCTTCCTCTGTGCTGAGACTCCCCATGACAGTCCAAGCGGAAGAATGTCACCATTCATCTGAAGGAAAGATGATTGATTTCTATCACCAGCTGGTCAGGGACAACAGTTGGGATATGACGATATTAAAGTAAAAATGTAGTAATGTGATGACCTGTAATTTCTTACAGCAGAGGGAAAGAGGCAATCCCTTTTTAATACACCCTGGAAAGATTTGACTCTTCATATTTCCCTTCCAAAGCAGAGATCCTCTTATGACTCTTCAAAGACTGGCAATGTTTTTCTTTGGTGCCTACAAACTTTAGGAGAAGATACACCTGGATGATGGGACCTCCCTTGAAGCTCCCCGTCTTTGCACTTGTGTTTCCTTCCCTTTTGGTCAAGTCATGCCAGCCAGCTTTTGCAAGAAGACACTGCACAGGAAAGGTAATGTGAGCAGAAGATGGTCTTTAGAGAGAGGTGACAGCTAAAGAGCATTAAATTAAGAATATTGGTGGTGGTGGGAATCAACACTGAAGCATTTTTAGCTCCTTCACATGCTTCATGTTGCCATTTGAAGAGATCACAGGTATCCTACGGTGAAACACATGGAGCAATGCTTCAGTGGCTCCTGGGGAAGTACCTGCTATAGGGCATGATCTGGTTTACTGTTCCGAGTCACTTATTTTAAAGGTAGCAAAAAGGCTCCTGCCCTTGTTAATCCAATCCCTACAATTTCTTCAAAGCTTTGCCACCAGTGCTGTAATGCTGAAAGGCTTATAAATTAGCTTGCCCAGAGTTTGGATTTGACACTATTTCTGCACTATAGAAGTGCAGCAAGTTGAATGTTCCATAGCCAACTATTCCTTCATACAACAAAGGCTAAGCAGGACATATTTGTTGTGACTGAAAACAAAAAAAAAAAACCCTCAAACCAACAAAAAACAAGAGAAAAATATCAGGTGTGTGTTTACCGAATTTATGTAATTTTTCATAGCTGTGACTTATGCTTTTCCTAGCACCTCTGCCACAAGGGACCTCAGAGCTGTAGATGGAGGCAAACAGCATGCTTTAATGTGAGAAAGAAATTCTGCTAGCACCTTGCCAGAGTAATGGGCAAAATTGTGTCCCCCAGAAAGGCTGGCATTGCAAAGGCCCTTTCCATCCCAACTGAGCACCTGAATAATACTTTTAACAACTTATCACAAAACAAATGGACAGTGTTTTCGAGGTTTTTCTTTTACTTTCACATAGTTGCAAAAAAATTCACCTTTACTCCATTGCCACATAATATAATAGATCTGAATGCCCCTTTCTAGCCTTATTAATACAGCATATTTCATACTGTGTAGAAGATTTTGAATAAATTACTCAAGAAAATGTTGACAAAATCTTCACATTTCTGCAAATTGTTTATATGCAAATAAATCAATGTTTTTCCATTAAAACTGCCTCCAGAATTCTTATTATTACCCTGATTTACATTTGTTTTCAATAAACTTTTTCCCGTGTGACTCCGGCAATGCTACTTTCTGAAATCTTGTACTTGCAGCCAGTCTGGGTGACTCAAACTTGGATTTCCTTTTAATAATATCTTAGAGTATTATTTCAAGCCTAATTATATCAGTGAGAATATTTCCATTAATCAAGTTCCTACAGAGACTCTTGGTGGGTGAAGAAACTGGTCTTCTACTCCTGGAAACTGGGGTAATATTCCTACTCACTTCAGCTTCTGTAGGAACAGATACTAAACATTTTGCCCAAGTTACATAGTGAGTCAGTGGAACAGATTTCATGGGTAATGATACGATGTCACTTATTTCTGCATTCATGTAATTTAAATCCTGAAGAGAGATTAGATCATCTAATTTAACCTCCCACAGGAAGCAAGCCCTAAAATATTTTATAAGACTTAAAGCCTTTGCCTTGCAGAGAGGTGAAAGGTAGATGGAGAGAGATGTATGGAGGAGAGAAAGGGAGAAGAATCTTATTTAAGTCTAGTTGACCTTTGAACACAGATTGAATAGATGAAGTAGACAAATTAATAACTGCAGAAATAAAAGTGCATAACTGCAGAAATAAGCAAACAGAGAGAAGTGGGCATCTCTTTGGAGGATGAGGGCAAGAAAGCATGTGTTTTACAGTGCAAGACAGTTCTCAGCCTTCAGAGGACATCTGGTTACCATTCAACAGAACCACAAGGCTATACAAAGCTGAAAAAAAGTGATAATCCTTCAAAAAACAAATCTGTGGGTAAGCTAAGAAATTGTCTGGGGAAATTCCTGATGAGATATTGTGGTAATGGTTTGGAAGGTAAAACAGTAACTGTAATCCCAAGGAAGCTGTGTATTAATAACAAGGGATGCTAGTTCTGGGATAAATACTCTAGTTGGGTTAACAAACTGCCTCACTATCTATTATTTGGTAGAGAAAAATACAAGCAGTTAATTAATGCTTTAGGGACTTAGGGGGGGGGAAGAAAAGAAACAACAAAAAAAAAACCCAAAACAGATTTCTCCCAGGTCCTTAGGGATAAGCAAATGCAGAAGGTAGAAAATAGTTTATTATTATATGTTGTTTTCTTTCAGCCAGAAGTCTGTCAGAGAGCTACAAAGCATAACTCAGCTTTAATCAGTAGAAATTTTGAGCTTGATTTCTTTCTGAGTAGCCTTAAATTTCAGCAGACTTATAATGATACAAATACAGAGCTCTCAAGGTGATCTAGTCCTTAATAGCAACTAGTGAATTTGGCCCAGACATTGCATTAGTTAACTGTACTATAAAGATAGTAATGAGGTGAAGGGCGAGTAGGTAATTCTTTGCTAGCATAATTCCACTGAACTATGTAGAAATTTTATTGCATAATTTGTTCTGAAGGGCTTGGTTTGTAGTGCAAACTAGTGGAAAGACCTTTTGGTTCAGTGGAGAAAGGTAAAACACAAATTTAGCAGCAGAAGTATATCAAAACTAAAAAAACCAACAAACCCAAACCATAAACATAATGATAACTAAAAAAAATCTAACATAGTATCTCCAGAAAAGCATTTTTAAAGTACTTGGGATGGGAGTATGCTGTAAAAATGTGAAGATGCTGAAAGAGACCACTTGGACTTTGAAGATTTTGGCTGATGATAGGAAAGCCGCTGGAACAATAGGAAAAGTAGCGCTCCCCTCTGACTCACTCAAAAGATAGTTTTGACCTGTTGAAGCCAGTGGAAAAATTCCTGCCGGTTTACTAGGGACTTTGACTCTGATAATGATGAACGTTTTAAAGGCTCCTGAAGCACATATGTAGCAAAGGGGTGGGTCGGAAAGTAAGACAGGGCACAATTTTGAGCTGAAATGTCAGTGTTTCCTGACAGCCCAGATGCAAGTAATCTGAAAAGCAGTTATCTTCACAGTTTCACTTGAATGTCCAGAGCTACAGCCTGTGTGTGGTGAACATTTGCTCTTCAGTATTTTTTTAACTATGCTGATTATTTTTAGCCCAATGTCTCTTTAAACATGAACTGCTCCCTTATCGCCTTATTGCTTTACCTCTGAGAAATCTGCCTTCTGGCAGTTCCCCTTTGAAATTTGTTTTTTTGCCCCTAAGGTGCAGATGCTAAGCAGCAAGCCTGTTTTCCTTTCCTCTCAGCCTTTTCCACTGAGAATATAAAAGGAAACTTCATCCAGATTTCATGCTGTTCAATAAGTCAGAGGGTTATCTGACAGATTTGAGACTTCACTGGATTTTGTGCCTGTGTGTGAAAATGTACAGATTTGATTAAAATGGGCACTTGCACTGCAAAGCTATGCACACCGCAGGAGGTTATGTTTTGAAAGGAGGCAAAGATATGTTGTATTGAAGTCTGCAATGTATATGCTCTGTGTGCATGTGTCCATGTGCGTACACACAAGCACACATACACACACAGTAATTGCAGCTTGACAGTGCATTGAGGGCAATTCAGATTGCACAGCAAAACAACTACATTTATGCATTGACAAGTGAGTTAAGTGTGCAATCTCATTGCATAAATACTGGCATCTGGTGGCATTGTAGACATTTTTGGATAAGCTACTTCTTCTCTATCTGCTATTCCAATTTCTTGTAAGATGTCTTCTGTCATGTTTGCCAACCATATGTTTGTGCTGGGTATGGCAAATAGCACTAGAAATGCACTTTAAAAAAGTGACTTGAACCCCTAAATTAGGTACCTCAACTTGAAGCTGAACCATACCCTTGTCAAACAATCAGGCTAGCATTCAACCCCATAATCAGATCTTTAACTTGAGGACAGTGTCTCACCTTAGAAAGGCATGACTTTATATTTAATCATTAGAAAGACTCTTTTACTGGCCTTTTTATCTATGATCGATAAGCATAGCTACTTTCTCAACAGACAAGTCCTTTCTAGTCCTGACTATCCTTCCCATCCTTATGTGCCTACAAATGCTGTAAGTTTATATTTGCACTTTCCACCTGGGTATTTTGATACAACTTGCAAGAAAGTAGCAGAGAGAGTGCATGAATATAAGAACTACTTCAAAATGCATGTGATATGTTTGCTACATGTAAAAGCCATTTTTTTCTGATTATGCATAGTATAGAATCTGTAAAGTAGTTTCACTTATAATGAAACTAATGTTTTTTTTGCAAATTCAGCATCAGGATCTTTTGTGGTACTGAGCACCAAAAGCCCATGAGAGCAAACAATATGATTGTGTGGTTCCTACCCATCAATCATGCCCCAGAAGTTTATCTTAGTGCAATATTGGAACTTTAAATTTAAACTTTTGTGAGCATTTCTGGAAGTTGCTCTGTTCCAAATCTTTGTGCCTGAATATTTCTTTCTAGTCCTGGTTCTGCAACCCTTTCAATACTGCATAAAACATGGTTTTGTTTTGAGGCAACTACAAGCCTGTAATATCATCTTTGTATTTTGGCAACCCGCAAGTTTATAACATTTCTCCAGAAACATTTTCCTGTACTAGACTCTAAGAAATGACCCAACAAACAGAAGCTTTAGTCTGAGACTGGCAAACATTGACAGGTTTTTGGCACAAGATTGTGAATGTCAATAGATGAGAAAACATCATGCAGATCTGGGCCCCAAATGCATAAAGCCTCAAAAATATTCAGTCAATCAATCACAAACCTTTTAACAAAATTTTAGCATTTTATGAGACCACTGTCAAATCTAATGCGTATTCAAATCTAATTAACTCTCTACAAAGGTAGCAAAACCTTCTGTATTTTAGTTTACATTAATACATTGACAGACTGGGCCCAAAACATAATCCTTACTCAGAAAATCCACTTTAAATATGGCTCCAGATCCAGAAAATGTTTCGTTGGTACATATATCTAGTGCTGCTGTGAATGTTTCCCACTTTCCATCCTGCAAAATACTTTCTGTAGGTGCTTCCTAAAACCCAAGCCTGCTATTACTCCAGTGGAACAGCAATATCCACAGACCTGGGGATACCCATTGCCCCTCAGAAACTGCAGCATCAGGAGCATCCAATTCTCCTCCAGTTAGGCTCCCTTTCAGAGTTCCCTTATCTACAAAAGGCTGTCTTGCCACTGGACTTGCTGGCTCCAGTGGCAGCAGAAACCTATTTTGTAGTTTATTTGATGTGTCCACAATCTTTCTCAAGGAGCTGCCCACTTAATGACAAATCCTTGCAAAGCACTAAAACCAAAAATATCATAATTGACAGTTTTGTAATGAAGCTGCAATTTAGTTCTTTTTCTTAAGCTGTTTGACCTTTCCCTCAAAAATTATCAGTTGGGTGGGTTTTTTTGTTTTTTCAATAGTAATATTTCATAACAGAAATAAATATTTTTATTAATTTTTGTCTTTTATTATTTATTTTAATTGCATTAACATAATCTCAGTGGTGGACAGCAACCATGCTAGGGTCATGACAGGCACAGAGAAGATAGAAGCTGAAGCAAATATAAAAGAACTTTTAAAAAACCCCACCATATATGTGTATCAGCCAATCTGTGGCTTATCTCCTGTCTGTTTTAGTTGATCATAACACATTCACTAATTATCCTTATTATTGTCATCATGAAGATGCTTTTCAATGTCTTTAGGCATCCACCATACTGATCTCAGGTGTCACTTGGCTATAGAGCAGACTCAATGCCAAGCATTGTTTATATTGACAAGTGCCACATAAATAGTCTAGGCTGTGGCAGAAGCAAATGAATGTCACTGTCATTCGAGAAAACTACATTCCTGCCAGTGTAAGACCATGGTTTACTGTCCTGAGTTGCAGTTCCTCATCAGAGATGAGATTTTTAAGATCACAATAGTGTTTTCCTTCACCTCTTTGCATTTGGATCAGCCACTCAGCACATGAGCCGTGGTCCCAAACACATGAGCCTTGAGCATATTTGCATCAGGCAGAAGAGGAATTCAGGCTTTTAAATACTGCATGGGATAACAGGTATGAAGCAGTACATCACTTCTTTTGCCTCAGCAAACCCAGGTCCTCCTACTGTGAAGGGAGAGATCTTATTCTATGGAAACGGGGATTGGGAGCTTTCCACTGTCTGATAAGTGGAAGCCTATGCCAGAGGGCATAAATGCATATGTTTATAAATACACATATATTTTGACACTACCCACCCCATGTACGCATATTGGCATACACACATTAGTATGCATTTTATCTGCATGTGCATATGTCTCTGTGTGTGTTTGTTATGTGTCTATGTAGATAGAAAACAAAGTCGATCCTGAGGAGCAACTGATTCTTTCTCACAGTGATATCTCATACTGAAGTGATAGGTTTTAGATTACAGGAATATCTCCTGCCTTAACGGATAAGTAGAGCTGCTTTAACAGCTTCTCCTTTTTAGTTACAGAGTTCCTTTGACTTGTTGATGCTGAGGAGCCTCTGGATCAGACTACACGAGTCTTGCACAGCAGTCTGCTCTGGAAAATGAGAAGAATCCTTTCCTTCTGTAGTAGCTTTCTTACTGCACTGTTTATTGAACTCTTGGCAATGTTGGCTGGGGCAAAGCAACGTCATCTATTCCCTATCACTTTTTAAATGGACTCTTCCCAGTGGGAAGAAGATATACACCTGTTTTCACACCAGCTTTCAGCCTTTTAAGAGGACAGGGTGAACAAATAAAGAAAGATTTTTCCTTAACCATAATGAGCTGAAAGTGCTTCTCTATCCTGGGCACCAGATGTAGTAGGAAATAAAGCTGATGTCTTTTCAAGGCAGCTCCTCTCTGCTGCACGTTCAGAGAAAGAGCCTGAAATTCACAGCTTATATTTGAGTGTGAACAGGGAATTCTGGGGTCAGTGTTTATATATACCTAAACCCATCCCTCAATTGTGGGTCTGAATCAGTTTTTGCCTAAATCTAACCCATATCCTACCTATGAAATATAGGGGACACATGCTTTCAGATGTATCCTAGGGCAGAGAAGTCTTGCAGTCCTGCCTCTGTGATTGTTTACTATGGCTTACTGTGACTTAGAGAAGCCATTAAAGAAACCTTTCCTGCCTTTCTCACTACTCAACCAAATCCAGTTGAGGAATGACCTTAAAGAATAGAAGGTCCTAAATAAGACTTATTGTGGAATCTAAAATTAAAAGGACATAGCAAATGCCTCAGCTGCCAGGAAGAAATAAACAAAAAAATGTGTTTCTGTCACTCCCATATTCAGTAGTTGCTCACCAGGGAGGCTGATATTTTAGACATCAGCCCATAGGACCACTTCCTAGCACAGATTTCCATATGGAATTAAAAACTTCATTGCATGTTTCACTTGTTTTGTTATCACTCATCTTCCTAGCCCAAGGGCAATACTCTTCTTAAGAACACAATCTCATTCAGGAAGAAGTGCTTCATTCTAGCCATATGAACTTACTAGAAGACTGCTAACTTAGGTTATTGATGCATAAATATTTCATGCCAAATCTTGCATTTATTATGTAGCAGCTTGTTGCCTTTCACACATTGATCATCCCCATGTTCTCTCCATCAGATCCTGTCCATTTCCTGCTCTGTCCTGTTTATTACATGTTATTTTGCAGTGAAGCTTGTAACATACAAAATATCTGCTTCCTTTCCACATTAAAGATTTTTTTCTCTGCAACGGTAGTGTAGCAATGGCAGAGACCCAGCACCCGTCTTGTAATTAGACATGGTCTTGTTAAACAAGGGATAAAGCAGAAATTTTTGCTAGACATGTCAGTTCCTAATTTCCTATTGCCCAACACCTTGACAAAATGAGAATGAACTAAGAATTCGTCTTTTGCACAACTGGCTGCCCCTTTGTACCTCCTAATAAGGCAGAAGGACTGTAATATATCACACAGTGGATTTCTTGCCACAATAATAGTTGCTGTGTTTGAGCTGCTTGTAGTTGACACTAAACGTATTGGTGCCCACCAGCGTTATGGCTTTGCAGCATGGCTTGGCCCCCATCACTGCAGAGGTCTGGTGACATTTCGTTAGGAAGAGGTGCAAGGAGTAGGACTGAGGAAAATAAATTGGGAGGAGGAAAAAAATGTCTTCTATAGATAATTATGCTAGTGAATTCTCATACCCCAACAGATAAAATGAAGCATTAATTGTTATCAGGCTGCTTTCTGTGATTGTATGGTATATTGTACTATTGTATATGTTCTTCTGTTAAAAATGCAAGAAAAAATGTAAGGGAAGTGGGGCTGGTTTGTGTGAAAACAAGGAAGGCTGAAGAGTGTGGGGAGTTCAAGGAATAAGATAGCTGTTAAAAAGCTGAAAAAGGGCTTCTGCATGACAGAAAGGGATAGAGCTGTTCTTTTTATTCTCTTGGGAACAGGACAAGCTGTAATGGGCTTAAATTGAGGCAGAGGCTATTTACCTTAGGCTTGGAGAAAGAAAGAGCAATAGTCTCAAGATAAGAAAAGTTAAATATGGACATCACCAGCATGGGTGGTTGGGGGAACAGTATGACTTTGTATGGCTGCTTTTTATGATTTATGAAGCCTTTGTAAGGATACTGCTCCCACTGTATTAGCTATGAAGAAGGAAGGTTGGAAGATTTATATGGATATTGCTCTTACTTGCTCGCTTTCTTCAAAGCAAAGCAACTTGATATGGGATCATTGCAACCTGAAGTTTCTGCTAAGTCAAGTGACAACTAACTGCTTTCTCCCACCCCCACCAGGAACAAGGGGATACCTGGACTGTGCTGTTGGGTAAGATGGATTTTGTGTCTGCATGCTGCATGGCTGGTTATGGACTGAGTGAGTTGCGGATGGCAGCACATCCAGAAATGGATGGGCAAAACCAGAATTCTTGGAGAAATTCCTAAGATTATGAGGCTCACATCTCCTCTACTAATATAAAAGTTTTGGCTGACAGAAACACAGAATGCATAAACCCTGAAAGTCTGGGATGGGAGTTGCGCTAAATCCAAGCACATGCAACTCTTGAAAGATTCCTCCTCTCTGTACTTAAATAGGACTAGCTATTTTCTATTTGCTATCTGTTTACTGGTTCTTGGCTGATAGTATCGAAGACTGCGACTTTCAAAGAAGTTTTGAAAACTGTGCTGCTTCCTCAGGCTGGGGGAATAATCAATGAGACTGAAAGCATAAAGCCAAGGCAGTATCATAGACTGAGCCACCTCCAGATTTTCCCTCCAGGGATGTGTCTGAAGGTGGCAGTGAGCACGTGTGATCTCTCTGGCAGCCAGAATTGTGGTTGTTGCACAAAGGGACTCATGGATATAGCAAGCCACGTTTGTTTATGCATGGCAGACAGTGAAGAGTGCAGACGTGCACATATGTCTGTGTGCACAGGTACCTGGAAAGCTGTAGAGCTACGACCATGCATGTTTTGTAACCAGAACTAGAGCACACCAGCAGACATGTCTTCTAACCCCTTAGGCAGCCCAGGGCAGGTGCTGCAAATTGGTATTAATCTTTTATGTTAGGAATGTGGGTGATATCCTTTGAGAATAACTTTTAGCAATAGCTGAAATTGCCAGATGTAGGCTATGGACACTTCAACATTTATTATAATATTATCCAGTGAGATCTGTTGGCTTAGGATTAACGTGTAAATGCCTGAAAATTAGTTTTATCTCAATCAGCACCTATCAATGTGCATTCAGCTGTAAGGTAAAATAAAACACAGAGGGAGGCATTTGTCTTCCACACAAAATCATACAAAAGGTCTCTTTTTATTAAATATACATTATTTACAGTTTAAGTTTTTCTTCTGTACAACAGTAACCATAGAAAACAAAAGAAGCTAAGGCTAAATTTTTTCAGTCCCCGAACAGTGTATTAAGACATGTTACATTGTCTACAAAACTGACTTGGACTGAGGCAACGTCCTGTGACATTCTCTTTAGAAAATCAGATAGTGAAAGAAGAATAATCTAAATCTCTGATTTGCTTTTTACTGTAACTGAGAAACTCTTGCATTACCCTTGGACAAACCATTAAAAGAAAACAAGTTTTGGGTTTTTTTTCCTTGCTTTGCTATTGAAATGAGCAGCATCCTAGGAGATTTATACAATATAATTTTAGTAGAACAAAGTAAAATGAATGATGAAGGGCTCATCTGTAGAAAAAGTCAAGTTTTTATTACTATAGGTATTTAATCTCAGCTAGCATTCAGAGCCTGTGAAGCTGGTGGTTTTGGTTTTATTTTCTCTTTAGGGTGCCTTCATTTTTCAAGTAGGACACAGTTTACTACATTCCACCCACAGGTGGACTCTATTAAAAGCCTATAAAATCCTTTCAAAGTCCATGGGTGAGCTCCAAAGTTAGTAGACAGCATACCATTCACAGACCATCCTTCCCCCTACAAATACTTCCAGAAACTCCTGAAGGTGAGTTAAGTCATGTCATGGGTTTAAGTGGAGCTGAAGTTCATTGCTTTATCCCAAGTTTTATCCACAGTTCTGCTAGAAGACATACATAATTGCAGTGAATGCAACTCCTCTTGACAGCAGCAGGGGATGACAAATACAAGGTCCTGACTTGAATTCGTATCTGTCAGCCTCAGTTTGCAGGAGATCATCACTGCCCTTGTCTAGGGCAATCTGAGGCTAAATTCATCTGCAATCTATCTACAGTGACCTCAACAGGATTACGAGGAGGTCTGAAGCTGGCTCTGATTCTTTCACAAAGGGGGCTTCAAAGCAGGCCAGCTTTGCACTGTCTTTTAGATATAATGGTCTATGTTAAACATTTCATTTGCGAAACTTACAGAGCAGATGTGTCTGGATGCCTGAAAAAAACACGTACCTGCTTGCTTTCTAAACCTCTACCTGAAATTTCAGGGAGTGGGCTTGGGTGTCAGAGTACTCCTCTGTGTTGCGCGTGGGATGTGAGGCTGCAACTAGTTTTACTTAAACTTTACCTTAGAAGCAATCAGTTTTCTTTCTTAACGATGTGTGTTCAGCATGGGCAGCAATGACAAACCACATCAGAAAATGGTTTGCTTAAATGATGTAAGAAGGAACTGTAAAGGGTATGGCATGCAAAAGCGATTAAATAATTTCCTGCATAGAAACCATATCAGATGGACTCTCTTCAGGGTTGTGGGATTTAAATCCATGGAGAGTAATAAGCATATCAAGAAGCAGTCAGTAGTTTAGAAATAAGCCGCCACAAGTATCCTAAGTGAGGAAGGGATGTGGAAAGGAGAGTCTTTAAGCAAACACCATTCTTTGGATCACCTGATGTACTGACCTAATATTTCATTAAATGTTAAATTGTTTGAGGAAATCATCCCTAATTCATCTTTGGGTTATCAGGGAGAGCTCTGGTAATCTAACTGGAGAAATTCAGGTTAGTACCAGCCAGCGATTTGAAATCCTCTCCCATGTTTGAAGCACATCTCTAATGATGCTTTGCAGATCATCACGACAATTAAGACTATGGGTTGGCAGGCTAACTAGTGATTCATTCCATGGCAAAAATGAATCATGGGAAAAGACCTGAAACACTCATATTCACCTGATGGTTACCATGCATGGTTTCCAACAGCATAACCATTCTTTTGCCTCCTGCACTGCTGCATCACAGTTTTAATTTGAGAGTTAATGTCCCCATTCCCCCTTACGGGTTACCACCTCTAGGGGACTACATCTCCACAGTAAAGTTTCCACTCTAGCTGAACACCTGGCTGACAATTTTAAAATCATGCAATTTCTTCAAATATCTAGTTTCTGTGACTTTGAGGAGAAAAATCATAATCTTAGTTAGAATCATAACACGAGTTCCCCTGCGTCCTACCAACAATTTGATAGATCCACATCTTAAAGAAAAAAGGAGAGAAAAAGGAAACAGAGGTGAACTGGATATGGAGTGACACTGTCAACACAAACTGTTGCCTTAATCCTTCCTTAGCTCGGCTTGTAGACTCAGTACGTTACAAACAACAAACAACGAGCTTAAAAATTACAATCGTTCACCAGAAAGTGTGCTTTTTTCCAGTTTTTTGCCAGAATAACTTAGTGCAAAAGGTCACAAAAATAAATACCAATACATATAAATATCCAAACTCCTATATGCATGACTCAAAATAAATAACAAAAGAAAACAGCTGTTTCAGACCCAGAAGAAGAGTGTGTATTTAGAAGTTTTGTGTACAAAAGGAGCACAGAGGAGGGGGATGCCCATACCAAAAGGGGATGCAGAGAAATTTTAATTGGAAAAGAAAGTGCAGGAAAGCATAGAACTAAAAGAAACAAATCATGCTTTGAAGCTGTGAAAAAAGTAACTTGTGAAGAAAACCTCCAAACTCCCCAAGACCATGGCACAGCTCTAACTGTATTAAACCAAGAGGCCTCCCACTAACCTCAAAAGACTCGGGGTAAGGCCCTTGGTTTGCCAGGGATGTAACTTTATCACTTGGCTTGTTTAATAAATACACATTACATGAAAGCTTTGAAATAGCAGTTGTCTTAGAACGAGCCTCACAAGGTCTCAGTTCGTCTTTTGAGAAGTGCTGCTTTCTGAAAAAAAAAAAAAAAAAAAAAGAACTCTCATGTCTGTGAAAAGCTGGCAGTGCAGAACAATACTTGAAATTGGTCTTCTTTAACTTTAGTGTAGGTGACAGCAACAAACAACAATGGCATGAGATGGTGGAGCGCAAAGCAGTCAAATCCTGCCTCCTGATACACTCTTGCAATCTGGGAGGCAGGATACACTTCAACTGATTGGTTTACACTGATGGAAAGGAAGGTGGATTTTGTTCTGAAGATGGTCTTTTTTCAGGGATACATCCTGTTAAGAACTTAGGGGTTGTAGATGGGCATTTGCCTAATTTGAAAAGCCAGCAGGTATCATGCATATCTGCTTGGAGACAGAAGATATGAGACATGACAGACATGACATTTGCAACCTTATTGGAGCCACAGAAATACTCTAGGTCACCTCAAATGGAAACAGACATGCAAGGCTAGAAGAGCATCTTAGAGATCCATTAGCTTTAAATTATGAAATCTGTGTAGGTCTGTCCATGTGCATGCTATCTGTCGAAGCTCCCACACAAAACAATGAAATGGATCTAGATATTGGATCTAGATCAGAATTGAAGAAGAGCTGTCCTCCACCAAGTCCCACAGATTACTGATTGGATGGCCATCAACTCAAATCGGTGCTTTGACATCTGATTTTCATGTATTCAGCTATAAGTAGATGCATGCATTTCCTACATAGACATGTCTAATGTAACTTTAGATGGAAGGAGGTGCCCTTCCTTGATCCCAGCTGACATCTCAATAAAAAATCAGACTATTATATGACCTCTGCCTACTGGAGCTACAAGACTCCTGTATGTAAGCAAACCCTGCTAGAATTAGCTAACCTGTTGCCAGGAGCCTAACTTTTCTCTATAACCAAGGGAAAAAAGGTACCTCTAGAGAATGCACATTTAATCTTAAAGGATGTCTGAGACATTTGCCATGTTCTCACTGACCACAGGAGAGGAATGGATGACAAGTTTAAAACAGGTTGTCTGTAAAACCAAAGCAAAAAGAAACAAACATGGAATCTTCAAGCACTTCCACAAGACTAAGACTCAATCTTACTTATGCTCAGAAAAACTGGTAAGTGACTTTATTAGGAGAAGATTCCTGTCTCCTCACCATACTGGAACTATATCATGTATTAATTACTCCTCATCCAATATGTGAAATTTGTGACCAGCTAAATGCTAATATAGGCAAACATCTCATTAAAATAAGAGTTTGGATTCCACTGTGAAAAATGAGTAACTGCTACATAGGATGGATTAAATCTGGCTTGATCAGGTTAGAACCAAGCAGGGAGAAAGCATCTCATGTTTGAATTTTAGCAATCAGTTTTCACTTAAATGTCAGAGAAATCTCAAGACTTAACACAATCTTGTAACAGTAAAACCCTAAATAGCTTATTTTCACAGTTAGTTCACACAGATTAAGAATCCTGGTTTAGCCAATGTGACTTAAAAAACTGTCTTTTGTTTGGCATTATTTCACTGCAGACCTACCCTTTGTGCTGCGCTAGGGCAAGAATAAGAAAAAAAAAATGAATATGCTAAAAAATTATTCAAAACACTCTCACTGCCTTGTCTTTAGTAAATGAGTAAGAACATATTAAATACTTCCTACAAATTATATAAGTGACTGACTTATGACCTATGTTTTATTTCCAAAAGAGAACTGGGACTCAATTTTCAAAGGTATTTATGTGTCTAGTAGTATTTTAAAAAATTTTACAGCAAGGCAGAAGAAGAAATCCAACAGAAATTAATTTGATTCAACAGCTCATCTTGTTTAGTCACCTAAGTATTGATCCACATCCTCAGGAGACGAAATTCCTTAGAGGGCTCACACTTCACTCAGGTGGCAGCCTATGTCTCACTGAAATTTAGTGGGCTTTAGCTTTCTGACAGCCTGCCTTGATTTGTTTCCTATAGCCAGATACAAGGTTCTCAGACAGTCCTTCTAGGCATCCAACTCAGACTTTGAACAACTAAATATCTTTGTAAGTATGGCTGTTATTGGCCAAATAATTTCTGGAAAACAGGAATTTGCAGTGCCTAAATCTGTATCTAAGTAGAAATTTCATAGCCTTAACATCCCTGCCTGCAATAACATCCCTCCAATAAAAATTTTCAGAGGTTACATGCCATATCACCAGGAGAGAAAGAAAAAGGAGCTTGGTTAAGAAACTTGTCTTGGGAGAAGGCAAAAAACCAAAACAGCCAAATGCCTCCGAACAATTATTTGATACTCTCAGGTTTTCCGTTAAAATAAATCCTGACATTTTATTTATAAAAAGTATTATCCTCCACATTTACTGAAAAATGTCATCTGGGATGACAGCTAAAAGAAAAAAGAAAGACCCTTCCCATTTAAAGAGCAATTTTAGCAAAAATTGCAGAAATGGTTTGTAATAGATGGGAAAAAAGGACTAATTTGAACTGTGGAAAATGAAAGCAATTTTAACACTGGCAGATTTTTGCAAAACTGCATTTCTTCTCTTTTTTTCAAAAAATATTTTAATTGCCTTTAACTCATATTGAACTAGATCATAAGATGCTCTCACTGAAGAAGGCATTATAAAAAAAAGGAAGAAAAAAGAGTTAGTATTGGAGTACTTCATATAGTACTGTTTAGCTACTTTTTAATAAGAAGAATATTAACATTCTGATTTAGAAGATAGGATTTTAAATGCTGAGTCCATAAAAAATGTGCTCATTCGTCCAGCTCTGTAGCACAGAAATATTCACATCTCATTACAATAATAGGTATGGCTGCATGTGTTTCTGTATACTCATGCATACATTTATGTGTGTGCAGTCCTTTCTCTACAGATGCACACTAAATTTTCAAGGAGCTAAATTTTTAAGGAATCTTACGTGCCTGGGCTGTATTATATTAGGATATGGAAAAATGGACCAACGTACCAATCACACTGTTTCACCAGGTCCAGATTGGCACACAGCATTCTATTTAGACCTGCCCCCTGGCTCAGGACTGAGCTCTATCTGAAGTTTTTGCAGCAATGCTAATATCCACATTCAGTGATGGGAACTTGATCTTCCCTTCAGAAACCTCAGCATCTTATAGAATCAGGCTAATAGTAATTTAGTCACTTGATAAACGAGAGGAATCTCCTTCATTGCTAAGTCCCCTTTTCTAGCTACTTTATGGCTGGAACTGCTTTCCACTTTACTGTCGGGCTTTATAGTAAATGCATTCCTAGAAACTAACATGCAGGAAAGCAGAAGGACGATTTTTATCTGTTAGTCTGGCTAGAGAAAAACACACAACGGTGGGCTTCCCTGTCCTTACTATTCCATTCTTCATAAAGCAAATCAAGTACATTACGACTTCAGAGATGTCTCCTACACAAGCAGCTTCAGATGATTCAGACATGGGCAGAGGAGCCCATACACTTGCAGAGCAGCTTTATTGGAGGGCGGGGGTGGAGGGAGGAAAGGAGAAAAGAGTTGCTTTGCCAGGATGTCACTGCAAAAGATAAAGCAATGTAAAGGGAACACAGCTAATGATTCATTGCACGTTTCATCATGCAGAAACACTCTCAGGTAAATCATGTATCATGCAAACAGCCACCGTGAGATAAAAGGGCTGTTGTAGTGGAGGGAAAATGGCACAAATAATAACTATTTCATTACACATCGCTTTATAAAATTGCTCGATTAGAGTTCTGGGTATGGGGCTGGCCTCACATATTCCTCTTCACGTGAGAGCAATATCATTTCAAGATTGCTTTGTCTTCACTGGATGCTACTTCTCACAAAGTCTTCCAGAAGAACTGGTGAAGAATCACCATATCCAAACTATTATTTATTTATTCTTCCTTGTCTGTGCCTCCTCTAATCAACAAAATACCTAACTTCGCAATGCACTGCCTTGAAAAACAGCACCTGTTGCATGTGCAACCTCATCTCTAGTTTGCTGTTGGTTATTATGTCATTCTTTCATTTTAATCTATGTAAAAATAATCAGTATGTGGAAACCTCAGGATGAACACTGAAGGGTATAGGGGTCAAAGAAAGAGATTCCACTACACAATTAATTGTCTTGAATTAATTCTTATCAAAAATACTGCACTAAGTATTTTTTATTCTTAGCTGTTGGATTGATTCAACTCCTGTCAGATACTTTAATGTCTGACAGCAAAGTCTATACACTTGTCAGAAGTCACACAGACACAAACAGGGTGTGAAAAACTTCCCTTGGCTGCACTTCTCCATTTCTTACCCTTAGGATGTCTGTGCCCGAGAAGATTTTTTCACCCTCATGCAGCACAAGTAAAGTGGGCAGGATGCAAATTTTCACTACTGTTCCCAAAATGGAAAGAAGACTTTAGAAAACTGGGAGTGAAGATTCATTCAAGGTACAGTTATTTGGGATCTTTTGAACTTGCTTCCCTCATGTTCTTCCTTGTGGAAAGGGTTGATTAAATATTAACCTTTTAGATATGACATTAGACATCTCTCTATTTAGCTTTGGAGACAATAATCTAATTTCTACAAAAAGGAAACATCAATCATCTTTCACGCAATTTTTGGAGTTGTGTCTGAATAGTTGGATTTTTTTCTATATGAGAAGAACGGGCAGAAGGTGCGACTCATGCTTAAGATTGAACTATTCATGTTTATTCTTGTCTATTTTTGATTTTTCTTTGCCACAGCAGCAGCAGCGTTTAACTTCAGCATGTGATAAACCTCCATATGGCATGAACAGGTATATGCTGCATTTCTAACATTTCAGACAAATATAGAGCTCCTAAATCCTAGCAACTTCCTAAAACCCTTGGAAATTCAAGCTACTGTTATCCATGCTTCAGCTAGAGTTATGCAAGAGTATTGGATCTACAATAGCCAGCCTTATGAGATGAGCATGAAAGAAATGCAATTGAATGACATTTATTTATATTGTTGGAAAAATACTCATAAGCCTAAAAGTTACAGTAAAAGGACAGGAGGTTGGGGGAAGGAGCTTAACGAGGACAATTCTACTTTTTCTTATCTCATACCAGCTTCTCAATCGGTATAAATTAACGTAACACAATTGAAATTAATAGCTACGTATCAATTCATACTACTAGAGAATTCAGCCGGGTTTTGTGATCATTGTAAAAGAGCCTGTAAAAGAAAACAGGCTTTTTGGTCTCATTCTTTCCCTCTATCCTGTCCCGGTATCTGTAGAGCTACGTATTCAGCTACTTTACCTCTACTTTACATAGTTCAGCTCTAGTGTAAAAGTGATGGATTAAATGACTCCAGAGAAAAACACAAATAAATGTAGGGACTTTGCAACATCCAGGAACTCACAGCAGACACCAGGTGTGCATGTGGATCTTATTTTGTGTAGGGTGTAATAACAGGTCTCTTGAACTGCAGAAGTAATCTGTGACTGCCAGGTTCTTGTGCAGAGAATGAGGCACTGTGATTTTTGTCAGTTGTTTCCTGTGAAGGGTGTTCATTTCCAAATGAAAAAGAAGTTAGCAGAAAAT
Organism: Clamator glandarius; assembly: GCA_033459285.1. Lineage (NCBI taxonomy): Eukaryota > Metazoa > Chordata > Aves > Cuculiformes > Cuculidae > Clamator > Clamator glandarius. The sequence goes on along the minus strand of JAUNZM010000333.1, from coordinate 7,783,580 downwards.
GAATGTTTAAAAGAAAAATTACAAAAAGCAAAAAGAAAGGAAGAAAGGAAGGAAAGTTAGGAGAGTTAGAGTAAGAAGAAATTGCATTGTCCATCATATGAAATATTCCCGTTTGCACTCGCTCACTGTGTTCTGTAAGTCAATGTCAGTTTTAAAGGAGCTCTCGAGGTTTTCTGGGTATTCCTTCTCCTTTGTCTGGCTACTTCGATGTGCTTGTTTGTGCTGATAGAGGAATCTGCTCATGATGGCAATGATGCAAAAGATGATGAATATCACAACTGCTATTACACCTAAAGAGGGGTAAAAAATGAAGAAAAGAGTAAAAAGCAAAACCAAAACAACTCTCCCAATTACCTCAAAAAACATTACCAATGCACAATAGGTAATGGATATGATAGATCAGTTCATCTCAATCTCTATACAACCATATGCCTCTATTATATTCTCTCTGACAGTTTATATTTCTATTTTGTCACCTTAAGGAAGAATTAAAGCAGCAAACATTGATGCAATTAACCTAATTTCAGTCAAATTCTGTTCTGAGTGGATGTAAAGTTAGGCGAGTTTGTTTGTTTTTAAAAACCTAGATCTGTATGCTCGTACTAATTCCTGCTCTGTTGTATTTTCTCCAGCTTTATCTCCAGAAAGCTTGCCTAAGCTACAGGGCATCCTATAAAATAAACACAGATAAATTGCCTTCCAGGTTGTTAAAGGAAACGAAAACCATACATGAAGCTCTAAGGACAACCTGCTCTAGCACACAAATGCTTCCATATGACCTAGTGAGTTCCACTACACCAATAGCTTACAAACAGAGAGCTCAAGAAATACAAGATATGTGAATACTGTGTTGAGGCTCTCGTCTCAGTGGTGTGTAAAACAATTAATACTTAGCTGGGTATATCACAGAATCATATGGAATCAGTGAATGGTTGAGGTTGGAAATGACCTCTGGAGGACCATCTTGTCCAACTCCCCTGCTAAAGTAGGCAGTTAGACAGACTTTGGTTATATTTTAGAAGACTCAGGTTCTTGACAATCCATAATACCTTTTTTTTGGGTGATATCCAACATCATGCACTGTCACTATGGGCTTCAACCATAATGGAGGTGCCTATCTAGGTAGCTTGAGAAAGATACGTGTTAATAAATGCAGCAAATACTAGATCTGCATTAGATTACAAAAAACTTGAACTGGATTTTATGGGGTCAAGATTTAAAGTACCTTAGATTCTTGCTTTAACAACATTATTTTTCAGTTGTATTCTTTAAAAATTAAGTTACCTCCAATCACAGCTGAATCACTTCTGACGGCATTGCTGAGAGGCTCCCTTTCATCTGTCTTCCCAAAAGGATCTGCAGTTGGTTAAACAAAACAGGATTTATTTTCTTTATCAACTATATTAATTTTCTTGTCGCTTAGATAGAAGCATCCTCTTATGCTCAAGAATTCTAATCTGTTTTCAAAACATGTGATTTGGGGGACTGGAGAATTGAACCAGAAAGCTCTCTGAAGAACAGAGTGAGCTTGCAGGACAATTTTCTTCTACATCTTCAGGAGAAAAGCCTGTTGGGTATATTTAAAAGGAAACAGAAAGGCTCACACTAACATCTGAAAGTGTTGTCTTAGTTTATCAGTAGAGGAATCAGAGAGACATTAGAACTAAATAGCCTCCTGGGAATTTTACTTGGTCAGAGCTTTTTGGAGTTTGTGGGTTAGGTTTTTCTGTTTTGTTTTTTTGGGGGGGGGGAGGGTGGTGTTAATTTTTTGTTTTGTTTTTGGTTTTTTTTTATATGGAAGAACAATATCCAAAAGAAGCAAAAGGAAAACAAGGCTAGGCAAATTTAAATGTGATCTATGTTTGCAGGTATAGATATACAAATCCAATTCAAACCCATGAAGAGAAGTTTGGAACAGATTCTTGGAAGGGATGTTTTTCTTTCCATTGCAGAAATGCAGTGGTCAAATTGGATTCAAAACAAAGAGGAGTTAGAAATGAATTCCTATATTAAAGGCTCCTTGATGTTGGAGCTCTTTTGCACCCTACCTATAAATGAATACTGGTGAAGCACTGGGCCAAACAGTTTACACGCTGCTAATTTCATATTCAGATCCAAGCGTGAGAGGCCAAGACCTACATGAAATCATTAGCAGTGTACCTACTTTAGTCCTGCATGTCTCAGAAAATGCTGTATTTTCTACTAGTAGCTGAATCCAGCTTTTTTGTACTTTCTATTTTGTTGTGGTTTTTTTTGTTTCAGCTCACTCTCTCCTACGATGAGTTATCTATCTGTGTTTATGATATCCTCCAGGCTATCATACAGAGGATGTGGGTGAGAGTTACAGATGGCTGTCTTTGCAATGTATGCTAGTGCTTTGCCCAACTGATTTTTCCGATGCAAGAGATGGATGCCTAACTGAAAACCCAGTATTGCAAGGTTCACTGTAGTTGAACACTCCTGCCTTAGTAGCTGACTCAGCCACATTTGGTATCTCAGTGCCCAAGAAGATGATTTTTAAACAGGAAAAACAATGGATGTAATCTATCTGAATTTCTGTAAAGCTTTTGACATGGTCCCCCCACAACATCCTTCTCTATAAATTGGAGACATGGATTTGATGGGTGGACTATTTGGTGCACAAGAAATTGGTTTGAGGGTCAACAGTTTGATGTCCAGATGGAGATCAGCTTGAGATGTATTTAAAAGACGCCACTTGTTTGGATATTAGGTGCCTACAGTGATCTTGCCAAGAAATAAATAGTGATGGGAATGCTTCACTGCAATTATTCCATTTGTGGGACTAGAGTAGGAATAAAAATTGTTGCTTTCACATAAATATAGATAGTATCATAAAAAAAGGTTAGTTTGGAAGGGAAATATTAAGGTTATTTAGCCTAATATCAAGAATTTAGGCCTAAACTCAAAACAAGGACAAATTCAAAGTTAGCATGTGAACCTACAGATACTTACTACACTAAAATGGCTGTGAAAGATGGTGTGATTTGACTATTTCTTTCCAGAAACTAGAAGAGGGAATAATCATTATTTTAGACTCAAGATGATTTAATTTTCAGATATTGGTAGTTAGGCGAGATATTTTCTACCCTAGCCCTGAACTGGTACCAGTGAAATCGAATACAATAAGAATTCACATATGTTGAACAGCAGTCCTCCTGTACCAGAGAAAAATCACCACCTGGTATTTGGTGCATGATATTAGTCAAATAAAGTCATGAAAGACTTTAACTGTGTATGAAAAAAAGCATGAAATTAAATCTCTACCTTAAAAATTATATGAGATGACATTCGTGCCTGAAAGATTATATAAGATCTGACACTTGAATGGTATTACAGCTCCACTATTTTTTGGTGACTTATCAGAATTTAAGCACTGAGAGGAAACCAGAACAAATATTGGAGATCAGCTTCAGAATGGAGACCAACATCCCTAAGAATTATGTTTTGCCTGAGAAGTAGGAGAGGAGAGTATCTTACAGTAGAGCAGATGGTATGTGACAGCAAAATCATCTCCAGTGGGAACACAATAAACTCTGAAGTCAAGGAAAAGCAATACTGTGTCTCATGTGAGACCCTTAACAGGACATCCTTCTCCTTTTAGATAAGATTGATGACATGGCAGTGAGAATCACTGGCGTTTTAATATATCCAAGAATGAAGACTTCCCAACCACTCTGAGCCTTCTGCCACCTTTGCCAGATTTCCTGATCATTGGGATGGACCAGTTTTGATCTTGGAGGAGGTAATCCTTGAAGAAACTCTTCTGGACCCTTCTTCTCACTAGGGCTGTATTCCATGGAATTCTTCCAAGCAGGTTCATAACCAAATCAAAGGTTGTTCTCCTGAAGTCTAGGGGTGCAGTCATGCTTTCTGCTTTTTTTCCTTCCTCTGAATTCCACCATCTCATAGATGCAACAGCCAAGGCTGTCCTGGCATGTGCCTAGCCAGTTCCTCTTTGTTTGGAAACATCAGGTACAGCACAACTAGCACAGTGAGACAGGGATTTGCACTGTTTAAACTGCCTTTCAGAAGCTAGAATTTTCTGTGTAGTTTCTGAATTATGAAAGTCTTTGGCATTTTTTACTTCAATTGCATTAAGACCTGCTCTTCATCTGGGGTAGACAGATGGCTCAGGACTCCACCATTCTGTCAACAGAATCGGATCTAGCATTTAAAGTATCTTAATATATTAAAAAAAAAGCACAGTAAAAGTCCATTATCTTTATGTCGTCAGTGTTGAGTTCAGAATACCAAAACCTCTTCATATGCCTCAGCAAGGAAGAAGGTGATTTGAAGATCTTTGTTAAGTATCAAAATGACAGTAAGTCACCTTTTATTTTGTGTTTCCCAATCAGAAAGTGCATGTACAGATAACTGAGCCATGAATGAATGGATTTTATTCTATATCTGTCTGCTAGGAAACTTTCTTGAAAACAACAATTATTCCTCGCTGAAAGAAAGAGCTTCAATTGTTTTCAAGTTATAAATATAGAAAGCTTTTTTCACACATTTAACGAGAGATTTCCTAGAGGGCTTTTTTGCTGTATATATACATTAGAAAATCGGTGCAGACATGTAGAGTCAACTTTGAAGTTCTATTTTTCTTCTCAGGCATTCAATAATGAGAAATTGGGAACCGATGAATTGAGATATGAGCTGTAAATTTGAAAGTTAATCCTTAGTTCTGTCTTCTTTTTATTTCTTAAGATGTGTCCTTTCCATGTATAAATGTAATTCTCAAGTACGTCTATACAAAGTACAATTTGCTACAAATTGGATTTTTTTAAAAAAAGAATCTACCGCCCAGTGCTATGGCACATGAAGACATGAAGTCTTCAGAACTTACTTGTTCTAAAGATGTTATTCAGGCTTTAATCAAATCCAGTGTGAATAGTAAGGCAGTAGTGTAAGTTAATTCACCACACTGAAAGGAAATCATATTTTAAAGCACAGAGTGGCAAAGACAGGGATGAGCTTTTATAATAATTCTGCATTTCTAACATAACAGTGCTTAACCTTGACAATAGAGTGCAACAGATTATAAGTTTTAAATATTCAAGTCCAAAGATGCTACATGCTGCTCTGTGTTCTGACCTACAGTTTTACTGCTTTCTAAATTCTTAAGAAAAATTAGATCATTCAGGTGACAGACCACAAGGCAAAGAGTTCATATTTTTGCTATCATTGCTCGTTTGGTATTTACAAGACACACTTCTGTGTGTCAGAGTAGACACCTCAGGCAACTCTGGGTGGTGAGAAGAAAGTTGGAGGGTGGGGAGACGTGCACACACACTGGCAGCTGCTCTTCACAGAGTAATCAACAGCCTCTTCCCCTATGCAGAATTCTAATAGCATCATTTGTTTTCTGCTGAATATCTTAGGAGAAAGCTGCAGGAAATGGAGATTTGAAGCAAGTACAAATGTCAGAGGAATCATAATATGATCTAAACTAGAGTTTTATTAGGTATTAGAAAAAATAAAGTGGCTTCACAGGTCAAGGGGCAAAATGTAGCCCTTAACGCGTAGCCCCTTCTGGTTATTAAGAATTCTGTCGCATTCACTAGTGACTAAAGTAGCAACTTGATTGCTGCTGTTCCTGGTGACAACACTTCCAGCTGCTCTGAGTTTCCTTCTCTGCATACAAATTCACATATGCAAAATACTTAAGATTCCCAGAGGACAGCTTTGGGATTGCAAAAGATAAACAAACTATTTGGATCATCTTACCGGTACCACTTAAGTAGCCCTCTTTCTCTTTAGCCTAAGACAATAAAGTAAAGGCATTCAAAGGAAGTCACGCACAGGCGTCAAGGGGTCTGTACGAGGAGTTTTTGTTCATTTCTGCTAGGGTGGGAACAAATTAAACTTGTTTGTTGTATGACTCTTACTGCTGATCACCATTGGGACACAGAGTCTGTGTAACATTTATGTTCTCTGAGATCGGCAGCACTGGAGCTATCTAGAGTGGACGGGAATATGGGCATAACCATACTAGCAATACTGTTTCTGTTATGGCTTTAGGACTTTTTTTGCTTGGTCTAGTCATATTTTAGGCAATCCAGGAACTTATTCTGAAAACTTTGTATTAGTACAATGACTTTTAAAGGGAAAACTTTGTATTAGTACAATGACTTTTAAAGAGAAAATTTTGTATTAGTACAATGACTTTTAAAGAGGCTTTGACTAATCCTAATGCACATCTTCAATACTCTGAATTCTGAGGGAAAAGGCAACTTCACAAAAAGAAGGAAAACTCCGCAATATCCTTTGAATTCCCCATACCCCTCCTGGCAAGACATACCTGATGAGGAATATATTGTGGTTACTGTGTTTACATCAGCTTCCATTATGGATGCACAGCTGGATTCAGACAAGGAGCCTTTGACAGTCACGGGAGCAACACTGGGATGGCGTAAGGCAGCTTTCAAGGGAGCAATGTGGTTGTACTGAACAGAGGACAGACAACCAGTGAAACCATAGGCATTTGCCTTTGAGACTTCGGGGTCCAGCGACAAACTATCTGCAGTACAACAGAAAAACAGTTTAAGGAATTATCTGTTACAGGAAAGTGTATGAAAAAAAAAAATTCTTCTTTACCTTAGATAACCTTTTTGCTTCTCTTAATCCAATCTCAACTGTTCAGGTTCTTCTTCAGCAGCCTATAAGTTCTCCCTGGCCTGACCCATGAGGTTCCCATCCCCAGTCCTTCCTCTATAATGCTACTTACATTGAATCAAGTTGGTTTCGACATAAAAACCTGCATTGTGCTTCTTTCATCATCGTCATCATCACCATCATCATCATAACAACCCCAGTAAGAGTAGCAACACTGAATATCGTAGGATCCTGGGGATGATGCTTTTTAACTTTTTTTGCATCTGTTAACAACATCAGTTTCACGGATATAGATCACATCTTCACAGCATTCTACCTCCTTCACTCTTTCAATGAAGGATCCTGCTCTCTACTTTCTATTACACAATGCTTCATGTGGCCTAATATTGAATGGCTTGCTAATATAGGATTTCACCCTTCTTTAAAAGTTTACTTTTTAACTTACTTTTTCGATTCACCATTCATGTTACTACACTTTTATAAACAGATTTCCTAGGAATCCTCCTATTTATGAGTGAGGCTTTCACTCTACTAGTCCTATTCCACTAATAAAATAAAAAGCAAAACTATACCTCTTTTTATCTAAATCAAAACCAAATCCAGTATCTCTATGCTCTTTTCCAGCCTGAAGAGGAGATAGCACTATTAATTTATCTGTTTGTCTGTGTTCACTTATATTTCCCAAAGAGAAACACAGCTCAAAGGTAAGTGCTTTTTATCAAGTTCCAGGTGTTTTAATATCAAAGCTTGTTTGGGAAAGTCAGTGAAGGACAGCAAAGCTATCTTCTTTTTCTTCTAAGCTCTCGCTTATTTACTTTCCAGAAATTGAAATTCATACTGCCCAGAGGTCTGTAACATGATGTGCCTCATTTCTAGGTCAATTAAACAAGAAAAAAAGCCCACAAATACACACATATATGATATCAGAAATTACACAAACTCTTAAAATTACCTGCTAATGAAAAAACCTGCCATTATTAAAAGTTTTGGAAGTACTTGCAATGACATTAGTAAACTAGGATTCCCAGCTTTTCATGCTTATTTTCAAATCTCAAAACAGTAAGATAGTAAAATTTAAAATAATGTTAGACTTTTCCATTATCATTCAATTACAATGATTTTATAAGCTCTCAGAAAAAAGGATTTAGGAAAAAAATATAGAACCATTCTTACAACTGATGCTGCTACCCGAATTACATAAGCACTTTTTACGTACATGAAAATACAGCGAAATCTCAAAACTAGCCCAAATCATACATTACTTTGGTAATCAAGACCCATGACTTTTATGTCATGCAGTCGGAAGGAAATAGGTGCGAACCATTTCTTATTACATTTTAATATCTTTATGGAAATATAACGTGGAAGAGTTTGGCTGTTTCTCACTAAAGCAATGTACAGTGTGAGCTTGCTCTCCAAATGTTTTTTACAGGAGAGATGTTCATTCTGCATATCTGCCACGCAGAAAGAGAGAAGGGAAGGGAAACAGTGAGGCTTTGCCACTGGAAAAACTGTAGCCTTACAGAGGTTCACATTTGTTTTACTCAAAGTGTGTAGGAATTGGCTACATTCAGGTTTTAATGAGATTTTGGCAGGAGTGTTATAAAACAGACAAAGAATCACTTCCAAGTTTCTGCAAGAAGACTTATATAAAACTAAAACATTGATTTACAGTATTTGCCACCTTTGTTGAATTTACAAAACCCTTTGTAAACATTCCTACTCTCAGCCTTTCCCTTTTTCTTAGCTTTGACACAAAAGATGGATTTGTTGCTATCTTTTAGGCATCAGACAATCTAAATTCCTCTGTTCTGCCCCAATGTGTAAAAGGTAAAGCCTAAGAAAGAAATGAATTCCTTTTTCATGGTACATGGCATACTTTGGAAAGCTTTTTTAAAAAGTGAAATTAAGGGCCAGTTCCAGAAGTCTTCTGTGAAAGTAAACTTTGTGTGAATGAGAACTAGGAGATTTGTCGATGAAAGGCTTTGAAAATTGAAAAAAAGAAAAGAACAAACTACCCCAGAGTTCTCTAGTAAAAAGTCCACATGCATTGACACAGTTTGCTTTATTATAAGATCTCCGAGGAGATCTTACAGTGACCTTCCGTACCTGAAAGGAGCCTATAAGAAAGCTGGAGAGGGACTATTCATAAAAACTTGTGGTGATAGGACAAGGGGGAACAGATATAAGCTTAAGAGGGGCAGATGTAGACTAGACATTAGGAAGAATTACTTCACCATGAGAGTGGTGAGGCACTGGAACAGGTTGCCACGGGAAGTTGTGGATGCCCAATCCCTGGAGGTGTTTAAGGCCAGGTTGGATGGGCCTTTGGTAACCTGATCTAGTGGGATGTCCCTGCCCATGGCAGGGGGGTTGGAACTGGATGATCTTTAAGGTCCCTTCCAACCCTAACTATTCTATAATTCTATGATTATTTGGCTTAAGGTGCATGCCTTCTGTCTGTTAGAAAGTGGGACTTTCACCATTCTCAACAGAAAACCTAAACAACTTGGATGTGATTGACTAATGCTGCCCTTTGAATTCTTGAGTCGATAATATATTATTACATGGTTAGGTACTTATTTACATGGTTACCTTTGTGAAAGGTTTATTAAAAGCCACTCAGTCGCTTGAAGTATTTAAATCATGATAAAATGTTTTTCAAAAAGATATTTTCATTATGTGACATAGGGCTCAGTGAGGGAACCATCACAGTGAAGTTCCAAGGTCTGCATTGAAGCAAGGTCATACGAAATGTCAGTGGCCTTCCTCTGAACTGGTAACGCTGTGAATCTTCCCATACATTTGACTGGCCTGGAAAATCACACCGAATTGCTGCTGATAAACTTGGTTTGATCTTCTAATATTTAACAGTGTTTTCCAGTTCTCAGTACTTGAGACTGGGTTCCTTTGGATGATTCCTACATGGAGGGGGAGAAGGCAATCTTTTTCAGCCTTTTAGTAATTTAACTGTTCACTACCTGGAACTTAAGTTTACCAATATTTTTAGAAAGTAATTTTTAAGCTGTCTCCCAAGTTGTGCATAAGCTGGTCTGACTTGTTGCTGGGTTCTCCAGTTCCCTGGAAACTGCCTGCAATATGACAGGTCAGTAGGTTTTGTGTTGCTTTTGCTTTCCTGTTTACAGTGGCTTTTTGTGATAACAAAGATTAAGTCAACACGCAGTTGTATTTTTTAAGCTTTACTGATTGTACGAACACAATTTATCTGCTGATGTGTTACTGTTCATCAAAACAGACACCGTGTCATTCTGCTAGTTTCTTTGTCCCTTTCTGCCACATACAACACACTTATCACAGAATCGTAGAATAGTTTGAGTCAGAAGGGACCCTTAAAAGTTATCTAGTCCAACCTCCCTGCAATAAGCAATAAATACAGGAATTTTAAGTCTTAATAGCTCAGTAATGGGGAATTTATTTTCATCACAAATAGAATTCTGCTGGAATTCTTTAGGACCAAGCATTAAGCTGCTCAGCAATGTATCAGCAAATCGTCATAGCAAATGATAACAAATATGGCAGCTAACTGGAATCAAAGAGAAATCAAAACTGCTATTTGCATGAAAGGAGTTTGGCTCAAATGATCTTCTTTAGAAAGATATCACTGTGGAAAATGAGACCATAAACATTATCAAATATCATTTTATTTTTTTCTTTCTAACCACTAATTTCATATCACTTAAAATTTTAAATACAAGCCCAAAGTTTACTTGAATGGTCACTTACATCCATGAAGGTCCATCACAGATTTCCTTAATCAAAATTTATTTTTAATGTCAGTGAGAGCAGAAATATCCCTTCTTAAATGTTTGTGCCCTAATTATTTAATTAATCTAAGTAAATTGCTGGTAGAAGTGCAGAGGGTGATTTACATTATATGCTGAAGCACTGGCTATCTTTCTTTTGAGTCTGAAAAATGGATTATTTTTGTGGAAGCTCAAGTGTGTCCATCATCACATTTTGCTAAGGTGCTGAAAGGCACTGGCAAGATTACTTCTTGGACATTGCTACTAGATTGGAGCCCATGACCTTGAAGTTAGAGACTCTTGTAGTGTCCACACTGCACGTGTCTCAGAAAAGAAGAGTTGACTAGAAGGTACTGTAAAAATATGCTGCTATATGTCCTTCAACAACCTCTGTAAACATTGCTAATGCTAATTTAGAAAGGGCAGAAAGCTTATCTTGGATTAGACTGGGACCTACAAAAAGGCATTTTTGGAATAATGTGATTTCCTGGTGTGGTCCTGCCACAAAGCCAACGGATTGAACAACATGGATTTTTATCTTCATTAGAACCATTCAGCTCAAATAGTTTGGCTCTTGCTTAAGAAAATGATAAGCCTGAACAGGAGACAGGCTTCAGGCATTTGATGTCTCCCCAAGACATTTCTGAAAAAGCAAGGGACAGAATCACCAAAGTAAAGGTACTTTTTCTCACAAGTTTTCCCAGGAATGAGCAGAACACACAATAATCTGCTCGCTGACAATTGAATATTTCATGCCAAGTGGAACCTTTGAGAATTTTTGTTTCATTAGGCTTAACAGAGATGATTTGAAACATGGATTTAGTATGTTTTCTTAAAGACAGTTTGTCATTGTCATTGAAAATGCAGCCCTGGTTTGAGTTGCAATGTGAAATTTGTTACGTGTCACAATTTTTGACATTTGAATCCTAATCTGTCACAACACAGCCAGGTCTGTGTGATTTTGCATAGGCTCAAAATACAATCCATAAAAAGAAGAAAATGTGCATGAAGATGGAGAGATGATGTACAAAAGAATACATGTTTTCTTCAGGAGCAGATATCTAAAATCAACTCAAGTAGCCAGAAATCAGACTAAAACTAGAATTTCTGGATAGAAGCAGATGAACATGGACATTTATTTAGGCAGTATTATCATCAGGATAATGAGGATTTAACCATAATTTGATCATACAGCAAATTATATTGCTGGGGAAAAAGTCTGAATAAATTTGGTGGTATTGTTGGCTTAGACATTGGATGGTGCTTCCAGCAGCCAAACTTTCCTTATTTTAACTACTGCCATCTTGGTCCCAAATGCCTCTCTTCTTTTTCCCTAAGCAGACATTTCCATTTTCTTTAATGCTTTACTAGATTACAAGGAGGAAAAACAATTTTAGACTGAAAATGAGCCCAAGAGATCTTTTTCTGGGGTATGTTCCTTCTAAGAAATCTGCAGAAAAGAAGAGCTTTGCAGTGACCAGTAGAGTCCAGTCATTATCTCTTGCAGCCATTGCTGTATTGTTTAAAATGCTAGAGCATGATATTCCGAGACTGTAACTTTATATTCCTCAAGCAAATCGTAATCTTGAAACCTTAAAAATGAGAATGTCTTTCTACTGAAAAAAATTAAAAAAAGAACTTAAGTGTTTTCCATAGAAACTCTCTAAAAGGAGATACTTCTTTCAGGAAGATTTTGTGTCACAGAGTTAACACCAACTTACCCCTTCTGATTTAATTATCCTGTTATCATCTCCCCCAGTATATCACTCTTGGATGAATTGCTCTGTGATCTCCTCAGTGTATAGTTTCCATTTTCTTCTTGTGAACTTTTAATAAGAAAAGCTATTAAATCATAAGAATTGTACTGCACCTACATAATGATTTTAATAAAATTACTTTCCAGATAAACTTTCTTCTACGTACACTTTATATCAAAGCTGAATGATTCAGTGGAAAGACTCCTACACCTTGAGTGTGTTTTTAGCTCAAGCTTTTAGAGATAAAAGATACCATGACTATGTGCTGGACTATACAGTTCTTTACATTGCCAGTTTGGGAAGGTCTGCTAATTCATCACTTTGAAGACAAAAGTAAATTAGGTCAACATTAATAGGTGCAAAGGAAATCTTGGCAACTTTTTACTTCAGAATACTCATGAATGTCTTTCAGTGCTACCCTTTTGCTCTGGTATCACTACACAGCTAGTCTATTAAATTGCTCAGAAGCAAATATGCAGACAATTGGATTCACTTCTCTGTGTGAGTTATTATTTTTCCACAGACTATAATGGCAAAGTATTTAGACGTGTTGGGGCACAATAAGAAGTTTTCAAAGAACTACTAAGGTTAACCCCAAAACAAATAAATGGTATTTTCCATTGGGAGAGTAGCTTTTTCTAGACAAGACCTAAACAAATGCAAATGCATCCCTGAGATCAGAGAGTTGAAGAATAGTTTCAGTTGAAAGACAACACTGAAGGTCATGCAGCTTAAAGCAGAGCCAGCTTCACAGGTAGGCCAGATTGCCAATAGAGCTCATGTGGTTAAATACAGCAGTATAATCTCTGCAAGGAGTACTTAAAGTAAATGAACTGGGACTCTGGTTAAGATTTCACTGAGGCTTTGCCATAAACTGTATGACCCACTTGGGGCCTGAATCCAGTACTCACTAAAGTCCATGGAAAAACTCCCACTGATACTCATGAGCTTTGGATAGGTTTTTTTCTGTCTCATCTCTATATATGTGAAGTAAAAATGACAATAAGCTGCAAGATAATAACATTTCTCTATTGCTGTTGAATACTGTGAGGATGAATTCAACAAACATCTGTTGGCTACTTGAACGTTATTTTTTACTCCCATGTCTTGAAAGCCACATTTACATTTAGACAGATCTTGCTAAGGAATCTATATGGCCACATTACTGTGGATCTGAGCAGCTCACAGACTTTAATACTTTCATCTTCCTAGCACCCCTCTGATGTAGGGATGTTCTAGTCTCCATGCTTTACTGATACAGAACAGTGATAGTAAAGCTCAGACTGGTTCCAGTGAGAATAAAATGCCTGCTTACTTTTATAACAGCACATAAGTGACTTGCCCAAGGTCAATCAAGTAGTCTGTGGCAGTTAGTGTCCCTATGTTCTGAATTACAGGTGAGCTTTCTCTGCATTAAACAAACTTTTTTATTCTAGGATTTGAACTAGATATAGGGTAGGCATTGGATAACATAGCAGATTTGAAAACCAGAAAAAAATATCAGAGTTTAAGCAGCTTTTGACTAAAGGAAGTGTAAGGGGGGATGAGATGTGGGAAGCACTATTATTTAAAAACTGGTCACTATGTAAAAGTGCACTTTTTCAAGAGTTCCACCTGTGCTAAAATGGTTATCATAAGAAAATCTAGTGAGGAAGAGGTTTCAATCTTATATGATGTCTTGCTGGAAGCTCTCTAAGATTTCTCAGCCAGTGGGAAATGAATGGTGGAGTTCAGAAAGAAGGTGACATAATCATCTGGTTAAGCAGCCAGGATCAGGATCAGGGTGTTAGAGCAGGCAATGGAGTAGTGGTGTGACAGGAAAGAAAAACAGAGACAGATTTTCAGAAGAGTATAGCATAGATATGTAGGACATGTAGAACAGAGTTTTCCTATGTTTTTTAACCGTGGACAATGAAATGGTCCTGATGAATGCCTTTAGGTACCTAAATCCTGGTGGCATGCAAAGCCAATGCTACAGGAAGGTGAGGTCTACTTTAAAGCATCACATGCCTCTGAAAGTTTATGTTTTGCTGAGAGGATGACACTGACAAGGAAGAAATTGGAGGATATTAGTTTAGGTCACAATTATTAACAATCTAGAGAATCATTAAAAGAAGCTCTAAGTGCATAAATGATTATTGGACAAATTTATGTAAGTTCTACATCCCTAAAATGACAAGGATGACAAGGTCCATCTCTCTTCTTGATACAATAAGGCAGTAGGAATTCTTTTTCCAGCACGAGACAACTAAAACCTGAGTAAGTTTGAAGACAATATAAATTTGGGAGGAGCAGTTGGTAGACCAGATGGTTATGTCACCACTCAGAGGGACACTGACAAGCTGGAGAAATGGGAAAACAGGAACCTCATGAAATTCAATAAAGTAAATGCAAAGACTTGCACTTGGGTTAGGAATAATCCCATCTAGCAACATTGTTTGGGGCTGACCAACTGGCAGCTTTGCAGAGAGAGATATGGGTGTCCTGGGGAACAACAAGCAGACCATAAGCCAGAAATGTGCCCTTGCAGCAAAGGCAGCCAATGACATCCTGGCATCCGAGGCTGCCTTGGGAAAAACATTGCCAGCCGACAGAAGAAGGTAATCCTTCCCCCATACTCTGCACCAGTGTAATGCTACTGGAGTGCTTTGTCTGTTCTGGGCTCTGCAGTGGGAGAGAGATGTGGACTGACTGGAGAGAGTCCAGCAAAGGCCTACAGAGATTATAAATGGACGGGAGCATCTTCCATATGAGGAGCAGTTTGAGAGCTGTGACTGTTCATTCTGGAGAGGAGAAAACTCAGGGGCATTTGTGATTATGTGATGGCACAAGCTCACAGCAGAGCTGTGGGATAAACCCCAGAAAATTAAATCCTGACGAAGAAAATGTTTGCGGAAATTCACTTAATACATGAAGGAGAAACCAGAATCAGGATTAAGCTGGAATTAAAGTGACTTGCTGGGATGCATTGTGTGATTCCTGGTATTGTGAAAAGATCTTCCACCATCTAGATGGGCAAGTTTTTTGCTCTAGTGTTATTAAAGAAAAAGAATCATTGCTATTATTATTACCATTACTAAAACATAACCCCAGTAAAATTTAGAAATAACAAAAGGATATATCCAATAAATGTTGTCTGGAGACAAACTGTGTTGTTCAGTGGAACACTCTGTAGATACATCTGGGCTTTTTGGTTTTGAAATAACCTTGTGCTTCCAATGTTAATCATATTTTTGTGACTAAATCTAGTTTCTTTCCATGATGCTGAGCTGCACTTTGTCAGCTTGTTGGCTATGTGTTTGAAGGTCTTTGTGTTATGTTACATCTTGCTTGTTAGAAAAGCCTTTGTTTATTGATTTGGAACCTATAGCTGGAGCTTTAGGTAGAGGTCATGGTGAGTAATGTTCTTTTAAATTCTGAGCATTATAGTTGACCATTGACAAAATGAGATTTTTAGCTTCGCTCTGAATTGGGCTGAAAAGTGTCAGTTTCCTCAACCTGTCCACAAAGCTGTGGTAGACTGATGCATTCTGAACAAACATTAGGTATAATTAAGGGGAAAGTCAGTTCCTATATTGTATTGGTTTAGTAAAACACGATGCAGAATGCACTGGTGTCATTATATACAAATACATTGCATAAGTACTCTAAAGGATGTCTATTATATCTGTTTAGGTAACAATCCCAAAGGATTTGGATGCTGTTAATACAACATACAAATTTGTAATACTGAAATAGATGTTGGGCTTGATATGGAGGTCCAATTCTAACACAGGACTAAAATGTGTATAACTAAGGAAGCATTTAGAATCTTACTGGGAATGAAAAAGACTCATATATAAAGCATATAACATACTTCACAAAAAAACCAGATGAGTTCTACTTTCCAAATTTCTGGCAGAGTTTTCCTGGTCTTGTGATGGCTTTGTAGTGTGGAATGGTAAAGATGGAGAAGGTTCACGCACAGAGCATGCAGAACTGTCGCCTCAGTGCTATATTTAACGTAAATATTCTTTGCAGAGTTCAAATAGAAAAGGACTGGGAATGTAAGAAGGGTAGAGAGGATGAAGGCTGACAGTGCTGCTGTTCTTATCATTAGGAAACAGACATGACTCGAGAGGAGAAAGATGTAGTCAGCAAAATTATATTAGGCTAAGATGCCACCCTGTGCAGCCACACAGACAGTATGAATCGCTTTACTGGAAGAAGCAACAGGAAGTTAATATTGCTAGAAGTACAAACAAGTAAAGGTGCCACATTTTTTGCATTGATGAGATATACAAGTAGGAGTACTGGAATGCTCAGGTCAACCCTTACAGTTGAACCAGCCAAACAAAACCCAAGTTCTATTAAAAACCCAACACACAGCACAGGTTAACTCCAGCACTAAAACAACCGATGAGTCTGGAACGTTTTAGTAGAACCTACCTGTGACCTTGCCCAAGGTGAGTGATTTGATGGCCTTAAAATCAATCTCAGAGAAGTTGTGTTTGAGTTTGAGAACTTGATCAACCTGTAAGAGGTCAATAAAATTAGTTCATTACAACAGCATATAGACACTGCTAGGTCTCTCTGTACTGCAAACTTCTGGGAACGCTCTCAGCTGCTAATCAGTTAATTCTGCCCCCAAGCTACTCTAAAGATAGCAAAGTGCCTGTGCTTTGATTTTAGCACGAGAAGCTGAAAGGTACACCAGAATAGTCATATAAAGGGCTTTGAAGAAACTTCCTCTCTGGAGAAAAGCTTAAAATGTTTGACACTGAAATCTCCCTGCTTCCAAAATCCATGTCTAGTCACTTCAGAATGCACTCAAAGGAGGCCTCTCTAGTAATGTATTGTGAAGAATTAGTTCTACAAAGAAGAAAGCCACAATTCAGCAGACAATAGATGACTGGCACTTGAGGAAAACATGGGCTTTTACCTTCAGCCTTGTTCCTAGATGATTTGGCCTACCCACCTTAGTTGCATGCTAACCGTGTTATCATTTTACTACCCAGAAATGGAAATTGTAGAGAAAAGAAAACCTGTGGTGCTCTGTGTCCTTCTGTCTCATTCTGATTTTATTCCTTAACATACAGCTTCTTTTTAGACTCTGCCACCCTGCCCTGTTAAATGACTGCTCCCCAGATGTAGCTGATTTGTTTTGGAATATGAACTGCTATAATTAGCCTCAGAAGGAAAGCAGAAGGAAAAGTAAGATGGTCCTTTTCTCCCTGCCTTGGCAAAACAGGAAATGCAGGGAAATAGGGCAGAGGAGAGCTCTCCCACGGATGATGTTGTCCCAGTCAGCAGGTCTTCCTCCAAGCAAAGGGACAAGTCATCATCATACACATGGTAGCTGCATACTACAGCCTTTCCTCTTCTGTGAGAGGGTAAGGAAGCTGGGGTCACATTCTCTCTTGGGACACATATCCCAAAGGAAATTACAACTGCCAGGTGCTCAGCTGTTTTTCTCTCTTTGGCAGCTTTTTAATGATACTTTCTGTGACCTTCCTGTAGTACTACAGGTCACACAGACATCTTTAAGCCCCATCATAGCTCCAATGGTCCAGATGAACTTCTGGCCAAAGATGTTTTCTAATTTGTAGATTGTCGGAGACAACAGAAGGATTACTCTACAGAAAGCACCACAGTTGGGGACTCCCTGAAGCAGGGTCTGGGTGGAACTATGGTCTAACCACCTGTTCTGCTGCTGGACTACCTTTGGTTGCACCAGATCAATGTGAAACCTTTGCCTCCTGCAGGAATTGAAATTAGTGGGTCTGTTTGCGGCATGAAATATGCACAAGCCATGGCATACCTGAATGACGAGCTCTCTACCTTCTCTGTTAATCTTCACATGATGCAGCTGTCGGTTGGCAAAATTTCCAGAGTCAATGGTGAAAATGAGGAGCCCATCCTTACTCAGTTTGTATCGAACCTGTAAACTTCCTTAATAATAGAACAAAATTCTATGTATCAAACCTGAGTCAATAAGGAGGTACTCTTCAATACCTTCACACAATATATAACTAATTTTCTTCTTATTGCACTGGAGTAACAAGGTTAAAAAGTCAAGAAAGAGGTTGAGCAAAAATGAAATAGTTCAAGCCATAATGAAAAGTATGAAAAAAAAATTGCACTGGAAGAATTTGCCTTCCCACTAGCTAATAAACTCTACTATGGAGAAATATAACTTAATTGAGTAACTAAATACATCAAAGGAGAGTACATCTGTCTGCAGGTCAGACATTTAGCACTACCACAAAAGCTGACCTACATTAGTCTGTTAAGGATCACTTCCACCAGAGGGCATGCAGGTCTTACACGATTCTATTAAACTAATATTAGTGGATTTTACGATTCCTTTTCATCAAGATGTAACAGACAACACAGAAGACAGTGAAAACTTGTAAGAATTACAACTTAATTTCAGACATTTAAAGGTGCAGACACATTATATTTTATAAGCAATACATGGAAACAAGTACTGTAAATGACTATACACAAAAAATATTTTCTTTAACACAAAAAATACTTGGTGTTTAAATGTATTTTAAGACATAAATACAATTCATATAAAAATGAATGGCAAACAGCTCCTTCAGTCTTTGTATCAAAAAGCATATAATGACTTCTGATAATAACAGTACCATAACTAATGAAAATACACAAAAAACCAAGGAATCCAATATGAATTTTAATCCTTCCACAAACGACTACAGGGAATATATATGTATATGTGGATATATATTTATAATTTAAAAGGAAAAGAATCTATTCCGATAAATTCCTTTCAAGCTTACTTTTCTGCGAATTAAGCAGCAGTGAGGGAAAAAAAATCTATGAACTTTTAGAACACTTTTTATGCATCAGCAACCAAAATATGTGGAAAAGTGGCACCATAGAGTTATAAAGCTTTTCCAAGCTACTTCATTACTGCCTCCAAGGAGAAAATGAACACTGACAGCACCATGAGGCTGAGTGAAGGGTCCTTCATTTATTCCCTGTTCTGAAAAAATCATCATAAAACCCCTCCCATCTCCTTCCACTTCAGTACTTATGGTAACATAAGTTCACAGTATCCAAAGCATCACAAATTTTTCCACAAGACTACAGACAAAAGTAACCTATGCTGAATGATAGGGACCAACTGACTGATGGTCATTGAATCACAGAATCATAGAATCACCAGGTTGGAAGAGACCCACCGGACCATCGAGTCCAACCACTCCTATCAAACACTAAACCATGCCCTTTAGCACCTCGCCCACCCGTGCCTTAAACACCTCCAGGGAAGGTGAATCAACCACCTCCCTGGGCAGCTTCTGCCAGTGCCCAACGACCCTTTCTGTGAAAAATTTTTTCCTAATGTCCAGCCTAAATCTCCCCTGGCGGAGCTTGAGGTTATTCCCTCTCGTCCTGTCCCCCGTCACTTGGAGAATGTCACTTGGAGAATACTGAAGAATGCGTTCACACCATTTTAGCTCTAGGACCATTTTCAGGTTTTTGCAGATGCAATTCATGCATGCACACCACGATACAGTGTCATGTCAGAGAAGTCCGTGGTACGCCTGCATGAGCCACCACATATGTGTGTGCACTGCAATGTTATTTAGAAAGAGCACTGACCCCAGAAGCAGTATGACTTTTTAATGAAGTGAACAAGCACCCCTGGCTGGCTCCCATATCCAGCTGTATTAATGCTACAGGGTTGCTTGCAGGTCTAGAGTTAGCAATAGAGGACATGGAGCAGTCCTCCTTCAGTATATAGTGTGGACGTACCCGCTCTCTTTAGCCTTGCAAGTCCTCTCCCAATAAGGTCAGCTCTAGTGTCCTCCAAACTACTGTAAGACCACTTTATAAAGAGCTTATAATAATGTATGCTTCCTGCAGAAGAACTCACACTGATGTTGGTAGTTCCTCCAGATTGGACCCAGAGTCCAGTTAAGATCATCCCTCCTCCTTTTCCCTCCCTGGGATGTTTGGTTGCTCAGGCTCCCAAAAGCTGCACTTTTTGGAACATTCAGTACATTCCAGATAAGCACTGCCATTCTCTGTGCTTTGGAAAACAGA
This sequence comes from Clamator glandarius, assembly GCA_033459285.1. Lineage (NCBI taxonomy): Eukaryota > Metazoa > Chordata > Aves > Cuculiformes > Cuculidae > Clamator > Clamator glandarius. Next base: position 7,763,368 of record JAUNZM010000333.1, on the reverse strand, counting down.
AACAAAGCTTCCAAAAATGAGAGGGAAAATGAGAATAAACTACTAAGATGAAAGCTTTTTTGTTTATTGAGCGGGCTGCTGGACCAGGTGAGCTTTTAAAGTGATTTTTTTAAAAAAGTGCATAAAAGACATTTACTTTCTTACACATATTTATGGATCACAGAATCACAGAATAACCAGGTTGGAAGAGACCCACCTGATCATCGAGTCCAACCATTCCTATCAAACACTAAACCATGCCCCTCAGTACCTCGTCCACCCGTGCCTTAAACACCTCCAGGGAGGGTGAATCAACCACCTCCTTGGGCAGCCTGTTCCAGTGCCCAATGACCCTTTCTGTGGAATTTTTTTTCCTAGTATCCAGCCTAAATCTCCTCTGGTGGAGCTTGAGGCCATTCCCTCTCGTCCTGTCCCCTGTCACTTGGGAGAAGAGGCCAGCTCCCTCCTCTCTACAACCTCCCCTCAGGTATTTGTAGAGAGTAATAAGGTCTCCCCTCAGCCTCCTCTTCTCCAGGCTAAACAACCCCAGCTCTCTCAGCCGCTCCTCATAAGGCCTGTTCTCCAGTTCAGAGGCCTGTTCTCCAGTAAAGAGATCAAGGTCACTAACAACTGCTAAATTATGACGTGTGATATTATAGATCCTGATTCACCTGCCCCAAACCATACTGCAAAGCTCCCACCCCCTCATTGCATAGACAGGATAAGGAGCTACTACCTATCATCATTAATGTCACATGTAAAGGTCTAAATTTAAATCACAATCCCATTTTCTGCTTCTGAATGAAAGATGCATCAACAGAGAACAAACCTAAACCTCTTACAACCACTTTACTTTAGAAAGATATGAGGAGGTAAAAAAGAAAAAAGCCGAAGTGCGAGGAAGTTAAGGGAACTTCTTCAGATTTGCTCATTAGGACAGTGGCAGAACTGATAGAAAATGCAAAGGTTGCCAGATTCTGCACAAAACAGCAGAGATGACTACACAGAATAAACTAAGTTTCACATCTGAAACTAAGATGTAATAGTGTAACATCAGTGTATAAAATATAAAAGATACTACTATATCCAGGTGATAAAAATAGCAACCAGCACATTTTTGTTCAAAGAGAGCCAGCAAGACATGCAATACATCTAGGCTCTCAGCTGCTGCAAACAGGGATTTACCTATTGACTTCATCAAAGAAGCCTTAGTTATAAACTAGAAACCATCTGTTCATTTGTTGGGATACAATGGAGGAGGTTCTTGAAATCCTGTAAAAACATATCTTATTTTTTACAGTGGTACAATTTTACTCATTATTTAGAAATCATTGAATAGCATCTTATTTTATCAAATTGCTTTGAATTCCAATGACAACTTTTTTTGGATGCCTGTTTTTCAAAACCATTGAAGTAAAGTTGTCATTTTGTTTGGGGTCAAATTTTCATTAATATAAACCAGAAGTACATGGGTTCATCTCTCTAGAAGAGATAGTTTGGAACTTACACCAGTGAGAGGTTAGAACTGATGAGCCGAGAGCTGATGTTGGCTTGTGTTCAATATCATTTTTTTTCTGTTTTCTGACTACAGAATAATCTGTCTGGCAGATTACATTCCCATTTTGCTACATGACAAGCAAAATTAATGGATTATTAATTAAGTTTATTATGAAGAAATTTTTTTTGTCCTCTGAATTTTGATTAACTGGCCTGCTTCCTTTCTTCATCACATCAGCCCAGTGTCACTAACTGCAAATAAAAGTCTTTATGAACTAGCTCTATTCTCCCTATTCTCTATTCTCTAATTTACATCATTTTTCCTCACAATAGAGATTCACACTAATCATGAGCGGCATAATTTCTGGTAGTCTTGTTGCAGTCATGCTTGTCATCCTTTTTTCAGCTCCCTGTGTCTGAACATGCACACCTGGAGTGCCATAATGCTCAAGCAATGCACTGCCTGTTGTGTTTTCTTCCTTCACTAATGTATGTAGAATTGCTGGAGGCAATTTCTATCAAGTCCATAAAAGATGGAGGGAAGGAAAGAGAGAGGTATCATGTTTTTGGCCTTGGGCTGAAACACTTTACTGGGCATGTTACCCCACCAGCATTAGGTAAGAGTAGATTCACACTTTATTATAGTCATTAGTCATCCCTTACACCTTCCAATTCTGCAGACTGCAGAGCAGCATGGAAATGTGCTGTGCTAGCTCCAGAACAGCCCAAGAAGGGGGCAGGCATAGTTCAGCCAGAGTTATATAGTGCAGTGTGGTCACATTTCACCGCTTCTGGAAGACTGCTAACGCTGTTGTGATGAGACCACTATCAGTATCAAAGCTTGCTTGCTGTACATGACTGTGGTCTTCTATCTGTAATCTGCAGTACTATAATCCATGACTGTAGGGCTGAATGATATCTTTCTGCTGATATCCAAGAGCTACAGAGCCATTTTAATAGGATTGCTGGGGCTCCCTTGTGCAGAGAGAAGTTCTGGGAAATAGAGATCAAAGGGCAGTATTTATGCCATCCCATGTTAGTGATTAGTTTTGGGATGATTTCTCTGAAACAAAACACTCCCAGGATACTCTTTCAGTGGTGATGGAGGACAGGGTTAGTACTTGATAGCAGTACACGAACGATCAATGTCAGCATAACCAGTCTCCAGGCAGCTACAGGAATAACAGGGTGCCTTCAAATTGCTTCTATGCTTTTGCTGAGGACAAAAAAGATGGAGTAGCAGCTCCTATGTCTAGTGTTAATAAGAACATTAAACTGGATAGAGATTTCAAGTTGTTCAGCCTGAAGAAGAAAAAAATATTCTGTAACTGTACAGTATGAAGAAACACCTTGGCCACAATATGACGTATTCTATGTCCAAAGTCTTTTCTGACTGAACACGTCAACAGCAGAGTTGTCTTTCTTTTACCTGTGTCTACATCAGTACCTGAGTGGAACGTCAGAAACATCTGGTGGCTTTGTGCCCTGTGCCCACTAACTTTACATTCATTCTGGACTGCCAAAGCTTGTGTTGAAAATCAAACAGTAATTTTTAAGTCATCAGCTGGAAAAGGGAGCATGGGAAAACATTAGAGAGAGTGTTCTAGCTTAGGAAAAGACTTCCTGAAAGATCTTATCCAGTGAGCTTATAGCAGCTCTGCAGAAAGCAAAATAATGGATAACAGGAATTTGGCCTATAAATCCATGATTCATAGGCAAGGCTCTTGTCACACATGTCACCAGGACCACAGGTCTTGTATCATTTACTCTTCAAGAACCACACAGGAAGGAAGGGAATGACATGCCCTTGGAGTCAGAGACTTCTCTGCAGGACTTTCATTTGCAGAAACTGGTTTTAAATGAGTCCAGATTGAACCCAACATTTCTGTCAACTTCAACAGCACTTTTTAATGACTTAAACTGGCTGCAGCAGCTGGTAAAACATCTTGCACCACTTGGAGAAGCTGAGGTTAGTTCAGGGAGCACATACGGGTGGTACATATAAAACACACAACTTTACTATTATTAGGTAACATAAGGAAAAGTCCTTTAAATCATAGCAGCTGACAACACTTGACTTGGGAGAAACATGTATGTATAAAATAATGAAACACTGCACTAGGAAAAGGGCCTTGGACTATTCCTGTGTATCCCATTGCCTCAGAGGTCCCAGAAACAGGAGTTATGGATGAACAGAACCTCATACAGTTGTGCCTAAAAACAGCAGACACTCTCCTCAGACTGGAAGATGTTGATTACATCATACGCCAACCCTCAGCACTCACCCGAGCTATAGCTCAAAGAGAAAACAATTAAAGAAGGCACCAATTAAGCAAAGGGCAGAATATATTAGTGAAACTACTGATGCTGCTGCTATGAAAAATACCTAATAATATTCAAGTATTTAACCCAGAAAGCCATTTGCAGCTTGTAAGGTGGAAATACTTGTCCATTCCTGATCGCAGAACAGCACGTGACAGGTTTTAGTCTCCTACACACAAAATATCTCTCTAGCAACTTGCACAGCTTCAGTGTGACTATGTCCCTCTTCATAGCCTAGATATTTAAAAATGAACTTCCACTTTCTCAGTTAGAAGCAGCTGGCTAAGAAACCTGCTCCTTAATTAGCAGCTTCTCCCCAGGGATATTTACTCAGTAAATTTACTCTTCAGTGGAAGTGCTGCTAGTGATTCAAAAGAACAAGGCCCATCTCTTCAGCTCCCAGTGGCATTTAAGTAAGAAAATTTTTAAGAGGTGACTCCTGCTATTTGTTCTGCGTGGAGAAAACAGAGGAGAAATTGTTGAACATGTTTACTGATACGATTACTCAGCTATTGCATTTGCTTAGACACTTTTTCATAGGGTCTTCAAAAAAAAAATCCACCCTTCAATTTTTTGTAAACTCTAATGGTAGTGAAAGAAATACTTGCTTATTTGAATGCTTTCCACTCAATGCTTGAGACATTCAGAACTTAAGGATCATATTCTGCCACCCTAGATCAAAGTAAAAAAAACAAAACCCAAACAAACAAAAACCAGCCAATACTTTCATGTTGCATTTTCCCAAAAGCCTGCAAAGAAGCCTAACTGGGGGCCCATGACCCCAGTCTGCTTGGCAGCTGAAGCCAGACTGAGAATGTCACTTAAACACCAACAAATGTAGCTAGATCCTCTACGTCACTGACAAAGATGTTTAACCTTCATAGACATCTCATTCCCACTATCTGCCAGTGGGCTTAACGCAGGCTGACGAGCAATTAAAAAGGGACTGGCAGATGCTTCTTGCTCCAAAGCTAGAAAATATTTCAAGTCCAAAAGATGACCCAGAGGACCACAGTCACAAAGCTTATGTAAAGCCTGACTTTGCTTCTTTCTTCGCCATAAACATTTTGTCTGAAGGCTGCCCATTTGTGGGTTTCTTTTGTGGTGGCAGCAACGAATGGTGGACCCGACCTCCCCAAGGACGGAGCTTGGGATGTCGCCCGAAGGCCTTGTCTGTAGCACCAGGTTCAATGCAGGGGAGGTGCAGGAGTAAGCACCGCTCCCCCTCACTTGGACGAGCTCAAAGTCTGGAGCTGGCTGCTACAGGAGCAGGTGATGCAGCACTGGGTGCTGCTCCACCCGCCTTCCTCCATCTGCTAGACTACCTGGCCAGGACCCTCCCGAGACATGTGGCAGGACCACCCCAATATGTGCTTATGAGGGTCGGACAGGCCTTATAAAAGAACTCACAAGGAACCGCACAGGGGCCTCTCACTCCTGCACTCTCCCTCTCCACCAGCATCACTTTGATTGGACCAGCCTGGACCAGGCAGCCTGGAAGAAGCTGCTGCTGCAACCACATGTTCCCAAGGAACTGCCGCTGCCGTCGATGGGGAGATTTCTTTCCTTTTCTCTTTCTTTCTCCTTCTCTTTCTTTCTCTCCGTCTCCCCCCCCTGTTACCTTACAGTGTGCATGTCGGATCAGATCTGAGTGACCTTGGTTGTTTTCAGGGATCAGATTGTGATCTAAACAGGTTGGGATTTGTTCCTGTAACTTTGGGAAGTTGCACCCTCATGTCTCAGTATTTTGGTCTGTTTATGTTTGCTGAATAAATATTGCTTTTGATTTTTGCCCTGGGAGTGACCTTGTTGGCCTCTGGATTGCTGCACAGATAGAACCCTCCCCACCCCAGTCAGGCCTGGATGTGTGCGTGTGGTTTATGGGTCCAGGGCGAGACAGCACATCATGCACAGATTGTCTTAAACATGGAGCTTACTCCAGTGACTTTAAGGGGAACACAAATCTACACAAAACAGCCTACGTCCATGCTTATGTGGCTGGGCCTAAAGCAGGAACACAGCTAACCTGTGGATGTGGGATAATACTAAGCACAGTCTCTCTATTTTAGCTCATGGTTAAGCATACACAGAGGTGTATTTATGTACCCTGGAGGTGATGGACAGAGCATTGCCACACTTCAGGATCTACCAGCTCGATGACTGCCAACAGTCTTCCTTCTCTGTGTCACAGTTTATCCATCAATGAAACATCCTTTGGAAAGCGACATAAAACCTCTGGGCAAGCAGCAATTTAAAAAAAATACTATTAGTCTGTATCATTATCTCTCCATTCCTAGATAATTCGTTTTGGTGAAGGCACAGATTATTATTTCTTTTACATGGTGATGCTACCTTAATTATCTTTCTTCCCTGAAAGTGACCAAATGTAAATATGAAGGAAGGAGCTGATGGTATTAGGTGTGGTGACATCTCCCTGAAATTACCTTCTTTCTGATGGTGTAGTTTATTCGGTTAAAATTTTATTTATGCCTTTTCTATACATTCTTTAGAATTTTAAAAGTCATTTTAAGACCTTTCATTAACTAAACCTATTGGATTTGATACTGAGATATCTCCCCCATCTTTAAACTCACACTGGATGCCACTTGTCTTCTCACGGTTAGGTATTCAGCAGGCCTGCCCCGTTGTTTATTCATCCTTACACTCAGAAAAATCTTGGCAGGCTTTCATCTCACACTGTACTTTTCACTTGCACCTACTGCAGCAGTCAGACTAGCAGGAAGATCTTTTATTCCATACCCACTGGATGAAATAAAAAGTAGTATCCTATGTATTTTATTCCAAAAGTTCAACCTGGCTTTGAAAATTATACATGATTATACATTATACACTGCACGAATAGCTCTCAGGAAAAAAAGACTGAGATCCTCTGTTGTAATACCCTGAGAAATTCATACCAAACTGCCCTCACTAAGATCCTGGTGCATGGTTTCCATTCTTTTCCTAGAATAGAATCATTAGATTGGAAAAGACCTTAGAGATCATCAACACCAACCGTACATTTCTGCTACTAAATCATGTCCCCAAGCACCTCATCTTCCCACCTTTTAAACACCTTCAGGGATGGTGCCTCAACCACCTCCCTGGGCAGCCTATTCCAGTGCTTGATAACCCTTTCTGTGAAGAATTTTTTCCTAATGTCCAATCTAAACTTCCCGTGATACAGCTTGATGCTATTCCCTCTTGTCCTACCACCTACCACGTGGGAGAAAAGACCAACATGTACCGCTCTGCAACCTCCTTTTAGGTAGTTGTAGAGAGCAATAAAGCCTCAGCCTTCTCTACTCCAGGCTAAACAATTCCAGTTCCCTCAGACACTCCTCATATTCACTCGTAGACATTCAACCCTATTACCACCGTCAATGAGTTCAAGGCTGTCGAAACTCTACTCCACCACCTCTCCTTCCTTGCCTATCCTTCCTGAAGCCTGTTGCCTTCTGCAACAGCACTCCACTTATGTGAGTCTTCTCACCATGTTTCCGTGATAGCAATTATATCATAGTCCTACTGCATTACAATAACTTCTAGCTCCTCATGTTTATTGTCCATGCTGCGTGCGTTGCTGTAGATGCTCTTCAGGTGGGCTGAACCATTCCTGTTTTAGTTTTGCCAGTACAGATGCTTGTTCAAGCAAGGACTTGTTTCACACTGGCCTAACAAATAACTGTATTGTTCAGCAACGAGAATGTAGAAAAAAATGATCTAAACAGAAAAAAATGAAACAATCAATTTGAGCACTACATGATGTCTGTGGAGCAGGAGAGTTAGCAATAACTTTTTCAAATAAGACTAGAGAAACAACCATATGCCTCTTTTCCCAAACCTCCTTTTCATTCTTACTTCATAATAAAGACAGCACAGAACTTTGTGGACTAATGGCTTTCTGGGGTTAATGAACCCTGTACGTGTTGAGCTCTATAGACATTGCCTGGCTGGCAACAAATCTCTGCGAAATGTTCTGGTTTTCTGACCAGTAAGTCTATTTAAGCGCTGCCTGTATCATAGGTTATGCCGGCCTCTGTGACTGGAGAAGCTGGATCCTATAATTAGTGAGCTTTTGCTGATTATAGCAAACTCTTGAGATCTGAGTTTCATAACAAACCACAGCCACTGGCATGCAAAGAACTGGCCTGTGTTCTTAAGTCATCTTATGCAGAAAATTAGAGGAAGGATTAAACACTTGCTTAGTAACAATCCTAGTACAAGAACCATATAATGGTAGCATTGTGATGACTCTTCTGTAGCCAAATACACACCTATATGTGTATCCTTTTACTACTTTACCTTTAAATGCATAGTTCTGCAATCTTTCACAGATCCATAGAATGATTCAGGTTGGAAGAGATCTCTGAAGGTCATGTTGTTTACGTTCCCCACTCATGCTGACTTAGAGCTGGTTGCCCAGAGTCACATCCGGGTGGCTTTTGATTATCTTAAAGGATAGAGACTCCATGATTCTCTGAGCAAGATGCGTTAACGCTCAGTCACCCTCACAGTAATAAAATGTTTTCTGATGTTCAGATGAAATCACCTCAGCTTCAGTTTGTTCTCTCACCCTCCTAAATGGCCTTGCAATGACACCTGCCAGCTCCCTCAGCACTTAGAGGTGCACCCTATCAAGGCCCATGGGCTTGATAGAACCCTACATAACTAGTTTGCTTAAGCCTTTTCTGCCTGATCCTCTTCCACAAAGTGTACATCATCTGTATTCCAGACTTTTTGCCTGTTCTTGACCTAGGACTCCTGAAGGCTAGTCTTACTAGTAAAGATTAAGGTATAAACACTCAGTTTTATCAGGCAAAAAGGATGAAGTAATCTTTTTACTATCCAGCCAGATGAACTGATCTGTTATGAGAAAAAAAAAAAAATGAACATGCTAATAGAGATACTACAAGCAAGATAGAGAAGGAGGTTCGCTTGCACCTAGGCTGGCTTTTCCAAGTATTATTAGCTTGGACTGCTTGTTATGTGGAAACAGCTACACTGTTCTGAGGGAGCATTTGAGCCAAAGGTGTTACTGAACTACATCTCCAAAGGTGTTACTGAACTACATATTTCACTAGACATCTCTCTATGCCCAAAACAGAGATAATTCACAATGTAAGAATAACTGAAAAATGACTACTATCAAGTCTCAGGACTAAGGGTTTTGGTAAAATTGGTTCTGAAAAGACACTAATTTCAGAATTACTGAAGAGCATATATATACCTGCAGCATCCATTTAAACACAGAAGCTTGTGACCCTCCATCCTTCTTCACCACCCCTTTCAGAACAGCTCCACAGAAATTTAATAATAAAAATGGCTTTTCAGCTGCAGAATGTGAGCTAGGAACTTAAATCTTCTCCTCCAAACAAATGGGAATGTATGTTTTCTTCCTAACTGATTATCTGCAGCCAGCAGTGTGGGGGTTTATGCCAGATACCAGTAAATTCTAAGTCAGTCGGTATATATGCAGAGCACAGATCAATTATTAACTGCATGCTCAGCCCTTCCTGCTCAATATAATCCAATTACATTTCCCTTGTTTTTCCCTTGTGGGTCTCCAGAACATCTCCTGACCCTTCAGTAGAGCAAAATTATCTTCATGAATACAAACATGTCCATGAATTCAGCTAATAAGACAGACCTTTTAGTTCTCTTCTCTTGGAAAGCAGATAAAGAAATCTGGCAGAGTCCTTGGCTGAATGCTGTGGCTGCTACTTCTTTCAAGTAAATCTCATACAGTTAGAGATTTAGACTGCCATATGCTAAAACAAAAATAAAAAAAATGACTTTGGGTGCCAAATCCACCTATTCCCTTAAGGACTTTTTACAACTGGATATGAACTGAAAACTCTAACCAGCATTCCCATTTTCTGCAAAGCGTGCTAATAGCAGAGAATGATCCAAGGGACCAGAGATGTATCTAACCACAGAGTTTCTCTACTTACAGAAAGAAACTGATTGGGAGATCTCCTGCCACCTCAGCTTATGGTGACAGAGAAGCCTCCCATTTACAGGCAAATGGGAGAAAATGTCTTTCAAATTCACCATTCCTCATCAAACTCTCACTGCTCCTTCATCCAGTAAATTATACAGGATTTCAGGGCCAACAACAACAATTGCCTGAAATTATATTTAGAAGATAGGTAGTCCGATCTGCCATATAAAATCATTTAATGGCTCTTAACCAGGTACAATTCTCAGTCATTCACAGACAGTTGCTTGAAAACTGGTCTCCTCAACAAATCTGTCTCCTACACTTTGCAACACAACCCACTTTCCTGCTCCTGATCTGTTAAAAATAACTATACCTAAACCTTCGCACTATTTTCAACTTCAGTGACACAAATTGTGAAAGCTGTTCAATGGGTATTGAGCTTGTAAGCCAGAAGGTGTTCTCAAAAGATAATACTATTGCACTAGCAATAGCATATCCTAGAGAGTATTTCTGCAGCAGTTAGTTATGTTCTGTAGTACTCACACGCCAAAATTAAAACCTGTAAGGTGGTAAAACACAAGAACCAGTGAAAACTTGAAAATCATCCCCCCACATCCACCCCAATGTTTCAGTAAATCCTATTTTCCTTAATTATTTTAGCTTTGCTTGATTGAACTCCAGAGTGCAAAGTGTGAACAGAATCCAAGTATTCTTTGCCTCAAATATTGAACTAGGGATTTTTGTCTTTCTTTACTACTGAGTGACAACACCTTCATTTTTTTTCTTGAGAAACGTTGTTGGAATTGCAGCTCAACAGAGTTGCAAGGCAAAAAACAATCAATAGAATTTACATGCCTTTTACAGAAAGGCTGCTTCTGACGTAGAGACAGTAGTTGATTAGAGTAGATTTTTACTTTATTAAAATGAAAAAGCTCTGTAGCTTCTCACTAATTAAATTTTCATCCATTTGAAGAGTGTTAATTCAGCTTACCTCTACTAAATTTGGATATATTTTGTTTTCTTTTCCTATTAATTTCAAATATTAGCTGATTTCAAGACCTTATAGGGCAGGGCAGTGGAGATGATCTAGGTCCTACTACTATATTCTGAGTATCAGAGAGCTACTATTTTCATTTGTATATTTGATCATAATTATGCTTTTCCCCTTGTCTTTAATCTTTCCTGTACAACTTCAGAGCCTTGCTTTCCAAAAGAAATGGAGAATGGAGCTCACTCTGATTGCAATAGGTACTGGATAGAAACAAAGAGTAACAGAGACTCAAATAGTTCAGTTTCTTCTGAGATCAGATAGCAAATACAGATACATTTTCAATCACTCTACAATAGTTTGAGATTCTACCTCTCTTCTTTGATGCTGGTATCTGCTGTTTTTCTACATTGGGAATCATATTGTTTCAATGGAGAAAGCAAACAACATTGAGAATCAAAGACTTGTGAAAACATTTGCTAGACAATATACTTCATCATATTCATATCACATTTGATAGGAAGAATGGAGAAAGAACCACTAACAGTTTCTTAACATTTTTCTCTCTCGTCAAGCAATGTCTTCAGGGATGAAGGCAAAGATGATAATACTAAGGTACTGGTAGCAGTGAAATAATGTAAATTAACAAAAATGTACAGTGAAAATTTAGCCTTGGAAAGAAAAAAAAATTACTTTTTTTCTTGGCAGTAGCTTCCCATGATGTGAATAACTTCTGTGGACTGACACACATAAAAGGCTAATTAAAAATATTTACCTATTTTCTGTAACTTAGTAATGAGCACTCTAATTTGAAATTTCTACAGCACTGATATTAAAAATACACTGCCAATAATTACAGTGCTGCTAATCTTTTGGATATGAGATCCATACTATGTGAGCTTATACCCATCTATATACAATATACACACATCTCTATATATCTGTAATTTAAAAATCCATGGGTATAACATTGAAGATTCGGGAGGTGAGGACAATGCCAAGTTATTGCATACAATTTTCAAAAGCAATTGTATGATTTAGAAGCATAAGTATCAACTAACAGTGGGAAAAAAAAAATCTCTAATCATAAGCTACCAGGACACAAGCCAATTCATCAAAGGCAATAACCTCGTGACATAGATAAGTTCTTTGGTTGGGAACCGCTTCTAGAAATATTAGCTGTTAGGCGCTACTGACCATCTAATTTTATAGAAGGAGGTCATATGCATAGGTCTAGAATTGTAACTTCTATACTTCTATATTGACATAAGATGGTATCCAATATTCGTCATAACTATGCCTCCTCCACGAAACACCTACTCTCTAAAGCTCCAAGCACTAGAAGAGCTTTCTGTCTGGGAAGCATTTTGATTTGGGTGGGTGTAGTCATGAGGAGTTTTTATTTCCTTTCCCAAAACTGACATTGGCCTGCTGGGTAAGTCTAGAAGAATCATTTTACCACCACCACTGTAGTGTCTCAACCAGCATGTACGGTATCTTGTAATTATATGACCTTCTTTACAGGCTGTGTATTAGGTTTAAATGTCATTATTTATTAATTTTACTGAAATCAACTGATTTTACAAGAAATATTTCACGCTTGCATGGACTGGACTGTAGCTGCCTATACGATCTCACTTTCATATGAAACCCTTTTAATACAGTCTAATTATGAACAGGTCTTGCAGACACCTTCACTTCTTTTATGTTAAATATTTAGCACAGGAAGTCTGAATTAGCAGAACATTCTTCTCATTCTCACTTTTACTAACTGATAATTTGCCTAGTTATTTTGTGGATAATAGAAAAGTGGAATAACAGGATACGTGCGTAGCAGTTTGAAAAATACTTACAAAAGGTGAAGTATTAAAATTCACATAGGCTGTTCCAATAAAGTTTCTTAAAAAGTGGAAAAGGTCTTGACATTATAGCAAATAATATTACTGCTCACCTCTTAAGTAAGAATGCCCACTCCCATTTCACCAGGAGCCTAGCCTTCATCTGCCATTCAGTTATCCAGCAGGGACATGCTTAGGTCCTGTTGTCAGACTCAGCAAGATTCCATGAAAATGAGCCAATAAGAGTGAAGGAATCTCACTTACTTTTAGTGCTACAAAGGATGTGTTCATTCATAGCCCAGTAACTTTATGGCAAGTATGAATGTTTTGGAGGAAGCAAGACTAACGTTATTTTAATTGGAATAATTTCAATTCCAACAAAACTAAAAAATTAGAGCACATGATAGTTAAAATATTACTACATTTGGGATAAAAGGCAGCGAATATAAGCGTGCATAAAGTAAATCTGAAAGAAACTTATAGGAGTCCAGGAGCATAGAGTTTTGGAGCCTGATATCTTACCAATTTTCTAAACTGCTATTATCCTCACTTTACAAGTGAGTAAATAGAGGTACACATCTAAGAAAAGCATCATTGTTTGAATTGCCTGAGTATGCTGAGAGCTGCTCCACTTAATTTCCAGAGTACTGAGAATCTCTATCTCTGCACCAAAGCAGAGATCTGCGGATGGTGCAGCTGCCAAAATGCAAGGTTTATCTCTGCTTTTGCTGAGCTCCCACAAGAAATCCTGGTGGCCTGATCCCATCCCCTTCCCCAGGCACCACTAGAGAGTCCCTCCTTCCAGAACTTCACAATTACGGCTTACTTATGGTTGCATTTCATCAATAAAAGTCAACTGACTCTTGTTTCTAAGGTCACTTTACACTACTCTGGCAGCAGGAAAGGCGATTTTAATGGATATTACATTTTCATTCACTTTAGGGCTATTTTTGATTGCCAGAGTGGCTTCAATAGACATGAGTGTAACTGAAAAGCAGATTCCAAGGTTTCACCTCAGCATGGGCTAACCTCTACCACCCTGCAGCTACACACTGGAATATTCATATATCTGAAAGTCATAAACACTTGCCTCCAAGTGCAAATCAGACATAAATCTGGGACTGGATGGGAGAGGAGAGAAGGTTTGCTCAGCGGTACCACTGTCCTGCTGTTACTTCACTTCAGGGAGATGGGTCCAGGCTGATACTGTCCCTGCTGCCCCTCCAAGGGATTTAGATAATCATCCCATACCAGCCTGAATGCTAGCACATGGCATAACCAGGAGACAAACTACTGGAAATCCCACATAGAGAATAAAACTTTTTCTTTTTTTCCCTAATAGTTTCGTTTGATGGTACTTGAAAGCTTAGCTATTTTGGAATTTGCAAGGCTTCAGAGTGGTCTGGGTCATTCGGCCAAATGCACACGTCCAACCACATAGCATTAACTTTCTACTGTTCTGCCACAGGCTACTTACTGACTCACCACTATGCTTACTCATCACTTCCAGTGCTCCAGTGCCTGATAACTCTTGAATAATTCAAACACCTCTATTTGTCTATGTTGATGTTTGTCTGGAGTGGCTTTTCTAAAAGCACTGCAAGGACTCAGGAGTCAGTCTTGCTGAGAAGATATAGGGTCCATACCCCTAAAATACTTAACAGGTTTTTAAGACGTCCCTATACCAGCTACCTTTTAATAGAAGATGGATTTACAACTTATGTTTTGGTCAGTGGCTGTAGAAAACTGACATTTTCTAGCTTTAATGCTGATATACATATATATTTAGGTATACTGGCCACATTCCATTGAAACAATCCAGTGAGGAGCAGTACATGTGCCAAGACAAAATGCAAAGGATAAAATGATACTTCTGCACCAAGTGTTCTTGTACATTCACGGTATTTCTCATTCCCTTATCCTGGCGGGCTAATGGATCTTAGTGTGAAATAAATAGCAAGGAATTGCTATCGTACAGTCTTGCCAATGAAAGTCAAAGCACATTTTAAGCCCCAACGACATGATTATGCAAAGACTGAATAGGCAAGTGTAGCACCGAATACCAAATAAAGGGACATAAATAAGAGTGATGGTCATTTGCATGAATTGAATACCATGAAGCTGATGAAGCTGCAGACACAGAAATGAGCTTAAATAAGTGCAGAATTCTATACTATTCTCACAAAAGAACTTAACACAGTTACACTGGTCACCCTTTGTTTGCAAGTCAAGAGTACTTACCATTCTTGGAGAGAATCACAGCCAAATATTCATGAAAGTAGGTGTTGATGTACAGAAGAAGGCTTGGAGTGTGCGCTGTGAGAAAGCTAAATGCAATATTTTCCTTGGATATGACAGCATCTGCATAAATTGCAGAGCTTGAAGTGCTTGCATTTTTTGTGACAGGATAAGGCTCTTGGAAAACATAGGTAACAGAAGTGCTGGCTTCAAATAATGCAGAAACCTCTGAAAGCATATAAAAAACCAAAGGAATAATTTCAGCCACTGCATTTCAGACAGGAATGGACATGAGCTGACTGCCCCAGAAGCAGAACACTGCAAAACGCCCCCAACCCAGCTGACATCACTATTCCTTCACACAAGCAGTGTGTCCTTCTTTACAGTCTGTCTGTCTGTCACAGAAAGGACATCGTATGGAGACATTCAACTATTTTAGTGCTGGAATCAGAGCTCCATGGATGGAAGAGGTCAAAACATCCTTCAGATGAATAAATACTTGGTTCACCATCTTCTGATAGTTGACATGTAAGGAATATCCTCTGTATTCTCTTCATAGTAAAGACAATATTATTTGTCCTCTCCAGTCTCCTTTTCAAACAATGTCATTATTAAACTAACACACTGGCCCAGAGACAGCCTGTAAGGAAGCTGTCTTTGCTCCAAAAGAAGAAGAACATCTGCCAGTGCATGGTCATATGCTGAGAACTCACACTTGTATTTTCAATAAACAACACATAGTCTAGCCATGAAATACCAAACGTGACAACGACAGTTTTTTCTAGTGTGTGGCACAGTAAAGTCATGTTGGTGGCATATTCAGCTACAGACTGACTGCAAGTATATTCTCTCATAACTCAGATCCACCTCTACACAGCATCTCCTAACAAGACACTATGTGGTTGTTTGGAACACCTCTCATGGCATTGGTGCCAAATCCTTAGCGCATGTAAGTGGGCATAGTTCTGTGGACTGAAGTACAACTAAGCTGATTTACACCAGCAGATGATACAGTCCAGTCAGTAAACCCATTGTGTTTATGAGGTGAGGGACAGCCATGGAAATCAGAACACTCACATTGCACCTTTCCATTACTCAGCAAGAATTTTGCAAGTTCCTCTCCTGAAGAGCGTGCTATCTAAATTGGATGTTCTTTATTTGCCCTGCTCCTTTTTTTTTTCAGGTGTTGGCAACATCTCCTAGGAGCCATCAGAAAGATTCAGCAAGGACACACTGATCAGAGACCCAACCATGTAAATTAATTTTTTTCTGAATGCGTCATGCTTACTTTTAACATCTCTTTATATTTGGATGGGTTGTCACAAGGATGGGAAAAACAAACAAACATAAAAAGACTACACCTTTTTGTCATGTCATTACTCAAAAACTCTGTAGTGAAAAGCTCTCCAGATTTTGTTACGGTGGACAAAGCTGAATGAGGTATAGAACCAAACAAACTAAACACTCAGCCACAGGCAGGCAACTGTCATGAAAAC
This sequence comes from Clamator glandarius, assembly GCA_033459285.1. Taxonomy (NCBI): domain Eukaryota; kingdom Metazoa; phylum Chordata; class Aves; order Cuculiformes; family Cuculidae; genus Clamator; species Clamator glandarius. The sequence goes on along the minus strand of JAUNZM010000333.1, from coordinate 7,747,066 downwards.
TTTGGTCCTATTTGTTAACGTCTGGGCCAAGTTATATACAATCTAATACAGGAATCATACTGGGATGTAGTTGGTAACTTTAATAGCAGTACAACTAGCACCATTTCAATTTCTGAGGCCATTAGAAAGTCCACAAAAGGAGGTGTTATAGCCTACTTAAGACAAGCGGTAATGCTTAAGGGAAAGCTGATATTAGAATGTCTTCTTGAAACATGGGGGACACAAGGCTGACACAGGTGGAACTGTCCTGTAATTCAGAGACCACTAAGGACTTAGGATCGAAACTCACTGCCTACCTTCTTTGCAAAATGGTCCTTCATAGGCCGAGTTGGTACAATCACAGGAGTAACCATTATATTTCTCCACACATTTTCCTCCATTATGGCACAGGTTACCATAACTGCTGCAATGTCCTGGACATCCAGGTTTAACACCAGGTGTCATCTTAGCTCTCTCTTCAAGGTCAAGTTTCTGTCCATTTAAATGCAAAGAGCGAATGCATCCCAAAAAGCCCTTTTGTCTGGAAGCTGTTCCCCCTGCAAAAGAGAGAAGAAAGGACATGCATTCATTCCTGAGTCTGCATAGTACTCAAAGTGCTGAAGTCAAATTCAGGGGTATAAAACCAAAACCCTGAATTTAAGAAAATATTATCTATTATATAGTAGTGCATACAGTGGCAAAAGATGACAGATAGACAGCCTGGAAACTAAAGGTTTCTATTTATCTTTATGAAAAGACTAAAATGCTGCATGTGACACTTTCTTGTTGCCATTCTTCTCTCTCCTGCTTTATCTGCTGCCCTGTCTGGCATTTAAACTGCAAATTCATTTGGGAAAAAGATTAGCTGCTTTATCATATGTCTTCGTATCACCTAATACACGAGAAACCCAAATCTAATTTTTTTTTATTTGTTGCCATAGTAGAGAGTATAAATAACACCCTAATCCCAACAGCAGGTGAGTTATACATGCTGATGAGTCCAGATAGCAAGGATGAATCATGTTCAGCACTAGGCCTGCTGGCTGAAGGGAAATTACTCGAGTCAGAATTTATGCATGACTGCCCAACCTGATGTTGCATGTGAATGTTTGTTGTAGACAAGAAACACGAGTTCGGGTCACAGTTGTGGCATTTATTACAATTGTTAAACATAATTGCATTTCTACCTGAAGACTAGAGCTGTGTAGATCTATGCAAGAGTCTCTACAAGCTAACTAGCTTATCTGCCAAACGAAAATGATAACAATGCTATAATGAAGACACTTTTTCTGTAAGAGGTGGTCTCTGAGAATGATAATAATGCTGACTGTTAGAGGACTTTGTGAAAATATCATACTTTTTCTTATGGTAGGCTTTGTCTGTTTCCAATATTTTTTTGAAGATACCACAACTCTGATTGCCGCTAAGAAATCTAATACAGGTTCAGAAGTAAACAGCATTTGTAGGCTCTGAAATGCTAGCTTTTTTGGTGACTCTCCTGCAAAAGTAGTATGAAAGACGTTACCTCTCCAATTTTTTCTTCTACAGAAGTTGGTTCTATATCACAGTGCATGAGGTAAGCGATTGCTTGTTTTGAAAAGTCCTTGTAGAAAAGTATTTTTTATATACTGTTTAATTAAAGTAAGACTTCTGCAAATTAAAAAAAAATGGAGGAACGTTCTGAAAATCCATCTCACCAAAACCCTATTGTTCAGCTATACTATTCCAGCATATTTTTCTTTCTGGTACACTAATAGCAGAAATACTGGATTTGAATGAGAATAATTAAACTATAGACAGTATGTGTGATACAGGTTTATTTCATGATAATTTATGGTGCCTTTCTCAGATAAATAAATATTTTGAATTTTCTCTTTAGCCAGATACTCTTCTCGTGTGAGGAAACGTTAGGTCCCTTATTTTAAAGGCCTTCTCAGCACAAGAATTGAGGCTTCTGCCTCAATGTACTGTGCACACACAATCCTTTTCTTTGGAGATTTTGCTCCAAAACCAAACATACTATACAGAGAATAAGCAGAAATCTGACTTCTATGGTTAAGGTTACTGGTTACTCTGTTTTCTTTTGCATGGGAAGTAACTCCAAATATTACAAAGATAAAATAGTTTCCTTGCCTCTTCTCTCAATACACAAGAAATCCCAGCTATAACATTTAAAGAATGAAAACAAACTGTTGATAAATTTTCTTACTGCTCTCTAAGGCACTTCTGCAAGGCCATGTAAAGTAAGTTTCTCACTTTTCTCCTCTTCTAATATCTGGAAAGCATTGAGCTTAACTGAGAACACCTAGATGATCGTAGCTCCACATAGTATTGATTAATCAAATATTTTTATTATTCGGTCATTTGGACAGTTTTCTTCAACTGACTTATGTTCAAATATGTTTCTGGGAAGTAAAAAAACCCCGAAAACAAACAAAACTCTTCCCTGAATTAAGCTTTGCAGATTTTTCGTTCACCAGTAGGCCTGATAGAATGGACAATAGATGAGACGTAAATGTTTTGTTCAGGAAATCAGATTTTAGGATAAGCCCCAGGGCCATTAAAAACAGGGCTAAGGATGTTCTCTGCCGAGTGGAGGTGAGAGTCAAATGAGTCATGCTGCTTTCAGCAAGCTACTTATAAAGCTGAATTTTACTGGGAAGCTTGGGGCAAGGAAGAGTGTGAGAGGATGGGGCAAGGAGCTCACAACTGAGCACTGATAGTGTGGCTTAGTGACAGAGGAGATTTATCCAAGAATTCCTCTCTCTCTTGCTCCCAAGACAAAAGGAAGAATCCAAGCCCTTAACTTTGCTAATCTCTGTAACCTACAAAATGAATAGCACAAAAAATTCTAATCAAGGCTTTATGCATCCAAAACCATCTTAGAGTATTTTGCTTCCTTAATGTTACAAGTCTGAGTGTAAATCCTGTTCTCAGAGGTCTGTGAGCACTGCTTTTCCCCTCCCCATACTGGGGTGTTGTGGTCATGCCTTCTCCACTAGATAAGACAGTTTCATCTCAGAGAGGAGATGATGACAAACCTCCTTCAGAACCACAGGGATTTACTTGGAGACAACTGCACTATCCAAAAGGATCTCACTAATTTTAAATACTGAAAGCAGCTCTTCAGTGAAAGGAAACATTTTTGTCTGTCCCTTCAGAGCAAATAATGTGTCAATCTGGCCTGTCACTGGGCAGTTTTGTGCAGCTGGATTTATCTAGCCTGTACATTTATTTGGGGTTTGCTTCTTCTACTGTATTTTTCACAAAATTAACAGAATAAACATAGCCAGGTGCAATGATATCCATGCTGCAACTGAGGATTATACAGTTAGATATCCAAATCCTCTAAAAAGTGTGAAATGGTTTTCTAACCCCTTTAGGCTGCTTTAAAATCCAAGATTGTTTTGTTTGAGTGTACTGGCAATGAAAAGTAATTTCTTCCATTTTGCACACACAGAAAGGTACCTCAGAAGCCTGCCGCATACTCCATGTGCCCCAATGCCAGCCTTAGGCAGACTTTCTATCTTCATTCTAAGTTACTGCAGCAAGTATAGTGATAGAAAACACAACAGACAAACACTTAAATGCCCTGTGAGTCAATTACATGTTAAACACAACAGCTAATCATGCAAACATTATTTACTCTACAATTTTGTCTCTTACTGACCATACCTAACTGTTTCTCTGTAACAGAGAGGAACCATAACTGAATACAGTTAGATATTAATAGGAAGTGATGGAATAAACCAAGAATTGCAGATTTCAGTTCTGTCACATTGTGTTGCTATGGATGAGGAAATAAAAGGAGAGGGGTTAGATTTGAACAACTTCATTTTGACTTCTCTTCTTTTGGTTTTATCTTCAGGCAGATGCAATAAGAAGGAAGTAAATTTTTATGTTTATTTTGAACAACGTATACGAAGTCATCACTACAGTGGAATTATGGGAACATCAGGCAATGACAACTTCTTCCACATGATATGTGCTGTGCTGGCTAGTTCAAATCCCTATCTTCTACTCTCCTAAGGGGAACATTCCCCAGAGACCAATGTACAGGGTAGACATCATGTCAGCAGGATGCAAGAAAGCCAAGACCATTGAATCAAACACAAAACAGGGCAATGAACAGTGGCAGGCCAGAACTGAATGGGGAAGAGGTGGTATGAAAAGATATGACGCTCAATTGCTAGTATTTCTGTGAATATAAGGAATAGTATGAGCATATGAGAAGAAGGATCTGATTCCCAGCTCTATCAACTCCTTTTATGAAGTAGCAACGTGTAACAGAGACTTTGGCGTAAACAGAAATCACTACTTGAGTGCCCCTTTTGAGGATATGTAAAATGTGGGTTAACATGTCTACCTATGATGTTGTACCAGCTCCAAAATGGACATATTTGTGGGTACATGAATGTGCAGATAATGAATTACAGCTACTTTATGCTTATCAAAGCCAGAATTGAATTAAGAAGCTGTCTAGCAGACAGTACTGTTAATCCAAGTAATGTAACATGAGTTCAAACCCAGTAAGTCATGCCTAACATTCAGAGATACTCCATAGAAATGCAGTTTAAGAACGTTAAACACACCCATGTTTACACGTAAGTACATTACGCAAGTTCACAATTGATTTTTACCCTAGCAGTGACCCAGACAGGCCTAGGAATACGCACAACTCATAATTAGCACAGGGACAATGTAAGCCATGCTGAGATTCCCAGATTTTTCTACGGTCTCTGAACATCTGGATTACTCTGCTGGAATAAGTAATCATGGCATCTAAACACTGAACTCACTATTGTTATATATCAGCTGTTATCCTTCTGAGACAACTCAAGTTCACGTTTTTCAGAGTCTTCAGGACATAGCTTTCCATTAGTTCACCATCATTGTTTCATCCATCTAAAAGGACTAGATAGTTGCTGTAATTTGGGTGGTATAGCTTTGGTTTCTTACGGAAAAGCGTACTTCCTCACATATATGGTTTATTTTTATCTCTGAATCCAGACTTTTTAAATTCCTTGTCCAAATTTAAGAGAGAGAATATTAAGTGCTCTCATATTTCAAGAAAAGTGGTAGCAAGGTACATAAGAGAGAAACAGCATCAAGGTCTCCACTCAGGAAGACTGAACTATGAATTTATCCCTTACTGGACATAAAAGAACCTGCACACATAAAAGAGAAATCCTTCTCTGTGCTTAGTCATTGGAAAATCTTCAGTAAAAGCCTAAATCTCCTAAAATACCTAGAGTCAGTCAATCTGAAGATAAACTTCCAAGGAAAGCCAGGATTTCTTAACTCTCATCCTTACAAAGTATTTAAAGAGCGATTAACTTCCTCACAACATGTCAGTATTGCCAGATCAGAAGTAAATGAAGCACAGCTCCACAACTGCCTACAACTGACTTGTTAGCATTGCTGGAGAAGCCTTATGTTGAACATCCTTTACTATAAATCATACAAAGCAAAAAGTCTGTTTGACTGGCCAACTTTAAAAAAAACCCAAAACAACAAATAACAGAAAAAAATCCTTAAGTTCCACGGGGTTCTTGGGTTAAGAAGGATAAATCTGGTCAAAACTGAAGTAAATAACTGGCTTATACAACAGGCTGAAACAATTGACAAGGAATGAATTGGTTCAAATTAGCAGAATTCCTTTAAAATTATGTTATATGCCAAGTTCCTCTGTTGTTAAATTATAGAAGTGTCCACATTTATTTCACTTGTGTGATCTACTGTATATAACTTCCTAGAAGGAAAAGATACAAAAGTGCCTCACATTTACTGTACACAGGCTGAAGTCTTTCAAGCAGCAGGAAAAAAATGTAGTTTAAAGCCTACAGTAATCTCCATTCAATCACCATCATAATGCTACATGATACTAATATAGTTTCTTCATCCGAAAGGATCAATAAATCCTTCCAAAAGGTAAATAAAATAAATTAAATTTTGACATTGAGCCTTATTTATGAGATTTACAAAATATTTGAATTGATTCTGGAGAAGAATCAAGAAGAAAAGTTTATATCTTAATGACTAGCTACCTCCAGTGTGGAAACAAAATTCTATGTTTAATTGGGATGAAAGAGGGAGACTCAATTAAAAAAAATATTTTGAACATTTTTAGAATAGCAAATCATGTTAGTTATACAGATTATTAATTAAGAATGTGCATACTAATTGTGGAACCCCCTTAATCATTGTCATTATGCAGAATGTTGCGGAAACAAATATGTTGCAGATTACAGGGACAGTAGAGAGTAATACTACGTGCTGTTTCTTCTTTCCTTTTTACTATGTTGTTTATGCATTTATTTTTCAGTTGGGATAAAATTCACTCTGCATGGTTGAGATACTAAATCAGTTGCTTCCTGGAATGAAACCTTCCGTACAGACAAATTATGCCACATCTGTGTATTGTTGGACTTCTGCCACCTTTCCATGGACCACCTGCAGGGACACTGCATCAGAATCAGGAGCCTGACCAGGTTTCTGTCTCTTCTGAATGCTCAGGAAGTCACATACAGTTTTGGCTTTCAATATGGTAGAGGTAAGCGTCAAAAAAGTACTCCTAAATACATGTTAGTTTTTCTGTCCCTTTTGTTCAGGTTTTAGGAAATATGTGGATGGACTTAGGAATACAATCTATTTACTGCATATTGAGAACTTTTCACCTCCTGGCTGAGATAAAGTAACTATGTTCTAGAGTTTACTATAAATATTAAGCACAATCAGAGAAAAAAAATTGAGTTGGAAGTCACTGCTGGAGGTCAACTGGTACAATCTGTTTCTCAAAGCATTGCTAAATTTATAGGCAGACAAGGTACAGATTCACTTCACCAGGACCAACAGGATCTTTTCTGCATAGCTCCTACTCATCCATGCAATCCTCAGTTTGTACCCATGATGATGTCCTGCTCCAGGTGCAAGACTTTACATTTGTCTTTGCTAACAAGGATTACTGTTGGCATATTTCTTTATTGAGGTCCTCAATGACCATGGATTTCCATGATGCAATTAATTGATTACATCACTTTAAAACCACCATGAAGTTTGTTTAAGTAATCTGATTATTTTGCAAAGACAGAGAAGCAAGCTTATAGGCAGATGCTGCTTTTCACATGTGAGGTGGTAAGCAGCTCATATATCCAAAATATCTGATAGCTGATATGCCAAATCTTTCATTTTTACACCAAAAAACTTGCAGACGTCTTGTCATAAAATTCTCTAAGTTTTCTCACTGGAAACAGTACCTTAGCTAGATTTCTGTGTTGTTTCTAAGGCATCTAGCAGCCCAACACTGCTGTCTTCAGGCCTGGCCTCCCACAGAATATATTAGCATTTGAGAAGCAAGTGATTAGCAACATGCTTTATACCAGAAAATAAAAACTGTGCAATATGACAGTGTTAAGTCTCCCTTCCACAAGGTCTTCAGTGTATTTTCCTCTGTCTGAGCCTATCAGAGATCATTTCAGGTATGAATCAAACCTGGCCATTGATGGAACTGTATCTATTTGTTAATATATTCATGACTTAACATTCAGAGCCAAATAATTACTTCACATAGGCACCATGAAAAGCTCAAATAAATACACCAAAATCTTACATCAAAGGGCGTAGATACACAGGTAAGACTTATTCAAATGAATTGACAGATTGAAGTTTGCTATAGCATTATGGCAAAGTAAGAGAACTCATTTTAAGGAAAGACTCAGTAGGTACCTGAGTGGCCCTGAATAAGTAGGTTACAACCCACTCCATCACTGAGTGGATTACTCAGAAAGACAGTGTTTGAATACAGAAAAGGGAGAAGCCCCTTTGTAATCCTTGATTATATTATCAAATAAAAGCTGGACCCAATCTAGGTTTCATTTCCAGGGGACACAGGGAAACCAAATATATGCAAACAGATTTTCTTTTTTTTCTTTTCTTTATTTTTTTTCTTTTGAAAGATCACTTTCAGTTGTATTTGCTTTGACTGTTTTCATAGTTCTCTCATGCATGGAGTTTCTGTCCAAATAAGGGCTCAGGCATACTTAAAGGACACACTTTAAGACCATCTTGTCAGCAAGGTTTGCCCTAGAAACTTAAAGGAAAAAAAATGTGCCTTTTACATTGCATCTAAAAAGAGAGATCACATTTCCTACAGTAAATTCCGCAGTGCTGCACAAGAAGAACTGCTATGAATTCTTTGGCAATAAATACGTTTCAAGCAATCTTAGACCCTAAAAGATACCATGTAGTTAGTATAGCATGGTTAAACTACAGTTCGTATTAGTAGTTTCAGTTTACTTTACATTGCCTATACAGGAGTAGAAGAGAAAGCAGGATTAGGTCACCGCATCCATGCTTAATTGTGAAACAATAAAGTTACCAAATGTGGACACAGAAATACCATACATGTCTACAGATACCCTTAAATGGTCCCTACCTACAAATAATTGGCTGTTGAGCTGCAAGCGGAAGTGCCCCTCAGCAGGTGCCTCCAGGACTTTCTTGGGGAGGTTGTCCACTTGGAGGGAGGTTTGCTTGAGGTTCCTCTCTGCTCGGACATAGTGCCACTGGTTGTCATTCAGGGGTGTGGGAGACTGCACAGTGGCTTCTGTGGGGCCATTCCCAACATCTATGGAGAACGTGATCTCTTTGGGGGCTGGAACAGATAAACAAAGGTGAAGAGGAAGTGAAGGTCCAATTAAATCACGAGTTTGACATCAAGAAATCCTACATAAATATAGGGTCCATTAACTTTTATGTCAGCAAATAGTACAGCATCATTTACCTCCCATCTCCTACACAGCAGCGTATACATAAATCTAAGCCTGCAGCCTAACTGTTTGATCTCTGCAGTGATTATGCTTGGCTATGGGTACCCATCTTTTTTGCTATAACAGTTAGAGTGCTCTAGAAATAGCAGCTCTCTTTTTGAATTAAAAGTCCCAAATGCTGCACAGTAGTCACACAATGGTAGCAAAAGATCTTGGACAAATAATGCTAGGATAGAAGAAAGGGTGAAAGAGCTCTTTCTGTCTAAATCTTTCAAAGTACATATACTTAACTATTACAGAATGTGGCTCTAGATGGTAGGAAATAACTCCACAAGCATTCACAAGCCTGACCCAAGAAGCAAGGAAAAACTAGCGATCAGCAAAACTAGTTCATTTGTGATCCTAGAGATCCAAACTATAGATGCATATATAACACATGCCCAGAGATAGTAAGGCTCCTAGAAACAACCCCCATATATATAAAGGAGTCCATCATACTTTTCTGAAAGCCTGAAAGGGGCCAGAACTTTTTGACATTCTTGTCTCTGATTATTTTTCCTCTTCCTGAAATGCTAAATGCATCAGAAAGAACAAGAACCAACCAGGTGCACTGACCAGGCAACCAGAAGGTTGTGGTTTAAAAATTCATAAAAAACTGTTACTTCACACTCAAAAATTGTATAGATCTCATTTTGGAAGCTGTTTCTTAGATAGTTAAGATAGGAAACCATCCATAGGGATACACAAAGATCTGTTTTGGGCCCTTGCATCTGCTAAAAGCTGTTCCCCTATGAAGCAACTGGTCTGAGGAGCTTTCTCAAGACAAGACCTTTAGGCTGCAAATTCCACCTGGCAACAAGAAACATAACACCAAACTACTGATGAGAAGCCTAAGTTTAAAAAACAAGACTCTCCTCAAATTTTAAATAACTTATTTCTCTAGGAGTATAGATTTAACATACATAAAAAAGCTTAGAGTAAACAATCCTCTCAGTAGTTTACAGTATGTTATATATTATATCAAAATGTCATTTTTACTTCTATATCCCTGAGAATGAAAAGCAGTATACTGAAGTACAACCAAATGGGAGTTTGATGTGCAATTAACAGTAAACCACACCTCATTACCTTGTGATAATGCACCATGACATTTACCATTGGTTTAATGAATCAAAGGGCCTTGGGGCCCGTTTTTATTAAATTTTATGTTGGGCATATTATAAAATGCATAGCACTCAGTTTGTTTTCTTAAGCTTGACAGAATTTCAAATACAGAAGTCATATTTCATGTCAAAGCCACAGCAGTTTTTGTCACTAATAAATATTTGAAGTCTTCAGTAGTGAGGCAAAGCCTCACTAATTAAGTTCACTGCTACTCTCCTTTATATACTGAGTAGCAGTTATACTGCAGTCACTAGATTCTGAAGTGTTCAAGGCATACTACAACTGTGACTAACTTATCTTGCATTAGCATTCAGTCCTTCATGGAGCCTCACATTGTAGCTTTACCATACACAGTGAGTTCCTCTGAAATACTAGGGCTACATCAGAATGGGTATGCTGCTGATACAGAAATAAAAGTAACCATCAGAATTATTAAATTTGTCATCTTTCTCCTAAAATTACAATCTACAGGAAGTCTAAAGCTGCATCTAAACAGCAGCTTTTTCTCTAAATAGAAATGACTAATATTGGTATTGAAAAAGTAAATTCAGTCATGTGTTTAAGACAAATGTAGCCACACCAAGATGAAGAGTAATAAAAGGGTCATTAGGCAATGGAACGGTCTGCCCAGGGAGGTGGTTGACTCGCCTTCCCTGGAGGTGTTTAAGGTGCAGGTGGATGAGGTACAGAGGGGCATGTTTTAGAGATCGGTGGGAATGGTTGGACTCAATGATCCAGTGGGTCTCTTCCAACCTGGTGATTCTATGATTCTATGACCAAGGCTATATAGAGAAACTCTGACAGGAGAGAGAGATGTGTCTAGATTAATGAGTCCTTATGTCTCCCTCTCATCCTCTCCAGGCACCCCCAAATGTCTCACGACAGAAGAAAATACGTCCTTTCTGCTTTTCTGCACCTGTCAAACTGGGCAAATACACTAAGATTTCTCAGTGGTGAAACTTACAGCTTATTTCAACTCGTATGAAGTCTTTAATCCCAAGGTTTTCCAAGAATACCCCAGAGACAGCAGTAGTTTTGAAGAAGAAGGAGATGTCCGCGCTGACCTCGGCATGGAAGGTGGGGAAGTGCAGGTAGGAGGCCTCAGCGTTGAAGGACGCAGCATTCCAGAACTGCCCTGCAAACACAACCCCCTTCTCTATAGTTAATCGGCTCCGGAGAGCAGCTGCAAGCTGCATGTAGAAAGCCACCTTTCATCATATAAATACATCTCAAAAAAAAAAACCGCAACCCCCCAAAATCAGAACAAAAAGAAAGAGGAACATTCTGTACCTATGGAAATTGAGAAGAACTACTACTCACTGTCTCCATAGCAACGCAAAGGGCCGATTTTCCAAGCAGCCTCAGAATTTGATCTGTTCGTGTCAGTGATCACTATCTGAGATACAGGCAAATGGTCTTTGAAAGTAAGGAGGCCGGTATCGTTTGTCCTGTATTATAACAAACAAACAGAAAGAGACAGATTAACCACAGACAAAATCCCCAGCATTCCGTATGCAAGGCAATGTTTGAATGATGCTTAGTTAAATATGAATTTTTTTTCGCAGAATTACCTGACCACTGTCATAATACTGACCACTGAAAGTACTGCGTTTGGATACATGATGCTGTCTGGTACAGACAGTAACTGTGTTTCAGAACGATTGGAAGCGGAGGCAGAGTGCTGCCATTCTGCCTGATGGGCATTAATGTAAACCGGGCTCTACTGGATTTCCTCAGCAGGACGAATTTGATGCGGATCAGGTCTAAGTCCAAGTATGCATTTCTGTTAAGTTAGCTGGAGACAGATAACAGCATTTATGCTGACTTTATGCTTTATCCAAACAGTAAGAGAATATATGATATCTGATTCAGCATGCTGTTAGCACGGGGCACATAAGCCTAGCAGAGCATCCTTCGTGAGGCTGAATCTCAGTAGTTTTGGGGAAAATGTTCTAAACCTCTGCTTTGCCCTGCGATCCTCATGCAGGGTGAGGATTCAACTTGCCTGTTGCCTCTGAGGTAAAAGACTACACGCTGCACATGGGGATGGCAACAATGACTGGATTCTAAAATGCCAATAATCCCAAATTTACATGCACTAGCCTTTCAAGCAGTCATGATACAAAGTCTTAGGAAACAGGTATCACTTTTTGAGCACTACCACTGCTGCAGCGCCCAACATCCCAGGCAGTATTCCAGTCTACCTATATGCTGCTTTTAATACTACCTTCCACAATTGTATCTTTCATCATAATTCCAACAGTGGGAAGGGACATGGGACTTAAGCAAAGAAATCAGGATGAACACTGCAGCTATGCTGACACACAGCCTCGGATGTTTGCTTGGCTAAGTGCTCTACACTGATTAACCTCAGGAAAAATAGGAGTACTTTGATCTGTTTGATAAAGGCTGCATCTGTACCATTTATTTTTCCTGCTTTCTAATCGCATGTAGCAAAGTTAATTGTCTCATAATTCCAAAAGGTAAAGGAGAGCTACCCTCTTCAACTCTAACATTTTTTTCTTGTTTCAGTAGGTGTCTGACATGTAGACAACTGCAGATGAAGTGCAAGATGAAATTCCCAGGCATGAGGCAGAGATATGCCTTCAATACAGACTCAGAAGGAAAAATACCATGTATGAATCAAAAACACATGGTCTCTGAATCTCTTCACAGAGGTCTCTCAGCAACATAGTCATATAGCTTATTGTATTGATCTCTGAAAGTTGGTGTAAATGCTCTCAACAGATTAAGAAACAGTTTTAATGAAAGCTGAACTATTTGAGTATTTCTTATGAAGATAAGTAAGGCGTTTCAGTGGGTGGAAGGAGGAAGAGGAGGCAGAATTGAAGAAAAGCAGAAACATACACAGAAAGAGGACATAAAATGTGCAATATAAACATGAATAACTAAGCTGGCATTTACTTCTTTTAAAATAAAAAAATCCCACAAAATATTTAGGCAGGTTTCCTGCAAATTTATTTTCATTCAATAGATAGTGCAGTCTTTTGACTAGCTATGATCAGCATTCAAATAAAAATCAGTAGCTGCCTACAGCTACCACTGAAGATATCTAAAAAAAAAAAAAATGAAATGGTGACATTTTAAAGATATCTATTCCACATCTCTGAAAACTGCATTGCTTATTAGATATTCTGTTATATTGCATGAAGTTTTTATACAGAATTTTATGACTCTGAGTTTTTACTAGTTATATGCCAGTGTCACAGAGAACTTTAGTATCATAGCTCAACTGTGAGAAAGAAAAATAGAACTAATAAAAATCTTCACTTTTATGCTAATGCTTTGAAAACTCAATCAAGTTTCTCTTAAAGTTCAAACAGTACATTTTATGAATTTTATTCTTTCACACAGAGAAAAAAAAACTTGTGTAAGGATACCTGTTCTCATACAAGCAGACACTGAAATAAAACCTTTCAGAAAAACATTCTGCCCTTCAGAGAATATGTTAATGACAGAACTAATGTATTTATTGTTGCAGTTTATTATTATTATTCAATGGTGGGAAATTAAGTTTTTGGTGAAAAGTTGACATTTAAGATGTTTCAGCCAAGAAAAGATGAAAAGAGATTTGAAGACACTATGCAAGCCCTCATGGAAGCTAAAGTTTTAGTGTATTAAATTCCTGGTATTCTTTATGTTGAACTAATTTCAGACTCCATTTATTATAAAGCATCACGATTCCTCTTCTTTTTAAGTGGTACACCATGGTAACCTCTCAAATATATGTACTATGCCTCAGAGAGGACAAGAGAGCTTCATGTACCTGTACAACAATTTCCTGGAGCAACTCTTGTGGCATTATGAAATACAAATATACCAGAGTTTGGAGAAAACATTGGGAATTTTGCCTGAATGGTGTTCAAGGATCACTTTTAAGGTACTACAGTTTTCAAATAAAATTTACTGTTTCTGACAGAAAGCACCTGAACTATGATGTGCACATACACGATTTTGTCTTTTAAACAAAAATAAAACTTTATTAGATTCATTGGTTTTGTATTTGTTGCCAGTGCTCACTTACATGTATTTTAATTTAGCAGTTCAAATATACTTAAAACCAGATTACATATGGTTTTCCACAGCTGCTTCTCAAGTTAGCCAAAACCACTACTTTATTTCTCCTAGCAGGTTTCACATAGCACTTAGTGACCACTTTGATCAAGCATGTCTTTTGTATCATGCTATGCTATGCTGCTCAGAATTGAGAACTACGTGCAGGTCTTGCCTGCAGAAGGGTCCTAGTGGATAATGTTCTTTGACCAGGAATGTAGGTTTAGTCCTGGTTTCAAAATCAAAGCAGGTTTTGTCCCTTTTCTGGAAGGAGTCCTGTACACACAGAAAATGCTACAAATAAATTAATAAACTTGGGAAACAGATCCTTTTTGAAAGGAAGTTCACCTACCTGACTTGGTACTCAGTTTGGCATAAATTCAGATGAAAATTGGAATGTTTTTCATAGAGTGAAAGGTACCCTCAACAAACAGACATTTCCCCAAGTGCTCTGCATAAAGGCTAGTATCAATTTGTACTTCCCACAAGAAAAAACAAACCAAAACAAATACAATAACGCTCTTTAAATTAAATCCTTGAAATATTTTTAATCATGGGTATTAAAACCAGTTGAATGTCATTTATTTATCCATATCTAAGGATTAATATCTGTATGTACCCAAAGGACTTCCTCAATAAGCTATGAGGCACGTCACACATCAAGCAAATTCTCTTCATATGTGGGGAGGGGATGAAGATAGAAAAGGAAAAAAAAAGTGCCACAAGTGCAGAAATGATACTAAATGTGGCAGTGCAGCATCTGTATGCTTTAAGATGTAGCACAGGTAGTCTTACCTGTAAATGACAAATAACTATTTTGATGGTAACACTACATGTCTATTTTTCTTCCAGGCTACTAAAAAAAGCATTCTCAAAAAAACCTACTCTATGGTATCCTAACAGTGTGAGCCATCATAAATTGGTAATCTCTAGGTAGCTGTTTATGTATTTTTTCTAACAGCTGGTAGAGCAGCGGTGCCATTAAACATAATTCCTTCTCACATGATCCCCGACTGGTACCTATTCTTCTGGTACGTTAATGAAAACTCTGGTAGGGTCTGAGCCTCAGTAGCTCAGATATTCAGGGCAGATTTTCACAAATAAAGTACAGTTGGGAGAAAGAATACTGTCATCATCAAATATCAATGAACTCAACGAGGAATGGGCCAGTGAAACAGAAAAATTTTTGAAACTTGTGCAGGACATAACATTAAAAATCCAAAGGAATACGTTGAATTGTTATCTAACCCACCAGCTGCATATAAAAATGCTTTACTGGGCACAATAATGTAGACTCACAATAAAGAAAAAAATAGCAGCACAAGAAGACATACCTAATAGTTGAAGGCGATATGCAGTAGCTATATTAGTAGCTATAATTAGAGAAGAGGTATAGAGGTAAAGTTTGGTAATGATAGTAATGAACTGATTCCTGAAACCTCAGGGGCTTGTTACAGTCAGCTCTCTGCAGGCAGCTTTTCTAGTTTGTTGACAAATGCAGTCATGAAGGCAGATATCCAAGACAGCTCTATACAGGCCAGGTCACCTCCGGCAGGGTTTATTTATGAGCTCACAGGCTCTGCGGAGCTGCCTGCACTGCTTCTGGGGCAACAGATTCAGTGCAGGATAGTGCTAGGCAAACAAAACCTGTCAAATCTGCGTTTGTCAGTGTCTGGGTTTCTCTGCCCTGCTCTCCTCAGCCCTTCTAGTTTTAGCATCCTGGCTCTGGTACAGCTTTGCACAAATATAGTTCATCCAAAAGGGCTTTGTGTGCTTCCACAGGGCTTTGCTTCCCTTGAACAAAGCTGGATATACTCAACATACTCCTAGGAGCCAAAGTCGGTTTGACAATTGTAACATCCCCCCTCCCCATCTCTTTTCATGCCCTATATTGCTTGCAGTACCCAAAAGAGGCAGTAAAGAAGTGAATGTGTGTTACTTTGGAAATAGGAAGACTCAAACCCTTAGTTTCACAGTGAAAGTGGCTGTTCTGGAAGATAAAAGAACAGGATACTCCTATAATTTGAATAATAGGATTGGCGAATAGAAATAATAGATGGGCAATCAGCTATTAGTTGGAATCAACAGGGCCCACTACACTCTGCTGAGCTTCCCATACAGAATTACTTCCAGAGATGCTGTTCTTTCTGTACCAAACAAAAGCTGTAAAATTCCTCTAATTCACAAGGTTTCCAGGTGAATGCAGTCTGTAAGAAATAAGTTTGATTTGATGGCTGACTTCAATTAAGTGGTTGGAATTGAAGTGGAAAATGAATTCCAGATGGAGACACAGAAGTAGCAAGTCGACTTCAGGACAGCGCTGCACCACCATGGCATGAAAGAGGTTCCTCCTATTTACATGAAAGGTTTAGTGAGCAGCAAGACTTTCATTGCCAAGGCAAGAGAATTTGTGCTTGAGATGGAAGACAACCTGGGAGGGGTATTTAAAAATCCAAGCCATCTCTGGAACCTACTGAAGGTAACACAACCATGCCTGCATTTCAGAAGTGTTTTATTCTTTACATCAGTTTAACACCTTTTCCCAGTAAAGCCTGCATCAAGAACACAACATTTGACTGAAAAAGGCCATATCTTTTAGGATGAAAATCACTTTGAAAGTAAGTGCTTGAAGCTATGGCAAATTTGGTTTATTTATACATAACTTGTCCCACCACAATTTTCCCAAAATCTCCATATTGGGGAAGAGAAAGAAAGGAATAATTTTTTTTGACCAGATTTAGCTTCAGCTTGCAGCTATTGGAACTCTATGAACCTTCCCATTAACTACAGTCAACTCCCTTTTTTGGAGGCATGACTAAACTAGAGTCATGTTTAACACCTTTTGAGATCCCTTGCTTGGGTCAGGGTGACAAGTTTTGCCTCTGCCCCCTCAGCAGAGCTCTTCTGTTCTGCAGCAAATAGCAAAAAGGTGTGCTGCTATTCAGCAGTAACAGAATTAGCTATCATCATACTGTAGAATTTTGGAAGTATAGCGAAGAGCTGGATGGGAAAAGATACTTTTCAGTAGAATGCTTCAATAAAAAGAAAGGTGAAAAATAGAAAAGCCTTCCCCATATAGCAGGCAGCCAATTATATTCTTGTTCATCCAGCCAGCACAACTCTATGGGGACTAACTTGGTGTCATGTCAAGTAAGAGCTTAGAGATAGCATCTGGCTTAGGTGTCTGCTTAGATATCATTTAAAAGTCAGCATGCCTAGAAATGCATATTGTATTCTGCCAAACACCTGGCTCAGGATTTTTTAAAGATCTGTTTTCTATTGTTTCTGTTTCTTTTGCTGCTCTGAGAAATTATTAGCTTCTTCTTAGTCTAAGGAAACCAAACCAAAGCAAAATCCTAAGCCTGTCTCCTCTTCAGAAGGATGCTCCAGCTATTCTGGTGAGTTCTTAACTTGGAAACACTGTGAGGAGCCTGATTTATCTAAAGGAAGCAAAAATAATTTTCTGGTTTTCTAGTCTGCAGCACCCATTTTATTTCATACTAAGTAAAATAAATGCATCTACTGCTGCCTTGCTCCTTCCACTATAATGTGTAACAGGTTAAAGTTACAGTTCAGATCTCAGCATGTTTCAGATTCAAATGCTCATTAGGTATCAGGGGGTCAGTGTTCTAACAGAGAAACACAAAAGCAATCTTCAAGAGGCATGAAATTTCTTATGTTTAGAAACTCTTCGTAAAGGTCAGGGGGTTTTTTGGCTTTTAAAAAGGCAATCTGCAATTTAGAATACGAAAGTCCAAATTTCAAATGGATTAAAAGCTAAAACAAAACACCTGAATGCCCAAACCAGCAAACAGTAGGCATTTTAGCTGAGGAAACTTCTATGCATAGCCTGTTATTATCATGAAATTAGGGAGAAACAAGTAGCTCCATGAGCTGCCAAGCTAATGAAACATGATTTCCTACATCTCTCTCCCATGAGGGTTTTCCAAAATCTAATAAAAGTGTACGCTTCTTTAACTTCCTTCTTGTGTGTTTTAATTGGCTTGCTCCCCTCAGTCTGGCATAAATTTTCATAGAATGTGTAATTTCTAATACTTTTGAGATGACTCCTTCTCTGCTGAAGATGTTTGAAATGTGTCTGCTTGTTCAAACTCACTGGGTGTGGGGGAAAAAATGGAGATAAAACACCCACAAACATAACTCACTTAGATCCCATTTCCCTAGGAGACCGAGCAGAAACACTGTAAAAATGTAAGTGTTCACTTTGCAATGGTTTGTACAATCTAGCAGTGCATTGTCCTGCAGTCTCAGATTACAGCCTTAATGGTCTGACAGCGTAACTCACCCTGCTCTGCTTGAGTAGTAGCTCACTCAGCAGCAAAATGGGATTATGAAAAGAGCCAAGCACCAGTAAAATCAGTTGCTTCAGATACTCATGAGCAAAACTCAAAGGGCATCTCATACAAATCATTAAAGAAAAGACAGATTAACATGCACAGCCAGACACTACTATACAAATCACATTCATAAACCAATATTGGCATAAAGAGGTTCCCAAGGAAATCCCTGTACAGCTATGATTTTTTTAAAGTGAATACTGACCCCATGTAAAGGGATATAAAGGGTCCAAGTGAATAATCACACTGTCTGGAAATCAAGCAACCAAAAAAATCCAACACTTACAGTGAAAAGTAATTTCTGATTTTTTTGTTCGTTTGTTTGTTTCAAGACCCTTACTGTTCCTTTCTACTGATTCTCTTTTAACTGAAGGTTTCACAGGGATAATTTGGATAATATATCCAACACAGTAGCCTATTACAGCAAGACATTTCTTGTCTACTTCCACTATTCATAATTTTTAAACTACTCAAGGTTAAAATATTTTTTTTCCTAAGAAAGGGAAGCAACTCCAGAAGGAAGAAAGGGCAAAGCAGCTTTCAGATGTATTTTCATAATGTTTCAAGCTGTATTATGCTTTAAACAACACTCAGCTGGCGTTTCTGTCCCCTCCAGCACAAGTATGGAATTAACTGGAAAGTTCACCAACTAGCTCTCAGCTGCTGGAGAATCTCTGAAAGCACAGAGAATGGGAGAAGATTTTGAGGTGGCTTTCACAAACTCACATGACATTGGTGCACGACAAAGGTCAGGACTCTAGGAAGGCTTTGAATGTATGTGCTGCTAGGCTAAAATTTCCCCTTAGAGACTGAACCACAGCCTACAAAAGTCAAAGGAAGCCTTTCCATTGACTTTAAAAGGCTTGGGACCCAGTGTAAAAGAAAGTAAAAGCACATACAGATACGCTGTCTCATAAGAATAATACAAGTCAGTTTGATAGTACAGATTTCTCGTTCTTTATTTGTCTGTACCTTAATGTTGTTGTCTATGCCTGAATTTTCTGCTTTGCTGTATGTTCATGCACCAACTTCCTAGAGCATTTATTCATGCAATGTTCCAATTGAATCAAAGAGGTTTGGTTTTTTTTTACAAAAATAAAATAACTGGATTTGGCAATTTTCAATGAAGATTTTTTCAAAAAGAATCCATCCTAGCAACCTGCTTCAGCCAGGTACTTTGTCTTTTGGTCAGATAAGAAACTTAGTCCAAATTCTAGCTTGACTTTAATTCTTATTTGATTATACTCAAGCCATTCAAGCTTCCTGAGCTGTGAACCAGGAAAAGAATTAAGTCTTCTCGCCCTACTTCCTATCCCACCTCTCACACAGACGCTACTATACATGTGAAAATTATTACCATTCTTCTCTATCTGCGTCACAGTTGCAAAAATATCTCATATCCAGACAACTTTCTTCCAGTCCACATGCACACTGCTGAATGCGCGGAAGAGATCCTCCCCAGTAAAGATGCTTTTCATTGGCACGGCCAACCCACCAAGCAAATGGCATTCCATCTGGATGAAAGGGAAAAAGAGGGGGTAAAAAAAGAGAAAAGAGAAAAAGAGAAAGAAAGAGAACTTGATAAGCAAATTGGATTCCCCTGAGAATGAAAAGAGAATGGAGGTGAACATGTTAAATAATACTGAAGGAAAAGATGTAAACTACAGAAGTAGTAACAAACCATAGACTTTGCCTAAGTTCCATTTTATGGAATACATGCTGAGGAAGTAACATCTCTGTGGTAATCCTGCTTCATTTGAGGAGCAGTGAGGGCTCATGTGCCTTCTTTGTGCCAATCACCCATGAGAACCTCGACACATTTCAACTGCAGAGACATTTAACCTGTGAACCCAACACCACTGTCTGCACCAGCTGTGTCCACTCTTTTTGTGGGAAGCTAGAGGGGAGATCCAACCACTGACATTGTCTGAAAACAATTTTCCTGCCATGACTCATACTGCACAGCTGTCCACCACCCAGTATAGCAAAGTCCTCCTGTTATGAAGGAGACTCTACATCTTAGATTTGGATTTTTTCTCTTAGGACTCATATATGAAGAGCAAAAATCTTCAGAAGTAACACACAAACTGATCTATTACTACGGGTTTAACGCATTTCCTCTCAAAAGTAAAACCAAAATTAGTATTGGTTTCTAAAGCAGCAGGAATAGGGATTTGAATGGGCTTTCCACAGGTGGAATTTGTAAATACAAAGCTCCGTAAGTTATTAAAATATCCTAGATTAAAGATTCAGGTAGGACATAAGTGGGGAAAAAATTTTCCCTGCGAGGGAATTAATTTGTCTCTGCAAAGATATTTTTCATCTACAGGAGCTCTAAGATCTATGTATTTATATAAATATAGTTTTTGTTTAAGTTTTATAATCTGTAATACACCAAGCATTAAATATTAACAGTCAGATACAGTAAGCTGATTCAGATGTAATAAAATCCATGGATTAACATTTTGCTAAGATTGACTTTACCTTCCAATTCAGATAACTTTTTCATTGACTTCTTAATCCTTAAATCAAGTAACATACTCAGTTACACATACACGTAGACAGCAAAATTTAGCAAAATTGACATATCTAGATTTCTTGATCAAAGGAGCTTGGAAAAATAAACCGCACTGCTAATGTAGGAAAATGTATCAATTTATTATTCTGTTTTACTAATATTATTAGTAGGGAGTATTCCTCATTATACTAAGCATGAATGTCTAAAATATGAAATGTTATCAAGGTTAATTGTAGAGTATAAAGGACTAATTATAATGAGTTTTAGAATCACTTGGCAAAATGAATTCATATTTGTTTTCCTTCTAAGCTTAGACTGCTGAAGTATAAATTCATAAAAAAGTAAAATAAAAATAGGAAGAGTAACTCCATTCTCATGATATCAAAAATTAGGACATGACAATTTTGACCAATACCCATTGGTACTTATTAGAAAAACACAATTCAAGAACAACTAAGGATTCATCTTACAAAAAAGCACATCTATTTTAAGTCTCATTTTATTGTCAACACATTTGTTTTCTCTCTTCTCTTTTCCACTGATTTTCTTGCAAAAGTTCATTTCTGCAGCCAGTAAAACAGGTCTATATTATTAGGAAATTACTTGGTAAAGCTTAGAATAGTAATATTAATTGAAGGTGATTTTTCTAGGCTTTAAAATCGGTATTATACAGAAGTGCTTAATCTACTTTTAAGTGTCCATTCTACAAAAAAATATTTAGATAAAAATAAATTCTTCGAGCCATCCGCAAATAATGGCATTCATTAATCAAATTCAACCTGTGTCAGATTCTTTTGGCAGAAACTATTACATACTTAAAAGTAACAGTGAAATAAGCAATCATTCACAGGAATTAAGAATGAGTAGTTTTCAGATGTCTTTTTCAGATCTGTTATTTTTTTTATCGAGCAGTATCAAGCAAAAACATACACATTCAGATTTATGATACAGACTGGAAAAGTGGCAGAATCACCACAGTTTGAGTCATTTACAACTAAATTAAATACAGAGAGCATTCAACATTACAAGGAACAACCTGAGATCGTCAAGGGAACAGAATATAAAAATGTGTTTTCAAAAATTCTCTTTATTAGGCACTGTTCTGCCATGCTTTACTCAAGATGAATATATTTTTCTCCCTAACTGGTCCTTTAGCAATCCAAGTGTACTTCTAAGGAGAAGAATGCTCTAATTCTTTAAAACTTTACTACACACTTAATTTTTAACACATGAGAAATCCCAGAGCTATCCAGCAAAACTCTTAACTCTAAGGTATTTTAGCAAGGTCCAAAGTGTTTAGAAATTACTGAAACATATGTGGTATGTCATATGCCTGTAACGCTGAAGTAATACAATATTTCACTAGCAATGCCAATCAGTCTGTCCCTGAGTTCTTTCCAGAAAGTTTACACCATTGCAGCTTGGCAGAGCAGGAGGGCGCCTTGCACTGAGATTGAGTTTGGCCAACAGATACTGATTCAGCTTCATTCAATATCTTCACGTCTGTGATCATGGTATTATCATTTTTTCAAAGCATTGTCAATTCTCTATAACCTTAAAATGAATTAATTTTGCTTCTGTGGTGAAGCTTCAGACTAAGTCATTGACCTTAATCAATGTCTTCACACAGCCCCATAAACTAATGGTTGCATAGAACAGTAGCATTCCTTTTTAAAATATCTAAGGTATAAAGTCCATTTAATTGTCATTCTGTGCCTACATTGTATGTATTAACACATTATTTAGTCAAAAAAGGTAGTTAAAAGCCTAATAAATAAATAAAATTATTTTTGTGTATATTTAGAACTGAAAATTAATCCATTATGATAAATTTATTAATGTTGTCTTTGAACATCATACTAAAGGAGAATATGTGTGAAAAAAATCCCAAACCATGCAAAGCAACAAAGCCCTAAGTTACTGAATTCACCAGTAAAAGAACTAGAGGCCAGTTTCCTTAAAGTGACTTCTTCCTGTATTACCCAAGCTGCCCTTGAAAGGTTTTAATTTTAGCAAAATCCTAAAGAAAAGGAAAGCTTTTTTTTTATTTCTTGCAGAAGACAACAATTCTTTCTGTGACTGCAGTGTCTGGAAGCCTCTACAAACAGATGCTATATTTACACCCCTGTTTTTACCATAACTTAATATGGTATTGAATAAAAGAATGAGCAGGCAGACAGAATTTGTATCAAACCAAGTACTGCTACTTTTTTACACTACCAAGCCCAGGCTACAGAAAGCAAGGCTGGCATAGGTGTTCTGAAAATAAAGAATAAGAGGTTTCCTCTTCAGTTGACTGTCTCGATGTTTTCCACTGCTTGTCTTCATAGGCTGGTCCTTTGCGGTCTACTGGTCCATTTGACAGCTGCTAAGTCTATGCATCTGAATGCCCAAATAAAACTTTAGAAACCCTGGCACATACAATACCAAAACACATGAATAAGAACTAAGTTTTCCTCCATCCTGCAAGCACAGGGTGTAAGCTGCTTTCAGATGTCAGTTCTCCCATAGACCTCCAGTAATCTATCAGTGCACTTAACTAAACTGTTCATTGTTAGTTCTCTGTACTAAATCTGTTTCAGCAGAAACAAGGCAGGCACAGACTGTACAGTTCCTGAGCACAGAGGCTGAAGGCTACAAAACCGGCAGTGAGACACACAGAGATTGTTTCCACTGGTCCTTAAAAAGACACTGGCTTGAGATCAAATTCACCTGCAATGCGTATCTGGCTCTTCTATTAACAAGAATGGCTGAATGCATATTTGGTGCCCCTCTACTGGTTTGCAAGAATATGTTTGTCCTTTTAAACTTCACTTGTACTGAAAGTTCTCTCATAGTCTGTATTAGAAGCAATTGCTTGCTAGCAATACAATTTTTTAAGGTTTTAAACCTGGTCATGTTTTAAATAACAGATTTTTTTTCAGGAATTATTTGTATAGGCACTGAGAAGCTGAAGGAGGGGGAGAAGTAGCATATTCCAAGAGTATTTAGGACTAAATTACTATCTATATAAATCCCAAACAACTGCTGTGGATTCAGCTTATATAGGCTGAAAGTCTTGGCATTTGGCTTTTATGTATATACAGCATGAATTAAAACAAAGCTATGCAGTTTTAACAGTATTATACTTGGAATATTTGACAAGATTTGTCTGCATCATTTGCCCAGTCATTCTTGTTACTTGTGGTACAATGGACTTGCCTGGGCTTATCAAAGCCGATCTTGCAAGAGAGGACAAACACCAAAGTCACTGTGACTTTGCAAAAGGAAACAGTTCAATATGAACAACTTTACATTGTAAGACAGATGGATTGGGTGGTGGTCTAACACTCAAATCAGCTGAGTGACATCTGGAGAGAGGCAGAGGCCTCACAGCCTGATACTACTACACTTAAGAGCAGAAAGACCCTCCCAAAGCATGTACTGAGTTCCCCACCCCAACTGCCAAGTCCTGCTTATGGTGACACAACAGCCCTCAACAAAATCGAATCAACACATAATGACAGGCGAAGTCCCACCTCGTCAAGAAGTGCCGAATAGTTTTCAGAAGTATAAAATGGGCAGCTGTAACCCCTTTCTTTGGGAGAGGACCACATGCGTGAATCAATGGACCTGAATCTCTCCCCCTGCCACAAGTAAGGGGCTCCTTTTTGGTAACAGCCAGATCTCTGGCTTTGTTGGATTATACCCGGGAAAACAATTACTAACCTCAGTTTCAATTGTTACATCTCACACATATATATGATCATTGCTAATGAGTTGTAATCATCTAGCGCTGATGCAGCAAAGGAATTTATCAATGGCAATTCTGAATTTATTTTATCTGTTGCTTTAAATAAATTACCTACTTTTTAAGTGTTTCAATGTTGTCTTGGAGAGAGTCCTTAGGGAGCCTCTGACAGGCACTGTGAAATTCTTTAACTGTACGGTGACAGCCCATTTGGCTCGCTGGCATCAAGTACTAATCCTATGGGTGATAGTACTCTCACAGGTAACACTAACCCTGACTGGTGACTAACTCTACATAATCCTTTAGTTCATAAACTGCTAACTAAGACTGGGACTAGGGATGGATCCAGCCTCACCAAGGCTTCCGCTCTGAGGATGGACTTGGAAAGCAAGGGGGCCCATCATGAACCTCATGACTCAATGACAGGACATCACTCAGTCACTTACCAGAGCCATACAGCGACATTACTGAAAGTAACAAAAACCTAATGATGGAAGTAAAACAACATAAACTGGATCCCATGTTAAATTCTGTGCTGTATAAACTGAAAGTCTGACCCAGTCATTACATACTCCTAACATGACTTGAAATCTGTATTGATTTAAATGACAGCTCACACCTCTGGAAGAATACACTAACACAAAGCAGGGTGAACTCAGGCTTGTGCATTAACCAGTATGTGCTACCCATTCTTTGAAGTTGATGCTGACATTTAACAGTGAAAAAGGTTACTCTTTAGTGTACATCTACCAATGATGATCTCATGGCTCCATCCCAGCCAGAGGGAAGAAACATCTGCCCTCTGAGTTGGCAGGCTCTCTGCAATTCGCAAACCAAACCCTGCTTTTAATTCAAGATCAGATAATCTTGGAAAAAAAGGAATATATGTAATATGGATCAAACAAAATATGAGAATGTCCAATGACATGGTTCCTTTGAACATTATTTACTGAGTGAGTTGCCAAATCATCCAGTTGTTTTTGTACTGAACTACTCTGCTTCCATGTGGACACACACCTGCTTTATGTCTGTCTCTTCAGTACAGTCACAATGACCATCTAATACTTCTTCCCTTTATCCAAAACCTTCCCCATGGCAATGTATAACTGTCAAAACTGTAACCCACAACCCACTGCCCTAATTTTTAGAAATGACAAACATGACTGTGTTGGAAATCATGGCTAGTCAAAGACCATGGCAGGACAGACACCATTCTGTACTAAGCAGCAACTAAGCCCTTGTTATTAAGATTCACACTGAATTTGATTTCATTTTCTGGTCAGATCATGTAGCCCTTATTCAGAGCAGCTGTCCGAAAGTTAAGCAGTCCTGCTAATGCCAGTGGACCTACTCCCTGGGCAAATGTTACACAGACAAAAAGTCTAGCCTTCATTTTAAAATTATCTTGTGAAGTATGACAAGGAAGGATGGAAGGAAGGAAGGAGAAAGAGAGAGAGAGAGAAAATGGCAGAAAAGTACTGCCTTTTTCACTATTCAGCTTTGCTTTCATACATAGCACTGCTTTCATACATAGTCCCAAGATGAAGTAATTGCTTAAAAAACAACAAAAAGAAAAAACAAAAGGAAAAAAAGAACCATATGCAGCAGCATTTGTCTGCATCTGTCTCTCTTAGGCAGAGAATCACAGAATCACAGAATAACCAGGTTGGAAGAGATCTACCGGATCATCGAGTCCAACCATTCCTATCAAACACTAAACCATGCCCCTCAGCACCTCCTCCACCCATGCCTTAAACATCTCCAGGGAAGGTGAATCAACCACCTCCCTGGGCAGACTGTTCCAATGCCTAACCACTCTCTCCGTGAAGAATTTTTTCCTGGTGTCCAGCCTAAATCTCCCCTGGTGGAGCTTGTGGCCATTCCCTCTCGTCCTGTCCCCTGTCATTTGGGAGAAGAGGCCAGCTCCCTCCTCTCTACAACCTCCTTTCAGGTAGTTGTAGAGAGCAATGAGGTCTCCTCTCAGCCTCTTTTTCTCCAGGCTAAACAACCCCAGCTCTCTCAGCCGTTCCTCATAAGGCCTGTTCTCCAGCCCCTTCACCAGCTTTGTTGCTCTTCTCTGGACTCGCTCCAGAGCCTCAACATCCTTCTTGTGGTGAGGGGCCCAGAACTGAACACAGTACTCGAGGTGCGGTCTCACCAGTGCCGAGTACAGGGGGAGAATAAACTACCTGGACCTGCTGGTCACGCCGTTCCTGATACAAGCCAAGATGCCATTGGCCTTCTTGGCCACCTGGGCCACTGCTGGCTCATGTTCAGTCGCTGTCAACCAGCACCCCCAGGTCCTTCTACTTCAGGCAGCTTTCTAGACAGTCTTCTCCTAGTCTGTAGCTGCAGAGGGTTGTTGTGCCCTAAGTGCAGGACCCGGCATTTTGCCGTGTTAAACCTCATGCCATTGGAGTCCGCCCAGCGGTCCAGCCTGTTCAGATCCCTTTGCAGAGCCTCCCGACCCTCCAGCAGATCCACACTTCCACCCAGCTTAGTGTCGTCTGCAAACTTGCTAAGGGTGCACTTGATGCCTTCATCCAGGTCATTGATAAAGACATTGAACAGGGCTGGACCCAGCACTGAGCCCTGGGGAACCCCACTTGTCACTGGCCTCCAGCTGGATTTAACTCCATTTAGCAGCACTCTCTGGGCCCAGCCATCCAACCAGTTTTCAACCCAAAAAAACTGCATCTCCCCATGGAGCAGCTGTTATCACTGTGTGCTTTATGCTTCTTGGTGGTGTTAAAATTCTCACAGATGGGTATGGGCAGAAAGAATGTAAATAAACATGGACCTTTGCTTCTTCTAGATTTAAGTGAAGGCTAATGCGAAGAACTGCTGAGCTCCAATGCCATCACACACTAACAGTGCTTCAGTGAAATCAAAATCATCAACAGCCCTTTGAGAGACAGATTTGAGGATGAGTGTAAGGATTTCAGATCCAAACATTTTCATATGCTGAGAAGGATAGAATCTACATCCAAACTAAAATATTATGCCTCATTTGTGTCTCTGCTGAAGGTCAAAGATGACTTGAGTACTTGCTTTCTCCTCTCCAGCTCAGGCTAGGTAGTTTTCTCTATAAATTTCTGGCCAAGTGACAATTATCCTGATACAGGTGATTGGGACTCTAACCAGCAACAGAAACTATGGGACCAGCTAAAAAGCATGCAGGTTAGGAAGAAAAAGGGACAGCAACAGAAAAAATAAACAAACACCACATTCCAAAAAATAAGTAAAAAAAAAAAACAAATCAGAGAAGATTGCAGTTTTATTTTTGTTTTTTTTAAATGACAAAACAGAGAATATATCAGCTTTGATTCCCCAGGAGTCTTACTGAAGATGGACTGGATAACCTACTCTGTTGAAACAAAAGATCGTACCTTATTTCCTTTATGTCCTTCTAGCTCAGCTGCACTTCAAAACCGTCCCTCTTGCTTTAAACTCCTTTTTCTCTTTCTCATTTCTCTTTTCCTTTCCCATTTTCCCCATTTAGCCTAATTCCTCCAGGCAAATTCAGATAAATGAGCCCTGCATTGCCAGATATATATGCAGCATATCCTGCTGCATCCTTACACTGTGCTGGGACCAGAAATCCATCAGTGGCCTAGATTTGATTGCAAGTGAACAATGACAATGGATCAGCCACAGTGGGCTCCAGCATGACCCTGCACGGACCAGAGGAGCAAGTCCTGCTCAGGAGATGTCTGGACCTTTTTCCCTGTGTTATGGTTATAGCCAATAAGAATAATGGCAATACACAATGCTATAATTTGTTGCCCTTGCACTTCTCATTCATCTCCTATGTGCTCATACTCATCCTCTTTCACCAGTACAATCTCACTCATTTCCATCAGAAGGCCACCTCATGTGGTGGCTCAATGTGGTGCCCAGGACCAATGTTTTTTCATTCTTAATTAGTTCTACTGCATAAGTATAAAAATAGTTAGTGTAAGTAAATGGTAGCAAATGATGAATTAATGGATTAATATACAGAAGGTAAATGAGATCATGCCATTTCCGTTCTTGTGAAAATCTCACAGGATACTGAAAGATCATATGATTAAGAACTGGAGTTCTCCATATCTGCACCAGACCAATGCTCCTCAGTGGCTCTCCAGGGCTTGAGGAGGATGATAGAAATGACATTTTTAGCCACTCTGTAGGCAGCTAGTGACACAGTCCAGTCTCTCAATATCCTACTTGAAGTCTTAACTGCATTAGTTTGAGCTCCCTACTTGTGGTGGCCTGGTTTTAGATCACCTTATTTCACATGGACTGGGGGAAAGCATGGAAGACATAAGTGAGTTTTTAAGTTTAAACACCTTTTTTCAGAGCTTTGTTTTTGAAGTGCTTCATAATGGATGTGAAAGGGCTACCGGGTAAGGAGAGACTGCTGAACTAATGCACCTTATAAACTATTGTAAGGCAAGAGTTGTTGTTTATCACAGTAGTTTTTGTTCTTAAATGCTATTTAAGTTTTCACAGAGGAAAGCAATTTCAGAGCCTAGTAATAACATCACAGAAGCATCAAAGACTATGAATGGTGCACCACATTGTAAAACAATCCTTTCACCACAAGAAAACTTCGTATTCAATTATTATTCATGGGAATGTTAAAGTGAGATAAGAACTTTTTTAGAACTGTAAAACTTAAACAACAGGCCACTGTCCCAGGAAAGACTGCCAGGATAAAACACTTCGCAGCTCATTCGCCCGCTATTAATTTCAAAGGACAGAAAGGCCAGACCCGGTAACTAGCATAAATGCTGTAGCTCCAGTGAAATTAGGGTAGTTTTGCTGATTTACAGTCATTGAGCATCAGGATATTCACAGAACTGAAGCTGGAGGACACCTCTGGAGACTTAGTCCAGACCTCTGCTTCAAGCTGTTCTGAAACAGATACAGGTTACAAGAATTCCTTAGACAAAGTCTGTGGCTGTCACTGGGACAACGTAAAGCATCATCTGCAGGTATGCAGTGATTGAAAGAAAAGTCTGAAGTATCTATTTTTGAAGGAAGTTAAAAAAGGAAAAATATTTATATATCTGATCCATTTATTCTTGAAAGATCCATCATGAAAGCTCAAACTCTTGGGATAGGGCTTGGATGAAGAGTAACAGAACGACCTTACCTGTAGCACTTTGCACCTTGTACACTCCATGTGATGCAACGTTAGATTTGTATGGAAAAGTCGCCAGCTTTGCACAGCTCTGAGCCCCATGCACTTTCACCTGCCTACCAGTCTGAGCCCTTCATTAAGAAAGTCCACAAAACTCCAGGTCTACAGCCCACCTAGCAATAGTCTGGAAGCCAGAGCATAACTCGGAGAAAGTTGGTCAAGTTTATAAACATGAGTCAATTCGAGTAAGATTGAGTGGAGTTATTAAAAGGTTTAATCCAATGCTTTCAGTAACCCATGGAAGGTTTGCTGGATTATGCCCACAGAAAAATGCAATCTGATATACTAGAAAAAGAAAACAGACAAAATGGGGACATTTGGGACATTTAATAGCAGACTGCGTAAGTTGCAGAAAAGCATGCTGAAGAAAGCAGTCTTTGTTTGGTCCTTTGGGAGAAACCACATACACTAATAACCGTTCTTCTTTCCCCACACTTTATTTTGAAAAACATTTGAGCAAAAAATGGAATTACCTTACTCAACAGAACTGTTTCCTGTATATGCAGTTTTAACTGCCAGTATTAATAGTAAGAAAAGTATTCTCTTTATTACTTCTTTTTTACTGTCTGCTCACATCGCACCAACACAGTCAAAAGTGACTGAAATGGACTATCTTCTGATTTGAAGGCCTCTAAAACAGATAGATTAATTTTGTTCCCCTTGTACTTGTGATAACAGCTTCTAGGAATAATAAGCACTAGATTTGGGTATAGAGAATCCTTATCAGTAATATTGATTCACAAAGCAATGAGAACACACCTTGTCTTTCAGCTCCCAGGTTGATACAGCATGGCTGACAGCTAGAGAATAACATCTATTTACACAGAGTGAATCTGACCAGAAAGTCATTGGCACAATGTCATTTCCACAGAGTGCCTTTTTGAAGTGTAACCACTAACTGGTTCCTGTAAGTGGCTGATAACTACTGACTTTCATGGCTTAGATTGATCTCAAAGAAATCAGAAAATATTATCAGTAAATATGATGAATTTCTGAACTGGAATAGAAATAGAAAAACAGTCTTAATAGAAGATAAATTAGAAGCAATAGTAACACATTGTTAAACACTTTGATGCTGTGGTCCCTAATTAAATAAATGAGAGGATTTTCTTAAAACTGATAATAGCACTCACAGATATTATTGGGATGGTGCTTCTGTTTTGGAAGAATCCTTCAGAAAATGGGATGTGAACATTTCAAGTGCCCTGTAAAATTAACTGGGCAAATAAGCATCTTCAGTAAGAGGGATATCCAATATCATTGTCCATAAAAGTTGTTTTTTTAAAAACAGCAAAAAAGCAGAGTATTTAAATTTATGCTAAACAACTGAAAAAGTCACTGTGCAGAGCATGCAATATATTTGCTGTACTCTAAAACGCAAGCATTGTAAAAAATCAAAAAAAAATCCTGAAACCAATACCTGGAAAACTGTATGCAGGCACATTTCTGAGTCCTATACTAATTATAAGTCAACAAGGCAGCTTGCACAAGCACAGTAAAAACCAGGCTCTTACCCTTATCCTCCTAGTCTTCTGTTCGATCCCTACTGAACTGAAATCTCACAGGGACAGTTGAACTGGACTGTTTATTTTGTTCTCCCAAAATGCATTAGCTGGCAAAGGACAACACATCGGTTGTATTTACTATGATCATGACAGCACCAATCTGAATGATCAGCGCAGCTGTGGAGAAGTCCAGTTTTAAGTGTTTTATCAAAAAAACAACACCTCATTGAGCTGCATCCCAGCGTCTCCAAGACAAGCATTACTGCAACTCATTAAACTTCTTTATAATACTACGTGTTACAACACATTACAGAGCAATGGTAAATAAATAACTGCTGATTAGACACTGCTTTCAACTTCTAAGCAATTCTGCTTTCCTCAGTGTTACAATTAAT
The DNA here is from genome assembly GCA_033459285.1 of Clamator glandarius. Taxonomy (NCBI): domain Eukaryota; kingdom Metazoa; phylum Chordata; class Aves; order Cuculiformes; family Cuculidae; genus Clamator; species Clamator glandarius. Next base: position 7,715,387 of record JAUNZM010000333.1, on the reverse strand, counting down.
GGCAGCAGTTAATGTCTTAAGTGGTGGAATTGGAAACTCGACTACAATAAGTAAACGCAGTCAGGTTTCAGCTGAAGGATATACCCAAACTGCAACATGACATTGGTTCAGTTGTCCCCATCTCTGGCTGCAATTACAGTTCTGTTGGCCAGAGCAGCAGGGGCATCATTTGTCATCCTAAGGAAGGCTGGAGTGGTATGAAATTGGGTATTTTGAAAAAATGCAGCTGTAGCAGAACATACGTATAAGCAAGACCATGAAATGAACTGGCTCCAAGCCAGCATGTAAGGAGAAAAACAAGAGAATATAAGTGAAAAAATTCATATTGCACACAGAAGATGCTCCTATTGATATATCCTGACCAGCTTTAAAGGTCAGGATGACAACAATCTGTCTTCTCTCTGGAACAGCTTGATCAATTTGCAGCTCTTTTTTCTCCACGCTGTTAGCAAAATATATCTTCTGTTTGGTTTTTGCTGTTTAATTGGTCTCACGTTCCTGTATATCCATCTATACAACTGTAGCAAACAGAAGGATATAAACTGGTACATGGATGTGTATATACATTCGTGCACGGACTGTGTGGGATAGAATATGAACAGCTCAGCTGTGCTTTGTAGCACTACTGTCACCAACAGGGATTATTATTCAGCTCAAGAGACAGTTTTCTGCTCCTGGAGCAGAAGGAAGAACTTAGCTGTAGCTTTACCACTGCAGTGAATACTGGAATGCGTAAAGGCTGCAGATGAAAAAACACCATGCAAACACGTGAAGCTACCGGTCCTTCCTCTTCTTCCAAAAGCTGACCAGAACTGCATGGAGACACAGACTTCTTCCCCACCACACAGACACACACTGCAGAGAGAAGCTGGGCACTTCAGCAGCTCAGAGAAATTTGTCAGCATACGGCCAGTATCATAGAGTCAGACACAAAGCCTAAGAGTTTTCAGAGACTGCAGATCAGGGCGTCTTATCCCAATCCATCAGAAGATGACCTGGCCTCAGTCATTGGTTTCTTGACAGTATTGAGCACAGCCCTTGACTACTGAGAGAAATCCAGCTGCCACATTACGTGGGAGGATCATATAGTGTGGAATAAGCACATCAAATACTTTTTTCATTTTCTTTCTTCCCATACAGTCAACAAAGTTACAGTCCTTATTTTCACAGTAATTATTCTTGTGTTCATTTAATCTAATTTTCAGCACTAAACTGGCATAGCTACGTCTATGTGCCTTCTGTATGTAATGGCAAGAGAAAGAACCACCATAAGAGCTATTTAGCAAACCTATGAGATTAATGAAGTAAGAATCAAGATCTTTACCTACAATATAACTTTCTACCATAGGGTTTTATCCATGGCAGATGAAAGACATATCTGTCTTGGGGGTTTCATCAAGGCTGTGAATCAAAGTCACATAGATGTTCACATGCATCACCATCTTTCCGTCCAGCAGTAAAGGTCCTTAATTGAATGTACCTACCCCCAACACAAGTATAACCTACTACAGATACTATCTAGTATTGGTTTGGAGAAATATAGTAATCTCCCTCATGCAGTGATGCTTGAGTGGAAACAATATAACTGAGGCAGACAAGTCTCTCCAATATCTGCGTAGGACTCTAGGAATTTATATATTAATATATCATTAGAATACCCCAAATGCAAAAAGTAACTGGGCTCAATCACTTCCTTTTAGCTTTCTACAGCATTTGTCTGTCTTCTTTTGAAGATAAAGATCCCCACACAGCCAGCAGTAAGAGGAAATAAAGTCATGAAGAAGACAGACCCAATAATTATATTTTAGTGTTAATCCCAGCCAGACACATTTGGAATTGTTAAGGGACAAATTAGATTAAGGAAAATATACAAGAACCTCTCCCTCCAACCTCTTCTCTCTAGACATGTCTGCATGCATATATACACCTCCACAAAGGAAGCTTTTTGGTCAAATTTATAGGAATTAATAAAAATAAGTTACAAATGTATAGCGCTAATACAGTCCTAAGGATTATGCTTTTTCTCACATCTGAAAAGCAAAACAAATGCAAAGGCAAACATTACTCTAATGTATGCTTCACTACAAAACTGACTGCAGAAACAATCAGCAATATGCAGCCTTTTGTAAAGAAAAGTGACAACTTCCCGCTCCCTGCCTCAATCTCAGTACTGCTTTTTTTTCTTTTTATTCTTCTCTGTCCCTCAGACAAATAACATTTGGCACTGTTGACACTGTGCTAGGTATTTTCTTCCACCCACATGCAGCTGGTCAAGATAATGTGCAGACACACAGAGATTCAGGGAAAAATGATCTGTATAAAGGAAGAACCCCCCAAATACAGGAAGAAATGAATTTGTCTGGGTTTGGGTTTCTTTTTTCTTCCACGCTGTGAATAAAAGTTTTAGCCATACAGCTTTACTTTTAAATAAAATACATAAATGACTCCCAAACAGCTGGCCTACTTAACACTACTATGTAAACATCTGTTCACATTCATGCATGCAAATAAGTACATCAGCTAGCAAGTCTCTTAGGCTCAGTTTAGCCTTTATCAAGTCTTCCCAGAAACCACTGGGGTGGAGGCCAACGACTGTGTGAAGGAGAAGGAAAGGGAATTCTTAAGCTATCTTTGGAGAAAAGACGAACGATGGATAATACCAACAAACTCAATTCCCATGTTTTCTATTTTTCAGTATGTTTGCTTTAAAGAAGTTTTCTTCCCTGTTTCTTTGTGGCAGTTTCCAATATTGTTACATATTTTAGCAGCTTTTTATATAAATGTTCGTTGCAGAAAATTTTTATTCCTCAGTATTCAAATAATTTTGTAAATGTGCCAGGGATTCCAGGCCTGCTCCTGCTGAACTAAATGGGATTCTTGACATTGACGTGAATCGAAACAGGACTAGGCCATCTGTACGCCTCATTAGATGCACAATTCAATAGCACCCTCCAAAATTCTGCTGAACTCTCCCTTTCAAGCAAATAAAGCAGATAAACTCAAAGGCCATGCAATGTCACTATTACACTTAGATATTTAAACTGAGGTACCTGATGAATTAGCCATCTTCTTGCCTGGCATCTTAGAAAACTGCAGCCCCTGAGGGATTTCCCTTGGCCGTTACCGCTTATTGCAAAGTCAAAGAGAGAAAGCTAAGGTTATTGTTTTGCCTGAGGAATCAAAATATGCTGAGAGAGCATGTTATTCCCCAGACTTACAAGTTTATGGTATTTCTAATTCACACCTAAGGTCACCATATGTCAAGTGAATATGCATTCTGCTGTCATGGCTACTGTCATCATTTTAACTCTAATGATAAATACTCCTAGGCTGGAACAACAGTGTCTGAGAACCAGTAAAATTTACAGCAGAAGACTGGTCTTCTGATGAAAGATGGGAAATTAAATATTCTGATTTCAACTTTGGGTTTGTCAGACTCTCCAAAATCACGGAAGTTATTTAATCACTATGGACCTTTGTTTTCACACTAGAAAGCCAAAGAATGAAGTGCCTTGAATAAATAGAATAAGCAAATCTAGTACAGCAATAACTGTGTCTTCTGTATTAAGTAATGTTAATAAATGAATCAATATGATCAAATTTAATTCAGCATTTAAAAACGTAAAATGAGGTTTGAAATAAGTTTCTTGTGGCCTGATACGGTTATGCCATGATGACGTTACTTCCCTCTGCATAATGCATTACCGTGAATTTGACCACACAATTGTCATTTCTTGTCATTTAAGTAGTCTTACTGTTAAGCAGCCATAATTGTCCTTTGGGTGTTATCTTAAATACATTAAAAAAGAAATTGAATGCTTTCACCGCTTTATAGCTGGGATACCTTTTCAAACCTAATTTCTGTGTCTGTGAATTATTCATAATACACTTCAAACAAGCTCTTCTGTATAAGGTAATTGACCTTGTCAGCACAAAGCACCTACTACCTTGCCTTGGGATAATTAAATCTACGATGTGGTCCATTATTTAAAGGTAATGTCTTTTCATTAGGTTAGGCAATATATTATCACTCAACTAGTCACCTAATTCTCCATTTAACGCATTCAGGTTTCCACTGTTTTGTCATGGGTTACACTCATCATAGCAATATCTCACACTAAGTAGCATGGCATAAGAGTAAGACACAATTCTCTTGATAAGTGGAAGCAGGACTTTAAGGACTAAAATTTCGAGTTTTACCTCTATTTGCAACCTCAGTTGGTTTTTTCTGTGGGTGAAATTGTCCATTCAGTAAAAACTAGTGTCAAGTCAAAGCTCAGGTACAACTAAGGTACTAGATGGCATTAGTGATACAAGTTCACATACTATTCATAGTTATGTGCTGTTGAAAGCTATGCTAAAACAGATATATTGAATTCCATGATCTAAACTGTCTCAGGCACTTCTACAGGGTTTTATTTTGCTATGTAGAGAAAACCTTGGCTGGCTTGCCATCCAAGTACTCAATCAGAAATGCTGGCTTTATCCAGGCTAGTTCTGAACCATTTCAGCCCTCCATGTAGCAGTGTACTAGGACTCAGTTCCTCACTATGTATTTCCTTGAGAGATGTTGCTCAGTGATGACCAAAGTAACCTTTTTTTTTTTTTTTTTAAACATATGCAGAGAGTGAAAATTTCTGTGAGAAACCTAAAGGGTTGAGCACTCTCCCCTGTGCTCCAACTACTTTGAACCAAAATAAAACAGCACTACATCTATTTTAGTTGGTCAATGATAAAATCCTCCTGCATGGGTAAACTCTTGAGTGGCACACTGAAGAAGCTCCTGCATCAATCCCTTTTCGAGCTCTGAAAATGGCCAGAGATGGTATTCTATTTTATATTGCACCACTCCAGTAACCATGCTCCACCTCCCTGCAGTGTGCAGGGTATATCTGCAGAGTATAGTATTGGCTTTTTCAGTCTACCAGTGCTAAAGTCTTTAGGCTCTGAGTGCAAATACTTATATCTTACATACAAATACAAATAGCAAATACAGCATTAACAAACTATGGATGAACTTGTTAGCTTCTCTCTTCTCCACATATCTGAATTTTTACACTGTTTCCATGTGTTGTAGTTTGTTTTACAGTAAAATGGAATTGTGCAAAATGCAATAACTAAGGAACTAATATACCATCTTACTTGCCTAAAGCAGTATAAACATACTGAATGGAATGGAATTGACCCTGCATATTTTTAAGCATTGTATTTTTTCAGTTGAATCATTTGATATTGTAGCTTCTTTCAAGCCGCACATTAATAGAAAAGTACGATTATGTTAGCTATACAAAGCTTTTTAATCAAGTTATACAAACACATTTCAGCCTAGGAATTGTTTATCTTGATTAGATATTGTTAATGTTCACTTAAAATTATGAAGCATTGCTTTAGAGCAGAAATAAAGACAACGGCATCAAAACGACTTCAAGGTCTTGGCCTGAACATTTACTCTAAAGATCCTTTGACTGAATTCCTATTTGCATGAATGTTCAGGAACAATCTGTTCATGCCTCAGAAACATTTCTGTAATAACAACAATCTCAATATTGTTGTCCAGGATAACGTAAAAAAGGAATATGAAAATCATCAAAGTGAAATTCAAATGACATTCCAGTAGGAAAGAATTAGGTGCCATTTATCACTTCCCATCAGCTAAAACAAACTAACCAAGGAAAGTATTGTTCTAAGCAAGATTACCTGCAACTGACCTGTCTGCTAAATCATATTTCATAATGGTTGACTGACTTCTATGGTGTAACCACAGTTGTGTACTATACATTGATAGCTCCTGTCACTATAATACAATTATGCTTACCCATTAGTTTCTGCTTTTGTGGCACAATCCAGTAACTACAATATTACAATGTTTCTAATGGTCTATTTCACTTTGTTCATTTACCTATTAATTTTGGTGATGGCATATTTCATGGATCATAAATTTCATCCTCTGCAAACATGACAACCTGTAGTACAATATGGTCAGACAGATTCTGGAGCTTTGTATGGAAGTAAAATGAATTGCCCAGGGTGGCATTTTGGAAAGAACATATCTCCCTCTGGAGGCATCTGTTGTATCTAAGGTGATTCCTTCGGCAGTATTAGGATGTAATTATTCACTGAATAACATTCTGCCTTTATTAAGTAAGTACTTCTAATGTTCTGCAGATAGACTGGTGGCCTCAGCCCATATCACAGAGGCAGTAAACAAAATGCAACATGTCCTTTTTGATTGAATCCAGAACACAAACGTGGATTTAGAAGGAAGTGACCTACAAAGCTTTGAACCTGGAGCCTCTGTGAAACAAGACCCCAAGACAGAATATGAAGAATGTTCATTGCCAGGAGAATCTTCCTTAGTTTGGTGACAGAGAGTAAAATAGCAAAACAAGTGGACCAAACTGACTTCATAGCTGGAAAAAAAGCCAAAGGGAGCTGAAACACAGCCCACTTTAGGGGAAGACAACTTGTCCTAGAATCCCACCTTCAACATTCAGCATTAGCATTCAGTCACGAAAATCCTTCTCCCAGGAACAACCCCTAAACTTCTGCCACACAACAAAATGATTTCATCTGCATAAAATCTGAGAGCTTGAAATCACAGTTACAATGGGAAGTAAACAAATGGTAATGTACAGAAAGCCTTTATATCAATGGGGAAAAATAACCAACACTAACTTTTCTTGTATCAGGTGTGACAAAGATCCATTTATCCCAGAAAGTTAACTACAGTAAATCTTCACTTTTCATCCTAACCTACCTGCACATATCTTTATAAGTGCGCAAGCACATACTATCCCAAAAAGAAAGCACTCTACCCATATAAATAGATAATTCTATGGACTGTACTGACTATTTGAATCAGTAAATAAAATTAGTATTTCACATAAACATATCAATAACTGATGTTACTTTTTCTTCAGAACCACTTTTTGAATCTCTATTCATTTTTTAAAATATCCCATCATAGGCTTGGACTTATCAGTAAAACATAACTGTCAGACCTGAATTAGGTTCAGTAATAAATCACTGAGAAAAAGAACAGCCAGGAATCGTTATCATCTTTTCTGTCCTACCAACAAGTGCCACTACCAACATTTTGATTGCATTGAAGGAGACAGCCTGAATAAAAAGAAGCATAGAAAACGGCTACTTATTGTAGACTAAGCTACCGGGAGCACTTTTAATTCACTATTAATGTTAACATATTGTAATCACTACATGTTGTAAATTAGAGAAGTAATTTAAAACTTTTTTGGCAAATCAAAGATGTAAGGAAAGGGCAACATGTAACTAACCATCTTGGATAAAGAAATAGGCAGCACATGAAGCAGGCAGGCACTGAATCTTGCACAGCAGCATGTGCCTGAAGATCTATGATAGGCCGATAGGTATTGATGAAGTTCAGTTGAGTTTAGGATGTACATTTGCTTTAAATTTTTGTTCCTATGCTAGGGAGGAGATAGACAGTTGTGTATCTGGCATAGTGAGAAAATAAATGCATGTGCATCTCATTTTAGCCCAAATAAAGGTTTCCTTCTACCACTGGGACACTTGTAGTTAGAGTGTACTATACAATTTCTGCTAATTCCTATGGACTCCAGCTTTAGATTTTGATCTCCATCTGTTTTTTCAGAGAACTGAGACATATTGAAATATGTTACATGAATGTTTGTGCATATGTGTGTCCCTTGTTTAAGTAACTCATGAACCCACTGGCCAATTCTAAGTACATGTGACTGAGAAATATATTCCTACAGGTTTCATGTACTGCCTAAGCAGAAAACAGAGAGATTCTTCTAGTACCCAGCCTAAGAAAAGGTTGCAATGCATTTTCAGTTCCCAGTAGATATCAGACAATCCAAATGGAAGCTCAACACTAAAACAAAAAAACATAAGTGGTAAAAAAGCATCATTTATTATTCTACCATTCACTGAACTATTCTTTTAGAAAAAATAAACAAAGAAGCAATATACTAAACTGCCAAAAATCAGTAGCATAGATTGATTTGGGAGTTGAGAGAGATACTGTTTGCTCAGCAGAAGCATGAAAACATACAATGTTTAATTAGTTTAATCACATTCTGTTCAGCAAGATATCAAAAGTAATTTGGAAGTATCACCTGCAGTTGTGTATCTCTACGCCTGGAAGTATTTGGGCATCTCCCTTGGGCTGAACGCATAATCTTATAAGAAAGCTACACTAAGACTACATGGATCCCATGCTAGATATGCAGGCCTAGTTTCAAAAGCTCTAACAGGGGTCATTTCCAAAAACAAGGGCACTGTTACTTCTTGCCATTTAGAAAGGAAGACAAGATCCTTGTATCACAACTACACCATATGCTACAATCACAGGTATGACCAGGCACATGTAGAATAGTTGCAATTGTCTCTGTCTAATCAGTGAGGGTAAGAACAGCCATCTACCAATGATGGGATAATCCCAACATTGAATTACCATTACTGAAGACAAACTCTGAAGACCAAATTATGAATCCCTGACTGCTGCACCTGGCTGTGTTCACACTCACAACTAGATTCAAGCCGTCATGGCTAAGCTAACACCTTCTGAATGCATTGTAGTCATTCTCAGGTGAGCTTATCTTTCCTCAAAACATCTATGAACGAGAAAGACAGGACTGCCCGTATCGCATCTGAGTGTCTAATGAAGAAAGCAGGCTTAGGTTCTCACACCTCTCCCTTTACAATCAACCACTTCAGCAAAACAAAATCCAAACACTGTTGGGGAGATAAAGAGGAAGAAATCTGGATGTTTTATTGTTGGTTGAGACTGGGGATAATATTCATAGAATCACCAGGTTGGAAAAGACTCACCGGATCATCGAGTCCAATCATTCCTAGCAAACACTAAACCATGCCCCTGAGCACCTTGTCCACCCATCTTTTAAACACCTCTAGGGAAGGCGACTCAACCACCTCCCTGGGCAGCCTGTTCCAGTGCCCAATGACCCTTTCTGTGAAATTTTTTTTCCTAATGTCCAGCCTAAACCTCCCCTGGCGGAGCTTGAGGCCATTCCCTCTTGTCCTGTTCCCTGTCACTTGGGGGAGGAGGCCAACACCCTCCTTTCCAAAACTTCCTTTCAGGTAGTTGTAGAGAGCAATGAGGTCTCCCCTCAGCATTGGACATTGGTTTTAGGGCAATACCATCAAACATATCTAATGGCCCATACTGGTTTCAGGCAAAATTGTCATCAGTAACAGCCTCATGCCTCAATTTTCCTGTTTGCTAAATAAGGTAAGACAACTACCTTTAGAGGAGGACTGCATGGATTAATTGCCTTTCCAAATGCTATTTAAAAAAAAAAATCTTCTGGAACTTTGGAATTCCTCTTTTGAGAACAAAGGAAGAAGGCTCTTGATGTTGCTTTGAATTCTGGACAGCTCAGGCAGGAACACACTCCTCAGCTAAACTAGTCCTTATTAAAGCCTGAGTCTTCTTCCTATCAAAGGGGGTTGGAATAAATTCACACTTAAAAGCTTTTTCATTTTTGTTCTCAATCTTTCTGGCCCAGCAGATACAAAAAAAGCTTCCCTAAAGAAAGTTTTTAAAGGGTTGTTTTCTTTCAGGTCGCCACATCTTTCTAGCTACTTGTCAAGTTTCAGTCAGATCTGATCCTGCCCAAATCAATCTGAGTTGGTAGGAGGTAAATAATTCTCAATTGCTTTTAGATGCTTCTTGTGAGTGAAAGAAGTACACAACTTTTTCTATTCCCCACAACGTCTGGAGATGTTTTCTCCGAGCATGTTTGCTTGCTCCCTATATTTTGGGGTTTTTTTGACAAAAGAGAGTAACTGACACTTAGAGGAGCTACTTTTATGCTTCCTTTAACATTAGATAGTTCACGGAAGCAAAACACTGAACTAAATACTCTTTGGGACGGCTCTTGTTCTATCGCTTTTTGAACAAGCACAAAGTAATCTGAAAACACAGCTTTCAGCTCATGCTCATTCTTTCTTTTCTCCGTCTCTGCCTTCACATTTTCAAAAGCAGAAAACACTTTTCCCATAGGCTATCTTCACACTATAAAGAGGGTAAAATTCCTGGACTTATGATTTAAAAGCAATGAATCCAAGTTTAACCTCATCTATACAGAGTCAAAACTTGACTCCTTTTTCCACAAGTTTGTATTTTCTTTTGCCCTACCTGCACTATATTATTAAATTATGTCATTGTCCATTTCATGTATAGCTTCCTAACAACTCTGTCTTCCTGGATAGCTCAGACCAGCTAAAGCAACATCAAAGCCTATGGAAATCTGTCCTATTAACTTCATAGAATCATAGAACAACCAGGTTGGAAGAGACCCACTGGATCATTGAGTCCAACCATTCCTATCAAACACTAAACCATGCCCCTCAGAACCTCGTCCACCTGTGCCTTAAACACCTCCAGAGAAGGTAACTCAACCACCTCCCTGGGCAGCCTGTTCCAGTGCCCAATGACCCTTTCTGTGAAATTTTTTTTCCTAATGTCCAGCCTAAACCTCCCCTGGCGGAGCTTGAGGCCATTTCCTCTTGTCCTGTCTCCTGTCACTTGGGAGACTTGTTCCTTCCCATCTGATTTTCAGCAAATGCCTTGCCTTGCACATACTTTTTTCCCCTAGATCAAAAATAGGAGTCAAATAAACTCAAAGCACACATAAAACTGAGACATTACAGGCCAAAATGCTCTGATGCTATCAAAGATAATGTGAATAGAAATGTAAATTACTATTGCTTCAATCATGTGGCAACTTGGTAGAAGCAGTCAGGTGAGTACTCTTCCATCACTATGATTTACATCTTCTGTTCTTCAGAATCAGAAAACATGGCTGTCTGCACTGGCCCAAATTTGATGGAGAAATTAGTTTAATGTCAGTAAGACAGTTTGAGTCTAATGGAGTCCAAGATGCCCAAAGTAGGACAACCAAATGAAGCAGACAAATGCAAGCGTGATGAAAATACACACCCCACTGTGGTTTTCACTGGGGAGAAGGCACACTTTTCTGCTCAGGCAGCAGTACTGCTTGCTTTCTTGAATGGAGGACAGGTTGCAGTCATAGTTAATGATCCATTAATATAACAAGCCACGTATTAGCTGTTTGTTTCTAATTGGAATTATTTATTTATTGTTAACTGCAGCTTCGACTATAACTGCTTGTGATGAGGGGAATGCTCCCTAGGATAGCCTGAAAAAAAAAGGTGTGATTCTTCCCTTCTTCAGATTGTGAGTATGAATAACTTACACAACTGGGTGTCTCAAGGGAAAGGTATCATTAGGAAATGTTTGGTTCTGGCAGACACATGGGTCGCATAAAGCTGTCCATTTCCAAATACTTATTTGGACTTCAGAATTTCCTGAACTCGAGGTTTCTTTATTACTTCACTATAAGCACCATCACATAGGTTTCACAGGTTGAGCAAAAGATGTCATCAACTTTACTCCAAACCAGAAGTCTTTGAAAACAACAGTCCCAATCTAATGGATTACAGAAGTTAAGCAAACATCTTGCAGCATCAGTTCACATCACTGGCTTCCTTGCAGAACCACCAATAACAAATCACACAATGACTTCCAGATTCCAGTGTCAAAATCTGTTGTCTAGGTTTACATTCTATTTACCTGTCCTATGTATCTTCATTAATACCCCTGCTTCCTGCATACTGGGAAAAGGATGTTACAGTGGAAGACAGTAGATCTATCCAGTTTGGACTAAAAAATTTGTTTTCTAGCTAAACTGTAAAAGGTATCTCAAAAAAGATAAATAAAAGTGTAATTCCAGAGTTGCTCCTTAAGACTTAAAACAAAATAAAACAAACCCACAAAACAAACCAACAAAACATTCAAGAGAGTAAAAAGAAAAAAACAGCAGAAATACACAAGACAGCAGTAGTATGAGGGATATTCCACAGAAGCAAACAGAAGTTAGCTATGTAAACTCTTTACTCACTCCTATCAGGCCCCACCTTGAAAAGTGGTTTTAAATTCACCTGTAGCACTGTCTAAAGCAAACACAGATAATGGTGCTTCAGTGTTCACTGGAATAGTCTCAAGAGACTCGTGCCCTTATGGTGTCACTCCAGACGTACATGAGATAGCTTTAAGCCTGCCCTATTCTGCAGCAGGGTTCAAGGAGGGAGCTTGCTTACCCCCTACTTGATTAGAAACCACCCAGCGTATGACCGAGCAAGGATTTCTTCCCATGTGTTACCCATTTCTTGGCCTTTTGGCCACACTGCAGTCTCAGAGAAGCACAAGACTATAGGAGAAGTAATGCAAGCAAGTGCCATTCATTCCTTGGCAACTATAGCACACTAAACCCCACTACCAGTCGGGAGGAATTGTATATGGGGAGGGAAGTAAACGGTTAGAAATGAGATAACAATATTTCCATTACTCTCAGGTGTATGCATGCTAGATGTCAGGTTACCTCCCCCACACAGCAGGCTTTTCTGTTCTCCTTAGAGCACCTGCATTTCAATCAGCTGCACACTACTAACGATATAGCATCTTTAAAAAGGGCCGTAACCCTGTCCCTACAAATAAGGGGGCATGCTGCATTATCATGGAGAACTCTGTTCAAAACTCTCTAAATATAGTACAACTTATTTAAAATTGTGAGAAGCTGCCACTTTGGAGGGGATAGACAAGGTATAGTGGCAGAAACACAGATGACAATTCAGTCATTGTCAAGAAGAGAATCCTAATTACTAAAGAATAGTTACAACATACAAATTACACTTGGCTCCTATCCACCACTACCTTCAGAATGAACCACTTTTTGAGGGTGGACTGACCTGTCCTACCTTATTTTGTGCAATGAAACATAGTCTCCTGGTAATGAGATCACAATTTAAAGTAACTAGAATGATAAAATGGAAATTATATTTGAAAGGCATAAAGTAATAGTGAGCAAAACCCCAGTGCTAAATGACTGCTTGTTACAGGTCATTTTATCTCACCTCACAGTACATTTATGTAAAAAAACTTTACTAGAACTAAGGTTTCATCTCCCCTCTCTTCATAAAGACTTAAAGACTGCTCTAAAAAGTGGTGTCCTCATTATAAGAAAACTTGTGCAAACCATGCCTCAAAATACCATGGGTCACTTCTGGGGAGAAAAATACCAGAGCTAGTGAAGGTCCAAGAAGAACAACTAAAAGGACTATAAAAGCACTGAATGAATATGGAACTGTCAGTCACCACATCCTACGATATTACAATATAGTACACTGAACATTAATAAAACATTGTTTTAAAACACAATAAAAAAAAGTAGTTCTGAACACAGCTAGTACGAAACTACTGGAATTTGCTTCCCTAGGAGACTGCGAAGGCAGACAATATAATATAGCTCAAAAAGTGATTAGACAAATTTATGAACACCATATCCATAGTGGATAATAAAAGGGATTGGAAATGGCATAAACTCTAATGCTCTTAGTAGAGCAGCTGTGGGCAATGGGAAGACATTGAGAAATGTGCTGAAAACATCTATACTTGTGTTCTTGCCCTAAGCTGCATCCCTCCAGCAGCCACTACTGGAGGCTGGACACTTTTTACCATTTTATGCTGTCCCATCACTGGAGATCTTATCTGGAACTAAATAGGGAGCCTACACAGACAAAGTGCTGTAGCAACATACAGGGCACAGATAAACCACCACTGAACTGTATCAGCAGCAGAATTAAGTCCAAACTAAAGTTTAAACCCAGAAATTGGGACACATTCCCTGCTGTGAGGTAGCAATACGTCTTTCCCTCCAGTAAGAGCAGTACAAAACGCAAATGCAGAAGTTCACAGGTGAAGGCAAACAGTTGCTTGGCATAAGAGGTCACAGACTTGGAGATGGGATAGGGTACAGCCAATTTAGCACAAAGATACAGGTCTAGCTGTGAGGAAGAGGATGGAAGAGGATGTGGAAATCTGGATGCAAGTCATGTAATACTGGGACTTGACATCTTAGAAGGGGCACTCAGGAAGTTCAGAGAAGAGGTGCCTAATTTAGGAAGGATGAAATCAAAGCTTCAGGTGACACAGTGTGGGAATTCTACTTGAAAGAAAAATAAGGAAGAAGGTAGGAAGAAAACACCACCTAAAGACATTCCTATTTCTTTGATTTTGCTCTAGGACTGATCTTTTCTCAGTCCCTGCCTACACCAGTGTGCTATGAACTTGACAGACTGTCAGACAAGTATTGTAAAGCAGGCTATCCTGTCACTGATACAGCCATCACTGTGTTAAGTCTTTGATATGGTGGATGTGAGGCAGCTTCCCAAATGTTAAGTCTCTGAGTACATCCACTGCTTCTAGAAAACTGAGCAGATTCAGTCAGAGCTGGGGGTTGGTTCGGTTAACAAAGTGTTTTCATACCTTCAAATATCTTGTATGCTAGCAATTTAAACAAACATGCATGTGCACACATGCACTTATCCTTGTACACATACCCTTCTCCTAAGTATTACCTGAGATCCTCCACAAAGAAAGGAAATCGGAGCTCCAGGGGCCTAAATTTCTTTTCAGACTCCCAGAATACAGACAGCACACTTAAGAGTAGCCCAGGCTTCCTGCTCCCGCCTGTCCTGCTAGCTTGCTTTGGCCTGTGTTTCTAAGGAAGAGCCAATGGTAAACTCTGCAATTTTTTTGCTAAGAGTGTGGATGACTTTCTTAATTAATGCCAACTGTCAGATTTGCTCCGGTTATGTGGGTGTCTCTCTAACAGGCATGGAGAAGTCACAAGAGACTTTTAATTACTGGTCATATATTATAAGTTTCATTTGCCAGCATCATGAAGAAGCCAGTTATTCCTTTGATGAACAGACATCTATTCTGATGTTCACAAACCTTCTGAAAATCTATCTGATGGCAGAGATGTACAAAAGTGCAATTCAGGGCAATTTAATTTTAGTTTCAAAGACATGCTTGCAGCTAAGCTGTAGTATGACAGTGAGAACTGATAAGGCTGTTCCAGACAGCAGGAGGTGGAGATGAGTAAAATCCTTTGCCAACTGCCAGATTGCATGTCTGACACATTGCAGATGTAAATCCAAGTAACTCAATGGGACGACTACACTGAATCACACACACCGAGGATGTGCCTATGTCGTCAGTGTGAGAGGTAGTAGGAAGAGGGGAAAGAAAAAAAATCTTGATGTAAATTGGAAGAATTTTATGCAAGCCAGGAGTCTCCCGTGATTTCTTTCTGAGGCTGCCCAGTGCACCACGCTTGTCTCTTTGCATGGCCACATTTTCCCTACATCAATTGCTATGTTACAATGCACATTTTTGCATCTTTGCTAGAGAGTAAGTTAATCAACGAAAAATTAAATATTTTTATTGCTTCTCTGTGAAACATGACAGAGTTTACATCTTGAAGACAAGCAAGGATTTGCTGCTACCAGCTGAGATATGCTAATCATGTATTCCAGCTCCTCAGAAAAAAACCCAAATCCAAACCAAACCAAACAAAAAAAAAAAATCACACAAGAAAAATCAAAGCAAAACCCAAATGAGAGGAAGCTCAGACATCTGAAGGAAGATCTGAAGTGTTATTCATCAACTGTAATTACACATTGTGATACTCTGTCAACACAGAGAGAATATAGGCCTTTGGTTATCCAAAAGCTATACAATATCAAGACACAAAACCCAAGAGTTGCTCTGACCCCAATCTAACCTTCTTCCAGCCACTCCTAGACATAAACACCAAAGGTGAGAACCTTCTGCAGCGAGTCCAGGAAAATGCCCTAGGTTTAATTGCACTTCTAAGTGCAATTAAAAAGCATACAAAAGGAATAAAAAGAGGAAATGATGATGGTATCTGCCAAATGTGTAGAGCTGCCTTGTAAGTTTTTTTTTTTAATTTAACAATTGGAGCTGTACTAAAGAGTCATGTGTTGTGCAATTCTTGTTTGGTCGGCTGTCAGGACCACAGCAGCACTGCAGCAGCTGCAAGAGTGCAAGCCAGCCTGATGGACATTCATGTGTCCTCTCCCTTGAGAAGTCAGAGTTGCAACTTTGGTCCTGGACAAATGGAGAAGGAACTGCCTGTCAGGAATTGTCTTAAGTCTGTCTGCCAAACAAATTTAAGAGTTGTTGACAATGGAATAACCACCAGGACTATATAGATAATACAAGTAAACAGATGAGACTTCAAAGACGTTCAGAAGCCTGCCCTTAATGTCATCCATCTCTCTGGATAAACAAACGTAAAATCTTGAGCCTAGGAGAGAGTTCAGTGGAAAGCAGCAATCCTGAGTAGCTGCTGGAGATTTGTTGTCACAGAGAGACACAAACTGATCAGATTCTCTGCTGTCTTGTTGCTGCTAAATTAAATCAGTGCAATAAAACTTATTTCTTCTATGACAAGGGAAAAATTAGTTTTGCCCCATTTTGCCTCAGGCATGGTGCTGCCAAACACCTTAAACAACATATTCTGGACTACAGGACTCTGAAGAGGGTACATCCCTCCTCTCCAGAAACATTTTAAGATTCTGGAGCAATCTGGATGCTTTCTATCTTTAATGTACAGTTAAAAACCGTAAATGAATAAACACATGCATTTACCATCAGCTACATATAGCTTTTGTGGTTTCTAAGTAGTACTTTCCATTTTAGAAGCTTTCAGAGGCTTTGTACACATGAACTTAGACAGTAGAAAGTCCCCTGCAGAGCTCTGACCCACTTGCATGAGAAGACAGGCACTGCACAGTGGTATCCAAGAATATAAAAGGTAAAAGGCTTTTCATTCTATTCTGTATTGCTACTATTTAGTGTTTTGTTGTTTTTTGGTTTGATTTTTTTTTCACTCCTCAGTCACAGCACAGCCTGTATCTGATATATAATCAATAAGATTTGGGATCGTGGCACTTACTCGGGGTGTTCAGGAGACGTGACTTTTTGCAGTGGTAGGCTGCCTCCTGTTCGCAGTACTCTGCACTGTTTATCATGGCTTCAAGCTGCTCCACACTGCTGTTGTAGTTAAAGGACATCTTGTAAGGCTTCTCTGGATCAGCTCCCTGGACTCTGGTTAGCCCTGTGTTGTTGTGCTGCACTGCAGTCCAGATCTTATCTTCTGTTAAAAGAAAAAGGATTGAACAGGAAGTTAACAGCAAATAACTTGCAGCAAGCAGAGAGTAAAATACCAATTGAAATCGAACACTCTACTGCATCGGGGAGCGGAGGATCCTGGGCTCCAAAATGGTCACTCTGTGATAAAGACCTGTTACAGGTCACTGTAGTCCACAGAGCTGTTTCTCCCTTAACCAGCTCAAACAAACACTATAGAGCCCACTGAGCAAGGGAGAAACGACAGGCTTCCTGGGAACAACGGGAGTTCTTCAGCATCTTCTGTTGCCAAGTATCTGATGAAAATGAGATTCTTTTCTGCTGGCTTTGGCCCTGAGAGAAAAGGCATAATAATACGGCTCGTGGGGGTAACATTCGTCTTTTGCAAACATAGCTGTACCTGAAAGTGCAGCCCATGCTGTTATAACAACAAAAGCTAGAAGAGAACCATGTCTGATGAGCTTGTACAAATTCACCACAAAGAGAAAACACAAACTCTTGCCAGAACTCTAAAACTGAGGATGTTCTTATCGCCCAGTTGGAAGTCAGATCAATCATTTTACACGGTTCTCAGATTTTTCTACATAAGTTGAGTGATGCCCTGATTGGATGATGGTATGAAACAACATATGACTTGGCATATGTAGCTAACTGTAAACGCTGATGTTTTTCCATGATGGGGAGCCCATTTTCATCTCCTTCACTGCATTTACTGACAGACCAAGGGATTTTGTAAGTGATGGAAAGCAGGATCTAGGTTTAAGCACAACCTATACCACAACAACCCAGCTCACAACCAGCATTGGGACTGGCATGATAAGGAGAGCATGGTAATTAAAAGCAATTAGCTTAGCAGAGAGACTGGTGAGAGAATAATGGGCAACAATACAAGGACAGCCCCAACAGCCACACTGCCAAACTGACCCAGAAAACAAGGAAATTCTTTAATGAAGATTCGTAAGACTGAGCCCTACAGGTGCTCCATGATGATATTAAGTCACATATGGTAAATTAGCTCTTTGTCAAAGATCCTGCTTTATAAGGGAGGATAAAAGATACTGACAGAGCAAACATTCAAGAAGGTAAACCTTAATCATTTTATGAGAGGAGATTTCAACATCACTTTCAGAAACCTATGGAAATTTATGGAAGAAGAGGCAATATCTAGACAGGAGATTTCTGTTTTGTTATGCATGCTTCAATGGGGAAACCTTGAATAACACTGAACGAGGTCTTTTCTAAACCTATCTTAAAAACTAAGCATTTAAATATTTAGATGGTCTGAGTTCTTGAGGAGCATGAGCTTTCTAGTCACCCCCTGAAACACTGGCATGATAAGCCCAATAGTTTTGTGGACACTGTGATGAATTGTCGTTGAAGTATTTTTCCTTGAGCTACAAACATCCCACAGATTACTTCAACAGAACTCTAATAGGTGTATAAAAATCCTAAAGGGACTATCGGTGCAAAGACACTCAGATGATTTAATGGATTCTCATTATGGAGGCATTGAGATGACAGGCAAGTATCAACAACCATCTGGAGGCTACTTAAAGAGGTCTGTTCCAAGACCTGGCTGCAAGTTAGGGAGAAATTACTCACTCAGTAACATACGGCATTAAGAAGAAGGAGCGTTTGGACTCAGCAAACCATACATTCTCTCATAACACTCTCATAATTTCTGTGACCATAGACAGAAAGAGTTTGCTCATAGATCTGCAATTCTGTGGTTCTTACTGAGTTCAGGATGCTGCATGTGGACCCTTTGAGCTGGACTTCAATGAAACACTGCTCCAATGTGTGATATACAAAACTCCTATTAAAATCACAAGGAATTTTACAAATTTATTTCTTGTAAAACTTGCCCCAGTGGCTGTAATCACAGTCAACACCATAGTGCAATACCCTGCACAGTCCTGAACAGTATATTGCTTCCAACACAATACAATTTAATGACTTCATAACACACATCTTGTATATCTGAAAGTAGTGACTTTATCAGTCAGAATTTCTGTTTTTTCTTTTTGTCCTCACAAGGAATGACAGTAACAGAGTGGATTTTTCTGAAACAGCTGAGGGTGAGCGACCCTTCCTCTCACCAAAGTTGGTTTAAGTGCTCCTTTTACTGAAAAAATCTTCTAAAAAGACAAACATCAAGTTGTTGATGCTGTAAGTGACATGTAAAAACAAGAGATGATGAAATGAGCTGGCTGCTGAAATTCCAGATAAGCAGTCCCAATTGAGAGTTATTTACATAATCTGGAGAAACTGCAATAAAATCAATGCTCACAATAGTGGCTACAGCACTGCTCAGGAAGTACAACAGCCAAACATCGTTGTTTCAGAGAGTTAACACTACTGTGCCTTCCAAGCTCTGTACAGAGAAACACATCTTCCGCTACCATTTTTTTTTTTTTATTTTCGACAAAATAAAAACAAGAATGAAAGACCCTTTAAAAACTTGGCAGTCTGAAAGGAAGTCTTCAGAGTAGAAGGGTGTCCTGATACACCACCAATAGAAGACTGGTGACAACAATATTAGAGGATGAAAAGGAAAAGAGATGTACTCAGCAATCCCAACCATACTTTTTTCCACTTCCCAGGGAAAGAATAAGTACTTCCATTTTAGAAAAAAGGACATGAGGCATAGAGGGGCTAGGTAGTCTGCACAAAAGTCACACACAGCTTGCTAGAAGAAGGAGGGATTATATTCACAAGGATGCTTCTCGGTTTACATGCACCAAATAAGTCTGAAAATGATTTAAACTTCAGTTTGCTTTGGACAGAGTGGGAGAGCCAAAATTGCTCCCTTCTGTATCCTAGCTGACTGAGGGAGAAGTAACTGGGAGCTGGAGGGCAGTAATTTCTTGAACCATTCCAAGACAACAGCAAGACCACGTGTACCTGCTTCCATAGATCAGAAAACCACACAAAAATAATCCCAGCTTTTGCCCTGAAGACTTTCACCATTCAGGTGAACTCTTTGGCTTTGTTCATGAACTATTTTCTCGATTTCAAATCTGTCAGCATTTAGAAAAAATATCATACTGTTTTCTCAAATTCACATGCACAAGTTTAACCAGGGCTGCTCCCAGAATACAGCTGCCAGACTAAGAATGAGGTCAAGGAATTATACCCATACAGCTCAATCAGCTTGTACTGCGA
The DNA here is from genome assembly GCA_033459285.1 of Clamator glandarius. NCBI lineage: Eukaryota > Metazoa > Chordata > Aves > Cuculiformes > Cuculidae > Clamator > Clamator glandarius. Next base: position 7,695,154 of record JAUNZM010000333.1, on the reverse strand, counting down.
AACCTACTGACAAAACCAGAGGCCTTGCATTTCACACACGATTCTGGACTTACGTAAAAGATACAGCTGCAATCTAACCATGCACAGAAATCACTACAGCTAGGAAGCAGTGCAACAGCTGTCTGCAACTTAGCTCCATAAGTTACACGTGCCTTTTCAGAGGCATACGTCTGCACGGATTACGCCTATGGCTTTTGAAAATCGGCTTCAATTACTGTTCTTATTTCTCAATATGAGGATTGGTTGGTTGTTTTTGGGGTTTTTTTTAACTTTTATTCTTTCTGTTTTTTTTTTTTTAATTACATTTTTGGGTGGTGACACTGTAACCATACCAAGTTGAGTGCCACTAGCTCCTTACAGCTATTTCCATATCTAGAAACTGTTAAACTAGGCAGACAAGGCTCTCTTTTCCTTTACTTCAACAAAGAAGTGAAGTGATCATTATCTTTTTATGTCTGTCCATACTATATGTTTTTTTCCTGTTTATTCAGTTTAATGAGCCTTCCCTACACTTGTGAATTTGCAATGAGAATGAAAAAGCTGTTCTCTAGGTAAAGGTCACTGTTTTTTTTTCCCTTCTATTCTTCCACTTTCTTATTTTATTAATTTATTACTTTCTCAGCTTGGTAAAATTTCAAGCCACACACAAGCTGAATGCAGCCACATCTTTTACCATATAACCTGGAATAGTTAAAATGCAGCCTTGAAAAGCCGATTTCCTAAATGCTTGTTAAATTGTTCTATAACTCAAAGGTGACAATGCATTAATTTCAGGGTAATGCTACAGCTTTATGACTTCACAGTTTTATTTAATGGTCCAATTTACTAGGATATTACGCTGCCTGTATTTGGTCCTAGAAGATATTTTTACAGCATGGGATTGCAATGTATTCAGCACATTTTAGACCCTATGTTTAGTCTCACCCATAGTTCTATCATCTTGCTGGAAGCCTCCAAGTTGCTTTTGATGGCACACAAATTAAATTGTGGGAAATTAGAGCAGCTGGAAAACTGGCTTTCAATGAGTTCTCTATTGTCTAATTCTCATTTTTATTCTTCAACTTGAAATACCTCTGTGGAGCACATTTCACCCATACAAACTGCATCACTCCTTTGTGATTTAGGAGGTTTGTCACAAAACAAGATTATTCAGACTGATTAAATTGCCAACAAGCCAAACATACAGTAAATGCTACATGAGAGAGAGAAAAATTGCTCTGAGAGCTCATATGAAGCATTTGTTTCATGGTGCTCTATATTGAATGCCAACTATTGTCCTGAAAGCTATACCTATAACTTCAGAATTAACCACACAAAAGACAGAATCTCCTCTTTCAACGCTGTACTGTTTTAAGATGCAATGGCAGTTTAACCCAGCTGCTCTAACATACATCCCTCAAAAAGAGGAATGCAAATAGCTTTAATTCACTGACACCAAGGAGGTGTTTTCTGAGTCTCCCATGAAACTCCCCTTGTTTTGTTTTGGGTTTTTCTATCTACTGTTTCTTTTTGTGCTGGCTGACCCATCAATATGTGATTTTGCAGCTTGTTTTGTGCTCATCAGTCTCTTCTTTGTTTCTGATTCAACCACTTCCAGTCAGTGCAGAAGCATCACAATGTATTTCCATGGAAACAATCCTGGAGGGGTTCCCATCCACCCAGTCCTTCATGCAGCCCACTTTCCAATGGTACTGGCAGATGCAATCTGTGCACTCCTCAGGGATGCCCTGTCTGGAACCGTTCCCCATGTGTAATTCCTTCCTGGCAGTTTGTAGCTGGCAACAGGAAGGCACCACGCCCCAGCTCCAGAGACACCCAGCCTCAGCCCCAGCAGAGAGGGAGGAGCTGGGTTCCTAGCTCTCTTACACTCCAGGTATGAAGTCTGCTCACTCTGAGCCCATGTTTCAAGGTATCTCTGTCAGCTGACTGACCATGCCAGGCAGCTCTGTCTCATTTGAACGAGACACCTCTTCTGCGATCCCTTGCACCCTCATCCCACCTCATATGGAGGTGGCAAGCCATTATCCTGCTAGACTACTTCTTGATAATCCTCCATTTCCATATTTCCTCTAACACAGCATATCTTATCTGCAATAAGCAGTGAGAAATATTCCTCTCAAAAAATTGAAGAGGCAGTTACTGAACCATCTCCTACTGCAAAATGGAAACTTCTCCACTGCGCTAATGCTTGCTGCACTAGTGCAGAGAGGACACTGCAGTCTTCTGTGACTCAGTCTCCTTCTTCAAAGGCAAATTTTGAGTGACTCAACATAATACATCACTTTTCTGCTGTTCCTTATGCCTTGTGATGGCTCAGACATCTGCATGCGCCTGGTAGACAAGTGGAGCCCACAGGAGACCTGCGTTCTTCTCATGCAGCACCAAGGCAGGACATCTGCAGGTTTCCAACGTGGCACTAGACACCGGTGTCTGGAGCAAATGGATCCAGTCCTTGTATCTGAGACAGTTGTACTGACTTTTAGAGAGCCATAGCTTACTTCTAACTTCTGAGCACTAAATAGGTGTCAGGGGAGTGATTAGGTTGCAGTAACCCTTGGTAAAAGGTAAGGACTAGAGGAAAACATTTATTGCTATGTTCTGCTGTCCTAAAACTTCCTTGGGGGGGCCTCCTGCAAGTGTGACAGTGAAGGAGGCCTGCAGGACTTGTGCTGTGATGCTCACCAGAAACATGACAAGGCAGCTGTAGACAGCACAACGCCTTTGACATAATGTAAAGTTTTTTCATTTTATAAAGTTCTGAAATAATTAATGAAAATTCAAAACATAAGTGTATGAATTGTCAGTATGCCAGAAGATCTGCGTTGTTTGACAGGATAAACTGTAAATCTTTAAAGGCTGTCTTGAATTTAAACATTAGTAAGTATTTTGTAAAGAATTCCCGTTCATTGCTTTCTCCAGTGGTAATGTCAACTGCAATTACTTGCAGTAAGCTGTAAGGTATGGTCATTAAAAGGAAAAAAAAAAAACAATAAAAAATGCCTAAAAACCCCCAAAACAAACACTCTCAAACAAATCCAAACCACAAACAACAAACAGACAGCACTCTAAGAATTAGCTTAAGAAGTTCAGATCTATAAAATTTTATCCATTTCATTCTGAGAATCTCTGAAAGTTTCACCATTTCAGTTCTTGTCCCACAGTTATGTAGTTGCAGGCAACAAAACCAGAATTAAGTGTATGACCTTCTCCGCCTAGTTCTCCTCTGTGTTACTGCCTCAGCTTAACCAGCGGCAGCTCTCCTTTCCGTATGAGAGCATGACAAATCCACAAGAAGCATAACAAAGGTTGAATCACAGTGACTTCTGTATCATTGTGATTGCTATATGCAGTAAAAGGAGATAATTTCTAATGGAGAAATGGACTAATACATTATTGTTGTGGACCTGTTCTCTCCTGCCTGCTCTGCAGTATTTGTGGTGACATACAGTCATCAAGGGGTGGGGGGCGTGATCTCACATATTTTTACATATATATCTTATTACTTTCTAATTATTTTCACATTTATTATTACTATTATAACTATTCCATTAAAATTGTAGACACAAGTCTTTTTCCACTCATTTTCCTTTCCCCTTTCCCTGGGAAGTGGGGGGAAGGGAACTGAGAGCCAACTGCAAGGTCTGAGCTGCTGAAATTAGCCAAGTCAGGGCTAAACCGTGGCAATTATATAAGGTGAAATGAGATTTTTGTGTGGAAACAAAAGGGAAAGGTGGAGGCAATACCACTAGTTCCATGATTATATTGGGATCGACAATGGGAATTCCTCATGCAAGTACTGAGGTCTAGCCAGCTCCGCTTTGCAGCAGTCCATCTCTTTGTTACTCCAGTCTGTTCCTTATTCACAACAAGGTGAATAAAGCAAAACTACTACAGTATTTTCTTCAAATAGCTGACCAAATATCATTCTGAAGGTGGGACTATTCAGACACTTAAAAGTATTTAGACACTTCAGCTACAAACACAACTTGTATCATCCTGAATTCAACTGGCTGAGTGCCACAGAATATGTGCTATATGGAAGAATAAAATCTGTAACATTGTTAGCTAAATAAAAGGTTAAAAAAAAAAGCTAGAAGCAGTTTAAAAAAACTTGCAAGTGTAAATTTGGTAGTCACCTTCACATCTTTTTAATATCTCTTACTTTCTCTGAGATTTAAACACAGTTTCAGTACATTTTTCTGAGACAGAGAAAATAAAGCTTTACTTTTCTTCCATCAGAAAAAATAGGCAACATTTGCATTTTGAGAAAAGGCTGCAAAACAGACATTATAATCAACAAGGAGAGATATATTTTTGTTCAGTAATGAATATTTCACTATGTCAGTTTCAAAACCAGATCTTGGACTAGCAGCAAGAGCTGGGATAAGGACATTTTTTCCCCAGTCTACACCCATGGAGGACAAAAGGGGGAAACAAAAGCAAGCTATTTCAGGACTGGACAATTATCTGGCCAAGATACAATTAACTATTGATCTCATTATGGCAATTTCTAAGCATTATTGATTTGATAGCCCGGGGTCTTGATACAGTAAAACAGAAGCAGTAAAGAAGTAGAGTGACAGAATGACTCAAGTGTATTGTAAATAAATCTTTCAGATATCAAAGGTAAAATTTACTCTGGAGGAGATGAGGAACGATCATTACAAACACATTCTGTACAGAGCAGCAAAACAAGTACATGGATGTGGATTGCATGTCTACGGACTCCTCACTAGAGAATATGATTACTAGCATTTATGTAGTACTCAAGACAGATCAATAGATTTCTAAGTATCAAGAGAAAAAGAATAAGCCTCAAAAAGATAGAGAGACTGCTAGACCAGAAGTTCAGATGGTCCATTACCCATTTTCTGTATTGACTGTTAGCAGTCACTTCAGTGGGAAGCAAAGGTTAGTTCAACTGGGCTAAATATCACACAATCACCCTACAAGAAGAATTTCTTCCCCAGCATTGGTGGTTGCTCATTACCCCAAAAACTTACAGGATGCATTCTCTCTGTACTTAATGCAAAAAAGGTTGGGTATAGAGCATCATGGACGATGGGAGAATCCAGGTAAAGCAAGCAGAGATAGTTCACATTCCCAAATAAATGGGTCTGGCTATGTTGCCATGGCACTGAATGCAAGCATACCAAATTAATAACACCTTCATGGACCTACACAAATGTTTATGGTATCTCACATAAGTTTCAATTACATACAATCACGGTTTGGACACGTAAAGGAGGTTCACTTCTCTCCCACACAGACATATTTGGTGTAAATTCCTTATTGCTTCCTACAGTTGATGAATTTCCTTGTGAAAGTGACTTTGCTTTGGGAGTGTTATGGGTATATAAGGTGAAGAAAACATTATGTTAATAAGGTGCCAGTTTTTTGGTTTTTGTTTTGTTTTTTTTTTTTAATCTACTTTCAGGTTTGTTTTCTTTCAATGTCATTGAGCTGTCTCTTTATTTCTGTTGTAACAAAATACAAATGAACATAACTTCTGTCAATGAGGCCCATTCACTTTGGTTCTTCCCAATCTGACTATCCTTAGATTATTTAGTTTTAACCTCTCTATGTACAGATATCATTTTATGCCTTTAATAAGGTGCATTACTGCTCCTGACAACCTCCTATTTCATCAACATATTTTACTTCTACTAGAAATAAACAGCCTTAAACATAAGATCCTTCTAAAGTTCTTTGCATTCTCTTCTCTATTCTCGGCCAACTTAAATAATAGTATGTCATCTACAATTTTTGTCACCTTGCTTTTTCAGCCACTTCTCCAGACAATGAATAAATATATTTATCCACTCTGGCATCAGCAGATATCCTGTGACACTCTACTGTTAAATTTCTTGTCATGGTGAATATTGCCGTTCTATTTTTTAATACTTTTTCCTTTTTTTTTTTTTTTTACTCCCCCCAGCAGAATGTCCTTTCCCTTATTCCTTTCCCACTTTGGCTCTGTCTCATTGTCCGATTCCCTCTCAACATATACAATTGCAATTTTATGCTTTCTTCTGAATTTTTCTTCAGCAGTGGGCTGTTCAAGTTGACAGACTGCAAAGAAATCACTAGGTCCTCAGACACAATAAATTAACTTACAGTGTTGATACTTCCCATAACCACATCGCATACTGGATGCCTACGACCAGACAACAGTATGTGAGAAGGCTGGTGTTAACAAAACTAACCTGATCACCTTCTATGACCAAGTGACTAGACTCTTGGATGAGGGAAAGGCTGTGGATGTGGTCTTCTTGAACTTTAGTAAAGCCTTTGATACAGTTTCTCATAGCATTCTGCTTCAGAAACTGTCGGCCTCTGGCCTGGACAGGCGCACACCCTCCTGGGTGGAAAACTGGTTGAATGACCAGGCCCAGAGAGTGGTGGGAAATGGTGTTAAATCCAGCTGGAGGCCAGTGACAAGTGGGGTTCCCCAGGGCTCAGTGCTGGGTCCAGCCCTGTTCAATGTCTTTATCAATGACCTGGATGAAGGCATCGAGTGCACCCTTAGCAAGTTTGCAGATGACACCAAGCTGGGTGGAAGTGTCGATCTGAGGGAGGGTAGGGAGGCTCTGCAAAGGGATCTGAACAGGCTGGACCGCTAGGCAGAGTCCAATGGCATGAGGTTTAAAATGGCCAAATGTTGGGTCCTGCACTTGGGGCACAACAACCCTCTGCAGCTACAGACTAGGAGAAGTCTGGCTGGAAAGCTGCCAGGAGGAGAAGGACCTGGGGGTGTTGGTTGACAGCCGACTGAACATGAGCCAGCAGTGTGCCCAGGTGGCCAAGAAGGCCAATGGCATCTTGGCTTGTATCAGAAACGGCGTAACCAGCAGGTCCAGGGAGGTTATTCTCCCTCTGTACTCGGCACTGGTGAGACCGCACCTCGAGTACTGTGTTCAGTTCTGGGCCCCTCACCACAAGAAGGATGTTGAGGTTCTGGAGCGAGTCCAGAGAAGAGCAACAAAGCTGGTGAAGGGGCTCGAGAACAAGTCCTACGAGGGGCGACTGAGAGAGCTGGGGGTGTTTAGCCTGGAGAAGAGGAGACTGAGGGGAGACCTTATTGCTCTCTACAACTACCTGAAGGGAGGTTGTGGAGAGGAGGGAGCTGGGCTCTTCTCCCAAATGACAGGGGACAGGACAAGAGGGAATGGCCTCAAGCTCCACCAGGGGAGGTTCAAGCTCGACATAAGGAAAAAATTCTTCACTGAAAGGGTCTTTAGGCACTGGAACGGTCTGCCCAGGGAGGTGGTTGACTCGCCTTCCCTCAGGTGTTTAAGGTGTGGGTGGATGAGGTACTGAGGGGCATGGTTTAGAGATTGGTGGGAATGGTTGGACGCGATGATCCGGTGGGTCTCTTCCAACCTGGTGATTCTATGATTCTAAGATTCTGTGAATTTGTTCTGATTAATAACTGGCTACAAACAAGATCCCTATCTATTTGATTAAACTCCCTATCTGTTTGATTAAAGTAGTAAAAAATAGGAAGAAATTTAAACAAATGGAAGTGAGCTTTAGGAAACCACAAAGTTCTCTAAATTCAATGATGCTGCTCATTTCTGATGATCTGGTTCCTTCTTTAAATTCATCCTCTACAGATTCAAGTCACCGTAACTCCCAGAAGTCATTAGCTTGCTGCACCTCTACTTTTAGAAGTACTAAATGAGTCATTTCCCTGGATTTTCCATTCCACCTCCAAATTCTTCAGCCTGAACACATTTCAGGCTTAAAGAAGTTACCTCTTCTTGAACCGTATACAAAAAAAGGAACTGTCAGCCTGAATAAAAGCAAAGATTCATTTACCCCAGGAGCCTGCCTCTGCCTTTGAGGGTGATCACACACCCGGGGAAGCGAGGGAAGGCAAAAGGTTTTCCTGGAACTCATTCCCTTTTCCCGCTGATTGTTGCCTCACAGCTGCCTGAGCTGGGAGCTGAAACTGAACCTCCATTTTTAATTGCACCTTATGAATCTATGTGACAAGACTAGGACTTTTTCCCCTCTGTTGATATATTGGCCTCCTTGATGTCCTATGGTAATAAGTTTCAAACTGAATTTATTAAGTTCATCAGGAAAAAGAAAACAACCCCTCCCATCCCCAACCCTGCTATCTAAAAAATTAACTGTCCCTTAGCTCCTATATGATGAAAAAGAACCAATTCCTATTTGTTTTCCCTATGCCACATATAAGCTCTATACTTTCCTGTAACAGTTCCTTCCATCATTTTTTAATTTCTTTAATTTTCCCATAAATGGAAGTCATTCACATTTCTAACCATCTATGTTTTTCCGAACACAGAAGTTGCGATATGGATTTATGTCACTGAACAGTAATGTTGACCTTTTTGTCTCTGTTCCTTGCATGTTCCAAACAACACAGAATTTCATTTTTTAACTTTCCCTGAATATTGATATTTTCCAAAAAACAATGCAGAAGCATTACCTGAAGAGTAACAAAACAAAATTGAGTAATTTTTTCAATACTTTGCACTTAACTTATTACTGAAAATAATTATTATCAGTATAACAATGTGGTATTATCCCTGAGACAAAAGAAGCTCTTGTGATTAAGGCACCCAAATCACATTTAGACAATACAGAATTATAACCTAATTGTACCTCTAACTCTCTGGAAAACTGTAAAATAATAATCTCTTTCTGTGTCTCAGCCCTCTTTAATGCAACAGGAATAATAGAGATCCCAGAAACTAACTTCCTCCCTCTCAAATGAGAAGGGAAAAGAAGAAATTCAAAAAATGAAAAAAAAATTCCAAGCTAGGAGGTTCTGTCAGTTTTCCTCACCTCCACTTTCTCTGCAATCAAAATAAAACAGAAATGTCAACAAGTTCATTACAGATAGAGAAAATATCATGTATATGCCTTCTTTATTTTTGCCAGATAAATTTTGTTTGAGGAAAGCAGATGCTTTCTGCAAGGAGTTTGTCAAAAAATCCTACTTTTTCAGCAGAGATAAAAAACACTGACAATGTTTTGATCACACATATTTATGTGATAAATAATAAAAATGAGCACATTTCCCATACTGAAGATCAAGGAAGGATATTCAGACAGAAAGGTGAAACACTGCTTCAATTCTTAGGAGATTCAGCAACAGTGAAGCAGAAACATCTTATTAAATATTTGTTACACTTGAATAAAAAACATACTTAATAATTAACTGGTGTGCATTTAATTAACATAATGACTGCCCTATTAAATCAAAATGAAAATTTAATTTGAGACACTTTAAGTACAAGGAGATTAAGAGTAAAATATGAATATCCTGAGTCCTTAGTTTTCAGAACTGCATGTGGAAGTTCTGCGTGGCAAAGTAGCTTAACCAGTATTAGCAATTTAGAGAGAGTGATAAAATATTCTTTCATCTGCACCCAGCCACAAGAAGCAAAACATGCCAGATAGGAGACAGTCGAGGACATTTCCTCTCCATTTCAAAAATAAAAAAAAGCAGAATGGATGGTCTACCATCTACCCCAATCCACAATATGGGCTATGTAATCTTTTCTCATACCATTGCACGGCAGTCCTATATATAAAATGGGACCCACTTAAGGGGAAAATTTGTCTGACAGGATATATTAATTTGAAACACATTTTATTTTAAAACTACTGAACTGTAAGGTTGAAAAGTTTCAAGAAACAGGGCAACTTGCCAGGCTTTTTCTCTGCTACCTGTCACATTGGTGTCTCTCCTCTTAAGACTATCATGCCATCTCCTCTATATAGACATCCAGGACAATCAAGGTTTCTGTCCTCTGGGACATTAAAAGAAGCACATTTGCAGGAGGGGTGATACTTGCTTAAGTCAAGCTGGAAGGGTTTGCATCTAGGTCAGTGCAAGGAGCTTAATAATAATTTTCAGATCTAGTGTTCTAGTAATGCTGAGAAACCATTCACAGTTACAAAAGAAGGTTTGAATTCAAACTTTCTACATCTTTAGTAAAAAATGTAAACATCTTATTAAGCATTATCATAGTATGAAAGAACATCAGTAGCACCCTTGAAGAGGTGCAGATACCATTGTAAATATCACTTAGCAACAGTACGAGGTGAGTCCTTCAAACTCCAAGTTTAAAAATCACTTCTATATGGATCCTTTTTAAGGAAATGCCTCAGAATTGAACCTCAGTTAGGACTAGTTCTCTTCTCTTTCCCACTTCTGAGACACTCATGATTGTGGTGTCTTATGATAGACATGCCAATAACATTAGAGGCAATATAAAGCACCAAAAGACAAGATCAGCTCATTACCTGTTATATTGCAAAAAACATGGAGTGGTCCAAGGGGTCCACTTCCATCAGAATCGATGTAGAAGAAACCAGATGTCTTCCCCTGGTGTCGATAAGCCTCACAAGACTGTTCATAGATCGCTTAAAAAGAGAGAGAGAGATATTGTATTACAGAAGCAAGAACACATATGCGTTTTATACATGAGCACTGATTATTGTCATAATGTAAACTGTTCATTCAGCCTACACTAACCTCAAAGGAGATTGTAGAGAGGTGGGTTCTGGTCTCTTCTGGTGATAGGACAAAGGGGAATGGCCTCAAGCTGTGCCAGAGGATGTTCAGATTGGACATTAAGAAAAAAAGAATTATCTGGAAGTGTCATCAGGCACTAGCACAGGCTGCCCAGGGAGGTGGTTGAGTCACCATCCCTGGAGGTGTTTAAAAGACAGGTAGATGAGGATTTGGTTTAGTGGCAGATAGGTAGGGTTGGACTTGATGATCTCAGAGGTCTTTTCCAACCTGGTGATTCTATGATTCTATAATACAATTAACATATGAAAGAGTTTAGTGCATTTGGACCTGAGTCCATGATCCAAATTAGGCATGTATTTAACTACTTCCTTGAACATAATATATTCTAGCTTTTAAAATAGGGGTATTGGCCTTATTTTTGAGTAAAGTATGTAAATACTATGGTAAGTGGATATGAACTTTCAAACATCCATCCATCTAGTTCTGGAGTAATACAAATATGCATCCACATCATATTTCAAAGACATACATATATACACGCATGTACATGATTTACTACCTGGGCACGAGCTCAAATGTTGTCAATACAGAAGACAGATACTTTTGCTAGTCTTCAGCTTCCCTGAAGGATACTGTCAACAGGTATCTACACACCCTTGCTACTACCCACTACCCAAATGAAAATAAGCCATTGTCCTCTAGCTGAAAAGCTCAAGCTCAGATGTAGTTTCCATCCTCAGTAACATCTTTATGCTTTAGACCCATTTTCATAAAATCAACTCTTCCTTTCTGCTTATCAATACTCTTCTTTTGGAAAATTAGTACCTACAAAAGTTCAAGTAGCTAATAAAACAAGCATAGCAGGTCATCAAGAGCAAGAACACAAGGAAAAACTCCCACAGTTCAGTGCAATTCCTTGCATTTGAAGCATGTTTTCAGGCAGTATCATAACTGTCACTTTATGTGTGGCAAAGCGAAACCCACTCCAGAAAGGTAGTTATGAAATATCAGAAAGTGACATGTATGACCCTCAGTCTTGAAAAACAGTAATCTTAAATTGCATTGCAGAAGGATTGATTTTTTTTTCTTTCCAACTATTTAAACACTTACCTGATTATACTGACTAGGTTATTCTCTGTAATGGCTTAGGATTGTTCAACTAATGGTCAGCAAATACAATAATAACCAGATTGACTTAGTAGATAGATCAAGACTTCCTTTTTTATTTCCTATGAGACAGTGTTATGTGCTAAATATGCATGGCATTACCCTTCCCGGAATTAAGAAACTGCCTAAGGTATCCAGTGAGACAGTGCTTTAATTGGTGTATGTCCTATACTAAACAGAATTAAGAAAGCTTCTTCCTTACTGTCTTTAGCCTGGTGTAAAAACCACTGCAGGAGTCTAGAAGATCTATGAATTCCTCTCTGATATCTGCCCAAGAGTAAATATTAAATACAAATAAAAATAAAATCCCCAAACCAGAACCCATTCTTCCACTACTTGAAACCTGAGGGGCAAACAGAGAATCCCCCAGTTGCCAAAGTGCTGACAAAAGCAAGTGGCAAATGGAGGGTCAGGAAAGAGACTGTAACAGGCCATTAAGTAAGCAGTCAAGAAATCATGGTTTGATCAATTTGCAAAGTTCTCAAACTGCAGTTCACTTAGTGAATTTGCTGTCATCATCATTACAGGACACTTTATCTTGTTTCATTAGGGACTATGTCACTTGCTTCCCCTGAACTCTTTGCTGAGAAATTTTGAAGACAAAGGATGGTGCAAGAAGCAGAGACACAAAACTAACAACACATCTAGAAACTCATGCTTTACCATAAACTTTTTCTTACTAACTGTTTTGCTACTTCTTGACTGTCATTATGACTGGAGCTTATGCATACATTCTTTTTTTTATTCTAAACTAATGAGGAAAGATGTGAAGATTCAGCCATTAATAATGCAGGCAGATGCAAACAGAGATGATTCACTCACCTTTAGATAGCCCTTTCGTCACTGCAACTTAGGGGAAAAAAGGCTATACAGAGCTAGAAATCAGGCTAGGGGTACTCAACTGGTATAAATCTGCAAAGAGGCACAAGCTTCAGTGAAACTACAGTTACGGTTGCCAGAAGAAAATCCACGCTGATATGTTTTCCTTTTTGGTTATATGAGATATCCAGCAGTTTATATGAGGGAGCAGCAAAACTGAGAAAAGGCTATAAACCTCGAGCTCAAGCACATGAAACATATTCTAACTATCATGACTTAGAGAAGAGCTGTTTTGGTGGACAGTTTATTTTGCAGCTGCATGTTGGAAGTTTCACATGTCTGTTTCATAAGCATTTTGAATTGCATACTTCTACACTAGATGGTGCATTGCTTTCAGCTATTTTATGCTGTATAATGCACCAAGAAGAAAATTATATTTGTTTCCAAGTCACTGGCAGATGCCCCCACAGACCTTTCAAGTGCACCATCCATTCCAAGCTCTGCTCAACATCTTTGCAGGCTGAGTTGATTGCTTGTTTCAGAATAAATTATGCAATTCCATTTGCTGAACAAGGCCCTATTACTTCAGTGACAACAACTTGAAGGTGTTTTTATAGATCAGTGAAAGACACGATCTCTTTGCAGTCATTCTTCTCTTTATCTAATCAGAAATATTATACAAAAGTGAAAACGAAACGAACAGTCAGCTATGACTGCTTAAACCCTAGAGCCCTAACTTTGAAAAATGCCTTCATATTTATATTCCTCTTTATGCCAGACTTCTCTTATGTAGATGGAGATGTGGTCATTTTCGGAACAGTAAAAAAACATTATTGTAGCTGTCATTAGAGAGTCACCAACCTTTTATGCATTTAATAGGGCCTCACTTTCAAAAATGAAGTACCAAGTGTAATTATTGAACTTTTTACAAATACATACATTTTACTGTCAAACAATGTTTGCAGTAATTACATTTTTTTAAGAAAAGAGAGCTATTCATCAGTTCAGAGTAGAAGTCATCAACAATCTTTCAGCATTATTTTTAGATTTTAAAAAAACATAACACAAACAAAAATAGTTAATTTATTCTTTTCGGTGAAGTATTTTAATAGTCTTTATGCTTTCACTCCTTCAAGTTTGTTTTCAAAGTTTAAAATGTTCACCAGAAAGGGACCATAATAACAAAAATAATGTTCATTATAGGCTGTTCATGCAAAGTTTGTTTTCTTATTAAAATGCTTAATCAAGCATATTTTTAAGATGCACTTTAAAAAATGAAACCTCCAAGGTGTCTTTCGTCTCAAAGAAGCAAGATGAGTTTTCTTTCTCTAATTCTTCCGTACTTATTTTTGGGCTAATTTTGACTTATACCAGCCATTGAAGATAAAATGGCAGTTTCTAGGACCTTTTGTTTCACTGAGCCAGAACCACTGAAAATCATTGTTTATGACTTTCAGCCTTACTGCTTTTCCTCAGGCCCTCGGGGAAACAAGCTGCACTACCGTGCAGCAACAACAGCACTGCAGTTCCTGCCGTTGAGATCCCGTAGGCAGTCAGGATGAAGCTGTCTCCTTCACAGAGTTGCATTACACTAATGTTCAATGGAAAGTGATGTCAACAGTACACATGAACCTATGCTACCCCTCTGCTACTATGGCTTGGACCTCCCAGTCAGGTATGGCAGGTAAAGGCATTAGGGTAAACTAGTGTAAAAGGTATCAGACAAGAGGCAGAATCTGGCTGATGGGCTATTGTCAGTAGCAGTGGCTATTCCAGGAAGATAAAAATAAGAAAAAGCTCGACTCCAAGTTCCCAGATTTAGTAAGGGTAACTGGACATCCGAAATATCTGTTTTACTCAGTAACAAAGAGACTGTATGTACTTATTGCCTTTTTTTTTTTTTACTTCCCAGAATCACTTATAAGCTATAACGTTGGATCATGTTGTGATATTTTTGCAGTGCTCTTTAAGGAATTTTTTTAAAAGCTATTGCTGTGTTTTACAAAGAAATTTAAAATCCCCCCAGAGATATCTACCGAAACTGATGCAGCCTGAGAGCCCCATTCTTCACACCAAGAGCTGCTTTCCTAAGTACTATACGCGCTCTTGCCTACCCGCTAGGATGAGCAATGCTGATGGTGTTCAGGCATGCACAATACTGACAGAGTTCAAGGTATCTATCTCCCAGCTTCTTAAAATCCTCTGTGAAACACATATACGCCATTTCTTCCTCAGGTACCTCTTAAGCTAGCTTTTCAGATCAACAACTCATTCCACCAGAACATTCATTTTGAACACTACTTTACTCACTGATCATAATGGCCATCTTTACCTTTAGCTCTCACTTCTCATCTTCCGAGGTGCTTAAGAAATGTCTTTGTCAAACTTTAATCAGCATTTCTAAAATAAACATTTAATCCACAGTCAGATCAACATCACCCAATCCTACATGTTCTCTTATATCTCCTGGGATATAAAGATTCATAAGATCAAAAATCAAAATTATGGATCTGAAACATACATATTTCATACTTTTAAATCCACAAACGCTACATCCCTACAGAAGCATTCTAGCAAAACTATAAATATGTACTTTGATTGATCAAAGTTCAAGCTATAGATCCAAGATCCAGACTTCAATGCCAGAAAGACATTAAGAGGTTTTAATGTCATCATCATAACCTATCTGGGGCTTTTGTGTGAAATCCACTACAGAATTTCATTTTCTAATTCCTGAATCAAGACCTGAGTCTGTCAGAGCACACTCAGTAGCTCTCTGTACCCTGACAGGGCTGTGGTCCCTCTTAGCTTGGCACTGCAATTAAAACTTCAGCCTTGATTCAATATGCTGTGAGAGCCTGACCAGTTTTAAATATGAGCAATTTCATAACTGTTCAGCTCTCTAAATTATCTTGAACTTGTTAATCCAACTGTTCTAATTACAGTCCTTAAACCAGAAGAGATTGTATCCCTGCCATAGTTGAAATCTTTTAACAGCACATGGCTGAGCACAAACATTTGCAAGGTCAAACTTCCATCGTTTCCAATAAAATATCTTTTTACTCAGTTTTTCACTGACTACCTGTAACTATATTGACATTTGGCTTCCAATCTTACTTTTGCCCTAACAAATTCACCTGCAGTTGCCACAATGACCTTCACAAAACACAAGCTTACTGTTTCTTTGTGGAGCTTCCTGGCAGATAAGTCTTTAGCTAGCCTCAGTTTTCCTGAATATTTAACAACTCTGTTTCCTTTGCTTCCATGTTCCGAAGTTATAAAACCTCTCCTCTCTCTCGGACCACTTTAATTTCATTTTTCACTTCCAGTTCTAGCTTGGTTAAAAAAAAACCCAAAACTATTCTTTGTGCATAGACTTGAGCTTCTGCAAATAATTCCCAGGAATTAATGTATTTAAAGCCCCTTCTCTTCAATGGATGAATTAACTTGTTATTCACCCAGTAAGATGCACCTCTTACCCATATTTAAAGTAGTGCTAGCTGTTGGACTCAATGCAGAGGTTACAGTGAAATCCAGACTTCAGTTTTCTACCAGAAGACCAAGCAAAGTAAATGTCTCCTCTCTACCCAGCAGTACATTTCTGGCATAGATGCAACCAAGACCGTAAACTCCAAATAAAGAATAAATTGTTGGTTTGGTGTTTGCTTTTTATCACGGCACTCTGTCCTTTTCAAATTTAATGTACACCAAGATAATTTTCCTCAAGAAAAAGAAAATTCATTTAAAGTAAAACTTAAAATTCCCAATGTTTCTTTACTACTGTACTTCCAATTACTTTGGAAATTGATCATACACATTTCATTGCAAATACTCTGAGCTAGAGATTCAGAATTTGAACTGTACTAGTTATGATTAACAAAATGAATCTTGTAGTAGTTCTGTTTCTAGATTGTATTATCATAATCTAATAAAATAGCTGAAAATGTTCAATTTCTCAGAAGGAGATAGCATATTATGGTAGATTAGAGACCTGAAGAACTTTAATTCTTTATTTCATTCGGAGGTGTTGACACTGTCCATTCCACAGCTAAAACATAGCAGAAATGTGTGTTGCTTTTACCATCTCTAACAATTACACAGTCATGAGGAATTGTAAGCAGAACACTTACTGCCAGATAATTTGGGACTTACTTAATTGTTTTGCAATTCTTTGCTCCTTAGATGCAAAAAGTAATAATAAATCCTATAATAATTATTATTCTTGTATTCTGAGGTGAAAACTTATGCACTGGTTAGGCTGGAAAGGCCAGTAAGAGCTGGAGATTCTGGTGGGATCTCCAGCAAACTCTGGGCTGACGTTGGACATATCGACATACAAATGTGGGCATGGACTGAATTAAGCATTCTCACCAAGATACTGAGTTCCTAGAGGCAGGCTGGAGATGGCTACCTCAGACCTGACAGATTTGTTCCTATAGACTCAGAGTAATGAGTGTTCAGACAAAGATTTATCTATGTAATAAATAAAGCAATATGCAATGGGAGGAATCTTCTTTCTCATTCCAACAGCAGAGGGATTAGTACAGGCAATGAACTTTGGGAATGACTGTCATTCTCACCCTTATAATATAATTGTCTTGTTAAAGGCCAGAAAATGAAATCTGTACTCTAGAAAACTGGATTTTGACAGCTCTGCTGTTGACAGACTAATGCAGTCTCTGCTGTGATGTGTCTAGATGACAGGTGGCGTATTTTTTCCAATTAAAAATATGTATTTACTGATCTGATAAAGAACACGTTATTTCCATAAATTATTTTAAGAGTAATTTTACAACTGTGTCACCTAAATGGATGTTTGGGAGGGATCTTACCATTACACATGGGAATTAGACAATTTCCTACCATCCAAGCTAAGGTTTGCCCTGGCTGAGGCAGGAAAGGTCATGTCAACCCATCCTCCCCCACTGCTCCCCTGTTGAGGTTTGAAGGCGGCTGTGTCATTCACGAACCTCTGCAGCCCCTGCCCTGTGCTGGTGCAGGGTGACCTGCAAGTCCTACTGCTGCAAGAAAGCAGTCAGAGAGACCTATGCCATTTTAACAATGGTGTTGGAGGGAAAGGAGAAATGAAAGACTTGAAGGACACTGTGCAAAGCACTGTATTTCAGCCTTGCTCTTTAAAGTACCGGTGCCCCTGTGGTGATGGTCACACCTGACACGGGCCAGCTTCAAAAGGGATTGAGCGAGTCTCCCACATACTCTGTTCTGCAGTAAAGTCCCAAAGTGGGATATTCTCTGTGTTACTTACAAGGAAATATCAGACAAAGGGAAAAATCTTTTCTTAAATGAACACTGCTGAGAAATGCAGATGTACTATCTACAGATACACAAACTGGAGGGAAAGCATTAATAAGACAGTAACTTATTACAAAATAAACAATGAAAATTCATGTGCCAGAAGCATGGTGTGAACAAAAATATGCAGGAACACCAAGTACAGTACTGAAGGCTTGATATTAATATTAAACATGTTTGTTTTGTTTAGTCAAAGAACACCATGTTTAAATACACATGGTAAAAAAAAGCCTATTCCAAGAACCTCAAGGTGAGAATATTGGCTACTCAGGTCATGACAATTACATGACAGGATTTACAGTCAGATATCTCGTAGACCGAATCCTTCTGAACCTCATTTGCCCAGCCTGCAAACTGTGTATGCATTTCCCTGCCTTGGAACATACAAGAATTACCATATCCATGGTGGTGCTTTAAGATGCAGCTCCAGTACTTCTAACAATCTGGCTGAAGCTATATTAAGCTTTTCAGAACAAAAAATGATATATGCGGTAAGCACATTAATATTAAAAAATGCATTTTCAAAGCCTGAAGTTATGTTAAGCTTATGTCATATCAATGATTATATGACATTTCCATTATCAGATAGATCTTTCCTCCAGCAGTTACCTAGGCCAATAAGACACATGTCTGTATGTGCAAGATACATCACACACCAAAGCAAATATTCAGAATTAAATTACATTCTGTTAATTATCACCTTGCAGAGCTTTGAGACATGCTGACATCCCAAGAACACAAAGAATAAAACTATTCCTTTATGTTTCTCATCATCTTCAATATCAATGTTCAACACACTTCACAGTAAAAAAAATACACCCAAGACTAAAGGCCATCTGAAAACTAACATATATAAAAATAATAGAAATAATACAGAAGATGAGGCTTTCTAAGGGACTAACATAACTAATTGAAAGAGATTACTAATCACTACCCTGCTATAAAAATGTAACATTCTGTATCTCAGGGCCATTTTACATTGCTTTTACTGTACAACTGCTTTTACTATTACATCATGATTACAAGGAAAATTATTAGTATGAGAGAGATGACTATACAGGTTTTAAACTATGACCATTTAATTAAAAATATTTTGTATGTCTATATATATGCTTCTAATTCCTCTCCTTCTGTTTCTCCCTCTCTCTCTATACACCTATAATTCTGATCAAGCTTGACTAACCTACTATATGTCTAAACTAAGGCAGCCTCCCTCTATAGATGACAGGCACTGTCATGTTTCAGATGTGGTTCATGAACTTACCACGGATACCCTGTCTCACAGTGAGATAAATCAAGTTCTGAAAATAGCTCACACTCTATAATATAGAGAGAGCAGACCACTACATTAGATTCGATGTCACAGTATCAGAGAGCAAAAAACAGATGATGAGCTGAGTCCTAGACAGGACTTTTTCCTAAGTTGTGTACTAACATCAGCGTTTCTATCTAAAAGATGAAAACAGAAAACAAACATTGCATTATCATCTATTTTGCTATGGTTCACACATGATTACTTACAGGATACCCTCCCTCTTACCTATCAGGATTATATCAGACTACTCCAACACCTGATGGATCAATAGGCTACCCCACACACTGTAGAAGTTAGGAAAGTATCTATCGTTAAAAAGGCTTCAGCTGAGCTAATCTTCCAACCCACTGAAATGCAAGCTGTATGAAACACATTTGAAAGATAAACCGAAAAGCAAATCCATGCATTTTACAGACTGGAAATAAGACTGTGTCCTCAAAGCACTGCTTAGCTACAGATCAGCTCAAGTAGCAATTAGCAAACAGTAGTTTCAAAGGAAAGAATCCATATCATTTCAGTAGACAATATAGACCACATAGCTTCTACTATTGCTGCAAATTGGATCTTACTCCCAACAGAGGTGAAGAAACTAAGGTACAACAAAACTCACACATAAGCAAATGTAACTCACCTACCATTGGTTTAATATCCTATAGTGTTATTTCATGAGTCCTACTTTCCCCAAACTGCAGGCAGTGAAATGTGTACCTCGGGACAGGCAGTACAAGTTCTACATTTCCCAGTGAACTGCATGACCACAGGCATTTGCGACAGCAAGGCACTAGCCCACGCTTTGGAGTTCTACAGCTACAAACAGTACAGATGAGAAAGCTCTGCTGTGACTAGCCAGCAAGATGATGTGAAGTGCACTGGAGCTGGAAAGATGAGGTAAATCCAAATCCTTTCTCCACTAGAAGGAGGGGGGGGGGAACCCCAAACCAACCAAACAAAAACCCCCAAAACAAAACAAAGCAAGCAAGCAAACAAAAAAACAAATTAAAAAAACCCCACCAAAAATTACTTGAAAGGTATTTGTAAAGTTCCACATGAGATAGCCTGTGAAGGAGGATTAACTCTTACTAAACAGAGTAATGGACTTGTACATCAGGCAATAAGCTTTGCAAGAAAGAACTGGCCTGTTTAGGAATTATTTAGGCTCCTCCCATATGTGACTGAAACCCAGAAGACAGGAATGGGTTTTAGCACCATTTTACTTTTCAGCTAAGTTCAGAGGAGAGGAGGAGGACAGAAGCAGCACCAGATGAAACTTTAGAGTGAAACTTGTCTGCCACAGAACAGCTGTTTAATGGGATGTCACCCTCTAACCCTTCAGTGGTGGACTCCATCTGGATCAGTTAAATTGCTACATCTCTTGTGGCAGTTTTGGAGCCTTCAGGATCAGAAGAGATTTTGAGTGAGCAGAGGATACCCGAGGCTAGCAGAAAAATAACTGCCTCTAGGATGATTAATTACGTTAAGTCCATGTCTAGACCCAGCTAGTTCTTTAGATGTATCTTGAGATGCACACTTCCGCTTCATCCACACATCCTGAATTTCAACTATACCCATTTTCAGTCATGTCAGACACAATCTAGTCCCACATATCTGATGTGGTTCATGCAAATGTTGTACCAGCTGTGTCTTCTATCAACTTACTGTTCTGACCTGCCACAGTTTACTTTCCCCTGTTGCATCAAATGCAAACTATTTATTTTTGTTTTTCATGGCATATTTCAAACCTATCTACCTGTCATTAATCTGGCATTTGCCCTGTCAAAAATGTCAAACTCCTCTGGCCATAGCCTTATACTTTTCAAACAAGCACATTATTGCTTTCTCCCATGTCACTCCTTCATGCCCACAAGCATTCAATTTCTTCCTCTCTACCTTATATACCCAGTAGACTGAAACTGCTACCTAGGATGCTGATGAAGACTTTCTGGTGTTCCATCACCTGCGTGAGTGTATCTTTTTCACCTCAGAAACTTAACTGCAAACTCTGTGGATAGTCTGTATTATCAGCTGTCCCACACAGCAGGACCCAGTATGGATGGACCCATCACAGCATGGGTTAAAATGTCTCAAAGCAGATTGTTTTGGTATGTGAGCCTGTGCCCCTCTACCAAGTGGACAGTCACAGGAGTGTCTATGCTCAAGGCCATGTCTCAACCTGTTATCTGATCTGCCACCTGACCTGGGTGAGAGGAGCGGACAGAGTTTAAACAACCACATGTATACCTGTGACCTCGTGGACATACCATCTTTTTGGACCCACAGGACAAAGAAACACGTGCTACAACATGCAGATCCTTGAAGGTGGTGACTATCTTTCATCTCTTCTCTCTCTCCTATAAACTATCTCCACCTTTTCTGTGTCTCTGTTCATTCTCTTTTCCTTTTATTTTCCTTGCAACAAGTGCAGCTGCAGCAGCCTGTAGCAGGCATTCTTGCTGACTAGTTTTGACTCCAGCAACGTTAGGGTCTTTTTATGTCTTTCAGTTTCACTAAGCAGATCGTTATTGTGCTATTGAAGCTGGGGATTTTTGTGGTAACATCGGCTGTTGCGTTTTCTTGTCGGTACTCTATTGCGTATTGTTCACTGATTGTTTGTATCCAGTGTTTCAGGGCATGCACCTTTTTTAGTAAAATATTGTTCACACACTCCTCCTGAGTGATTTGTGTCACTGTTGCCGTGCTGGTGATTCCAAAGAGCTCACTTTAAGTAAGACATGACAAGCGTGGTCCATGAGTATTTGGGATAAATTAGTAAGATTGCTTATGTATCAACCACAAAAAATATTTCAGCACTTTACAGATGATGGCAGCAAGTTATGGACAATGTAACTTTAGATCTCAGTTCTTAATCTAGTGATGTCTCTTAGTCTGAGCCATTAAAACATAATTAATTCTGGTTTGCAGATCCATGCCATTAAGTTCTTCCTGAAAGCAAGACGAGGAATGGTTCTTTTCAAGATGTTCAACCATCTCTTACAACCATCACAACAAGAAGAGGCAAACCCCACATTGATGCAACTCAGACAGAAAAAAAATCCAGCTGACAATGTAACTATTTACAAGATGTTTGACTTGCAGCAGATTGTCAGTTAAATATTTCCACTGTTGCCACATGGACTTAGTCTAAAGGACTAAAGAACCTCTCAAAAGTGGTACAAGTCAGGCTTGTCACCTTCAGTATTTTAATAAATAGTCATGAACCATAGAGATAATGTTTCAAACCTTAAGAAAACATATGTTTTACTTTGATAGAACTACACTGAATTACACGATTGGAAGAGTTGCCTGTATTTTGGGGATATTCTGGAGTTATGTTGTAATCAGATCTATGGCTTTCCCTCACTTGCTACAGGGTAGTCCTGTCCATCACTCACTGTCAGTTCAAAGCAATAATGTCTCTTGTTCTGCAGGTTTCTTATCAACATCTGTAATTGCCTACTGGCTTTGAAATGGTTTCATTACATGTTTCAAGCATATGAATAGATTTCTCCAGAGTAATGTTGCTGTTTATCAGCATTGCTTGGCTTATAGGGCAGCTGGCTCTACAATCTAGCTGAAATCAAGTTAGCTGTTGATAATATGGTTGGAAATAAGATGAGCAGCTGAATAGCAGTATATGACGTGTGCACAGTGTGATCTGCTGGGAAGTCTTAACACAAGATCCTCCTGAGAAATTTTCATAGTAGTTTTTATACCAGTAAACTTTAAATTACTATGGCTATGCACGTTCCTTTCAGAGCACAGACACAAGTTCACAGAAGTAGGAGGCTTCACTAGCTCCTTGCAAATGTCTTGGGGAAAACTAGTCATGAATCAGTCCTCTGCAGTAATGAGATTGTCTCCTTTGGACACAAGCTACACCAAGCTGGTTCAGACACAGTGACTCTTAGGCCTCAAGATAATATAACAGAGCAGATGTAGCCTAGAGGTTAGTGTCCCCAGTTGCTACTGATGTTCAACAGTGACAGGCTTCTTCCCTCCTCAAGGAGCCTCTCCCTTCTCACCAACCAGTTTTGTACTAACCATCAGCTGGCATAAATACTCTGTTATGGCCTCAATCACTACTTGTACTCTAGGTTGGGTTTCGAGGTTTTCATGATGGGTGATGACTTTTGAAATGACAAAAACATTGGACAAAAGGTAAACCGTCTTTTCAAAATTACACACTCAGCATTTTTCTCCCATCCATCATCACACTTAGCATGATTTCTGCACCAAACACTTAGCTTCCTTTGTGCTTACGATGCAGAGTTCAGGTAACAAATCTATGAATAGACCTCTCAGCAACCCCTCCTGTCATCTGCAGACCTCACACCACAAATTATTTTACTCTTAATTAGCAAACCATTAAAGTCTCCAGGATTACAGTATGGTTGCCAATATTCTCAGCTTCAAACCACAAAGTGCCTTCTCTTCTGCTTTTTAGCTTACTAGGGAAAAAAAATGCATCTCTTAAAAATCTCATCCTATCTGCGGTCCAAGTGCTCATCAAGCACCTGGGGTGGTTATAGTTGTATTCCTGGAATTGTTATTCCTACTCCTTTTTTCTCTATATTTCCAGTGATAGAACAGGGAATTTGCCTTCGTTTTATAACTGGTTTTCTCTTTTAGTCAGCTGTATGAATGGACTTCATTTTGGCTTCTCCTTTCTTACTCTGTTTTTTATTAGAATTCTCAGCATGCTATGCCTCTATTCCTTGATACTTTTTTTCTTAAAAAAGAACCTTTGAAACACTTTAATATTCCTTTTGCTGTGGATTTCAGTAGCTGAATGCTTCATAGACTGCCACTGCTTCAGACGCTGTATTCTTGCTAATAGCAGCAGCCTAAATAATAGTTCAGAAAAACTCAAAAATATAAACTCTTGAAAACTGAGTTCTTGCAACATGAATTTTTAGATAATCTAAAAACAAGGCTCATGGTGCTAAAAGTGACATACAGCCCCAAACATAGATTAAAAAATCACCCAGCTCAGTAGAGCTATAATCAACTAAACATCTAAAACCCAATGATTCTACAATGTGTATGTAACAGACATGAATTAAAGGTTCTCCAAATCAATGTATAATGTGAGAAAAAATGTGGAAAATCAGTTAAAACAACCTGGTTTTATTTTCGCCAAACTGTCTGTCAAGAAACATGGATATTTGCAAATGTATTCCTATACATCCCCAGCCCAGTTCTTGACCTATTTGAACCATGACAGGAGATGCTTAATCCTATAATATGATACCGCTTCTCAGAAAGCTCCTCTGTAGTATATGTGCACCTTGCAATACCAGCTGTAGTAGAAACACTGTACATGTGGGTTTACTTACAGTTATGACAGGTAGCTCCCATGTAGCCTGTGTCATTGCAATCACAGTAAAAAGTGGACCAGGACTGAGAGCATTTTCCTCCATGTTCGCAATAGTTGGGTAAACACCTAATTGGAGACAGTTTTAAAAAAATGCAAATTATAAACATTCCTGTAAAAACACCTTGCTGGAAAAATAATCATAAAACTACCTTAACTTCTCATTCAGGCAAAATTTCTAGAGTTGAATCACTATATAATACCCAAAGTAATTACTTCTTCCTCTGATCTGTGATCCCCTTCAAATACAAGCACAGAAGACAACATTTAATGTGTGCAGTGAGGTAAAGATCACCCTCAATAAAATCACTCCACTTGTTAGTAATTAAAGCATCATAAACTTTCTGAGCCCAGAGAAGGACAAGTAACAGGTAAAAATGCCATTGAAATCTTGTTTCAAAGGAGAATCCCCTATTCTGTGATGAAACAGGCATCCTTGTTATCAAACTTAAGCTGAGTTACATGTGGTAACACAAACAGCATGAAAATCTCAGAATTGAGGAGAAAAAAAATGCTTCAATTATGAGCTCTGTACTCTCTTTTTTCCCTCAATTTAGTTGGTATGCCTCTGAAGTATTATTGTGAAGCAGATTATTAGAAGAAGAAAAGAGGCAAAACAGCATGCAGCTCAGAAAGTGAACAGAAACAAAAGCTGTGGGAGATAAATTCAATCTCCAGGAGAAGTGGTGAATGCTAATCTGAACTACACTGGAGTAAACACAGGCAGTGCAATGGAGTTCCACCAGCCTAAATGGAAATATTGTTTGCCTTTCACCCCTCCCCCTCCTGTACATTAGATAATTTGTTTAATACTCTATGTCTGACTTTTGAAAAATGAGTAACTTATTTATACTACTGATTCAGCTCTAATGGGTGGACAGAAAACACAATCATTTCTCTCTTACACACCAGCAATCTATTTGGGTTTGCTTTGTTGTAAAATGAGCTGCAAAACTGTTTTTACAGCTCAGATCTTTCAGTGGTGTTAATGATGAAGTCACTGATGTTACCTAGATTTGTACTAGCTGAAGACATGATTTTATTGTAGTTCATGCTTTTGCATTTAAGTGTGCATATTGCCTTTAGCTGTGGCTTTCTGTCTGTTTCTTCTAGAATCCTTACAATTATGTCATGAGCGTAAGCACAAAGCCTATCCATTGCTAACGGCCGTCATCTTCACCAGCCTTCTGAACCCCACCAACCAAGCATTTATTAGCTTACTAGAGTCCAAGGCTGTTCAGAGCTGTCGAACACTGACAAACCAAAGAAACCTGTTTATGTGCACAGAGGCTTACCAGGCTAACCTCTCATCCTTGATATGTTGTACGAACATATGCTCACACATACATGCACTCATCTGTATAAATGTGAGACTGAGATTTGTTCTAGAACTCATGTTTACCTGATCACTATTTATACAATAAATTATAGGCCTACAATTATAAAATCATATAAAATAAAAATATGAAAGCTTAAATCATTTTTACTAATCCTTACTCAATCTTTACCGTTATTATTTATTATTCAAATATTAGAGGCATAAGCAATCCTAGAAGAAAGTATGTTACTTACATCTGTAACACCTGTTAAAATAATTTTAAGATATACTGATCTTATACAAATCCTTGTTATGGTTCCTATTAAGTATTAGGCTAAACCACAAAATGAGTAAAGAGAATGGAAAATACATGCCTGATTTTCCAGCTCACCTTAGAGCTTATTTCAATGCTGTGGAGAATGCCTTGTTTCTTACACAAGAAAGAAATTAAGTGGACACTGAAACTGTTGGTTTTGCTCCATCCTTACAAGTCTGAGAAGGGATGAGATTTTTGCTTTTAATGGTATGCTGGGAAATCATGTAACAGAGCTGGTACAGTGATAGTCCAGCCAGTCGTTCTGCCATACCATCTACTCTTGGCAATGGCAAAGAGAGACTTAGATGCTTTGGGCTGGTGTTGAAGAAAGCCAGAGTAGTCTACAGGATGACAAAACCAGGACTGTTTGGTGCATGATTGGCACCCAGCTACATTCTGCAGGACTATGCCAGCTCCCTCAAATCAGCAGCTCCCCAACAGTTCCTTCCCAAAGGCCTCAGGGGAAGCATTTGGCTCAACAGATCTATGTTGATATATGAATTTTAACCTGTAAGCATATTTGTTCATATTTGTGCTTTGGTCATGCCTGCCCTTGCCCTCAACTTATTTCCTTACTTCTAACCTGCTATTTGGTGATAAACATTAATTTATGTCATCTCTGTATCAGCAGTAATTGTATTCACGTCACAAGGGTGCTTGCAACAAGAAACACCTAATGTTAATAAAGCTCTTTCGATAGCTTAAAAAACAGTACTATGTTGTCATAATTTACAACAGCATAATGAACAAATATACTTTCTGCCTACTTAAGCTACCTTTTATTAATTAAGCCAATGCAGTATAGCTAATTACTAGACATTTGTGGTTTGCCAAAGGCCTATATCAGAAGCTTAACTACATTTATTCCCTTAGAGCAGTTTCCTTTTAAAGGCTTTACAAAGTTGAAGGTCACTTCTCATTTCTACTCATTTTACAAATGCAGACACTTTTTTCTTCCCCCAACAATGCACAAAACAAACTGAACTACCCATGTAAGCTTCTAATGATATTCATAAATTCAGAATTAAACCTTTTTTGTATTCCTTAGTCTATTTGCTTTAATTAGCATCAACAGCATTGATCATCTTTTTGGTCAGATAACTTCCCCTTCTAAGAGCTTATGAATCAAATTTTCTTTGCAACTTTAATAATTACCATAATCCTATTCTAGCTGAGCAGTTGTGTCTTCATTAGAAGCAAAATTTATCATAATTATCAGAGAACTCAAAATTAGGAAATTGCTATGATTAAAATTAAACAAGTCATGGATAAATCACAGGTTGTTCTATTTGCTAACCATCCTGGATCCTCATGTTGAAGGATTTAAATACATATAATTTAAAATATAAATTAACATTTGCATTCTAGTAGAATGAAGCAATTTTAGCAAGAAACACAGTGGTATCACAGAAGGTTTCATAGACAAAAATTTGCAGCAGGCAACCCCTGACCTATTTGCAATTGAAACGAGCAAACAAATCAACTCGATTTTTGCAAGTATCATAAATGGGACACTTTGAAATTTAATGATTTGCCTAGGATAAGTTGTTGCAGACCAGAGACTCTAATCTTCAGGATTCCAGATTAATTCATAGAATATATCATGTTGAATGAATCTTATAAAAAAATAAATGAAGCAAATAAATTTTTTCCTCCTTCAGCCAAGCTGGAAAACACAGACCGTAGCCATCTAAGTAAGCAACATGCAGAGCATGCACAAAAGCATTCACTGTCCTTAGATGAAACATTCACCTCCAAAACAGTGTGCGCTTCCTTTGAATTCAAAGGACAAACCGCATAGACATTAAAGAGCAAAATTTGGCCCTTTGATAGGAATGATGAAGAAATAACAATGACAAAATTACTTGAGTGGAAAGGCTGAAGGAGTTCTACATGTTTGCTGTTACACTTGACTGGAAGTAAACCCACTACTTTCAATAAGCATATCTCAGATTTTGCTATAGTCAGCACAACACATTCTGCCTGCACCACTCTCTATTCCTCCTATACAGAGAAGAGAAAAAGACAACTATCAGGGAGAAAGAAAAATAGACCACACCCCCACACTATTAAGACTATCAATATGCATCATTTGAGAAAACCACTATGTCCCAAAACTCAACAATGCCATAACATGAAAACACGGAACTAAGGGGAGGAAGGGATAAAGAGTGTAAAAGCAATATTAAGGCAAGCTGCAAAAGAGTTAATATTCTCTAGTTCTCTGGTTCTCCTCAGCACATATTCCTCCTTATCACTGAATCTCCCAACTTCTCTCTCCTCTTGCAACTTTAGGAAATCGTTAAACACCTTTTTAAAAAGTGTTGTGGGATACTTTAGTCTTGTCTTTTGAAGCCATCTGTGTTTTCTTCCCTAACTTTATTATGTTATGAGAAGTCATGGAGTACAAACAGAACAAGAGTAATGTGAACAAAGACAATTTTTCTTTTCATGCAAGAAATTATTTCATCTACCATGCCGAACACATGTAAAAAAAAATCCAAAGAAAAAAAAGGTATTTTTGTCATTTTAATAATCTGTTACAAAGGTAGGTTTTTTCCTCTTTCTGAGATTTGCAGAACTTGATGACTGAACTTTTAAAATATACCCTTATTACTGTTGTAGGCCACCTTGATTCTCAGACTCTGTACTTGCATACCGCTGAGACATGAACATCTTGAAGGTCTGAATATTGATGCCAACTGCCCCTAGGCTAGTGGCTGGGACAGAACTTTGGGAGGAGGTTGTGCTGAGACTGGCACCAGTGAAGGGAAAAGAGCCTGTTATCTATGCCTTAGACAAAAGGCATTTTTTTTAGGTTTGATTGCTTTGTTGTTAGAACACCTACATTTTTAATAGAGGTAAATGTGCTGACAGTTCAGCTTGGCATCAGCATATAAATAAATATGAAAATGAAAAAAGGGAAACAAATAAACCATCCTGTAGAGACAGCTGTTCCATTTAGAATTCATCATTTTACAAAGCAAAAGCAGAAAAGCCATCTGCAAAAGTCAAACAAACAAATGAGGATAGGATATTATATCCTACCAACATCCCCGTAGTTTGCCTTAATTTGACATGGGGTCCAGATCCCATGAATTTTGACCCTAGAGGAATAGCAATGGAGATGAACTCTACTCAGGTACCCCAGAAACTCAATTCCAAGTTGGATTCAAAAAATCATTAAAGTAGCCCTATACCAACCTTCAAACTGCCTTTCTTCTCCCCAGGGGTATCATTCAAGGCAAATCCCCTCTCCAGCACCAGTAGCAAGTCCCTCCACTCTGTATCAAAGACAAAGCTAACTATCTCCAACTCCAGAATCTTTCTAACTGTACAAGTATTTTCAGGTATTGAAAGGCATTCATCTTGCACAAACAAGTCCCGTAGTTCCCCCTTACAGCATTTACTAAACATATTTTAAAGGACTAGTTCAGCACTGCTTAGTTACTCTGCAGAGGCATTGGGTAAATGAGATTTGAATTCAGCACCGTTTTCTTGATTCACGTGAAAATAAATAAACAAATAAAGTTATCTGGAAAAGAATAAGACTAACTTAAAACACAATCTGTCTCCATTTCAGATGCAGTGATGTGAGAGCAACAGACGAATCTGGAGAATGTGTGTTTATTTTAGCTCTGAAACACAGTATTTCTAGAGATCGGTACAACCTTCAAGGGCTTGAATCATTCTTTTCTGCAGCTGGTCTTGCATGTATGAAATAAAGTAAAGGAAAACAAAAAGCCTTAAAATTAAGGCAAAGAAGGCAAAGCAAACTTGCAGAATTGTCCAAATAATCTAAGCATTATCTATCACTCACAATTAAGAAAAACAAAGGACAGAAAACTCTCACCCCTTCAGAAGTAGCACCT
Source organism: Clamator glandarius (assembly GCA_033459285.1). Classification (NCBI taxonomy): domain Eukaryota; kingdom Metazoa; phylum Chordata; class Aves; order Cuculiformes; family Cuculidae; genus Clamator; species Clamator glandarius. The sequence goes on along the minus strand of JAUNZM010000333.1, from coordinate 7,665,147 downwards.
TCCACTGTGATTGCCTATATTTGTTTTATAACTACCCGACACTGAGCTCATTTGGCATTGCAAAGCCCATACGCCAGTCAAAGAGTAGGAATTTCTTCTACATGGTTTTATCAAGCATCATTCTCAGCCCTTAAGCTATCAGAGAGAAGCTCTGTCATTACCTGCATTATCCAGCTAAGTTTAAACAGCAGAACAGATACAATAATATGGAGGGAACATCTTCAAAACTGCAGGGATTTTAATTCCAACATGCAAGTTTTGAGTGCTTATGGGTTTGGATATTTTAAATCTTGCTCATTTTTTCTGCATCCTACCTTTACACCCTAAAACTCGGCTGATATTGAGGGGGATTCCAAGACTCAACACTTCAAAATGAGCTACCTGCAATGTTTAATTACATTAGCTAGCATGCCTAATTTGTGATGTAGGTGCATACTGTTTGGAAGGACCCAAGAAGTTCTTCAGCTCTCACAGAATGTCACATATTCCTCTACTTCTAATACTATTTTTCCACTTTTTTTACAAGGGATTAAGTCATTACCATGCCTTTTTCACCTTTTCCTTCCCCATCATGTACCATAGTTTGGATTTAAGGTATTTTCCCCCTTTCAATTCCACAACATTATTGTTAGTGCTTTCTTTGGTTTTAGTATGTGGAATGAGTAAAATAATAAATTCTGTAAGGACAATCTGATGAAAAAAAGAGGCATTTGTAACAATATTGTAATTTTTGCTGCACAAACACAAACAAAATTGTCAGTGTTTTACAAAGTACCAAAACAACCATGAGAAAGGGAGATTTTTTGAAGACCAGTCTACAATTTTCTTAATTAAAATAGAATCTGAAAGGAGATATGAAGCCTCAGTGTTTCCTGTGCTATTTGTAAACATGTGCACTGAAGCTTCCATTTGAAACAGGCAAGTTAAGAGGAAAACAGTCACTCAAGAGGTCTGAAGGGATCTTTTTAAGGTGACACAAAAGATCAGAAGAACTATAACCTGGAATATCAGATCCTTGTGACTCCATAGGGTAGCCTTTTCTGTATGTAGCATAGAACAATTCCAGAAAAAGATCCAGGTATTCCAGCATCTAAAGGGGTGCAGTTTAAATGCTTTGTTTTGGCTGACGATGGAGATATAGGCAAACTGTATTAAAATCTAAGATGGGATTTATCCAAAATCAGATTTTTTTAAAAAAGAATAAAATAAAAAGATTACATCCTCTGTTAGGTCTTCAACTCATCCCTGATTTGATCATCATCTAAATTCAAGGAGAGTGATCTAAAAACACCTGACTCATCGCTATAAAACCAAAAAAAGGAAAAAGAGGTTTTCCCACAAAGAGAAAATAATGTGGACTATTAAATAATTGTAATTTATGTAGAGAAGACACTAAATACTGAAAGTAGGAATACTAGAGAGAATGACAAGAATAGATGTCAAATTGTGACTGGTTGGTTTTTTTTTTAATTACTATATTTTCTGCAGTGCACGGCAGGTATATATGTGGGGGTGAATGCAATATTAGATGTTTGCTTTTCCATTCCCAGCCTGGGATTTTAATAAATAAAATTAAAACTCACTGGGCATAATTAGCCAGGATATTTTCTTGTTTGCATGGCCAACTTCACGGGGGGGGTGGAAAAAAAAAAAAAAAGAAAAGTTTGGCTTCTGCTGCAAGGCATACATTAAATTGTAGAGGAGATTTGGGAAATGCTAAAAGAGACTATGCTTTCATTGGATTTATCATAACACTCTTCACCTGCAATAGTAATTAATTTCCCAAAGGCCCATTTTTACAGTACCACACATGAAGCAATGTTAAGTTCAGTACTAAAAGAAAAGGAGGAAAAAGTCAAAAATTATTATCATTTCTTACAAGTAAAAGTTGATAGTAAAATATAATGGAATCTACAAAGGAAATGGACATAAAGCAGGATTTAAAAGGTCAGCTCTATTTAGCAAGAAAAAAGAACACTTTAAGCTAATTTATTTAGAAAATGTTATGAAGAATTTTTACTGGTAAGACATGGGTAAGGATAAAAGAGACTAAGGATTCTATTTGTGCTCTGTAACCCCAGTAGCATAGGCAAGAAAACTCATGAATCAACTCTGTATGCTTCTCCCTAATAAGTTAAGCCATTAACACCAATCCCATCGCAGTGGTTATTATGTATAACACATGAGGCTCTCTCCATTTGTATTTGCTAGGAGACTTTCAGTATGCAGATGAATCTTGGTTTAATAAGGACAGCCATATCAGTTTGTGCTTGTGCCTGCACACTGCTGCTACAGAGATGAAGCACTGCCAGATTTCGTAAGAAAATAACTGAGGTCAGGTTTGTGTTCTGGAATTCCCAGGATCTCCTGCAAGGTGCGCCATCCATCCATCTGCGATGTGGATTTAACATGAATCTTTTTTTAATTTTTCTTTTCTCCCCTCCCCCAGGTCACTTAAGGGAACTGAAGCTCCCAGTGTTGTCCTTGACAAGTATTGTCAGCATTTGCTATAGCGAGGGCAGGGTGCCAGCCAAGTAAAAATAGGACAACCCAGTCAAAGCTTCATCAGCGCAAAATCAACATGAACTGCAGCAATCAGATTAAAGTACTCTAGCAGTTGTAGACAGGGAGAGCAATGCATGCATTTATCTCTGCATTCATGTGAAACTGAGCCTAAAAGAACACAGGCTGTGACTATCCTCAAAGTTCATTTATGAATAATGACAGGTTCAACACCTAAATGGTCCTCTTCAATCCCAAAACAATCTAGTCTCATATACTCAAGCACAAATGATGTATAGAATTTATGACAATATAACAATGGGTTTACAACACCGTGCTTCTCTGTTTGCCTTGCTTTACTACCAAAAGGTAAATGATTTCAAGCTATTTCAGCCTTGGCAGGCAGAACCATATGAAACATCAGACTCCTTAGCAGAGTCTTCTCTGTTACTGGCCAACTTAAATACCATATCTTAGTGAGGCAGACTGAGGAATTCAAAAGTGTTAATGTAACTAACATTATCATTAGGGATATGTCTCAAGAGATGTGTCACACATCTAAGGATGCCTTAAAAGCCTGTTGAAAACAATCGTTTGTCTAGCACCATCTTGAGGAGCAAAGAAGACTTTCCATAAGGGATGTCAAGTCAGAGGAAAATGTGGCCAATTTTCCCCTTACGACAGCTGTTTGGCATAAGCTATCCCAACTGCTGTGCCTCCTAAGCACTTGTCTTTGCAGAGCTGATTGGGGAAACCACAACAGATCTTACCTCTTTGTGTACATAAGGAGTGCAAGAACTCCTGGAAATGGAATTTTCTTCTCTATGACTCACACTGCAAAGCAGTTTGTCCCACTGCATCAAGAAGTGGGAAGACTTATCAGCCTATGCCTTCAGGCTGCCTGGGAACACCACAGCCCTTGCTGCTGTATTCCAAGGGGTTCCATCTGCTGTAGGAGCAGACAGCCTTGCTCGGCCCAAAGGGAGCATCTGTGCCGTATGATGAAAGGCTGGAAATCCACAGTGTTTCTGGACTGAGGTTTAATGATTTTCTGGCACGTTTTCCTAATATCCATGGCAACTCTTTATCTGCCATATCTCTTGAGCCCACATTCCTGCATCTATTCCCTGAACAGGATGCCAACCACAGTAAACAACCAACTCTGCTTCAGGACTGAAGCTAGTATTTCTAGTTGCAAAATCTGGCACTCCAGCCAATTGCTGAATGGGAAATCCCAAAGCTTCTCAAGAGTGTGGCCAAAATATCAGCATCTACATATTTGTTTTCCTATCCATTTCATTTATTATTAAATGAGAGGCTGCCTGAATTTCCCACGGCCTTTGCCTTCCATCATTTGCCCATACATAGATATACCCATCCCAGCACTATTCCACTGCCACATAGGAAAACACAGTGCAGAAAGTACTAATACTTAGCAAAATTCACAATCAGATTCCAATGTATTTTGAGACTAGCACAGCTATGACAAAATACAGTTTGGTTTAAAACGAGAGGTACATAAAAGGTGCCCACAATGTAGAAGATGTTTTTAAAACATAAGGAACTTGAGTTTCCGACCATTATCACCTCACTCCAGACTTCGCTTCAGAACAAAAGTGCCTCTTCTCCAATTTTCTTACTCTGACAGTCTCACAGCAAAGATATTGATGAAATAAGTTTAAGAGCATCCCACCGAACACTTTTCCAGCTTTCAGCAATCTGTGCCTTACGGATTCATATATGCCTTATTGGCTTTTTCCTTTATATGTGACCTCTACAGCATCTAACAACATCCAATTTTGTGCTATGTAAGATCTGAATTTGTGATAAACAGCAAATTCTTGTTTATTATTCAGCTCTTTCATGCTGCTCCTCATCATAAACCCTGCCTCGCTCTCTCTTCTCCAGGCTGAGGAGTCTTAGCCTATTTAATCTCTTCTTATAGAGAACAGTTTGTGGCACAAAAGATAATGTTTTAGTTTTAGAAACAGATGGAAGGCCTGAATGACAGAGTCTTACAGTCCAGGCTACACAAAGCATCACCTCTGAACGGCCCAGAGAGGACATACTGCTTGGAAAGGGCTGCTCAGGCCAAGGTTGGGGTCAGTGAATATATCCAGCTGGGTTTGTGTTTCATCTTTTAGCAATTGAAATACAGGTTGTGAAAGGATCAACACACAGTTCTTAGTTTGATTTAGTAAGCAGAAGATGTTTCTGTAAATATTCACTGTCTCAGTCCCTGCCTCCCTCTAACAGCTTAAAGATTTCTCACCCTAATTTTGACATTTGAAAGAGGAACAGATATCTCAACTCAAAGAATTCACAAGATTTAATGAAAACAGAGAGGAAAGTAAAATGGAATCAAGTTACTGTTCATCAAACAAAAATCACAGAATCAGAGAATCACTAGGTTGGAAAAGACTCACAGGATCACCAAGTCCAACCATTTCTATCTACCATTAAACCATGTCCCTCAGCACCGCATCCATACATCATTTAAATACCTCCAGGGATGGTGAATCAACCATCTCCCTGGGCAGCTTGTTCCAGTGCCCAATGACCCTTTCTGTGAAAATTTTTTTCCTAATGTCCAGCCTAAACCTCCCCTGGAGGAGCTTGAGGCCATTCCCTCTTGTCCTGTCCCCTGTCACCTGGGAGAAGAGGCCAGCACTCTCCTCTCCACAACCTCCTTTCAGGTAGTTGTAGAGAGCAATAAGGTCTCCCCTCAGCCTCCTCTTCTCCAGGCTAAACAATTTCATGTCTCTCAGCCGCTCATTGTAAGACTTGTTCTCCAGCGCTTTCACCAGCTTTGTCACTCTTCCCTGAACTCGCTCCAGAGCCTCAACATCCTTCTTGTGGTGAGGGGCCCAGAACTGAACACAGGAAACTGTCGGCCTCTGGCCTGGACAGGCGCACACTCTCCTGGGTGGAAAACTGGCTGGATGGCCGGGCCCAGAGAGTGGTGGGAAATGGAGTTAAATCCAGCTGGAGGCCAGTTACAAGGTAGGGTTCCCCAGGGCTCAGTGCTGGGTCCAGCCCTGTTCAATGTCTTTATCAATGACCTGGATGAAGGCATCAAGTGCACCCTTAGCAAGTTTGCAGATGACACCAAGCTGGGTGGAAGTGTGGATCCACTGGAGGGTCGGGAGGCTCTGCAAAGGGATCTGAACAGGCTGGACCGCTGGGCAGAGTCCAATGGCATGAGGTTTAACAAGGCCAAATATTGGGTCCTGCACTTGGGGCACAACAACCCTGTGCAGAGCTACAAACTAGAAGTCTGGCTGGAGATCTGCCTGGAGGAGAGGGACCTGGGGGTGCTGGTTGACAGCCGACTGAACATGAGCCAGCAGTGTGCCCAGGTGGCGAAGAAGGCCAATGGCATCTTGGCTTGTATCAGGAACGGCGTGACCAGCAGGTCCAGGGAGGTTATTCTCCCCCTGTACTTGGCACTGGTGAGACCGCACCTCGAGTACTGTGTTCAGTTCTGGGCCCCTCACCACAAGAGGGATGTTGTGGCTCTAGAGCGAGTCCAGAGAAGAGCAACAAAGCTGGTGAAGGGGCTGGAGAACAAATCTTACGAGGAGCGACTGAGAGAGCTGGGGTTGTTTAGCCTGGAGAAGAGGAGGCTGAGGGGAGACCTTATTACTCTCTGTAACTACCTGAAGGGAGGTTGTGGAGAGGAGGGTGCTGGCCTCTTCTCCCAAGTGACAGGACGAGAGGGAATGGCCTCAAGCTCCGCCAGGGGAGATTTAGGCTTGAGATAAGGAAAAAATTCTTCACGGAGAGGGTGGTTAGGCATTGGAACAGTCTGCCCAGGGAGGTGGTTGAGTCACCATCTCTGGAGGTGTTTAAGGTTAGGGTGGATGAGGTACTTAGGGGCATGATTTAGGGATTGGTGGGAATGGTTGGACTCGACGATCCGGTGGGTCTCTTCCAACCTGGTTATTCTGTGATTCTGTGAGTGTTGGAAGACAATGGTAAGGGGTTTGGCCAGCACATCCACCAGCTCCCTCAATACCCTTGGGTGAATACAATGCGGCCCCATAGACTTGTGGGTGTCCAGCTGGGCAAGCAAGTCTCTGACCACCTCCTCTTGGATCATGGGAGCTTTGTTCTGTTCCTCTGACTCTTGGGTCTGTACAGAGAGGGAACAACTTTCCTTATATTAAAGACTGAGGCAAAGAAGGCATTAAGTACCTCAGCCTTGTCCTCATCCCCTGTCACAGTTGTTCCCTTTGCATCCTATAAAGACTGAATACACACCCCTGAACCATCATCTAGACATCATGGAATCTGCAGAGAAGAAATCCAAAGAAAAAGCTGGGCAATGAATTCTGCAAACACAGAAATTCATCCTGCAGTTGTGAAAACGAATCATACGTTTTTAGAAGCAAAAAGCAAATCCAGGAAGTGACATATGAATAGAAAGTGTTATTCCTTCTCCCCCATTTCCTTACACTCCAAACTTATCATATGCATCTCAGGTTAAAAACAAAAAAAAGGCACCAAACCATACCTACATGCGGCATGACCTGTACTCCCTGCCACAGCACTGCCTTACAGCATCTGAGAGATACATCTACCAAATGAGTTTCCTCACAGATGAGAGAAATCCTGAAGTTAAATCTTGAAAGGTGTTTTCCACGTTTTCTGTTTGTTTGGGGTTTTTTTCTGTTATTTTTGTTTGTTTGTTTATTTAGTGGTGGTGGTGTTCATATTTCAGAACCCCTTAAGCAAGAATGAGACACACCTGTTCTAGCTGGAGGAGAAGCCTGAACAAATGCAAAAGAATTGCACGGAACTGGAGAAAACTCAGAAGATCACAGTAGCCCATGCTCATACCCCAAGGCAGGATCACCTATACCCATGTTTCTTATTTCTCACAGGCTCATCTAATATATTCATAAAGCCTTTCAGTGAGAAACTTGACAGTCTCCCCAGGCAGTCTATGCCATGGCTGTCCTATACATCCTGGTCAGAAAGTAGCATTATTATTATTCCCTTCTGCACTGCAGCAGCCTTTTAGCACTTGAAGATCATTATGCTGTCTCCTCTCAGAAATCTCTTCTTTAACCATAAGAACTAGAATTTAAATCAATCTTTCTTTGCAGTGGATGTTTTCTAGATTTATTTTGTGTCTTTTCACATAGACAGGGCCATTCAAGAACATTTTGGGCTCTGAGTATGTTTATGGAGAACAGAAATGTAGAAGCATGACTGCTAATGAACCTAGGACTGCTAAACACCACATAGCAACCCTGGCTAGTGTTTAATTCACAGGCTTTGCTCATCCCTCTGCTACTCCTCACTCAGACACATTTGCCTAGCTCTGTTTTGTATTTAAAGATTTGTAGAGTTGCTAGTTACCCTAAATTTCAAAATGAAGTCTGTAGATACTAAGAGCTTGGTATTTTGGTATGCTGTGGTTTAGGGGTCCTAGATCAGGGAAATTGCAGCAAACATTTTCCTTCTAAGTCAACAAGAGACAATATTGCATGAAGAAAATAGCAACTGATCTGTGCTTACGGCCCATCACAGCACTGAATAAACCTCAGGTCAGAGAATAATTATTAGCACTAGAGGAACTAATACTTTTCTAACACTCTCTTGAATAAACAGTTTGGTGTTTGTCGGTTTGAGAAGGCACCAGTAAATTCAACCCTCTCTTCTGTGACATGCACATGCTAGTAGGGGAAGGGAAGCACTGGCATCCCTTAGGACAGCAGCCTTGTACCTCCGATCAGTGTTAAAAAAAAAGACTGAAAGAAGAGTTCATTGCCAGCCACACTGCCCAGGTGACCACTGCACTACATGTAGTTCTGATTTCTTATCCCGCTGAGTGAGAAGTTTCTGTAACTTCATCCATAACCCATTTCCAGAAGGCTGTTTAACTGGCTCAAGAAGTCTGAAGCTCAAGAAAAGGGAGTGAATCCCTTTTGACTATTAGCATCTATGAGAAGCAAATGCACTTTTTAAGCTGCTTGCCACCTCCCCATCCCTTGACAATTATGTCCTCTCTATGGATTAAGGGCCAAAGACAGAAAGCATTATTCTTTTTTCATCAGAATGTCTTACTGCTCAGGTTCTTATGGCTTCCTCTGGAAGCTTTTAGGTTTAAGATGTGACATTATGCCTTCCCACAAAACACTTAAGAGTGCAAAACACCAGCAGGAAGGGCTGTACAGTCCATATAACCATGAACTTATTCTATATAACTCTGAACTGAAAATAAATTCAAGGAGAGCTGGCTTTTATTTGTTTGGGCCTATGCCAGGTGGCTTTTGGTCAGAGATAGTCACTGTGGTACATGTACCACTGCAAAAGACTGCACAGATACTCAGAGATACCTCTTTCCCTCCACAACAAAAAGTCTCTGAATTAAAGGATTTCATGGCACCTTCACTTCCAGACGTCTCTGTCTTGCTACTTTCTGCTCTGTACTGTGCCACAAAAGAAAAATTCCAGCATGTTGTAAGAAATTGTATTTTCTGACTTATTAATTCAGTGTAAAGCAAACAACTGTTAAGTACCTGCACTCCTAACCAAGCAGCAATTCTGAGGGACAACAACAACAAAGAGGGATAAAATTAAATCCACTTCCCTGTAAATATGGAGAAGACTTTTATGTCTTAGTGGCATATTGTCTTATTTTTTATTTACCTCTTATTGGAAGGGAGATAAGTGTATTGCACTTCATAACAGCAGCAGTATAAGCACCATGCTTTGCAACATCCTAAGAAAAGACTAAGCAATCTGTATATTTGGACAAACACACCAAATATACATACTATGAACGAAAGGAAAAAAATAAACAGAACAGTTATTTGGATTAACAGTGGGCAGGTAGTGGGGATAATGCCAAAAGTTATACACACACATTGCTACAAGAAAAATTGCTTTCTCCTACATTACTTTCGTGTTCCACAAGACATTGAGAACACTTTGCAGGAACAGGTTTGTCTGGAAGAAAGTAAAGAAGGCAATACAGCACTACTTTGCAGGACTTCTGGAGCACAGATCTGATATGAATAGACTGGGGACAACTCTCATTGCACAGGATCTGTCATCTAAGGGCAAAATGTAGGTACTGTACAAGGGAATGACAAATAGGAGATGACTTGATAAGCAGCAGCAGGAACATCAGTGATGCTGGTACTGAAGCTAGGAGCTAGAAACCAGCAGACTCTTAATAGGAGATGGTGGTTATCCACCATCATCAAGACAGTCTATATTGTTGTGTTCAACTCCAGATTGTACCATGTCTTAAAGTCCTACTGAAAGCAGAGACAATACAAATTTTCTGTGTCTTATCTGTTAATCCCAACTCTCGCAGATACATCCTGACCTGTCTGCTCAGTCAGGCCCAGAACAGCTACTGGCTACCATCATTCACAGGATCACTGAGGCTGCAAGAAGCCTCTGGAGGTTTCTAGAAAAAGCCTCATGCTCATAGCAGGGTCAGCAACAGAGTCAAGTTCACTTGTATCTCCAAAAGCATCTGTATTTGGCACTGTCTCCCTAGCCACCAAATGGAAACAAGGCAAAACTCTGTATGGACATCCTCATTTTTTTTTGTGTCTACTCTCTGACAGCTTAGCAAGTGACAGGGCATTTATTTCCTGAGAAACAGACACTGAAGGATGGAAATAACAAATACAGGGACACCAAAGGCATTCATGCCAAGTTAATTTGAGTATACATGTAGTTCAAATAATAAAGATGAGAGATGATGAGCTATTAAGGCTTAGCCCCTCAGATGGCTCCAATTAAATAATGGAGGCTCATCACTTTATACAAAGGAGTGGGTGTAGGTGCGTGAGTATGTGTAATATGCTTACACAACTACACGCTCTCTCAAAAACATAGTGCAGGCATCAATAGCAGTTTCAGTTTCTCATATTTCAAAATAATGTCATTAATTCTTTTTTTAAGAGCAGGCAGAAGTTGCAGTGAGCTCCCTAACCACTGCCTTCAGAGCCCAGGTCTGAATGATCTTGGCCTACAAGCTTGTAACAAATAAACTGCTTTCTAAATAGAGGCATATTCTTCAAATTAGGGTTGGTTTTTTTTCACTTAGATAACTAAGACAAATATCCCATTTACATGTTAATTAAGCTACACATTTCCCACATGTGTTAAAATTACAAAAACACGTGCTTTACACTGCACACAGCAATAAATCTTATAATTAAGGGGAAATCACATTTCTCAGAGAAGATGATTTACAGAGTTTTAACACTCCTCATATAGAGAGAACGAGCAGCTGATATGGCATGCCTGGAGCCAGACCCCAACTTTCCTATCCTCCTGAGCTGCCGTGATACACAGCACTAGTAGAACCATGGTGACTAGTTCAATTACAGTGACTGGAAGTGTCAAACATCTTGTGTAATGAATCCATTTAAAAAAGATTTGAAAACATACTCAAGGCTACACCATGCAAACTACACATCAATACAGTTTTTCAATTTGAATTTAAACCTCCTGTTCTCCAAAACCTTTCCATCTAGTTTGTTGTAAACAATTATGTCATAACACAGGCCAGTAGAACATAAAATTTTCAAAAAAGGTTAGAAGGAACATACTTTCTTGTTCAGTCTTTCCCCAGCTCATCCATTTGCTTAGGACCAACTGTGTTGTCAAAACAGCACAAAGGATTTGCCTCTTCTCCATATTTTTCCTTATTTATTTTCTTTCAATTTCATCTCTCTATGTAATTGCCCCTGCTGGTGTAACTACTTTTGACTCTAGTACTGCAATAGCAGTACTTTACCTTGTGAGTATTTGAACAACTTTTGTAACTCCCTGAAATAAATTCTATAAATTTAACATGTGCCAAGATTGTGCCTCAGATCCGTACACTGTGTAATATAATTTGGAAAAAAAATAACAATCCATCTTTCTTCTCTGCAAAGCCACTTCAGCACAGTTATTGGAGTTGCTGGACAAGGAGAGAGCACTGGGTGTGTCTCTGAACAAGAAAGCTGCAATCTCCACGACACCAGCAAGGTTTAAACCCTCCTGTGACAAGGGGAGTTTCTGAACTTCAGCCCATCATGGCAGGTTTCTATCTCCCTCGTCAGGGCACCTCAGCAGATACACCAAATCGAGCCATAAGAGAATCACTTTTGCCAGTTGCACATCAAATGTTATTTTTTTCCTTTTTCTTTAAATCTACCTTGGTTTGTGGTAGATCATATCTGCTATAAGATCTAGGTATATCGTACCTCCTATGTGATCATAACTACTAGATCTTATATCACAGACATACAAATTTAATTCTGCCCAGAGAAATGCACCAGAAGAGAGTGCTTTAATCTTCACTAAATCACATGTAACTTCTGCTTACGTGGGATATATTGAGGGCAATGATTTTGTAAAGAACCACCATTCTTAATATGTCTTGATCCTTGCACTAAATAATTGCATTTTATGATCACAAGCTAATGCAAGTACTCTACTAAAGATAAGGAAGACACTTGCAGTAGTACCACAGATTTACACTGTAGCCTGGACTGGACTTGGTGACACTTTTCAGAAGAGCGCAGCTCCAGCAGGCTCATCCCTCCTACAGTAAACAATAATACAGACTGGCTTTGAGCTCCACCTCTCTAAGCAACATGTCTCAAATAAAAAAAGTTAAACGCTTAAGCTCTTAACATAGTTCCAAAATATCCTTAATACTCCCTTAACTATTTAAAGCACATGAAATTTCCAGCACTGCCATTTCCATTTTCCAGAACTTAGCTAGATTTAAAAAAAAAAAAATCAGATCCTCTTATTCTATATTCTAACTGCAAAGTACACTTTTGCAGAAATAATTCAGAAATATTTAGACACCAGGAAGCAAATAAGAAATTATGAAATAAGTTTTAAAAAAAAAAGATTATTTCCTCCCTACTTTTCATGCAAAAAGCTGGTTTTCCTATCAAGTTTCAGCTTAGGAGGGATTCATATCAGTATTTAAACTGAAATGTGTCTTTGGTAGATACAGATTTTTCATCATTATATTGTCCTGTTGAATGGAAATATGTTGCATGATGTTTACCATATCTTCATTATAAACATGCTGTGCTGTTATGGCTAAAAAAAAAAAAAATTGTAAATGATCTACTTAAGCAAAACCAGCTAGTATAATATATTGAGGGAATGACATGTTCTGATGAATGAAATAATTTTTTCCTTCTCTTTCATTCCCTTCTAAAACTTCAAAGCAATCAAATGTTGTTTATGCATAAAATTTAATCCTTTCATCAATCTGTTATTTGATTGAATTTGCATACTCTATTTCCTACAAGTCAATGTGAAGAGAGCGTCATGTAATTGAAACCATTTCCCCTCCAGTCCTCCTATCTTTGCTGTAATATTTTCCATTAGTAGCTCTATTATACCTAATATCCATAATGTTGGCAGATTAGAATTTTCACTTAATGCAACCTATATTTATAAACCACTAGGCCAGAAAAAAGAACAAATACAAGAAAGAGGAAACAATAATTACCTGTCTTTGATGCCACACAGATCAATGTGTAAATCACTAAAATTCCCCAGGGAGCCTTGCTGAACTAAAATGAGGTCCTTGGGCTGGTTATCAATAAAGATGAGCCTCATGCAGCCTTGAAAAGCAGTAATGGAATTTAAACATTGGGAATCAGTGAAATTGTCCGGGCACCCTGTGGGAAAAAAGAGAAGAGGCAGAGGAGAATATTGGAATGTTCATCTATTTCTGCTGGGATTTCCTGATGCAAGAACTTAGAAGCTCATTATTCCAAGTGTTTTCATTCCTTGTGCTACACAATCTTCTGTGTTATAAATCCTTCAGTAAGAAAAAAAAAATCTTTTAAAAAAATAGGGAAAAAAAAAGAGTGCAGCCACTGGAAACATAAGAGCATGTGGTTTTCATATTTTCTAAGCAAAATAAAAATGTGGGGTTTTTCCCACCTTCCTTAAAGTCCACAGTTAAAAACAATTGACCCCCACAAAAAAGCTGTGCAAATTTTAAAATCTTTAAGAGTTAAATCCTGCTGCTGAGGCAATCCACAGAGTAAAAGGATGGAATCTTGTGGACAGCAAGCAAGAAAACCACCACCATTTGGCTGTCTCTGAAATCCAAAGCCTCCTGTGCATCCTCGCATAGTGCTGTATCCAGAGTATTTGTTGAGATCACAGCCCCACTGCAGTAAACACTACATAGAAATATACTACATTAAAAGACAGCTGATGACACTTACTTTATCTAAATTAATGCCTGCACTCCAAAAAGCAGAAGGTAGTATATTTCAAGACTGTTCTCTCCATTTTCAAAATTGAGCTGAACCTACAATCATTTCCATGAGAGCACAGTACCTAAATACCTTTGTAGATCTAAGCTATAAGTCAATTAATTTCTGAAGTCTAATGTCACTGAGCCTGATAAGGACAGTGACATCTACAGGAATGTTAATAATACTAACAGTCCTTAGGCTTTTTAACTAGAAAAAAACCACTTGTGGCTAATACATCTATTTAACTTTTGTGTGTTTTGCCAGCTAGGTGTAGGTATTCATTGGCTACCATTACCTGCAGTCTATTTTTACAGCTGTGTTAGCAGTTCTGCTCATTCTTTCTCTGTCAGGGTTTACCAAGACCCTTCGATCTTCCCACAGTGCTGCATGCACTGCAACTCAATAGCGGGTGTGAGATCAGTTATTATAACATTTTCTCCTAGCTGCAAACAACGTGCCTGGGGAGATATGAACGATGAGCACTTGAGAATCTGCATCATGAAAATCTGTCCTGTTTCTGTCTAAAACAACTTACCTCCGAAGTAGTAGCTATTTCCAGAGTAGATTCGTGCAACAGTGGTTGCATGGCTAGCAGTGGCAGCGTTGTTGTCCAGTGTCAGGGTAATGCGATGTCTTCTGGCATTGATGTTAACAGAATGCCAAAGCCCATCGTGGAGATTGGTGCCTGGCAAGAGTACAAACAGTGAAAAAAGAGGTGCAGAAGACAATTGTGTTCCTCAAACCTCCTTTTGTTTCCAATTTGTGACTGTGCACGTGCAGCAGACCCCAAGACAGGGAGAATGGACAGCTGAAAAGAACTCATTACTACTGGAAACAAACTGGCATAGAAGAAAAGGCCCAAGAAAGAAAAAGCTTTTGAAAGTATTTAAGTAGGTCAATGTCACATTTTAATCTAGCCTGTTTCTGGTACTGCAGGCAATCAGCAAGCTAGGAGGGCCCTTGGCCTTTCTGGTAGCGTATTATTACCATTTTGTGGATGTTTATTCTCAGTCTGTTGGAAAATGCTTATAGCTCATAGGAGTATGCAGCTCTCTTGAGCTTCTGGTACTAAACCCATGCCTGAGACTGCAGATGATTAGATTCACTGAGATGGTCATACCCTGTCTCAGGCTCCATTATGAAACCTGAAAAACTCCAGTAAGTACCAGTGTGATCAGTATTTCTTAAAACCCTTCAGCACTCACTTAGCTTACAGTCTTATTGATGGATGTACCAAAGCCTTTCTATATTGGATTTTGACATGTGTCTTGTGAGAGCTGGAATTGTTGCTCTGACCAGGAACCTGTGAAGGTACGTGAGAGATTATGGTACTGGGTAGCCTCTTTCTCTTCTAGCCACTTGTGCAATGTGGGAAATAACTGGTTTTCTTATTTGGAAATATCTGTGTTGGATCTCATGGCTCTTGAAATAACACCAGACTACTACAAAGAAATACCACGTCCTCTATTCTGACAGCCATGAAAATCAATGGGCAAGCTTCTGAGCGCACATACAGTGGCACACATCAAAAGTAACCTAATTACAGCTCAGAATATGCTAGTATCAAGCTAGAGTCGCTGAGACCAGGCACAGAAAACTGGTATTTACTCCCCTCCCTAATGGAATGCTTTTTTTGTTTATGTGGTTTTCAGAAGAAACAAATGAGCACTCAGTTACATAAAAAGGTGTGAGAACAGTTCAAAGCAAAATAAAAAAATGGTGGTGTTAATGTATGAAAAGCCATTTTATCATCAATTTGAAAATGAGTCAATTACCACAGCAATCACTGTTAACACATGCACAGTTTCCATAGAATAAGAGATTGGCTTACCAGCAAAAATGGATGATTTTCCAACTAGGACAAGTCCATTTTGAAGCAAAATATGTTGCTGAAGTTTGAAAATATGTCTAAATAAAATAGGTCCCATTTGGGGCAAAAACAGGTCCATTCTTGAGCATGTACAAGTTTATTGTGAGTACCTGACATCTGGAGAACATGGCACTTGCAATTTCTGCATATTTTCAATGTGTAAGTAGGCAGTTCAGCAATATTTTGGATAGCACCAAATGCTGGGCTCAGGGTTATGATTTCAGAACTACATAAAAACGAATACATCCAACCAAATATTGACATTGTGTCAGCTTTGTCAACAATTTAATTTGGACTGCAATAAAGGCTGGAAACTCCATTTTCAGCATTCAGTTGCAGCAAGATAAGACTGTAGAAATTTACATGAATAAGGATAAATGCAGGGATGCCTCATTTTCTGTCATAAAGGGGAGTGAAACACACATACAGAACAGGTCTGTTTTGACAACTCAGTCAGTTTTTAGCTCTGATTCTTTTAATAGACCCATCTGCTCTTTTTTAGTCTGTACTGGGAATACTTTAATACTACATATTTCTAAACAGTTGTTCTTTTATAATATAATATTATTATTATTATTACTTAGTTCCATCTGAGTTCCATCAGTTTATTACACATCCACCTTTAGAAACTGTTCAGCGTATAAAGAAAATGAATTTCCCAGTCTCCTATACAGTGTAACTGCATAGCACCAAAGGGTATGCAAAGGCCCTGGGCTAAGAATTTCTGTTTGCGGTGCCAGCATGATTTATATAGGTCACAACTGTGGTGGCAGCTGAGACACTGGTCCTGTCTCTATTGTGCAGTCTGAAATTGTTTCCCTGTTGTCTCTGAGTGCCAATGTATAGCTGTTCTGGTGTTTACAAGTAATTTCCCCTGAATTTTAGGTCAGACAGGCAAGTCCATTTCATCCTCTTCTGTCCCACTAGCTGCTCAGAGCAATTTGCAAGCTGGCTAAGGAGGCCAATGAGAGAACGTGAGAAGAGGAAACCCACGGTCAGTCAGTCTTTCTTCTGACTCTAGTGTAAAGGGAGAATTTAAAACTACCACAAGAGGAAGAAAATCAGCTCTGAGGCTGCTTTAACTTGTGCTGGGTAATGGTGCAGCAGCTGAGCTGGCTCCCAGCTGACTTCAGCACAATCTGAGCGCAAAAACCAAAAGGTCTTCATATGACTAGTCTGAAGAAAATTTAGCGTGACTTTTTAAGAACAGAGGCTTAACTAGCTGTTGGGCCCATTGAGTCTAGAGATGTCAAGGTGCCAGCTTTCCATGCTTAGAAGTACCTCAAGCTGCACAGAGTGGTTCTACCATTGGAAAGCAAGAGAAAATTTGAAGAGAAAGGAAGATTGGGTGCTTCCTTATTTCAT
This sequence comes from Clamator glandarius, assembly GCA_033459285.1. NCBI lineage: Eukaryota > Metazoa > Chordata > Aves > Cuculiformes > Cuculidae > Clamator > Clamator glandarius. The sequence continues at coordinate 7,648,146 of JAUNZM010000333.1, read as the reverse complement.
CATCCTTTCATCCTGTGGGGTTGGACCTTGGTACTTTAAATGCAGACAAATAAGAATAAACAAAATTAAAGTACCTTCACTGATTTCCACTGGGTTCTCTGTCTCTTTCTGAATAAGTAGTGTCAATCTCCCACTATGAAGGTAAACCAAGAGAGGTCCTGAATTTTCAGATAATTCAGTGAACATAAGTAAGCCGTCTTTATTCCATGTTCGAAACTGGAAGCTGACTGACAAACCATCAATTTGAGGAGTACCAGGTAGTTGCAAGAAGCTTCGATTGGCACTGAGAAAGGTGATAGGAACAACTTGGGGTTCTGAGCAGGAAAAGGTTACATTCCCCTGCAAATAATAAAAATCAAACAATCAAAATTACAGTTTTCATTTCAGTCATGCCAAAACATCTGTAGTTAAATAAGGCAAAAGTAGGTATTGTTATTCAGACAAAGATCTATGGAATTCATCAGGAAATGTATCTGTCCATTCTAGGAAAATACATCTGACTTCAAATTTTTATTTTAAAATCAAACGGGGGGAATCCAAAGTCAAACCCTGTAACTCTTAGGAGGATCTAAACATGTGAAAATGGCCCCTATTAAGATTTTGTCTATGTGCAAAATGGCTCATTTAGTAGCACTGACAGACCATCTCCACATGGACACATATGCTTTGGTTTTTCCCAGCAGCTCCCATTTCAAGCTCAAGTTTATCTTTCTGTCAATAAAATCAAACTCATTTTGATCTATGCTGACTTCAGGAACTGACACTGAAGCAGTAGCAAATCCACTTGAACCTTCTCATGTTACAGGATGCAATACAAATGTCCAGTGTTGGCTCTGCACTGATGGGACTACAGGGATGTCAACAAAGCAAGCTGCAAGTGAAATAAACAAAACATCCTCCAATCACAGGGATCCAACCAACCAGGCTAATTTAATTCTAGATAAAAGCCAAAATGCAGTCATTAATGAAAATACTCTTTTGCCTATTTATACCAATTCTTTGCAACCTTAAAAGTAAGAAGTGCTCTGTCTACTACTACTTGGAGTGAAATTTGAGGCAAGTTTCCTGGGTATATTTCAAGTATTCAATATATAACTTGCAGTAGCACTACTGCTTATGTTTTATTTTACTCAGTGACACAGCTCTGTGCTACTCCAAATAACAAAAATCCACATAAAAATAAAAATAATTAAAAATAAGTTTAATAATTATTTTAATTATTTCAAAATTCATAAGAAAACTCCAAGAAAAGGTCACTTAAATACAGCATGTATAGTGGAACGAAGCAATAGGGAGATTTCCTGATGAGCTCTAGAACTTATGGTTTCCATGAGGCATTTTGAGGAATCGTTAAAACATTACATACACAGCAAGTATGGTGAAATTCAACACCATTTCAATGCCAAACCTAGCTGATTACCTCAGTTATCCAGCCCTGGAATCAATGGTGCTATTTTCCCAGAAAAGAAGCACAGTTACTCAAAGCTGTCAGCAGAACCTGTACCAGCATGTATCACTGCAGTTTGTAGGCGAAGCAACTCCACCATTTTGTTCAGTCCTTGCAGACTAACCAACACTGAAATCATGTCACAAAAACTTAAACTTAACAATATATAAAGTTGGGACACAACTAAGGAGCCAAGTTGTCCAAAGCCACTCCAGGAGATTGTTGCAATAAGCTTGCTTTGAATTAGGCTGCTTTGTAAAATACCAACTGAAATCTGATAAAAAGATCATGGTAAAAGGCTTTCTCTGTGATACTGCTTCTCATCAGAGATGGTTCCTCTTTCTAACAGAATAATTATGATGAACAGCACTTGATGTAGGTGTAGGATGCTGCACAGTGCTTGGGGAATTCCTCTCTGAAATCTCAGACAGCTAATGGAACTGTTCCCTATCACTTTCACATGTCTTTCTAGTCTTTATTTTAAAATGGAAAATAAACAAAGGGTCAGAAAGGGACTGAATTATCACTGGATGAAACAACCCTTGGTAAATATATATCTGTATCAAGCTATTTACATATTCCCTGCACTGTTAGGTGCAGAATGCTACCTACCAGATTTAGCAATGGCAAAAGGTATCCATGGGAATATATTGTTAGAGTTTTCAGATATAATCCACAGCTCATTCAAACTCACCTGAACGTTAGTCAGGTGGGAAGTAGAATTGGAATTTGCTCTCAACCTTTTCAAACTTTCGACTACCTGCTGGGTTTTGCCTGCGTAAGAGATACCATTGGCATTTTTTGCTCGTTATTGTTGTTGTATTTCCACCACCATTTTCAACTGAATTCACGATAAATTACACAAAACAAAGATAGTCAGCTGCACCGTTATAAGCAAGTCTGGTTGGAGCTTTTTAAAGGTTTAGACATTTAAATTGCTGATGACAAATTTTTTTTTGGAATTTTAGACATTTACAGTCATTCAAGTAACTGCACACAAAGTACTACGACATTTATAGCTCTTACACATCCAGAGCCTGGAGGAAAGTTCAAATGTTATCTGAGTCTGCACAGAAGTATCTAATTTCCTTCACTGGCAGTGAGGAGCTGTAACAAAATGCAAGACTGTAGAGGGGAGGATTTGCAACATTCAGTCAGAGAGGATTTTTGTCTCAAAGCTCTCTGCAGAAGGAGCTAAGCCTACACTGACTTAATTGTGCCAGAGAAGGTGAATGCTAAGATGAAAAATATGTTTGCAATGCCCAACAGACTTCAGATGACTGTAAAACAAGCCAGTAAAGACCCCATATAGTCAATATGCTTTCAGCTGTTTGCAGCAGCTTCGTAGTAAAGTATACCTGATGCACATGCATAGGCCCAACTATAATGTTGAATTTCTGTCTGCTTTTGATAGTTCTCACCACGGGCAACTAGTACTAAACTTATGTATTGCTGCAACCCCTTAAAAAACTCAGCAACACTTTAATCATTCACACTAGCTAGTAATTCATGCCCTAAAGGATCTGCACAGGAATCTTGTACTAGGACAGGAGCAGCAAAGATTGCTGACTGAACCCATGGCCAATCCATGGGCAGGACTACCACTTCTTTTCCCATGCTTAATCAGGTGAGACTTCAGGCTATTTAGCTTCACCACTGAAGCAGACCAGATGTGACCCCACCCACAACAAGAACAAGCAGGTGGAAAAGCACAAAGGAAGTGCTGCAATATTCTCTGTACGTGGAACTAAAGATAGATTTGAGGCATAGAAAAGAGGTGTGTTTGCCTTTTGGGGGGATCTTTTAAAAATATATTTTTATTAATCTTATTCAAAGTTGAAATCTCTATGATGTAAAGAGCAATAAGTAATTTTATTCAGAACTAAAAACTATCCACAACATTTGGGAAAAAAATATTAAGTAAACCAATTGATGCCATAGGAAACATTCTTGAAGCAGATTCCAGAGCAAAACCAGATGATGTAGTTAATACGCACAAACAATAGCTACTGACACCCTTACACTGACCAATGCTGCCTATCTCCTGAGAGACAACAGCACGAAGTCTTAAAAAGAAATACAGAACAGTTACTTTGAAAAGTGCTCATCCACTGCAGTGCCATTATAAAAACTGTTAAATTTGCCCTGAATGTTATTCCCAACAAATTATTCCAGCAGGTCTAAGTCAGAAAAGTAAACAGCTCCCCCTAAATCGGCATCTGATCAGAAGCCTTCTGCTTTAATTGGCAGCAGTTCTGGAACTCTCCAGGGTATGTGCAAAACTTCTGGCAGACACTTGATTTTATAATTGAACTCAGTTTAACTGAAAAGCAAAAGCTCATTGGCTAGGAAATGGGATAAGAAGAGTCTAATCCCTAGAGAAAATGAGAGAGATAGCTCTACCCAGCTGCTGGAAACTCCAGCTATCATGTGGCATTCGAGAAATTCCATCGAGTCCATTGTATCCAGACTGATTAATGACTCTTCTAACAAGCACTGAAATCTTTCCGAAGAGTCCCTATTGTTCTTACAAAAGCATCTGAACCTAGAAATGCAATGGAGTTAATTGCAGTTTGTTCACTGGCTGCTGTGACACTTCTCTCAAGACAGGAGTGCAAGTACCTAGTTTTCTGCAGGTGAGGCATGGCTGCAAAGGTGGTTCTTGGTCAACATATTAAGTGAACAGATGACAGCGTATTACAGCATTTTAAGGAAGAATCAGAGCTTTTCCTGTTAACAAGAGAATTGAAGAACACAGTTGCTAAGTGATGAGGATAAAAGTGGATTACAGGGAAGATCCTCTGAGCCATAAACCTTATCCAAAACCGACTGGAGTCTTTCTAGTGACTTCTGTGGGACTTGAATAAAACCTGTGTAACTTCAATGAACCATTTCAGTCTTGTCTGGCTTTTCTTTATGCAGTATTATGTACTATCGAATGAAAACAGAAGACTGCTAGAACACCACAGTCAGGGAAACTGATGACAAGTTTCTCACACATCCTTCTCCCTCTGACAGATTACTAATTAAAAGTAGTATATATCTGGGAAATTATTCAAATTGACAGCTGAACTGAAATCCTCAACATTTAGCCTACCAAAGGATACAGGCCAAGATCACAGCTTGAACAGGAAGAGCAATAAATGAGTATTTCTGAGCTCCCATTCTACCTGTTGTTAAATGGGCACTTACTTTCATCATTAATCACTCTATGGATATTATCCAATAAAAAGGGTATCTTGTTTCCTGCAGAGGGTTAGAAAGGAAGATTTCATATGACAGGTAAGGGGACTAAAACCCCTGGTCTGGCTCCCATAAAGTTGTAGGTAAACTGGCAAAAGTATCTCCAGCTCTGAAGCTGGAGGACTGTTTTTAGCTCTGAAGTGACTGAAGTTGCAGACAAATTTGCAAGTAGAGTAACAAGGAATTCTGATGCAGTTTTAAAAGGATAAGATGAAAGATTGTCATTCAATTCTGAGCAACTGGATTTTAAGAATGGAGGAGACCCCTTTAAACCCCAATTTTAAACTCATCCATCCCAACAGAAGGGCTCATACTTTAAGAGAAGTTACTGTACTGAGGTGGGTTTCTCTTCTCTAAGCAAAATTTCATGATGGAAATCTGGAAGCTTTCCTGATTCAAGCTTTATTGAAACTAACATATCCTTGCCTTATAATATGTTAGTTACCTTGTGGTAAAGAAATGCCCTCTCGTCACTCACTCTAAGTATCATGTATGTCAATAGAAGTCTAACTGTTTATCACACTATGTTGTCTGCATTAAGCTGAAGTTCCTATGTGGGAAAAGTAGCACCTAACAAAAAAACTTCCAAAAAAACCTGAAACATTGTGACAGTGACAGAATCAGGGATGAAATCCTTGCCTAGACATTTCTGGATGTTCTTTACTCCACACTTCTAAACTGATTATGTCACCAGACAGAAGTGGAACAAAGGAATTTACCAATTTATGCCCATAATAACTGTACAGTATCGTTTCATTATATGGTAAAATAGCTAATAGTTTATGACAGAAGATGGAAGCAATTATAGAACTAATGTGGAAAAATCATACATCATTTCCCTCAGAGAGACAGGAAAAGGGAAAAAAAAAGAGCACTGGAGGAGACACAAACAAAATGCAGACCACTTAATATTTTCTTTCCTTTGAATAACAAGCAGGAATGAAGCTAGCCTTTCAAATTCACCTTGTCAGAAGTTAGACATGTCAGATCAAACTGGCAAATTAGCACAATGCAAACTCAATTTTTGTTCCAGTTCAGGGTAAACTGATCTACAGCTTATTACGTTTTATTACCTGGAACAAAACACAGCAGCAAAGAGATTTTATTCTTATTATTATGAAAAGAGAGCCACATATGCCTTAATACAGAAAATTGCAAAGAAAGCACTTCTTATCAGCTTTTCTATTATTTGTTAGTTTTATTTATTAGAATTTCATCTTTTAAATTCCAGTCATCCAGCCCAAATGGTTAGTATAAACTGTGCACACTCCTGGTTCTTGACTGTGAAGGGGTCAGCTTGAGCTTTCAATTATGCTGGGCAGCCAAGTACCAAGCAGCTCTCAGGGCCTCAGCAACTGGAATAACACCTTAACAAAAGACATTTAAGCCTTGGCTTTACAGCAGATTATATTCTCCCCCATCTTCCTTAGTCCCTGCTGACTCCTATGATAATAATTAGCTATGTCTCTTGCTCTCCTATAGGGACTAACAGCATTATCACCTGCCTCTAAACATCTTCCTCTGCTCAACAGGTACTAACTGCCCTATTTATTTAATTTAGCTACCCCGATAACGTAATAAATCAAACTGTTAGTAATTGTTTCCAACCTGTAATTTGCTGAAGGCTGATGACTCTCAAAAGAGCCTTGTTTGTTCAAGAGGTTTCATTTTTTTAAAGCATATTTCAACTAGTTTTATAAAAAAAATATGGTTTCTCCATTAAAGATTTTATTCACTTAGGGTAATAACTACCAAAATCCTAACACAGAGAAACATTATATCAAGAAAAGGAAAATTTATTATCACAGTTACATGCTCGATTAATATATTTACACACTGAAAGTCTCTTGGCTTGTAGATAAAGCTAACTAAAATAAATGGAAAAAACTGTCCTTTAAACAGACTTTATTTAAGACCTTGATTATGGTGACATGCTTTCGTTCAAACAAACCTGTCACACCATTCATTAACAATTAAATGGGACTTTAAAATGAATACTACTTATACGGACTTCCTTACTATTCCACGCTGCAGGTAGGATGTGTAAGAGAATCATCTGACTACCCAGAGAGCAGATAGAAGATATTAATAGAAAAGACCATAAAAAGCTATTTTTACAGGAACCAACTATTTCTGGAATCTGAGTTCACGTGCCTTATCTAAAGAACAGCAAATTCAGTTCTCTTTTTAATGCACATGTCTGACTCATAGTTTCAGCACATAATTGGATATTATTTTTCTTTTTAATAAATTCAACTTATTCTGATTGAAGTGAAAAAAATAATAGGGAGGGATTGGAATATATATCTAACTCCTGGTTCTCTGAACCCTAGTATGGGCCTTTGCACATCACTAGCTTCATATCCACAGATATATCAACACTTGCAATAGCACTTTGGTAGAACAAGACTTGTGTAGACAAGTAAATTCCTCTCAAGATACAGGTATCTCAAATCAGCTTAATAAAATAGCATGTTTGGATTCTCTATAAAGGGAATGAATTATTAGTTTACATTCCCCTGTCACTAGGTATCTTTCCTTTCTCTTTGATGCTGGCAATTGGTTATTTCCCTGCGGCACTACAGTGATGCATTTACATGTCACCACGTCCCTTGCTGCGCTAAGTTGTCACTCACAGATTCAACATGGCAGGCCAACATAAAAATTCAAGCATATCTGAGGGCTGACAACTTCTGTTTTACAAATATCCTGCATTTCTCTGAAGTCAGTGTATGGTTTGCTCTGCAAAAAAAAGATGTAACTCCAATTCCTATTAGTCAAAAGTAATGGAAGGGAAAGGGGGATAAGGTTTTCCTCAGTTTCAGTGAGTACATAGAGTGGAGCATTGAGAAGATCAAACACCACATCTTGTCATGACCTCTTCATTTCTGTTCTTCAGTTTCTTATTTCGGCATCACAAATCAGTAACACACAAAAAGACCTAAGGCCCTTGCCACAGGTCACATTAGAGCAGTTTCTGAAGGTGTAACCTGAGTCTAGCAGTAGGTGAACACCAGTGGCCAGGATACTACAGCTACTTTCAGACTGCTATAGCTATTTTTCTCTTAACTACTCTTTCAGTTAAAGGTATTTAGAGATTCTCAATGGATTTCTCTTCCTAGAACTTGTCCCATCTGCCCCTGCATCTACATACATACTTAAGAAGCACAAAATTCTTCTACAAGGGCTTCACCATCCCAGATACACATAGTCAAATATCATTCTGTGAAGGAAAAATCCCCCTTCCGCTTCTTGAAAATGTAGCTCTTACTAGCGTATTTTCCTGCCTCTAACTACTTGGATAGGAAGTACAAGTAACCGCTGTACAATTTCTCCTAATGGACAGTCTGCACTTCTTTTATGCTGAGAAGACAGCTAGTAAATAGGGCAGATTTTTAGATTATTATTTGTAGAGGTTTCCCAAGGGTCCAGCCCTACAACCATGACAGTGGTAATTACAGAAATTTGATTTCTCATAACCTCTCACAATTAAACCCAGTAATTGTTTCAGAGAGCAAATAAAAGTTCCCCTATCTTGTCACTACATTCTACAACCTAGAGAAGAAGAAAAAATCCAACAAATCCATAATAAAAACTCACAACATGCCATCAGGGACAGAAGAAACCCCAGAGAGAAGACAGATAACCTGTCCAAACAGATAGGACTACTAGGTAGAGAGGTTAAGTATCAGGCAATATAAAAATGGAATTCTGAAGGCAAGTTCCAGTTCAAAGAGACAGACTGCCTCGTTATCTTGAGATGTTTTCTCAAGGGGATTTATTACAAGTCTGACAACTGCAAAAGACTTACAGAAAAGAACAGACGGAATGATAATCACAGCCACCACCCAAGAGTACGATACATAGTACAGTACTCTGTTATTGACAACCTGTAGTTTCTTCCTCTGACTTTAAATACAGCTGATTTGGGACCATTATTTATATGGATGAGGAACTACTTCATAAGAGGAAATCGATACCTCCAAAGCTAATGTATTGTTCTCCTGCTTGTGTGAAAGTTGTCAACAGAAAAAAAAAAAAAAAAAAAGTTGATGCCCATATGAAACCCCTCAAATCTGGCTCACTGACTGTGTCAACATCTCAAAGGCACAGAGAATTAATCAGAGACTGAATACTGATGTCTGCCTCTGTTTTCAAGGCAAAACTTAATGTCTCTGAGCATTAATGGCTTTCTCATCCCAAACTGGCCACTTTGTTCTGAAATATCTCTTGTTAGGAGACAAAGGTACTCTGGGGACTAACAACACAGAACCAACTCGGGTGATCTGCAGCTTGTTGGGAGGGAACACAAGTACACAACACGTTGTTGGCAGAAGTGTGATTCCAAGTCCCTGCTATATTTAATTATTCTTCTCTCTTGTTTCTTCCATTGCACTTCCACTCCAGACAACCTCAGCAACTCCAAAGACATGAAGCAGAGAAGATTGCAGCTCCCTGGGGATACAGATTGTTTCTTGAAAACCTCAATGAACTTTGAGTAAAAGCATTTAGCGTAGAGGAAGTCTGGCAGGCAAAACACTATGTTTAGCAGAACAAGTTATCTTAATTTGAGTAAGTACATTGCTGAGCAGGAAAGAGCAGGAAGATGGGAGAGGGAGAACAGTTTGTGAAAGCTAGAAGTACCTGAGAGTTGCTAGAAGAGATAAATAGCTGTGACAGAAAGGATTTTGGAAAATAACAGACTTACAGGGGCTGTTTGCTATATAGAAGGATGTTAATCTAAGATTATGTGTCAACCTTTTCATGCTCTTTGCATACACAAGTGTCACAGACACAGAACATGGCACCTCATAAATCTTGCAAAATGCAGTATAGCAGCCAGCCTTTGGAAAGTATTGCTTTGAAATCATCACTTGTGTGAGACCGATTGAAAAGATGGGGGCACATCCCATCTACTTTAAACTGACGAAAGGACCAGGATTCTTAGACCTTCAGTCTGGCATTGGTTGAATCGAATATCGTGATAACAGAATTTCATTGCCTGGGGCCATGTTATACCCAGACAACACCCTTCAGAGAAAAAGTGCATTACAAAGTTTTTCGTTTCCCCTTTAGGAAGACCTTCCTATTATCCAGCTGGAAAACAACTAGCTGTTTAATGACCTCAGAATCAGATTGAGGGGTCTTTCCTCCGCTTAGAAAGTAAGCTGAGGAGAAGAGCAATTTAACACAGTTCATAAGATTTGTGCCTTTGAGTCCTGAGTCAGAGCAATCAAACTTGAGTTTATTGAAGCAAGTCTCTCAGTCCCAGGCTAGAGGAGCATCCCGGGGGCAGTCTTGACTACCAACAACACAATGCAAGACTTCTCACCCATCACCTTTCCATTTTCCATCTCTCTGTGTATTAAGCCTTGCCCTAGGCAAGGAAAGCAAGGAAAGGAAGGACTTCTCATGGTCTTCTGGCTTTCTCTGTTGTAGCTACGGTCTGTTTATACACATTAATATAAACTAGAAGATGCCATGAGAGCCAGAAGCAGTTCCACCTCCACATTCTCTGAAGACACAGTATTAGCCAAAAGGCAGATATCAAAGCACTGTGCAGGAGTGAAATGCAGGCTTAAACAAAGAGCTGAATTATTTACTATTTGCCAACGCTGCATGGGTACACAGTGTTCCCTCTTCTTATAAAAAAAAAGTTCCTTATTTTGTTCATTATATATTTAAATATATCTGCAATTTTGGACATTATTAGGTGTGAAGTTAAGATGATACTACCTGTTAGCAGGCTGGATAAACCATAGCTCCTTTTACTTCACCTCTACCATCCAACATTTAGAGACAAGAGAACCAGGTCAATGGTTCTCAGGACTGCCAATACACTGAATTTCAAGGGCAGCACAATGGAAAATTTTTCCAATAATAAAAGAAATATTTACTCTTCTCTATAATACCAAATCAAATAGTGAAATAAAATTTTGCTACTACTTTACTCTGGAACAGTGATGGGGAATGGTTCAGAAAATAAGATTTTATCTGAGTCGAACAGAAAAAATAAAGCCTCTATAACTTCTATTATATCATGCCATCAAAAAGACACAGTTTAATCTTTGAAAAGGAATTTAAAAGTTTCTTCAAACAAACTCCAGTAGACCTGGAAAGTCAGACAAACATATTAATTTCTATATGTGTCTTTCAGTAACTCTCACCACAACAGTCAGCACCGGCTGGTATTAGCCTCAACAATATCATTTTAACAAGCTAATTATGCCCATAGCTATATAAATCTGAACTCGAATCATTCAGTGCAGACAGCAACACCAGTAGAATGAAAGTAAAGAAGCAAAGACTATATTATTGCCTCTTACCACAGTATAGATCTGAGGTTTGCGCCTTTTTGCCAGGTCAATTATATTGACTCCGTTGTAATAAAGGTTCTCAATGCATCCGTGGAAATTTTTCCTTTGAAAGGTTCCTGGTTTTCCTGGGACAGGAATCCCTCCAAAACTGAGCTTTTGGAAAGAACAACAACAGTATTTAGTTGTCACCCTGAAAACAAGAGGGCAGAGCCACACTCCATGCACCCATCCAGGATACTGCCTAAGAACCAAACCACACAAACAGCATCATTTCACAGCACGAAGCAGGGCCTGGGTGCCCAACAGGGGAATTACAGGTCACACAGCATTACAGCTGTCGTGCAATGTTGCTGCCACCAACAGCTCCCTAATTTGGAAACAGCTTTTAGGTGCCCTGGCACACCACTTCACTTACCCAGCATCACCAACCCCCCAGCCCCAATTACTATAGATTCCTAAGGGGAAACAAAAAAAAACCCCAACGACACAAAAAGAAACAAACAAAAATCAATTCACACAAAACTTCTGACAACTCTATTTTCATTTTTCAGATGAGAAAGCTCATTTCCAGGTAGCTTCATTGGTCATTTTGCCCAAGTCTTATTCATGGTATCACTGGTTTTTATTCATTTTTTCCATCCTAGCCAGCAGTATCAAGAGTGATATAAGGCACATGGGGATTCCGCAGTCAAAATACTTCCAGCACATCAGGAATTGTGCTGCGATCCTGCTGCATCCAGTGCAGCACCACCTCTGACATGGTGACAGCTGCTGGAACTTAGTCAGCCTTATTCCTGTCATGACTCCTAACAGCTTGTCTCAGCTCGTTATTACAAAAATAAAGAAAAATTTGGAGGCTATTTTTCTGCCCACTACACCTAAAAAGCTGGGATACACAAGTAAATGAAACCTCCCTGGATAACCTTGAAAGCACTTATTTGAAAACAAGACCTTTAATGAACTTGCGCCTCAGTTGTGTTAATTGATCACATCAGAGAAATAAAAGAGTGAACAGACTGCTACTTTACATCACTTGCAGATTTGTTATTGGCATGAGGGCTTATGTGATAGCAATATTGTTTTCCGGTGAGAATCATTAGTTCTTCCTTAAAACACCAGACTTTCCTTCCTTCATGTTCTATTCTTTGAGTCTCCTGCTTAGGGACTCTGTACTGGGTTTCAAAACCAGAAGAAAAATCAATATCAATTACACCACTGCATTATTAAGAAAACAGTTTCCTTTGTGATTGGTAATAATTTTAATTACTAAACTAATGGCTTTATTACCCTCAGTAAGGCATTTAATCCCTAAAGTGTGCTGAGATAAACTTTGAGCAGACTGTATTGCTGTAATGTTTGACTGAAGATTGTCTCAGTGCGCATGGAAAGAAAAAACATTGTGTGAAAAACTAAGTACCGGGGGCCAGGACTGAGTGCCATTGAGGTCAGTGGTGATGCTGATTTACACCAGCTGAAGATCTGCTCTACCTTGCTTCCCGTTTTGGAACATCTAGAAGAATATTCTTCAAATTACATTGGAGCCTGAGTTTTCCCTAATTGGCATCAACCTTGTAGCAGGAAGCAAGGAATTTATTCCTTTGAAATTAGAAAAGCAAATGACTCAATTGTCTGACTTTTCTCAACTCTATCTTAAAAGAAGTTGCAGCTTTGGCCCTTGCTAGTTCAGAATGAAGCTATTTCAGCATCTCACTGCTGAAATCTGCTGTCTTTACTAATTGTGTTTGCGATTTGGTACAGCATACCCAAGGGACAAGTACCACTTTCTTCCACCCTGCTTTGTGAAATGCAAAGAGGGGAATTTTAGCTGGAACATGAGAGGAGCAGAAAGCAGGCTAAACTGCCTGGTTTTGTTCCTTGGATGTCCTGGGAATCAATCCCTTCCAGAGAATGGAATTCAAAGTAGAGAGGGGAAACTTGTGGTCTCTTAAGCAATAAACTATGCCAACTCAACACATCCAGATAGGACGATGGCTCTGACTGTGCAAGCACGACCCTGTGCCTTGTGTGCTAGCAAGATTAGACAGATAGGTGTGTGGGGATAAGAATGAACACCAGTAATTTACACACAGGTGTACACTGGTAGGAGGAACAGATCAGGAACTGCCTTGCATATCAATACAATGATATTAAAGTTTTCTAAGCTATTTTTTTACTATCAGCCATAATCACGGAACTGCTGTTGTGTTATAAACTGTACTCTGCCACACCTTAGCCTCATCACAGGGGAGCACAACAGTCTCAGGTTTTATGTACAGGCAAGATGCCTTCTCTGCACACTGTTTCCTTCGTTGAGCTGCTCTGACTCCCTAGACCAGGATGCCATCACAAACCTAGATGTGAAAGGACCTGGGTTAGAGCTAGTTGTCTTGACAATTGTGCTCAATTTCTTCTATTCTTGGTGGGAAGACAGGGATCTTTACCTGCTATATCTATGTAGAGAGCTGCAATATGAGCAAGTCGTGGCTAGATAGAGGCACAACTCAGAGCTGGTATCCCCTTGGTCACGTCAATCAGATACAGGGATGATGTGCATTGATCTCATTTGGAATCATACTGGATATGATGACACAGCATCTCCCTGCAGATAAGCACAGTTCCTACCTGAAGGTTTGACTAGAACCCAGAGTACACCTTTTAGTTTAGCTCAAAGTCTGTCATACTTTGAAGTGCAAGTATAATCCAATGCATATTTTTTCAGAGATTGACCATTTTTTGAGATTGTAACATACAGAGTTGCACTGATGTAGTCTATGTTTGTTAACAATTAAAGGAGCTCTCTGGGAAGAAAATACTAACTAAAGAAAAGATCTTTGTGGAAGGAAACAGCTTACAGGGTGGTTGTTTTCCATCACATTAATTCTATACCAATTCCCATACAGCCTATAACTTACAGGGCTTCACGCACCTCATAATCAATATCCAAGTGATCTGAATCCCCCTTCGTTCGGAAATGCTGGGTGTGTTTGTCCACTGTGAAGTTCACTTGCTTGTTGAAGCGCTCTATGAGAACCGAGTGCCAGTGCTGGTCGTCCAGGAGGCTGCCCAGGGTGATAGATGTGTGGCTGTTACTGAAGTGCAGGTTGGAGTCCCCTGGAGGAGCAGAGACAGGCAGAAGACACCAGTTACCTCTAGGCCCTTAATTGAAGCATGAGAGCTCAAAGGGAAGTGCGGAGCAACACTTCTAGATGTGCACTGCCCATCAGAAACAGATCCTTGACAAAGCTTGCCTTAGATTCTTTGGGCCTTTAATTTATGGATGTATGCACACGCACACACACTTTTCCCCCATTGTAATTCTTGCAGTAAACCAGGAGATTTTCCTGATGCTGCAGACACACACAGCAGAACACAAGGAATCGCCACCCTGCCCAGGCTATACATTCTGTTATGCATTCAAGGCCCTGGTGTTTTAAGCATGGGTTGCACCTATCTATTCACATTAACAAACCAGTCCCAACATTTCTGTTTTAACTACGGTTTTTGTATTTTAACAAGAAAAGTCCACCTGTCCATTTTCAGAGGAGAAAAAAAAAAAACACGCGCAAGTCAATGAGGCAACATGAACACAAATGTTTCCTTCAGATCAAAGAGATTCTTAAATCCTGTCTAGATCTCCAAAAGTTTAGATCACTAGTCATAAAAATATTCAGGCCCTAACACTGATGATTTCAAGCACTCTTCTGTTTTCTAACTGGCTGCACATCTAAACACTTCAGAGCCTCCTACTGAAAGGAAATGCGTGCCCTTTTTTATATCCCAGAATGAAGAAACCACATGCTTCAAAACTATCAGGCAACATGCGAATGGATTCAAGAGCAGATATCAAAACCATTGCCCACGACATATGAAATTACACAGAGGTTTAGAAATAGCCAAACCTGTATACTGCTGAAAGAAAAAAACTCCTTATCTCAGCCTATGTATTTACAACGGCACTTCCGCATTTCCTCTTGAAAAAGTAACGTAATATATTTAACTATGCCATATTCTTATCCCAGTATGAAGTATTTGGAAGAGGAAGGCAAATCAATGCTGTCACAGAATCCTACGTTTAGAGGCTCAGGATGCAGCTGCTTGGTCCAAGTAACATTCAAATATCAAGACAGAAAAACGCTGCATTATTATTTCTACTCAAGCCAATAAAGGAGGAAGGAAGGAAAGAAAGAAAATATTAGCTGGAGACTAAAAATTAATAAGCTTATGTAAGAATTAAATCCAAGTGCTGTGGAAAACTGTTATTGACATTTAAAACAAATTCAATTAAGCATGAGGGGGGAAAATGTAGGAGGAATTATCTATGAATTCTGTTCTAGTAGATTCATACAAGCAAACCAAGACAACCCTTGTTACAGTACAATTGTGAACCAATAAGCCCAATTACCCTTACCCAGGCTGATGTGCAAGGAGAGCTTCCCTTTCTGCAGTTCCAAGGTAATGTAGTCTCCACGCTGTCCTTCTCCATGGAATAAGACTCCATCTCCCTGCATACTCTTGAACTTCAAGGAAACCACATCTTTGAATGTGCTCATAAGTTTCTGATTGAACCTGTAGAGGAGTGAACTTCTGCCATTGAAGTCTGCAATATCTGACTCTGGGAGAGAGAAGATGGCAAAAATGAAGAGGAGAGGCAGCATCAGGAGACTTATTGTATTTTTTTCAGAATCTTTTTGAATATCACTTGGAGCCAGGTTTTCACAAAAGTGTACGGCCACAGTACATTTATGACACCCAGACACACATTTCACCCACTTCCAATGTTCTTCCTCTGCTCGGGGCAAGGGAACACTAGGAAGGAAAAAACCAGAACTCCTCTGAACTTCTCCTCTCTCATGCAAGATTGCTTTCTCACTCAAATTTATAGAACAGAACAGGTTACTTCCATTGTATTCAGATCTCCAGAGCATCCCTTACTGCATTTGTCCTTTGTCTTATAACCACACTCAGGACCTTACTCATTACTTTGAACACTTAAGTTCTCTCTTTTTGTAGCTTCACAAGCAGCTGCTAAGCTGTTCCTCTGTACTGGCCATGCCGACTTTTGCATCCAAATAAACATCCTCTTATCCTCTGGGAGCTGGCTGCTTGTTTGTGATGGGCATTATCAACCATGTTTCTGCATGCAAATTGACTATGCTGGCAGGAATAGTGAAATATCAATTTGAAAAGCTTTTGAAGGGATTTCATGGGAACTGGGCATCTAAACTGATTATACAACCTTTGAAAATCATATTAGAAACGTATTTTCCCCTTCAGTCAGCCTCTAAAACCCAATCACTATGATGGGAAACAAGCTTTCCATTCTTCAGTTGTTCCTTTGGCAGCAGCAGACTGCAGTACTCTCTTTGCATTATAAAGTGGTATTTTAAGCAAAATGATTTTAAATAAACGTTTTTTAAAAAATATATCTATATAGCAAGGGCATTTCAGGTAGCTTTAAATACCTGTAATTAATACATTGTATTCAAACGTGACTGACATCTAAATTCAATTCCAATTCCTATACAAATGCAATTTGGTACAAATTACGGATAAAATACATACTTGTAAATAATAAACCCATCAATTGTTATTTCCTCTGGTTAAGAAAAATATTAAAAAATAAGAACATCAGATGACAAAGAATCTTAACAAGGGCTTGCTAAGCTACATAACTACTGGGATACATGCATAAACACAAAGCATACCTTCACAGTAAGAAAGAATAAAGAGCATAGACTATCTTTGTTTGCAAATCACATGTTTTAATGATAATCCAAAGCTATCAGTTTTCCATATTCTTTTGAAAAATAACTGAAAGGTCTATGTGCAAAATAATCAAGACTTCCAGCATCTGCAATGAGATCAAAGTTGGTGATTTAAGTGACCTAAGCTCCCTTAAGAGTTTTTTCATTTTTGAGTTTTAACAGTAGTTTAATTTGCTCCTTTACAGAAATAATGGGATTTGGGTTTTTTCCTTCCCCACTCCATCCCAATATTTTAAGTAGTTTGTTATTAAAAAAATATCATAAGCTCAGAAAATAAAAGACCTGCTAATGATTTGTTACCACGGAAACTACCATTAATAACTTTTTCAGGTCAGTATGACAGTTTGTACAGATGTTTGATGGCACACTTACAAACTTTCAAGGAGGTAAAGATTAAAATGACATGCAAAATTCTACCACTCTAAAACTGATTCCATACTGAATTAGAAGGATTATTCCTTACAAGAATAAACCTACAAATAATGTCACCCCTGGGAAAAATTCACTCAAGAATAAACTAAGACTAACTTCTTATCCGTCATGTCAGAATTGTAACATTGCTACTTTAGGAAGTTATCATGAATACAAAAGCATTCATGCCATCTGCTTTTACTGGTTTTTACTTCTGAATTAGGTGTTCAGAAAAAGCTCTTTCAGACTTGCTGTTTTCTCTTTATTGACACCTTGAATGTCAGTTTCTATAACAAAAACTAAATTCATACACACTCAGTTCTTATACACACTCAGTTCTTATACATTTCCCCATTATATCTATGTTAAATACTTTAACTTATTTAAAGTAGATTGCAAGTATCTCATATAAATAGTTCCATTTTGACATAAGCAGGAACTAGGAAATACCTTACAAAGAAGTTACAGTTTTTGATTTCCATTGCATTTTGCAGTTAAAGTTCATTTTCCTCCTAGCTCTCAAAATCAAAGATATTATATTTTAAGAGAATACTTATTCATTGTTACCATAACAGTAACCTTTTTTTGATTCTTCTTAAGATCCAAGCCATCAATCAATCCATGAGTCTGAATTCACACTTCAGTCTTCTTCTTAACTCTTCACGAAGCCACAGCATAACCATATAAAATCTTGAAGAGCTCTATCACTACCATTTACAGAGTGTAACACAAAAGCAAACCTATTTCTGAAAAATTCTGCTTCACTAATTATTGGCTGAGGGTACACTGGCCAATAAATAGCTCAGAATAAAATCGGAATGTGTCAAATAAATGCTAACAGTGGCAGCCAAAAGTCATTAGTGGCATTTTGCATGACAACAAATCGTTGGGTTCCTGTTAAAAATGGAAAGTTACAGCACAATTCTAATACAGTCAACTCCAGAAAATCTGTTTGTTTGCTTAGTGTTTTTTCAGTCCGTGTGTGTCTATAACCTACCTGCAGCAAGAAAATAAGGATGAGAAACGTTGCAAACCTCAGAAAACTGTAGGAATAGCAAACTAAAACACAATGCATGGTTTCATTCTGTACTACAGGCTGATTTACTTACACTCCCTGAACACAGGCTTCTACTCAGTCTAGGTACTTCTCTACACTGTCCTCATGAACAAAACTCATTAAGTAAGATCAGGAAAGAAGCTTCCTTCATGTTATTTTCTGCTCACCAACAATTCAAAGAGATGCTTCAGCTGTAAATACACACATAATCCTGTTAACAAGTGAAAATGTTCCCATAAAATAGAAATAATTCATCAAACATTTCTGATATTCAGTAGAGGTTCTGACTCCAGCAGCACTGGTCACCTTATTCCATTTGAATTTCCTTTCCCAACACACATGCAGACATTAAAGTCACTTAGGTGTGTGCGGAAACAAAGGCAGTGAAGCTGTATTACAAGATTAATATAGCTTTTTTTAAAAATTATTATTATTTTTTAAAGGGAACAGGGCTTAACCTGTGGGACCAACTAATCTGAGAGAAGCCAGCCTGGGAGCAGTATGAGTTTATTTGTGCTGCAATCTGCTCCTGGCAGCATAGTGGATATATATTCATACTTACAAAGACAGTCCTCCTAGTGACTTTGGAGAAAAATAAACACTTACTTAGCAAAGTTATTCCAAAATAATAATAATAATAAAAAAAATCTTCTAGGAACAGTTGTAAATTGAGACATAAACTTCTAGTCTTGCACATGCATAGGTGAATAACAGCTTTAACTCCCTGCAGGAAGGAGGACCATTCACAATCTGAAGAGATTTATCCCCTGGCCAGTCATACCTTTCTGGCTTGAACGAGTCTAAAGCAATCTGACTTCCCTCTCCATAACCCTCTCCGACATGCAATCCAAAGGAAGAATGTGGATAAGCAACTAAGGGATGACTAATGTGGTATGCAGCTTTATCCCTATCGCAAATCTGCATCTGCCTCTTGGTAAGCAATCGTATGTGTATTTAAGAAAAAAGGACAGAGAAAAAATATAATTTAATCAAAAAGCACTGTATCAGATGATATTCCCTGGAGCAATGATGGCAAAAGATGAGAAATTAGGGTCCTGAACTGTGAATGAAGAACTCTTCTCTCAAAAGCAGAAGTTACCCTGTCTCACACCCTATCACTGTTTCTCCTGTGGTTTCCCAGCCTGTTAACCGCAAATAGACCCGATTCTGCTGATGCATTTTGGGCTATTAACCAGTTATAGAATATCATCAACATCTTCAATACAGCTATAAATCTTATCGTATAAAAGCAATTATGTCAGCAGATTTTTTTTCCTGTGCTAAGCTAACAAGACTTTTTCCAAGTATGAAGATATAACCATTCTTCCCTCATTGCTCCCAGCATCCAAGCAATTGCTCTGCCATTTGTCTTAACACATCCTCTACTGCAGCTCTGGTTATCTGTTACAATCACTACGCTTCTGGAGCCAGTGCTGCAAATGGTCAGTAAAAGCTAACACATACCCTGTGTGGAAATTTCCATTTAACTCATCATAAATCCTTTCCTCAACAGGAAACAAAAGTGTATGCTTTCAGATAAAAATCATCTCATTCCTGTTTCAGTACACTTTTTGAGGATGGGAGATGGAATCTTTACAGCATTTAAATACATACTTTCCGTGTGAGAAAGTAAACAATAATTAGCAAATGTCATCTGTGAATTCCAGCTGATTTGATGGCCTAGGAATGCTTTCTTGCGTGGGAACTTTGATGTATATGGAATAGGGTCAAGCGCACACACCTATCTGAAACTGCTTTGCTATTAAAAACATATTATCACGTTCAAAGAAACAATATTAAAGACAGCCAGTTACAGGAAGAAAAGAAAAGGGACCGGGGGGAGGGGAGAAAGAAGAAAGCTCTCTCCTTTGACAGAAGTTTTTGGGATAAAGTCATAGTAAATTAGCTCTAGGAGGAGCAGTAAACAGTGAGGGCCATTCTGCAGCACAGTGAGATCACATGTTAAGTTAGCGACTTTGGCATCCACAGTACATTGCAGTTGATCTCTAATACTATCCCTCAGTATTTTTTGTTACTTTGTCCTGGCAGAGTGTCTGGTGACCTGCAACACCTGACGCCTTCCCATGCCTCCTACTAAACAGCTGCATTAACCAAAAGCTTGCACAACATTGTGTTCCTTGTACCTCTTCAGCAGAGTATCCTGCACGGGACAGTCATACTTCAAAAAAGAGTCAGACCCTTGCACTGGTGTAAAAGTGTCACATTCACCTAACTCTGTCATCACAAAAGTGCTTAAGCAGCAGCAAAGCCACAAACCTCTCCTACAGCTGTCATCTTCTGCTCAAATGTGCAAGGTTAAAAAAGGAGCTGACGTGAGCAGAGATCATCCAAGGAATCACAGGCTATTTCGCATGCGTTGGTGTATCACAGCAAAGTGCTCAGCTGCACGTTTGGCAGTAGTCCCAGGGTTTAACAGATGTGCAGCAGCACATGAAATTCAGATGGCCTAAGTTGCATGTCCCCAGACTTTTGCTTCAGCCAACCAATGAGTGCTGCTGCTCACAAAAAAAAAAAACCAAACAAACCCAGAACCTCCACCTTGCCTGTAAATGGAACCTTTACTTGCACAGTTTTCTGCCCTGGGTATTAATATAAAGCAAATCTGTTTCCAGATTAAGTGCCATGCTTTGAGGGTAGCATTTGCCTGAAAGGTGGAATGGACAGTCAGCAATCCAGCTTCATCTGAATTTCAACCTGCTTCTATAAGTAAGTTAAGATGTAGAAATGGCACATCACACATGCATGTTTGTGCTGGATTTGATTATCTATGTTCCCCATGCATATGTTCTCTTTTTATTTTCTACTTTAGGACTGGATCCAAAGGCAAAATGCCCATGGAAATCCTTTCTTCAATTTCAGTGTGAAGATCAAATATTCTGAGTTTGTTTATCTGAAGAAGGTTTACCTGTAGAAGCCTTTAAATCTTTCCAACAGTCTTTAAATCTTCACAATAGCATATAGAGGATGGGGCAGGACTAGAAATTAGGTTCTTACAGGTTAATTTATATAAGATGAAGCTTTTGGTACAGGTAGGTGATTATAACTCCATATTCCTTCTTTCATATACATAGACACTTGCATGAAGGGCCACTTCTTAGAGATGGTGCACATTTGGGCCATTTGTTCTTCTTCTAGCTGTTTCCACCCTGGGTTGCCCAACAAGCAATGACATTATTTTTTTTAACTGTTTTCAAATTATTAATATGTTTCTTGTGTCAGAATTAAACATGGCGGATGAGTCTTCATACTGTCAAACATTACAAGATGCAGTTATGTAGGTGCACACCAGCTCAAGATCTACTGCAGATATTCTATCAGTATAACAGTAAAGATGACATTTTATAAATGATTATATATCTTTCATACAGTGCTGGAGTGCCTGGGTTAGGAGTAGCCAAGACACTGAAACTATATAAGCAAAACTTGTAGACAGGTATTGCTTGGCTTGCCAGGGAGAAATGTGAATGGCACATTTATATAAACAGAATGAATATTTCAACACTCTGTAAAACTTTTATGAATCCCCTTATTTCTTTTCTGGCTTGCTTCTATTGCATACCTTAATTTTATACAATCATTCTGGTTTCCTGCAACTGCAGGGTACAAGACTTAGATGAGATCAGCCCAAGGTAACTCACCCCACAAGTCACTCTGAAGCCCACAAGTTACTCTCCTCACCCTTCCTGGGTCAATAGACAACAAGATGGGGGCGAGGGCGGTAGAGCCCCTCCCACTGTAGAGGAGGATCAGGTTCGTGAACACTTGAGGAACCTGAACATATATAAGTCTATGGGACCTGATGAGATGCATCCCAGAGTCCTGAGGGAACCGGCTGATGTGGTTGCCAAGTCACTCTCCATGATATTTGAAAAGTCACGGCAATCAGGAGAAGTCCTTGATGACTGGAAGAAGGGAAACATTGTGCCCATTTTATAAAATGGGAAGAAAAGATGACCCTGGAAACTACCAACCTGTCAGCCTCACCCCTCTGCCTGGGAAGATCATGGAACAGATCCTCCTAGAAGCTATGCTAAACACATAGAGGACGGGGAGGTGATTAGTAGCAGCCAGCACGACTTCACCAGGGGCAAGCCCTGTATGACCAACCTAGTGGATTTCTTTGATGGGGTAACCACAGCAGTGGACACAGGAAAACTGACCCATATGATCTATCTGGACTTCTGTAAAGCCATATCCCCACAACATCCTTCTCTCTAAATTGGAGAGATATGGATTTGATGGGTGGACTTTTGGTAGATAAGAAATTGGTTGGATGGTCATATTCAGAGTAGCAGTCAACGGCACAAAGTCCAGATGAAGATCCGTGACAAGTGGTGTCCCTCAGGGGTCTGTACTGGGACAAGTGCTGTTTAATATCTTCATCAATGATACAGACAGCAAGATTGAGAGCACCCTCAGCAAGTCTGCAGATGACACCAAGCTGAGTGGTGCAGTTGCCACACTGGAAGGATAGGATGTCATCCAGAGGGACCTGGACAGGCTGGAGAAGTGGGCCTGTGAGAACCTCATCATGAAGTTGAGCAGGGCCAAGTGCAAAGTCTTACACTAGGGTTGGGGCAATCTGCAGTTTCAATACAGAATGGGAGATGATGTGATGGAGAGCTGCCCTGTGGAGAAAAAATTGTGGGTGCTGATTGATGAGAAACTCTATACAAGCCAGCAATGTGCACTTGCAGCCCAGAAGGCCAACCATATCCTTGGCTGCATCAAAAGAAGCGTGGCCAACAGGTTGAGGGAGGTGATTCTGCCCCTCTATTCCTCTCTTGTGAGACCGCATCTGGAGTACTGTTTCCAGTTCTGGAATTCTCAATATAAAAAGGATATGGAGCTGTTGGAAAGGGTCCAGAGGAGGTCTACAAGGATGATCAGAGGGCTGGAGCACGACCCATATAAGGACAGGCTGAGAGAGTTGGGGTTGTTCAGCCTGCAGAAGAGAAGGCTCTGAGGAGACCTTACTGTGACCTTCCAGTACCTGAAGGGGACCTACAAGAATGCTGGGGAGGGAATTTTTACAAAGACATCTAGTGACAGGACTAGGGGCAATGGCTATAAATTGGAGAGGGAAAAATTTAGATTAGCATAAGGAATTTTGTCACCGTGAGAGTGGTGAGGCACTGGAACAGGTTGCCAAGGGAAGCTGTGGATGCCCCATCCCTGGAAGCAGAAAATTGCTCTGTGGTGGGCTGAACTCTGAGAAAGCTTCACCAGCTGAGCTAGACAGTCTAGCAGGTCCATGAGCAGAAGGGTAAGAACAAATACTGAAAAAATAAACAATGGTTACATATTGCACATTACATTTCAACTCATAAAACTTACAGTAGATCACTCCCAGAGCACAAACAGCATCAAAAAAACTCCTTTTGTCAAAATGTGAGTTATGATATAGCCACTTACTATAGGAGCAGCCGAAGACCTCAACTCTCAGTCCTATCCGCCCACCAACATTCCACTTCAGAGGGACAAAGCGCAAGAAGCGGGCTTTCACGGAGTGCAGAAATTTGTGATGAACCACACTGTCAGCATTGCTGTTCCCTGTGAAAACCTGGAAGGACAGAAAACCTCAGTGAGACATTTATTGCCAAGAGGTGAGTGCAGCACTCTGAAGGCTGTAAAACACCATTGCTTTTTCTGATTCTCAGGTGTATAAATTACTCAAAATTATTTAAATTGATTGACAATTTTTTCTTCCAAGACCTGTGCCTCCTATGGAGCGAAAGGAGGAAGACAGCAGCACCTCAACAGAATCAGGGGACATATACGGCGAGTTACAAAAGCAGGTGTTACAGAAGATGCTACATAATTTCTCAAGACTTAGGATATTTATGTGTACCACAATAATCCATCCTCCCTTAACATATCCATAGTTCCTCCAGCAAAGTGAAGGATGGGACCCCACTTTAGTCTTTTGTGCATTCGAGGTAGTAGAAAAAGATGGACACAAGGCGCTGAGGTTGGCTAGAGCCTGGGAAGACAAACAGGAAAGTAGTCATCTAGATATGCCACAGAAAACTCAAGCATGTCACAGGAAGAGATGAAAGCCTGAATCAGTACACAAGAGAGGCAGCACTTGGACTGGTTTTGCATGCAAGTGTTAAAGTTTGCAAACAATAATAATCTAACTTTTTTTTGCCTATTTGATTAATTGCCTGTACTGCGATCCAGAATTAATGGTTCTGCTCAGAATTATCACTAAACAATAGCAAATTCTCTCATGGTTAAAGAATGACTGTAGAATCTCAAAGACAAACCTTAGGATAAGCATCCAAGCTCCAATTCTTCTGGAAGATTTTTCTGTTTATTTTACCCTTTTACTCTGTAAAATTGAGCTAGGAATATCATAGATTTCTTACAATCTTCAGAACATACGAGTAAGTCAGCTAGGATTTAAATTTGAAGCTAGGTTTCATAAAAAATGAAAATCAAAGACGGTACTCATGAAAAAAAAAAAATCTCACAGGAAGGTCATATTTGTAAGAGGTCCTCCTCTTTGTAAGCATAAAATTCCAACACAAAAAGTTGTTCTAGTTTTAAACTTTTCTGCAGTTCAAAACTTGGCACCATTCACCAATGCAATGCAAATGCAGGCTCAAACTGGGACAAACCCAGTAAAGCAGACCTACAAGTCACTCCTGATGGCTAAAGGATGAATTAAAGAGATTAGTGGTTTCATCTTCAGCCTGAAAAAAGGGCTTACTAGCAACTGTTTAAATTTTTACTTAAATTCACACATTCCAACATCTTCCCAAATGTTAAAAATGATACAGAACTCCTATTTCAGTGTATTCTTATTTTACTAAGCCTAGTGTACTGTTGTTTTAATATAACTATATTCAATAAAAAATATTCTTGAACATTTCTGAGGCACGATAGTTTTAAATCATACATGCTTTTTTTTCATTTCACCTTAAAAACTTTGATATGGGAAAATTCTTTTATATGCAATAAGCCTTATTTTCCATCCAGTCATGAACACAAAAGACAGCATGTATCTCAATTTCTAAAACATGCTTTGCAAGTGCATTTCATTACTCGTATTGCTTGCCTCTGAAGATGAACATGATCATGCATCTCTTATTCTGAATCCTTTATGCACGAGATCTTGTTTTCTGCAAGGACTATATCATGGTTGACCAATATCTCACAAATTCAGTTATATCACAGAATTATTTTTCATGTGGATTCTTGTTGACCTTAATTCAATGTTGACCATGTACACCAGTTCACCAGCTTTGTCCTTTCAGGTATGTTTTGAGGAGTGCCACAAGTGCCTTCAAAATGTCCTAGGCCTATTCACACTGCTTTCCAGACAGGAGCTAAATTCAAATTCCAGCAGAGAGTATTTCAGAGTTTTACTGATCCTTAGATTTCAAGTGAAAAAATCTTGTTCTCAGTAATGAAACTGTCAGCAGAGAGTAAAGTCTGACAGTCAGCTGTGGCAGCACCCACAGTTTTAAGAAATTCATGGATATATAGGATGGACAAGGAGGAGTGTTGTTTTTCTGTTTGTTTGCTTATAAAGCTCATCCTCTTGGAATCCTGTGATTATGTAAAAATCTCACATTTCATAAGATAAAAAAGAAGGAAGAAAGAAGAGAGAACAGAGGGAGGCAAAGAGTTTCCAGTCCTTCAAATTGTGAAGAAAAGCTTAAAATGCAGTGACTAGAATCCAGGAGAAAGGTGAACAGAGACATAAGACACCTTAATATAGCAATACTCTATGTTGTTTTTTTTTTTTTCACCATGTTATCAATACTGCACATTGCATCACATGCCCACAAGGTAATAATTTCTTTGGTTTATATAAAAAAGAAAATATTCAGGGAGAAAGACGAAGCTGAAAAGTGCAGCATCTTCAGAAATATCTCCTTGCAATTACTAAGTAATGGGAGCTAGGTGACTTGTGAATACAATCGTGTGCTGAACAGGCCACATCATCCTGCTTGGAAACAGGTAGGAACACAGCTTGTGCTAGCACGCAGCAGCACGCTGTTATCAGTGGACCCTTGTGGCCACTGGAAAATCATAGAAGCACTTCACAACTACCTGTAACTGTTGCTAAGGGCAGTTTTGATGCCTCTCTTCCAGGGCAAACTTGCAAAGACAGATTTTGCAATGAATGTGCAAACTGCCCAACCAAGCATAATACACAGGGGCATCACTGCTGCTCGCACACAGAGAGGCAGCCCTCTGCCTCCAGGCAAACGGTGTGTACAGCACACTCCAGGGACTGCATGTGCAATCAAAGGAGCATTCTGGCTTTGCCAGGTAAAACGGAGGCAGCTGTACCCTGCCATCCACAAGCAGCCCCAGGTGCCCACCTGCAGGTATCTATGTTAGACAGTTTCTCTCATGGCAACTCAAAGAAGTGACAGAACTACCAACATCCAGCCACCAAATCAGCTGACCCCAAACCCGGCATTCAATTATGTGAATTCGCTCCCCACATTGAAACATTCATATCAGTAAAAACAAACTCTTCAAATATTCAATACATGCCTCACAGCAGTGGCAGTGTTTCTCAAGCTTCTCTAACAACCAAAGGCTAAACAAAACTTTTTTAGGTGGGAAAAAAACTCACAGGCGATGCTGTAGCCATCGACCTGTGCCTATGAGATGGTTTTGCATGCAGCCAGCACATCACTGCTTGCTGCTAACTGCAGGGCATCACTGTGTATGCCTTTAGGATTGCTTTGATTTTTACTTCCAACTCCCACTGCTATACAGATCACCTTCCAATGTTTTATGGACCACCTGTGGGCTGTAGACCATTGATTGGATAACACCAATTGCCACAGATGGTCACTTGAAAACTTAGATCCACAGCTGACACAGAAATAATCCATCCATTAAAGAAGATGAAACAAGGATGCAATACCAGAGTCCATAGCCCTGGAGGTTCAAATATTGATTAACAGTAAACTTATCAGCGAGAATGGCAGAAGAACTTCGTCTCGAGAAACGGCCTCTATTACAAGCTGGTTTTGATAGGTATTCATTCACAAGAACAAACTGGCAAACTAGAAAAGAAAACAAAACGCAAACATACCATTTCCCATGCAACACAGTTGCTCTAGGAAGAAGCATAATACTGAAATCTGTGTTTTCTTACAAGTCCTGAAAACACAACAGACTGATTATTTACCTGGGAAATTCTGCTTCTGGCATTCTATGGGGCTTATAAATCAAAAAGCCTCATTAGCGCCAAATATTGCCACCAGCTTCTTGAAGGTAAAAGCTTTTCCCTAGTACCAGCGGCTGTAAGGTTAACAGCTCGCCACAGGCAGGGCTGCCTCTTGGGCCAAGCTTGTTTGACGATGCCGTGCTGCACGGTGCCCCGCTGTGACACGCACTGTGGCACCTCAGTAATATTTTATGAGTTGGGTTTTTTTTAATAAGCTAGCAAAGGCAGGTCCCACTGGCACAAATCAGTGAAGCAAGAAGTTGCAGTGGTTTGGAGCAGGGTCTGACCACCCCAGTGCTGCCGCTTTGGCAGCAGCTGCCAGGACATAGAGAAGAATAAGAGGAGACAATCACAAACAACACTTTCCTCAATGCTCAGCCCACCTGGTTCACGTGTTATACAGAACTGGAACAAAATAGAATTCCAGTTTAGATGAAAAAGAAAACTTTCAAAAGAAGTTTAAATCTCAAACCCACCATTACCTGGAATGCAGATGTATGACTCTCTCAGGAAAAGTAACAGCTCAAATGAATGGTCTGTTTATACAACTCTCCCATCCAGAGGAACCCTAAAAGCTCTTCAAGGGCAGTTCAGGAAAATGTCATGCAACTGTGGGGAAATATGACAGTTGCTTAATAACCCTACAGACACGCACTTGTTTCTCTACTTAGTATATTAATTCACATCAGTGCCACATTCTACCACTGAGATCGGGTGTGCTAAACTTTAGATCACATTTGGCCAAATGATTAGACTGGTCTCTTTAGACAGAGAAGTAGAAACCTGGTACAAGAGAACTGTCCGCTCATGGAAGCTTAATCAGTTCAAAAGACAGCATCAGATAATAAAGGTCTTTATCTCAGTTTCCTTTGCATGCACACTGTTCATAGCAAATGGCAACGTATGTACAGAGCCACAGAAGGTGATTCCCATAATGACTCTGCTGAATGTATTTTGCTCTCCCTCTCTGTTATGCAGGTAATGGGATGGGTTCAAAACGAGTATGCAAGTAGCAACATAGGCACAATCAGCCATGAAGGGTGATCAGGCAGACCTGAGGTCAAATACCTTCCAGAAGAGATATTTTATGAGATATTGAATACTGCCATTTCTGCCAAAGTCACTCTGATGAACAGAACTGAGGAAAAAAAAATACAGATTATGAATGTGCAGAGGGCACATAATACAGATCTTAGAAATATACGTTTCCGCCTTCACTGAAAGAAATACAAGCACAGAAAAGAGCACGCCATCTTCAAATCTCACCCACGATGTTGCAGTTTGCTGCCTCCAGTGCCTAAAGAAATAAGGACAGGAGCACACCTAATTCAAGCTATCCAGCAGTTTAGTGAAGGAACCAAAGCGAGATAAAAGCAGCTAAGCCTGTCATAAATCCCCAAACTGCAATACTTAGAGTAAAACAATGTCATTCTTCCTTTCAAACTTCCTTACTAGGTTGAGAAAGATCAGGAGCTAGGAGTTAGCACTGCGATACAGAACATACTTCCTGGTATATGCCTCCCAGAACCTCCTCAGATACTTGAGTGTACTTTAAAGAAAACATGAATTTCCAACTAAGAAACAACATGACAATCTGAAACCCAAAGGAGAAAGCATTGCCTGGCTTTTCACATTTTCTAGGCTAAAATAAACTGAGTCAAGAATAGTTTTTATCTTCCCCAGAGGCAACAGGATTTCAGTTCTGCTCAAGTTTGTATTACCTGGGATGCAACTCAGTGGTGATACTGAGTGTGGATATTAAACCAAGGCTTTGAGGAAGCCAAATGGGTCCTGCATCTCTGCTTGCATGTGTGGAAAGAGACTGAAGGCTACCACGACAAGGACACAATACAGCCACAAACTCACCATATGGAAACTCAGCAGTCTTAATTTTAATACGATGCTGTAGGTTGGGTTTTTTTTACACAACAATTATACCGCATCAGTGTGTGTGAGCAACACCTTAAGCCTGAGCAGGTTGTGGTAACTATTTTATAACAGTGAAAATTAAAAAATCCATTTAGTTTCTGCTGCAGAACTCTCTCCTTCACCTCAACTCAGCTCTAAAAAACAAAGAGATGTTAAAAAAAATAAGATAAAATTGTTGAAGAAAAAAACCCCACACCTTCGAAGTCTAAATGTTCTTTTTAGATTCCACCTTTCCTACATACTGTGCATGTCAATGGTGAAAAATGTTGTTTGGTTTTTGTAATGCAAGAAGTCCTGTCTAACATATCAAGCCAAAACTGTTAATACCTTGCAATGAAGAAAGAGAGTGAAATGGCTTTGCTGTCATCTCAATTGCCCTGTGTCCAGACTGGAAGCTGCTAAAAGCTCCACCTCATTTGGATGATGTGTTAAGAGCAACTCTCCAGCACAGGGGTTCATGACAGAACCTGGCCCCTGGGAGCTGCTCTCATTCAGCAAGTAGTTTTAAAAATCCTTTTGCTATTAGAAGGGGTAAACCATGGAGAGAAGGAAAGGTCGACAAGGAGGACTGTTTGGCTCCTTAAAGAGTTGTGGCTTAGATCTTTGTTTTCACCTACTGCACAGTCATATTGGGCACATGGACTGCAAACCTAATCACTGTGTCTTCTTACTTTTCCTTCTCAAGAGGAAAGTTAAATTTTCTTGCAGTTTTCTTTCAATCAATCTGTAAAAATGAAGTACATTTTTTACTTTAAGTACAAGAAATTTGCCTGCTTTGGAAAGCCACTGGGAGGCTTTCCTACCAACTTCAGCAGGTTTCAGTCTGAGCCCAAGAGGAAACGGCTGTCAGCCTGATCCAGGAACTGTCCCCTTAGAACATCCATCACTCGCCTCTGAGCATCTCATCTTACTTCATGTTTGTCTTTCGTCTTAATGCACCATGGTCTTCATGATAAACATTAACCAGTTATTTCTGGAAAACAATTTTCTGAGCAGTTACTTGTTTCCAGGATCATCTTTTTGTTTCCAGGTGGAACAATATAATGAGCTAGTCTAAAGCTAACATGCCATCAGAAACAGAAGCCTCTGTTCTGCTTCCATTTCTTTTCTTCTTTCCTAACATCGGCTACATTTTCTTCTTTGAAACACTCATCCTTGACAAGAACCTCAAAAACAATACCCCTGGCAAACTGTCTGAGCTGCTATCAGGGAGGAGCAGTGGGGGTGTGCATGAGAAAATACAAGAGACACCTGTCAAAATTATCCTCCCGTAGTCTGTTATCTGAGGAAGTGACAGCTTCGCTTCTCATTCCTCCACCCCAATAGGAAGAAAAAACAAACAAACAAACAAACAAAACTTTGTCTACAAAAGGGTAGTGCAACTCCCTTGTACAGTATGAATTAAAACAAATGGCTTCAGTATGGGATATTAAGCAGGGATCCTACTGGGAAATATGCCTTACATTTGTTACTTACTGAGGTGCTGACTGCTGTGTTTCAGCAGTGCAATGTCCTCCTGGGTTCCTAAGAATTAGTTAGTGATCCCTTAGCTACTGGCAGTTTCTGCATATAGATGAGTAGTCCAAGGGAGAGAAGATATCATAATGTAACAGAGACCCCACCACTTCATCACTACCTTGAATAATCTGCTCAAGTGGGAAGGTTATTCACCTCTGCTCTACCCCATTACACTGAACATATCCCCTTCTCTCTGGTTAGTTACTCTGCAAATACAGAGGTAAACACTCTTGACAACATCATTAACATCAGATTGATGACTGCCCAATATAAAATTCATTTATATAAAGTATGTTGTTTATTATTCTTGTTCTAACAGTTTGTAGAACCTATTTACAGATTTTCCAATAAAAAAACGATTTCACAGAATCACTGAGTTGATTAGGTTGAGAAGGACCTTTAAGATCATCAAGCCAAACTGTAAACCCAGTACTGCTAAGTCCACCACTAAACCATGTCCCTAAACACCATGTCTACACATCTTTTAAATACCTCCACAGATGGTGACTCAACCACTTCCCTGGGTAGCCTCTTCCAATGCTTAACAACCCTTTTGAAGTAATAATTCCTAATATCCACTCTAACCCTCTCCTAGTGCAACCTGAGGCCATTTCCTCTTGTCCTATGACTTCTCACTTGGGAAAAGAGACCAACATGCATGTTGCTGCACTTCTTTTCAGGTAGCTGTAAAGAGTGGTAAGGTCTCCCTTCACCCCCCTTTTCTTCAGATGAAACAATCCTCAGCTGTTCCTCGTAACACTTGTTCTCCAGGCCCCTCACCAGCATCATCACCCTTCTCTGAACACGCTCCAGCACCAGGCGAATGCTGTAGGTAGCACTGTCAAAGGCTTTGCTAAAGTCTACATAGAAAACATCCACAGGCTTTTCCTCACCTGCTAAACAGGTCACTTTTTCATAGAAGGATATCAAGTTAAGCAGGATGTGCTTTTCCTAAACCCACACTGACTGAGCTGGATCACCTGGTTATCCTGTACATACCATGTGATGACACTCAACATTATCTACTCCATAACCTTGCCTGACACTGAGGTCAGATAGGACTGTAGTTCCCTGTATTCCCCTTCCAGCCGTTCCTGTAGATGGGCATCACATTTGCTGATCTCCTGACATTTAGTCAGGACTCTTGATAAGCAATGGGAAGTGGCTTAATGAATACTTCTGATGGTTCCTTCACTACTCTGATTTTACATGATCAAAATATTTTGCAAGAAAATAAGTTTTAAAATTATTTTAAAGACTATCCATTGAGATAATCTCAATCTATCCAATACTTTTAGACAAGTCTGTATCAATCCAGAAAAATTCAGTTTAAATATGGTGACATTAAAAACATGAAGCTTCTTGGGTCCCTGCAGGACAATGAAACATTCCTATTTAGACCAAAGAAAACGAAACAAAAGATTACAGAACTTTTGAATTATTTGTGGTTTTTTTCTTTTCTTTTCTTTTCTTTTTCTCCTATTCTGATTTACCTCTGAAAAATTCTAACTTTTTTTTCTTATGTTGGTCAGCAGCACCTATAAAAATGCTTTATTTCTGTAATGTAACGGACAGTCTGGACTTCAAACACTTTGAATTAGTTAGTGTCAACCTCTTTCCAGAGTCTGCTAGACTACCTTGACAAAGTCTGAGGTAACACATCCACTAGAGACCATTCCGAACAGGCACCTTGGGTACAGTGAGCTCTTTTGAAGAATAGAGAATTTACCAAACTGATAATGTATGAGCTACTCATACATTAGTTCTACTTTGGGCCTAGAAAATACTCCCTGTCATCTTCTGTTTACTCATTAAAACGCAGTCCAAGTGTCTTATTCAACCTGTAGCTGGGCAAGCTGCCCTTCTTCTTCCCAGCAATGTGAAATTCCTGTGCCCTACTGAGACACTCTTTGCATACAAATGTGATATTGCATCGCACATATAGTTGCATTTAAGTGATGGAGAATTAATCCTCATCTTCAGTTTTTAGAATCACCTCTGTCTTTGAGCACTTGGAGGTGAAGCTGTTATCGCTGTTATTATCACTGCTACATAAATTAATAATAATGGAAGCAAGAAGTAGCAAAATTAAACCCGTAAATTACAAGTCTAAGCTAAAAGTCAGCAGCTAATTCCTGTTTCTGCTTATACTCTTGCACTTCATCTTAAAAGCAATCCTACATATAGATAGTATTTTAAGCTATATCACAGCAAAGGATAAATATTTCCCCAGTTCCTTGACTAGATTAACCTTAGCCAACAGACTGAAACTGCTCTTTCCACTGCCAACATTAATCAAAGATTTCAGCTGTTCTTCTGCATAAATCTCATGAAGACCTTCATGCTTTACATTACATTAGTGGGATTAACAATGTACTGACTGTGTTTGTCTGGAAATGTTGGGGAAACTCTGGGAACCTTCCCTGTATTTACTTTTCATCAAAGTGTGTTTAAATCGCTAGCACTGTACACTTGGTATCTCTCTGGTTATAATTTGCCAGATGGATCCAGCAAGATGACACCAGAGAGGTGTTATTTATTCCATGCAACAGCGACCTCAGATGAATATTGTGCTTCATTATCTTCCATTACTTCCCTGTTATGAAGTTTGATGACATTTTCATTTGGATCAGTAAAGTAATATCCTGTGGAAGAGGATAAATAGGTAGGCTTGATTTTCTCCAGTGTTTCATAATACACTGAAATGCACATGCACACACACATTTTATGATATACACTGTCTTCTGTATTTCATTTTTCTCCTTTGAACAGGAGAAAGTTTATGTCTAATCCAAGACAAAACCAGTTCACATCACTAAAGGGCACTGTAGACTAATCCTATTGTGCTGTTCACCTTACTCGTGATCTTCTCAGGAGTATCATCATCACAAAGCACACAAATACGAGGTTGCAAATAATACTAAACTGCAAATTCTCCTGTACCAATACACCATCAGTATTGATGTATTTGTACCTGTATTGGTACAAATCACTACTGCACTCTTCAGAGCAGCGAAACCATGCTCATGTACACTAGCAGTTGTCTTGACATAGTGAGTTATATAGACGTCTCTCTTACCATAGAAGGCTTAAAACTAACTGGTATAGCTTCCTCCTACAAAAACATACTGTAATCCTTGTAGCATCCTACATTTGAGTTTTGCCATTGTGCTTTCACACTGGGGTCCATCACTGAACCATATTAAATTAATATCCAGAATCCTAAAGCAGCTTAAAGAAACCACTTCTCTTCCTCCTGAAATAAGAGTAAGATGAGCTTTTCAACAGCTTTGCGGACATATGTGCAATGTCTTCCAAATGCATGTCCGCCCATTAAGTTTCAACCACACATTTTATTATGTCAACCACACCAAAAAATCCTCAGCACTAGGTTCTGAAGATCATTGTGTTCTCTAAAGTACAGCTAGAAAAAAGTAACTTTCTGTTAGTGATCGAAGAAGGAGGTGGCCTGGCATTCTTCCTCTGAAGTGTAAATTTTGCCTGCTTATGCAAAAGGCTTGTGACTGTTGTTATGGTAGGATATTAAATCTAGTCGCAATACATTTGGCAGGTCCAAGATCAGAGTAATCCATAAATAAAAAATGCTTCATAATTTTTATTTTGTAAATGAAAGAGGATGGTAACTGCTCAGTGAGTTGGAAATTTCAGGACTTATAAAAAAACATATTTCAAAATCAGCATGATCACTGTGTTGCTGAACATAAGGGAAGGAACATGGAAATTGTTTCTTGTAATAAGAGGCAGCACTTATGCTGTACTGTCCCTACAGCCTTTGACAAGAGCTGCATTCTTGCCCTTCCAGCAGGGAGAAACAACTTGGAGAAACTGTGTTTTCATATCCTCTAACAGTAAGTTATGTGATGCTGATACAAACAAAAATATCAGCATTTTTTAGGCACCTGTAATGAATTGCTCGTAGGAAGGCAAATAAAGACTGATAGTTTCCATTTTCTGCTGCACATCTCCATTTAAGAAAGGAACAGCAAAAAAACAGAAGCGTAGAAATATTCCTAAGCTCTGCACTCCATGGCACTAGGTTCAGAAGATTCACACTATTTTAGAGGTGCAAGAATATTAAGAAAATTAGCTTATTTCTGTATAGACCTGCATGCCAAGATTTACCTTAATGTATACTTTTAAAGAAATCAAATCAGAGCTATGGCCTAAGTGAAGGGAAAAGGTTCAAATGAAGGGGAAAAACTGAATTATATTCTAAAATACCATGTCCATAATTTCAATATAATGCCTTTTAATACTAATTGGATATTTTGCTTTCCCAGAGTGTTATTTTACCACACTTCTTGTAAGCCACCCTTTTTCCTTTCACTTCCATACAATTTCATCCTAAATTGCAGCTAGGCAAACATTTAACATAGACACCTTAGGAGTCTCTCCAATGGTACCAATATTTCACTTAAATACAGAAAATTAAATGGGGTGAGGGGGAATCGATAGCTGCTTAAAAAACCCTTTCTCCTGAAGGGTAAAAACGAGCATACAGGGCTTTTTCGTACTTTTTAATCTCCTGATCGCAAGCAAAAGATAGGATCCATGAGTTGAATCCATGAAAGAACTTGCCTTTAGAGTAAGAAATAGAATAGACTCCTAACATTTGTTGAAAATATTAAGATGAGGACATTGTGTTTATTTTTTTTTCCTGAGAGCATATAAGTAACTACACCTTGACAAGTACCAAAGAAAGGAAGAAAGAAGTAAGTGTTTTAGACAACACAACCCACAGAGAGGAAAATTTACCTGTTACCGGATTTCCTTTTAAAACTTATGCATACTGTGAGGCTTGCATAATAAGCTGTGCTAGAATGTATGTTCACTATTCAAGTCTTCAGCAAAGGTGAGTTCATTTTCTGCAAAACATTAGAGGACTGTGAAAATTTAACTTCTAATAAAGAAGGATACTGATACGTCCTCAACTGCACCTGCATTAATACTACAGTGTCATGTACATTTGAACTCCTCAGGTTTCTGCAGTATAGCATTAATGAACAGCTGAACCAGTTTTCACGCTGAGAAAACACAGCATTAAGACAACAGTTATTTAAAAACCACAAAATCAACACATTATGACTAAAAGAATATGCAGAAACTCTGCAGGCTCCTAGATCTTTTATTATGTGACATCTTCGGATCATCTTAGATTACTATTCTCAGAGATACTGGTTTCCCCCTGTATTTGTGGTCATATTGAGAAATGAACGGAGAATTTCTTAACCTTGATTACAGGACAAAATGCATGCTTTTTAACCAACAAAGCATGGTCTAAGGAAGCCAAGTCCCATTTAAGCAGAGCATGTCAACACAGGTCTCTATATCAAAGGTACATGTGCTAACTCTGGAAATATAACTAATGTGGGTGAAAGCCATGTTTACTTGAAAATACATCCTAGCAGGCATTTCAGGAGCTTAGAAGAAAGCAGATACTGTGAAGAGGCAGTACAGTTCCAGGGTACAAATGACAAAAATGGAGTGGGAAGCACTGGTGAAAAAATGTAGTATGCTTTTAAGAAAGGTCAGAACCCAGTAGAGACAATGAGTTACCATTCATCATCCTATTATTTACACAGATTGAAATTTTCCCACCTCAAGATCTGGGTTATCAAGAACATGATGTTATCTTTTCATGCAATAGTTGATAACATAAAAAAAAAAAATGGTTTATAATGAGGAAAAAGAGAGACCTTTGGCATATTTCAATAGGAAAAACAATCATCACACTGCCTTAAATTTTAGAAAACAGAAATGCACAATTGCTGGAGTTGGTAGGTATGGTAGCTAACATGCAGGCATAATGCACAATGCTTTCTTTAGTCTTAAGCAGCACTCGGAGTGAAAACACTTCTATTGAGGAGCTACTCTGCAACACTGACCATAACATATTGAAACTCAACATGCTCAAGTACAGAACTATGCACATAAACAAAGAAAAAAAAGACGGTTTAATGTAAAGCTTAATTTAAAAAGAGGAAATACATCAAAATTAGGACTTGTCACAACAGGATAAATTATTTTGAGTGTCATAGAGGTATTTTAAAGTCATCATATTCAAAATAAATGCACACCACTAATTCTGAAAATGAATTTCTTTTAAAGGAAATAAATAAAAACAAACTGGTGAAATGAAGACTAGAAGAAGTTATTTGAAGTAGGATAACTTTCTTCTAAAAAAAGTCACAATTAAATGATGAAAATGGAAATCAGGATTAGCTCTGTAAATGTGGAATACCAACATAATGTAGTAAGTCACTTATTATAAGGCATAAAAATTAGCAATAAATACCATTTTAGACATGTAATAGGAAGAAAACCTGAGAAAAAGTCTGCAAGACAGCCTTGAAGAAGACTAGGCCAGAGTCGAGACGTTAAATAAGGATATAGCTCAGGGTATTTCCAACTTTATGCTCTTTTTTGGGGGGGAATGCTTGGAAAAAGCTTTTCAAATTTAAGTACTGAATCAACATATAAAATGAACAGAAGCAATCCATGAAACTCAGTTAATATTCTTCCACAAGAAAATTCAATATTAAATTGTTCAACTATTAGCTGTGGTGCCTATACTATCAAGGAAATTGACTTCATTATCCAAGAAACAGAAGATGGCAAATGCAGCAGCACTTTTTCAAAGGGCTTTAAGACAGTCCTGGGAACTTATATACAATTAAATCCATAAATCAGTAGAAATTATTTTAAAGTTTAGCATAAGCAAACAGTCAGATCATTATATAATGGCTAAAAGGCATCTCGTTTTTTCAGAGTGAAGACAGACCTAACAAATTTATTAGTAGTCTTCAAAGGAATCAATTTATGAATTGATAAAATTGGTATAACTGATACTATGCACTTGCACTTTCATCAAGTTTTTGTTGAAAATCACTGAAAGACAAAAAGCAAACAAAGCAAGCTGATATATGACAAAACAGAATGTGCCTTCATGTGTTCTTAATTTATTAAAGAATAGGAAATAAATATTGGGAAGAAAATTTTCAGTGGATACTAGGGGGATCTAATCTGATCTATGCTATTACTTGACTTCATAATTGCCGCACTGAAGAAAACATGGATTATAGAAAATGGACACAACTTTGTGATAACATGAAATTTGTTGGGTTGTAAAAAATAAAGACTGACTGTGAAAAGCTACACAAGGATTTGATGTTACTGAACGATCAGGCAATAAAATGGAAAACGAATAGTTTCAGCAAAAGTAAGCTATGACGGAACACAGATAAGGTCATCCTCACCACATCCCACACCCAAAATAAGCTGTAAATCAGAGAATCATGGAATGGTTTGAACTGGAAGGGACTTTGAAGACCATCTAGTTCCAACTGCCTCTGCTATGGGCAGGGACAAGTTTGCTCAAAGCCACATCCAGGCTGGTCTTGAACACTTCCAGGGATGGGGCATCCACAACTTCCCTGGGAAATGTGTTCCAGTGTCTCACCACCCTCACAGTCAAAAATTCCTCCTTAATGTCTAATATAAATCTCTTTTCTTCCAGCTTAAAACCATTACCCTTCATCCTATCACTACACTCCCCGAGCCTCTCCTCATCTTTCCTGTAGGCCTCCTTTAAGTACTGTAAGGCTGCTATAAGGTCTCCTCAGAGCCTTCTCTTCTCCAGGCTGAACAATCCCAACTCTCTCAGCCTGCCCTTGTATGGGAGGTGCTCCAGCCCTCTGACCGTCTTCATGGCCCTCCTCTGGACTTGCTCCCACAGGTCCAAGTCCTTCCAATGTTGAGGACCCTAGAATTAAATGCAGTACTCCAGGTGAGGTCTAATGAGAGAAGAATAGCAGGGCAAAATCAACTCCCTCAATATGCTGGTCATGATTCTTTTGATGCAGTCCAGGATATGGTTGGCTTTCTGGGCTGCCAGTGCACATTGCTTGTTCATGTTGAGCTTCTCATCCATAAGCAACCCCAAGACCTCTTCAGGACTACTCTAAATCCATTCTCTGCCCAGCCTGCATTTGTGCTTGGGATTGTCCTCACCCAGGTTCAGGACCTTGCCACTTGCCTCTACTACTGTCATTCAGGTATCTTGAAGCCTTGTAAACTGCTGGATGCAAGCATCAGTTCTGGACTCAAACATGGCCAAAAACCCAGAAGGCATTTGGAATTACTAGAAAAAGCAGAGAAAACCAGCTCTGAAAGCATCAATATGATATTATATATTAAAGAGTTATATGACTGCAACTTGAAAACTGTGAAGCTTTTGTCTTTCCATTTGACAAAGATATAGTTGAATTGGAAAAAATACAGACAACAGCAAGAAGGCAGGCCAATTGTATAAAACATCTTTAGTCTGTGACAAGATCAAGCAGTCCTTTATTTTTCAGCATGATAAAAAAAAAAATATGTCTGAAGTCCAATAGAATACACAGCTATAAAATAATGAACGATAGACATAGCAGGAGTTTGGGAAAGTACTATTCCTGTTTAGTAGCACAAGAAAGCTAAACAACTCACAGTGTTTTCAGACAATGTGTGGATCTAGCGACTTTCATGCTGCTGGAGATTCCTGGACGTGTCTTTTCTAGTCAGATTTTTAGGTCTGTCTATATGAAATGTCACATCTACTGCTAAATTTTGCTGAAAACCACAGAAAATTACAAAACTAATAGAACATGTCACCTCTTTGATAAAGATGGGTACTTATTGTCTCAGAGCATTTAATGATAAAAAACTGAAAAACTTCTTTTCCCGTGCTGAGAAAGATTTAAGAAATTTCTTATTTGGAGTTGGTGACATTTCGTAGGAAATTCTGCATTAAAATAAAACCAACTATATTTATTTATGGATGATTTCTATTCATAGGCTTATTTTTCAACAACTATACTGAACAGAAGAAATCTGAAAACAATATTTTTTTTTAAAAAAGTTTCTCTTTGAAAAATAAAACTGAAAATGTTCTGTTCCCTTGAACAAAAAACAGTACTAACACAGGTCATTTTTCAAAAAGAATATTTATCCATAAATTGACTAGCCAGAAGCTGGGATCAGAACTTTAGTTATTCGGAAATCAAATAACAGACTTTACACTACAAAC
Source organism: Clamator glandarius (assembly GCA_033459285.1). Taxonomy (NCBI): domain Eukaryota; kingdom Metazoa; phylum Chordata; class Aves; order Cuculiformes; family Cuculidae; genus Clamator; species Clamator glandarius. Next base: position 7,608,148 of record JAUNZM010000333.1, on the reverse strand, counting down.
CCATTCATTTCCTTCCAGTCCCTCCTGCACCCCTGGACCCTGGGGTATCCCAGCCCTGCTGCCTATGCACCACCAACCACTCCAGCCCACACACCCCGTGGAACCTTCTGTTCCATGCTTTTATCAGTAGCATGAAACATGCTCTTATGCCACGTCAGCATTCCTGATTGTCTTGGGCTTCCAAGACGCCTTTAGAGCAGAAGCAGATATGTGACCAGTCTGTCCCCAGCCAACGGCTGCCCGCCCCACAGGATGACAAACAGAATCAGGAGTAAGGGTCGGTCCTCACAGCACCCTATATATTGCCCAATTTACAAGTGGATAAATCTTGTTTGTCTACATTTGCCCTTGAATAAATTGATGCTACAAAAGCAGCCCCTTTATTTAATATATCTAATTTATGTCATTGGTCCACCACGGCTTAGGCAGGGCAAAACAAGCTCAGCTGCATCCCAGCAAGGAAGATCACTTATTTATCTTCCTTTCTGCCTCTAAGCCCAAATGCTTTATCACATCCCCTAGAAAGTACCACACTCAGCAGCTCTCAGGGATTTGCTCTTCAGATGATAATTTTCTGCAAGGGTCACAGTCCAAATGGTGTTTCCAGTTGCAGATCCAAACAGATGGAGACAGGCATGGTAGGGAATACCCTAGTTTCCAGGCGTGACAGGTACCAGCCTCGCATTACCCTGTGGAGAACAGCTGGCAGAGATCATGAGGGCCTGGATGTACTCTGAACATTAATGAGAGCCACACTTATCAACTAAAGACAGAGTTTAGTACTAAAGTCATCCTTGGCACTGATTTTCACCACAGTTGGGTCAGATTTCACAAAGTATCTACTTCCTTACCATAACTGCCTGAGGCACAATCAGATCATGCTGAATAGAAACTTCAAGTATATTCAGATGTTGTATATGACAAATTCTGTGCCTTGTGCTTAGGACAACATGTGTGCTGATACATGCCCCAATCTAGACAAAGAAAATGAGAGGATAGAGCCAGGAAGGCCTACTCGTGAGCCCTGCCATATCAAAAAGAAAGTTAAATCGAGCTGGAAGGACTTTGGGTCTCATTGACTATCCAATGTTACAAATTCCTTTGGTTGTTGGAGACTTACCTGACCTGTGCCCTAGAGATCCCATTCATTACGTATTAATTTGTCTTGTATGAGTTCTGTAAGCTTTGTTAAACAATTAATCTCCCAAACTACCATAAAAATAAGAGATTGCTGGCCTTCTAGACAAATAAACAAACTGCTAAGTTCTGCCAGCTGAGTTGGAAATCTTTTTAGAGAAGAGGCAGTATCATCTCCAAGCTTTGTTTTAGCACTCCATTGTCTTTCTTTCCAAAACTTAGAATAACACACTCATCCAGCACTTGTGTAAGCAAAGAGTTCTTCACATTGGCCCAAGATACTGGAAGGGGCTGTATCATAACCCACTGTTTTCAAATAGCCACTTGGACTCCTGAAAGAGGCTAACAGTAATATACATAAGCCCAGATGGCATTATTTCAAAATATATGAAACTCTCTCATTCACAGGAGTGATTCTTGGGACTCCACACTACCAAACCCATCCCTCTGCTTCCTGGTTCATCCCACGTCTCCTTGGTACAACCATCCAACATTTCAAATACTTGAATTCCCAGCCGTTCAAGGCAAGCCCCCAGCCAGGAACATGTCCTGTAAGAGTATGTGCAAATAAACACATCTTTGCATCCCTGTTCTGCAAACCCACGTAAGCCCTAGTGCTGAAAGACCCATAGCAATTAGGATAATTGACATAACATCCTATTGCTCCTTCCTTCTAATGTGGCAGAAAAATCATCTGGTCCCAGAAGAAGTTAATAATACAACACTACAAAGTGATCTGAGTCTGAAATAATATATTTCCTCAGTGCATCATGGGAAGAATGGTTTTAATTAAATTATATAAACAGGAAGGTCTTTTCATTTGTTTGATATTTAGCCTTTCAAGTTTCTTCAGTGTTTGCTTGTGCTTGTTAGTTTTAAATATTAAATGAAGGAAACAAATTAAACAAGAAAAAATGAAATAAGGAAATGCTAATGTTGCAAACAAAAAAGAACACCAATCTTCTAGCTATTCAACCTTTTATCCCAGATGATACGATAGCACACTGGTAAGTATTTCACTAGATTACAGAAAGTCAGATCACATTCTGCCAGGAATTTCAAAGGATGATCCTTCCCCACAAAATGCTCTTAGTTCACACTGACAAGACGAACGCTTGACTGCAGACAATTCTCATCCTTTTTGTTATAATCAGTCACTGAACCACAAAGAAACTTGCCCAAGATGAGGACAGAAGCCTGTAGCAGGATGTAAAAATGAATCCTATCACAACCTACCTATTTAAATAAAAATAAAAAACCCGGAACATATTTACAAACACCTCCTTCAGAGAAACTAAATTAAAAACTAAACACTTTGGAAGCTGAGGAAGTCTAGATAATAACTGATTAGGTTCCTTACCTCCAAAAGAAGAAAGAATTGGGCAGTGGAGTATGGACCCACAGTCTGCCTCAAACCCAGTGAAATCTAACAGGTAGTATACCCGTGGGAATGCGAGTACATTTTAATTCACTTAGAAACTGAACACAGGATTAGAGCAAGGCAAAACTTTAGAGGAAAAAGAATATCTTTATAGTCTCCACTTCTCCCTTGAGTCCTGTATTTCCTATTTACCCATGCACTTACTGCATCGTTAGCAGCAACTGCTTCTAGAACAATGGTACACAACCTATTTCTGCAGAAGGAACTGATGAGGGTTCTTGCTTTGCAACTGCACTGAAACCAGAAGGTGAATACTGAAATATATCTTAATATACACATCCTCTGTCTCTATGCAGCTTAGAGTCTTACCAACACCTAAGGATTCGAAGTAACACTGTATCAGGAATTGAAATTGATATTACATGATTATAAGAAGAAACTATACATTGCATGAACTTTAATACAAAGCCTCAGTCAATGGCTATCATAACCACTGCCAGACAAAAATATCACAGTGATAATACCTTGTTTCTTAAATGTGCAACAGTAACTGTCCCACTATGAACTCATTAGAACATAATGTCAACTTGGAACTATGAGCTTATTGCCCTTTGTAGGCTATTGTAACTATTTTTTAATTCCTTTCTATACTTTGCTGCACTGACTGGATATGTAAGGAGAATAGGAGGCTCTTATCTATTACCAGAGCTCCTGGAGGGACAGTCATTTCTTGTATGACAAACTATACTGTATTCTCCTCCATAGGAATGACAGCACAATATTGGAAAGATCTGCAGCTTGCCCCTGATCTCACTCTCATAAATAACCTTCTGAATGCCTGCTTCGAGGAATATGGATCTAACAGGGCTTGAGACATGACCCAGACTATACAAATCAAGGCACTAATATTGATTCTCAAAAGAGTACAAGGAAGATCAAAAAAAGTTTCAGCTTTCTTTTTTTTTTTTTAAAGGTTTTTTTTTTTTTAAAGTTTCTTTCTTTTTTTTTTCCCCTGGGGTGTAGTTGGTATAGAAGCTCCAAAATTCCTAGCTGTGAAAAACATACCTAACCTTTACTAAGGAGTCAAAACCCTGTACTGAGGAGTAAAAAACTTCCCTATCGACTACCTGCAATGTTATTTCAGGTCACTGAAAATTCTGCCCATCAGATTCTACAGATGGCCAACTCTATCAAATGCTGAAGTGCAAAAGCCATTTCATAGGTGCTCGCAACAACCACTGTCAAGGCTCTTACTGTACCTACTATACAACTTACTTGTTTTGATCATGTTAACTCAATGTTTCCCACCATCCAGAAGGCTCTGCCAGTCCTTGGCCTTTAGCCTATTCACTGCAAGAGGTTACTGCAACCAGCTTGAATTTGCAAGGCAAGATGGGATAAAAATCAGTAAGAGACTCTACTCAGCAACAAGTGTCAGCTAACACATTGCTGTGAATGCACAAAGCTGGCTCACCTCTCAAAGTTTATGCTGCTCTGGATGACGACACTCACAAAGCACACTACAAGTGCTGAATACGCATACCATATCACCTTCTGAAAACACAATTAAAGAATATCATTAAAATAATTCCCAGCTACACATTGTTTCATCACTGACGTTCTGCTCATTTCACTGGGACACATTTTAATCAATACTTGAAGCTTGGTTTGGCATTGCTACGAACAGAAGACACTGTGTGTTGTAACCACTATTCTTAATGGGGGAAGAGGTGTGTACACAAAAAGAAAACTGGTTTCACTCACACCTAAGCTCTTGTGCCTCCCACTTCGTGACTTAGAACTATATTTCTTCATCCACAATCATTATGTTTTGGGTGGATGTGATTGTTACAGTATCATGGAGTTTAAGAAACCGCACCATAGCAAAGTAGCTTCCTATTAAAACAAACAATTAACACTGCAGATAATAAAGATGTTCTCGAAGTCTATTTTTAGAAAAGCAGCAACACTGCTGAAATTGGCTTTAGTGGTGAATAGGTGTTTTAAAATGCTCTCAGGCAGGCAGAGGAGATGGACGGCAAACATTTTTAAAAAATGGGACAGCATAAACTCCATATGATATGCAGAAAAGCAGACAGCTAGTACGAGTTTTTTCCACAATTGCTTTATTCTCCATTGTCCCTTGAAACAGTGTACAAGAAAATGTATCTCATTTACCGTAGTAATATGACACTCTACGCTGAACAGCAATTAAAGCAGAAAGGCACTCTCACACTACAACCTAGCACAAAAATTTCCAAGACAGCAGTGTTCTCATTTCATCTACCCCACACACATCCTGCTTATCCCCTACTATCTAAACTTTTAAATGTAGAGTTTAAAGTTCCTTGTGTTTGATGTGTTCACTGTATCTTAGAGTAATTCTGTCCTTAATGACTTGCCAACTCTGTACAATGCTCAGCAATGAAAAGGAAAATGTGAATTATATATGGTATTATTACAGATAGTTGAGAAATCACATTTCTGCTCACAAGTGATTTCCACTAACAGACGAGCCTGTGCTGTACAATTCCTCAGGTACCCACAGAGATTATATCCATTATATGCTATTGAACTACTTCTCCTTCTGACACTATAATCATTCAACTCCAGCTCATCAGGGATCACACAGGAGGAGGGCTAATCCAACATTCCTATATAGTATCCTTCCAAACGAATGCCACAAGACGACATGTTTGGCTGTTGTACATCTAGGTAAGTTCAAATCATTGTGATCATGCTGAAGTGAAGAAAACAGCACATGAACCTCCAGTGTTTAGTGACTTCAAGAAATCTGGCTGTCTCTCTCTCAAAAGCATCATATTATTCCTATAAAATAGCATTGTGTTTTCTCTTTTTTTTCTAAAATTAAAATAAAAAATAGATGATTTCCACAGACAGTGAGAAAAAGCATTTTATAACAGACTCTGTATGTGATTAATTTTGGCATTTGCCAGTTAAGATACATTATACAACGAGACTGAAATATTTGAAAACCAGCCATTACAGGTATTTAGCAAGTTAAATACTAGAAGTGCACCAGTCTGCAGTTTAACCTATCTGGACTGCCCACCAGTGGAGCAGAGTCTCTCTGGAGACATCTGAAGTGCAGTTACCAAGCTCCTTGACTCATGTGAATAGCTTGGCCTTATCTCACAATCCTATACTGACTGCTTACCCATCCTTCCCTTGCTTCTGCATCCTGCTTTCCATGACAAAAGAAATTTAACTGCATAAACCATAGGAAATTTCCAGTATGCTTCAGATCAAGGTCCCTGGATTGAACAACACAGAACACCAGGACTCAAAGAGCCACATATTATTTTTTTGCCAGTTAATCCAGGAAGTTTTTGAGTTCTGGCTCCGCATCTGTCAAATAGGGGTAATAATACCTTGACAGTCTTTTTCACCTTCTTACAGCTTTTTAAGTAGAAGTCATCTCACATGATGGATGTTGTGATGCAAGGCAGCACACAGCTCTGCTGAGTGAAGAATTCTTCATATACTTCTGTAAAAATGCTGTAAAGTAATAGTATTGTAAAAACGTATCATATCTCTCTCTTGCTAGAAGATCATTATTTGCAGTCCACCAAGCAATTACCACTAATCGTAGGTGACGAAAAACTTGAGATCACTAAAAAGTATTATAAGTTGAAGAAATATTCCACAATTAAATTCACAATTTTCTTCCAAGGTATACAGAAACTGTTATGGCTAAACAGTGGAGGACATAATGATAGAGGAGTTGAGAGGATACTAAGCTTTAAGAATATAAACAGCTTGTAGAAGGAAATTAATGGACCGAACAGATTTTGATACGCCCCCACACTCCCCCCAATAAAAATCAATAAAAAAAATCTCTACTTTTAGAAACTGCTTGGATGTTGCATAATCTTGAAGAGAATCAGCACTGATGACCCGTGATGTTGCAGCAATGCTGTTATTTTCTGTCACATCAAGGGTTAGAAGAATTAAACAGGCTCAGTTTATAGCATATCATCTCAAAGGTAGAAACATTTTACTTATTTTAAAAGAGAGAATTTTACTATTTTTCTGTAAGGCTAAATAAAATAAATATGCTGTGTACAGATAAGATATGCTTGTTTAAACTTGGAGTAACTTTTATTTCTTTGACAAGATAAATCTCCTTCTTACCTGGCTAGAAGTTAAAACTACTCACACATGCTGGATGCCACATTTCAGTGGATTTAAGTGTAACCCAGAGACCGTTATTTATTCTTCCCTGTAGCTGTTCTGTGCACTTTTGATTGAAGGCAGAATTGCTAGCAATTAACATGCTGAATTCTTCTTCACAGATTAATCCTTTCCTTCCCCAGTGGACAGAATTTACTTTTGTAAGGAGGCATTCTAGGAAGGATAAGCAAAAGCATCTCTGTGGATTACACTCCCCTGTGGGTCTGTTCTCCTAGAGCTGGCCAATAGACACAGAGCAGATTATTCAAATGATTTATCCAATCCAAAAGATTTGCAGAGTTCATACAGCTGATGAGAAGAGATGATATCAGTTTACTGTGTGTTTTCTCATTTCAAAATTATCATCTTCCATCTGCAGTCTTTCCACAAAAACTCTGATCTATTTTTTTTAGGACCTTTTACCAATGATCCAACAAAGGAAAACAAGGTGCATCTGCTTGTTGCAGACACTCAAAAGTAGCAGATACGGGTCCCTCATCCTAGTTTAGAGCCATGACTCAATGACACTACACAATCAGGCTTGTTTATTCTACTTTTTTTTTCTGTCTTTTTTTAAAGCATGGACATACAGAAATATACATGCTTGCACACCAACATATGTACATCCATCTTTTCCACCATTCTTTGTCAAAACTATTAAGACTGCCAAGCAGATACTTAAAAATCCAGGAAATGTTGGCACTCAGTGCCATCTAGACTACACTGGACTCCTTTCCTCCTCTCTGTCCCATGTTCACTTCTTATTTCTGCAGGACCTTGTTTTCAATCAGCAGTGAAGAATGCTCCTAGAAAGTTCTATTTTTAGATACAGTTCCTCAGGAAAGCAGGTGTTGCTTCTATCACCTTCATCCTTGCAGAACCTGGTGGTTAGCAGTAAATGAGCATGATGAGAGGAAGACACTAAAAATAAGTTTCATTCATAACGCTTGGAGGAATACACTGTAATCCCACCTGCACCTCAGAGACAGAAGGAACTGTCAACTATGAGCTTTCAGTTTTATGGAGACGAACCATAGGCAAAAGACCACGAAAAATTTTGTCCTAAAATAGTGCTTACATTTCATCAAAAAAGCTGATTCATGGGAAGAGTTCCTACAGTCTCGTATAAGACCCCATATTCCTGGGAATGGAGAAGGTATGTTTATTTTTGTAGCTACCTGTCACTGTCACCAGGGTAGGTCTTTCTGATTCACAGCAACACTTTTAAATGTGCCCCTCTGCCATCTCAATGATGGTGGTTTAGTGCCTTAATGACATGACTAGGGAGAAAACACCTCTATCTCACATAAGGCATGTTTTTGTGCTCACTTGTTTTTATGTTTAAACAGGTCAAAGTCTTGTTTTCAGCCTAGGCTGGGGCTGGGGCAGGGAGAGAAGGTGGTTAAAATCTGTTTAAAGTACCATGATCTGATTTGCTTCACCAGGTAGCATATGGAGCTGAAATAAACTGATTTTTTTTCTTCAAATACATTTAAACTGCTGAAAGATAGTACTATTTGTCTTAAACTAAGCTTCCCGATTAATATATGCTGCTTCTTTCTGACACGAATCACTGTCTGAAAAATCATAATAACCCATCATCCCTTTTGGATGGTGTAAAAATAAACAAATATACGTGAAATAAATTTCCTTTTGAAGTGTACTTCCGAATTTCCTGTCAAAAGATGAATAATTATGTGTTTGGATCTAGGTTTGAAGAGTATACAGTAAATAAAACTTAAGGCTGCATATAGAGTGGGAAATAATATAGTGAATATTTGTTCATTAAATAAAGGCTATCCGGTTTCTATGCTGAAAGGAATGGAGTGTGCTGTGAAAAAAATAGTTTGTGATCAGGTAATTAAAGCCCTTCTCAATGCATACACATTAGGGGGTCTAATTAAGTCTGCAATGACATTTTCTATCCTACAGGTTTCTAACTTCACAGCTTAATAACATTCTTTTAATATTTCTTCTTCACTTGTAATAGCTTTTTACAATGCCTCAACAAAACATTTCATATTAAGGTGTTATATATAAATGCATCTGCTTTTTATTTTTCTTTAAAGACTTTCTAGTTTTTATACCAGAGACATAAAATGAAATGTGTAGCATTTTCTTGCCTACCAGGAAATTCAACACTTCTGTTTTCTTCCTATGCCTTGAGCTCATAGAATATGCTACGGAATCTCCATATTCAGCTTCACTCCAGCTTTGGAGTTAATAGCTAAAGAGTTCTGGGTTACATAGAAACCGATAGGCAGGATTATCATAGAAAACAGTCGTTTCCCAGATTTTTGCAAAGCTCTCTTCTCTACAGAGCACTCTGCTTTTCCTGTGAGCATGGGCAAGCCAGGCAAGAACAGAGAGACCTTCTACCCCACTTTGCTCCTTTCTTCTCTCTTTTACAGAATCAGACAATTTATAAAAAAGAGCATAAATTTAAATATAAAGTGTGCAGATATGGGAATCCTCTAGTGTGCGAAATGCTCCTGCACTAGCTCTGCTGCTCCTTCCTAATAAAATAGATTAGTTTTTCTTACTAAGACTCGAGAACTATTTAGTCATACCCAGTTATACCCTAAGAAACATGAGGATACAAGCCTCAAACCAGAGATATCACTTAGTCACGTGCTGATGAATGCCATCTTCCACTACTGTACTTTAAAAAAGTACAAACCTTTCCTCTTTCCATAAGCTCTCCATTTTTCCAGATACTCTGTCAGGGAACACATACCAGCAGTCCATGAGCCTAGACACTCTGCCTTTTTCTCTGCTGCATTCAGAAGCGCTGAGGATGCCCAGGGCCAAACTGCCCAGCCATTCACTCAGTGCTACTGGAAAAAATACCAAGTATTATAACTAAAACCCAAGCTTCTTCTCCATAACCTCCATCCCTCACATGGGATTAATAGAAACAAGTGCCACAGTGTAAAATACAGTTTACATATACATCAAAGAAAGCAACGCTTATAAATTATCTCTTCTCTGCAGTGGACAGTTTAAGCCACCACATCTTATCTCTAAGATTTTTCTCCATCTAATTCTATTTGCTGTTCTTCAGTGAATATCAACAATAAGTCATTTAGTTTTAATGACATTAAAGTAGAGACTGTCCTTGAGATAGCATCTAATTTTTCTTTATGAAAGCCAACATAAATTCTATGTATGAGGCCTCTGACAGCCTGGTAATAGAGGTGTTGTTAAAGTGAGCTAAAAATACAAACCAAGAAAAAAAAAAAAGTATCTTTCAGAGGAATCATTAGAGAAATTGATGAGGTCTGTTTGCTTTCCTTGCAGTCTCTGAGGACATATTATGTATATAAAGCATGGAGCTAACACTAAGCTTGTCACACAAAGATACTAGTCGAACAGATCCTGACCTTTCTTTTCAACTATGAAATAAAGATAAAGGTTATTACAAGAGTTCTGTGAGAGCCCCTTATTATAGTTATCTCACTCATATGACAGTTAGTATACCCGTAGCTATTTTTTTTCCCCTCCAGGTATCCCACACGAAGGGAAAAAATAAAATAAAAAATCTGGCCCTGAAGTGATAGATGAAAATTAAAGGAACCAGACTAACATCACCTAGGAATCTGGTTCTGCTATTTCCTAAGGTTCTGCTTGACTTTGTAGTCTCGCTATTTATATTTGTACATAGTTGTGTACTGAAAGTAATTATTAATAGATTTGTCATTTTGCAATATGCACAGCTGAGTGTTCCCTATTGCAGTGAGCAAATTTATCACCCATTAATAACAAAATTAACAGTACAGTCCTAAGCTATATATGGGTTCTGAACAGAAACAACACTGAAATTTATAGGGACCTTTTTACACACATAATACAAGATGAAATACAGTTTCACTAATCTAGATAGCAAATTACTTTCCCACTCTCAGGAGATTTTCTCACAGGGACTTGAGACCTCTTTGCCACAGGGCAGAGAATGGGGTGAAGGGACAGAAGTGCCAAAATAAACCAAGATATGGAAACAGAGAAGGCTCATAATAATCCAACTGCAGAACTTCTTAATGCAGTGTGCTGCCAGTGCCAGAGATTTGTCCACTGTCATTTCAACAGGGGAAATGCCAGTCTATACTTCCTCTGAAGAAGATGCCCCAGAACTGTGTAAGCACGTACCTCAAGTTGACTACATATAAATGTAAAATTTCCAACCATATGTCAAGCAATGCAAACCTCCAAATGCTTCACAATGAAAAAAAATCTGATGAGTGGGGAATTTTGTGTGAGAGAGAAAACACTGAATTTGCACATTTCTCAGGAGTAGCTACCAAAGAGAAAGTATCAGAGAATTGCACAGCCAGGCGGGGCCTAGGCAGGCTACTTGATGGAATATTTTGTTTCTTCTGATACCATATGCATTGCTAACACTCTGATTTTGCTTAGTGCTTTAATATATTTGAATTACACAGGTACATCAGGAATACAAGATTACCATTATAGCTTGTCCTGGCAAACTCAAGGTAGTAATGGGTATAAAATTCAACATTGATAGGACAATTTTCTTGCATCTTCTTTTTGTTATGTCATGTCCAATTGCTCTCCTTGGGAAAAAAATTAATTCATCTGTGGATTTTTAAAGCAATTTTTTTTATCAGGAACACTAACTGCATTCTATTTTTACTGTCTGTGGGAGAAAACGAATCATCCTATTTACATAAAAAGTTGATGAGTCACAGAGTTGGTTCCTGGAGCAAATTAAAATCTTGTAGTGCGTCTGTAGTGTATCTCACCACTGTAAATGTTACACATGACTTTACAGTTTGCCACACACACACACCAGCCTGCAATAAGTAAAAGGCATTTCTGATGTTACCAGTCTTGACTGCTAATAGACTCTTTTTTTAGAAATCTCTACTGGAGTCTGAAAATGCAAATACAAATGCGCTGTCTGAAGTGCAGAAGAAATGAGCCTCAGAGGCAACCCCACTGTCCTGGCCCTCAGTTTGTGCCCACTGGGGGGACTTTGAGGAAGTTACCATGTGCCTTTCCAAGCCAATGTACCCAGAATTCCACTGGCAATAAGCATGCCAGAAAAAATGGTGGAGAGGACAACATGGCTCATCCTGATATTCAGGCTAGACAAGGCCAGGGTGCATGGATGGATGTGCTTTAGTTTCTCCAAAGTCCTGCATTTAAGGTGACTGGAGAATCCTGGGGGATCTCACGCTCCTCTCAGAAAAGAATCAATTATATCAGTTTTGTTCATCATAAAGGTCTAATCCATTTTTAAACACATCAATGGGAGCTTTACCTTCACTTCCAGAACAAAAAGCCAAGAGAAAACAGAAATTGGCTTTGTGTATCCATCCAGCTAAACTCTGATTAGACATGGAGTGCTACCTGATGAGTAAAACACACTATTAAGAAACACTGAGTTCTGTTCTTGTATTTGACTTCAGCAATCTGTAAGTCTTCAAGTACTTTTCTGTTTGTTTGTCTGTGCTCCGGTTTCTTCAAGTTTGATTCTTGTCTATCCATTACTAGGTAGGAATGGTAACAAAGTACTGAGCTTTACCGTAACAACTCTTAAACATCTGTTTAAAAGAAAAGCATTTGTGCTACTGCAAACAATTGTTCACAGTGTAGATGGAAAGAACGGTATGCTTCAAAACAGAAAACAACACTTCTGGAAAAGATAATGGTGCATTGTAAAAATGAAAGTAAGGTGCATATCAAGGACGGGCTAGCTAATTATTCTGAATAAAGATTCAGTGCCCCACCAAGATATCACAAAATATGACTTCGTGAATGTAATATGGAGAAAGCAGTTAGAAAAGACCTTAGAAATAAATCTCTAATGGTGGGTGAAAGAACTGTTCTGCCAAGAGCCAGTCATTTTCTCACAGTCTGCAAACACTAGCATTTTAATAGCCCAGATGAGCAGTAACGTTTGGCAGGTTTGGAGAGGTGGGGTGGAATTAATGTTAACTTCCTTTCTGAAATGATTTGTTTACCTTCTGTTTTGTCATGGGTTCTAAGAGGTCAGATCTAACCCTGATCCCAAGCATCATTACATGTTTCTTAATGCCTTCAGGCCACTCAGCTCATGAAAACTAAGAAAAACATTACAGCTAATGTGCATGTTACATCTGAGGGTATCTGAGCACCTAAGGAAGAGGCAACATCCCTCCTGGCCACCTGGCAAGAATGTATTATAAATCTAGACCCACATGAATCTGGGCTAAAATTCAAGCAAACCTTGTGAAGTCATGCTGCAGTAATCACTTACAGAGAAGAATATTAATCTGAAAGTTGGTGATTAGCCAGCGGTAATGCAGGAACGTTGAAGGTCATAATTTTGCCCAGAGAGTAAAAAACAGAAATCAAAAGAAAAAAACAAAAGAAAAACAAAAAGGAAGACAATTAAAAAGCCTCTATTCTCTTCAGGAAACTTCAGGACACATCAAAATTTAAATAAAAAGCATAAAGAATGACAAATAAAAGATGAACAAAGATAGATTTTTGTACTATTCCTAGTAAAGGTTACAATGTTTATTTTCTAAAGTGAATAATAAGGATTTATTTGGAATTCTGCATTCAAAATTTACTAATAGACTGCAGGGCTAAATGTTGGAAGTTGATAATAAGGTGTATTTACCAATACAGTCATGAATTTAAGAGGCAGTGCATAACTTAGGATCCTTCCTATTAGGCGTCCCTAACATTTTATCAGCTCAACAAACCTTTTTCTTCTCCCTTTGTAAGCAGGGAAGATGACTCATTAGTCTAAATAAACACTGAAATGCTCTAGTCTTCATATTAAGCAAACATCTTCATTGGCATAACCTCCACTGTGACTCCTAAAAGCACCTACTTTAAGTAGTTTTCCTAGCTTTCATTTTTATATATGGTTTAGTGTTTTACAAAATAGGTAGTCCCAGGAGCACGCTGCCCTGCCTTACAATATTCTGCTCATCCTTTTTTTTTTTTTTTAAAAAAAAACCCCAAAAATCAATATATTGGAAACATAGTTTTAACAGATTTGTTACCTTCCCATTCCACCTGCTATCTCTCCCTTATGTATGCAAGTTTAGGGGATTTTATGCTGGCTCAGTCTTTTTTCCTCTGTCTCAGTGACCATGTCACACCTCAGTATGCCACAGAGGCTCAAGAAATCAATGTTTGCAGCAGATTTTTAAAGAAAAGGTCATGTGTATGACACTGAATTAGCCCTGAAATGCACACTGATTAAACAGACTTTGCTCCTCTCTTGCTCCTGAATGTCAGCCCTGCTAATTAGTGCACTCAAGTAACTAAGCTCCCACTCCTAATATGCTCTTCTCTTCTGGGAAGTGCAAGGCAATGGGTAGTTACATAACTGGATGGTCATATTTGAGATATAAACAAACAAGCAAATAAAATAAATGTTTTATATTTCCTTAGACACACTTCTGAAGTGCTCTGATCTTACCACCCAGAAACAAGGCGTTTCTTGAACCCACCAAAGAAAATGGCTAAATGACAGATCAGAATGGTCTTGAGTGCACAAGCAACTTGCACAAAGTAACTCTGAACTTCTGCAGTGAGGTCTAGAAACCAAGACACTGAAGGACACAGCTGCAGCTCCCACGGTGAGGAGACTGTCAGAGGAAAACATTTATGCCACTTAGTAAACCGTCAATGCATTTGCTCAGACAACAAGTGACTGAGTGGGTTTAACAAGCAGCATAATAGCTCAGGATGTCATTTTGATCTGAATACATAATTAATTGGGATCAAGAAAAGGCTCAGGTTTAGGAGTGGCCTTGAATATCTGCAGCCTAATTAAGATTGATTTTGTCAATCACTGCTCAGAGCACGAGTCTTCTGTTTGCAGTTGGTTTCCAAGTAAAACACATCAGCTGCTTAGACATTGCCGTAGCTTCTACAAGCACTACCCACATAGAAAATATGGAGGGTTCAAACTTGGCCTACAATGGTTACATGTAAATCCTATGAGTTGCTATCTTTTAGCTTTAGACCACTCATGACAAGCACAATCAATAAGCCTTGTTAGCCTGTGGCTCAAAAGGGCTTTAGCTATTTTTGTTTGGGTTTTTTTTCTTAGCCTTTATGCATAATATGATAAGGCAGTTAGGAAGCACAGATAAAGCTGTTTGTTACTTATGACAATATCAATCAATGCACTCTATTACTAAATTAATTAAGTAGCATTGCGATAACTGGCTTTTCTGCTGTAACTTTAGTTTTTAAAAATTGCATAGAAAAGCAATATTGATTCGTCTGTCTACTGCTATTTCATTAAAGTTCTTTTGCAATGGGAGAGTCTCTTCTATCACTGCCCCAAAATTAATGTAATCATAAAACTAGATTTATCTAAAGACTCACAAAAGGACCTGAGCAGATTTAAGCCTTTTAAGTTCAAAATTTGGAATCTAAACCTATCAGCAAAGCATCTGGGTGACCTAGAAGATTCCTAAACTCTTTGACCATTTGACATGAAGGGTATTGAAGGAGCTGGTGGATGTGCTGGCCAAACCCTTTTCCATCATCTTCCAACAGTCCTGGAAGACTGGGGAAGTTCCACTGGACTGGAGGCTGGCTGATGTTCTGCCCATCTACAAGGAGGGTCACAGGGAGGATCCAGGGAACTACAGGCCTGTCAGTCTGACCTCAGTGCCAGGGAAAGTCATGGAGTGGGTGATCTTGAGTGCTATCACGAAGCACGTGCAAGAGAACCGGGTGATCAGGCCCAGTCAACACGGGTTCACAAAAGGCAGGTCTTGCCCAACTAACCTGATCATCTTCTATGACAAAGTGACTCGGCTGCTGGACGAGGGAAAGGCTGTGGATGTACCTCCCTGGACCTCAGTAAAGCCTCTGACACAGTTTCTCACAGCATTCTGCTACGGAAACTGTCAGCCTCTGGCCTGGAGAGGCGCACACTCTCCTGAGTGGAAAACTGGTTGGATGGCCGGGCCCAGAGAGTGGTGGGAAATGGAGTTAAATCCAGCTGGAGGCCAGTGACAAGTGGGGTTCCCCAGGGCTCAGTGCTGGGTCCAGTCCTCTTCAATGTCTTTATCAATGACCTGGATGAAGGCATCAAGTGCACCCTTAGCAAATTTGCAGACAATACTAAGCTGGTTGGAAGTGTGGATCTGCTGGAGGGTCGGGAGTCTCTGCAAAGGGATCTGAACAGGCTGGACTGCTGGGCAGAGTCCAATAGCATGAGGTTTAACACGGCCAAATGCCGGGTCCTGCACTTGAGGCACAACAACCCTAAGCAGAGGTACAGACTAGGAGAAGTCTGTCTAGAAAGCTGCCAGGAGGAGAAGGACTTTGGTTAACAGCAACTGAACATAAGCCAGCAGTGTGCCCAGGTGGCCAAGAAGGCCAATGGAATCTTGGCTTGTAGCTGAAACGGCGTGACCAGCAGGTCCAGGGAGGTTATTCTCCCCCTGTACTCAGCACTGGTGAGACTGCACCTCGAGTACTGTGTTCAGTTCTGGGCCCCTCACCACTAGAAGGATGCTGAGGCTCTGGAGTGAGTCCAGAGAAGAGCAACAAAGCTGGTGAAGGGGCTGCAGAACAGGAACAACTGAGAGAGCTGGGGTTGTTTAGCCTGGAGAAGAGGAGGCTGAGGGGAGACCTCACTGCTCTCTATAACTACCTGAGGGGAGGTTGTGGAGAGGAGGGAGCTGGCCTCTTCTCCCAAGTGACAGGGGACAGGACAAGAAGGAATGTCCACAAGCTCCGCCAGGGGAGATTTAGGCTGGACATTAGGAAAAAAAATTTCACAGAAAGAGTCACTAGGCACTGGCACAGGTTGCCCAGGGACGTGATTGATTCACCTTCCCTGGAGGTGTTTAAGGGATGGGTGGAGGAGGTGCTGAGGGGCATGGTTTAGTGTTTGATAGGAATGGTTGGACTCGATGATCTGGTGGGTCTCTTCCAACCTGGTTATTCTATGATTCTGTGATTCCTAAATTTCCTACAGCTCTGTTTCTCTGGATACTCAGACCTGCAAGTCTAAGGAATCAGGTATGTTGCTGCTGCCTAATGTTGGACCTAGTGAAGCTGGACCTACTAAACAGTCAGTGCTCTCCAACGTTAGCAGTGTCCTTTGTGTTACAAAGGACAGTGGCCAGAAGAATAGAACATGACATACAAGAAACAGTCACCTTGGGAATGAAACACCTGTGTTCATTTGGAAGTGAAGGATCTGGGTTCAGCTCCATGTCTCACCTGAAAAGCCTCATCATGGAGCCATCATTTCTCCTGTTGTTTGTCATTACTCCTAGAAGAGCCGATTCATTCTGGCTCACTGGGCCAGAAAATCAGAGAACAACAGGGAACCTGAATGCAGCTCTGGGCCAAAGCCACTCACCTTATCATGGGAAAACCCACCTGCTTGAAAGCTAGCAGGTCTAATGGGGCCAGGAAGGTAGTGATCAACATACAATAAAGAAACATGTCTAACTGAGGAATTTAAGACAAATTGATAAAAGACAGGCCGTGGGTCACTGTCTAGGGCTGCCAGACACCTAGGATTGCCTGCACTGCTACTTCATTTGTGGTGTTGTGGTATTTTGTTTATCACTATGCTTGCAGCTGCCCAGACAAAGAAACCTTCTGGGACTATATTATGCCACATTAAGTTTTATGCCTGAATGCATAAGGGTCCCCAGAAGGCAGCAAGAGGGTTCTAGTTACTTTGTAATGCTACAGAAAATAACAGGAAAATGAGTGCATAACTTAATGAGCAATCATATGGCAATACCCAAGAATTTAACTATATACCTGGACATCCACCAGTTACCCTTTTGCATATTTCTTTTCACACCTCAAACCCCATGTTTCCAGTTGTGGTAAAGTCTTTTGGAGAAGGTTGGGACGGGGACCACCAGTGAAAGTCTGTGGTCGGCACAGAACCAAACATGAAACCTAGCGCCCCCAAAATCAACTTGATTTGGCCACTGAATATCCAGATTTTATGCATGTGAAATGCAGAAAAGGGGTGCGCTGAAATGGGAACAGGCTTCTTTTTACATATCCACTGAAAGCACCTCCAAAGAGGAAATGTAGTGTCTTCTGTGTGAGTACTTTGTTCTCGGGGTTTGGGGGGGGGTTTTGGTCTTGTTTTTGTTTTTCTTTGTTTGTTTGTTTGTTTTAAACACCTGGAAGGATAAACAGCTATTGCAATTGATAATAGGGATTACATTAGTGTAAAATCAACTTTCGTTTGGTGTGTGTGCAACTGGATGAAATTTGCTTCCTTCCATTACAATGAACTGTATGAAATAACAGCCTGGACTAAGTCCAAGGGACTAAACCAATTATGATAAATAGCTAAATTTGTGAATATGTAGAATCAACTGTTTATCACATAATTACTTATACTCCTGCGGCTATGGCAAAAACGTGGCAACAGAATCATCGTTATTTTCATCACAGTAATTATAAATCATTATCATTGCATTCTTGCAGATATAGCTGGATGAATGCCACCTGAAACTCTGCCTTCCCTCTGTGTCTCAGTTTTGCTTCTCTAACGTCCTATGAATTTAATTTATTTTTACATACACACACAAAACTGCTCTGTATGTTTGCCAGTGACTCTTCAAACTTGCCTTAAATATCTGTGCATCTTTAATTTTGTAAGATTATTCCTCACAGATCACCATTTCTATTAACCTTTACAACGATTTATGTGTTACCATATGCACATATATCTTGGGCTAAATTATGTCCAGGGATTATAAACATAGGTACCATTGTAAGCCTTGAAATACCAAGGCTAGGCATTAAAAGCTGACCTCCAACTTAGTACAGGGAAAAGAAGAAAAAGTCAGGGGAAGACAGCAAGAGGTCAGGTCTTATTTTATGGCAATCCACTACTGCAGCTTGTTTTAAAAATCAGGCTGCAGATATGCATTCGCTTCCTGTAACTCTGGACAGCCACAAAATGTAAGCAAGATGAAGGCCCCTAAAGATGAACAAATAAGCTGACAAACAGTTTCATGGGGGGAAAAACAGGGGATGGGAAAGTAAATTTCACAGCAAATGAGAAAACTAAGTAACTAGCTTTCAAGTTCAGTTAGTATATAATTGTATAGCCCCTACTCTACAATATGTTATGTTCTGTACCTAATTACAGGTATGGGATTAAAACCTGGCATCACTGGAAATTTTATTATGGAGTTATTTGGAATCAACATTTCATATTTTCTCATTTCTCATTTTTTATGCTTCATGGCTCATTCTGCAAATGAAAATGCATGAGTTAAGTGCCCGCATGTTTGCCGGATCACAGACTACAATGCTTATTCAGATGAGTAGTTACTTGTACCTGAATAACCTCAGAGATTTTAGAAATCATTGTTCAAAGTCAGATACTACTTACTTTAAGTGGAGGTAAAAGAAAGTGGCCCTGCTAAAAAGGAGATACTGAGAACTTCCAGAACCTCAGTAACTGTTTTTAGATCCTTTTTGACTTGATAATTTCCAAAGAGAAATTAAACATTCCTCTGAAGTCTATAGGAAAGTAAAGGGTATCTAGGTTTTCATCTATACTACTCTCTGCACTACAATATATACTCAAAGTTGGAAAAGCAAAAGCAAGCAAAACAAAAGTAATCTAATCTGTCTAATGTGGCCCATTGTTAAGGAATAAAAGAAAAAAAAAAGAATATGCATGAGTAAAAGAAGTTAGGGAAATGCCTTTTGCATTCTTTCAGTACACAAAATCCCCTCCTTCTATGAGGAAATTCTTCAGCACACCCAGAAGCTTCTTGACGTGACCTCCAGGTTTCAAAGCATCAGTTTCTCTAAGGGTGACAAATGTTTCCCTTTCTTTTTGCCTATTTATGAGTCTCACTGGTCCTGCAGATAGTGGGATGGGAGAGTATATCTGAATGCTTTCTCCTTATTACACTACCTAATCTTGAGATTTACTGCCAACAAGAATTTGCTACCTGTAAATGTGTCAATCATGAACTACATGACTGCTATAAAAATCACAACTACTTGAAAACTTCAAAATCATTCTACAGGGATAGCTTCTGGTTTGGATGACTGAACTTTCTTATGGTTTGTTGGGTGTAATTTGTTAACACAATGTGCTCTCTACAGAAGTCAGCTGCACACTTCAGCTGTCTACACTGACGTAAAGGACTAAGAAACTTGGGAAAGGATCTGACTCTGCTCAAACATTATAGAACTATTCTCAACACCAAAAGCAATAAAGTTTTCATTTTCTTTCCAGAGAAAACAAAACCAAGAATGTGCTGCATCTATCAGTGTACTAGTTCCAAATCTTCTTCAGCATACATCATTTATATTTTTGTTTGTGTGCTTGTGATCTTGTAACAAGAAACAAGTTGAAATTACAAAGTTTAAAGAGATTAGAGATTGCTTGTGAAGGACCACATACTGGATGCACATAAAACCCTGGATATTTGCATCTGGGACGCAAATTAAAAGCAAGGAAAACTACCTGTTGTAAAGGCATGTAATGAACAGTGGCAGATGCTTGAACAACAATTTCATTGTAAAACAAATTAATAGCCAGGAGGTAGATATTTTTCCTAAATATCTGAAGAACAGGTGTCTTTTTTCAGAGACTACTTTATGGGGAAAATATTGAAGTGTGATCTTTTTATCAGAGAACAATCTTGCCTCTAAAGCACCAGCTAATGCAAGAAGGCAATATCTGAAGGATATCCTTCAAAGAGGATGGATCTTGGTATTTGCTCTCCTGACTAAATTCTACCTGTATTCATTTACTGAGCAATAGACTACAGACGGCTTTTTAGAAGGCATTTTTGCAGTATTTTTGCTTCTCCTGTTTATTTTTTTAGTCAAAGTCAAAACGCAAAAGCACCAAAGAAGCATCTGCTGAGTTTATGCAACTTACAAGTATCACCATTGAGGGATACTGTTAGGGCAAAGATTTTATTCACCAGGCATGCTGGTGACCAGCATACAAATGCTCTCAGTCTGAAGGACTGGACAAGGAGAGCTGAGTAACTGGACCGGTTCCGTAGCACAGTGTGAGTATCTGTGCCCAAAGACTACCAGGAAAACAGCATTCTGGATCTGATACAGAGGATGCAGGACACACTTTAGATGTTTAAAGACCAATGACAGCAAAATGTAACATAGAATTAGAAAATCTGGATTCAGAAGTCAGATCACAGTTTTCTTTTGATACTACTATAAAACTCTTCCCCACAATCTCTAGATTCTCAGTCTCTCCCAACATGAGCCAAACAGAAAATTTGAAAGCATCAGCCAAAATCAGCTATCTTCCCAATGTCATCAGAAAGGACCTGCACCCTCTTGGACTTATATGGATTTCTTGAAAGAGATTATGCATAACTGTTAGGCATTGTCAAAATTGCTTTAGTCTTCAAAACCTTTCCTAAGCAGAAGGTGCAAAGTGCTTTTGGATCAGCTTTCTGAATTTAACTGGCACAAATTTGGATGCTTTCTTGACAATCAAGACATAGACCCTCCTGAGGCAACCACAACTTATATTTTAAACTCATGGGTTTAATTTCCAAATGGAAACTATTGTAAATGAAATCATTATTTTTGAGAACTGAACCTAAATATGACTTAACAGACTGTCTTTCTACATAAATTCTCCAGTGTCTACCAAACTTCATTTCAGGAAAGCAAGGATCTCCTCCAGAGAAGATTTGTCCATTCTTATTACTGACGTGGGAGCATGTACATTTAAAATAAAAGTAAGTGACTCACATTAAGTGTTCCCTCAGCACAATAACCTGACTGTTTTCATTTGGGCCAAATCTCATCTCTCCTCCAAGCTGTCAAGATATATATATATATATATATATATATATATATATATATATATGGAACCTTTCATGACGTTTCCAGGACTGTATTTCTAACCCCAGTCCATGAATAGTTATTCCTTGAAGGATAAAAGTTCTTCAAGTAATACCACCCCAGGATTTATTCTCTCGTTTTGCTCACAATTGATTTTACCTTTGATTATCATTAAACCTGGTGTCTATATAGTAATACACTCCTTTGCTTAGCCAACAGTCTATCAGTGTTTACTATCTTAAAATTCCAGTCCCAGAGTGGTTTGCAGTGGTTTATGGCTTGCCTCTTCTTAGAGGCCATTTCCACTGGCCACAAGTAACAGGTTTCTACTCCTCTATTCATAAGCTTTTCACTACAGGAATAATCCAAAGTTTAGAAATGGCTCAGAGCAAAATAGGTAAAATTTTATAGCAGTTAGTGAAGAATGGAACACTCCAAGTCAAACCAGCAGAGTTGGTAACCTGCTTACTTATTTGGATTAGCCTAATCTAAAAGTGAATTAATAGAAATGATGCACTTTTGAGCAGCAGAACACTTATTAGCCAATTCTTTAAAAGAATTGGATAGTAAGATAATTAGACCCATTCTCAGTTGTTCCAAACTGTACCGAACAACTGCCCTGTACTCCATGAGCAAAGTCCCCAAAAGCTCCCATTGCCTTCCCAGTAAGGATCCTGCACAACCTATTCCCAAGAATGGAAAGTGTTCTTCCTTGCGCATTTAGCCATTGATCTTGCTCAGAAGGCTCAGAAGCACACAATACAAATGAGCTCTTTGAATTAGAATTATTCAATTTGAACAGGGTTTTTAAGGTGATAAAAAGACCAGATCTCTTTACCAACCCTAGAAGCCACCCAGTCGTGATGAATATGACCCAGAAGGACGATGGAAGTTAGCACAGGCTTCACTAGGAAACTGTACAACAAAATATTTGAGTATTCTATTCTGCAAAGGCCCGTTCTTAGTTGAGTGTCTGTAGCTGTGGAAGCAATCTGAGGAGTCAGGTAACTCTGCAGCACCACAGTCAATCCGACTATCATTGTTTCAGAGTGGTTTTCAATTGTGGGCGGATCAGCTTTAGTGCTTATCCCTGGGACATTTTTATTTGGTTAATCTTTGTAAATTGTTTGCTCCGAACAAATTAATGATGCGTTTTCCTTTAGCAAAACAGCTTTACCGTTTGTTCTTTGCACTACACTGCTTTCTCATTTTAGTCCATTTGCAAATGGTCATTTGCTCATCGGAGGTGAAACTACAAATGGATTTGTTCCATATTTATTTATAATTTGTAAAGGCATCTATTTATAGCTTCACATACCATAGAATATGATTTCAAAACAAGAATAATGAAACGCAATTTACTGATACAAAGGAGTTTCTGGATCAAAAAAAACCAAAAAAAAAACAGCTGAGAGGGAATGTCCACTATTTTCCACATTAGTTATTAAGCGTGCTACCACTAACATTTACCTTTCTTACTAGATGCCTGGAAGGGAAAACATTAGCTTTCTGGCTGTGGCAGACAATTCTGCTGGAGACAGTTGTTTAACACGTATGTTTTATGGCCAGACTGCACCAACCTGAACAATGCCAACCACTCTTTTCATTCCAATCCATTCAGGCCAATACTATGGAGTCACACACCATAGTCCCTGTAGGTGACATGAATCAGTGGAGAGACAAGACCATAGAGAAAATCTTGGATGCAGGAATGAGAAATCAAGGAACATTTCACAGTCTCCCTGTGCTAAATGGTTACAGGAAAGACAAATTTCAGATAACTTGCAAACAAGTAAGACTAGGAGGTCGGTGACAGTGGCACAGACCACAAACAACCATGTGTCTTGGTTTCCTGTGTCAGGGTGAACTAATGTCAAATACCAAGCACAGAGAATTATTTAATATATTACTGATGAACATCATGTTAATATCAGCATTAAATTCTCTAGACTCCACCTTAATATCACTTTACAGTTAACCAACTATAAAAGCACACTGTAAGGTCACAGAATTTGTACAAAATTCAGTTAGCTTAAGGCTAACTCAAGTATCTCAACACTAAGGGGCAATTTGCAAGCTAAGTATATCCATTTTATTCGGGCATAAATCCATATAGATTGCACTTAACTGAAACAGATATAGTGACACTTTGAATCATCCTCCCAACGGGAGAACTGCCCTGGCAGTATCAAGAAAGACAGATTTCCTGAGAATATGTTCAAGAGGCCAGGTTTGCAGACAGCTCAGTAAACTAAACCAGAATTAGAAGCAAATTAGTGACATCCAAACAGCATCTCAGAATCAGGCAGTCTAAATCAGAACAGTCTTAAATACAATAAATGGCTAATGGTTGCTTCTTCAAAATCTGCAATAATATAGCCTTTATAGGAAAAGTGACAAAAACCTCTGCAAAGCCTTGCTTCTGTGCAGCAAGGCTGAATTTGTTCCTTCATTCCTACTTGGAAGCAGCAATTGCCTTTTTTTTTATTTCTTTGCTTCTTAGAGCAAAGGGGATGAAAAATCAAATAATCCATAGATACTTACTGTTTAACACCTATTTGCCTGGCAATAATTACTGTGCATAGAGGAGATTAAATATATCTGAATAGTAGTACAGCAGGAAGCATTATAACAAGAAAAGCAGAAACTCATTCTTTAATCCAAGCAAACAATGAAGGACTTCTCATCGCTATAGGTAGAATTCTGCTCTGGCATTGCTTGGAGGGTGTCAGGACTAGGAGCTGAAAGGTGCTTTAGAATAAATTAGTACAACTATAAATCTGACAAGAAGATTAATATTCTAACTATGTTCATGATAATTAACTCACCAAAACAGTTCCACAATCATTATCCAGCTAGAGTGGAAATGGGAAAGTTTACAGCACTCCTGTAGATTTATAAGCCAATTAAGAGTGACCCTCCTCTAGATTTCATTAGAAAAGCCTCTGGTTCAGCAAAAGCTCACACATACAAGCAAAGGTTTTCCTGAGGAAAGAGGTTGTAGAGGATCTTTATAATCTCTATTAAACACTTTTCCTGCTCCCCTGAGAATTACATACTCCTAATGCACCCTCATCCTCCTGTCAACTCCCCAGTCCTCTCACAGCATCCTCGCAGCTGTGGGAAGCAGGACTGACACCGTAGCATTTCTCCATAGAGGAAGCTCTGCTCTGTACCTTGCACAACCCAGCTGCATTGGTCCAACAACAGAAACACACTTCCTAATTTGTGATCCAGCTCTGGAGTTAGAGCTCACAGTCCTCTTCCATGTGCAGCTGACAAGGTGTAAGAAGCTTCAACAACTACCAGTCAGCTCCAGACTCAATACATGCAGGCATGTGAGTGTGTTTGCACAATATTAAATATCTCCTTGCTATCTACATCATTTTTCCCCCTTCATTTCCTTTCTGCACAGATTCATTGTTCTAATGTAAGAGACCTCTCTGCCATTGCCAGAGCAGTCTCTCTTTATCTCCAGTTCCACAACCTCCTCCTCTTCTTCCAAAATTTGTTTAAAGAACACATCCTTTCTCCCTTTGCTACATACATCTACTTCTGCTCCCACCCCTTTCCTTTGTCTCTTCCTGCATAATTGCGTTTTTCAGCTTTGTAAAGTACTTTTCAATATAGACAGTATAAAAATTGTTATCTACAATGAAATAGCATTGCATCACAGCTTACACTATTGTCCCAGTAATATACACAATTTGGACCAACTCAAGGTGTGGTGCGTATACAGGTAAAGTAAATTCTGAATTATTCAACACTTAAAAACACTGAAAAATCATTTACTTGTTACAAGTTGTAAGATTTATTTTTAACATCTCCCAATCAATAGCTAGTGTGTCCACACACAGCTGATTTATCCATATTGAAAATATAATTATAAGTCTAGTTTGCTCTGAACCACAAAGTCCTTTTGTAACAAGATTATTTAAATACAAATGG
Organism: Clamator glandarius; assembly: GCA_033459285.1. Classification (NCBI taxonomy): domain Eukaryota; kingdom Metazoa; phylum Chordata; class Aves; order Cuculiformes; family Cuculidae; genus Clamator; species Clamator glandarius. The sequence goes on along the minus strand of JAUNZM010000333.1, from coordinate 7,582,662 downwards.
GGTTGGAAAATTGGTTTTAAATGGCTAATCTGTCTTGTCTTCAACTCCAGCTGCAGAATTTACTAACATCATAAACACAGGCTGAGTGAAAATGTAAGAGGTTTTCTGATTCTTCTTGTGATCTGTCTATACAGCTCTCATTAACAGTGATGTTGATGGGCGCTGTATGCATGCTGTGAGAGGAGTATAATAAGCCTTGTAATCTCTATAGGGAGAAAGGGATTTTTACTAGCCTTACGTCATATATACTGGTGTGCAAACATCTGTCTTAACATCAGCCCAACAAAGAATTTATATGCCCAGTTCTCAGGTGCATTGAAGGACACATATGCCATATGAGTAGACAAAACCTAAACACAGATGGCTGGATACAACTCCTCAGGAGGACCATTTGCATTACAGAGTATTAGATATTTGTGAAGACATGATCAGGAGAAGTTTCACATGGACAGACTTGTTCAGGGATTATGAAAAGAGCTACTGCCTTCCTGCGCTCTCTATCAATTGCAGTTCAGATATATCTGGGGTTGAGTAGACATTAAGGTTTCCCCTGCCAGGTTTAGTTCAACAGACATATTGGAGAAGAATTTTCAAGTCCTTATTTTCCTTTGCTGGAATACAAATAAAGTAAAACAAACTGAAACCTCAAAATTCTACATGAAATCATATGCTAGCCTTGAAATCCAGGTACTTTTTACATCCTTCCTTACAGTAATTCAGTAATCATTATTCTGTCAAATGGTTTCAGAAAATGAACAAACAAACTCACCAGACTATCTAGGTCTCTTATGTTGATGCATAATCTTCCCTTTCAACAGCTGTAAATGCTAAGTTGTCATCAACGAACAATTGATGTGAGACTTTCAGTAATATCCATACATCAAAGCACCAACTTCCAGCTAGTTTTACCAAAGCAGAAGCTGCATCAGTGAACCTGACAGGTCCAGTGTATTTCAATATTTTATATTGATTCGGCAGATGTTATCTAATGATCTGCAGGCAATAATTCAGATTTTACAGCCCCATCTGAGTTACAAGTGAGTGTTGACCATGTCTTAAGTCAGGAACAGCACAGCTTTCTGAAACAAAAAGCAATATACCAAGTACACTTCTAGCCCTATTAGCTATACACAAAAATTTTAAATGGAAGTCTTAAAAAGCTTGAAGTCCTGAGGGACACAGAGTACTAAAATCCCGTCCGAGAGCCAGAGGAAAAAAAGCTTCAAAGTTATAGGCTGCAGCGGGAAACATGTTTCCCACACAGCCATCTGAGATTTCTGAAGTGGTGTATTTTCCCGCAACAAACTAGACTTTAACGCCTCCACTCCCTCTGAATGAAAGATAACTCAGTAACTTGCCCTTACATAGGGGACTTATGCCTTGAATCTTGCTTTGACAGACCACCTTGCCCCCCAAGGAAGAATGGAATACAGATTCATAAGGTTGAAACTACCAATGTCGTGGAAAGTTGGCACACTGTACACACTGCAGATTGTGACAGTGGAGGCTACCCTAGGGTACTGCTTTCCTATCCCTGTGAAATGGTCCACTCCATTGCCTTCCCTTAAGTCAAGGACAACAGTCCTTTCGTAGAGGTATGCAAGGTGGAACTCTCCTTACAGATATTTAACAGCCAGATGTTTAAGGCGAGCACCATGGTTATCTTTGTCCTCATTTCATCCAAGCATCTGTCTTTTACAGAAAAACCTTCAACATATGTACGAACATTGCATTTCTATTTTTCTTTTTAGTTAGAAAAAAGCCCACAGAAAGGATTACTGCCAATAAAACAGAAACACTACAAAATTTGGAATTATAATTCTATACACACTTCTGAAAGGCTCTTTGGCTTTCCTTTCTGTACTCTGAATGACTCTCAAGATCTAATTTAATTCAGGAAAATAAATCCAAAAGTGCCAGGCAAAAAGAATCAACTTTCTCTTTAGTTAGAATAAAAATTTTACAGAAGTAATTCTTGATCTTCATTAATTCCGCAGGCAAGCATACAAGCTTCTAGGTGTTAATGAGACTTGCCAGTTCAGGTGGACTGTAGTGTCTAATGAAATGTCAAATGAGCCTACTTTGGATTTGCACTATTGGATTCTTCCAACAGCAAAGTTTGGCAATGCATCCTAACAATCCCTTCATGCCCTCTGCCTGGGGACAAGGAGCAAATTTTCCTTCTGGACCAGAATTATGTTACTGGCTTGCATGGTTGGTGTGACTTGTAGAAAGTAATGTGAGGGGAAGAATATACAAATCCTTTCTCCAGTGTTAACATTCCACATTCAAATCCTATTTAACTTTTCTTCAGTTATATATAAAACTATGCTCTCTAGCCTACGGCTTTCATTAAAAAGCATACAGAAATTACCCCTGCAGAACACAGACTGCTGGATCTACTGAAGCTTTAGAACTTTTGCCAAGGTCTGCCCTGTATCACCTTCATGCCTGATCACTTAGTAAAACAAGAGAATTCGGGTTCTTAATAAATCCTAATTTACTGTCATATGCCTGCTAAGCTTGTTCTTATTCTCGTGCACAATATTAGATGCCAGATTAGAAACTCGTAAAATTGGATGCTTGGAGCATGAAGATTTCTTATGGTAAATTCTACATGTTGTCTTTACAAGTTTCACTTTAAAAAGAAAAATACAGAAAAGAAAATAACCAGTCAAGGGTTTCCAAAAAGGAAAGGACTGAAAAGTTAGATACGTAATAAAAAAATTAGTCTTAATATAAAATTTTAACAAGGCATGCAATAACTCAGGGAAGGAAACACTTAATAACAGCAAGTCTGTAAAAACATTACAGTTCTAGATTTCTGAGTACCAAGGGTGGAAGTCAAGAGCTAGGTTACATGATCTCTAGATTCAGTCCAGAATAAAGCCATTTCCACTGTTCTTCAACATTAAAAAAATGTAAAATTAAAAAAAAAAAAAAGAAAACAAGAAAGGATAAGTACCTGGAGCAAAGTCAGCCTAATATAACTTTAGAAGTGACAGAGTGACAGGTGAAGGAAAGCCACACTTGACAACTTTATGTCCATCTTAGGTTAAAGTTGCCTTTCTAAAGGAAGAAGGATTTCATTAGCCTTCCCTAAATCAAACCATGATGAGAAAAACACAGTGGCAATGTAATGGATTTTAAAACCACAGAATTTATACTCCCTGTACATGCATTCCTACTGCCTGCAACATGCTCAAGAAAAAATAAACCAGCTATTCTACCTTACTTCCTGCTGTACCACAACTCTCCTTATTCACAATCATTACATTCTTTAAGAAACATAATCATTAAATTTCTACATTATGTAATTTCTATGTTTCTGCAAGAAAAATCTGCTTCTGACACAGCATTTAACCAAGATGCTAACCAAATTAAAATTTAAGACAAAAATACAAGTCCACTCAATTGCCTTTGAAATATTCCCTTTTTAGAACGTTATCCATGAAAATTTTACCACTACATACTGTCATGCCACCAAGGCTACCGAGCCTCAGAAACAGAGAATGTAGCATGGAGAGAATGCTACCATCCATTAATAATTCACTAACAATTCACATTTTCCATCAAAAAAGAAGATTTATAACTTCTTCATTCACACCTGAGGTGGTATTGGAGTCCTGCCGATAGGACCTGGCATGGCCACACACTGAACTTGTGATAAAGCAAGCATTAAGCCTGCATTAAAATTTTAGGAAAAGCCTTGAGCAATTTTACCGTACCTGCTAAATCATCCCACAACTCATGCTGCAGCTCCAGACTTCTCCAGCCAAAGAGCAATTTACCACCCACCTCCCCCAGCATGAGCTCTGTTGTTCTTGCCAGCAAGAATGCATAAGACACAGAGTTAATTTCCTTATTTCCTGGAGAAAATAGGTAGGTGGTTAGCCCCATTTACCCTGATGTGCCTGAATCAAAGCCAACCAGGCACAGAAGGTTGCAGGTCATTTTGAATGCCCTGAGCATTCTCAGTGTCTGAAAAACAATGTAGTCCTGAGGGCTTAAACTTGTATCACACAGGCAGTTGGTGACACAACCCATTTAGATCAAAACACCCCGTAGACTCACTGAGGTCTGCTCTCTCACCACTACAGCACTCCTGTGATCTGAAACCGAAGCCATTTCTCCAAATGTCAAAATGTTCCTGAACCAGAAAGATCTGGGGCCAAAGGCATCCACAATTCAACCTACCCAGATGGTGTCATCCTGTCTGTACTGTTTCCAGTTTCGGCCAGTGTCGCTGAACATCAGCGTATAGCTGGTTACCCAGTCTGAGCTCCCATATCTGCCCTGGGTAGCAACGGCAACAATCTCCACTCTGTCTCCCAGATCAACCTGCAGCCACTGCTGCTCATTTGAGTCCAGTGGGGACCAACCACCAGCTCCTGAAAGAGATTGGATAAAGATAATTTAGATGACAATGACAACACAAGAAATTATATTTTAAAACCAACCATGTTATTACGTCAGGTCATCACAGATCAGTCTATTTCCTGCACATACAGTTGTTTGTCCATGTTTTTGTATTAGGAAATAGGCTCCTGAAGACAAAAGCATTTTTGAATTTCTAAAAAACTGTAAGGATTTTTTTTTTAACATCATGACAAATATCAGTAAGGTTAGCATGCCCTCAGTCAAAAACATCCAAATCATGTTGTAAAGTCAGACTGGGTTGTGACACATGTCTACTCCTTCCTTGCAAGCTTCTGAAAGTCTGGGAATACTGATTTCTAACTTGTAATTTCCTTTGAAATTTTCTTTTTTGTTATGTTTTGAAAGAGATGCAAAAATGTTATAACAGTCATCTTGATCTGCACCCTCCAAAGTATCTGAAAGATGGTTTAATTATAGATTGTAAATGCACTTCAGATAATACATTGTAAAGCTAGAGACTATTTGATTGAATAAACAGAAGTGCTGTCTTCCCACTGGAAAGTGGCTTTTTCCTCTCACAACATGCTCGTTAAGCGAACAGGCATTTTATCTTAAACAGAAGAACAAACAAGATCTTCACAAGGACAAACACAAGTTGCAAGTTATCAGCTTCCACAATCCACTTCTCCATTCAGGAATGGAGACATCAGAAGCCACGATCTCATGGAAGATGACAGATTGTAACTCATGTTTCTCTTTTAAAAGTAAAGAAATGCACTATCCATGGAATTTTTTTAGAGAATAAGGAGACATAAAGTAATGCCAAGCTAATGAAACACAGAACTGCAACCGCTGCTTGAATTTCATCACTTCACTCATTACAAAATGTATGAGCTCATGGTTGAAAAGGCAAATCCTTCCAGTCTGTAATATATTATTTTTTATGTTCTCTCACCTTCTTTTCCACCTTTAAATTTATGCTCTATGTTTGTTTTCTTTTAAATTTGTTGCATTAACAATTCTTCAAGTAAACTACAAGAATTATTCCAAATATGACTTTCCAAAGAAAAAGCACCACTAAATTTCGGTTGTAAGTAGCTGAGTTTACCTTAATATTTTAATCTTATTAACTGATCTAACCCAAAGCTGTTCCATGAATAGTTTATTGAAGTGAACAGACTTGAAAGATCAATAGATGTGGTTTATATAAAAGAAGATCATTTCAATAACTTTGCCCTTTAAAAAAATTCTCAATTTTCATGGACCACACTGGACTTACTAAATGACATTTGAAATTCCTTTGTCTAAGAATAGGTGTTATAGTTCTGATCATTAACAGTTCATTAAGCTAGGATTTAGTCCCAATTCCTGAGACAGAAGTATGTTTATTCCATAGCTAGAATTGAGTATCATCCCTGCTCCCCTGGATGATTCAATTTTCACTTCTCTAGCTGAACCCTCCAGGGCAAATAGTTTGTAACCAAACTAAGACATACTGCTTGCTAGTGCCATATTTTATTTTTTTTTCCTTTCTTCAGTCATCACATAAATCTTCATTACCACTGTGATTGTTTTACCTGCCTTAAATAGACTGCTGTCCCCTATGAGCATGCCATGAAAGACCTAATGAGAATATTAGGGATTTCATCATTCAATTCTTCTCTGAATACTTCATATTTCTCTTCTAATGCCACGCATAGCTTAGATAAAACTATGGGGCAGCTCATTAAAAATCCTAGCATTTTGGGGGGATCCGTGGTGAGCCTGAGCTCTCAAACAGCAGATTATTCAGCATCTCTGAACTGCAAGTCTCTTCACATGAGCACATTTGTCTGTCGGAAATGTCAGTCTAGATGTAACCACTGCATGACACAGCACTGACAACTGCTCATAGCATCACCTCTTGAGAAGCTGGTATTGCAAGACAGCTGGTATCAGTTACAGATCATGTCTTTACAGAGCAGCAGCTGCTTCATACACCTTCCCATGAGAAAACAAACTACTGTATTTCCCTCTCACCAACTTTCCACCATTACCATTTCCACAGATAGACAGTAATTCTACTGACTTGTAAGAATGGCAGTTAAAATCCCTGCAACAGCATAGATGCACTGACTGCATGACTGAGGGCAGAACTAAAGGTTTTCCCATAGGGCTTCTCTCAACCCTGCTAGTAAAGGATTAAGCAAACGTACAACTTCTGCTTACTTTTTTAGGTATCACAAGTCCTCACCAAATGCTGCTGTAAGTGCCAAAAATCAATAAATGTTCTGTTTCCTCTGTATTTGCTCCGTCATACAGAGAAGGTTGCAAAAGGGATACCAGTTATCTTTTTTACCAGCACAGTGTGTGCTTGCACATTTCTTTTATGCACATCATTGCTGGTATCGTGTCACACCCAACCTCATACTTTTTTTCCCTGTAAGCAGCCAAAGAGTACATCCACAGTATAGCAGCTCTTTTACAGCCATATTTTCCTCTACCCATCAATGATGTTCATACTAGGGAACATTTGTTAAGGCAGGCCCAGGACAAGAGACGAGAATGTAGGATGCAAAGGCTCTAAAAGGCAACATCAAGGGCTGTTGAAAACACAGTATTTACAGGACATCACCTCCTATGAACAGGTAAAAGCACGACTCTGACATCATTTTTTTTTTCCTGCAGCTGGACACAAAGAAATTGAAAATGATTGTAAATCTTTTAATAGTTGTGTGTAATAAATATAAACTGGACAAAAATCTGGCTTTGATTACACCCACCACATCTGTACATTTTTCTGAAAAGTACTAAAGTATGACTAATTGTGCCTCTCACAATAAAGGAGGAGAGAGAGGATGGTCTAAGTCAATGTATGCTTGTACTTTGCATGCCTCTCCAACATGAAGTAATTTCTCCATTCTGCCCAGCAGGCTCCCACTGGCACGGACAGAATTCTGCTACACCATCATTCCTCATAGTTCACACATTTTACAATTTCTGTGGGTCATTTCAGGGGAAAGGTTCAACACGGTAGGGGGAAAATATCCTAGTGGAGAAACAGTATGACAGGAATCAGATAATATTGCTCATGTTCTCCATGGCAACAAGTCATAATGCTAGAAATATGAGAACAACAAAGATCAGATGGTTTCTCAGCTGGAGACCCATATAACTCCAAGAAATATGATCAAATACTTATTTTTCCTTTTCCAACTATTTATACATTTTGCCATAATTATTTAAAAAATTGCACTTAAGCCCAGTGTTATGCAGTCAATACTCCTCGATGTTCCACAGGGCTGCTCAGGGTGCCCATATTTATTTGTAGTTTATTAATATGAAGCAAAGGGAATGCTTGTTTCCACCCTACAGTGCCTTACAAACAGCTCAACTGGCTTTGTACTGTGCTACAAACTCTTGGACTTCCTGCCACAACTAAGTGCTTCCCTGCTGCAGAATTCTACTTTAATGCCCAGGTCAAACACTTCCTGGCCATAAAAAAAAAAAAATCCTTTTGGCATTATGTGTGTTTTACATTCCCATACATTATTGCCGGTACTGAATACTCAAGTTGAGAGCTAATAGGGAGTTGAAAAACTCAGTTGATACAGCCATATTGTAGCAATTTTCTTATTCTTTCTTTTATTATTTATTTACTGTAAACAAAAAAGCTGATTAATCCCTCTCATGGGTAAAAAACATATTTCATACCTCAGAGTCATATTTATCAGAATTATTCCAACTGCTTTACTATTACCAGCACAGTTTTATCAGTATTTTAATTGAGTGCTTTCAGCACTTCATACAAAGCTTTGACTCATGGGTAGTTTTTGTGGGTTTTATTTTAATGGCACATTTCCTTGCCTCAAGTCTTTTTTTTAAGCAACAACCTTTTAGTTATTGTTATCTAGTAACTCAATCAACTTGATGAATTAGAATTTCCTACTAATGTAGGTCTGGATTGTGTTTTATAAATTCATCTTCACCTGTTGTTTTCATGTTTACATTAACAAATGTATTTATCTGGCTTTCTACCTTGAAGCACTGTTACATGCAGCACTGTCTTATCAATCATAAGCAAAGCTAAGTCAAGTCATCAAAACTCTTCAACATTATGAGAGCCATGGCACACTCCTTGTTAGTGAATATTATTTCTTTTATCAGCGAGTGTGGTGATAGTATGAGGGGTAACAGTTTTAAGCTGAAGGAAGGTAATTTAGATTAGAAATTAAGAAGAAATTTTTGACTGTGAGGGTGGTGAGGCAGTGGCACAGGTTGCCCCAAGATGTTGTGGAAGCCTCAGACCTGGAGGTGTTCAAGGTCAAGTTGGATGAGGCTTTGAGGAACCTAATCTAATGGAAGGTGCCCCTGTCCATTGCAGGGGCTTGGAACTTGCTTTAAGGTCCCTTCCAACCCGAATCATTCTATGATTCTTCTAAAGGTATCTACTGTTTGCATTCAAGTGCCAGCCAAAGAAAGTTCCTTCAGTCACCATTTATCACTGCTTGTTCCTCCAACCCCAAATGAAGTACCCATATGAATTCCAGTGGAACTACATCTATGCACTTTCACAAAAGTCCATGCAACAAAATAATTAAGCAAGGTAGAATTCAGGTTCTAGGTCCTGGTGTTGGGCTTAGCTCCTCAGTTATCATATGTCTTCAAAACATAAAACAACAAGTTGCTGAACCAACTTCCCCGCTTAGAGCCCAGTTTCAATTCTCTGTCTTCCTGTTCCCATGTTCTCAGCCAAAAGACAGTGTAAAACCTTAGTGCTAGTGACACTATGTCTAAAAAACTAGAATACCTTACACCCCATTATATGGCAAAATTACTTTAGCAGAGTAAATAAGACCAATTTCATTTTCTGCCCTTAAATTTTAATAATTTTCAACTTCTTTATTTTTCAATTTTCATTTTAATTTTCAATTTATCGTTTATGAGTTTAAAATATAATACAGCTAGAAATAGACTTGCAACAATATTGATTTTGAATCTCCTCCTCTTTTCTGCAGATAAAGTTAATCATTAGAGCTATTTGCAAAATCACATAAGTATATCTATTCACTGTCCTACACAGTAGCTGGAGACAAAGGCTGGGTAAACTCAAATATCATACTCAATGTTTACAACTTTCTTTGTGTTAAGCAACTACCATATCACCTTTTACTTCCTAAGGAACTCTGGTTCAGGAATTTAAATGTGATACAGCAATTCTCATCTACTACTTCTCTGACAACCTAGCAACTCCTTATCATTAATGCCAGCAACAAACAGTGTGTCCTTTAATGTCTTTCTGTAGATTTAACAGAGTTTGATTAAATAAGACGTTTCAGAGATTATGTTTAAGTAGGAAAAACTGCTCCTTTATTTTCCGGTAGTAAACTTCCTAGTGTTTCTTAAAATGAAAATCATAAGTAACGTGAAAATACAGGACTTTCCTCTTTTTGAGGCTCCAAGCTGGTAGTACGATGGGGGCCCACAACCCAAATTTCCCACACAGTGTCAAGATACAACCAACTTCTCTTTTCTGATTCCAGGTTTGATCCTAATAGTTTCACCTTGTGTGTAAACTTATTATCTGGGCCTCAAATATTCCTTATTGCAAATGCCTATAAAGTTTTTTCATTCATATTTGCTATTTCTGAAGAGTTGTGTAATCACTGAATCCCACTGGAGTTTTAATATCAAGCTGCTACTAGCTTTAACAAACACCTGCTTTTTTAGAATAGAGTCTTCAAGTCTAGTGACCTACAAACTCTAAAGATCATGAGAACACTCTTCCAGAGCAAAAAGACTATCTGAATTTCCTCCAGGATGTTTCCACAAGAGAAATGGAGAGCTTCAAATTCAATAGAAATTTTCTATACTAAAGTAGTTTATTTAGAGCTTTCACAGAACCATAAACTGACAGCTCTGCTCAACTTGACTATGCATGCACTCCATACAAACAGTATAAAACAGTATTCTTTATAAATACGATTTAAAAGTATAGTTTAGGCATTTCATACTGCAACCTTACCATCTCTCCTGTTGAGTTTTGCAAAGCTGGGACTGTGAGTACTGGAGAGTTCAGAGGAACTGGTAAGTGATGTTGAAGGTAAGGGAGATACCAATGCATCATCACAATTATCTAAAAAAAAAGAAGAAAGGAAAAGTAACAACATACAAAGGTCATCACATGAGCAACAAATGTGCTAACTTGTGCTACCTCATGGTGGTGCTTTTTTCTACTTAGGAGACAGAGACTAGAGAAAGATCACACCTGTGCTTGAATTCTTGTGCCAGACTGATATTTACCCCCGAATGACAGTCTGGTGGGATAGCAACTATATCGAAACTGTTGTTAAGACATGAAATACTTGAAAAATCTGAAAATATTTTCCTTTCATACAATGCAATTTGATGATCTATTTCTTTCCCAAGCTTATGCACATGCGCAAATTAGTTTTGTTTGCTCAAATGAGTAGTCTACTATGCCTTTCTCCTCTTCCTTTCACACATCCTCATTTGAGGACAGATGGGCTAGGCTAACACTCAAGCTGAATTTTTGAGCCCATAATGTTTTAATAAGGATGGAATTAGTTAAAGTATGATTGCTCATTACAATGCTGCCACATACACAATCAAGAACATAGTGCAGGGTTTCAGTAGGAATTAATAAAAATAATGAAACCTTCTTATTTTTAATTGAATCTCCCATTGAGCAAACATAGATCTAATGACTGCGAAAGTCCTACAGGTCAGCAGGACCTCAGGCACCATAGTTAAGATAGGAAACTCAGATTGTTGTAAAACTAGTTGATACCTTTCCCCTAATAAGCCAGATTATAGTAAAATAACTCTCATCACCTTCTGCAACATTATCTGGGCTGTTCTAATCAAAATCCATCTCCATATGAAAAATCAGTGCAATCAATAAAATTCATTTCAGTGCATTGACTGATGGACCTCAAAAAGCAAACTTAAGTATGAAATCCTTTCTATCCCTTGGGTTACCATTAGCAAAAAGGTGTAACAAGATGAGCAAGTTAGACAAATCATAAGATTTCTATGCCACAGATGTTTTCATAGAATCATAGAATCACTAGGTTGTAAAGGACCCACTGGATCATTGAGTCCAACCATTCCATCGATCACTAAACCATGCCCCTCAGTACCTCATCCATCCATCTTTTAAACACCTCCAGGGAAGGTGAATCAACCCCCTCCCTGGGCAGCTTGTTCCAGTGCCCAATAGCCCTTTCAGTGAAATATTTTTTCCTGATGTGAAGCCTGAACTTCCCCTGGCACAGCTTGAGGCCATTCCCTCTTGTCCTGTCCCCTGTTGCTTGGGAGAAGAGGCCGGCTCCCTCCTCTCCACAACCTCCTTTCAGGTACTTGTTTTGACCATGAGGATAACTAGCCAACAAAAGTTACCAAGGCCTTGTGCACATTCTCTGTCAGTTACAGCCTTTGAGTCTCAAAGAGAACTTGTGACTGTACTGCAGAAGAGTCTGTCGAGTGCTGTGGTCCTAGATATACAAGAGATCAGGACTTAATTGTTCTGTCTGGACTTGAAAATGTGTACATTAAAATATGGTTCTTAAATTCATTGTATCTTGTGACCTAAACAAGAATTCAAACAAACATCTCAAATGGCAAGTAGATCGAGGCACTAAACTCATTTATTTGATTTTCATTAAGAAACAGAACTGCTACTACCAGGGGTCCTTCCCTGAATGAATATCTAAATATAAAACCATGTCATTTTAAGGCTTCCGGATTTAGGACAGCATTAACAATTACAAGATAGTTCTGAGAGCACTAGGATCAATATAGTCCAACTTTTGATAGATAAGAGAGTAATGAGACTTGAGATTGCTAGCAAGAATTTTCTCCAAGGGAAGTTGATTCTTGAATAGATACTCAGACAAAATGCAATGTTACTCTTTTACCTTTCCCTCAGTCAAAAGGTAGACACTGGAGGTTGCACACGTAACAGCTTCATATGCACAGACTTATAATGCAGAATATAGCACAGCTTTTTCATACCAAGTGAAATTTCGAAGGACAGTACAACTAAATGCTTAGGATGTATCAGTCAATTTGTACATGCACGAAAGTCCAGATCACATGCAGAGTAGCTCTGATGCATCCCTTGTCAGAGACATTATATATAAAAACTGTATAGATTTGAGATTGATAACTTTGTAAAACTTAGCTGAAATAAGACATGGAGTTCAAAAATGTAGGATGTGCACGTAAAGTGAGGATCATCCCACAGGCTCTGCTTCCATGAGCAGGAAGAATTGAAAAAAAAACCAAACCAAAACAAAACCCAACAAACATCACTCCCAAAATTTTCAAAACTCTCTAAGAAAAGATTTTATTGTCATATTTCCTTTTTTAATGTGTGCAGACGAGAAAGAGATAAAACATTTTGTGCTTATGTAAGGTTAGAGAAGACCCACGGTAAAAATAAAAGCAAAGCCAGTGTATGCTTATTGCCACCATACAATCCCAGCACACACATTTCAAGAGATTTCATCTACCTCGCTTAGCGTGATAGAAACAGACTTTTATTCCAGCTACTGCCAGGTTCCTAGTTTCTGACACTACTCCTTTTGCCTTGGTACATTGCCTGTCAGAGTATGAAGTTCGCTACTTTGAGTCAACTGCATTATATGTCTGCAAAAAAACCCAGTTGTTTTTAACAAAATTCCCTGCTACAGAATCATTTAAAGCAACTGGACACTGACACAGAAAAGCATTTACTAGCCAGTTTTCTCCTACGTTTCCTTGCCAACCAGAGAATTACAATTTTTTTTTTTTTAAATAAAGAGTGCTAATTGTACCAATAAGCCATCTTATTCATGCAAATCGCATAGCAATACACATGTTGACCTGCATTTATGAATGAGGTGCTGACCTTGACTACGCTGAGTTCAAAGAAACATGCAATTACAGATAGCATTTACAGCGTCGTGTTATTAGAACTGTCATCAGAAATCTTGTTTCTGAAATGAAGAAAATTATTTACCCCATCAACTCAATTTTTCTGATTTTTATTCAACTTTTATTTTTAGAAATTACTGATAAACTAACAAAAAACTAATGAGAAAATCATCAACTTACTAAGATGATGTTTGGTTTATTGGTTTCACTTGGTTTTTTGTGGCTGTAATTGTCCTTCAAGTAAAAACAAGAATATCTTTTCTCCTCGTTCCCTCATGTATTGTAATTTTGTCCAAATCATTTCTTTAAAAACACAAATACCAATGTTATCAGTTCAAAAGCTTCCAAGTGAGATTTAGACACAAAAACTGCAGCCCCTTGGAAACGTGTCAGATAATACTAGCCTTAGCTAATAATCCATAAAATGGTGTACTTCATAAAATGCCTTTTGCCCAACTATCTAATTAAACTCTATATTTTATAAAGGTTTTCAACACCTGTGACAAGTATGAAAAAACAACTAAGTAAAATGTATCCAAGTCCTAGAGAGACAGAATTTCAAATGCTTCTGAAACAGAGTTAATATTACCAAAACTGTGTTTCCACAGAAATCAGAAACTCAGACCAACTTTACTGATTCTTCTAGCACATATTTTATATCAGTATGGGTAAGTATAGTATGATCCAGTTTATAACCTTCTTCAAGCATTAGTTAATATCAGTGGCAGCAACCAGTACAAATTCAGATTTCTGATTAGTAGGCAGTGAAAATATTTAGAAAGCAGTAAGCCACCCAAACCTATCATGATGACACCAATGTGTCTTTCACCCTATCCTTTGAAAAGGATCAATCTCTGGAACACAGGCAGGGTCGTTACCAGATATAATTGGGGTGTGTTAGCAAATGTCTCCTCCTACTTCCCAGATCAGTGAGATAAAACACATACCTTTCCACTTATGAAGGCCATCCAAAAAACTAACATTTCCTTAATTAAAGCTTTTTTGAAGAGGACATGATCAGTGAAAGATCAGCGATCCTTGAAATCCACAGATTTCCCATATGTCTGATTTGGACTGATTTTAGTGGCCCTGTCCCATCACCAAAATAAATGTGCAGAAAAACATTGACGTTGAGGCTCACATTACTTCTACTTGTTGTACACTGTTATTCAGGATCTTTTATGTGTCTGGTAAGTAGTATCACACTTATACCAACAACCTCATATCATCATAAAGAGTAAGTAAGGCTGTGGTCTATGCTGCAGCTGCTCTATTAGTGACCATAGGGCACAACAGCAGCACCCAGAGAAGGAACACGGGACTAGTATTGTTCAAAAACACAATTGAAGGAAGGGTAGGGAATAGGAACCAGTATGCAAACTATTAAAAGAGAAAAAAACTGCCTCCTCTTGGCAGAATACATAATTTGGAGAAGATAAAAAAGAAAAGAAAATTATAACCCATAAACTGGTGTGGGCAGGACTTACAACATAGTCCAAAAGAGGAATTCAGAAATGACTTGTGTCCTGCATCACCCCATGGTATAAAATAGAATAATAAAAGACTTTTTAGGGGAAGGTAACCACTTCCTGTATGTGCTTTTCTTCAAGTACTCATGGCCTGGCACATCAGCAAAGAGCTCCCGGATTAGATCTTGTTTATACATCTCCACTTGACCAGATACAACTTATGCAATGAGGGCAGGAATGGTTGTGACCAGCCACGCAAACCCTCTCCGGAACCACAATCCCTGAGTGTCAAAGGCAGTAATCCCACAGACCTTTTGACTACAGTTTGCTATTTAAATGTAGATACATCCAGTTTACAGTAAACACAGAAGCTATTTCAGGGCAAATCAGCAGCCTTGTAGCTTTCTCTTGCAGGTCTTGCTCGGAACTTAGGTGGGGCTTTTGTTGCCAAGATATAATTTTATTCATTATTAAAATACGAGCACAGTTACAGATGGTGCTGAAGTTAAATTGTGTGCATGATTTTGATTGTAACTGTAAATTGTCTCAGTACAGGGATTTGAAGTTGAAAAGATTCACTGATATTTATAAGCTAGATAAAAATCCTCTTAACATTACCCACTTAATGGCGTACTTTGTTCTAAAGAAGTAAACCATGCATTTTGTACCAGGCCTCAAACCGTGCTCAGGAGTGACAACTGATGATTTTCACTTCATCTGGTTTTTTCTTGCCTTCTGTAACTGTAATTCTCCATTGTAAAGATGAGAAATAAATATCTGGATTTACTGCGGAATCTAAACTTCCACCTTTGCAGTCCAATAAGGTGTATGTATATGGGAGAAGGAGGAGCTTCGGGGGGAATACAAGCAAAATAAATAGGAAATGCAGTAACACAAGAGTATGGCTATGAATGAAAAAACTGAGAGACTATTTCCATATTAAAAGCCTCTACACAAAGCATCTCATAAGTACTACCACATACGACTACCTTCCACTACAATGACAATCTTAGTAAATTATTCTTGGGAAGATAAAGAGACAAAAAGAACAGTTTTTCTGTGAAGAGAAATTCCTTCTGTTTTTTTTTCCTTTTTTTTCTCTGTCTTATAGACTGGCTATACTCACATGCACAGCTGTGAACTCCATCTGTTCGCTGAAAGGCATGGCATATTTTTTGAGATATAAGACACTAGAGAAAGCACTTAACAACACAACAACATTCCTTTTTCTTTGCTTGCTGTACTGCAAGTAAACATCAATAGTTTAGCTAATCATGAACTCTCCCTAAAATGACTGTAAATTACATAAGTGTTCTTCCATATGCCTGTAAACCTTGACATAAAAATATTACTCAATCTAAGTATTTCTAGAGCATTATTTTATGATACAGTCTGCACATGTAGCTTTTCTCAGAAAAAGTGTTCAAGTCTGGTTTTGAATGATATAAAAGGCTCTTAAAATACTCCAATTCAATAGTGGGTCTTATTTTTTTACTGAAACAAGTATATCTGCTGCATAACTCCTACTCACAACAGTGTGGGAGTCAATTTGAGGAACAGAGCAATCATGTTACACTTGGGATTATAGAATCATAAAATGATTTGGGTTGGAAGAGACATTGAAGACTACCTAGTTCCAACTCCCTGCCATGAGCAGGGACACCTCCCACTAGATCAGGCTGCTCAAGGCACCATCCAGCCTGGCCTTGAACACTTCCAGGGATGGGGCACCCACAACTTCCCTAGGCAAACTGTGCCAGTATCTCACCACCGTCACCGTGATGAACTTCTTCCTAATGTCTAATCAAAATCTTTCCCCTTCCTATTTAAAACCATTCCCCCTTGTCCCATCACTACACATCCTTGTAAGAAGTTCCCTACCTGCCTTGCAGATGCCTTCACGTACTGAAATGCTACTATAAGTTCTCCCCAGATCCTTCACTTCTTCAGGCTGAAGCCAAAATGTGAATTTCCAATAACCATCAATGCCACATCAGTACACTAATATACAGATACAATACTTGTTTCAAGAAGGGCAAAGAACATCTGATAAAGACAATAACCAACAAAAAATTAGTTAAAGAAAAATGGCCTTATGTTTAAGAAAAAAAGGTCATACTCCATGCCATTTAGGTGAATTATAATGTCTGCATCTTCAAAATAAACATACCCTTCACTTTATATTATACTTTGTGCTTTTCATTAGATTACAGGCTTTTTTTTTTTTTTTTAAAGACAGGAATGGGCTGTTGCCATTGAACACCAAATCCATCACAGAAATCCACTAAGAGGATAGACTGAGATCTTAACAATTACTGAAATCATTATTTCTATATGGAAAAGAAAAAAAAGTATACGTCAAAAGGATGTAGTGACTCAGCTACTCAACATTTATATTGCAATGAACAAACCTGCAGAAGCACATTATTGTCCAAAGTTGTGATTTATTCTCAGCAGGTATAACGGCAGCTGTCAGGGGTCCTCACTTCTACTCAGAATATGATGCTTCTTCTGCTTACTTGCCTTTTGCTCCACATTTGTGAGATCCTGCTAATTTAAGAGTGGTCTGATCTTTGACCAGAGATCAGAACACTACAAAGCTGACCCAGCAGGCAGAACAGGTTTTATATCTGAAGGTTCCCCTTTTGACATTTAATGCACTTTAATGGGCAGACAGCATAAATCCCTTCAATCTATGGCAGGATAATATATCCAGAGATTGTCTTTCTGTATAGAAAAACACAGGTGAATGATCTTGTCAGCTCAGGCAGGTTTTGCTACATTATGAAAAATACAACCCGAGAACATGGAGACCCTTGTCAATGGCCATACATCATCACAATTATTCTTTTTATCTTAGCCTACTTAAGACTCATTACTTGTGCATTTCAAATACAGCATTTGGTATGTTCCAAAGTCTACGAATGTCTTTTGAAGTTTCAGAAGTTTTAGCAGCACTCAAAAATATAAATTTGATGTCCTTTGCTACAAGCATGATCCATTCACCAGAGCTCATCACTAAAAAAGGATTCAGGACTCCATCAATTAAACCATGGATTCAAAAAACAGGGCATTTGCCTTAAAATATCATGATACATACAATTAAAACAATACTGAATTTGCAGGGAAAAAATATGTTAATGTATATGCACTCATCAGCAAGGCTGCTACACTAATTATTAGAAGAAAAGCACAAGAATGATCAGAGGCCGCTGGAGTGAGTTAAGGATAGATATTCATAACATAAAATTAAAATGCAGAGGACATAAGGCAGATTTTTCTGCTGATCTAACTCACTATTGAGATTGTTCAGGAATTTACAGGTAAAACAGTTTTTCCAAGTTGTCAAAATACATTTTTTTTTAAATGGGAATGTAAATACCTGTTTCAATGAGAATAAGGTTTATTGGTAGGATGTATGGAGGACAGGGAGGACAGAAAAGCTTTCTGCACAATAGCAGCAAATAGCTTAGCATGCTGACTAGAACAGGAAAACTAATTCAGGAAACAAAAGTGCTTTCTTTGCGGGGGGGGGGGGGGGGGGGGGGGAGTTGACCATCTCAGGTTTCTGACACCATGGGGGGGAAAATAAATCTGTTTTCTAGACCAATCCGGAAATTTAATAGTTTCAGCAATCCAAGTAGAGCCATTGCCATTCTCTACCATGTGACACGCAACTCAATGAGACAGAAATACATTTCTGACTACTTCTCCAAACTGTGTGAGTCTTTTATACAGACTGCTATCCATGCTATTCCCCACACCTTTAGTGACCTTCAAATTCGGCATGCTTGCAGCAGCACTGCTGCAAACTTCAGTGGAGCATCTTAACACCAACTGCTTATCACCATCACACCTGTGACCATAGACACACAAGTCAGATCCTTAAGCTAGGACTCTTATTACCTTACTCTGCCTCTGTGAAAGTGCAGTGTGTTAACAGGGTTCTTTAGAGAGCAAAACCAAGAATTGTCTTCCCATGGTAGGTTTCCTTTTAAGGATTCACTTGTCCCTGCTTTCCATGAATTCAAGGATGAATGTAAAAAAATTAAGAGAAAACTAGCCCTTTATAAATTCTTGTCACCTTCTGCTTTCCCAGCGCAATACTACAGTTCACATCTGTTTCTTTGCAGTGCTACAGTTTCCCCCCCATCTCCAAGCAAGACTCAGAAGCACCTATATGAGTGCTATGTCCCAATCCTATTCCCCCTCTCTTTAACCCAGCCACCACCTCAGAAGGGCAATATAGTTGGGCAACTTCCATCACATCAGAAACTTTAACAGGCCTCAGATTTCTTTCTCCAACATCATTTTTCTGCTCTGGTTTTCCTATGGCCCTCTATGGAAAAGGGCTTATTTATACAGGTGGACATTGCAAAGACTCCAGACAATGCCATAACTTTGTCTGGTAAGGTTATTTTGTGCACAATCTAAATTTACAGCAGTTATCTCTAAGCAAGCAATGGAAGTTGCTAGAAAGGTGTGGAATGTCGAATTTATCGCGCATACCCAGGTAACAATGCACAGCAATTTAAAAGTTGTCAATAACCAGGAGTTTGTCCCTTGAATTTTCAAATCAATCACAGTCAAGTGAATGCAATTTTTATTTTTGCTTTAGATCTTTGGTCAACTCATGGATAAAACTGATTAAAACAAACAAACAAATGGGGTTCACTAAATATTTTCTGTCTGGAAGAGAACATCTCCAAATCCTGTAACACGCAGGATAGCATACTGGAAAGCAATTATAGCTCCGAGAATTTCAGTACTTCCCATAAGGCTGAGAGAATGTTCAGTTTGCAGGCTGTGAGAAGGGATTAACAGAGATGAAGGTAGTAGTAAGTGCCCATGTACCAATGCATTTAAATGTAATGTCATTTCAAGGGATGATAAGTAATCATTTCATGTCTCAGTAACCTCCAACAAAAATGCCTTATTTAGCTCCAAAACACCAATTTTTAAGACTCTTCTATGCAAGTTAATGGTTTAGATAAGGGACTGGATTGAAAAAAGGTTAAACATGCCCATTCTTAAGCAAGGTGAGTGCAGCTTTGATGTCAGTTTAAAGATGAAAATTTCTGCCAGGCATTTTTTGGGGCAGCATGGTCTGTCTTTATCAGTCACAATGGCATTTTTAATGCCACAGGAGGAAAGAAAACTATAGATCTGTTAGATCGAACATGTCAAATAAGCAAAAGAGTTCATACACAAATTTTGATTTTTCTCTCGAACTAACCACGATTATTTTGGGAATCAATATTAAGACCTTCATGCCATAATTTCTGCTACAATCTTATGCTATGTTAGGCTCTGAACAAGATCCATGGCACTAAATGATCACGGCCCTCAGTATTCACATCGCTACAGTTCCAGTTTATGAATTCAGAATCACTTCAGCACTTCTGTCATTGAATTTTCCTGTAAGTGGAAGGTATTTCCTCTTCAGCAAGCAGTCAGAAGACTAGAGCACATCATGAAGATGATTGTAGCATCATCTTTCCCAGTGATGCCCTATCCATCATCCTCAAACACAGTCCTAGAGCTGTTAGGAAGGATGAGCTTTTGGCCCAGATACTGAACTAGTAAACTTGTTTTTAACTACCAGTTCAGTCACAGACCTATTTGGGATTTGAGCTTGCCATCATTAGTTAGTACAGCAACAGTGGGAGGAAGAGATGTTTCTCACTTACATAGAAAGCAAGGGTAAGAGCTGTGATTTGGCTCAAGGATACAGAGGACAAGTGAAGGACTGCAGGTAAAAATGCAGAGCTACTCAGGACTCACATGGACTACCAAAAATTGACCTGTATTTGCATGCCCTAACAGCATCCTTGTCAGTCAATATTGAAGATGCTTTAGAGAACAGATATGCCCCAAAATAGCCATTATAAATGCTTATAATTTATATTATCTGTTAATAATGAATGCAACATAAATGTTCCCTTCTCCCACACTGATGATGCTGTTTAATTCAGTATCCAGGAAAACCTCTATGAACCCAGGAATGCCTCTGACAATCCCAAAGAACAAGATTTGTTTTGACAACGGAAATCGTAGAGGGCAGCTAAAGTGGTCATGTCAAGGCCACACTTGTCATGCCCGGCTAGTGGCTCATTTCCCAGTCCTGTTAAAAATCAATTAGAAGTTTTATATGCAAAGAAACAGACTTGATTCAACCACCTCTGCTAATTAGCATGATAATTTGAACCCATCTAGTTTTTTCTGCATCAAAGATTTTCAGAGATCTTCAGCAGCTCTCCTGGATTTTAAACAGAATACAGGAAAACGGGAGGATGAGAGCTGAAACTCCTGGAACCTATGCAAGTACAGTATAGTAGAAGAAGAAGAGAAAACAACATAATCAGAACAGAGCAGGACTAATGATGCAAGGGTTTTGCAAAATCTGCTCTGCAACAAGCTCACAAACATTCATAACAGAATTAAGAGGTAAAATACATTAAGGATTGTAGTGCAGTATTTATTTCAAACGGGATTAAATAAAACCAAGCATTCATCATTTTAAAACACACAGTGAAAATTCAAGCAACTATAAAACCAAAACGGGAAATTCAACAAGATGGCAATTTCTATTTAAGGTATTGATAGATGTATCAGTTTAAAAGCCAGCAAAACTCTAGCAGTCTGCTATCTTTTATTTTGTCTAAAGAGGTAATTTGTCCCCTAAGAAAGAAAAAGGTTCACCTTCTATCAGTAGTCTTTCTTGTGATGAACTCTGCATATGGAAAATACAAAATTCTCAATTAAAAAACAAAACCAAAATAAAGTAAGTTCCAATGCTCCTTGTCAAAAACAGTGTACAAATCAGAGCCATCACTGCAAAGTCAGTCTAAGGAGCCTTTATAGATACAACTGCAAAAGTGGAACAATTTGGGTAATAATTTAATATCTTTATTTTCAGATATGACAGACAACTTCCCCTGGCTCCCTAACTGCTTTTCACTTTGTTTAGACAGATCCTACCCTGTCAATACTGAATGACTAGCTCAAATGCTTTCACATTTAACTGTGGCTCAACCCAGACGTGCTTCCTTAGAAACAAAGAACTGTTATATATTAGGGTAATAATCTTTTAAATGCAGAGGAAAGCTCAGCTGTGTATTTTCTTATTATCTTTAAACCAAATTCAGATCCTGCTTAGATTTCTGCTGGTTCACATCCCATTTTAATACAAGCAAACTCCCACAGGTTTTATCTCTCCCACAAAGCAATTAATAAAGTGTGGCTCAAGCCATTAAAGCTTTATTTTATGCCCCTCTAAACCCCTTGAGATAAATAGGAATTGTTGTTTATTTTGAGCCTTTTGAAATGTGAATAATTTCTGCAAAGTCTTGCAGCCCTGGAACTAAAATCTAATTACCTGCAAGTGTTCACACACATTCAAACTCACTCCCCTATGTGGCAAGCCTTTTAAAGATCAAAGAGTTGCCTTAAGCCTTGAGGCTTCTTGATTGAAAATGCACGTTAACATTTAATGGTGTCACACACTAAAACCCTGCATATTGCTTTGAAAACATACTCCTCAATGGTGGAAGTAGCTTTTCCTGCTACTAGTGCTAATCAAAGGGACCAGGAATATACCTGCAGAAGATCCGTGGCCAAGGCCTTCACCCTAAGAAATGCAAAGCCTAGTTGTCTCACAGTTGTTTGCAGCATCCTAACCCAGTACATCAGCCCAATGAAAAGGTGTGAGAGACTTGTCCCCTTCAACTTTACTCTGCAGGAGTCAACAGCCAGCTCTTACTCCTTTTCTTGCCAATGAAAAGAATTGCTCATGAAACTCAGAACTGCAAAATGATTGTGGTTGGGAGGGATCAAGTAATCTTGTCCAGTCTCCCTGCTCAAGCAGGGTCCCTTATGGCAAAGCTTTCAGCTAACTAACACAGGCAGAGAAGCAAGGCAGACGACAGCCTAGAGAAAAAAACTATGAAAATCTACCTTCTGTGTCCTATGAAGCTGAATGGAGTTGGAAGATCTTCAGATAAATTAATTCTCCAAGACAGAAAAAAAAATAATATGATAATACATCTCAAAATTTTTGTTTATATGGTAATACAGAGCACTGGACTAAAAAGATGATTATATGGAATTTGTCAGTTGTCTTTGGGGAAAGGTTAAGGAGAGCAGGATCATTTTCTTCCTTTCATCTGTATTTGTCCTATTTGTCTTCCTATTTTCCTGGGGGAAAAAGGTTCCAAATCAGTACTTTATGTAGTTGTTTATATTTAAGTGTTTGTTTAGGTATATTTGCCCATTGCAGACACATCTAAAATATGGAAATATTTAGGAATATGCCTGAGGATGGGGGGATGTTAACATTTATTTTTTAACCTCAGGGATTTTCAAAATTGTGAAAAAAAAAAAAAGAAAAGAAATATATCAGAAAGTTAATTCTGAGGCATATTTCTCTATTACACTCATTTTTAACTATATGAATCTTGTGTTACCCTAAAAGATGCTGAGGCTGGACCACATATTATTAGAGAACGTATAAGATATCACACTGGCTTTTCCTTCTTTTTAAATTGCTCCTTTCACCTACGTTGTTAATAAAGAGAATAATGAGGTTACACAGTCAAGCCCCTCCCAGCAAACCCATGAAGCTCCAGAATGACCTGAGCAGTCCCAGTCACACACTCATCCCTGGAAGTTTAAGTGGATTTTGATGAAGCCATCAGCTTCAGCCACAAAAAGTTTGAGCCGATGCCAAATGAGGTCAAAGGACTTTTTTCTCTTCTATTAGCTTCAGTGAGCTCTGAATAAAATCTGGTGGGCTCAAGTATGCCCACTAATTGTTGAGGGAATTAGAATCCCAGTAAATCATTCCAACTATAGACATTTGAAACCAGAATGACAAAGGAAAATTATGTGACACCTTGCATATCACTGTGTGAACTACTAAATTCATGCCAAAACCATGATAATGTTGTCCCAGAATTCAGGAATATCATCTCAGGCAATGTGGACCAGCACCTAGTATACCAGATTAATTCCTGTCCCCTTGAATTCTAGAGCAATAATTCTTCATAAATCCAAGAAACTTTTTATATATTCACATCAAACTCCCTAAATAGCCTCTCTCACTTCCAAAGGTAATCTGCTTTTCAAAAAAAGATTTTGAAAGATCATTGCTATTGTTATAAAGCAGAGACTGATTCAAAGGACATGACACTATATCTTTTATGAATAAGAAATATCAAGTGAGAAAGATTTATATGGCCATATATAATACTATTTTTTAAATAAAGCTAGGCCAGTTTGTTATTGAAATTCACAGCAGTGACAGACAAGCTATTGCCATATGAAATTTCACATTGAACTGCTCTTTAAACATTAGTTGAGAACATGATGCAACTTAGCAGTTATTTAGTTATTAACTGGAATATGCCTATAGCATTTTGTCACTGCCCTGGCTAATGCTTAAATCTGATCAGTTACATTATTACTTTTTTTTTCTGGTCTGCAGAAGTGTTTTCAAATCAAGTGCACATCCCTGTGACATTCACAGATACTCTCTGCAGACGGCTCCCCTAGCAGGACTACACACAGTAATGTTTGTGGGCAGCACATATGAAATCATGCCAAGTCTAGTGAAATCAACTGAAGCAATTCCAAGCTTGTTTGTTATTCAAGCAACATACAGCAGTCCTAACTGAAGTAGGGACCATATAGGGTCAGAAATACATAGTGCAAGAGACCTCTGTGGTATGGTGCTTTATACAATATAAAACATGCCTTCTCTTTCTCAGGCAAGGCATGTCCCTTTATCTTTGCCTTGCAAACATGGAAATGACACACATGACAAGATCAAACTAATTCTTCTGGATAAAGTGGGAACCAAACTGCCCTGTGGAGCCCTGCAACACCAAACAGCTCTCCTCCCATTACTCCAATTTCTTGTTCTTGTACAATCACAAGAACAAGTCATTTGAAACTCATCAAATGTATAAGAAGTGCTAGAATTGAGTCTGGGAAACTAAAGGAGAAAATTAAGAACACAGGCATTAGAAGAGTTGAATAGGAGGAATACAATGAGAAGAGGACAAGTCAGAGCCATTATAACCCTCCACTTTTAAAAGAGCTCAGATCAGTTATTATGGTATTTGACTGAAGCAAAATGGAGTGCTATGAGTATGGTAGAGTAGAAGCTAATTTAGGTACACGTCTGGAGCTTAGGTTGATTAGGTCATTCACAGCCTGAAGCTTTCTGGCCATAATAAAGTCTATTCCAAACCATCCCTGCTGTGTCTCACTTCTGTTTATTTGACTAGTTCTGTTCAAGGCCCAGATTTGGCAGAGCCTCTGTTTCCCCCAATGTGCATTTTATTTCCAACCATCTGCTGAAGACTCAGAGACTCCTCTCTGAAATTTGAAAGATTTAATGACAATTAGCTTGAAAATACTCTTTTTAATTTTATTAACAGATTGTAGAATCAGGAAAATTCACAGGGGAAAAATGTATTAAAAAGCACTGCCTTTCCCCATCACTAGACGTGCCTACCAAGCAATACGTACAAGGCACATATGCGTAGCTGCAAAGCATTTTGAATTCAGAGCTACAACATTAACCCTGCAAGAATAATCACAATGCCCAACTTGTGCAAGCATAAAGTTTTGCTGACTTCAATACGACCTTGTGGAGATACACTAACACATACGCAAGTTATTCAATAGAGTCTTGTTATTTAGTGTCGAGTACCCAACTGCTGGTCCAATCTGCCAGCTCCTTGCCCCCTCATCAAATATCAAATTCAGTAAATATTAGCAAAAAGCATGTTTCATGTCTCTGTTCCAAGACATTTAAGTTGGATAAGACTTCATCTGGAAAGTTTAATCACCACACAACAGATATACAATATGGGACAACTTCCATACTTTGAATCATTTTTACTTTTTAAAAAACAAAGCCACTCATTAAGTTTCCTTGTTTCAAGACATCCATAAATTCATGATATTTACATATGAGTCAAACACGCTTTAGTTCATTTCTTGGAAACAGCATTTTTCAAAATACATATTGTCACTGCACACGCTCTCTCTAAGCCTTGTAGTTATTCATGTCACTGGTAACATTTAGAAACTTGACTCATACTACTAATGTGGTCAAACAAGGCAGCTGTAATGATGCCATGAAAACAAAAGCTTTTGTAAGCTTTAACGGCATATAATGCATCAATTGGATTAGTTCCACCTATCTGACAGGTGGGTCAGATATGTCTCAAGAATGCCTGTCTACCTGAAAGTTCACGTCTAACTACTTACATTTCTTCCAAAGGAGAAACTACCTCTTTTGGTACATTATGAAGCCTTTTTTTTTCCTCCCAATTGGAAAAGGCATTAGGTCTTCCCTTCTGCAAGCTCGTACCCATGTCTGCCTTACAGGCCCAGTGGAGAGGTACAGCTCCAGTCTACGTTCAGATTTATTTATGACTCATGTCTCACTACGTACTCCATATGCCTAAGCCACTGGCTCTGCACAGGAGCATCTACATCAGTGCAGCTCAAGTCTGCTCTCAAAAATAGTTTCTCCATGAAAATCATACAGGTCATAACTCCTGAGCTAGACCTGGAGGAGAGGCAGCAATTCAGAAAACTTGGTATACAAAATCAATCTAAAGTACTTTGGGAAGTCTGTTTACTTTCCAGCCCTCTGAATTAAGTCATCTGAAAATCTGTGGTTTCAGCGAGCCGAGAACAGAAGTCAAAAAGTCAAATCAGGTACATTTTTCAGAAACAAGGCACAAAGTCTTGCATGTACCCCCACTTCCACGAGGAAGCATTTGTGCCCTGTCCCTTACTGAAAGCATAACTTTATTATTTTGAGGCGTAAAGGGAGGAGGCTGAATTCTGGAGCTAGAGGAAAACGAAGAGCTAATAAGCCAAGCAACTGCAGTGTGAAAACAGGACAGGTGCAAAATTAGCTTCTCTATTTCCAAGCCAACCAGAGCGTGCCTACTCATTCATAATCAGACGTTTTACATCTTATGCAGTACAAAGTGATTTCTGGCAACATTTACTATCATAGCACTTCTCTTAGTAGCAGAGACCTCAGTAAGCAAAAGAGCCTTTTGGTTATACAAGGAAGTACTAGGTCTCTCTCTCTTTCATATTTTATATTATTTTTTAAACACTACTAAACAGGTTTTGATTTTAACTGCTTCCTTTAACTAAGTAGCACTCCATAGCTCAAAAAATGCCCTGTAAAAATATAACTTGGACAAGTGAAAAAGTTTCATAAAAAAGTTTCTTAAAAATCATTCTTTCTCAACATATCCTGTATTCTTACATGCAACTTCAGTAACATTTAGTAAAAAAAACCCTTAAATATTGTTACACTTCCCTATATACACTTGGCACGTGAAATATGCTGTACTCATCTCTGTATAATTCAATGGACTGGTTATTGAGAAAACTCCAACTAACAACTAAGATGGACAAGTATTGCAATAAGCTAGAATAATCCAACATTTGTCCTAACAAACTTCAATTATCTACATTCGTCTCCTGGGGGAAGAGACCTGAATATGTGTGTATTTAAATCCCATGGATATTGTAGAAAGAAATTCCATGTGATGAACATATTTTAAACAAATATTTCCATAGAAAAATGTGAGATTTTTTTTAAATTTCTCATTTTAATGAGTTGCACTGGAAATCAGTGATTTTCATACAGCTCTCAAGGATCAGTTGTTTATATCACAGAATCACAGAATAACCAGGTTGGAAGCGACCCACCAGACCATCGAGTCCAACCATTCCCACCAATCCCTAAATCATGCCCCTCAGCACCTCATCCACCCTCACCTTAAACACCTCCAGGGAAGGTGAATCAACCACCTCCCTGGGCAGCCTGTTCCAGGCCCCAATGACCCTTTCTGTGAAAAATTTTTTCCTAATGTCCAGCCTAAACCACCCCTGGCGGAGCTTGAGGCCATTCCCTCTCATACTGTCCCCTGTCACTTGGGAGAAGAGGCCAGCTCCCTCCTCTCCACAACCTCCCTTCAGGTAGTTGTAGAGAGTAATAAGGTCTCCCCTCAGCCTCCTCTTCTCCAGGCTATACAACCCCAGCTCTCTCAGTCGCTCCTCGTAAGATTTGTTCTCCAGCCCCTTCACCAGCTTCGTTGCTCTTCTCTGGACTCGCTTCAGAGCCTCAACATCCTTCTTGTGGTTAGGGGCCCAGAACTGAACACAGTACTCGAGGTGCGGTCTCACCAGTGCCGAGTACAGGGGGAGAATAACCTCCCTGGACCTGCTGGTCACGCCGTTCCTGATACAAGCCAAGATGCCATTGGCCTTCTTGGCCACCTGGGCACACTGCTGGCTCATGTTCAGTTGGTTTGTCAACCAGCACCCCCAGGTCCTTCTCCTCCTGGCAGCTTTCCAGCCAGGTTTCTCCTAGTCTGTACCTCTGCTTAGTGTTGTTGTGCCCCAAGTGCAGGACCCGGCATTTGGCCTTGTTAAACCTCATGCCGTTGGACTCTGCCCAGCAGTGCAGCCTGTTCAGATCCCTTTGCAGAGCCTCCCGACCCTCCAGCAGATCCACACTTCCACCCAGCTTGGTGTCATCTGCAAACTTGCTAAGGGAGGACTCGATGCCTTCATCCAGGTCGTTGATAAAGACATTAAACAGGACTGGACCCAGGACTGAGCCCTGGGGAACCCCACTTGTAACTGGCCTCCAGCTGGATTTAACTCCATTTACCACCACCCTCTGGGCCTGGCCATCCAACCAGTTTTTCACCCAGGAGAGTGTGCACCCGTCCAGGCCAGAGGCCGACAGTTTCCGAAGCAGAATGCTGTGAGAAACTGTATCAAAGGCTTTACTGAAGTCCAGGAAGATACATCCACAGCCTTTCCCTCGTCCAAGAGTTTAGTCACTTGGTCATAGAAGGTGATCAAGTTACTCTGGCAAGACCTGCCTTTCATGAACCCGTGTTGACTGGGCCTGATCACCCAGTTCTCTTGCAAGTGCTTCATGGTCGCACTCAAGATCACCCGCTCCATGACTTTCCCCGGTACCGAGGTCAGGCTGACAGGCCTGTAGTTCCCCGGATCCTCCCTGCGCCCCTTCTTATAGATGGGCACGACATCAGCCAGCCTCCAGTCCAGCAGAACCTCCCCAGTCATCCAGGACTGTTGGAAGATGATGGAAAGGGGTTTGGCCAGCACATCTGCCAGTTCCCTCAAAACTCTTGGGTGGACTCCATCCGGCCCCAGAGACTTGTGTGTGTCTAGCTGGGCAAGCAAGTCTCTAACCACCTCCTCTTGGACCTTGGGAATCTCATACTTCTCTTCCAGCCCCTGGGGTTGTGCACAGAGGGAACAATTTTCCTTACTGTTATAGACTGAAAGATAACAGCCTTAATCCCATTTTTTTCCTATTAAACCAAAGAACATTTACATCATGTTGTCCTAGAATTCCTGACACTCCAGCCACACCTCAGCATGCTCTCTGGTGAAAGATGACAGCTTGCAGAGCAGATCCTACCCAAGGATCCTGCTCCTTCCTCCCTTCTTCCAAAACTAGTAGGGAAAAGTTGGCTTCACAGTGAAAGCTTCTCAGACAAACCAAAGTCTCCTCAAGTCTGAAGAAATCTGCCACTACTGCTTCTGCCTCATCCCTTCCTCCCTTTTGGAAAACAGAAGTGGAAGCACTTAGTATGGTGCTTTAGAGCAAGGTACTTCTGCTGCCTACCTTTTCTGCCACTGGGAATCAGCTGTCAGCGATAGAGAAGCCCATAACATAACCCCTCCTGGGATCTCCAGATGCACCTCTACAATGTGACACAGCAGTGTAGCGAGACACCTCTCCCTTCGTGTCATGCTCCAAGCCATTGCTAATTTGCCTTATCTTCTACTGCACTACTGTTTCACTCCTTGTTTTTTGCTAGACTTGACAGAAAATGGATCACCATAAAACATACCAAATAAGTTTGTCTTTAGGCTACTACATTATTTTGCAAATGATTTCATCAATAGTCAACGAAAAACAATTACAGGTCTCTGACTTGCTGAACTGGACACACCAAATGCTGTCACTGATTTTTTCCACCAAGACATTCCATTGCAGAATTCATTTCATTACCATTTCAAAAGACACAAACATAAATCCCAGAGGATTCATTTATACTTGGGATTACTCCCAGCAGGATACTAGTGGTGGGTAGTATGAAAAGTAAGTCCTGGTAATGTATTTCACACAAGCTAGTATTTAATCTCTAGCATAACTCAGGCTTTAAAACTCTACATAGTTATTCTTAGACAAAACATAATAGACCTTTGTCAGACAAAGTGCTGGAAAACTTATTTGAGGTTTAGACCATTTGGGGGTTTGAGACTTCCTTTTGTCACTTTTTTTTTAAAAAAAAGTATATTTTGTTTGTTTGTTCTTAAAGAAAAGTATATTAAATACAAGAAAGAACTCGTAGTATTTTATTTTAAACACATGAGGAATGTGTTCAGGGGCTTTTGGGGTTCTTTTTATGTGCAATCTTATGCTTCCTTCCTGCACCGTGAATTACTGTAATACAACCATTATTTTCTCATCTCTGAATATCTGCGGGGTCAGCACTGACTATATCCAGCTCCCCAAAGGCAATTCTGAAAATGTTCCTTCCTGCACTTTTCCTGCATAAGAAACCTAACAAAGGTGTTATTTAAAGATCCCTCCAAGCTGCTGAATGGCACTGCTATGTAAATGAGTAAAAGTAAAGCCATGCTGATGACAAGAAAAAAAAAAAAAAAACAAACAAACAAACAAACAACCACAACACAGGCTCCTGTGCCTGATTCATCCCTTTACATTTTTAATGGAAAGAGCAAATGCACATCCCTTTCAGCCTCATTGCACCTCCCTGATACAACCCACATCAGTCAAGATCTCCCAAAAATGACACACTCGTATGTCGCATTGCAGATTCTGGACTACTGCTGGTAAACAACCAGGAAAAGGGGACATGAATAGAAAAATTAAGGTAAAGATTTTTAAAAGTAAAATTAAGCTGTGACTATAATTTGGTTGCTAGTTCAGAGAAGAGAAGGGAAAAAAAAAACCAAAAAACCCCACCAAAATGCTAAAAGCCATGGTACCAATGCCACTGGGAAAAAGAGGTCTAGAACCAAGCATGGAGAGTGGTGCTATCTGCCGTCATCAATAGAAAGGCAATGAAACGGACTCCAGCTGAAGTCTGTTTTTTTAAAAAGATTAATGACCTATCTTGAGACCTGAGACTCTCTACTCTGTCTGCAACACAACAGGATAGTACTTTCTCAGACTATTATCACATTATTAACCCACAGAATGTTGGTTTTCTCCAAGTCTCACAGACCAGAAAAGAAGCATTAAAAAATTACTTGGACAGAGAAACAACTGCTTACAAAGCAAACTGCTTCCTTCAGAAACACTTCCAGGGGGCACATAACAGATTAAAGTACTACAGATGTTGAGTAATAGAATTATAGAATAACCAGATTGGAAGAGACCCACTGGATCATCGAATCCAACCATTCCTATCAAACACTAAACCATGCCCCTCAGCACCTCATCCACCCGTGCCTTAAACACCTCCAGGGAAGGTGAATCAATCACCTCCCTGGGCAGCCTGTTCTAGGGCCCAATGACCCTTTCTGTGAAAAATTTTTTCCTAATGTCCAGCCTAAATCTCCCCTGCCGGAGCTTGTGGCCATTCCCTCTCATTCTGTCTCCTGGCACCTGGGAGAAGAGGCCAGCACCCTCCTCTCTACAACCTCCCCTCAGGTAGTTCTAGAGAGCAATAAGGTCTCCTCTCAGCCTCCTCTTCTCCAGGCTAAACAACCCCAGCTCTCTCAGCTGCTCCTCATAAGACTTGTTCTCCATCCCCTTCACCAGCTTTGTTGCTCTTCTCTGGACTCGCTCTAGAGCCACAACATCTATAAGAAAGGGCGCAGGGAAGATCCGGGGAACTACAGGCCTGTCAGCCTGACCTCGGTACCGGGGAAAGTCATGGAGCGGGTGATCTTGAGTGCGATCATGAAGCACTTGCAAGAGAACTGGGTGATCAGGCCCAGTCAACACGGGTTCATGAAAGGCAGGTCTTGCCAGAGTAATCTGATCACCTTCTATGACCAAGTGACTAAACTCTTGGACGAGGGAAAGGCTGTGGATGTATCTTCCTGGACTTCAGTAAAGCCTTTGATACAGTTTCTCACAGCATTCTGCTTCGGAAACTGTCGGCCTCTGGCCTGGACGGGTGCACACTCTCCTGGGTGAAAAACTGGTTGGATGGCCAGGCCCAGAGGGTGGTGGTAAATGGAGTTAAATCCAGCTGGAGGCCAGTTACAAGTGGGGTTCCCCAGGGCTCAGTCCTGGGTCCAGTCCTGTTTAATGTCTTTATCAACGACCTGGATGAAGGCATCGAGTCCTCCCTTAGCAAGTTTGCAGATGACACCAAGCCGGGTGGAAGTGTGGATCTGCTGGAGGGTCGGGAGGCTCTGCAAAGGGATCTGAACAGGCTGGAGCGCTGGGCAGAGTCCAACGGCATGAGGTTTAACAAGGCCAAATGCCGGGTCCTGCACTTGGGGCACAACTACCCTAAGCAGAGGTACAGACTAGGAGAAACCTGGCTGGAAAGCTGCCAGGAGGAGAAGGACCTGGGGGTGTTGGTTGACAACCGACTGAACATGAGCAAGCAGTGTGCCCAGGTGGCCAAGAAGGCCAATGGCATCTTGGCTTGTATCAGAAACGGTGTGACCAGCAGGTCCAGGGAGGTTATTCTCCCCCTGTACTCGGCACTGGTGAGACCGCACCTCGAGTTCTGTGTTCAGTTCTGGGCCCCTCACCACAAGAGGGATGTTGTGGCTCTGGAGCGAGTCCAGAGAAGAGCAACAAAACTGGTGAAGGGGCTGGAGAACAAATCTTATGAGGAGCGGCTGAGAGAGCTGGGGTTGTTTAGCCTGGAGAAGAGGAGGCTGAGGGGAGACCTTATTACTCTCTACAACTACCTGAAGGGAGGTTGTGGAGAGGAGGGAGCTGGCCTCTTCTCCCAAGTGACAGGGGACAGTATGAGAGGGAATGGCCTCAAGCTCCGCCAGGGGAGATTTAGGCTTGAGATTAGGAAAAAGTTCTTCACGGAGAGGGTGGTTAGGCATTGGAACAGTCTGCCAAGGGAGGTGGTTGAGTCACCGTCCCTGGAGGTGTTTAAGGCACGGGTAGACGAGGTGCTTAGGGGCATGATTTAGGGATTGGTGGGAATGGTTGGACTCGACGATCCAGTAGGTCTCTTCCAACTTGGTCATTCTGTGATTCAGTGAACATCCTTTTTGTGGTGAGGGGCCCAGAACTGAACACAGGATTCGAGATGCGGCCTCACCAGTGCCGAGTACAGAGGGAGAATAACCTCCCTGGACCTGCTGGTCACGCCGTTTCTGATACAAGCCAAGATGCCATTGGCCTTCTTGGCCACCTGGGCACACTGCTGGCTCATGTTCAGTCGGCTGTCAACCAACACCCCCAGGTCCTTCTCCTCCTGGCAGCTTTCTAGACAGACTTCTCCTAGTCTGTAGCTGCATAGGGTTGTTGTGCCCCAAGTGCAGGACCCGGCATTTGGCCTTGTTAAACCTCACGCCATTGGACTCTGCCCAGTGGTCCAGCCTGTTCAGATCCCTTTGCAGAGCCTCCCGACCCTCCAACACAGGGTCCACTGATGAGGGCAAGTTAACCAATGTTCTCAGCACTCCATGAGTAAGACGGTAACATGAAGAATTTTATGGCCACCAAAATGGTCAGATAATTGCACTAGAAGTGCTACAATGTCTGGACTATTTTTCCACTTCCAAAAAAAGTAAAATTATAAGTAAAAAGGAAAAAAAACCAAACAACTTTCTCTTTAAAAAAAAAAAAATTCTTTCACAGTGTGAAGTGCATAGATTATCTGTTTTCTTGAGTAGTACAATTCTTCATCTCACTTTTCTGTGAGGAATATGACCAAGAAAGGAATTTAAGAAAGCAAATTAGGAAAAGATAAAACCCAGCTCTTTCATGAACTAAAGATTTTAAGTAATTAAAAGGAAATAAATATACACTCTACCAGAATGAAATATTCAAAAATGTGTATTTCAAACAACTGACCTTTAAAAAAAGGAAAAAAAACACAGCCCAGTAACCAATTACTAATTAGACATATCTTCCACTTTATTTTGTGTTCTCCAATTGCAACTCTTTGTCATAATGTTTTCTTTCCAAGTACCTAACTTCTGGATTTTTTAACTCAAACACATATAAATGCAACCATCCATTACTCCCAGCAAATTGCACGTAACTCCAAGTGTAAAAGCCCTGTGAAATTGCCTAAAAAAAGCCGCATAAGTTTCTACCTTTGATTTTAAATGAAAACAGATTAAAGAGTTTTAATAACACCACCACTACCCTCACCTGCAAAGATTCCTTCTTTTATTTTTAATTGTTCTGATAGTCAAGCCATTGGGTCTTAAAGACAAGTGCCAGACAGAGGCTTCAACAACAAAGACTGCAAAAATTGTTTCTGAAGAAAACAAGCAAAACACCCAATACAGTGGTTAAGAACTTATATGGGGTAAATTAAAATAGAAGATATGTCCCTATCCTAGAAGATTCTTGCCTATACAGCTACAACCACAATTCTGTATGTTATTGTTCTACTCACAATAAACTGTTAAGGCTTATTTTATAGCAACCAACATAGTTTAACACAGCTTAACACAAGGAAGAACATTAACTGGTTTTGCTCTCACTTTATATTTTAATGTTGTACATAGAATTTGAAGATTTTTATGCTACCAAGAAGAAGCTATAAAAATCCAAAAAGAATTTTCAGAAGCAATAACTTACTGCATGCTCAG
Organism: Clamator glandarius; assembly: GCA_033459285.1. NCBI lineage: Eukaryota > Metazoa > Chordata > Aves > Cuculiformes > Cuculidae > Clamator > Clamator glandarius. The sequence continues at coordinate 7,548,022 of JAUNZM010000333.1, read as the reverse complement.
CCAAAGTGTGTATGGATTTATTTTTATCTGTTTGGGTTTCTTCTAAGTTTTCAGATATTAATAAGCATTCTGGGTGCTTAAGGGGAAGGATAAATAACATTCTTTTCAAAAAGTAGTTTGTAGTAGGAGGTTGCTGATATACATCTCAAGCAAAGAGTGGTTTATCCCATTACCCTACAGTTTCCTACCAGAAATACTATCTAGATGTTAGTGCAACGGTAGCATGAAGCAAAAGTGTGTAAAGCATCAGAAATAGCATAAACGGAAAGACAAAAAGCCTACATCGATAATGAAGGACTCAATTCCCAGGACATTGCTTCTAGTAGGAACATAGAGAAACATCTTCCTTATGCACAGCCACAATGCCTGCATTCTGATGACACTACAACACAGAGGCTGGTCAGTAGAAGACCCTGTATCCTCTCAGCAGAAGGATGGTGAGAAGGTTGCAGTATATCATGTATACCCACATCATTTTCTTGTTAACCTAAGGGAGGCCAGACCACCTCCATATTCAGAATATGAAGGAAAAAAACAGACAACAGGCAGCAACCCAGATGAAGATTTATGGAAGCTGCAATTAGCTCTTAGAGGAAGAAGCAGGAGAGACTCATGGTCCTGTATCTTCCTGGAACACAGGCTAGCCCATACACTAAGAACAGATACCAGCTGAGTAAAGAAGAGGTTTTCCCCGTGTAAAAATCAGTTATGTTACTACGATAAGACTCAGCTGGAAGCAAATAAATTCCATTTTCATGTGCTTTGTGGTAGTGGCTCAAAAGCAGGCATGCCTAATTGCTACTTCATTGTGATTATCAATTCATGCAGTGATGATGCATAGCACATAGTAAAACACAGCACAGCCCTGCCTATACAGACAACATCATAGTTGGATAGTACAATGGGAAAAATTGGTAATAACTGTAGAGATGTCAGGCCTGGTTTTATTGATGTTTACATTTGGGTAGGCTCAGGGAAAATGATGTCTTGGAGAATGTGAATAAAATGCAGGTCATTCAGAATCATCCCAAAAGTATTTCAAGCAATGGTAGAAATAGAAGCTATACAGCTGCTATTATTAGGAAGCCATGAAGGTGTTTAAGTCTGCGTGAATACAGCTCTTGCAAGAAAGGTATACCTTTTTATTTCCAGCATTCCAACTTCTTTCAATTCCTCGAGGCTGAGTGAACATGTCTTGGTAAGGATGTGATTCATGTGCAAGGACAAGCTCAGTAGATAAAACTTCTAAGAAAAAGCCATGCATTAGTAACTAGCATACGCTAACATACTTGTTCACTCAGCAAAACATGTCTTCTTATCTTCAGCTTTACCATTGAGCTCACCATGACAAGGTGAGCTTTGTCTACAAGCTTTACTGTTATAATCAGATTCATATGTCCTGTGGTGTCTTTCTGACTGGCTTTTATAAGAGAGGCCTCAAAAGTGGGCATTTACTCTTCATTGGCATATCACTAAGCCTATCAAAATCTACATCTTTACAATGTTTTCTTTCCTTAGAAAGTCAGCTCGTCACTTTGGGAATATTTAATCTTAAGCTGAAATGTAATACAAAAAACTTCTAGCCTAGCCCATAATCTGAGAAGGTGGAGGAAGAGAAAAGACACCCTCCTAAGAGCATAGGGTATGTTATTTTACTTTATCTTTAGTACCTCCTTCCATTACTATTTTTGACACACTTCTAGAAACGGACATGTTTCAAAGGGCAGTTACCCTGGTCAACGTTTTTCTGAAAGTCATTATTCTTCACAGTACTTTTGCTGTGGTCAGATACTGAAAAGACTATATTTATGTCAGAAAAAATGTACAGGACAGTGCACAACGTAATTTTTGGAATCTCTCTTCTTTCAGTAAAGACTGTGTTGGTCCCAATATATCTCTGGAGCAAACCTCAGTGTGGCTTTTATTTGTGCATTCCTTAATTTACTCAAGTATTAAGCAGAAGAACAGAAAACTCAATTTCCTCACTAAAAGAAACATCTTCACCTGCATAATTTGGCAATCAGCTTGTCATAATTAAGGCTGTCTTTGGCTGCTGACTTACCTCTGCCCACCAGGTATTGCCTATATGTGTTAAAATAAAAAAAAGAAAAAAAAAGAAAAAAAGAAACTGTCTCTTGGTAGTACTGAAAGTTATCATGCATGCAGGAAATCCAGTCGTCTCCATAACTCCAGCTAGCTTTAAATGAATTTGCCACCACAGATATTTCTGCTAAAAAGTAACGGGGTTTTCAGTTATTTTATAAGCTTATTTCAGCTTAAGACAAAACTGAACAAAAAGGATGGGAAAAAAAAAGAAGGAAAAAAGGAATGAAGCAACACAGCTATTGATTTAGATTTGTACATTGGAGTAGTCACCTTATTTCATATCTCTTAAAGAGAGTTTCATTGCACAAAACAAAAACCCTCTTAGATCCAAGCTGGAATTAAATGTAGTCACTGTCAACACAGAAGTGAATATTTCCATAGTGAACACGGAGTGGCGAAATGGAGCTTCACACAGATGATGACAGCAATCGAAGCACACATGGGCTACAAGCAGTGAGAGTACTTTCAAGAGATTAATTGCTATAGAGAAGTAAGCAAATTCAGGAACCCATTTAGAGCTACTAAAAGGTGCTATAATCAACAGCTAGTACATTTTTTAAAATAAACAAAAGGTCCCAAAGTCCCAGAAATGCCAGAAAGAATGATATTTGTGAAATGTGAAATGCTGGTTTGACCCTCTTGAATCTGAAGTCTTTCAAGACACAGTCCTAGGATCACCAGCTGCAGAGGGCTTCCTAGGTCACACAGCACACAAGACAAAAATCAAAGGCTGCATAATAAAATCTGTAGGGTGAATGATACAATGGGTCATCACCTTCAGGAATTTTTCTACAGGAACAGTCCTTTTGCTCATGTTGGAAAAATACATAGTGAGTACGTTAGAAAATAGAAGAGAAACAGGTTTCAGCTTTCACCTTTGTTCAGAAGATCTTGTATTTGGCTGAAAAAGTAGCAAGATGGTCTTTAATATATATCCTTACATGGAAGGATTAAAGCTTACACAAATTTGCCTGCTATCTCAGAGAGAGGCTTAGCACCAAGATGAGCAAGCACAGGGGTTTAAGAAAGCTGATCTTCACATAACCACTGGTAAGCAGGGACTTTCCTTATTTCAGAGCCCACAAAAGTGGTTGCTGCCCTCACACCCTCACTCTTCACTGACCAGCGCCCAATGCTGTCACTAGCTTACTGAACCAATCTGAAGTAACTTTGTATTATATTAACTTTTGTTTGTGAGTATAATTGCTAGTTACAGCAAGATCCTGGCTTTAAGGGCTCAGTCCTGAAAACTCTTCAGAGTGTCTTCACCATCCTGGAGGTCTTCTCATCCAGTTGTTGGGCAAAATAACTGCAGAGATGGCTTAATTAACTACTTCGGGACTTCCCAGAGTGAAAGTGGGATACAGATCAGTCTCAGCTCTGATTTATCCTTATCTTTGGTCTCCTGTGTGCAAGGCAGTAAGTTATTGACTTAAAGGCACAGCTGGATGAGAGAAATAATAAGGATATTATTAATTACTGTTATCAACTGGTTTGGCTTCCTTTCCCACTTGCTGGATCTTGTGCAAGAAGGGCAATGAAGCTAGTGAAGGATCTAGAGCACAACTCTTATGAGGAACAGCTGATGGAACTGGAGTTGTTCAGTCTTAAGAAAAGGAGGTTGAGGGGAGATCTTATCTTTCTACACTTTCTACAACTACCTGAAAGGAGGTTGTAATCAGGTGCTTGTTGGTCTCTTCTCCCAAGTAAGAAGTGAGAGAGCGAGAGGAGACGGCCTCAAGTTGCACCAGGGAAGGTTTAGAGTGGATATGAGGAAATACTACTTCACCAAAAGGGTTATTAAGTACTGGAACTTGACAGGGGAGTGGTTGTGTTACAATTCCTGGCGCTATTTAGAAGCCATGTAGATGTAGTGTTTAGTGACATGGTTTAGGGGTAGACTTGGCAGTACTAGGTTTACAGTTGGATTTCATGATCTTAAAGGTCTTTTCCAATCTATATGATTCTATGATTCTACAGTTGCTGCAGAAAATCTTTTCATCAAAACAGTTCCAACCACACGCTCTCCAAATATCATAGCAGGGAAAACAATAACAAAACAATAAAATTCTTGTTTCTCTACCAAGATCTGCCAGACCTGGACGAAGATCTCAAAATGAATACTCTGTAATATGCATGTCTGCAAGGAGGAACGATGAGCACAGTCAGTCTGAGGTGAAGTACAATCTGCTGAGACCTAAAAATCAAATTTATCAAAGACGCACTAAAGTTCTGCTAATCCTCCAAAAGCCATAAAGGTTTTAGGCGGGTTTTACTGAAAGGAAATTGGAACGTGCCTGCCTTGAGAAGAATTAGGCCAGAAAATCTTCTCTTCTGCTTATTTGGTCTTACATTTTCACATTCAAAATGTCACTTCTATTGTCACTCACTCCCAAGGTCTGCAGAAAGCAGAGCTTCAAAATACTGTATCATAAGCACAAGCACACTTGAAAGTCAATTGGTTATATATTTTCATATTAGTAAAATTCTGTGTTAACTTTACAAGCCTGATACTGATTTAAAGTAATCTTTTAAGTGAGGACTAATAAATATGTATGGCATTCATCATCAGAAACATGGTTGCACTTTCTTCCAGATTGCAATTCACCTATGCAGTGAGAAATGTGACTTGAGGCTTTTAATTTCTTGTGTTAAACAATAAATTATGCAGAAGCAAACAAATTAGACATCTGCAGCTTTTGGTCTCAGCACACAATATAGAAGGAAGACATTCTGTCATGCCGTTCTACAAGAATTGTACTGTACTGTGTTTCCCATTTCAGTCAGGACCTTGCATCATACAAACTGGATGAATCTAGAAATGAGCAAGAGTATACAATAACATGCAGTTATTTCTTCTGAATATGTCTTTAACTCATTTTAAATAATGATGCTGTTGTTGCTAATGACAGTGTGGATCACATACAAAATATCAATATATTTTCACACTTTCTTCAAAGACAAGCTGTGTCTCTACAAACCCAGCTTGACATATTTCCATCCTCATGCCAATAACTTCAGACAAGATTGACATGATGTATTTAGGAAGGATTAATTTTTATTTAATGCTCAGCAAGAAAACAAGGACAAGTCCTGAACTATGAATGAGAGAGTAGAGGATAACGCAAATACATTATTAAGTTCTGCACACTTCAAGATGATTAAATACCAAAGTTATCAATTTTTTTTCCCTTGTATCTCATTCGCTCAAGGTGTAATCCTAGTAAATGGAAATTAAAATCATCTTTCTACATTTCTGTCATGATTTACTCCTTATCAAAATCAGTTTCTACAGAATCTGTCTTCCATGGAGTATGTTTTCTCTGACTGAAAATCAAAGTGAAATCTGACAGTACCATTTAAACTCAAGCCCATTCTTTAGTCCATTTTCTCTTATTCAGCAGACTAAATTCAGAACTCACTCTTACTTTCAACCCAGTTTATACTTAGCTATTTCAATATAAACTGAATAAGTAAGGACTAAATTATGTGACCTCAAGTTTGCAATTATAGGGTTTGAGATTATATCAAGAACCATTTCCTTTCCAGACGAGCTTGTTAATTTTCCCTTGTAAATACATTTCTTTCTAAACACAGCAGAAGTACCTAGTCAGAGATTCAGCTGGCATTTTTCAAAATCGCCCCTAGGTTTTTGTGTAACTGAGCGCAAGTATGCTCTTCTATATTGAGATGGTGACATTGTCCATTAGACCATTATGGCCCCATGAGATTTATAGATCATCCTAAAGAACATAATATTCTCAATACATTAGAAGTAGAAAATATTTAGTGAAATAATTAGGTCTGTCTTGGTCAAGGAAGTACCTGGCTGTGAAAAGAAGAGAAGGCACAAAGGTAGTTGAATATTCCTTAAATCATAATAGCCAACACCAGGCAAGCATGGAGGACTTGACCCCGGCTGAAATAGTTCTTGGGTACAAATCTATTAATTTTGTACAAACAGCTGCAAAAAAAGTATATGGGGATAAAGCAGATGGTTACTCTTTTTCATTCTTGTATCATCAAATGCTACTTATTATAAAAGATGTTTATGAATACAACTTCAATTCACTTACAGTATTGAACACCTATCTCACAGGTCTCTAATTTGAATGCTAGCAGGACTGCCAATCTACCAGTAGTAAGAGTTCATATTTACAAGAAGCTACTGTTCACTTGCATCTCAACCATAATACAAGTTCATACACACTTTGCTCCAGCCTCCATAGCTAGAATTAAATTCAGCTTTTATGATGCTATTCTGTAGAAAAGCATGTCCATAATAGCAGGAAAAAAACAAAAGGACCTGAACCCATAAGAATATACCTGCATTCTATTTTATGCAGCTGTTAATTGTCCGTGTGTAACACGCTGATGTACAAATTCCATAGACAATACACACATGGGGTTTTATGGAAGATTCATACTGAAATGCACAACAGTGCTAGGCTAAGGATGAATGCTGAAAACAGCAGGAAGACCAGAACTGAACCTGTCTGACATTTTACATCAGCAACATTTGATGACTGATGACAGCAGCACTGAGGAAAATTGTCCCTCATCAAATCCCAGGTGATACTCAAAGGGGGATGACGACAACTACATTATCAAGCCACTTCCTCAGCAAAATGAAGTCCAAGGTCTCTCTGACTAAGATAAGAATATGACCCAGTAAATTTTAATTTCCAGACCTATGGTTAATTTAAAACTGGTAGAAGGATTGAGATTGGCTACAGTGAAAATTAATTTCTCTCTTTGTTTAGAGAAAGAGATAAAAGCTAGTTAGAGCACGACTTATTTTCCCTTCGCAGAGCTTGTCTTGCTGACGTTGTTGTTTCCACCTTCATCCTGATGCTCAGACTCAAATCTGAAAGACAATGAATGCGGTGGCAAAAATGTGTGAAAAATAAAAACCTCAGCTGATCCACAACTATTGAAACGAAAAAATAATAAAAGCTATACAAGCCTTATCCCTATTTAATTTTACTTTTATTTCTTATAGAGTGAAACAAAATGCTAAATTGTCCTACAGGCATAATCTTATTTCTAATTGAAATATATGCAACTGTTACAGTGCACTGCATTATTAAATGTAACTCAGTAATACAATTTGCCTTAATGAGAAGTGTATAATAACTACAATTAAATATCATATATGATGTTTTAATGAGGATTACAGCATGTTAATTTTAAACTGAACAATAGGGCATGTAATGTAATCCATTCCTTGCATGGAGTTCTGGAGCTGCTAAAGTGTTGGACGGGTTCATACATGTGCCTGACATACATAAATAATAAGTCAATTAGAGAGTTGCTTAGTACACCCATTTATGCTGTCAACTACTTTTTGAAGACTGAAATTAAGTTGAGGACCATGTCCAACTCGTTCCTTGATATTGCATGCTTCTTAAAACGAGGACATTTACTGTCCTAGTGTTCTTTCCCGAATTCTTGGGTGTGCATAAATCAAAAAAGGGACTATTTTGACTGATCTTCATGAAAAGTTTCAGCTATTTCTAAACAGAAGTTTACTTTTTAACCAACTTGTAAAGTTCCATGAAAATTGTTACTCTTCTGCAGTACTGCACAAGTCTGAAACTAATTCCTCACAGTCATTTAATAGGTGATAGTTCAAAATGATGATGAAAGCCATTCACATGGCCCAGGCAAATAGTTCTTGCAATGCACAGAGACCTATAGGGTGAAATCTAAGCATGGAACACAATGAAATGCCACTCCTAAAGGAGTAGCCATTGGAAGTAAAGAAAAAAAGCAGCAACGCACAACAATAAAAAACTCAAAAAGTTAAACCTTGACAAGAGCTCCCGGAAGAGCCTTAGAGAACACAGTCTTTTCCTCACCAAAGGATCATGCCAAAGTGACCTTAGCTAGAGCTAATCCTTGCTCTGTAAGGATCTGGCCACTGTGAATAGAAACAGGGCTGCAAGCCTTGACAGCACTAATGTTTCCCTTATCCATAACCCATGTGATCAAGTTTGAACTTGGCATCCCCTTCAGTAAACTCCTCACTTGAAAATGGCATCAGCAATCAACAAGACATATTATTTTATTAACAAAAAATGCCTCCAAAAAGCCCCAAGTGCACACCTCTCACTGGCATTTAGAAATAAATTAAGGTCTGCTTCATCACAGGAAGGACAAGTAGCTGAGTTCTCAAAATCCTTGCCTCCCCTCTGCATTTTCAGATAATTACATGACAAGCAGCAGGGTAACATAAAACAAAACCGCTTTTCATGCTAGGAGCTTATTTTAGTAGGGCTTATGATATCCTGTTTCATCTCAAAAATAAAAAGACCTACCCCCACAATTACATCAGAGGAATGACTGATATTTCCCTCTTGGCTTAACTATATGATGGGACATGGAAATTGAAAGGGTTATTTAAATATTAAAAAAAATGTGAAACATTTTTAGTATGAACTAATGCTTCCTTATATCCTTTTAATTCTAGAGCTCTAACATGTCTAAAACTAGAAGTAGTAAGAGGAAAAAGCAACTCATAACAGTCCAACATAACTAAATTCAAGAGAGGATTTTCAATATTTCTGCCTTTCCTTCCTCAGGAGTTTTCCCGGCTGATATCCACAGGTATGCCACACAAACCTAGTAAGTTCATTATGAGTTTTTTCCCATGCAAGTCTGAAGGTTCTTCTTTGAAAAGAAAATCTGAAGCTACAGAGAGCATTTGCTCAGCTTGAAATTTCAGGCAATAAAAGTTGAATTTGCAAGAGAGAGAATTTAAAATGAGAAATTAATTTACATGAGCAATTTTGAAACATCAATATTGAAGCCAGTGAAAAAAATACCATTATGTTTCAAAGACTGGATTTCAGGGCATCAGGTTTTGGTGTGTTTTTTTGTTTGTTTGTTTAAATTTTAAAAAGAGATTTAATTTAAATCTCTGATTCAAAAAAGAGAAAAAACTTTAAACCGTAACTGATAGCTTTCATATCTAAGCAGCAGCTTCCAAATTGCTACCAGTAAGGCATAGACTACCTACTCTCCTTTCACCTGCCTCCACAAAATTCCTTAACTTCTGTTATTCAAAGGAGCTATATGAATTGACACGTGATGTGCAACTTCTTTCCCCTTTTTTCTCCCACACTGCAGGCTGAAAACTGAAGAGAGGTTTCTACAGGGAACTGCACTGGAGATAGGAACCATCAGCTTATCGACCCTGGAGCCACAAAGCTGCTGGACCATTAGCTTCAACCCAGCTAAGCAATCTTCCACTAAAAACTTGTAAAAACTCCCAGATCCATTTGAGTTGTGGATGGTGGACGTGGTGCAAGGCAGCTTTCTTCCATTCATGGAGTCCTGGTTCCATTCAAGGATCTCCCTGATGTTCAGAGACATCTGACGGAACGTTCTTGAGTTGACTTATCCTGTAGACCCTCCTTATCTTTCCTAGGCACATTGTATTGCACTGAAGTACACACTGAATGAACTTAATGGCTGTTCTGAATGATTTAGGAATGAATAAACAGGTCATACTATAGGTAAGCATACTAGGAGTGAACAATGCAGAGTATTAGCACCTACAGCTGACAGCAATTAAAAAAGGAGGCTGCATGAACATTTATTATTTGCATCAGCAGCTGGTTACTATAGAATGGAAAAGCTTCTTGGAAAAATGCTTTACAATTTGCTTGTGCAAATATTGAGCAACTGCAACAGAAGTACAACCACTACTAATACAGCTAGTGTAAGAACATGAGTATCCAACATAGCAGACTTTCTATTGCATAACTCAGAGCATGTGTTTTCTGGTAAAAACATATGAACAGAAAATAGAATTAAATGCAATCGGTCATTGTGGTTTCCTCTCAAACACACTTTTCACCCTTGACACTTGCATACACTCAACTGTACAATCAGCAACACTAATAAACTAAGCGTTCTTTCACCACTTGACTTTCAGTTTCTGGAGCACCTGAACTCCTTTGACAAAGACAAGGTAATAAGGAGCAAGTAAAATAGGAACCATCTTAGCTTAATCCTTCCAGTTCTAAAACTCCATACTGATGGGAACATCATGTCCTCTCCAAAAACACCTGACCTTTGGGAAAGAAACTGCAAAGACATCATCCAGGACTGAAAAGCAGAGAAGATGCAAAGGTAATTCCCTAATGAAACACCCTTTTTAAGAGAAGCTTAGTTAGTTGAAACACATGCACAACAACACAGAAAACTTAAAAAATTCTAGTATCCTATTTTTGATTAAGTTTGGCAGAAGTTGTTTCCTCCATGCTGCTATATGACATCAAAGAGGTTTCATTTTGTTTTATAACTAATGCAACCCACTTGTGTAACACTGGCAGAAATTGTTACCAATATATTAGGAAACAAAACTGACAATTCCGTAATAATTATAATGCTGTTCATTTATAAAATTAAACCCAAGAAGAACATCTTTTTCTCTAGACTTTTGGGAGAGTAAATAAATGGACAGATAAATAAAACCACACAGAACTTAAAGTCTCAACAGTGGATACTGTCATCAATATCAAAAAATTCAACCTGTTTCAAAAAAGATTTTAAAATAAGAATTTTAAAAGCGCACATACAATAAGATAACACTTATAACACCTTCTGAAACCACAGATAGTTCAAAACACTAAAAAAGCAGTGATTTCTCCCTCATAGTAGAAGGACACAGCAGCTGTTTTTTAAGCATATTAAAATTTTGCATTTGCTCGAGGCATTGTCCTATTGCAACACAGGCAACTGCATAATACAAAAGTACATTGATAACATAACTATGCTTCATCAAGGAAGAGAAGCATTACAAAAGGGATACATGTTCAAATGCTTTGTAATAAAGACCCGCTAAGTATAATTTCAGGAACATAAAAATCTATTGAGAGTCAGCTAGTATGATTTAAACTGCTTAAAAATGAACAACAATAAAATTCACTTAATATTTTTCACAAGTCCTGTGTTGCGCCTCCGTTATTTCTAGAGTGTCTTATGCTACAGAATGAAGACACTAACACTGGTTTAGAATTAGAGAGTATTGTGTTTTGAGGATTTCACAAATGATGTTCTTTGCACCTTCTTTCATTTTGCAAGTTGATAATTCCATATCAGCAAGATGGGTTTTCATCCCACCCCTCATCCGTTCTCAGACAAAGAGGCACCTGATTATATTCTCCGTAGATCTTTTCATGATCGTTCTTAAGCCTTCTTGGAATAGGATATTCTCAGTAAGTCACAAATAGAGCAAGGCTTTACCGTAGTATATCTTGTCCCACCAACAGGCTTTAAGATTAAAGGAAATCAAATATGTGAAACACCAACAGGATATACGCAACAATTCACTGTGCTAAGGGCCTGGCGTGCTGTAATAAGCCAATGTAGAAATAATAAATAGAAGTTATCCTGTGAACAAGATCTAAAGGAAAAAAAGAAGCACACGCCCTACACTGTAGCACAAAGAATATGCTACACCATATGCCATGTATGTGTTATTTTGGAAGATTTGCTGGTGATTTTCTTGCCCCATGTAGCCTGGATGAATGTGGGTGAGGAAACAGACTTAATGCCTAGAACAAGCACCCTGCTCTATCAAGGAACAACAAATAAGACATAGTAAGGATTGGTCTCTCTTGACAAGCAACTTTAAAAGGGTTGCAGATTGCTTAAAGCAAAAGTCTCAAAAAGCAACGAACACTTAAGTGAGCAGTTATGTTGGACGCAGGAAACACTGTAGATCTACCCCTTTCAAGACATTTCCTGGTATTTTCCTGCTCACCTGCTATAAAGGAATAAAATAAATTCTTTAAACTATCCCATTAAAGGTGGAAGTTGTTCTTCTGACTTTGTAGTCTGGTTTCCTTTATCCACTGCTTTAATAAAACATGGTTCAAGGCCATCACACATAACTTCCCATCGATTAGCTCATCTGCCTTCTTTGAGACCAAACTGCAGCTGCAAGAGGTCAGACATGCATAAAACTACAAGATATAGTGACGACATATCTACAACCCAGGCACAGTCCATGTTACTGGATGCTCCACTTATAAAATAAAAAACACTGGTCAATGAGCAATCCCACTGAAGTTAAAGGGGTCACAGTTAGCATAAGAATTATTTAGGTGAAAAATAAAGAAAGAAACATTCATCAGTAGCTGCTTGGTTTTCCATTTACATAATTATACAGCTTTAGAAGCCAGGGGGATATTTTTCTACGTTTCCACCACAACACGACCATCTTCAACTGGTAAATCAGCTAGCAAGGACCACTGTAACAAACATGCAGTGTATGTTCCAAGAGCAACAACAACTACGTAACCAGTCATTGCTGTGACTTCTCAGAGAAAAAACTAACCTAATTATACTGGCATTTTGGCTGAAAGAATAAGATGAAAAAGAACAAAGAAAAAAAAAAAGTCAAACACCCAAACAACTTATTTCATGGGCAACACTTCCTTTTTCATTTTTTTGATGAGTTTCTACCGCAACAAATTAACTCAGACACTCCTTCCTCAGTAATTTATCTTTTAACCTTTACAACTTCCCATTTACTAATAAATATTGCCAAAAGCGCGTGCTACTTCTCTCTCTCTTGATGTAGCTCACTTATTGCCCTACTAACTTTTATTACAGCAGAGGGGTCCGTAATTCATTTCATTTCCACTCCCAATTCCTTTTGCTAATAATAGGCACAATTCTCCATTTTTCTTCGGAGAGCAAAGAGAATAACTTCTTAGTTTTCCTCATTATTTTTTACACCCATCTTATTCAGTGGCATAAACTCTGCAAGTCCATGCTCCTGCTGGTTTTGTTTGCAGGACTATACCTTTGAAGCCTCTTTGGGCTGTGGTACTTGCACTGTAATCTCTGAAAAATTCCTTTTAATAAATCAAAATCAAAAACAGGCACATGGGCAATGAAATAGCTGCTGTTTGTCCAACTTGTCGCAAACATTCAAGAAGTCCCTAGCCCCCAAGTAATTAAGGAAGACAGCTTGGACAATTTAAATATCAAAAATGCATTTAAACATTTCATAACAGGAACACAGACTCTCTGCAGCAGACAACATTCAGGTACACTTAGCATGTCAAGTGCATAGTATGCTGTCAGGAAGAAATAGGATTTACGTGCATTTGGTACAATATAAATTTACAAACCTTGCAGAACAAAAAGGGAAATTGCCTCTTGTTAACCTTAAGCTTTGTTCCAGAATCCTGTGCTTTGGTCACAGCTTGTGAAATCCTCGCTTTGTAGCCGTCACAAATTCCCTGCCAGTGTTTATAGATGTAATACTGAGTTTAAACTCACAGAGCGGCAAGTAAATTTGCAAAACATGCAAAACACTACAAAACATGCAAATGCTTCATCCCTACATCAACATCCTCAGCTAGGTATTGGTACATATTACCTTGAGTGACAACGTTACTAATGTAGTAGCTGTAGAGGAAAGAGAGTGATTTTGTTTTGGTTTGGGTTTTTCCCTCGGTTTTAGCTGGGTTGTTTGTTGGGTTTTGGTGGTTTTTGTTTGGATTATTTTGGTTGTTTTCTTTTCTTTCTTTTGAGATAAGAGATGACAAGAAAAAATGTAGAGCAGGACATACCCTGATAAGCATCTAGCCTCCTTCATTCCTGAAGAGATTAATTTGCACACAAACTCCAACTGCCAATGTATGATTAAAGAACATCATCTTTTAGTGAGTGGACAAAGCAACAGCAGCAGGACAGATTCATTTGTGTTTTCAAACACGTACTTTACTGAGGTTGCACCTTACTCCTCGAGAACTGATAAGATGGCCCTGTTCTTAAAATGCTACTGTCTGCATTCAGAAGAGCAAGGACAACAGGTAGGCAGAGATAAAGAAGATTCACTCGTGCTTTGACTTGCATTTACAGTGGAAAAAAAAAAAAAGAGTGAACACTGAACACTATCACATTTTTGCTCTCTCAGCTCACCACTATGTTGTGTTCAGGCTCCCACCTCCAGCTGTGAGCCGTGCTAGCAGAGCACATTTTGGTCACCACCTACACCAAGTTTAACTCTGCTTTGGCTTCCCACGCTGAAGTGGAACTGTCTCTGTCAGCAGACCTTCTGCAGGGTCACTTTAGTCTCATCTCTATTGTTTAATAAGGGCCAGAGTTTCCAAATTACTTAATTTCAAAAGTACTTTCTCTTACACTCCATAGAAGTGTCAGCTTTCCCTTCCTCCCCCTGAAAAAGGCTTTTAGAACTCTAGAGTTCTTTTGACCTTTTGTTCTTTTGCAAATTAAGGCTGGTAACCTATTTCATGATGAAGACAAGAGCATGGAAGTTAACAGCTTTCCCCACTGCCTTCTGAGCACCAGAATGTAGCTAGCTATTATATGCTTATCTTGATTGCTTTTCATATAGATCCCATTAAAAGTTACAGTACTAAGTGTTCATGAAGGATATGCTTAATAAGATACCCATAGTTAGATGAGTTTTATTTCCCTGACAGAACATTTCCAGACCCACACCGTTACTGTATGGTATTATTTAGAGAGCGACACTTTGTAGCAGCTGCACAAACCACTTAATAACCTGTCTCCATACTCCAGTCAGATTTAAGTAGTTCAAAGCTAATTTTCCAGGAACATCAGACACTTTGATTAAATAACCAGCTATTGAAGGACACCTCAAACACCACCTCACAAGAATTTTTGACCAAAATATCTGCCACTTGTGTCACAGAACTACCAGACTTCAGGTCTAAATCATCCCAGGATAACAGGGCATTTCAAAGATGGCACAGGGTATCACAGGACTCCACTAAGAGACATGTAACACTTTCCAGCCACTGTTGCTGTCACCCAAGGCTTTTTACTTCTGAAAACCACCACCTTTCCTACCATGTAGCCCTACTAAGTAGGAAAAAAGCACAATACTGTCCTCGTTACAGGTTCAAGCCTTCTCCTGAAACTTTACCTGGGGAGATGGTTTCACTTTCTCGCTGGTTTCTCAGTCTATGTCTCACGGCTGCACCTCAACAGCTTCCTCTCCAAAACTCCCCCTGAAACCTACCCCACCCTAGCAGGTGAAACCTCTTTGCAGGTTTGAGTCTCCACTGGCCATGCCCAGGTGTAACCGACCACCTGATAACACCTAGAAAAGGCTAACTCTTGCAATCCAGTCAGTACAGGCCAGACCACAAAAGCATAGAGCACTTTCATTGTTATAAAGCAAGATTTTGAAGTTTTGCCCTAGTGTTTTGCAAGCACATCCATTTCTGTTTTCCTTCAAAGGAAAACCTGCTACAGGCTTTCTAAGCAGTATCAGGAAGAAACAAATAATTAAACTCAATAGTGATTTATTGTTCATATTATACTTGAATGTGTTTCCTCACACAAAGTTTCACCTAGCCTTCAACTTGGGAGTCAAGCACTACACTACAAACTACACCATTATCACAGGAATGGGGTGAATTGAAAAAGGAGCTCTTGGCCACAGCCTGGGGAGTCCTTGAAAGTTTGACACTTGAGGAACTGAGTGAAGAAAACTTCTTTGAAATGTATCTTCCTAAAGTATTGGGCAATGACAGTAGTAACAAGACTCACTTCTGTAATGTCCCATATGATTCTAGCACACATTGTATGAAAATAAACTCTTGTGCTTTCGACTCCAACATAGCACTAGAAAGCAGCAGATAGTATCTGCTTTGCACTGTACTACCTGCTAGCCAATGTCTCAACAGTAAACTTAAACCTTGGACATCAAACACCTCAAGAAGCTACTGCACCACAGGAAGAAAATACAGAAATTTGGGTCATGTGATAACATTCAATCTTCTAGTGAGCATATATCCTTGATCTCTGTCTCTGGGTACTCAGGGAAATTTCACAACATTTGTCTTGCCTTTGTTTTTTCCCCATCTAGCCATAATCCATTTTACTAGACTTTCCTTATCTCAGTATTACCACTTATAAGCTTTGAGAAACAGAATTTGCCCCTTGATTCAATCTAGAACCACACTTAAGCATACTTGAAGGACACAAATGGTCCAATTGTAGTCAATTAAATAGAGCATCCAACTAATTTTTCAGGATGTCAGCTGTCCAGCAAAATCCTGTCTTTTTCCTACTTCTAGAATTCTAGAATTTTGTTATTCCATAAACATGACATGAGAAGACCAAACATTTTAACAGAACAGGACAGAACTTAGACATGTAGAGATGCTGGCTTATTTACCCTCCTCTACACCAAACTATTCTACTCCAAGTTGTTGCGAGATTCTTTGTCTCTCTGCTGTTCTGAGAGAAGAACTCCCTGTTGTGAGTTCACAAGAAGGATGTTGAGGCTCTGGAGCGAGTCCAGAGAAAAGCAACGAAGCTGGTGAAGGGGCTGGAGAACAAATCTTATGAGGAGCGACTGAGAGAGCTGGGGGTGTTTAGCCTGGAGAAGAGGAGGCTGAGGGGAGACCTCATTGCTCTCTACAAATACCTGAAAGGAGGTTGTAGAGAAGAGGGTGCTGGCCTCTTCTCCCACGTGACAGGATGAAAGGGAATGGCCTCAAGCTCCACCAGGGGAGATTTAGGCTGGACATTAGGAAAAAATTTTTCACAGAAAGGGTCATTGGGCCCTAGAACAGGCTGCCCAGGGAGGTGGTTGATTCACCTTCCCTGGAGGTGTTTAAGGCACGGGTGGATGAGGTGCTGAGGGGCATGGTTTAGTGTTTGATAGGAATGGTTGGACTCGATGATCTGGTGGGTCTCTTCCAACCTGGTTATTCTATGATTCATCTTTCTGATGCTCTGTGGTGGGATCAGAAAGGAGGGAGACAGTGGTACATCATGAGGGAGATAAATGAGCCAGAAACCCTGACCCAAATAAGAGAATAAGCACATTAATTAGCTGAAAAATCCAATTTTGTGATGCACCAAAGCATGTCCTATATGAGTACTTAATCGATGTAAAGCATTTCAAACAAAATGCTTCACTTAGTATTGCTGCAGAAAGGAAATTATAAAGATGAGTTTCTGGGAAACTTTATTTCCATTGAAGAAATCTCAGACAAGGATATTTCAGTCTGAAAATATTTTGAATGCACAGAGTATAAAAAAATCTATTCAGTCAGCCTTAAAATAATGAGAATTAGGTGAAAAAATGCAGCCACTTAGGAGCATCACAAAGGCTGAGGTTCTAAGTGCCACTATCAACAGGCTACAGCAAGTACAGCCTGAATGCATTTCATTGGCAGTATATTTGGTAGTTCCCAGCTTCTATTATATATGTACTACAAGAGTTTTTCCAGGTTGTTTTTACCTAGTTTATATAGAAATGACGTAATCAATCCCATTTATTTGTACATGCTCATACATGTAGCTTTCTTGGTTCCCAAATACTGTATCAGATATTCATGAGATAGAATGGAAGCAAAGGGAAAAGCCATTTGCAACTTCAGATGGACAAAATGTCATTTTTCAGAAGGAGAATATCCAACTGTAATTATTCACTCTGTTTTCTTATTCCATAGGTTCCTATCCCGTCTGCTTTGTGAGGGACTGAATACTGGCTCTCTTCCCTATAACTTAGAGCTTGTCAAGGAGACTGCTCTTGGCTGGAAATGTTCAGAATTAATTAAAGGTTAGAACTTTATTTTTCTTCCACTTGCACTTATTCTTGAAAAATGTTCAGGATTTTCCATTCCTTCCCTCTTATTCTCCTTGCATTCCTTTCTTAATACAAGCAACCATGTAGTCAGAGGTCTGCATGTGACTAAGTCATCTTCAGTTAGTAGATGCTTCTGTACAACTACACGGTCGGACCCCAAAAAACAAAAGGAAACTCTGCCTGTAACTTTTTATTTAACATATTAAGAAAATCTACTATGATCACCTTCAAAATAGTTCCTTCTGAGTTGACACACAGCTGCATACGATGCTACCAATATTCAAAGCAATACCACAGATCATTTTCTGAAAGGCTGTTGAGGATCTCCATGATTTTTTCTATTACATCTTCTACCAACAAAAAATGGGTTTCTCTGAGTACTAAGACCTGCTCTTTGCTATCTCCTCACCATAAGCCTCAGTCAATAACTGAAAAGTTTCTGTCATGGATTTCTTCAGTTTCGCAAGAAACTTTATGTTAACTTGCTGTTCACTTTTGCACACCAACATATTCCAACTGAGGGTAAGAAAACATCTGTATTCAAACATGCCTCCACTTGTACTAGTTGAGCCTTCTTTGTTGTGATATCCACTAAGAGGAAAATAAATAACTTGGAGGGGAGGGAGTGAATACCCTACTGACACACTGCAAGGGGAGAGTTGGAAGTACAAATATGGCTTTGCTGGATCATGTTTCTGTTGTTTCATGAATCAGGATATATGCAACTTCAAAAAGGAATTCCTGCATTTATAACCCAGGAAGTTCACTAGTAGTTAGGCAATAGCAAAACTTCTGTAAGAAGTGGCAATTTCGGATGGTTGTTCTGCTGTGCTTGATTCAGAAATTGCACAGTCTTCTTGATTTTTGGCACTGTTTCTTACTGATAAGCCCTGAATGACTGTTTCACACTAATAATTTTCATAGTGTACAGTCATTCACAGAGACTCAAATTATTTTCCTGGTGTGCATTTCATACTTTTCCTTCCTCAGATGTTTTAAAGAAATAATGATACTGGTGAATAACTCCCTATGAAATGCAAAACTTTCTAGTTTCTCAAATAAGATCTACATATTGCTAATTATTCTGACTATTAATAAAAATGTATTTTCATTTGATTGTTAAGCCTTATCTATAACTATAGCACAGACAGACCCTTCCCTGCTAAAAGTGCAATGGAAATTCAAGCCAAAAAATATGCCAGGGTTTTTTTCTAAGACAGCAGGAAATATATATGCAACAACTTGACAGGCAGTAATTGCTCTAAAGAAACATGAAAATAAGAGTCAGTTGAAATGAGTGGTATTTACATGGACAAGATGTTTATTTTTACATTGAATTATTTGCCATATGCAGTTATATGAAATAGACCCAATTTAAATTCCCTGAATGAAGTCAACCCACACAAAATACTGCTCAAGATCACGCTGGATTTTCCACTGAACAAACCATGAATATAGCAATACCATCTTAATTATGTTGCTGTAGGACATGAAAATATCAAAAGGATAAATTTAATTCTCACCATGGAGCTTGAATAACTGCATTGGGGAAAGAGGAAATGAGATTAGGGAAGAAAGGAAGCTCCCAGACTAGAGGCACTTGTTGCCTGTCTTTTGTCTACCTGAAATTTACTTGTAGAATTCCATGAAATATGAATGACGCCAAAAAAAACCTGAAATGATGCATAGGATGTGTGAATTATGAGATTCCAGTATAGGAGGAAACACAGGCAAAAACTGAGAATGACTCTGAAGAGAATCTTCCCTGGATGGCTCAAGCCATCAATGTCTTAGGATATCCCAACAGCAAAACCTCTCTCATGATGTGAACCAGCCCTAAACGAGGCAGCAGGAAGTGGGATTTTTGTGGTCTTAAAAATACAACCATCTAATAGGTAATTATCCAAGTGAAAAGGAAATACTTGTTTTTTAATATACTTCCTTCTATCTTCTGACTGGTTTATTTCCTTATTGATAGTATTGGTAGGATCAATTTGTTGCCTTTTTCTGTCTTTAAGTCAGAAAATTATATGAGCTGCAGTGGAATGCCAAGAGGCACTATTTGCTTTGCTTCCTTTCTTCCTTTCTGACTTGGAGAAAGGAAGAAAGGAAGCAAAGCAAATAGTTCTGTGCTCTGTTGAAGTGGGTTTACAGTTTCATATCTACAATTGAAAAGCAAATTCAGAAGTCTTGAATACACTTGTCTTGTTACACTTGCAGCCGTATGAGAGAATGTTTTTAGGACATCCTGCATTGATGTCCTTCAACAAACAAGTTGCTGTCAAGTCCAGACATAACTGTAGCTGGTTCAGGTACCTACTCCACAATATCAAAATTACTGTCAAGAAGTAATTACAGTTGTGAAAGACCTGAATAACAGAGAAGAGATGTTTGGCATTGTTTAGTCTCTCTCCTTGCCTTTGATGATACTACAAAAGCAAAACTCAGGAGCTTACAGGTGGTAAGATCCCTCAAAGGCCCTTCATATCAGTAAATCTATAACCCATCCAAGGAGGTACTTCTCTAGATGCTGGCAGAATAGATCCTATCCCACCATTTTCTAGGCATGCAGTTAATTTACCGTATATTTACACAGTGGTTTTATCAATCAAATTGCTACAAACACAGTCTATACTGAAAACCACTCAAAACTCTCATGGTGTCTGATGTGGCTACTTTTTACTATCTTCAGACCGAGTGTCTTATTTGCAGAATTTACAAGCTACACTTAGCAAATATCACCATGATTTGTCAGCTGAGTGAGCTTGCTCTGAACTTAAAGATGGACATAACTGGAACAGAAGATACTATCTCTTATCTTCCCAAAACTCACCTCTGCTGAACTGTCATGAGTCTATCTCAAAAACATACCATCTGTTCTTCCCAGGAACAGTAACTTGCCTTAATACAGTTAAAAATAAACAAGCTAGTACTGGAGCGAATGGGGCAGGCTGTGTCACTACAAACCTAGGAAGAGAAATTAAAACAGATGCTCAGTGCATTGCTACTCTTCACACTTAATAGACTGAGTGTTAGAACAACAGTTTGTTAATTACAGGTGATGTAAAGTTTTTAAGAACTCATTAGAAAAGAGTTACACTTATCATCCAACAATTTGAATGTGCAGGTTCCACAAAAATAAGGTGAGGTCAAGCATTCACCAAAGCAGGGTCATATTTATTGCTTGGCTACAGCAAAACACATTAAAGGATCTATGCACTGGATGGGAATCCCTTGTGCAGGATATTTATTACTTCTCAGAGATAAACAATCTTATAATGTTTGGCCAGTATGGTAAGTATGGTCTTCCCTTTTGTATATGATTTTTTTTATATTTTTACATCATATGACTAGGAAACAATCATTAATATATTAAAAAAATCTCTATTAGTTTAATTTAAAAAAACCACATTTTTCAAAATTATGCATTTCACTTACTGGCTTCATTTCTTATGCTGTAGACACATTCTTCTAAGCCTTCACTGAAGATGTCATTCATCTCCACAATCTGTCACCACTTACCATCTGGAGGTTACTTCTCCCATACAGGGCAAATAGGATCTTGCACTTCCCCCATTGTCTTCTCTGGACAAAGTCAACTGGTCCTGCTCTGAGCAGCTCAGTGAACCCAGACAAGTTGTCCCCATGCAGTGAAGAAAAAGCCTTCCCAAATCCTCCCAGCAGCACAGCCTTGAGAAAGGCAGTTTCTAGCATGGGGGCTTATAAAAAAAAGAAAGGTACTAATGGCTTCATGAGACAGCTGTTTACTTCTTGAATGTCTGTTCAATACATTAGATGGTAATGATGAACTGAAAAAACTGATATGAGGTTATATGCGAGTAATAACTGAGATTCTCTTCCTGGCTCTGCACCTCGTTTTTCACAAGGGTCAAGGCAATTCATCCTTTTCCTCCTGTATAAAAGTGAGATTAACAACATTTATTAATTTACCTTAGAGTTACCGAAATGATTAGTTAACATCTGTGTGGTAATGTGAATATGTCAAATGGGTAATAAAGACTAAGTATGCTTCCCACCTCCATCAGGAGGCAGCTCACACCCACGTGTAATGTGTGAAATATGTATTTAACATTTTAAAGCTTCCTTCATAAATCACTCCCATTTGTACAGAGGAACCCAGATGGATTCTGGAAAAGCTCTTACTGGAAGACAAAGTCCCCAAAATGCAGACACTGAGGCAAAACTTGATATGTTTAGATTTTCACTAAATTTGCTGCTGTCATAATACAGTTTGAGATGAAGGAAGAAAAAAGCCTGTCATTTTGGGCAATAGAACCATGAACTTCTTCATATGGAACATAGTTTTGTCCTCCCACATGTTGAAAGTGTGTTGGGTTTTTTTCTACATACAAAAAAGGGAGAAATTCAACTCAAAACTCTATTGTATAAAATATCGGTGAACTTGTGTAAAGTCAACATTTGACTATGTACCCCCATTATAGCATTCATTTTATGGCTAATAAATAAATAAATAAGGACAATGCACTAGCCTTCTACCTACTGGAATTTTCCTATCTATTCTTCCAAAATTACTTTTGCATTAATGAAACCATTATTACTAGCCACAGTCTAAGTGCAATTAATGTAAATGCCATGAAGATTCTATCCATATCTTTTGCACAACTTAATCAGCATGGTGAGACTTTTAATAGTTCTACACCTCTTTGTCCTAAATGAAGAAAATCTCATTGTCCTTGTAATTCTTACTTTCATTACAACAGCAGCATGAGAGATGGATTAGGTCCTTAATGAGCCTTTTGAATGAACAGCCCTGTGAACTTGCTGAGGCATTGTAGTGAGAAATGTACATTAGTTAGGCTTTGGCCTTTACAAATTAGCAAAAATTCAACGTGAAACTTTTCCCCCCTCATTTTCACATTACTTCTTTAAATTCAGCATGCTTGAGAAAGTGGGAGAAAACAGTCCCAAGAACACATCAATGCATGGCATCCATTATAATCAGTGTCCTCTAGTGTCCTTTTTTCCCCCCTTCATGTTTTAAGACTACTGGATCAAAGATTTTAAATCTCTTTAATAAAAAATGTGCATTAAGTGTTTTCTTGAAAATGCATTTTATTTATTTATTCTTAAAGATAAATTTCTTCATATAGCCATAAAGCAAAGGCTAAGAGCAAGTTATGCTGGTTGTTTTTATTAATAAGAACCTTTGTCCATGTTAGTGGTCATGTTGGGGCAGAGCTTTTAATTCAGACTGGATATCTGCAGAATTTTATTTATGCAATTTAATGTCTGTCAATCTAACTACCATGCAACAGGGGATATCAGGTGCAGAATGAAGAAATTCCGCTTCCTTGACTGTAAAAGAAAGCCGCTGGGGAGATTAGACATTGATGTGACCTTGAAGTAAGAGTTTGTCTTACACGACCTGTGAAATCTTAACAGTCCAGTGGTTCCTTCATACACTTTGTTAGGTGAAATTCATTAAATTACAAGACATACAATGCCTCCAACCCCTACCTAAAGCCCAAACTCCAATCTAAAACTTCTTTTGAAATGCAATAGCATTTCAACTTTTCTCTAACACTAAAGAAAACTATAAACAGCACGTCTGATTACACTCGTTCATACTGTCGTGACTATTCATCTTGTTTTGTTTACCTTCATACTCAAAGAGATGGGTGAATGAAAAATAGGTATGAACAGGGGTAAAGACATGGAGAATGTACCTGAAAATAAAAGCCAGCATATATTCTGACAGAAGAAAGACCTTTGTACTTCTCCAGTCGTTCCTTGGTGTACAACCCCCATTAGCAGCAAAGTGGCTTAAAAGGAAGTTTTTATCTTGAAATAATTTCTGGAGCTAGAAAGAACAACCTTCACCTTAGCAGAGAAGACAAGCTGACAAGAGTTTCCCTGGGGCATGGATGATGGTGATTTTCATGACATCCAAACTTTTCCACAGGGAAATTACCAGAGAGCAGCATGACAGCCACCAGCCCAGCCAGATCTCCGTGTCCTCAGCCCTTCATTTGCATTTCTACCCCCTCTGTGCTGGTCTCTACAGACAAGGGCAGGGCCCATCTCCAGAAGTTCAATCCTGGCTGCTAAAAAGACGTAGCAGCAGCAAGAAAAACACAGAAATTCAAAGGAGTACTACAATAAACATGTGCAAAGACATAGGTCCATGAGGCTTTTAAATATACACAAGGTCAAAGTCTCCATGCACACCTTAGGTAAACCTACTCCAGCAGGATCCGACCATAGCAAGACCAGAGGTGAACCTGCCAGTGTGCCTGCCTTTTCTCCCTAAAGTACCTCCACAGTCCTAAATGGGATTCCACCCTGAAAGACTGTTTGCAGAGAAATCAAAACAAAGAACTTTTAAGCTAAATAAGACTTAGACATAGTGGCTAACAAACCTCCCTATGTTTCCACAGTGCCCTAAATCAGCAGGCTGTTTTTTCCCTGGGCCTGTTGTCAGTCTAGCACGTCACTAAAACTTCAGATGTGTAATTCACCTTCCCCAGCAGGTCCTCCACCTGCTCAGCCCTCTCCTTCCTTTTGCTCAGCTGTGCTGCAAGGAAGAGCCATCCCCTCTCTTTCTTCTTCCAAAGTGCAGAGTCAGGACAACAAATACCCTTCGACACTGCTGTCAAGCCAAACTTTACAGATAATGAGAAAATCATCCATATTGCACCTTCAAGATCTGGAAGTTCGTTGTTTTTAGGCAATACAGTGGGATCTGAAAAAAGTCCTAACAATGAACATGATT
This sequence comes from Clamator glandarius, assembly GCA_033459285.1. Classification (NCBI taxonomy): domain Eukaryota; kingdom Metazoa; phylum Chordata; class Aves; order Cuculiformes; family Cuculidae; genus Clamator; species Clamator glandarius. The sequence goes on along the minus strand of JAUNZM010000333.1, from coordinate 7,523,540 downwards.
TAAAGTGGCTTCGAAAATGAAAGATGAAATGATAGAACTGCTGGCAGCTGCTTCAAAATTATTTCCAAGCAGCAAGTCTGTATCAGAAGAAACAGGTTTTAATCAGGGAAAAATAATTTTCTACTGGGGAAAGGTTTTGGAAATGTAATTACTACACTCTCCATTTACCCTGATAAAGGCTTCTCAAAGCTCTAAGATACAACCTAGCAAGAAGACCTCATTTTTCTCTTAGCTTGAGATTATGTCCTAAAGTGGAATTTAATGTCTAAAGTATTGAGCTTTCTGAATAGGGGTTTGGTGTCCTGTTTTCCTCTGAAAAGAAGATGGGGTATTTTAGAACAATGGTACTTGCTCTGTATCAAGAAGAGTCATGTGAGGGGGAAAACAGGGTGCTGAAGGCAGGTGGTATTTTAAAAGTACTACTTATCTCAACAGAATGAGAGGTTTTCTCTCACATATATTGTAATCAAGTCTGCAGGAACCTTTCCTTTAGTTTAAAAATAATTACAATAATTAAAAGTTTAAAAGCTGCATTCATATGTTCTCAATCGTCTAAAAAGGTTCCTTAAACAAGGCATCTAAGTTCTGCTAATTAGCTAAAATGCCAGTTCTCAAGTACATTTTTTCAGTATTATACGTTGTTGGAGCAAAATACTGTTAGCCAGACATCTAACAAGAAAGATGCATATAGAAGCATATACCTTCAAACAAAACAATTAATATTCTTCACATCAACCGGGACATTGATTCTAAAATTCAGGCGCAAATATTTATTTTCATAACAACATTGAGTGTACCATGAGGCTGCTCTGAGACATGAGGCTCAATCCCCTCAAGATAAGGGCAAGGCAGGCTGCCTGACAACAGCTGCACAGACCCCTCCTCAGTATATTTGCTGCTCCCTGTGTGGCAAACAAGGGCCAGATAAAACAGCACAGGGAAAAAACAAGCACCAAATCCCTCCCAATTATCCCTTCCAAGTGAACACTGATGGCCAGAACCCATCCTTCTTCCATGTAAAAATCAAAGCCAATGAAGATCTTATAGAAATCTCAGCTCTCACTACTGGACATTTTGACTGGGAGACGTCATGATGTACAATTAAACCAATTTGCAGAATTTCTAATGCATCACAGTTTAATTACTATCATCACCTCTCTGGATGAGCTTTTATCAATCAGATTTCAATTAAATTTCTATCTGACTATATATGGGTGCTCCACAAGTTCATGTATTATTCATGAATGAAGTCTATATTTTTATGGGGGGAGGAAACATCATCAGGAAAGCTTAAGCTGTGTTCAAAGGCTGGTTCAGTAGCTAAGTTGTATTCAGAGAGGTTGTTGTAAAGGCTGTTCCTTTTCCTGCATTTATTTTCCCTCAGCAGACTACATGATAACTTAAAAGTTAGAAAATTCTTAACTGGCTGCTCACATACTGATTTTGCAAGGGCTAAACCCCTTGCCCCTTTTGCTTTGTATAGTTCATTCCCAGCTAATTTCTCATGTGTATAATGTGAAATGCATGGGCGCTAAAAAAAATCCGGTGTGCCTTTCAGCATCCACAGAGTCTCCACAGTGCTGACAACAGTAAAACCAAATAGCTCCCTTTGGCAGCAAACCTAAACAGATATAACCTGGAAGATATCCAGGAAAGTGATATTAGTAGCACCAAAGCACAGCTCTGATGGAATTGTTCTTCTGATCCTAGAAATGCTTTTGGACCCACTGTTCACTGCATTTCTGATCCACTCTGTCAACAGGGGAGCAATTAAAAAAAAAATCTACTTGTTTTGTCAAAGGTGAGTGCATTCTTTCTAGGCATCAAGGTAAATTAAAATCTGCTTTCTAAATCTTATGCCAGGGTTTAGGGTTGTTTTGGGGGTTTCCTGGGGAAAGTAAATGCTGTATAAAAGAGAGCTGAATACACAGAAAATATATCTGCAGCCTGAAGGAAAAAACCAATTCCCTCCACCTGAAATACCTGAGTGGCATTTATGCCCAGTTCCTGGAAACTGTAGCCTGTGGACCACCTCTGTCTCTCTACTCCAGTCATACAGTTCACAGTTATAGTATTTTCCTTCATATTATAATATTGCCAGTGAATGCTAACATATCTCTCACCATGTTGCCCTGTGAAAGGTGTTTAAGAGACCTTCAGAAAGGAGTAGGTTTTGTTTCACCCCAGACAGAGCACAACGCAGAACTCAACCAAAACTAGGTAGTGTCAGAAATGGTCTCTCCTTCCATCAAATATATGAATCAAACATAATGGATTTAAACATATGGAGAAGTGTAATGTGAAAAGTCTTGAAATGTTTTGAGGGCAACGCCCAACACACAACAAACATATGAGGAAAAAAGAAAACAGCAACGTTTTTGCAGCCATGTAAGAAAAATTCTATTGAAAGTACACCAGACCTCTGTGCCAGCCTCATAATTTGGAGCTTTCCCCTGGCACTCTTCCAACCCTGTTCTTGCTGCACATCATGCTGCAATCCCTTCTGTGTTTAATGTGCATCACTCCTAAATACTTTTCCTGAAATTGCTCTTATTTTGGTTTTGTTTGTTCTAAAGGGACCTTTGTGAGTCATATGCTAGAAGAGAAGATTTAACCAAACTCCTGGAGGATAATGTCATCTTTATATCATTCTCATTATAATTCATAAGTACTTCTCCACTTGACAGCCCTTCGGTTGCAGTTTCAATCTTATGCTATTTTTTTCTTGAGAGCCCTTTTCAATTTTCCACATTGCTAATAGAGCCTGAGGCGAAACAAAAAATCATTTGGGCTTCTTGAAAGGATCAATAATTTTTGTGTGCATTTTAGAATACATAGCATCACTGACACACTGTCCCTGCACAGATAAATGTAACGCATCAAATAATGCCAGAAGTTTCCACAAAACATTTTTAAAAAAATATATTGTTTAACTACCTGCAATCCCACGTGTTGAGAACAGTGGTAAGTATATCAGAGACAAAGAAAAGCTTAAAATAAGGTTACCAGACTGAATAAACACTTTGACAAACACTAATTTTCTTTGCATCCTGGCTCACGTGAGAGATTATGTAGAGCCAGAAGGTCTAACAGTTTCACTACTTTTAGGTTTACAACATCACAAAAGTTGATGGGAAGAAGTTCATTCAGCTTTCCTTGTCACTGATCCAAGCAGTCAAGGATATCTGATCAAGTGGTTAGACATGCTGTACTCAAACAGTTAGCTCAATAAATTATTCATTCAGCACTGTGCAGAGCAAATTATATTTTAGGTGGACAGCATTTTTGCTCACAGTTCATTCATTTACAAGACAAGCAAGAGACTGCAGTAAAAGAAAGGGAAGGAAAGGATTGCTAGTATAGAGCTGCATTTTTCCCATTTTAAGGCTTCTAAAGCAATTGCGCATTGAGCATGTTAGGGTTGACAAACTGAGCACTACTCTGCTGGTATTTGTTTTAACCCTTGCCAAGAGCAGGTTACTGCACCTAAGGTATGTTGAAGACTAACAGCCTGAATGGAGATGCACATATGTTTCTCTAAGTAAGCAAGTATTGAAGTAGCATTAATCAGATGACACAGCAAATGTGGGTTTACACAAAGAATTCTCTCACAGAGGACTATCACAGGATGCAGGTATAAGGGAGGAGAGAAACATAACAGATTCTAATGTTGCCTTCTCCCCCAACCCCGCATCTATGCTCCATTCTTTGCTTCTGCCCCCCCTTAATACCATTTCCAACATAATTCAGACTGCTCCATCAACACCTAGTGCCTATAAATTCCAGCCTTTTCTTTCCTTCTGCACTGCTGTTTTCTTGAGAGCAAAGAGTAAACAGCACCTTTGGTATGATTCTGTGAGCCTGTCTCCTGTGCAGGCACCAGAAAATAAGTGCATGCCAAAGGGCAACGTGTTAGTGTCTTGCATCTGCTCAGTTTATCTTACCTGTACAGCGTTCAGCAGAGCGGGGTGTATTTGGTTGTATTTGTATGTCTGACTTTACCACAATTAAAAAGACTTTATCTGAAACTTATTCACTGAAGAAAGCTGTAATGAAAGTATCTAAAACTGGTCAAAAGCCTTTCAAGGAAATATTAATTTTGGCCAAATATTGCTTAGAAAGTTCCTAAGGAAAAAAAAGTCCTAGTCAAACAAAACAATATTTTTAAGAAGTGGGCACTACATCTCATCCCAAATGGTAATATCCAAACTTCCCACTCATTCAAAGTTTCTATTTTTCCCCCTTCTGGGGAGAAAGGAAGATAAAGGAGGAAATAATAAATGGGGAGAGAACTGTAATTCATACTTACAGAACACAGTATTATGGTCCAGATCATCTGGATGAGGCTGAACCAGATGCATAAATTGTGCCATCTCAGTATGATTATCTGCCCAAAATATTTTTTTTTCCTTGTCATCAGGTGGGGGAGCTTATTTCTCATTTCCCTCAGCTTTTGTAGCCCTGCTATGCAAACAGCAAGAGACCAGCCTCTGCTTTCTAGGAGGTTTTCTGTATGCTGTGCTTCAGCTTTCTTATCTAGATGAATTTCCCCACCTTGATGTGTCTTTGGTTTTCAGTGTCTGGAGGAAACAGAGTCTCTAGGTGGCAGAAAAGGAATTTCCCTCAGTGGAAAAAGGCTGGGCACCAAAGATGGGAAACCATGCAAATTTCTGCAACTACCTGTACTACTTAGTTGGAAAAAGGGCATACTTGGAGTTATACCAAAATTAGGCTGAGAGGAAGGGTGGAAGGACTGGGCAGTTACCCACTCTGTTCCATGGCAAATGATGCACATAGGTGGTACTAATGGTTATAAGCTACTTCGAGAAAACTTAGCCCACGATTAATAATGATTCTACTCTACCTCTAAGGAAAGTGTTATAACTCTTTATCAATCCGATTGACAGCTTCACTTTTCCCTACTGATTTAGATAAAATCTGCAAGGTAAAATATGAGATTAAACTATACTTCATACTTAATAATTTTCCAGTCTGTGAAGTCTTGTTTTGGTTCACCACTGCAGAAGTCCAAGTAAACACACCTTCCATCCTGTGGCTTGCTTTCCTCTGGTTGCATTTTTTTTTCTTCCCTAAGCTGTTCCTTTGCAGGAAGCCTAAATTGTTGCTCTAAAGTTCTAGGAGACATGCCTTTAATAACTCCCACACTTATTTCTCACTAACTGTGCTGCCACCATTTCATCAGATCAGCTTTCTTTCATCATTGTTTCTGAGCTTGTTATACAACATCTAGCTGAGCTGAACTGCATTTACCACTCATTATATATTTCTGAGCTAGAGGTGATCATATGATCCAACGCCTCTCGGATTTTATTATAGCTGGTTACATGCTATGTTCCCATAGTTTAGTGGTATGCTTAAATCTGGCTTTGAATGTCATCGTTGGGAGCAACTTGTATGAATAGCACAAATTGTAAGACATGAAAGATAATGTGAAGCAGCAATATGAATCACCTGATTAAGCCAGCACACTAAAATGATGCCAACAAATCTCCAGTCACTTTGGTGATATGAGGCTGAATCCACTATCTGCAAAAAGAAGTCTGAGTCCACTGCTATTAGCAGGCTAAATGGCAGAGGCTCCTGGCATGATGATACACATTACAGAAACAGTAAAGTAAATGTTAAGAAGAGACCAGGAAAAAAATCTGCCTAATGTCCTAGAGTTTTTGAATGGTACATTTCCATCTGAATTGAAATTTTCATTTATATGTTAAAAAAAATAAAAATGGAAACAGGTTTTGAAGTGAAAAACAACAATCAAGTCTTTCCTTCCAGCCTCTCTATTTCTCTCCTTCCAAATGGAAGGGCTCATTGTCTTTTTGAAATACTAAAATACTTCAGCTCTGAGAAAATTACAACCATAAGAAATGAAAGAGGGAAGGAAGAGAAAGCAAGGAAATAAAGAGGGTAGAAGTGGAAGCCTAACTGTTTGGCTCTCTGAACTAATACTAAACTAAATGAGAAGCCTGCTTTTTATTAACAAATCAAACTCATTTCTCAGCAACAAAACTTTTCAATCGAACTATCAAACCTTTGCATATAAAACACTTCAAGACATGCTTAGCCTATATCTCCAGTGGGACTCCGCACACTGCAGAAATAATTATTTCCCTGCAGCTTTTTCTCTGAATGCATTCCCTCTTTTAATGGCTTTTGGAGCCCTATGAATGGATAAAAGTAGACTCAAAACTGCCTCTTCCTCCTTCCATATCTCTAGTCACCTCTGAGATAGTTCTCAGCAAAGAGTCACACAAATGCATGTTTTGTTTTCAAGTAACATTTAACATTCACATGTGAACTTCATCCTTCTCAGTTTTCTGCTGGGATGAATATTTCTCCAAGATCCATTGTGCTGTGGGTAACATCACTTAGACTCGGAGCTCCACACACGTTATACTAATACTCATTTATCTCCATTTCTCAGCCAGAGCCTGAGTTTGAGTTTTGTGCTGAAAACTGGCCAATTGTATTACAGAAAAAACCACCTTGCTGTTCTCTCCTTTCAAGAAATGGGGAAAAAAAAACCAGTCATCCTTGACCAAATATAACATTTCTGTGTAAGCCATGGATGGCATGGTCAATCTGTTAAGACACATGATGTGGGGTGGGAGGTGAGAAGAAATAAGGTCATATTAGAAATGATACAAAAAGGTATGTTTGAAATAAGATTCTTTAGTAGGAAAGATTTGTGGTAGTAGCTTCAAATACTAATTGAGAAGTATTTCCCAGTGCATCCTGTGTCAGTATTTCTCCTGATGACAGATATGCACACAAACAACTGGAGGAGATGCTACAATCAAAACCACAAGTGGATTTGTCTTATTGTCAGGTAGAAGTCTAGTGCAAGCTCCCTGTAGAGAATGCAAGGTAATGAGAATAGGAATGAAAAATTAGATACTGCATAAACCTAGAAAAATAAGCTAAGAGACACCGGAGCTAGTTGTGGATCATTTCACTTCCACCCTTTTTTTGCCAAGAAGGAGCAGAGAGTGTCACGGGATATTTACAACTGGCATATAAGTGGATGTAGCACATGAAAAGGCTGCAGCGCAGTGCCTCCAAAGCACACTTTCAGGACTCTTGCTTGTTCTTTGGTGCACAGTGTGCCCGTGTGTTGTGTTGGTATAGGCACGTGTATGCTATGAATATTAATGTGAATCTGCTTTGTATTGTATTTTCAGTGATCTGCTGTAGTAACTACTTTTGCATCATGCAGGAGGAAAATTATGTGGATTTTTGAAAACGATAGTTGAAACATTTGTATCTGTATTTCCTCAATAGTGAATCTTAACTGTATTCTAGGGAATTGCGTATCTGTAACCATGCTTCATTAAAAGAAGTACACTTTCATCTTTATAAACATGATGCAATATGCTAAATATTTTCTAAGTCTTCCTCATAAACAAAAAAATGAGCATATTTTACAAAAGTAGCTAATTATATTTAAGAACCAAAAGCCATGTCCTCCTATATCATGAAAATTTCAGTCCTGAATATTGATTTGTCATCATTTCATTTGCCTCCTACTCCACTCTAAAACAGAACATAAACTGAAATAATAAAAACAGTTTGCAAAATATGATCAGTTTTGATTCAGATCATTGGAAAATAAAAGGAACAATAAAAATACTAATTTGATAAACTGAGTATCTTCAATGTTATGTCAAAATATCCCTTGACAAGTCTTTGTCACTTGACTGAGTCAGCATTTTTGAGGGAGAATAATGCAATTAAAGCATTACCAAGACACTGTTCCTACTTCTGAGACATCTGCAGTAAGATTCAGCAGAAGCCGGGGCATAGAGCAAGTTGGTAATTTGTTCAAGGCAAGACAAGAAAACTCTTTCTACTTAATGATATTGTCCAGCCAGCTTACTAGTTGCAGTAATTTAAAATCCTCATTACCACATAAGACAACCAAATAGTTTTCACAGAGAGGACAAGTCTGTCTGTGGGCAGCATATTTATGCCTTAGATTTAGCTGCAAAATCTTTTGAAACATTCTAATCCCATTAATTCAGAATTTAGTATCTGGACCTTTTTTTTAGATGAGATACTAAATGCCACAAGTCCCATAGAAAGACTCAGGCTCTGCTTCATAAAGACTCAGCAGAAGAGATGTAAAGAACCTCTCCAATCCCCAGTGTAGCACATTTTATTCTATTAGCTCTGTATGTGTTTTCAGTATTTATTTCTTTTTTTGAGATGAACATCTGAAAACTGCCACATAACCTATGTATTAAACTATGTTTATTTGTAGGTATATATTTGTGTATAAACATATACAGACATATACATGAAGTGTAGATAATTACCTGTGTATGTTATGTTGATATACATATACATGTTTATACCTGTGCACAAGCATAAAATCATTCAAAAGAAATGGGAATTAACTTTGAATGTTGGGTTCTACAAGATTTCCAACCTTGTGGCTTCAAGAAGGGACTTTCCAGAGCCAAATAAGCAATAGATAAATAGGAAAGAGGAAAGGTGCTAGACTAACTCAGAAAAAGCAGACCTGCTCTCTGAGCTGCTTGTTCAGCCTAGACGTAAGCAAACCTGATCTGCATTTTCAGATACAATTATATATATACCTTCTTCTATCAAGGGCTATGTCTCTTTGTTTGGAAGGTGATTTTCCAGAAATCAGGAGTAGTACCTGGGGTGGTTCTTATTATTATTGATACATAAGGGCCTATAAGAAAGCTGGAGAGGGACTATTCGTAAGAGGTTATGGTGACAGGACAAGGGGGAACAAGTATAAACTGGAGATGGTCAGATTTAGACTAGACATCAGGCAGAATTTCTTCACCATGAGAGTGGTGAGACACTGGCGCAGGTCTCAACAAGGACACAAAAGACTTTCCGTTTCCCTTTTCTTTCTGCTTCATGCATACGTTAACTATAAACCCATCTTAACAACTATGTCTAAATAGAAGAATGGCAGGATTGTATCTGTCAGCATAACAGAGAGGTTAAAAACTGTGTTTAATCTTTAAGAGGTAATAACAAGACCTGGGTACAGGCTGGACTGCAGAAAGCCAGGGGAGTCAGGTGGTAAGCCTGAAGGACACAGGACAGTGATGCTGCAATTAAAAGTAATGAGAATCAGAGAGATCGTGGGAGGAAAAGCAGCTCACCATTTAGTTTCTTTGACTTTGAGACACAGATCAGTCATTGAATCAGTGGGCTGAACAGAATAAGCAAAGGGAAAAGAGAAAAGAAAAAAAAAAAAAAGAGAAGACAAGTTGAAAGCTAGTGAGAGAGCCAAGTAAATGGTGGAGGCAGAGATCAGCGAACATGCATGAAGGTCCTTCTGGATGTTATCTTTCTTCTTACCAGAAGGAGTAGCAAGGTCTTGAGCAGAGGGCTCAGAAAGTATAAGCGTAACTAATAATACTCCTTTCTAGGCAACTTCTTTGGCATTCTTAGAATAGGATGTAATCAGAACCAAGACTCTACATCTCACACCACAGAAAAATGTCTGTACATTACTGTTACAGTGACACAGAGTGAGTTTAATTGTAGCAGATCCCTTTAGTTCATCATATTGTCTTTTTTGGGGTATTGCCTAGCATAAGGGCTCAGCAGCCATCATTAAATGAGATATGACAAAGTCACAAATTGGAGAAATTATTGGAAAGGATTGCATGCAAGAGTCAAATTCCTAATGACTCATCCTCAAAAATTATGAATGTCTGATTAAGCAGAATATTGAAGCTACTCAATCTTAGGAAAATTACTCCCTCCCCAAATGAAAAAGTATAATGAAGGCCATAATGAAATATAAAAATAGAAATTAATGGATTTCATCAGGAAACTGTTTCATTCCACCACCTCACTTTTTATTTGAGTAATTGTAAAGAAGTGGGTTTCCAGAATAGCTACATCTAAAATATTATCCTGCTCTGTACAAAGAATTGAAGTATACACATATAAAAGTTATCTCTTAAATGTCATATAAATGTAAACATGCACACAGAAATCAGCAGGAAATTCTGGACATACCTATTAAAGATCAAATTTCAAGTGTTCCATTTACAATTGGAAATTGTGAAGTAAATAGTCACCAGAATTTAGAAGCAGGAAATTCAAGGATTTAATGTCTTGTCATCAAGGCTAAGTATTCTTTATTTGATTTCAAGGTGAAGAAACCAACATTTATGATAGCATGATAGAGAGGAAGAAAAAATTAAAGTTCCCTTAAGAGAGGGTGAAGGGGGAGAATTTATTTTCATCAGCTCTAAATACCTGTCAATATTCAGTGTCTATTATGAGGTATAAATACTTTTCTTCCAGCTGAACCATTCAGGCTTCTGATACTGTTCGCTGCAACATTTGACTTCTGTGAGCACACAGAGCACTCATTTCAGTTTACCACTGCTTAAGTGTGCTATCGCTTTTCTAAACAATATCGTAAGAATTAAATCCTCTGGACTCAAGTGAACCATGTCTATACTGTAAAACCTGTAAAAACTAAAAAATAGTCCTAATGAGATTCTGTAGCCATTTGCTTTTCAAACTACAAAGTCAGGTACTTAAATGTTAAATAAACAGAGCGTCAGACAGAGAAACATAATGTGACTTCAAAAAAGCATTTTATTTCCCTAAAGATTTTTAGAAATGGCACTAGAAGCACTTTCTCATTTTTATTTTATCAAAACCCACCATCAACCTTAGAAAACTATTCAGACATTTCTAGAAGACATCCATCTGAGACAAACACTTTATTGACCTGTAAAATACCTGTGTTCTCCTATATTCAGAAAAGTCTTTTCTATCACCTTAGTTATTTAACAGACAGTTGATTCTACCAGCATTTCAATATTTGAGAGACTCAGGTTTTAATCTAGCTGAAATGATACCACAACACCTAAGTAGCATGATGTTGCAGCCTGCCAGATCTCAGGTCTTTGACAAGTTGGTGTAATTGAAATTGTTCTACTCAGAAAAAAAGAAATAAAGGACAAAGCTTGGGAAGAGCAGCAGGGAAGAGCAGCCATTGCTTACTCTATTGCTATCAGGAGGAGGAAGACTAAAAACAGTAATTAGTGCAGATGGGAAGGTCTAAACTCATGAAGGAGATGGTCCTATTTCTTTCCTGCTTATACCTCAACCTGCTCCAACAGCAGCTGTCAATTTTCCAAGGCTCTGGCAGAGATAAAATAGACATGACTTATTATTCTAAATTCCCCTTGAATCTCTTTTTAGTTAAATCTTTCCTTTCCCCCAGAGAAACTTAATCAAAAAAACAGCCCATCAAATTACTGACTTAACATAGGCAGATTCACCCTAAGCCTCCTTCATTTGCATAGCTGATGACTGATTCACTTCGGTTTGATCTTCTTGGTCACATAAGTGAATGAAATGAGGCTGTGTGTTGTGTGCTGTTTATTCATAATACGTTGAGTAAGTGTGAGCATAAGATTTACTTACTTGTGTATGTAAGAATATTAAAGGAAGCAGGTTTTAATCACAGACAAAGCTGTCATGAAGTAGGATAAGCATATGGTTGCATTTGACTTTCAACAAACCTGTAATAGCTTCAGATTTTCTCTTTGGTACTCTGCTACATACAAGAAGAGCCTCAATGAAATAAATGGACTTATTCAGTAATGTAGTGCTTTGGAGCACTACGAATGACTCCCACCTTCTTTCATATATTTACACTCACGGTGCATGAACATGAGAAGAAGAGGTTTTTCCATCACCATTATTTCCTAGTTGAAATACCGGTACACATAGATTATGGATATCTAAGAAGAATTAAACTTGGCTACCTTCAATATCAGCATAGTGAGTTTTCTATTTTATAGTTAAGGGCTATCCCAAAAAAACCCACTTTCATTCTTTAGGGTTGGAGGACTGCTTTACTAGTCCCAGTCTGGCTGTTTTCATCAAAATAGCTATTTCCTCAAAGACATCAAAGAATACCACAGTCAGTGACATACAAATACGCTGAAGAAGCAGAAGATCCAATCCTATGTAGTCCTCAGAGCAGAAGACTATTGTTATCATCACTGGCATGAAGTTATCCTCTTACTAGGATGAAGCTTTGTGCTTCACACTTACTAACACAGAAAATCCATTCCTATCCTGAAGGAGTCTAAATCAATTACTCTTCTCTGTGCATCTCGTGGAAGAGAAGAACAGGCATTTCCAGCTGTGAACTATTTTTCTCCCTGCCTGAACACTGAATTAAGTGCCTGTCTTGGAATTTACAAAGCTTAGCTTGAACACGACTTTATAGATTTGCTCTAAATTTGCTCTAAATTTCCCCTAAGCTAAGATTATAGTTTTCCTTAATGCAAGAAATAAAAGAGAACTGTGCAGGTCTTTTTTGCTATCTCGGGATTGTATTTTATGGTCATATTTAACTGGTTATTGTTCTTTAAGTAACATGAATGCATGATATCCACCACAGTTTTAGTTTAGCACCAGTGCAGGCAACTCAGTGCAAACTTACATTCTCTGACAGGGAGATGCAAGTTAGCTTTATCCATATAGAAATGGCTGAAAGCACACAGTGCTTAAAAAAAATTAGTTTTACCTGGCTTACAGCCAACCAGCTCATAGCTTGTCACACTGAAAACTGCATAATTCTAGATTTACACAAGGATCCTAAATTTCCTGCATACAGATCCCTGTGGAAGTCACTAGGGAGAGCCAGCACAACCACATTTTTAAAGGCTCCATTATTTGTTGATGCAGTCAGTACTTTTAAAAGAAATGTGCTAACAGCATTATTGCTTAATTTAAGTTACTGCCCTGCACAAAAGCCTCTTTCTTCAGCTTCTGTTATTAGCTGTAAGTGTGTATATACTAGGAGAGAGGAACATTTAGCCCTAATGAGATAAACCAGCTAAACTTGAGCTCAAAGCAATTAAACATGTCACCTAATGATGCAGGAAAACTTTCAAAAAAAAGTCAAGCATCAAACCTAGGTCTTTCAAATTTTAAGGTGGTGCCTCTCTCCTAACACCCACACTTCCATCCTAACATTTAGGTGTTTTATGTTAATTTTCATATGCCACATTTTTCAGTACAGCAGAAAAACAGATAATTGCACTTGTAATTGTGGTGTTCCCTTGTAAAGTCTGTCAGGTGTTAGAATACTGACCCCAGTGCCTGTGCTAATTAGATGAAAAAACAGACACTATAAATCAGATACTACTAAGGGGGAGGGAGAGAGGGGAGGAGGGATCGGAAGGGAAAAGAGATTGCAGGAAAATCTGTTCTGTTACAGCTCTGACTCATTATCTGCTTGTAGTCAGAGAAAGATTGTCAAATCAGGACTTCCTTATTCAATTCAGACTAGTCACTGATGTCCAGACCCAAAAAGATCTGGTGGAGCTTGGATCAAGCCCGTCAGAGCAAGTGAAATAACATGCATTTGCTGTGATATGGGATGAATCATGAAGGTTGATACCTCTTTCCATAAGCTAAAATAGGAAATTACTTACGATGTAGTAACAGATCTTTGTTTCTATCTAAGATATTTTACTGAGATCTCAAAAAAGTAAGCCACCTCTTTCATACTGGCTGTCCTAGCCCAACAAGCCAATTGCACCTCTTGAGCAAGAGTACAGGTGAAAAGCACATCTCCATTGCAGATACTCACTGATGAATGTGGGTGTGTAAAGGAGATTGCAATCCAAACTCATAATGATGCAGTAAACAGACTACTTTGACTCATGTGCAGCCTCTCTGGAAAAAGCTCCAAGGAACAGTAATAGCTACCAGATGCAAGTTTCAAAAAGAGAAGAGTTTATAATTTGCAAACAAATCTAATATTTTAGTTAGAATGTCTAATGTTAGTCACTTTAGGGAAATTTAGAACTCAGCAATGACTGACAATACTAGTTTTCAGCCTGATGCAGTTCAACCTTTCCTCCCCATAAAACCTGGTTCCAGCTTATAAGGCTCACATGAACTGCAGAGCCAAAATCTTAAATTCTTTGGTTGGCGTACCTAGAACATAGAAACCATGACGTAGCTCTCCACCAGGAAACTGGACCAAAAAGAGGAAATGGCTCAAGACTTTTCTTCGTAGCAGAGAGATAGGGACGAACTGTGGAATTGGTTTTTTTCCCCAAGAGACTTTTGTACACTTTCATGAGCAACATCATGTACCTAATGTTACTAACAAAAAGCTAGCTATACATTTTCCAGGCTGGAAAAGAAGCTTTCATCTGTTCACCACAAAGTACTGGCAATATGAGCTCATACCTGCCTGGAAGACAGAAAAACAGGAGTACCCTTGGACTGTCAGCACTTCAGAGCATCTAAATGTTTTCTGTAACACTTGTAAAAATTATCATACTGTAATTCTAAACGTTATAGTGCCTCAAGTTCACTTCAATTCAACAGACCCAGTAAACAGAACAACTGTTGATAAAAAACAAAGAACACAGACGAGTATAGAACTTTAACTTATTATATTGTCAATAACCCAAATACGAGGTTGGCATAGAATATGACAAAAGAGCACACCAATGCACTCGTACACAATGTACTCAAAAAGAACAGAAACCATCAGGAAAATGAACAGTTCTTCATACTGACAGGTGCAAACACATCTCATAAGGCAAAATTGCCAGACAGGCTTTAAGGAGAATGAACTTCACAGGAAAACAATAATAAGGATTTACACACTGCTTGAACTGAGTTCTAAGGAAAAGATTATCTGAAATTCAAGTTATTCCCTTCATCTTAGGAAGTTTAGACTAGGTCCTAGATGAACTGAGTCTGCACAGGAATTCAGTGAGTAACTGTCCAAGAGTAATGAAAAGTAATACTACGTATGAGCTCTGCATTAAGAGGCAGAGTTGGGAAAAGGGAATTTCATAATCTATAAATATTTGAATGCTATAAGCTACATCTGATTGAAATTCATCAAATTTTCATTTTCTTTTCCAAACAAACAGTCTGTGAAAAATGCCGTAGCTGTTTAATCTTGCTAGGGATTGCTGAAGGAGATTCTTCCTCTAAAATTAAAATGCAAATTATTTTGATACAAAATTCAAAAAAATAATAAAAGAACACCAAACAATGCCTCTGAATTTTTCAGGGCAGGTAGAGAGAAATGTAGTAATGCTGTTCTTTCTGTGCAAGCCTGCTCTTCTCCTTTCTCTCTGCTGCTCTGTTTAGCATCCACATAAGTAGTTGCACCAAGGGTGCCGCAAGCTGCAATGAAAGTGCCCACTTAGAATCCAATACATTTAAGTTCATATACTGCTTTTTCAGAGACTTCCTAGGTAGCTTTATACATAACATCTTAGCTCTGCTGAAGCACCAGCCTCTGTAGAAGCACAGATATTCCCTGTCCTGCTGACATGGCTATCCAGAAGCAGATAGGCATATGTCCACCAGGATTATCCGAGTACTGAGCACTGGCAAGGAGACGTTCACTGTGGGCATCTTCACAGACATGTAGAGACCATGGGAGACCATGAATCTTTACAGCTACTAAAAATTCACTGTCATTATGCATGGAGGCAGTTTCCCCAGTATTATTTAGAATAGTAGGTGTGCTACAAGTGCTCCCAAGGCCAGCTTTAGAAGACCATATCCTGTGAGCAGAAGGTCCCTCTCCATTTTGCTTGCTCTTTCTCTTGGATTTAGCTTACCCTCTGCACTGCAGAGAAATAGTGTTCCTTAGCTCGTTATCCTGTGGGGCCGGCATTTCTCATCATCTATTAAATATTTAGACCTTCATATAGCAAGCAATGCTGCTAACTTGTTTGACTTAAATTACACCCCACCGGCAAATCAAATTAAAGAAGATTTGACTAAGTCTACCTTTTAAAATAAAAGCTGATTTTCTCAGTGTTCAGCCATTTGTGGGATTAACTTTTTTAATGGGTTCTTATGTGCACAGTGGTTGTGTTTTCATGGATACTAGAAATGGATGAATTATTCATCCAGGGAGGGGGAATCTACAACATGCATTTTCATAGCATATTTAGTCCCTTTTGTCCTATTCATAAATCAGTCCTGATTACTACAAATGAATGTGTTACTCCTAACGGTTCACTGATGACTCACTTGGACCATTAATTCAGACCTCCTCAATGAATACATTAGGAAGCTGACACTAGCAATGGAAAACTGAGCAAAGATGTGACCTCCCTTCCATCCCTACAAAGAACAGACTCCATCTCCTGCTCCATTCCTTATGCATAATTTTGCAGACACACTGGATGTACTCCAGTAAAAAAAAGCCATTTCCGCTCCTATTCCGGTGATGAATTTGCATGGAGGGAAGGAAGAAAATGGTCTTATTAATGCTCAGCAGGTTGTTTTTATGACCTAGAAAGAGGACAGAGAGCAATGGCTCACAGCACCTACATTAGAAGTGGGGGCAATTAAGGCCCAAACATACAGAGACATCGCTGTACTAATATAGGAATGACTACAGCTATGACTGGTGACACAGATCACAAGGTATTTGTCTGTTCCTGGACTGCTGACAAGCTGTCATCAGTGAAGAACCATTGTCATTGAATAACAATGCCTCACCATTTAGAGCAGAAGTAAATGGAACTTGCCAATTCTTACCCAGGCAGTACAGCATTTATCAACTACTTATTGCCCGGCTGGGAACAAAAAGAGGATTCTATCCATTTGAAAATTATTACTGTTATTTATTACTGTATTGGCAACACAAGCGCACTGAATAGTTTTAGAAGAAAAATTTATGCTCCAGAATTCCTACGGGCCAACCCTCAATCCTTCTCAATACACACAATAAAACAGAGAATGAAAACGCATTTATTTCCTTTCCAGTCCAATTCCTACTGTGTCACCATGGTTAGTATTGAATACTATTCTGTTTCATGCATTGGAGCTCTATGCTAAACTCTAATTACCAATGTCAAAAGCAAAGCGTTTCCCAGAATGATACCATAGTGATTCTTTCCAGTTTCCACTGCTGTGGGTGTTGCTGAATATATTCTGAATATTTCTGTGTACCAGGCTAAAAGGATTGCAGTGTCTCCCACTGCAACTCTACGCTCTTTTATCCCATAGATCCCATGCAATTAACAGTATGGGAAGAAGTGCATGAACATCAGCCACGAAAACCTTTGACAGCCTAGAATAGCACTGAATGATCAAAGTTAGCTTTTTCTTATTACTGCTCTAATGTATCCATATAGCAGTGATGCTTATTAAAAATACCCTCTAACCTCTAATTTGGAGTCGTGTTGTCCAGCATGAAAACAAGTGTTGTCGCGTTATAAGCTACCCACTGGTGTAATGTGTCTGATGCTGACTAGTACAGGAGGGAGTAACAGAAACTCTTCCCAGCAAACCTCCAGCACCTACATCCAACTCATAGATAAGCCAGCCTCCTATGGTCAAACATCTAGACTTCCTTAGCACAACAGAAGCACATCAACATAATCCTGGAGCTGAAACAACCTCCATGACTTCAATCACACAGATTTTGATGAACGTTACTTTAAATTTAATTGCTTAAGTAAACTTTTGCTACAATCGTTTCTTGACATCTAATCATTTCTTTCTAACATTAAAGCCTTATTCTCAACCAGGAAACAGTCTCCAAATACATCTACTCGTTTTCAGACAGTGCATAACAAGTATCTCTTCCAAAATTAATACCAGACAACTTCTTTCATGGAAGAAAGAAAACTTTCTATCACAAATGTCCACAAGGTCATCACATCCTGCTGCCCTGTCTGTAGCACACTTCTGGTGTTCGGGGTTATTGAGTGTCTATATAGAATGAAACTCTGCAGTTGCACAAGAAAGAGCTTTGAACAGTGGTGAGGTCTTCATTACAGTAGAAAAACACCACGTACAACAAAAAGCTACCATCTCCTAGAAGATTTTAAGTTACGGTACTACAATTGTACATCCAAAATACCAACTCTGCAAGCTTTTAATTTACAGGTTACAATAATAATTGAACCAAACAGTATTCTAATAGCCATTTAGTATTATAAA
The DNA here is from genome assembly GCA_033459285.1 of Clamator glandarius. Taxonomy (NCBI): domain Eukaryota; kingdom Metazoa; phylum Chordata; class Aves; order Cuculiformes; family Cuculidae; genus Clamator; species Clamator glandarius. The sequence goes on along the minus strand of JAUNZM010000333.1, from coordinate 7,505,546 downwards.
TAGGGAGATTCATTCAGACTTCTACTGCTTTATTCAGAACCTTTGTTGATAATCTCTGAGCACAAACTTCTGCAGGAAATTGACCAAGTTACATGAGTTCCAACATACATTTATAAGAACACAGAGAAAGAGCTAGTAACATGCAGGGGCAAAATATACCCAGAAAAATGACGTTTCTTCTCCTGGAATACAGATCAGGCAAGATGCTTCAAGACATTTACAAATGGCTCGATGTTCTCTTTTACTAATTTGCTTTCCATTATTTTTGCAGCAAATACTAGCTAAAATCTGAAATATTTTCTGTGCACCTATTTAGAAAGGCAGTTAGATCATCACATTATGAACTATCTTTTTTTTTTTAAACTGCTTAATAGAGCAGATAATTAAAAACAAATAATTCAATGTTTTGGCATCTCTTTTTTCCACTAGATTCTATATTGCATTGTTTTCATCATTTAAAACATCATCAGTTGCACGGGTCCAGTGAACAGATGGAACTATTAGTCCCCCAGAATCTGCACAGGGCAATTAGAAAATTCAGAGAGAAGTTTAATACACAGAAATTAATTATCAATTACATCAGTCCAGCACTGTGTACAACAATTTCTTGTTTTCCTCTGACTCTACAGAGACATGCTAATAGGTCTACTGATGCTTCATGCTTTACCAAGTAATGCACTCAAAGCCTCCAAAACCAGCTTGTAATTTTAAACCTTTATTACATCAGGTTTATACTATTCTCTTCCCTTCTTTCTTGGTTTGAGGAGGAGTTAAGACTTAAAAAAAGAAAACCCAAAACAGCTCATGTCTTTTAAATACACTTTATTGACATGCAGATCTACCTCTTCTTTTTTCTTTATCACCTTCCTTTCTACCTAGGCACAGAAGAGAATGTGAGAACCATAAGCTACAGACATAGCGCTAACATAGCCCTTGTATCAGTAAGACATCAGCAGTCTGAAAAAGTGAATGCTACAGGACCAGAATATCTTTCCCCTTATTTTGGGGGTGGAAAAAAACAGCAGAGCCCTTTATAAAAAAAAAAAGAAAGGTGCCCTGGATAGACAGCTCAGTCCCTTGAATACTTGGTAGGACTCTGGAGGCTGGTAGGCTAAGGGAAAGCACACACACAGGGAGCCTCCGTCATGTGCAGTGCTGGCAAATGTACCTGCAGTTCTGCATTTCTCCTGTTCTCATCTCTCCCAGAGCTGGGAGGGGTAAAACAGTAATTTCAGTTTGTCAAGTAAGCTGAAGCCCATCACAGCTATACAGAATGTATTTTGAGAGCTAAAAATAAATAAAAGCCATCCCACACTTGCACTGCCTTCGGATTCTTATTCATTTCAGTGTTCAGCTGTCCCAACTCCACTTGCTTCAAATAGCAGCAGAGAAAGGGGGGGAGGGAGAGAGGAAACGGAGTAATCCATGGATTTAGAAATGATTATATATAGCACTACAAAAATGAATATGATCTAACAGAGTACAGGACATGGTCGCACCTTATAGGGTCAACTCAATTGACTCCAAAGGACTTGTTTTAGATTCTCACATTGATTATACATTTAAGTATTTATCTCCAAGCTTGCTTATAATACACTGCCTCAGTTTCCTACTAGTAAACGCATTATTATAATGATTAAAAAACATTCACTGGTCCTACCCTCATTGGGGTGCTGGCAGAAGCCTGTGCTTTCCATGTGCCAGAAGAGCTTCACAACTGTGTTGTTCTACCCAGAATCACCATATTTCCCACTAGATGTCTACGCCTTGTACAAATGTACCAGCACATTTGAAAACAACTTGTTCTTGCTGTTAATTTATATGAAAAATACTGCAGCATTTGCATGACATTAAAAGCATAAAAAGAAAAGAAATATTGTCCAAGCAGACAATGTATGTGATGCTGAAATGATAATAACCCTGGAGAGATTCCTGTGGGCTGGCAAAGCCATCTGCCTAGTGGATGAAGAATCCAAAGACCACTGTAGTCCATAGAAAGACCATCTTTAAGACCAATTCAAAGGCAAGGAGTACTAGTAGAGTAAAACTGACTGAATCTTAGGTAATGACTAACGACTTGGACTTTGCTGCAGCAGGAATTTCATTCACAGTATCTCAGGAAATCTCATTATTCTGTACTATTCCTTTATTGTTGCATCTGAAGGCATGAAAAAGCTAACATTTGTATATGTTTCTATCCCTGTATGGCGCTGAAAGGAAGAAAGCATGCCTGACTACTCGTCTCTTGTAAAGAATATTTAAATACTGGAGCCAGAGGAAAAGCCAGATATCTACTTCACTCAGCCTGCAAGCAAGTGAGCCACAGACTGAGATCAGATGATCAATATTCTATCTATTTCAGCAGATCTCCTTAAAAATTAGCATTTCTGACCACATGGGTAGAAAGGTCACTGTTTAACAGACCTCTTGCTTTTACCACTCTCGACCCGATAGGTCTCATTCGTGCTGTTACAAGTCCCAAGTACATCTACTGATCTTGATGGACTCAAGTATTCAGAGTCAAATTTTCTCCTGCAAGTTTTGACTTACACTGGTCTGACTCCTGCACAGGTACCATCAAACTTGGTAAAGGAAGACTAACACCACAGTAAACACTTGTTGCCAAAAAAAAAATAAAGTCTCCTTGTCTAAGAAAGTACATGTTCTTTTCTACATAAAGTAGAAATAGACACACACTACCTGTGTTTTAACTAAACAGAGTTATTGAAGTCAGTCTTCTCTGAGGCTACATCTAAATCTACAGCAGAGTGGTGAACCATACACTGGTCATGTATTGCAATAAGAAATTCCATAGGAGATCTGATTCTACCATACACTGAATTTCTTTAGCTTTAAGTGAAGGATTTTAAAGTCTCATGATCAGGTAATAAGTGCTAGCAAACTGGGACAATAAATATCAGTGACTGCATAGAGGAGGCTGTATTCATGAACAGAAACATGTAATCATTTCTGTAAATGACTTTTGCAATGGGAGTTGGAAGGTGCCACTTCTCCAGGAGGTGTTTTAATCAGCTGCATCTTTCTGGACATGTGAGGAAAGTCAGTCAAGGAAGAAATTATAGGGGTGGTGGAGGGTGGTGGTATAATGTGTAAAATAACAACAGTAAACATTTCTAGGATACACCACATCAAACCAGGTGGAAGATCAATAACCAGAAGCACCAAGTCAATACTTTTCCACAGCTGCAGACTAGTTCTAAACGGCTATGTCAAAGTGGGGGGGGGAAAAAAAAAAAAACCAAACTTCATTTCTCCTTTCATATTTTCACTAATTTCCTCCACCTCCAGATTTAAAAATGAAAAAGAAATAGAAAATTGCATTCAACAACTGGAAATAGACAAAGCTACTACAAGTTTTGAGATCACAGAATATGCTGCTAAAGCGCAACTGATTTGTTATACAGTGGGCAAGACTGTGTCTTCTGGTGTATCTGATTAAGATACAAGTTTCAGTTCCCGCAGATATCATCTGCAGCCCATTTTCAATGTTATGTACATGACTATTTATTTATTTTCTAGTAATTAGTATCCTGGGGAGAAAGCCTACTGTAACTCTAGTTACCTACTGTAACTCTAGTTACCTACTGTAATAGATTATTGCAAAAAGCAAAGTGGGAAGAATTTCTTATGTTTTATTAGCATTGCATAATTTTGATCTTTCTAATGACACCTACTGACCCCTAGCCTGTAGATGCGCTTCAAAGCTGTTTCTTTAGCAATTCTTTGTTTAATTAAAGCTATTACCAAAGAGGAAATTATAATCAAAGATCTCAGCTGTAGGAAAGACTTTTACTTATTCAGGATTTTTACTCTACAGAAACTAAATAAATGAGGAGAAAAATGTTTAAGTTTCCTACTTTAGAGGGAAAAAACCCACATTACATTAATGTTGAGTTAAATGCTGGGAAGAATGCACTCTTCCACCCAGAAGCAAATTTATTTTGCACTGTAAATATCGTCTCCAGTTCTGTTTTGTTCGCAAAACCTGTCAGAAACAAGCTTGTTAAACCATCTACCAGCACAAGCGTCTTGAGTGCAATTCCTTTGGCCAAAGCGTTCAACTTGAGGGAGCCTTAGAAGCAAAACTTCTCCATTTGCACTTTGGCTTCAAACAGAAGAACCTCAGCCCCTGACAGTGGCCTGTGCTGAAGTTTCTCATTTGCAGAAACTGGCAACTACTCCTTTTGGAAAATTCACAAGGTATCAGGGAGCTTAGCAATAGTTAAAAGCAACAGCATGCAATGTAGCTGTTTAAATATAGTTCAGGCACATAACATTCAATATTTTGGCCCATATTTAAGCTTTCTTAGTCCAAAACTGCAGAAGGGAACACAGCTTCCCTGAGCACCAAGACACAGAGATGATTTATTTAAGAAGCCGATGAATTTTCATACTGGATGCAATTACTGAGGTCCGTGTACACACACAGATATCTTCACATACGAATCTAACGAGGTTTCTAGGGAACTTGTAGCTATTACAGATTCACACTCTCTTTCACTCAGCTCCTGGGAAAGCGCTTACAGCCGATTCCATGCTAATTCATTGCTCAATGAATAAGTAAAATCTGTACAGTATAATAAAACCATCGATCATTACGCTTTAAAAAGATTGACTCCTAAATATTTAGGAAGCGGCGTGTATTCAACGGAAATGTTTATTGGCACCGGGAAATTAAACTGTCACCCGTGAAATAGGAAAACTCATTAATGCGGAGTTTCTTTTTTAAGTGTTAGGAATTAAGTTTACGACTGCATCGGTAATGGCGAGCCTCTGCCATTTAGTATTCGTGAACGTTATTAAAACGTATTAACCGTAATTTAATTGACTGGAAATTAAAAAGGAAGAGGGGATGGGGGGGAGGGGGGAAGAGCCACCGCAGCGGTTCCTTGGGACGCGATTAGCCGGGGGAGGGAGCGGGGGGGGAGGCTCGTTCGGCCTCGCACCTGGGCCGGGCAGGGCCGGGTCCCGCGCCGCCGGCGGGACAACAGCGCCCCCTAGCGGCCCCGCCGCCCCGCGCACCGCGGGGTCCCGAGCGCAGCCCCGCGCTCCCCCGGCTCCGCGCCCGCACGAGCGGCGCCGCTAAAGCCCCGCGGCGCGGGAGGCTCCCGCCTGCGCGGACGGAGCCCGCGGGAGCGGCTGCGATGCGGGAGGGAAACTTCGCGAAGGGATTGCGGGAGGAGGAGGGCGCAAAGAGCGGGTTCCCACCCGACGGCACCGGGATGGAGGACGGTCCCCGCTGTCGCCCGCACGACCCCGGCATCCCCGACTGGTGCGGGAGGGACCGGCCCCTTCCAGCCGGGAGGCAGCGGCGACGCCGGCCGCCAAAGAACGCGGCCAGGGGAAAGGATGGAAAACCGGCGAGGGGCTCGGCGCAGGCTGCAGCGGCTCCCGCTCGCACCGGCAGGACAGCGGCGAGCATCTGCCCGCAACTTCGCGTTTCTAAGCTCCGTCAGCAGAGCGGGGCGGGATAACTTTCTTGGAGGTCGTCTAGCCGTAGCACCCACCCCCCACCCCCCCCCGCCCTTTTTGGGGAGTTGTTTTGCTTTTTTTTTTCCCTTCTCTCTTCCTCTCCCCCTCCGCCGCCGCCCCAACCCAGGGCAACTCCTTGAGCTGCGCCTACTCACAGTTTGTGGCGGTCAATCCCAGGTGCCAAAGGCTGAAGAGCAGCAGAGCGCAGCCCCCGAGCGCTGGGGAATCCATGCTCAGCCCCGGCGGGGGAAGCCAGCCGCCCGCCTCTCTCCCCCGGCCCCGCTCTCCAAGCGACTCGCAGCCTCCGTGCGCTCCCTCTCCCTCCGCTCATTTACTCCACCCGGCATCCAGGTGCCCCGGCGAAGGGGGAGCCGGGAGCGGCCGAGGGATCTTCCCTCGAGCGGCAGCGCCCGAGCCGAGCCCGCTCCCCCGGCTGCGGCCACAGCGACTCAGCCCCGAGCTGCGGCGGGGAAACGGCGGCCGGGAGCCGGGCGCCTCCTTATAGGCGAGAGGCGCGATGCTCCCCACCTCCGCCCAGCCCCCTGCAAGTCGCTCCTCCTCGCCTGCCAGGGAGAGTCCTTATTGCCGTCTTCACGCGTTGTTGATAAGCATCGCAGCCGCGGAGTAAATCAGAAGCCCGGAGGGGAAAAAAAATTAAAAAAAAAAAAAAATTAAATCTTAACCTTTTTTTTTTTTTTCTTATTTTCCTTCTCCTCTCTCTCCCCCCCCTTTCCTCTTCCTTTAGGTACCGCTGTGGCTGGAACGTTTTAAAGAGCCCCCGGCTCGGTTGTTTGTTAGCTTAGAGATAGACACGTTATCGACACACGCATAAAACACGCGCAGCCCGATGAGCCCCAGCCTCACCCCGGAGCGCGGGGATGGAGGAGAACCCAACGGCTTCTCTCCAGAAGCGGCTGGTCCGGGGGGCGGCCCGGGGGTCCCCGCGGCTGCTCTCGTCCGTGCCCCGAGCAGAACCTTCCCCCGAGGCTGCCGCCGTCCCCCGGCCGGAGAAGGTGATGCTTGGCAGCGATGGATTTGATGACTGATCGATGAATTGATTACCCGACGGCTCAGCGGCTGGACAGGCCGGGAATATCTTCCAGAGTTTCAGAAGCACCTTGCTTTCCCCTCGCGGTGCGAGCTGGCACCTCGTGCCGTGCCAGCCGCCTCCCTGCACACCGGCAGGCGATGAACATCCCTTCAGGAGCTTAATCGCTGCTGAGCCCTCACCTTGTTGCTTGGCTGCAGCGTCACCCCGCATCAATAGAGCGCTGCATCAAAGTCAAGTCAAAACTGCATTAGTGATTCCGCTGTAATCGGCAAGAAGAGTATGTTTGGACCATTAAAGTGTTGGTGGGGAGGGGGGGAAATCAGTGGTTCTCGGCCATAATCCCTCACACTGCTGAGGAATAATCAAAAGAAATAGACTGTTCACCAAAGCCATCCTGACTTGCCAATGAAGAGCGAAGGCTTAAATTACTGGCATGCTGTAAGCCTCGTATTAAAGAAGGATGGAAGAAAGACATGGTGCTTATCTATTACGTGCTGTATCAAAGGGAGATGTCTGGAGGACCTCTTAGCTTTAAAGGAGCAATCAGCTTGGAAAATGAAAGTGCACGTTTAAAAATTGACGTAATTATTTCACCTTCTGTTGTTACAAGTGACACAAGTGACACAAGGTTAAACAGAGAGACTAGCTGCCTAGCACTGAGGCTTTCAGTCAGTCAACAAAGGATTTAGTCAGGCAAAATCAAGACTTAGGAGGAACTTAAAAGCCTAGTGAGCTCTCCAGTTCTTTAATATTTGGCCTTAAGTAAATCTGCACACATCGTGGTTTCATCTTTGCTCATGCAAAGACTTGACCCAGTTGCTCTATGCTTCACTTACATCTGAGCCCAGTGAGATTTCAGAAACTAGGTATGGGAGGCAGTCCAAGGCTAGTGCATCTACATAAATGGTTTGCTATTCATTCCAAGGGCCCTGAAGGAACTAATCACTCTGGAGCTGTTTGTGTAAGGGCACAGACACCCTCTTTTCTGAGCAGGCCCATTTTGACATTAAGTGAGTGTGAACTCTGCTCATTTCCCTCAGCTGGTAGGGAGATAAAGGGTATCACCTCCATGTTTTCTGATCGCAGTCAGAAACATCTCATCTTCTCTGAGTTGTACAGATCATATGGAAGACTCTGGCCCAGAAACTAAGAATAACATTGCTTTGCTGCATTAGAGCAGGAGGCTAGTGTATTGAGAAAGTTATGTTATTAACTTGACTTTTTCAGGTGAGTAATCAAGCTTTAGAAGTGCTAGCAGTGCTTCTAGAGTTACCACCTGAGTGAAGCTAAGCAGCAGAATGTTTCAGAAAGCTTAAATCCAGAATGGATTTGCTCTGGAGACACACAAGTCTTTGACAGTTACAACTTTGCAACTATGTATTCTGAAATTAGCAGAGGAATTCAGAAAGAGATTATATGTGTGGGATTTTTTTTCATGCTTCTCTTTTAAAAGGTAATTAAAACTAAATGGGCTGTCTTTAAAATATTTTCAGTGTCTTTTAAACTATCTGGTGCAGTTAACTGACTCGCTAAACTAATTAGTGGCTTGTTTATAAGAGGGCAGATGTGGAAATGAGCTATGTAGACTAATTAAAAGCTATCAATAAATATAACTCCAATCCTGCAATGCATTTTAGGCGTCACCAGTACGGATCTGACTGCAGCATCCTGACCCAGGTTACACCATCAGTTTTCAAGCCACGCTTGTGAGGTGTTGGTTTCCCAGAAGCACACCTCTACAATAAGCTCCTTTGTATCATAAATGCCAGGCAGTTGCCTTAAGATTTGTGAATGTTTGGGTGCAGGAGCACTACAACTGAGAAGTTATGACCAGAGTGGAGGGCTACGCAGCTGTTCTTTGCAGGAAATTATGTAAATAATGTCATGTTTAAGGGGTTTTTGCCAGCAAGATTTTTATTAGAGTAAATTTATTAATCACTATTAAAGCTGTTCAGACAAAAAGTGTGGCTCACAGATCCTCAGCTGCAGATCTGGGTACCCTGAGTTTTGGGAAAACTCAGTCATTGATTTAGTTTTAGTGTATCTGGACTTTGTTCAACATGACTGTGATGGTTGCCATTGAAGGCATTGCAGCCCTGCCGATAAGTGAAGGCTTTCTTATGCATATGGTGATTACTCCTTTCTAATGCAGTTATACCTCCTCTCTAGCTCTCCCCTTCACTGTGGCATGTGTTTTCTTCTCCTTGATGAAAGCAAAGCTGACCTTAACAGTGAAGACCCTACCTCTTCTTAGACACATTTAATTTATAGCCTTTTGTCAATGACTTGCTGCTCACTACCTGTTTGTTAAACAGAAGGAATAAACACGATCTTATCTCATAGAGATGGCAGGAGGAGAAATATCCTCACGTCTGGCACATGTTCATAGTCTACAGTCATGACGATCATGTGAGCACCTTTATAATTTCAGAGGCAATGTACGTCATGATTAGGTTGTCTGAGACTGTATAGAAAGGGCTGTATTAGTTCTGGGTGAGAAACCCTAGCATGGGCATCCAATTACCCTCCTCCCCTATATCAGCTGAGTGGCCATATTAATAATACTGCTTAGGACACAAGCAGTGCATGACCTGCATGATGGGAAGAGGAACATGATCAGCATTAGACCAGTGGCTGTTCCTGTCTTACTGGCTTTACAGTCAAAGTAACAAATTGCTAAAATTCAACGTTTAAGTTTTCAGCCCCTGTGTCCTACCAAGTTTGTTCTGCCAGTATGGAGCCTTGTTATTTGAGTAGAAGGAACCATTTGTGGGAATTAGGTGAGAGACTATGAACAGGAGAGTGACAGAAGGACATGAAAACATAAGGAAGAGCAGGAAAAGCTGGCTGCCACAAGGAAAATAATAATATGCTTTTTTTGAGGAGAAAGCTTTTTTAATTTAAATATGTGTCTAAGGAGGTAAGTTTATGTGTGATCAGGTGCACTTATTTTCTTTCCTGGAGTTGGTAAACAGCATTAGTATTGTTATAATCCATGTTGAGTTTGCCACTAGAAGTAATAACAGTTTAGCCTACGAATTCAATCAATACAGCTGTTTGGGTAATTGCAGCTGGAAGCCTTATGTCTGACCCCAATTGTATAGCATCCAGGGAAGGAGAATAGAATTATGTATATGAATTTTGAAGAGCACATACTACCTCAGACTTTATTGTACTTGGGGTTTGGATCACCTATTGCTGTTTCCTGTTGATAACTTGGAGTTTGTCTAAACAATATCATGTTTCTGACTAAAAAAGTCTAAAGGTCATGTCAAAAAAACCCTAAAACTAATTTTTTATTTTTTTCTTTTAGAGTTGTCCCCTATAAAAAGGAACAGAATCATTCATTAGAGAGAATATGTGGTGAACTTACATAAAATACATCAACCCTAACCAGGTGAGTGCAACAGCAGGCTGCTCATTATCCTTGGATAGTTCCATGGCATATATAAGTCCAGAGGATAAGAAAATTTAATGATCTGCTGGGATAATCTGATGGCCAATAGCATTTTTGAGATGCATGCTGAGATTAGGGTAAAAGAAATCAGATGTCAAGCTGTGCACTGATTATTGGAAGACAAAGAACTAAAATCACCTTTTCCTCCCCCTCGTCTTTCTCTACATTATTTTACCGCTGTCTGCTGGTATTATGACTTTCATTATATTGTCCTGTCTGCCTATGAAGGCACTTTTGTCCAGATATGGCTACTGGACTCAAAAGATCAATAACCTGACTAAAGAATAGTACAGATGCGGCTATGGCTACAAATAACCTAGGGATTTCAATAGGCATTGTATGGGACATACTATTGCCTGTTGTAATTCCAGTGTCATTGTATGCTGCAGTTCAGGACAGAGTCACTGAAGTCACAGAGGACACCATCCGTGGCCTGCTCTCTATGCTGGTTTCCCACCAAACACAGTGGTCAGCTCCAGCTGACCACTTCTCCCCTAGTGATACTGTATTTTTACTAAACTGCAGTGCTGTCCTGGCTCATTTATTGTAGCAGAACAAGCTGTCCACCAGTCTTCAATGTAAGGATGGACTTCATGAGGAGTTGGCATAAATACAAAACTCATTCCTGTGATCGGATCAGACACAATCAGCCCTGAAGGAAGAACTCGTACACAAAGTAATTAATGCAATTTTTTTCCTCTGTTTTGAAGCCACACAAATTAGAGTGAAGAAAGCCCTAAAAAGTCCCTGGACAGTTAGGTGTCACGGGATGGATGTAATCTTTGGAGAACAGATGGCTGACTAATGGGAATATACCATAATAAGAACCAGGAGTCCCAGCTGAGGTCAAAGCCCAGAGTCTGCCTTACAGCACTTAGCAACTTCAAGGCAAACTAGAGAAAAAAAGAATGACAGAAGATGGGGAGGCATTTTAGCAAAAATCTCTATTCTATAGACATTGCAGTTCAGATCACAAAGTTGGAAAGGAGGAAATGTTATCTGTATGAATGTCTATTTCCATATGTAAAGAAACTAGCTTTATTTCATATTCATTAGTGGGTGTCAAGTCTCCATTTTGCAGAAACTCAGTCATTCAGTTATAGAATTATAACATCTGCCACATCACTGATGTGAATAATGACATATAATGAATAGACACTGGGATAAAAATTCAGAAGCAATTAGTGATTTTGCATGAACAAGCAAGGTATACCTTAAGGGACAATTTTTCAGAATGATTTGGGCCTTTGCCTGCTGAATATCAGTACGCTCTGATCTGTCTGTCCAAGCAGGACATTTAGAAGGAGAGGTATCCAAAATCATTTGTCTCTGTTGAACACCAGTACTTCAGCGCACCACTAATCCATAGTCTCATGATTGAGGAGAGAAACAATCACCTGGGCCTTTATACATAATGAACAACTTTGAATGTTGCCATCATTTTGCAGAGAAAGTTTGCAAGGACTGAAAAAGAGACTAATTTCATCAAATATATCATTTGTGACAAATGGCTCATCCAGTGCTAGTACTCAGAAAATTATTATTCACAGTAGCTGGGCTGGGTATGACAACCGATATTCAGGCATTCTTTTTACTTTTCTGCCTGTCCTTCCCTAATCTCTGTTATGGATAGAGGTCAGAGAGGAGTGAAGAGAGGGAAGTTGTGTGGAAACTAATGCAATAATTAGGTAATTTTTAACCTTGCTTCAATTATTCTACAGAAGGAGACAACTGAAAATAATGAAAGGAGAGACTGTAATTTAGACTCCTCTGAAAAAGAAGAAGAAATTAATATACTTTCTCTCACAAGTCATCAAGATTTCTAGGTTTAATTGTGCAGGAATGAGCAGCTCCTGAGCACTCCTGTGTTGCTCAATTCTCAGCACAGGCACAGGAGAGTCAGAGGCTTGTGCCCATGATTTTACAGCAGCCTGCCTTTCTAAAAGACTGCTGCTCTTATATTTTTTCATGCAGACACTGAAGAACATAAAACAGAAGATGAGATTATTAGAGGTTCCTTAATAACAGCATCTCTGAGCTAATTCTGGACAAAGTCCTTGCTGAGAGCTGGGCTGGATGTTAGTCTGGACTAAACTACAAAAATCCCCATATATGTGTTTCATTGTATGCATAAATATATATGTTCACATATATACATAGATATATATGTGTATATGTATATGCAGGCAGATATATACACACAGAAATATGTGTAAAATCAAACAAGGTAAACTTACCCCTCACTTTGAGATCTATTTATTTCATACTTACTGACTAAAAATGTTTATTTCCTCTAGGAAGTGGATGCATTGGCATCAGAATGAAGCAATTCCATGTAGACCTACCACTGTCTTTTCAAAGCAAAGTGATTTTAACTCCATGAGGGCTAGCTGATTATACCATAATGTGTAGGCCTCAGTCAGACACACTCATCTTACTTATGACTCAAGTCAGCTTGAGATACAGGGAGCCTCTGCTTTCTGCCAGTCTGGATTGCAGATTACACTGGAGTTAATGAATCCCTCCTACTCGGTAAAGATCTGCTGACAACATGAGAGTATTAGCGTAATGCAGCTATGTAGAGGGGTGGATACTTGGAGGTTCTTTTGCAATCAGTGTGTTTTGCATTGGTTAAAAATAATAATTTGTTAGTGATTTTGAACAACTACTATCTAAACTAAGCCAAAATGCAAAATCCTCCTTCATGCACCTTATTTTTCCTGAATCTCAGGGGTTGGTTTTACTTGTTCTAAGGATAATTAACTGTACTTGGATGATGTTTTGAATTCTAGGGTAAGAAAAAGAATCAAACCCTCTGCTGAGAGTTTTTATGTTAAGAATTTAAACTGGAGCAAACATGTATTTCTAGGTTCCTGTTTGAAAGGGGGGACAGGGAAGGTGGGTTCAATTGGTGCAACTTCCAGTTCACTTTTTAAAAGTAAAAGAACTGTTGAAACAATTAAGGTTTATGAAGAGCGTGTGAAACAGTACCAGAGAGATTTCGTTAAGCTCATGTGAAAGGAGGCCTTCTTGCCTCTGTGCAGGGCTGAAGGCAAAGGTAGGAAGTGCAACAAACCTTTCCCTGGACCTCACCGAAAGCCCAGATTCTAACACGTCTTCTACACAATTTTTGACCATGAAACGAGTTTAAGCTTGACACTGAATTCAGGCTCACTTTCAAAGGTCAGAGAGGTGTATCCAGAGTCAAAAGACAAGATTAAATCATAGAGAAAGAGTGTGGCAGAGCCAGGAGGTTAGTCCAAGTTGTCTTTGCTTTCTTAAGTGGGATCTATGTCCTCTATCTCCTCTCCTTCAGTACGTAAATCAGTTTAAAAAAATGTAACAATTCAAGAGTATCATCATCATCTGGGACAAAAGCATATGACTGAAATATTCCCAAAATCAAATAGGCAGCGAAGTAGGGCATAAACACCTTACTTGAATTTGTTTCTCCATTTTACGAGTCAAGATGCTCATTGCAGGTGCATCCAGTCAGTAGAAAATCTGGTCACAGATAGAGGCGCTCAGATATGCCACATGGAAACTTTTAGCATTGTCTAATATGAAGAAGCAAATGTGGAAATTAGCAGTATGTATTGACATGTACCCTCTACATTTGTTAGTACCACTTACGTCATTGCATTTGTGATAAGCAACTCAATTTCCACGGTGCAATTATAGCAGATAGAAAAACAAGATACAATGTACTGTTCACTTTATGACAATGATCACATAATTCCCGCTTCACTGCTTTTAACTCTTTGCATGAAACACTGATTAATAAAGCTGTGAAAGGCTGTCAAACAAGGATATATTAATGTGTAAGTGGTACAACTGAAATTATTCCCCAGGAAAAATATCCTTAACATTGCATAACTAGTGAAGCTGTATCAGAGGGGAATGTGATCTTTTTTGTCTGTCAGGTTCTCCTTGGTAAGGGCTAACCTTGACTGCAACCAGCTATAAACATTATCCTCCAGTTTAATTTTTTTTTTTGTATCTACTTTTGTGTCTGTTTAGGCCATAAGCTTTGAGAAACAGAGAGCTTCTTCCCCATTTATGCGTATATCTGCTGTAGTCCTGACCGCACTATGAAAGTTGTAGATGCTTGCACAGTATTGCCTTAGTCAATCATTACAGAGACAATTATAGCAGTCTGCAAGCACATCAATGTGTAAAAGTCACAATAAGAAAAGGAAATATGAGTCACAAAGAGCTTAGGAGGACGGAGGGTTAATTCCTTTATCACAAAGACGTGTTATTGAACATGGATTCTGTTGATTAACATTACTGATGCATCCATTTCATTAAGTCAATGTATTGTTTGCTGACACACATACACTTGAGATCATTGCATTATTGAAGTATCCCACAAAAACTGATACCAACTCATGCCAGCAATTTTAGCAAAACTACAACCTACTTGTTTCAGCTTTGAAAATTGTAAATATTTTTAAATTAAAGAGTGGACCGTTTAGCAATTATTTTGGTCCTGAATTAGAAAATATGTTTCTTAAGAATTAAATTATTGGTTAGTGTCAGGAATAAAAAGGAGTGCTTAACAAAAGATTGTATACCTGATCTCTTGATACCTTGGTGAATCCCTTCTCTTTTCTATCACCTCAGCAGTGATAGAAATGAAAGGTCAAGATGAAATCTGTGCTATTGAGCTTGTTAGGTGATATGCTGTGACTCTAGTTTATGCCTCTGGTACCTAAGATTTCCAGAGAAGCTCCACTCTGAGAATTATTCAATTCCCAAACCTGCTGAATACACCATGTTGCCCTTGAGAACTGCTATTTTGAAAACTCCTTCTCAAACTTTCTGGGTTAGAGCATCCCCCAATGGAACTGTTCATAGCTCTACCTAATTTTAACGCTGACTTACATCAGCTGAGTGTCATATGACACTAAAATAAAATGCAGAAGCCAAATTGTAAGTGTTTTATATCGTCTTAAGCTGCCTTGAGAAATCTGACTTGTATAGCTCTGGGGATCTTGTGCTAGCTTGTCTCACCCTGATAGAAAAGAAGATAACATCAAATGAGGAGAACATGGAGCAAATGGATTTTTTTAATTCTGTTCTAATCTTCACAGGTATTATTATTTTTTTTTTTCTTTTCATAAGCACTCCTTAAAGTGTAGATGATAGGCTATTTGCTGGGGATAATCCTGTTAGGCAGTTACCACTGTATACACACATATCTCTCTATATGTCATTTTATAGGGATATCAACATTGAAAATAAAAAAGTAATTCATAGCCCTATTTTTCTTAAAGATCTCACCTTTATTCCACTCCATAATCTGTGTCTTCGATGTCAAATCATAAGCCATAATGCAGAGGTGAAAAAGACACTTAAAAAATGGTTTGGCCTTTTTGGTCTTTTTGATATCAAGAGAGTTAGGATGAGACATCATCATGCAACATCCTCAGTAAGTGTTTAACAAGGGATCTGTATGTCAGAGGGATCTGAAAGAGTCCACCAAAGACATTAAAAATCATTGCTTTCTTTGTAATGACTTGTTTTTGATGGTTTGTTTAGTACGCTTCATTTTTGCCTAAGTACTGGGCCCATTTCTTCCACACCAGTATGGCAGAAAACATCCCCCAATTCCAGAATTTCCTGAATGCAAGAAAGATCAGCATCCGTCCACAAGTTCTCTACTATTTGACTTTTTGCCTGCCGAATGATTAAATTATATGGTTTTCTTCTCTACTATATATGTTTCTGAAGATAAACAGTTATTTTAATGGAACAGGAGATTGCATAATCATTGTGAAATCCTTGAGCTTTCTTCTGGCTGCAGATTTCTCTGTTCAAGTCCAGATGAGCTTTACAATGTGAAAATATATCTGGTAAAGTTTTTCATTGACGTTAGTAGGAAAGTGTAATGACTGTTAGTCTGATGTCAGTGGGATGTGCTGTCAAGAAGGGGGCAGAAAAAAAAACCTCAAAACCCCCTGCAGACAGACATTCAAGAAGAAATCTACTATTGAGTACTTACAATTCTCAAAGAAATAAATAGACTTGGATAAAGCTGGAGGCACCTTTTTATTTTTCCCTTTGAAACTTTCCATCTCCCTGACATGACGTTTTGCTGTTCTGTCATTTCTGTCACCGTGCCATGCTGAGCTAGTTCTTTTTTCAGGGTGTTGGGAGTATTTTTGGTCCTTAGAGACCTCACTGTGCACACATTTAAAACAAACAAAGTCTTTGTTGAGATTTTTAGAAGTCTTTTAATCAGCGAACAGATATATTCTTTGTCTGTTGGAAGAGAAGCTGCAATTATCAGGGGAATTTCATTTCAAATGGCATGTACATTCATGTGGGTGGTGAGGTAGGCAGGCATCTCAGTGGTAGGTTATAGTCATGTTTATTATATACTCTGAATGTTACTTAGCTGGTGTCAGTATGGTGCTTTTTTCCAAGGTGCACAGGAAGCCCAGAGCAGTAAAGAGCCTCCATCCCATGCCATTTTCCCACTTGCAAAGAAATCACAACTTAGAATGTAATTGTGATGTTATGCAGTCACAGAAATTATGTCCCAGGGACGTGTTCTGTCTTGCTGCAAGTTATTGCTGTCCCTTTGTCTAAACAGAAAATGGCTGAACTTCTGTCTTGCATTACACCATTTCCTCCCATTCTTTCATGCATAAATTCCTTTCACCACCTTCTGTGTCATTCACTTTATCAACACTCTATCAACACCCTTTTTCCTCCCCAGTAGTTAATGGACAGTCAGGTGATGTGCCATCAAATTATGCCCTTCGTCACAATCTCTCTGGCTCTCATATGCTTCCTAAATTCATCAATGATGTGGCTTGGTTTTGTGTTTTGTGTTTTCTGTTGTTTGAGGATTTTTGGTTTGGTTTTTTTTTTTCTGATTTATACTGATACTTTAACTGCTTCATTCCTCCTTGAAAGTCTATTGTACTTTCTGCACTGTTTCTATCTCTGCTTTCCAACTCTCCTATTAGTGCTCCTCCAAGCTTAGCGAGCTCCAGTGAGAGCTCTGCTGCCTTTAATTTTCCTTCCTGTTCTCCAGTTTGAGGAAAATACTTCTATCCCACTATGGGTAATATTCTTACTCGCACTTTTTCATTGTTTTACATGTTGGTTTGTTCCTACTGTCTTTACAAACTGTCACTCTCTGCCCTTGACTTAAAAAATGAAGGGGGGGCTATGCATCTTGCTTCTTGGAGGAAATATTGCTGATAGAAAGCTGCAAGGCTAAAGCCAATGGCTAAAATGCTCTAAACTTCCCTATGCAAGTTTTTGCTGCAACCACGTCTTCTTGATCTATGGCTGTTTTATGACAGTGAAGCAAATACAGATTAGATTCATCTGGCCTAGTGCTTTCGTATTTCATCGGTAGTATGGTGAAATATATTTTCTGTTTGCGGTGTGTATTTGCTAACACTTTTATACTTGATGAAGTGGAGTTTTTTCCACCTAGTAAAGGCTGTCTGGGTGGGATTCAGCTGCCGAAGTATGGGCATATAGTGTTATTTTAAACATTTTATGGTTTCCTCTTTGGCCAATTACTACTTCTCCAGAAGAGTTCAAGGCTTGTGCAGGTCATTTGCTCCATGCAGATGTCTCATGCTGCTGCAGGATGCATTACCCTGATGAACATACCCTACTGCATCTCTGTATTAAATGGCTGTGGGTAAACAACACATCTCTCTTCTTATCTTGCTTCCTCTGGCAGCTTTTGAAGAAGTCATGGGAGTTACACTAGTGCAAAACCAAATGGATGCACAAATTACAGCAAGTGAAAAACAAACCCATAGTAGAGAGCCATACTTTCTTAACACAAATACCACTGAATGAAAATGTAAACTCAGACATAATAATAGAAAAGAAAAATAGAAAAAAAAATAGAAATAAAAATAAAGCATTAGGTGTAGCCTCATCAGAAAGCCCCACTAAATTTGGCCATTGTAGAGGTCTGACAGGACTACCACTGCCTATAAGACTTTTCTAAGGCTGTTGTTAGCTTAATCCTCATCTTGAGAAATACCTACTCATCACTGTAGATCTTCTGCATAATCTTTTACTGGAACCCCTTTTTTAAATTCCTTTATCTTAAATGTTTTTCCTGAGTAACGTTTTAGTCATTTTTGGAGTAACTTCTCTGTGTACATTAAATTGAGACTGGTGAATGGTTATTTATGACTACAGGGGTGAATGGCATTTTGCACCACCTCATTCAAAGATTTAAGATCCACTGTAATTCCGCTGAATTAAGATCGTAGAATCATAGAATCCCTAGGTACCCAACTGTACCTGTCTACTACTAAATTGTGACGACAGAAGAAATGGGACGACACAACGATCAATATGATCCAAATGGAGCCGTTTATTTTGGGTTAACTGGCTGCCTTTCTAGACCAAGCTAATTCTCACGCCAAATATTGATTGGACGATTCTGTCCTCATAACAAGCATTCAGTGGTCACAGCCCAACCACACAACCATGTTGCCAGGGTGCATTTCCCGCCTTCAACAGCCAGCTTCCTCATTAGCATAACACAACAGAGTCGTTATAATGTTTTCATATCCTTGAAGACCCTGGCTAGACTCCACTCAGCCTCAGCCCTTGGGCTGCTCATTAAATGTTGTAGCCACCCATCAATTCCCCTGTTTTACTTTTGAGCAACCCAAGCACCATTAAAAGCATCAAAACTACCATAATGGCAATCAAGATAAACGATCCTTGCTTTAACGCTCCAACAAGCCATTTTTTTGACTTGTGACACAGCTTCAAGAGCCGCAACTCCTGAGGCTAATAAACCGGTGAAAAATTTTTCCTCAAAACTCAAAAAAAGTATTGTATGTAAACAACGTTAAATTTCCCAAATAATAAGGTCCTCTTACTTCATTGTCTTATGTTCTTTCGAAGGTTTGATCCACTTTTGTGGCACCCAGCGAGGTCCAGTATCTGTTAAGACACAAGCATAGCCTCTTCCTGTCATTTTTAGTTCAACAAGTCCTTTCCATTCACCTGAGTCCCAGTCTTTGTATTGTACCTTGATACCTTGCTGGTCTTGGTTATTCCATCCTGACTCAAGTGAAGGATGATGGATTACAATAGGAGGGCTAGTCCTACTCCCAGTTAAATGCAAAAAATTCAACACATAAATCGCTTTTGCAAGTCGTTCACTAGGGGGCAATACATCTCCCCCTTTTTGTTTTTGCAAAAGTGACTTCAGGGTTGCATGAGATAGTTCAATTATCACTTGACCTGTTAGGGAATGTGGAATGCCTGTATAATGACAGATTCCCCATTGAACACAAAAATGTTTACATTTTTGAGAAACATAAGCTGGCCCATTATCTGTTTTTATTGTTTGAGGTATTCCTAATGCCATTATAGCTGCATGCATGTGTTTAATCACATGTTTTCCAGATTCCCCAGTCTGTGCTGTGGCCCATAAAGCCATAGAAAACGTGTCCACAGAAACATGTACGTACTTCAGTCGCCCAAACTCTGGAATATGGGTCACGTCCATTTGCCATAATTGTAAGGCTTGAAGTCCCCTAGGGTTTACTCCAAACCCTAAGCCCATACCCTGTTTTTGGCAGTCCGGACAAGAGTTAATTATACCTTGTGCATCAGACAGAGGAATATTAAATTGACGTTTAAGTACCTTAGCACTTTGGTGAAAAAATTTGTGCGAGAGTTTGGCTTGCAAAAAAGAGATTTGTTCGGGCATCATTCCAAACTGCGGCAACAAGGCAATCGGCACAGTTATTCCCAAAAATACTGATGCTCTCGTTGTTCCAACAGGTACAGCAATTGCAACAGTAAAGCATGTAACACCGTATTTTTAACTTCTCTTATCATAGCTTGTCCTATTCTACAAACTGTGCCCACAACATATAGTGAGTCAGAAACTATATTGAGAGGCTGTGAAGTATATTGTTGAAATACCCATACCACTACTCGTAATTCCATCGTCTGTAACGAGTAATATCTCCCGTAAAGCCTGCTAATGCAATTGCTATGTAAATAAATGCAAAAAGGCTCAGTTCCAGATAACTCTAAACACCTCTTTCTACCTTTCATTATCAATTGACCAAAAAGTTCCAGTCTAGTGACCACAGTATTTTTCGGCTGATACAGTAAAAATATCCATTCTATTATTTGAAACTTCCGCTCTGTTTGTCCCAAAAGACCCAAAGGCTTTTTTCAATTTTGACCAGAGTTAACTAATACTAACTCCAATGGCTTGTCTGCTATGTAGCGAGGCACATTAGCTCTTAAATTTTTTTCTATGATTTTGTCTAAGGCTTCTTTCTGGTTATCAGTTGATTGTCATTTGTCATCTGCTGAACAAGTGTTTCCTAACAACTCCATTAACGGCTGAAGATCATCATTTGTAATTCCTGTCAGTGGTTGAACCCACTGGATATCTCCCATTAACTTTTGGACATCAGTCAATGTTTTAATGTTAGTATGTATAGTCACCTTCTGGGGTTTCACTATGTTATTGGTTATTTGCCACACCAAATAATTCCACAGAGATGATTTTTATATTTTTTCTGGAGCTATTTTCAAACCCTTGTTCTAACATACATTTTAAGTCTGTTACTACTGGATTAGCTTCCAAATGCTCTCAAAAACAAAGGAAAAGAAAACTCGATCCAAGACAGGACCGATTTTAGTCCTTTTCATGGGCATCAGTGGCTACCCATGCATATAGATTAAGCAGAGTTTTTAAACTAAGGGATGCCTGTCTAAATTCGGGAGGCTCCTCCGGACAGGCTGTCCTGGGCGGTATCTTGATTTGCCGAGGGAGAAAGTAGCCAATAAATCCCCTTGTTTGGTTTTTGTGAGCAGTGCAAAGTGAGCCCACTGGCTGCTTTTTGGCTCGACTAACGATAGCTCCACTAGTTTTCTCAGCCTGGGTGGGGCTGGTCCTCTGCCTAAAGAGAGCTATAGTAGCGGCTATTAGTCCCTTTGTCAAAGGGGCTGTAGCTCGAGGGGTGGGGGGGCAGCTTTTGTCTGGGGGCTGCCGCAGTTTTGCCGACCAACATAGGTCAGATAGGGGCAGGCCAGGCATTAACCGTCGGGGAAACCCCTCTCCTATTCAAGGAATAGGGATTTCAATCGCATCATTCTGCTTCCAAAATCTATTTCCTCCACCCCAGCAGAATCCTGCTTGAATCACAAAGCATAGTGCTCCCTCAAGCTCCTGCAATCCAGCCAGGTCCTTTAGGGCACATGCATTTGCTTTCTCTACAGCAGAGGTTTCAGACTTCTCCCCCTTATCAAGAATAATTGGGGGCTGGAGTTTGAAATCAGGATCTGCATCAAGAGCAAGATCAGGTTCTGCCACCCCATCATTAATAATAATCAGGGGTTGGAGTTCGGGATCAGAATCGGGAATAGGATCCGATTTCACCACCCCCTCCTCCCAAAACCAAAGAGCCGCATGCTCCAAACTAGAAAAACCGAAAAACCCGTCTAACAACACCCCCCACTGCCATTTAAAAGCAGCGATGTGATGCCTTCTGCTTCACCAACAGGACAAAAGAATTCTTGGACTGTAAGGTCGCTCAAGTTCTTGCTGAGAAACACTAATCCTATCCTCTCCCTCATAAGCAACCTCTGTTTTAAACAGGGGTTGGAGCTCGGGGGCACGATGAGGCAGCACCTTCTCATCCCAACAATAGGTGGCGGCTTCCCCTGCCTGATCAGCGGCCTCCTAGGTGGAACTCAAAAACCCACCGGCCCCATTAAGCTAGAGCAACAGTAATCTCAGCATCTTTTCTCGTGCAAAAGCATCCTCTATAGTACCTCGCAAAATCTCCCTACTAAAATTAGTCTGCCAATCGGCTCTACTGTATGGTCCTGCACTCATTAACATTTGGGATTGTATCCCATAAAGTGGATCCCCCTGCTGACGCACTCCAGCGCTTCCTGATCACACAAATGCTCCCAAGTCTGATAAAAAGCAAGACGTTGGGAGGGAGACAATATCAACATGACTAGCTGTCGAATATCCACAGGACAAAGGGTACGACCCGTAAATATAAAATCTAAAACACTTCGTGTGAGCGGTGATTGCAAACCATACTGTGTGCAAGCAGCCTTAACTTCTTTTAACAATTTCCAATTAAACGGATCCCATTCACTCCCCCCCATTTGTGTATTAAGTAAGACAGGATAAACTTCCATAGTGACTCCTAAAACTGCATCGCGTATTACTCCCTGCCAGCGTGTCCCCGGCCCCTGACACCTCACCCCCACCCGACAGTCCCCACAGTATCAAACCCTGTTGGCGCTTGGAGCGGAGCAGTGGGTTCAGGGTGTGAATACTCACTAGGATAGTCTGGTGGAGGCGGTTCTGGTGGGCAACTTCCCTTCTCCTGACAAATACGAATTTCTTCCAATTTTTCCATCATCTTTTCAAAATGTTGTATAAACATGGAATGCTCAGGCAGTGTTGAGTGTTTGGAATTTTCACTGAACGAATCATCCAGCGATACAGCTGAGGGGCTTCTTTGGAGAGGGGGATATTCCCTCTTGTCTTCTTTATCCGGAGCCTCTTCATGCTCCTCAAGCTGGGGAAATGGTGGGGAAGGCCAGTCTTTGGGAATCGATCCCTGTGTAGGCATATTAGACATATAAAATGATAATGCACATGCAGAGGTACTGCCAGTAGTGTCCTTATTCTTGCTCATATCAGCATAAGCCCCTCTCTCCGCTTTCACTTCACATAAAGTTTCTTTAACTAGTCACCAGAGGGTGAGATATTGACAAAGGCTCTTATTTCTGAAGGTACATTCATCAAACAACCTTTGTCCCATTTTCTCCCAAGTCTCTCTTTCAAATAGGGCAGTGGCAGTCGGAATAATGCCACTTCGATTAGCCCATCTTATCACAGACTGCGACACAGTTTTTTCATAAACAATTCCGCTCTCTGAGAGAATATTTTGGAGGAGCTTCACCGCAGCTTCAATCCGAGTCTTATCTTCAGACAAATGCGCAGATCTCATCTCCTCCCTGACCACTTGCCTGGCCAAGAGCAAGTTTCCCACCGAAGTCTTTAAGCTGCAGCTATACGAAAAACTTTTTCACGAATGCCGGGTCAGCACCCACCTCCGGCTGGCTTTTCCATTCCCTCAATCTTATCTCCGGCGAGACGTCCTGAGCAGAATTTGAGGGTCTCTGTTCGGGTGCCAGATGTGACGACAGAAGAAATGGGACGACACAACTATCAATATGATCCGAATGGAGCCGTTTATTTTGGGTTAACTGGCTGCCTTTCTAGACCAAGCTAATTCTCATGCCAAATATTGATTGGACAATTCTGTCCTAGTAACAAGCATTCAGTGGTCACAGCCCAACCACACAACCATGTTGCCAGGGTACATTTCCCCACCTTCAACAGCCAGCTTCCTCATTAGCATAACACAACAGAGTCGTTATAATGCTTTTATATCCTTGAAGACCCTGGCTAAGGCTTCTGGACTCCACTCAGCTTCAGTGCTTGGGCTGCTCATTAAATGCTGTAGCCACCCATCACTAAATCGTATCCCTGAGCACTTCATCTACCTCTCTTTTAAATTCCTCTGCAGATGGTGACTCAATCACCTCCCTGGGCAGTCTGTTCCAGTGCTTGGTAAGACTTCCAGTGAAGTCCAATCTGAACCTCCTCTGGCACAACCTGATGCTATGCCCTATCGTCCCATCGCCTATCACTTGGGCAAAAAGACCAACACCCACCTCTCTACAACCTCCTTTCAGGTAGTTGTAGATAGTGATAAAGTCTCCCCTCAGCTTCTTCTATAGGCAAAAGGGCCCCAGTTCCCTCAGCCACTCCTTGTATAAAATGATTAATAAGGACCACACCCATATTCGTGTCTCACAAAAAAAAAGGATATTTCTGATGGAGTAATTAGAACATGCCTCCTTTTTCTGGCACGTATTTCCCTCTTCTTTTACAGACTTCATACCCCACACAGAAAAGGCAAGGCAGAATTTTTCACTTATTATTTCTTAAAAACAAACCACCAACAAAATTTTCTGTAATTACAAAGAGTCTCAAAATGTTAGACGTACTATTGAAAAGTTGACAGGCATCTAACTTCTACTAGGAAGGAATGAGTGATTGAGTTAGGATGAGCTAATAATATATTACCAGTGGTAAGTAACAGCTCTCCGTTCTGGATAAAAATGATTATTTTAATAAGGCTTGAAATTGCAGGCATGATATGTGCTGTGATAGTATGTAGGATGAACCAATAATGCAAAAGCAAAAACACTAAATGGATCTTGAGTAGGAATCCTCTGAGGGATTATTAAGGATTATAACAATAGTCTGTTAGCCATTGAAATTAGATTTATATGACTTTGCATAAAACAAATATTTGCAATCAGGAAAAAAAAAACCTAAACAAAATACCCCAAACCCTTTTTTCCCTCATCATTTTCTGTCTTTTATAAATATTTTACTTTCTAATATTTGAAATGCATTTTTACACTTTATTGGGTGGGGTTTTTTTCTGTTTTCAAGGATGACACACAATTCTACTGTTTAAAGATGGCAGGATATATCTCAGGGCATCATATTAATATTGGAAGAAAAATCTATCTGTTTCAGGGTGCAAACTTGGGTTGCTCTTGATGTCCTTGTTATATTTTATCAGCAATGATAAGTTAGACAGTAACCAGCCCTGGAAGAGTCTCATAGTTTGTTATAAAGTAGTTCCTGTGGCCACAGCCCTCCTGGTAGCCAGCTAGGGCACATCAACTTCTCTGCTTTCTGCCTCTGATTGTCTCCTCACCTCTCTTTTCTTTGTAAGCTATAAGCTCTTTTGGGAAAAGCTGACAAAATCTACTATATGAGGCTGTGCTTAGCACAAGCGGACGTGGATCTCGGCTGGAGCTTTTTGGCAATGCAGTGATACAGATACTACAATGATAACAAAGGTTTAGCATAGGAAGATCAATAGGTACAAGACATTAGTTCTTTGAAGCTTCTCTTTTATGACTGGTATGGAACAATTCATATATAATCCATTACTCTTATAAGAGTTTTGTGACAATTAATTATATAATGCTTGCACAGTGCTTTGAAGATGAAAAGGCAGATCCCCGGCTGTGTCAGAGTCCGAATAGCACAAAGTAGACTAACACAACCAAAATGAAAAATCATCTACAGGATTTATTGGCTAGTGGAGAGCAGCTGCAGAGGTTGTTTCAGCATCTCTCCTAGCTTGACTGTTAGGGTGAAAAGTCTCCTCCCTCCTTCTAGACTCGCCATGCCTCAGGGGTGGACTTGAGCTAAGCTTTTGGTGAAGAGGAGCCTGAGGATATTCAGTGCCCCCCAGAGCTCTCCTTCATGTGATGTAGATAGAGAAGGCAAAGCACAAAATGCAGTCCAGCACCATATAGCCAGCTCCGCATCAGCACAGCAGTGGGCAGTGCACTGTACAACAGGGCTGCAACTGTCGGTGTGCATTGAAGTTACAGAATCCCAGTGCTAAACATGTCTTTAGTTTTCCTCACCCTTTCAGTGTACACATAACTTCAGTGGCCCAAAAACTAGTGTAGGCTTCAGGGCGGCTTAGTCTATGCTATGACCCCTCCTCCCCCACCTTAGTTTATCTTTCATCATTTATGACACAAAATCTAACTAATGAGTTTCAGATTCCATGTTCTGGCTATATATAAACTACCTTTCATTCCCACAAAATTAACTCCAGGTTAGACATGCATCCATGAATTACACCTATACTATTTCAAATTTATGGGTCTGGGATGGGGTTCAGCTAGGATGAAGAAGGATAAAGGGAAGGAGTCAGTATTTTATGTACTAAATCTCATCTTGCTCAAACCTTTCATGTATGGAGCTTTAATTATTTCAAATCTCTGTCTCCGTGTGTTTGGCCGTTCGTCACACTGCTGAAAATAAGTGTGAATAAAAATGAAAATAAGTACATAAAGCTAAATCTGACCAAAAGAATAGATGATTAATGAGGAAGAATCCTTTTTTAATAATGTGCCCCTATCAAGGAAAAAAGCTGAGGACACTGTGCTTTTTTTTTTAAAAAAAAACAACAGAACTAAACAACTCATATTCACTTGTGTCCATTTAAGCTTTTTAATGGGTCTAGACTGACATCTTTCAAGACTTGTACAGAGCCATAAAGCAAGACCAATTCATGCCTTCCTGAAAGCTCTTTTTTAAAAATAGTAAGACAAAAACGTTTCTCAGAAACAGAAAACAGAAGATTTTATTCCACTTTAGAAATAAGTCACTGAACAGCCTTCCTGGAGAGCTGTCCTTGGGGTCATCTGATTGTGTTTGGTGCCTTTTGAATAGGAAAGGTTCAATGCCACTGGAAGTCACTAGTTTTCAATAAGAGTCACTTCACAAAATCTATGGCTTGTATTATGCAAAGGATTTTAGGAGATTATATTTTCTAGCTAAAATGTAACCACTAATTTTTTTACAGTAAATCACAGCTCATCAATAGCATTCACCTATTTGTGGGGCATAGCTAGAAACAGAGATCCTGATGCCTTTTGGTCCTCTGAAAACCTGTGTTGTTATTTTGGTGGAGTAGACAATGGAAGAACCAGTTCCTGCACCATCAGATGATGGGATTCAGAGCATAAAAGTGATGGTATTCAGGGTAGGAAGCTGTAATATTTTTTCCAGAAGCACAAAAGGTTCTAGGAGAAGAGGAGTGGAAACCAAGCCCTCAAAACAACATGTTAGAGTGCTTTTGATGCTGCAATTTTGACCAAGCCAGAACTACTTCAACAAGCACTTCTTGTCCTCCATTGATTTCCATTAAGAATCACAGTTCTTTCTGGCCTGAATAATATGTCTGTGAATGCACTTGTGTGTATGTATATACATAGGTGCAAGCTTTCTCATTGATGAGGATAGCAAAATCTTATGCAGCCCTGCTTGCACCAGGTCCTACCTAGACTCTCTCCTTTCTTCAAAGCACCCTCCTGTTTCCTCTTATTTAAAGCCTAAACACTACTAGAGAGGCTGCTTCTTCCCAAAAAGTTATGAGGTTTTATTCTCAAAGAAATCCTTTAAAAATACTTAAAAAAAAAAAAGCAAGCAAACAAACAGAACACTTCTGTGAATAATTGTACAGAAAGTGTGAGTCTGAGACAGCAAGACACAAACTCACCTTTCCTGTGAACACTGATATGTCCTAGGGCTGCTAAATAAGCTTTAATGTTAGGTCTATTCTTTTTGCAGTTAGGGTTCAAAACAGTCTTTGCTGTTCTAGATTTCTGTTTAAACAGCACATAGGAGTTGTTATACAAAAAATAATCAAACTAGAATGTTCTTTTTGCAGAAAATATAATGATTTTTATTGCTTTCCATTTGCAATAAAAAGGAAAATTAAAAATGCTATTTTTTATCTCTATTCACAGAGATTGGAAAATTTTAAATTGATGTTGTTAATATAGACTCTTTTGAGGATGTTTTCAAACAGAAAAATTTGTTATTTCAAAACAATTTTATTTCCCTTCAACTAGTTTTATGAAATTTTAGAATGCTCTTTTCAAGTGTGAAGGAAGCAACACAGCATATTTTTATATGAAGTGCTCTGACAAGTCAATAAAAGCTTATTAAGATCTACTACAGTGAAGAGATAGTACAAGTGTGGACAGCGTCTGGAAAAGAGAGGATGGCACAAACTAATCCTGTTTAGGGTCAGGGGCCCTATGGTGCTTTTCTCCAAGGAAGATGTCAGTAGCAGAGGAAAGCCCACAGGACAGAGCAGCACAATGTAGCTTCTGACCTTAACTCCTTTCAAAAAACCTAAGCACTTCTCATGCCACTTCCAGTCCATGTAACTGCAGATATTCAGCAACTGGAAAAATTGCTCTGTTTTGTTTGGGGTCAGTCTTAAAGCTTTTCTCATCAGAAGTTTAAGCATTTGTACAGCAGAACTAATGATTACTTGCCTGCTGCACAGGGACAGGTAGTAGACAGAAGGTGCAAATTATAATTTTTGCTGAAAGTTATTCCAGGAGTGTGAAAATACTGTTACTGTTCTACTACCATTTTTAAACAGATTTTTTTCAAAAGTCACAATTTTAAGTAGGTGAAAATACTGATTTAAAAGCCAGGAGACCGATTTAATGCTACAAAGCCAGAGTAAAAAGAAGTTATGTTCTCTTTTTTATACTGATTAGTTGAGTTTTGGTTGTATTTTGTTGTTCATAGCTATTGTAAAAACAAAATGTTAATTACACAATTAAACATTTGGAACAGCCTCCTTTATCAGTGTATAATTCACAGTGTGTCAGGGACATTCAATAACATCCTATTACGGATCACTTAGATAGTTGTTGAGTTAACTGCTATTATCTTCTTTGCCATCCTCCATAATTTAATGTAAATAGTTTCTGATATTTGCAGGGTGGTAATATTCTTTCTACATTGTTATGCAGCCCTTTTCATCTCATTTTTAGGACTCATCTCACATTCCTATTCTTGTTTGGATTATGCTATCACCTGCAGAGAGCACTGTATAGATTATACTGCTTGCTCTTCTTCTCATGCCTGGTCACTGCTATAGTCTTTACATTGGGCTAGACTGACTTTGTTCTGGCTTGATGGGGCTGCTATTGTTTGTAATTGCTGATGATGATATGTATGTTTGCTAATGCAGATGCAGATTTAGTGAGGATGGCTAAGAGCACTAAAACTCCTGCATTAGCACTGCCTGCCTGCAGTGGACATTGTAATTGTCTTTGACACTCCTGCCATCCTCATGTTTAGGCAGCTGTCTGTGGCTTTAGTGCCTGTTGCTTTCTAAGGCTACGTAGATGTGGGCAAGCATCAATTTTGAGGACACCCCTTCTATTTCCCTTCCTCTAGCAACAATCACAACTGTTTGATTTCTCAGATGCTGGGAGCACACTGCTTGGGCTCTCTACCATCCCAGAGTGCTGGGGAATGGTGAAAGGATTGATTTCACATCTGAGGCCAGGCAGACTGAACTTCTGGTCTCCACCAGGAGCAGCTTCTTCCTCAGCTTCCTCTATGGAGCAGTCAGCTCCAAAATTTGAGAAACTGTCTGAAGACAACATTCAGCCACATGTGGGGTAGGGAGGTGTGAAGAGGCAGGAGTCATGGGCACCATGATCATTGCCCAGTCTCTGGCTGGCTTTGTGCCTCCTCACAGCATTTCTCACGAGGATCCATGTATTCAGGCAGAACAATTCTGATTATGTCACCATTAGGAAAGAACTTTTGTACCTGTGCATTCTCAGGTGTCAATTTTTAATCAAATGGGGAAGCTGACTAAGCAGGGATTTTATAATACTTTCTCACCAACTGACCCAAAATTGGAATGCTTAATGCATCATTAGTACTCACTGTAGTAGACTTAAGTTACAGTGTTAACATCACCAACAAGAAATACCCAAGGCTCGTGGGTTAACTGTAGCCTTTCTCCAAGTGGAATGAAAACTCATGAAAACTGCTTGAGGATATTTTGGGGTTATTAATAACAAAATAATAGAATATATTATAGTCCATATATTTGGTTTTTTTCCTGTCCTGGTACTAATTCAGCACTCAGCTCAAGTCACATAAAGCACATGAACGCATTTCCTGATAAAAAGTGAAGTTTCCCTACAGGAGCAATGAGCTGTCAGCTATCTTTCTGCCTCCCTTTGTTTATTTTTCTTTCTTTCCCTTTTTCAACCTCTTGTCAAATTTCTTTGGAACATTTTTTTCCATCTTTGCTATTTTGCAAAAGCAGAAGAAAAGAAAATTGGGGGGGGAAGGAAGCTAGGGACTTTAAAGTTTAAAAAATAACACAAATTGGGAACTGTACAAGCAGCTGTTAGTTGCAGACCATAATTTACTAGAATACACATGACTGTAGTCAGCAAAATTAGTGTTTGCTTGAGTTTGCATTTCAGGCAACTCACCACTTTTGAAACTGGCATATAACAAAGACACCAAGGAAGGCAAGGAAAAGGGGGTTTTGTGCTATTTTCATTCTAGCACACTTATTCTCTTATAAATTCCTCTTCTTAAAAAGAATGTGTGATTTCTTTCATTTTATTATCACCATTATCATTCTGTGAATATCAGCAGTCAATCCACTTACCAATAGCATAGACCGATGGAAGCCTGAGTTCAGGATAAGGAATGACTGTGGATGTGGAAGGTTTGTGAATTAACTGAAGAATTACAGTTTCTTGTCTTGACTACGTTTCATTTCCCTTACAGCAATGTGTCTACCTAACATTAACATTAAAAGGTTTTGGTGAGAAAAACCTCAGTAGCAGGGTCCCACTCGAAGGACCATCTGCTTCTCTACTTATTCCTAGGAAAGAAAAATCAAATGCTTGGAAATTCAGAGGTGAATGAACCGATTCCTTTAGTTCAATTCAAATTCACCACCAAAAAAAAAAAAAAAGAAATGTGACTTGGGGGTTTCTTAACCTGTTGCTTCATTGAAGTGCACCCAAAAATAACTCTCTACAATCCTTGATTCTCCTACATCATCCTTTTTGTCCTGGCCTGCTGCTCCATTTTGAGTGTCTCTGGGAATCTTGCAAATTGTTACCATTGTAGGGAAATTCGACCTGCAAAATCAGAGGTCGCTTGTGATACTGTAAAGCTGAAATGCCAAGGAGTGTTTGTACTCACGTGGTTAGCGTAAAGCATGTGCCACTGAACATGGTCATGTTTGTTTGTAGATCTGGAGCACAAGGGGTAGTTGAAAGGAATGAAAGATGTTCCTGATAGAATAGAGACTGCTGAAAGAGTTTGTTTCAAAGCACAATGTAACTTAAAAGAGTTTTTATCTGTGAGTGGATTTTTGATGTGTTTCTAGTAGTGGAAATCCTAATTCTTTAGAGGGCCCAAAGACTTAGCATTAGTCCCATGAGACACAGATGACTTCAGATGATTTAGTTAAAGTCTTTGCTCTACCACAAATTCTCATTTAGTCTTGGCAAAACTCTGAGGATAAAATTAAAGTTCTTAATTAAAGGCTGAAGGAAGTGAAGTCCTCTAATTGTTGCAGTACTTTTGGAAATGTTTACTTTTGACCTTCTCTACTTTCACATTGCTTCAAAATTCCTCCTGATAATGTTGCCAGCACAAAGCCAATAAATACTGATGCTCACAAGTGAGAAGGCAAATAGCTGTGGTATTGGAGTAGCAAAAGAGAAAAAAAAAAACAACCCCCAAACAAACGAAACAACCCACAACAATTTCATGGTTGCTACTAGATTCCTGAACAAAATGAGTCACAATAAGGGACGATGAAATAGGTGACCCTGGGACAACTGTCAGGGCTGCATGTACTACCTTTATTTTTGCTTTCACCTTAAAAAACATTGTACCATATGAAAATTAACCTCACTTGCCCTTCAAGTCATTGTTCATTATGAGATTACATATGAATACCACACTACCACAGCAATGTTTGAATAGATAGATATTCCACCAACAGAACAGAGCCAAAATAATAAAAGTAATGGGAAGAAACAAAAACTAAATATAAATTTTCTGATTAAATATTGATGTAGAAATTATTATTTATGTTTCCTGGCTTTCCTACATTTAGTACTTGTTAGCATTGTCCCTCAGTCATGAAACATTAATGCTCTATTTTTATAGCTCACTTCTGTTCTTAATCCGAGTTATTCTACAAAATTACTCCTTTTTATGGTGCTGAGGATTCAGATTCTTTCTGCCTATTGAACTACACCATTATTGTCACCCCACGTACAGCAATATTTTTTAAACTATTTTTAGAAGGAGAGGGAATATTTCTTACTCTCTACAGACTGACCATTGTGAGAGATTTGAGCCTGCCCATGTTCAGAGGCTGCAGAGCATCATCCAGACGTGGTGCTTTAGGTGTTATGCCACTGTCAGAGAGGTAAATCCTGTAAGCCTTGAAATATATAAAGTACTGAATCAATGCAGTCTCAAATGCATATCAGGTACATGAGATCATAAACACCATGATCATCAGGACAATCACAGCTAGTCAGACTGTGGCCAATGTAGCTCAGCAACCAAGTCCAGGCAGGGCAGGTATCAGGTACTTGAGGGCGTAAAACAAAGGACAAAGGGTATAATCAAGAAGAGGATAATGCTTTCTCACTGTATCTTCCCATATTTCACCTGATCTGCAGCTTAGAAATGTTCTGAGTCAGAGATAATGTCTTGCTGTTTGACAGCCTTTGTAACATTTTGTGTTCATGTACTTGTCAAAATCAGTTGGTGAGATGCACAGCCTTCTGCAGCATAAGCTATGCAAGCACATCCTCTAAGTACTATGTGCTGTTATTTGTTTGGAACCCATCACTTGTGCATTTAATTGGATTCTTCCAAGTTTTGTGTTTTGAAAAGCAGTGAATAATCATTCCTCCTTGATCTTCCCTGATCTACTTGTAAGTTTGCATCTAGTGTCTCTTTTTGAGACCTGACCCCTTGTCATTTTTGTCACTCCTCAAAAGTAAATCATTCCCTACATTTGATCATCTTTAGAGCACTTTTGGCATTTCAAATTTTCCCAGGAAAAGAGAAAAGCAGCAGAGCAGGGACTACTGGCTATGATTTTTGCACATTTCTCCACCTTTTCTCTATCAGGTCTGTAAATATAGAAGTGTATGGGGAAATTTAACATTAAAATAACTTTAGAATAAATAATTATCAGTAAAGGAACTTGGATATCTAAAGTCCTGAAAAGGTTCTGTGATCTCCTTTAAGTTTCATCTTGCTTATGTGCAGAAAAATGCAGCAGTTCAGAGCAGATCTTGTCCTAGTGTAAGTCTAATGGCTCCCAGAGCTGGTGTATATTGATGTAGCGCTATTGATTTGGAGTGCTACACTGATTTATATCAAGCAAGGATCTGGGCCTCTATGTCTCAGCGGAACCCAGTGATAAACTCTATTTTAAAACAAGTTAGAGGCAGTAATTCTGTTGAACCACATTCTTGTGCCGTATACGTACTCCAAATGAGAAATTTTTAAACGTTACTAATCTTAGAAAGGCAACATGTTATAATAGCAGCATATCTCTGTTGTGGCCACAAGATGGCCTTATGTCTGAACACAGTGTGTGAAGAATGTTTTAGTACAGGAAGTGAATTTATTCCGCGTCAGACGGAGAGAGCAGTCACCGGCAAAAGTGGCGTTGTGTCTGGGACACTTGCAGTGCCTCATCCGCCTGTCCAATATCACCGAAAATCAAACCCTGCAAGAGTCAACAGATGATGATATGCTGTAATAGAAAAGAAGCAGCCTGGATATTGCAAGTGTGTAAACTGGATGCAATTTCTGATATCCTACAGATGACAAACCACACTCTTAAGTTGCCTGTGCCAGATCATCTGGTGGTTTAAAGATAACCGCCATCAAATCTCTGCCTGTCAGCACAGCAGAACCATTCCATACGATCTGTGGCACCAACAACAGGTTGCTGGGGGAACACACGTGATATGTTACTGGTTATCGAAAAGGATGGAGTCAAGACATAACCTTTATGCAGTTTAGTCTCAAGTTTGAAAGCAAGATGTGACCAAAACAATGCTGGTCTGCCCCAGGCTGCTGGATCAGCAAATCAATTAACCAATGTGGCAAAGCTCTTCACTGGGAAATCAGAGTGCATCTCAGTTGATAAAGTATAGCTTTCTGATACGTACCACACAGCTAAAGTTCCACATTACAGTGGAGGAATGCCGATAACTCTTCAGTCCTTAGAGATTTTTCAGGAAATTAATTCCTCCATTTTACAATTAGAAACTGCAATCACACACAGATATCTGGGTGATTAATATCCAAAATTTGTTCTTTATTTAATTTATTTATTTTATCAATGTTATCAATTACATTTCATTAGGAGCTTCAAAGGTTCATGTATCTATTTATTTATGTGTCTACTGACTCATGCAACAGAAGAGAAAAGGCAGGAATGAGAATTTGGAAATGTAAGGGGTCACAAGTCTCCTAAAAGCTTTTAACTGAATATGCTTTTGTCAGGTTCTGCACCCATCCTTCACAACTGAATGGAGAACATCATTGTCTCTTTTTTTTTTTTTTACCTGCAAGTAACTGAAGCATATTGATAAAATAGTCCTGATTTAGCTCAAAACTGACTCATCTGTTCAACAGGTTTGCAGTAACAGTCTCTGTTCACAAGAGAAATTGGACAATGAACTTCTGACACTTAGTCTAGTTCCTCAGTGACTTGGCTGCTTACTGAGTTCTCTTGGAGCCCAGTTTAAGAGTATATACTTAACCACATGATAACATCAGGAATACAACTTGACAGGACTACTTATGAGTTTATATTTATGCACGTTCCCAGGTATTTTGCTAAAAGTACGTTTACTCTTTGAATAAATCTTTCAGATATCATCTTTTCCTTTGATTTCCTAAAGTGTATTGAAAAGATAAAAATCAAAACAAAACAAGAATCTAAGCAGCAGCAGAAGATGATGCCTTGCAAAGCAGCTTCCTAGTCCATTACTATTCTTTTGTAATTATGGCAAAGATCAAGAGATCATCAATAAAACAGGTTGTCTTCACTGTTCGTGCCAGACTCAGTAAGATCATAAAATCTGCATTTGGAGAGTTTCTTTGATATAAATGGTTTTATTGATTTAAAAACAATGATACCAAACTACATATGAGACTTACAGAGATCCCAGACAAGCATTGAATAAGAAATCACGTAGCAAGAACATGCCTCTGGAGTGCTACAAAGCTTCATCCTCAGTATTCCCTGTCCAGAAGTCTAATTGGCATCTTTTTCATAGAGTGGTATCGTGTAATATAGGCCTAAAACCAATGAAATCCCGATTTCTCATGTTTCAGGAAAATCTTCAGTTGTATCAAGCAGCTCTGCAAATAAAATGTTTGCAGCAAATAGTTTTGTATGTCAGCAGGCTGGTGTTTTAACACTACAGAAATTCCTTGTTTAACTGCAGCTAATTGGAGTACCCTTAAAAAGACACATACATTGTTATTCCAGTGTTTTAAGAGAAATAACACAGAAAATATTAATGTGGCATAGACCTATAATTTGCTCTCTGACATTTAGAATTAGGAAGGAAGAAAACAATTTGCAAATGTGAGTTTGAATTAGACCAAGAGATTGCTGAATATTTTAGCATTGTCTGCCAGAAATGTTTTCCAAACAGTCCAGCTCTCACAAAATGATACTGGGACATCAAATAGAAACAGTATGTGAAATACATGCACTGTTCTTCTCATATCCCTGTGGCAAGATCTCAGATGCATGGAGAATAAATGGCATGGAGTATTTCATGCTTTCCTGATCATTATTTAGTATTATCACAGTCTTCATAAATTTTGGACTAGAGGCAGGTTTGTTTTTTTTTTTTTTTTGTGAACATAATATAAAAATATGGAACCAAAAGAAGACACTCATTCCAATTCCATGGAAACATAAAAGAAGAGAAAACAGATGAATAGCAAAACAGAATCTAACAGAATGTTTTTCTGTAGCATAAGTCATGGTTTCACAATTTACCTATCGTCAATTTTTTTGGGGAGTATCGGAAAGATATTTTAACAGAGGATCTGACAGAGGACAGTGAAGTGTCTGTGTGTTCCTTGGGAAACTTCGCCCAGACAGCAGGACAGAATGACAGCAAAACTATAAGTGCCTGCTTGAAAATTTGACAAGTGAATAAAATGGGGACTAGGATAGAGTGGGAACAATGAGTTGGCCTCTCCTCAGCTAGTAAGAGATACTATATGGAGGACAGACTGGGAAATAATTTACAAGAAGGGTAAGAATCTCACAACTGGAAGTTTGAACTAAACTAATAAAGCTATTAAAATGAGTTGCAATCCTGATTCCTTTTCACTGAAAAAAGTCACTGATCAGCACAGTAGTTAAATAGATGCTCGTTCTGAAAATCACTATTAAATGTTTCCTACTGTCCCGCTGTGAGACACTGAGGTTGCATGACCTCTCCTTAATCTGCTTCAAACAGACTCATTAAATCATTAAGGAAAGTGGATTGAGTTTACCCCACTCATTTCATCTGAAGTGGATTAGGCAATGCTAATCCATTCCCTACAGATTTGGGGTTACTAAGCTTTCCAATATCATTATAAAATCTAGAAGATCATGTTTATTTATGACCATATTAAAATTAAAAAAAACTTAGGCCTGACACATCCCTTATTTAAACAAGAGATTTAGGCTTTTAAGCAGCCCTATAGTTTGTGATATATTTTACAACAGGATGCATTAAGGCATAGCGTGCATGGCACACACTCCGTGTAGACAGGTTTCTAACAGTCCTTGGGACCTTAATCTTTTTTCGTAAGGAGGGAGAATAACTTACAAGAGGATAGAAAGTTCAGCCTTGACTACTTGAACTGCAGATCCTGGGAGCCTTGTACCAGTGCTGGGAACAATGTGGGCAGCTAATCCTATAATAGACAGAATTTCACTAATTTCTCTAATTTCACTTGAGAAAACCCTTTAGTCCAGAACAGTTTTTCAGTAAGACCAGTTCCCCCAAACTCAGAGTTGCTGTTTCAGACTCTCACTATCTTTTATAAAGATATCAGTTAAACTCAGACATGTTTTCAAGCTTCTCCATAAGAATCTTCATCACTACCATTACATTTGGAAACATGTTAATACAATCACGCAAAAAATCATCTTAGAATCATGAAATGGTTTGGCTTGGAAGGGACCTTTAAAGGTTGTCCAATCCATCCCCCAATCCTTTTCCCACTCAGCAAAGCAAAGGTACCAGTAAGCTGCAGCAATTTTTCCCCTCCCTAAATGATCTCAGCGGGTCACTGAACAGCATCTCCTAGTGCTCACGTGTGTCTTGGAACAAATTAAAGTTCCTTCCTTCGAGCCTGTGGCCCATTCTTTACCAGCTTTAGAAACTTGAAAATGAGTCTATGTTCCCAGACTGAGGGAACTGAGAAGTCTACACCAAGCTGCTGCTCAAGAGAGAAAAAGCCATGAGAAAGACATTTCCTCTGGGGCTGGGTAGAGCAGAGCTGGGAGAATGAGTGGGAATGGAGAATGGCCTTCGACACCCACCAAATCTGTCAGCTGTCGCCTCTGACATTTAGAAATATTTTATGTTTTTAACAAAAGCCAGACTTGGGCTATACTTGTGTCATTCCAGGATTCAAACCTCTTAGAGCCTGGCTGCAGCAGTGGAACCGTGTCAGAGCTAAACTGAGACGGAGCAGATGGCACAGGAGAGGTCCCCTCTGGCTGTCCCTCCTGCTAGTCCTGTTCTTATGCCTTACATACATCCCCCTCTAACTTAGCAGTGTTTGGATTTTTTTTTCCCACTGTGAGCAGAAAAGGTGTTGCCTTGTATTTTTTGGCAATGTCTCATAGTGGTTTTGTCCCTGTGACCGAAAGGGTGATGACCTGGATGTGCCTTGGCTAGTTTGGGGCCACATAATATTGAGCTTTACTTCTGTTTCTGTTGCAGATAACAAGAGAAAATTCAATTTACTATTTTGCACATTATCTCAGAAGTTTCACTTGGAAGTCTCTAAAAAAGCAGCTTTACATGAAAAAAGAAACAACTTTGCCTGTAATATGGTTGGTATTGTCAGACCTACATTTGATGCCAAAGGAACAAAACCATTTAACAGCACATGGTGCAGAAACAAAATTAATAAATGACTTGTTGAGCTTGGTAGAGAAACTCAAGGACCATCCTTCATAGAGGTCAGATAATCTACTTAGGGGGAGAAAAGATCATTTGATAACCATCTCCCTCTTTAAAATGAGCACCTGATTATTCAAGTCGGGTCTGAATTGTCTCCTTTGCACAAGTGAGGTGTTATTTTAAGATTTGTTTTAGAGATTGTATTCTGCATTTAAAAATCTCCTTTGTGTGTAATCTTCTGCTATCTCCTTTGTTCTTGTCAAGCAGATGAGGGAAGGGACTCCTGCCAGCTTTTTTGTTTCTCATTTGGCATATTGCTATAAATTGTACACACAGAACCACATAAAAGCTTTTATTCACCATCTTTTATTAAAAATCTTTGTGCAAGTGTATGTGTCTGTATTTATAATCATCATTATTTGCATAAAATGGAAGAGGCCAGCACCCAGAATAAAACTAAGAAGAGAATGTGACAATCTGAGAATTCAGCTATGAAATTGTTAGGTTCATTTAAGAATTTGGACTAATTCATGACAGGTTCCAGCTTTGAAATGTTCCAGCTACTTATACAAGTCCAGAAAATCAGTTAATAAACCAGAAATCTCAAACTATGTTTCGACTTACTTATGCAGTTTTCCAGTCTGATATATTGAGGTGTTCTGCATTGGAATTGAATGCTGTTCTTTATAACTATTATGGTGAGCACATTTATATACGTGTACTGCACTTTAGAAATACAAAGTAGCAATATCTAAGTGCAATGTACTTATTCAGTTTTGTAAATATTCACAGTGCTTCTTATGTCAATAGAAAATAACATCACATTGTGCTTTTGATTATGGTGATACTGATCTTTGATTACTCTACTGACTACATAATGGTGCTGTAGACTTTACTAAGTGCAACTAATACAGTGTTATGGCTGATGTATGAAAAGATGAAAATAAAAATAATGAAAAAGCTTTGAAGTGCAAGAGTTTTCAGGCTCTGTGTTTATTCTACTCTGAGATTCGACCTAGAGTTAGATGACAAGCATTTTGTAGTCAGACTTGAAACTGAAGCATGAAGTGTCTGCCTTGGGAGAAACTGCAGCATGTAGCAAACCTTTGTGTATGTTTTTAATCATTTCTGAGTACCCAGAGAAGGCTGTTAAAAAGAAATTGCTGTTTGCTAATCTGAGCTCTAGACTTTCAGATCATTACAGTGCTAGTGCATACTGACTGAATTAAAATGGTTAATGTCAATATGATGAAAGATCACGCACACAGAATCACACACAGAATAACCAGGTTGGAAGAGACCCACTGGATCGTCAAGTCCAACCATTCCCACCAATCCCTAAATCATGCCCCTAAGTACCTCATCCACCCTCACCTTAAACACCTCCAGGGACGGTGACTCAACCACCTCCCTGGGCAGACTGTTCTAATGCCTAAACACCCTCTCCGTGAAGAGTTTTTTCCTTATCTAAGATGAAAGAGGAGAAAGAAGAAAAACCAGCAAACCTTTGTCCAACTTTCCACGTTGTCCAGACTTAAGTTAGTTAAGAGACACGTTGCCTTTGTCATTTGCATAGCAGCAGGTGAGCACACTATTGCTCTGTTTCAGTATCTGTGCATTTAATCTCGAAGTCTGCACTGATTTAATCTTTTAGATACTGGAACAATCAGCAGATGAATAGTGCTAAGTCTTAGTCTCAGTGCAAATGTATATAGCTGGAAAGCAAAGGTTTGTGGTTAAAGCACTCTGTAATAACTGTAACAGGGTTTTTGAATAGCCTGACTATGGCTTTAATGGTAAATTGTGCAGATCTCAAACTTGCTCATGGCACTTGATACACAGAGCTTTAAGCAGAAGCTGGAGGAGCTAAGTCTGGACACATGCTGCTGTTCAGGGGGATCTTTGGGAAAGGGTAAGATGACAACCTCTTGTTGTCTTCCTTTTCTTTGGAGAATAATTTAAGAAATATGAGATTATCAGAGAAAAAAAAGATAATATATATTTTTCATTTTTAATACTGAGATGATATCCCACCTACAACTTCAAGAAAATCAAGAAAATCACTGAATGAGATTTAAGTACCTGGTGGATATCTTAAGCTTCACCAACACACATTATTGGCGCAGGCTCCTACTTTGTTACCAAAACTTATACAACATTGTATTTTCTTGATTCTGAAAAAAATGAAATGCTGAAACTTTAATAGTCTACAAATGATGAGATTTGTAATAACCCATTAAATGAGAAATATCATTAAGTTCTAATGTAAATTATTGTTACCTATGCAATCAGTTCTGTTAAATTGTGCTCTCATTTCATCATAGACTATTTGATTATTTTCTTCCCTGAAACTCAGAGGTTTTGGGGTTTTTTTCTGAAAAGGCAGACCAAGGGTGGAAATTTCATAGACGTCTTACAAGTATTTTATGGAGTACTACACAATAAAAGATAATACTTCCCCTGGTTGTAGCTGCCTGCTGCCTCTCCACTGGTGAAGTACCTTCAGAACGCAATATGTGAGCTACTCTATGTCTCTTCTTAGGCTTCTTGACCAGTGGGTCACCTGTGTGTGCTAAACCTGATGGTGGTTTCAGCAATTATGGATCAAGAGATCTCAACCCTTCCAACTTCTTATGTTCCCATTTCTTAAAATGTAGTCAGAGACTCAGAAAAATAAAAATATGGATTTGTTTGTTGAAACTACTCACCAAATATTTGTCTACACCTCTTGGGAAATTAATGATCCCAAGGACAATAAATTTCACCTTGGTATAGGCAGTTTGAGCTGCGTAAGATTAATATTGTCTGGTCATAGTTACAGAGTCCAGAATGGGGTGAGTAAACAGAACTACCAGGACCAGAGAGGCTTATAATAAGGAGATCTCCCACTTTCACTGGCTATCCTGCTCATCACTGTATTACTCCTTCTTTATGGCATTATGTTATTAATTTTCTAAGCAACGTTTTTATCTTGCCCTCAATATCTCATGCCAGTGAGCCCCAGAATATGCTCTGTGGAGCAGTAATTCATCCTATGCATTTTACATCTGGACAGAATAATTTCTTTGTTCTGAGAGAGTAAATAAGAATGTCAGATTTACCTTTCTCAGGTCATGTCTCTCTATATTGTGATTTTTCTATCTCTGCTCCTCACTAAACTAAACAATATTAAGCTATTTCAATTTCTTCTATCATTATCCATAATGGACTTTCAGAGCTAAGAGAGATGAGAATAAATATGAGAAGGGATAATTGTTTGTGATCAGAAAGCTGATCACATAACTTTTGTTTTACACAACTCTCAACTGTTTACTTATTTACTGATTTAACAACAGGAGTAGGAGCAGCTGTACTGATGGAGACAGCTACAGTGGGAGGGTAGCATAGCTAAATGAGTATGGAGAAGAGTTTGCAAAGAAAGAAGTGAAATCATTGAGCAAACTGCACGTTAGGCTGCAGACCCTGATTAGCATGGGGAAAAAAGCATGACGAAGGTAAAGGAAGGGTATAGTGGGCTGAACTCAGCCACCTATAGGTGGTAGCACTACCTGAAATATTTAAATGTTTTGTGTCTTATGATCCAAAGGGAAAAAGAAAATGTAGACCATGTAAAAAATATGTACTAAATCATATTAACTATTAATACTTAAAAAGCTTAAATATTTTTCCATTGGAACATATATATTATTTCAGTAAAAAAAGTTATTTTGTCTACTGAAAAATCAAACTATAAAAATTATTTTAAATAATTCTGAAACAATCATACCATATGTGTTTTCAATAACTGAAAAGATCGATTAAAATAGCGGAGTCACAAATAGGCAGACATGAATACCAGGCACAATGAGGTACAGAAGGAAGAGAAACCTAGACACAAGGATTCCCATGTTTTCCTCTAATGACTTACCATTTCTTTATTAAATCTTTTTGAGTCTTTTTTTTTTTCCGGCAGCCTGGGTTATTTATTTTTACAGTCTACCATGAAGAGCACGAGGGGATTCTGGAGTTCCCTGTGCTGTGGTAAACTGTATATTTTATAATCACTAGAGAAGAACCTGATGTTCTGTAATATCAACTTTATAATGTCTGTGTTATAATATTTCTGTATCAAAGCTGTCAGGACAATTTCCCCACAGGAGCCCCTGCAGCAACTCCACAACAAATATGACTGTAGAAAATGTCCTACGTAGTTCTTTTTGTTTTAATGAACTAGTTTAAACAGAAGGGCTTTGGGAACTGGCTGACAATTTTTCTGAGGATGAACAAAGCAGATGAAGACTCAGTTTCTGCTCCTCTATGCTGAACTGTGTTGATTAAATGGAATTAAAAACTGTAGAGAAAGGCAAAACATTGTTGCCAGCTCCCCTCCAGCCAGCAGAACAAAGAATGTTTTGGCTGGTCAGATCACAGAAGAAGTGAACGATTAGAGGTTTCAAGCTTAATGGAGTTAATAGGGCATTTGGAAGAAGATGAAACCACAATGAGCCTCCTACCTTACTTTGAAGCCACAGTTTTTGAGAGAGGGCTTTTTAGTACCACTTTTGCAACTCTTCTGAAAGAGTTGTGCACAAAGGGCTGCTTATTACTGTCATTTAATCTTGATCCTATTAAAATCAAGGGAATATTCAGATATTTAACTGTATGTTTTCAATTTTTACCTATGTTACATAGTCATAAGAAGCAGAGCTGGGAGTAACATACACTATAGCAGCATCAGCCACGCTGGAGGTAAAAGTAGAGATAATTTAATGGATTTTAAGGATGGTTTAAAAATCTGGGAGGAGACCTCTCTTGAAAATCAGACCTCTTTGTCTAGGTTTAAATGAGTATTTTAGGAGAAATTACAGCATCATCTGAGGCAGACCATGAAGGGTTTCTGTACCCTCTACCTGTTGTTCTTATTCCTCTGTTATACACACTTAGTGACTTTATCTATCTGTATTTTATTTTCCTGTCATCGATCTGTTCACCTAAATTCTTTCTTAGGGGATTTATTTGCACAATTTGGAGCATTCTGAGCCTGAATGCAGTAACTGTAAGCTGCTATCTTACTTTTTAATGACAAAGTTCATGAAGACGCAGAGGTGTTTTATGATACAATTGTGTCATGATACTAAGCAAAAAAGATCAACAAAAATGTTTCTAAATGTGCCCTCCTTCCCCACTATAATTCCAGGGAAATCTCGAATATGAACTAGATACATTGCCATAAATTAAAAATTTAAATATCTTGGACAGAGCTTCAGGTATTTTAATTTCTTTTAGAAAACTTGCCAGATATTTTCCCTAACTGTAAGAGTGTAGTAATTTCACTTAAAATGTCACAGCTACTCTGGGTTTGCTTATGTATGAAGGACAGTACAGTCCCCCATTCAACAAAAGTGTTTCAAGTATAGGAGTAAATAAAAAAAACACAACTGTGCCAAATTGTAAGATTGCAGCCAGCATATTCTGAACCTACACTAGCAGGGGGCTTTGTAGTATGTGTATGCCCTGTCTGGAATTACTTGCCCTCACTTTAGAGTTTTTTACGTGATGAACGCACAAGCTATCAGCAGACTCATCAAACAACTTTTGTGCTATTTATCCTGCTTCCAATAAAACCTCTGCTGAAGCCATTGCTTAATGAAAGGCAGAGAAATCTCTGAATGAAGCTGCCGTATAGCAAAGCAGATTATCTGTGAGAAGCTTGCAAGGGATCAGCCTCTATGGCTACTATTTTATTGTGCACATCTTGCAGCTTTTGGTCAAAGCTGAAGTTAAAAACAGGTATCAGACAGTTGTGTGGAGATTGAACTCATCAGCTGCTATTAAACATAATAGTCTGAATGTAACCTGTTGCTAAAATGTCTTTGAAATGTTGATTGATGAAGACAGGAAGGATAGAGGCAAGGGAAGAATAACTTCAGATTTTCTGTTTCTTCTACTTTTTCTCAAGTATTCACACCTGGAGACAGAATCAGGATACTGATACCACACTACTTAGCTTAAACAATCCATTCTACAACATGTAATTTGTATGAATCTGTTATTGCTTTACTTTATGTAAGCCAGAAAAAATCTCCTTTGGAAAGACCATGAATTTTAAGTTTGAAATTGAGTTGCCTCAGCATGAAACGTGTGTGAAAGAAGACATGGTCAATTCCAATGAGCTAAGACAGGGTTGGGAGAAGAAATCTCTATGGGCTAAGAAGCTCTCTTTCTATAAATTTTCTCATATCCTTTGTTTCAGTGGACATATGTGAACTAGAAACTGGAACCTACAACTCCTGCGTAATCTTGGAAAATCTATTACAGGGAAATGGCTCATCATTTCTGCAAGCAAAAAGAGAGAACATGTGCCAACCAAATATTTTGTGGCCATTGCCAAGTAAATAGAAAAGGTCTATGGCATTTTCCTCTTCTCATACCTAAGGAAATTCTGCAGCAGCTTAGTTTGTTTCCTAAGGAACTCATGGGAGAGAACTCTACCTTTCATAACAGTGGCAACAGCTTTCTCAAGAACCGGCCAGCTAAGCAAGGAAGAACATGGTAATGAACTGACACAAGACCTGATGGTAGATTCCCACTGCACCACGGTTTTTTTAATATTTTCCTAACAGAGCATTTAACGATAGTGGGAAATGCCTAGATCTTTGGATCTGGTCAAGTTCTGATTCTATTGTATTCTCTACAGGTTGCTGTTCTGGCTTTGTCACCTTAGTAGATCAGTGTTGTCCATTAGTGGAAGGGTGTCAGACAGTTAATTTTTCACTTGCTTCTGTTCAGGGAATATGACCGATGTTGTCTTTATATAAGTAAGACAGAATTCTCTGTCTATTTAAAAACAATTAAAGGAATCCTAGCAAAGACAAAAGTAGAGCTGAAGTCCTGTTAGTAGCTCTGGGTGGTCCTGACCCCAGAGCACGTCTTTGAGCAAGTTCCCTAGGATT
Source organism: Clamator glandarius (assembly GCA_033459285.1). Taxonomy (NCBI): domain Eukaryota; kingdom Metazoa; phylum Chordata; class Aves; order Cuculiformes; family Cuculidae; genus Clamator; species Clamator glandarius. The sequence continues at coordinate 7,460,947 of JAUNZM010000333.1, read as the reverse complement.
TCATTCTTTCTTCTACAACTTCTAGTTTCTCATTCCAGTTAGCATGTGAGACCTTGATGACATTTTCTGTGTCCTCACATGTGCTATGGGCAATGTCCCATATATTAGCTTTGCACTTAGTACCTGTTGCTTAAAGAAATCATTCTTTCCACAGCAATGAATGACTAGCTCTCCTGTCTAGATAGAGTCATAGAGGAAATATGATAAAATTTTCTGATTTGGTGCATTATCTACACCTTTCTAGAATACCCCCTCGACACCGACAGCTTTGTAAAGAGACTGCCAGTCTCTCAGCTGTTTTCTCACTCCAATTACAGGCTTTTGAAAATCTGATGGCTAGCCATTCACTCTTTGTGATGGGGATCATTTTACCAAATTAAAATTTAATATTGCAAGAGCTGTATTCATCTCACTTAACGTTTTCTATCAAAAACAGGGGTGTGTAGGCCAATCTAGCTTTTTCGTCTTACCCTTATTCAATGGGGAGAAGAAAGAGCAGTTCAGGTTTTGCTGCATCTATTTTATAATCAGTATACGTATCAGTGTCTGGATAGGAACAATTGCTGAGTGATTATTCTGTGCTCTTTATTGGCTCCAGAGGGAGCTGAGACAAGATGCTGAAGCATTACAGAATTTAAGTAAAGGTACACCCATCCTTCTCATTGTCTGTCAGGAACAGGAACACAGCCACTCCTCCATCCCACTTTTTTGTTCACTCTTCCCACTTCCCTTCAGGAATATGAAAGACTAGTTGTGTGGATCTAAATTGAAAGTGCTTGTTAATACTTTTAGATTCTGAATGGGATAAAACAAAGTTTCCTTTCTCCAAACTAGTAGTAAAAAAAGTATGTATTATATTTGGATAATCTAAGTGTCTGACCTGTGCATTTAAGGTTCATTCTTCCTGTGAATAGAGGCAAACTCGCTGTTTCTCTTCACCACAATAACAATACTTTGATTTATTCTGTTAGGCTTTTCCACAATTACATAAAAGAATAATATGCATTCCTAGAGTTGAAATTGTCAACTGCCTAACTACTTTTCCCCTGCTCTTTAAAAGGCATCAGACAACATAGTGTTGCAGCTATTTCTGAAGCTTGTTGATTCAAAAACAGGTTCACATCTTCAACAGGCATTTCTGATGTACTATGTTGAAAGCCCATGTATATCAGGAATTAGGGAATGTAGAAGGCTACAGAGGTGCTTCAGCCAGCCTTTGGTATGAAAGAAATCTGATTTACTGCAATGAGATTTGGTCAGGCTCTTAGTTTATCTGCTTTCAAACTGCCTGTTCACCTCAAAACATCATTATTTAATGGGGCTCAGTGCTACCCTTAACTGAGTTTAGAGAATAATACACACTAGAAAATTAATAGTGAGGAGGACTAAAGGGATATTAGGGCTTCTGCTATCAATGAATCACCGTATTTTTGCCCACTGCCACCAAAATGGACAAAACATCAATGGAATAGTTTATAGAAATCAATGATGATAAACAAGGGATATTTTAGGACTTCCTCCAGTTTAAGAGATGCCTTGGAGCCCTGGAAGCAACATAGAGTTCCTCTCTTCCTGCTGGTCAACCATTCGGATAAATAATGTCATTTAAAAGTGAAAGGCTATTTTGATATTTTGATATATGGGCCATTTTGATAAGACAGGTCTTTTTGTATGAGAAGTGAATGATATCAAATCCATTGATATGCTTTTGTTTCAATAAAAGTCTTATCAGTTTGCTTTCCCTCCTCGGATCCTCAAATTCTGTTAGGAAACATTCAGGTATTTATGAGATTTGGGTGAATGAAAACAAAACCAATAAAAAGGCATTTCTGCATGTTGCAAAAACTGAATTTTATTGTTTGAAAATTTTTCATAAGAAGTAGCTTTTAAGTGGAAATCATCTTCCAATGAGATTAATGAAAAAATGCTACTATTCATTCTTTCATTCTTTTCTCTTATTAAACAATATTTATTATAGGACTCTCTGAAAGTAATAAGACAGTCTTTCATCACTGATCAAATCTCATCTTGAAACGTATCACTCCTTCCTAGCTGAATTTTACTGGAAAATAGGGAATTTTACTTTGATGTAATCCTGCAAGACGTGTGACTTGCTATTCAATATGGTTGTTACAAGGACTTATCTGCAAAGAACTGCTTAATACAATACCTGTAGCACAAGAAGGTACTATTTTTAATTTTTAGTTTTCAAATGAAATCTACCTTTTCTCTGTTCAAAAGGCAGTGCAAGGTTCTCTGAGTGTATGTAAAACTTTCCTGATACCTAATGTATGCATGCAAGACTAGCTTCAATTTAGCTTGTTGCATCCCTCATTTCAAGCTACTGGACACTATAAACTCTAAAAGTAAAGCTTTCTTATAGATAGCTAGTGATAGTGACCATGCTTTCTCTCCTAGAAGCCTAAACATAATTTATTTAGTACTTGGAATAACATGGTACATGGATCCTGTAGGATACAATATTGTTACAGTTCCAACTGGCCTTTATAAGGCCCCAAAACCGTCCCATCAAATACAGATGTTTGAACACACAAATGGACTTTTCAAACTACTGTCTTCATGCTAAACCCATTACTGCTTGGAATCTGACTGGATAACGAGTCATCCATTCAAAGTGCATCAGCTTTATGTGGAAACCCACTGCAATAGCAGGGGCAACACAGAAACTGTAAAAGCTTGTTCAACAAAATATTGCCCTTTGATTTGGCTCAGTACAGATCAGTTTGTCTCCTTATCTTGGTCAGTGAAAAGAAAATTGTGCAGCACTCCTTCTCAAGGACACATTATATTAACCTTGGCAAACTGCTATTCTAATCTCCTTTCTGTCCACTACTGCAAGGATTAGCTAAGACATTTCTATGCTGTGCTTCCAAAGTCTTGACCTCCTTCATTTTCAAGAGGTGTTTCTCTGGAGCAAGAGAAAAATATTTAATCCTTTTGCATATGTACTTACTCCAGGACGTGTTTGGGTGGAGAAACTCCCACTCCCATTGTCCAGCACCAGAGTAGCAATTTTCACTATGCCTTGCAGGAGGTGGAGTAACAATTTTTGGCTTTCTATGTAAGGACTACATCTTATTTGAATGGAAAAACTGAGTCTCTGAAGCGCATGTGTAAAAACTTTAAAAATAAGTTTTAAGAAACTGGGGTACTTGCTCATGTGTCATCACATATTTTGGCTGGAAACATTCTTAGCAAAAAGAAAGGTAGTGCTGAGGAAAAATAATTTTCCCTCTGTAAGTGGCAGCATTATTAATCTATGCGATTAATTCTGTGGCTATTAAAGAAACTGCAAGGCACTCTCTAGTTAATGTCACTAACAAATGCACATCTGTCACTCAAAGTGCTGTGTACTCAGCAATGTTGTTCTTAAGATATTAAATATTTACTATTTATTATGATTGTTACTTTTGTTATTTATTAGCTTGCAACAGCCAAAGCTGTGCCAGGCAGCCTGGGGAGGAAGTAGAAAAACAATTTCAAACCAGGCTGCCTTAAAGTGAAGCACTTAAATGCATTAAATATTTTGGCCTCCATTCACGGAAGTCCTTCACTCCATATGTCCGAACCTTACAGATTGGACACACACTGAGGTTATTTGATGAGTTTCTAGGTCAGGGCTGTGCCCCCTGGCTAGAAGTACCCTCTTGCCTTTCACTGGACCACTGGACAATGGCCTTTCCCCTTAGGTAGTATGGAACATCAGAGCAAAAATATGAGGACAAATGCATATGAGGACATTTCCAGCAGACAGATCTTGATATTGTGTTCACCCATATTTACTTCTATTCTTAGCCTGCATAGTTACAAATGCCTGATACAAAACTGTCTATTTGAGCAGCACCAATGGTCCGCAATCCATTCCCAGAAGAGCCCACCAGTCCATTAAGGCATTTTTAAGTCTTCACAGCCCTTGTGTCTCTTTGGACAAATGATTCTGATAGCAGAAATTTACAGGATAAGAAGGAAGCAGCAAACCAACTGGTAATAATAGTAGCTGATAAGAACGCCTCTGATGTGACATAATAACTTCTATCCAAAATTCATGCATTGATTTTGAGGTAGCTTTTATGAAATTGCTATTTAATTAAGGATGAGTACAACTATAGCAAATATTGCTTCTTATCCTATCATTATCATTCCTTTTCTTATGATTCCTAAGGAGATGAATGAAGCTATGATAATAATTGCAGCAATGTTCCATTTTCATGACTCAAAAAACAGCCGAGCTTTGACAGGAGGGATGTTTTCCTTCATGATGTAAAATTGTTTAATTTTTCAGTTTCTTTGCCTTGCCTGTAACTTCTTACTCAGGTGGAATTAAGTATAGATTTTAAAGAAACCAAACAGATTAAACAGACCTTAATGAACATTCATTCAAGTACTTACATAAATAAGGAGTGTGCAAATAGTTAATGAAATTTCAATCAGTGGAAAAATGCATCTTCTGTGTATTATATTCTGCTGTGCTCTGCATGGTGAGACTTTTTTTTTCTGTTGTATTTGTATTGCATGTTTTTCTATACCCTGTAAAATGAAGTCAAATTTTGTACTCAAAGCATTTCTCAGGTTTTGATAAATGACTATATTTCCATAGACTTCACTGAATTGCCTTTAATTGAGACCATTTGTTATGAGATGATATCAGAGCTCAAGACCAGTAGCTGGGTTTTCTCCCCACAGTGTTGCTCCCTGCAAACAATCAGATAGGAGACCCTTCAGAAACATAGAGCCTTTTTTAACTAGCAGTATAACTCACTAGTAAATATAGAAAGTTATAACATCTTAAAATAATTTATGGTACTGTCGGATCTGAAGAAGAAAAGACTTCTCTTGGGAAGCATTTTCGGTAGGAACTTAAAAAACTATATTTTTGATAAATAGCATCACAACTAACAATGTTCAAAGTGTGAGGACCAAGGGAACTTTAAATTAGGAATTTAGAGTCTTAGTTCCACAGAAAACTATTATGGAGGAAGATGCTATGTCCAAGCAAAAGAAAAGCATTTAATATGTCAATGAAACGAACAAGAGAAAGATATCTACTGATTTTGGGCATCTGAGTTTTGACCTGTCTGTACTCCAGGATGCCACTGATAAAAAGTGTGATTTTTTTTATCCTAAAAGAATAAATATTTTTCATCCATTCAAAATTTTTGAGGAGCTTAAACATTTTTCTATGTTGTATTCAGATCCAGCTTTCAACATGCCAAAAAAAAGGTAAACTATTAATAATTATAGATGAGAAAAATGTAACATGCTTATATTTTTTTATCTTTCTGAGCTGCATTTTAGATGATATTTTAAAGCAATAAATTGCTTCATCTGGAAATGGTTTCACAATGAAATCTTTTAGTTTGAGAATCTTGACTTTCTTCTTTTAAAACAAATTGCACCAAGAGGACTGAAGCAGAAACTCATGAAAAGTGCTGCTTTCTACTAACTCGCATTTTCTAGTGACAACCATTTTGTTGGAAGATTTCTGACAATTCCTATCCCTTGTTATAAGTTGTGGCTTTTGGAATAAATTTGTTATTGACGACGAGGGGTCAAGTGCCTTAAAATAATGGTCCACTTACCCATAGGTCATCTAGGGATGGATAGATAGATATTCTTTAAAATTAGTTTCTCTTGAAAATACCAATGTACATATAATACTAAGCTTTGTTAACATTCCCTCCAGCTCTTGCAAACATAACCACTCAGCATCCTGAACTTAAAGGACATCTGCATTCTGCTTCTGTTATATCGGTTCCTTTACTAGGACCATATACTTTGAAAGAGAAAAAGAAGGAGAGGATTTGCTAGTTACAAATGTACATTATAACTGTAATGAATGAGATACCACTGATTGACAAAGACATTAAGAGTTATGTTCTTTGAAGTACAAGATACCTCACTCCATCTATCCATTTAAGTACTCAGCATAAAACAGATGAGTTGTTCTACTATCCCAGTTTCTTAGAGTGTAAACACTTCTTTTCATATTTTATTTACACATGAATGTTGCAATTACATATTTTATCAAAATCTTCTTCTAAAAATAAAGATCATGAGAAACAGGAAAAATATGGTTTGACAGATTGAAGACAATCTGTCCATACCATGATGTGTGTAAACTGTTGCATGAAATATTTTTTGTATGTCCATATCTCTGTATATTTGTGCATTACCCTCTTTTTCAGTGCAGTGCTCTCCTTTGAAGCACTGTTTACATTCTGGTGTTTAGTACAAACTTTTTCATTTCCCACTTAAATTACTGTTTGAATTATGGCACTCATCTAAGCACATTTCTAGTTAGGAATCACTATCTTTTCACAGAGAATAAAGAATGCAGTCATAAAATCTCTGAGATACAGATACCTTGGTATCAGAGAAGAGAATAGCAGTATCTTTCATCTCTAAAGAGGTTTCATGCCTCACAAAAGTTTCAGGGAGGAGACCAAGCATGAGCCACAGCAATAGTTTCACACTAGAATGGCCTGAAAATCATAGAAAAATACAGAATGGAAAATATTGCTCAAAAAAAAAAAGGAAAAAAAGCCACTCTCCTGCTGATCCAAAACTTTACTATTCAACTAGTCACCTGTGTAAGCATCCATATACTCATACTAATATACTTCCCTCCAAACACATACGTCTCTCACTTCTTCTCTGTAATGAGTCCTAAAGACGTGGAAACAGTTGTCTTGCATCTGATTTGCATAGTTATCTATCTCATCAGGATTGCTGTACTGACACAAAACCTCTGGAATTTGTCTTTCAGCCTCACTTTTGAAAGTGGGCCCAGCAGCACATCTGTCTGTCTATCTGTCTCCTGGTATTTCTACCCAACTGAACAGTGAGGACAGTTTTCTTAGATGTGCAAGGGCAAATTACAGCAATGGGGAATCTGAGCTGTGAAGAGAGACCACAAAGAGGGAATAATAGCAATTCTTAGGAGAGAGATTGCTTAATATGCTCTGCAAACATGTTCCTTAGTAGCAACAAATACATTGCCCGTGACCTGAGTTTTCAAACTCTTTTCATCAGCTTACGAGGTAGGAGGGAACTAAAAAAAGACAGAAACTCAAAGAAAAAGACAGCCCTTTAGAAACTGATTTAACCAAGAATATTTTTCCAGAGGGGCTGGGACAACTGGTTGTCCCACAGAGCTGTTTTTTGATTAAGCTGTTACCTTCCCAGTGTCTTTCTTTAACTACCTTGCTCTCTCAACAGTCAAAAACTATCACAGGTGTTTAAAATGTGTGCCAAGTCCCATGCTGTTACATGTACACAAAGAAGCCATGCAATGCTCAAAAGGCAGTCTGGCCTCTTCACTGTTCTGCTTGCCAATTCTGGCATGATGTATCTTATTTATACCTGAAGTTGTACTCTTAAGTACCTTTCTCATACTGGCAGTTTTAGAAGTTTATTGCACTTGTGTAAGCTGTGATCCAAATGCAATGTCAGGGAACTGGTTCACCAAAAGTACAGGTGCAACTTCATTTTAATACGTATTACCCTTATGCACTCCCTCTGGGAACTGAGCAGGCTTCAGCTGAGAGTCACATTTAGGAGTTTTGCTGATGTTATTCTTTGCCAGCTGATGATCACCTTTTAAAACCAGGCAGGCAGGCATCTTTGTCAAACAAGCACATTTCATGATCATAAGTGCCGTCTTCAGAGTACTTCCAGACCGCACACTGTGCTTGCAGGCTGCCTGCCCCCCGCCCCTTCTAATTAAGAAGCCCTCTTATGTTCATGCTGGAACTATTGAACACAATGAACCTTGGCACTTTCAGATACATTTCTCTTCTTTAAAGCCCTGTTGCTTCTACGCAATCTGCAGAGACTGTTGCATTTGAAATGGGTCTTTAGTGCATTCATTTGTATATAACTTTGCCCCAGAAAAAGTCGCAGCTGTAATACTCAGCAGCTCTCAGCTTGATCTGCACATGAGTATCAGACTTAGTCTGACTCCAAGTAAGTTGGCAACACCTATGGAAAGATTCAACGAAGAGATGGCAAAGGAGAGAATATTTTCATCACATTTACTGTACCCACCTCCCATCTGTGATGCTCATTGTATATCCATCAGGCTGGGTATGGGAGGCGATGGCACGTTGCACTTAGTGGTACAATATATTTGCAATATTGCACTCATTATTGCACCAGGGATGAGGCTGAAACACATATAAAATGAGATGAAAGAGGAGAAATGGAAAAAATCTCATAGCATGTTCATGCCTATGAGGCTCTTCTTTTCCTGTTTTGGGTCATTAAATTAACTTCTACTAAGGGGACTGCGTGGTTGGAAGATTTGGAATCCAAAGAGAGTCAAAGTCAATCTCAAATAATCTTAATGTAAATTTTCTACTCTTCTGGTAAGATTACATCATTATTCAGGGTTCTAAAGACATGTCTGCAGTTCTTTCAAACTGGAATAGCTTGACTTGTCTAGCCTATTCATCTGCCCATGGTCTTAGAAATCAAGACTACAAATCACATTTTTAAAAAGATCAAAATAAGATATATTTGTGGCCAGCTGAATACGTAGCAGGAAATTATGTATCTTTTTTTTTTCTCCTGGTGCCATTTAATAGAAGGCTAAAGCTGAGCTAAAAAAGGTTTGAGTTTTTGGTTTTGTGGGGTTTTTTTGTTTTCAAACAGCAAAATCTCAGTTATAGTGAGTCCTACAAAACAAGATACAACCTTAATTTATGCAGGCTTTAAGAAAAGAAGGGATTAGTGTGGCGTATCCTCAACCTAGAAATTACTGTTGTTCAGAAAAAATAATAATAATGAAAAAAAGATTAAGAATCCATATCCAGGCTAGAATTGCTATTGTAAATGAAGCTGTAGACGTGAGAAATTTACCCTCTTAGACAGAACAGCTGAATCTTTCTGTTAATTACAGGATACCCCTACAAGTTAACATTTATCGACAGTCTCTGATGTTTCATGCTAGCTAGAGAAACGATGTGCTGAGATGTGGACCTTGCTGCATATGTAATCTAAAGCACAAAATGAACAGTACTCTTATAAGCAGCTGAAATGTCCCTGACAAACAGTAGCCCCAAGGAAATAAGTTTGAAATCCCAGGACTCTGAATCTGTGCTTTCATTCTTCTTAGGAAATCAGAGAGGAAACCTCACTGCCACATTCAACCTATCACCCTTTCATGACTGGATGCTTGCTGAGATGCATCTGCTTCTGTGATGCTTTGACTTTTAATGATGGAATAGTCATAGTTCCTAGATTTTCTCTTGGAAGTCTGAGTTGATGGGAAATCAAGGAAATCAGTATGATGCATGCCTCCAGGATTGTTTTTTTTATAATCCCAGGCTAAATTTGCTAGAGTCAATGCCTGTAATTTTAGCACTGAAATACATATGCAGGGGAATGATATTTCCATAGAAATATTATAAGGCACAGTCTTTGATTTCTTTGGAGAAACCTGCAAAGCAGAAGAAAGCAAACACTTGCTTTGCCATCTATTATGCAATGGCATTCGTGAAGTATTCACTGGTGGCTTGTTGATGATTTAGGATGTGGAAAATTCAGGTGCGGCTCCCTAGTTCACTGACAAGGCAGCAAAAAGGAATAAAGTGCCCACATTTCATCTGCTCTAGTTCACAGCCACGTATGAGTGCAAAGTCATCTTCCTTGCTCAGTCCAGCAGACAGAAGTGGTTAGTTTTAACACAGATCAGTTACCACACCATTGCTTATAGCCTTCTTGCAAAGATAGGTGCCCCTTCTGAGGCTTGTGAGGGTCATGACCTAAACTCAAAAGCAAAGCATGAGCAAAATATATTCCCACTGAGCTTGCTTAGAAAGTGATGTCTGCATTATTAAGCACTGCATAAGTCTCTTCACCCTTTGATTTCTTATTGTATCTTCAAAAATGTCTGTAAATCATTGAACACAATTATAACACTAGATAAATCATGGGAAAGAATAATAGCTTCTGATCGTTTACACTATATGTTTTTTTTCGAAACCAGCTCTTCCTGACAGTTCTCCATAGATTCGAGCTGTGGGCTTGCGTGCTGTTTTCAAATTTATGTACTTTTGACTGCAGCCTAGCTGTCTCCTACGCAGCTAAACAATTATTTGAATATTGGTTCTTTGATGTTAATACCCATCTTTTATTGCTTCATCAATACTGAGCATAAGGTGAAATAAAGCCTGCTGCAACTTTTTAAGCCTGAGAGCTCATCGTCATGAAGTTGACAGAATCAAATTCACCCTGTCTATAGTTTATGGCATTTGTGCCATTTCTCACACCAGCAACATTTTCCTGGCCACAAAAGTGAAATACAAAATTCACTAACTGCATCTAAGGAGAGATGCTGCAAGTACTCCTGATGACTATACAACAAGTGGCCTCAAGGGAGTTACAGCACAATGAAATTCTATATGCAGATTTTCTATTTTGTGAAGGAAAAAAAAATTAAGGGTTTCCAGCAACTCACTCAGTTTCATTTTTCTCCTTAGCAGATAACTCTTCTTTGTATACCAAATGTTGTGATATTTTTGACCTCAAGTAAATGAAATGTTGAAACATTACAAGGAAAGCATTTTGGTCCACTGTCAGTAACTGTGCCTGTGTTTCCTTATCTCAAGACTCAGTTGCTATCTTTTAAAAAACCCAAATAAACTCTGAAGAATAACTTTACTCCTTTAGAATTATCTGGTTATTAAGCTGTAGGTGACTAAGCTCTGTTTGTCTGCTTATGTTCTCTCTGTTGTTTAAATGAGATATTAATTAATGAGAGCATAAGAGATCATCGTTACATGGTAATTCATGAATCCAAAGATCAAATGGAGCAAAATTCTCTGGTACAAATCGTGACCTAACTTGTTTTAAAAGTATGTAATTACCTGGCAGCTCTTGGGGTACAGCTATGCCTGATCAGCTGAGAAGGCAGCAAAAAGGGGCCTGAGAGTAGTGGATAAAAGAAAAAGAATTTGAAAATTTGCCTAGATCAAGCACTGTTGAGTACTGCTCATTTGTCATCCTGTTACTGCAAAACCATTCACAATGAATAGTTGGGGAAATTGTCAGAATAGTCTGAAACACCTCAGAAAAGGTAGCAAAATCACAGAATCGTTTAGACTGGAAAGGGCCTCTTGAAATTCTTGAGTTTGATTGTCTTGGCTGGTTAGGCAGGGAGCAGTCACACTCCCACAGTATTCGTTAAAGTCTGACACTCCAATGAGGGACTATGGTACAGAGAGCATAAACGAACCAGTGTAGGGTAGATGAGACAACAGTGAATACTTCTTATGATTCCTGATAAACATTTTCTGTTGAAAATTTTGAATGGATAATGGGTTTTAATTAAAACTAATATTTTTGCTGGTAGTATTTGCTTTCTGCACCTCTTAGGTTTTTTTTTTAAGAAAGCAAACCACTACTGAAAGGTTTTCTATTTACTCTGAGGAAATATAATTCTAAAAGAAATATGTAATTGACATTTTATAAATCATATACATATATATTTTATATATATAAGTATTGATATATATAAAAGAGAGAATAATTTTCAAGTAACTGTAGTTAAGAGTTGTTCTAGAACTAGTTACGATTTCCATCACACAGATTCCTGCTGCTCATGTGTCCCAAATCCAGTCACCTTCTGGAAGTACAAGAGTACCTGGTCAACAAGAGATTCGACAAGATGTCAAGGTCTGTTCAGCCCAGCGGCAAGATGACCCTCCCTTATTTGGGGCACTGTGTCAGCAGCACAGCTTCACATAGCAAGGACATATGGCAAGGGCAAAGGCAGCCAAGTCACGAATCCCAGTCACTTAGCAATATTGCTAAACAGGAGAAAACAGAAACTCCTGAAAAATAACAATTTATAATACTATCATACCTTAGGAAAGCCAAAAGAGGATTAAGTGGTCCTTCCCACAGGAAACAAAGAGAGTTCAAAAATATGATTAAGGACAGTCATGAATGCTACGTCCCCATCCTTATTTATAAAAGGATTCCTCTCAACATGTTTTGGTGACCAAAAATGAAGAAGTGGTTTGTTTTTTCAGAAATTCCTGTCAGCCATTTCTCAATAATGCGAGAGGCTTCACTGGCCTGTCTTCTAATGAGGGACTCGTGACACAAATGTAACACAGAGGTGTCTCAGCTGGCCATGTTTCCTATCCAAATGCAGTATTTATCTGCCTTGAAGGATAGCACTGCAGCAAGAGACAGAAGCACTACATAAGTTAGGGAAGCAACAGATGAACCATGGAGAATTAGTTTCAAGGTAGAAGAAACTTAGCAATATAATCATCTATCTTTTTACAATGTTTACATGCCAGAGGTTTGTTGGTTTGTTTTTCTAATTTTTGCGATACTAAATTTGATTAGAATGAACCTTCCCTCTGGGTACATTGGCAAACCATAAAGTAGAGACACACTGAAGCCTATTATAAAGTCAAAATCTATAAATAAATTTAGAGTTACACGAAACAATGGTAGGCATACTGAGCATTTTATTATTCAATATGTCTTTGTGCTGGTGGCATATCTACTTAATTCTGAGAGATCTGCATTTTACTAAGCCCAGCAAGCATTTAATAACTAGCACTTTGCAGCAACTTTTGTATAAACAAATATTCAAAGGTGCTTCTCAGAGATCCTAACTCTTTCCTTCAGTAAACAAATGGAAATGTAAAGCTCTTTGGAAGGTTATGGACGTTTTCTGGCACATGCCTGAAAAAAGAAACTTGGATCGAAACAGCTCAAACTGAAACTTGTGGTGGAGCACAGTGTTTTTATACAGACAGATCTATAAACTTACATGCAGTTTCAATACCTAATGAGTTGTTTGTGCATCCTACCTGAAAAACAGAGCTTTCAGTTGTTCAAACAACCAGAGATTTTCTCCATTTCTTGTATAAAGTACCTCAATCCTAATCAAACCCCTTAATCTAGATGCCTAACACTGGAAGATGTGAATATCACATGCGGCTGAATTGGTTTAGCATGGCATGTTGATCCCAGCATTCTCAAAATGAGTGGCATTCAGACCTTGTAATGCAATCTTTGTGTGAACAGAAGCTGTCTACTGAGATCTATCCACTAGCTAAATCCACAGGTTTGAGGGAGTAGCTGTCTGTGTTTCAAACCCACAGCTGTCTGAATGCCAGCAATTTAAATTCATAACCATTTCACCAATTTAAACAATGTCTACTTGATTTGCATCAAAAGCAAACTACCATCATGAAATGCATCCATTTATACTCTCTGCATACTCCAAGTTAAATAACTAATATTGGAAGTTGTCCAATGTAAAATAAGGCTTCCTCTATCAAGGTAATTTTTGAGCTGCTCTTTACAAAATTGAAAGGAAGACACTTTATATAATCTCAAAGTTTAAAGATATTAAAATCTGTTGCAGAAATAAAATGATACATCAAAGGTTTAATTTCAAAGATCATTTTTTTCACAATTGAGCGTCCTTAGTTAGGGTCTTTTCACCTGGACTTATAAGAAAGAAATCATCCTGAAACAATGGCATGGGAAAAATGCTCAATAATTTTCAGCATCTTGGCGCTTTATTTAGAATAGATAGAGAGTCCCAAGTGAAGGAACCAGTAAGTTCTCTCCTCATTGCTGTTATGGGGATGACATTGCCATTTGACCACCAGGAGTCAGATGTAATCCTCCATGTGTGAAATAACCAAGTTGAGTAGGAAATCTCTGCCCATTTTGTGGATGGATAACCCAGGTCCTGGTAATTCCAGATGAAAATGAGAGTCCTGTCTCCACCTGCAGGAAACCCAAGAATCATTGTTTGCCTGTGTCAGCTGAGTTTCCATCCTGTGGATTTCACTCTGCATTTTTATATGTGCTGAGTAAGGACAGAAAAATCAAGAAAGGGGAAAATCAGTTGAAACTATCTTGAGCTTCACTTTGTGGGCACTTCTAGACCCAAACAGTTTAACTGTAAAGCTAAATGTATTGTTGATCCATAGGTCATACTAAGCATTAGACTTGCAATACAGGACAAGTAGCATTAACTGCAAAGCATCAACCTCCATAGAGAATTGTAAATGACACTCGACGTATTCAATACTTAATGTATTAAGATTTATTGAAATTTAAATAATATATATTATTTTTAATAATTCAACTGATTATATTTTCTTTGCTTGATGCAGTAATTTATATTGATTTGCCAAGCTGCAGTTTTCATTGTCATTGCCATCATTGTGTCTGGATTTATTGAATGAAATTAAAAGAGTCTCAAGAGATGATTAGATTGCACAAGAGAGGTAAATTGGCAGACTAGAAATCTGAGTTTTCCCTTTCCATTAAGGGTCATTTAATTTTTTTGTGTAAAGGAAATCTAAAGGCTAGTTTTGCAGCACGAACCAGGTATAAGTAGCTATGGTCCTTGCTCTGTACTAAAGTAATTTGAAGAGTTTTCCAATCTACAGAAAGCACTGCTGAATTAAGAATCTGTCCTTTCTCTGACAAAACAGTAAAATTTAAACGGTTAGTTTCTTGTCTGAGACTGTCCTTGTGATAATACTTGAAATCAAATGTACTTGGCTATGCTTGTGCCAGGGTTGAAGTTGTCCTGATATGTTTTTCCTGTGATCCTTGTGATCATTAGACTGGATTAACAAAAGGAACTGCCCAGCTATGCTGGCAAGTAAGGATAGCTGCAAGTTTATGAAAGAAAGAAAAAGAAATGCATAAGCTGATCCTAAGAGGATTACCTCCTTGACAGTGAAGAAGTTTTGCATTACAGTGGGGTAAGTGCTGAGAAAAGTTAGTACTTTATTTTGAATATTTATGTTTGTTGTAATTTATTTCTTTAAAAAGATAGGAAGACACTCAGCAATTGAGTCAGTTCTGCTATTGTCAGTGAGATAAACTTTCCAGCTACATGAAAAGGTTGAGCAGCTGATGCAGCCTGTCCCCTCTTCAGAGTGATATGCTATTGGTAATTGGCATTCTCATTTATTTAAGGACATGTGAATTCTGTTTTCGATTCCACAAACACCAGTGAGTTAGTAAATTTGCTCTGTTGCAAATCAAGAGCAAAAGCCCCATACACAGTGTGCCCGAAGCTAGTACACTTGCTGTTCAAAATGTGCAACAAGTTGTTCAACACTAAGGTGGTTTTCCACCTTGGTCTAGAGTCCTAGATCTCTTTTCACCATAATAGCTGTAAAGGACTGGAACTTCCTCTGGCATGTGACATGCTCCAGTGTAACAGTTCACATGTGACATTTTCATGGAAGGGACTCTTTACAAAGGCTTGTAGTGATAGGACTGGGGGCAATGGGTAGAAACTGCAGAGGGGCAGATTTAGACTAGATATAAGGAAGAATTTCTTCACAATGAGGGTGGTGAGGCACTGGCACAGGTTGCCCAGGGAAGCTGTACATGCCTCGTCCCTGGAGGTGTTCGAGGCCAGGCTGGATGGGGCTTTGGAGCCCCTGATCTAGTGGGAAGTGTCCTGCCCATGGCAGGGGGATTGAAACTAGACGATCTTTAAGGTCCCTTCCAACCCAAACTATTCTATGATTCTATTCCATTCTATTCCCACAAAGAGCAAATGATTCCCAGCCTGTTCATATTCACAATGATCATTACCTGCATTGCTGTAGGTTGGGCTGAGATCAGCTCTTTCTTCTCCATCTAATGATTTTGCAGTCAGTAGTAAAAACATATTCTCTCGCTCTCCAGTAGGAATCTTGCCATGAACTCGCAATGCAGCCAAGATTTTAAATGAAGTTGTCAGATGGTGAGGAAAGGAGGTATTGCTTTGGCTTTCTGTGAAAATGAGGCAGAATGAAAGTGATCCTGCATGCTGTAACCCTGATATGGCCCCACATGGCATGAAGTGGCTTCAGAGATGCTCATATGCATGTGGGACAAAATTTGGAGATTGTGCCAAGGAACTATTTTTGTCTTAAGACCAGGCTGAAGCACTTAGAGGCTGAATGTACAGGAGGGCGTGGCAGTAAGTGAGAATATTTTGAGGTGAAGCCTTCTCAGGAAAAAAACTTAACTCCCTCCCCTGTCTGGAAACAAGATAATGCGGCTTGCAGACCCTCAGCACTGTCTGAGCTGTATGCAAAGTCTCTCTTACATAGAAAGCCCAGGCTACCATCCAGCCTTCACTTTCCTTCCTCCTAGAAGTCTAAGTTGTGTCTCTATGGATCCTGTGCAAAGTTATACCCAAAGACAGTAAATTATTTTTTGTAAATGGTCTGTGTGGTTGATACGTTTGCTGACAAGGACTCGGTGACATGGTGGGTCTCAGGTGGTGCAGAAGATGACTGGAATCTGAATGTTTATGCTATTTTTCCTGAAATAGCTAAAATCCATCCTATTACAGCCTCTGCCTGATCAGAATATAGTGTTCTTTGGCTTATTTAAATGTAAATGACATATTTTTATCTCTAGACTTCTGCATTCTTTACCTAGATTTGCTTTTTGGGTTCTGTTTAGATTTTTTTTTGTTTTGTTTGACTTTTAACTCATGTTTAGTATATTTCATAGTCTGATTTAATTTAGTTTCGAATAGAAGTAAAGCTAATAATCTAATGCTTGACAAACAATTCCAAATTGCTACATATTATTAATAAAATAAGGATTTAATGTAATGCAAACTTAAAATACTGATATCAGGACAAAACCATTCCTGTTTCAAGCCTTTGAAGAATTAGGCCTTGTCATCCTCGTATCCATTTTTATCATTCTTAAACATCTTTACTTTGTACATCTCATTTTATTACTTTTAAAGCATGTAAAAAATGAGGCCTAAAGGAAGTGTATAGCATCTTATTAAGTCAAATCCTTATATTACATTGTACAGCTTAGGTTTTGTCTTGGAAAGAAACATTTAATGAGTTTTTGTGTAATGTTAGATATTATTCATGCAGGTACAATAGGAGAAATGGCTTCTTACATAGCTTATAAGGAAAGAAATTTACTTGTAGGCATGTAATTTTTGAGGAAAACACATTTATTATTCACTTAGTGGAATCCTGAAGGAAAATAGAAAGAAAAAAGCTATAGTAGAGCTTTTGGAAAATGCTGCTCTCATCCTCTTCTCAGAAGAATTAGAAATTAGAGTTAGCATATTTTCATAAAGCATTTGTGAATATGCCAATTTTGGGGAAAAATGATGAGTTGCTTTGACTGATTATCAAAACCCACTTTATTTTTTACAACTATTCACAATATTCAAAGCACCCACAATCAGAAGTAATTCTGGGTAACATCCCATCCTCCCATCCCTTAGATGACTCCACACCGTTGCTCTGCATGTCACTGCTTACTAAGTTGACAAATCACTTTTTTTTTGCCGATGGTAATCCATGACCAGATCAGCTCCTGGAAAATACTCTGTTGCGAAGGCAAGCAGGAAAGGCAAAAAGCAGCAGCTCAGATTTAAGTTGGCTAAACTTGCCCTTTATCCTGTGTGCTGGCCACATGTCTTGTGGGGGCTAGAGGAGCTGGGTTGCTCCTGGAGGCGGGGAAGTCAGTCCACTATTTGTATCAAGACAGGGAAGAGGAGCAGACTGGAACAATGTAGTAGAATTGCCAAAAATGGAAAAATTATATTGATTTACATACTGTAAAATGTGACATTTCCATTTTGGAGAATAGATTTAAAATATCAAAATATGGAGAAATGTTGAAATTAGGGTCCTACACAAACAGCGACCACAACCAGTGAAAGTATGCCCTGATTGATGCAAGCCTTAGATCCACTGTAGAGCCTTAGATTCCACAACAGAATATAAATTTCTTTGTTCTCAATCATCTCTCATTCTTCTATCATAAGCTACATATCTTATGCCTGAGCTGGTTGGAAGTTTTTCTCACCTTGTTATCTCTCAATCCTATGAAAGGATCCCCTTTTAAAAGGGGGACATGGGCCCCACATTAATAAAAATATTGAAAAGAACAAGAATTCGGTGCAATAGCTGGAGAAGGGAAAGCTATATGCACCATTCTATTGCACTTCTTTCATTATTTCATTATTTCCATTAAAACTTCATAATTAATAGTTCACAGCATTAAGCCTTTTTCATTTGCAGATTTCTCATTTTCCAGTAGAACTGCAGGCTCCTGTACAGCAAATGCAGATCTACTGGCCCCAGTATGGCCTTTCCTAACTACAAACCACTTGGGAATATTGCATGGAAAAAACATTGACCTGCTTCTCTCATGTCTGTGACTCCAAACTCATTTAGGCTTTAGTTCAGTAAACAGTTTAGGTCCCACTGAATAAATACACTATGTCACATTAAGTAAACATACTCAATGACTTTGCTTTCAAATAGAACTCCTTATGTTAAATGTCAGCACATACTGACATATGGTTATGGGTTAGGGCCTCAGCTATGAAATCCTTTAAGGCATAACTGGTGTATTTGTAGCATTTCCATGCCACAGTCCGCTGACACAACAGAAAAAAGAACAAAAGTGATGTTGGACGTTCCTAACTTTTCTATTTGCAACTGCACTTTACTTCGATTCAGAAGCATCTCAGATTTTTGCTTCAAGAAATTAAGGAGAGAATATTTATAACAAACACCACTGGGAATTTAATTACCTTTAGAGGACCAATTGTTGACTAAATTTTTCCCACTTCTCTGTGATATCAAAGATCTTCACTTAGGTAGTATGTTTAATTTGTAATATTTAAAACCATTTTGCTGGCAGTTTTTAAAATGAGACGGCCAAATTCAGAAAAAATTAACAATGCCCTGAAAAATGTGCTCATTTATAAAACTGAGCTTATTAACCTTGACTAGAGCCATTACTTATATGGTCTCATACTGAGTTATTACAAGATTTGGGAAAGAGAGTGGGTATGGTGGGGGAGAACTTATGAATAGTTCCTGTGAGAAAGATGGCAATCTGTGAGTTTAAGCCACATTGTTCCTCAAGGAACCCCCACTTATAGAGGACCATCCAGTATGCTGTCTTATTAGCCTCCTATTCTAGGACTAATTCTTTTAAATTTCAAAAACATGGACGTAACTGCATTGTTGATTTATTTGTTTTAATTCTTTTTCTCATGAGGTACCTAATGATAGGTATAGGAGAATTCAATATTTAATTGCAGAGTTTAGTGAAAAGTTTTAGGCTTCTTTGATTTTCCCTCATCCAATTAAAAGTAGATGACAGACATTGAATAATTTAGGAATAAGGAAGCATTAAAATGAAAAAAAGTATTGGGCCCTTCCAACAGAAGAGTACAGAAAATAGTAGACTTTTCTATCCTTAAATTCTTCTTCCCTTGGCAATTTAAGTAGGGTCTACAGTTTCTGTTTAAGAAAATAAAAAGTGTTTCAAATCCTTTGAACCACCACTGAAATGCCAGAACATGGCCTATAAATGTGAAGACATTTGTTCAAAGAATCTGCATCTCACAGCCAAATCTTTTCCACAATGAATTGTATGTTTTCTTTTTACCTTAGCAGTTGCACATAAAAATAGGTTTCCATAGTTTTTAACTTTAATTATTTGTTAGCATAATGACAGAGCATTTAATCCTCCAAGTCACATGCAGATTGTAAACCCACACCCTCCAAAACTGGAGGAGTTACAAGGACCTCACATTCTGCCAGGCTCTCCTACTTAGTTTAATCATGCAAGTAACTAATGGGGTAAGTGTAAGAGGAAAATTCAGACTGAGTATCCCGAAGGGAAAAAGAGTAATCTGAATAGTGGAAATGCACTGAACTATGAAATTAGCCTTCCTGAGGAATGTGTATGAAACAAGAAAATTCTAAAATATCAGAAATTTGCTGTGAGGCAGGGGTCTGAATAGAGGGGTTCTGAAATCTTTGACAGGCAGCCTATGTCTGATTCCTGGGGTGATTTAACATATTACTGCATTTCCTCTCCTCCCTGATAGGATCACCTCCAGAGCAGAATCAAAAGGCAAATGGGATACTTGTCAACTTCAGTACCCAACCTTACTTCCTATGTTGAACAGCTGATAAAATGCTGTTAAGGTCATGGGTCAGGCTGTCAGTCAATGAATGTGACATATAGGCTCCTTCTGGATCCTCTCAAGCCTTCTACATAATGTAAGGGAGGAGTGACAAGGGCAAGCTTTGGAAAAATAACAATTTAAGCCTCCCTGGAAAGATTTGTCAGAGGACACCTGTCAGACCCCTGACAGTTTTATTTTTTTTATTCCATTTTTGACTCCCACAGTAGCTTAAAACTATAAAAAGAATAGAGAGGAATAAAATAGGCTGAGACACGCATCTTCAGAGATAGGGAAATAAAAGTAGATTTAAATAAGCCAGGGTAAATAAAGCTGTTAAAGCAAATTCACACACAATATCTTCCACCCTCTTCTGAGCTGGTCCCCCATATTTAAAGACTTTCCTCCATCCCAGGTGCTCTGGTGATGGCTAGAACAACTATTCTTGGCTCTGTTTCCCTCCTTCACACACTTTATTGGGTAAGAAAAGCTGCCAAAAAGTGGGAGCTTTATGAAAGCAATCATAAAATGTTATGGGTAATGCTAAACAAATTATGTGTTACTCTACAAAAACAGCCCTTTCTTTGGGTAAAAAAAACAACAGCTGCCTGAGATCAGGTTACCTCTCTTAAAGCAATGATAAACCTACTGTCAAGGACTACAGCTGGCAACAGTGGAGGCTGTAGAAAGTCAACATTATTGAAACTGCTTTCCTGACAGTCATTTCTGAAAAGCTAATAATGATTTGATAACTTGATGTCCCAACTTGCAACGTGCATATCCACACATAAATGAAGTGTGTTGCCCTACCCTGGATTCAGACCTCCGTTCAGTCCTTGTTGTTATCCCATAGTTGCTGGGAACTGCACTAAGAAATTTTCCTCTTGGTCTGTCAAGTTTATTACTGCTTTACTAAGCAGGAACAACCCCTTCTCTCCCCCCTGTATACTCTCTGACATGATGGGATCTATTAATCATGGCCACCACACAGTTACTGTAAGAGATGCTGTTAACAATATTTAGGCTGCTAGGTATTATGGGTGTTTTCCCCTTGATTTTTTTTTCTGTTCTTGTTGTTTTGTTTGTATGTAATCTTCAGCTATATTGCAGGCAGTTTGTAAAGCTATGGGAAGTAGTTTGATAGAAGTCCAGCTCTGACAGTCAGCATAAGCCCAGCCTACCTACCATTCTCCTAGACCGTAACTATGATACTACTACAGACAGTCTGGAGTATCATGCCTCTGAACACAATGGATGTGTAAAAATTGAAGTTATATATTTGCAGTATTTAAAGTAGCTGGGGAAACAATCTTAAAAACTTCCATCTTGCTTGTGCCGAAATTTGGAGGTGAAGTGCTTCAGTTGCTTCAAGTTCTGTTGTCCATATGCTAAGCTAAAAAATGCTTCTGGTCTGACTCACACAAGGAATCTCTAGTTCCTCAGCTCTTTGTGGTCTACCCATTAGACATTTCTCCAAGTGTGACATAGATACGCACAATTCAGCAAGCGTTGTTGGGGCACTTCTACCACATAGCTGCATACATGGTAGGCACCTATCTAAAGTATTCTTCAGTTACACCATACAGCTGAAAAGGAAAGGACCTGGATTTAATTCTTTTAGAGATGCAAATGCACTCTTCTTGAGAGTGCCATAATTACTAATCAACTGGCTAATGTGAGCTGGCATTTTCAATTTCTCCTGTAAAAACCCATTCCGCGTTGCACAAAATATTGGAGGGAATGGAAGAGAGAGCAGTAGAGCCTGACTCTGTGTTCTTGTGATAGGCACTCTGGAAACAGAGAAATGTGGACGTGTGTCTTCTCTGAAAGTACTGTTTATGTGTTTCATTCCATGACTATTTCACGCAAAAGATATAAAATCAGAAGTCTGTGAAGTATTAATTAATTTATAACCATTGTTCACTGGTTTTCCTCCTCTGAGAATAGAACATTTTCTGCTCTGGAACATGAATGAAAAGTGCTGCTTCCCTACCTCTTTCTGTTTCCTCTGCTTCCATTTTCACCACATCATAGGCTCTTTTAGACGCCCACAAGTCTATGGGACTGGATGGAGTCCACCCAAGAATTTTGAGGGAACTGGTGGATGTGCTTGCCAAACCCCTTTCCATCATCTTCCAACAGTCCTGGATGACTGGGGAGGTTCCGCTGGACTGGAGGCTGATGTCGTGCCCATCTATAAGAAGGGGCACAAGGAGGATCCGGGGAACTACAGGCCTGTCAGTCTGACCTCGGCACTGGGGAAAGTCATGGAGCAGGTGACCTTGAGTGCGATCATGAAGCACTTGCAAGAGAACCGGGTGATCAGGCCCAGTCAACACGGGTTCATGAAAGGCAGGTCTTGCCAAACTAACCTGATCGCCTTCTATGACAAAGTGACTAGACTCTTGGATGAGGGAAAGGCTGTGGATGTATCTTCTTGGACTTTAGTAAAGCCTTTGATACAGTTTCTCATAGCATTCTGCTTAGGAAACGGTCAGCCTCTGGCCTGGACAAGCACACCTTGAATATTGTGTTTGGTTCTGGGCCCCTCACCACAAGAAGGATGTTGAGGCTCTGGAGCGAGTCCAGAGAAGAGCAACAAAGCTGGTGAAGGGGCTGGAGAACAGGCCTTATGAGGAGGGACTGAGAGAGCTGGGGTTGTTTAGCCTGGAGAAGAGGAGGCTGAGGGGAGACCTCATTGCTCTCTACAAATACCTGAAAGGAGGTTGTGGAGAGAATGGAGCTGGCCTCTTCTTCCAAGTGACAAGGGACAGGACAAGAGGGAATGGCCACAAGCTCCACCAGGGGAGGTTCAGGCTCGACATAAGGAAAAAATTCTTCATTGAAAGGGTCATTAGGCATTGGTACGGTCTGCCCAGGGAGATGGTTGACTCGCCTTCCCTGGAGGTGTTCAAGATGTGGGTGGATGAGGTACTGAGAGGCATGGTTTAGAGATTGGTGGGAATGATTGGACTCAATGATCTGGTGGGCCTCTTCCAATTTGGTGATTCGATTCGATTCGATTCGATTCGATTCGATTCTATTCTATTCTATTCTATTCTATTCTATTCTATTCTATTCTATTCTATTCTATTCTATTCTAGTCTAGTCTAGTCTAGTCTAGTCTAGTCTAGTCTAGTCCAGTCCTAGTCTAGTCTATTTACCTACACTTAACATTTATTAGACCTTCAGAGTGCTTCAGTGTCAGCTTGTTTCAGGTTACCCTGTAAACACCAAATCTGGAAAGGAAATATTGCAATAACAAGGCAGATAAATAAAAGGAGTTTCCGAGGGCAGTACTTCTGACAAGTGACTTTCTAGAAGCACCGTAAAAAAGTCACGGTTCATCTTAAAAAAATCTAGTACCTACCTGTGAAGCTATGAAGCTGTGGTATTCCTTCCTTTCAAGGTAATCTCTGCCATTGTTTCAAATTCTAAATGAATGATCTGATAAACATTCACAAATTCTGAAAATCTGGATTCACCATGAAATTCCAGAGCAGACTTATATTTTATTGGCATGAAGTGCAGAAATAAATATTGTTGTCAGGATAAACAAACAGTTCAATTTTCCAAGTCTTTTCACCTTGCTCTTATACAATCGCATCTATTCAATGTAATACTCTGTCCTCCCTTTCTGGTAGTTCTTTCTGGACTCTTACAGGAAATGAAGATAATTTAATTATCTATACTTATTGCTTTGTACATTTTCCTTCATCATTAAAGAGGGGTTAGGAATGTTACCCTCATGAAAGTCATATTTTAAGACAGATCAAGACTTAAGCCTACTGAGTGTCTGTTTAAAGTGAGTTTACTTCTTCCTCTGAAAGTCTCCCTTGTAGATGAACGTTTGGTGCAAGGGCTATATAAAGACTATGAATCCTTTAGTTTGCAAATATGAATATGATTTTTATTTTATTAGTGTAAATAGACCTTTAGCTTCAGCTGTCCATACAAGGAGTGGAAGAAGCAGTAAATGAATTAATTTATTTGAAGTGTAGGAGCAAGGAAATGTCAGGAATCATGGCATTTGCTTATAACATTCAGGAAGTCTCTATTTTATGGAATCACTTCTGTGGTGATTTTTTTTTCTGTTTTCTTACTATGCAGCATAAAGCAGTAGATGCTGTAAGCTTTAGCTGTACTTGTGGAAAACAGTATAGTTATTTTCAAATGTTGCTTTTTCTTCTTTTATAGGGAAGAGTCTGTTTCATTTTTTTATGTCCATCCTTTCTGTTTCAAATTATTTGTTCTAATATGATAATAATTCATATTGTTGTTTTGGAAAAGGAAGAACTCAGTCTCATGAAAAAAATATATGTGGTGAGAAAAAAAACTGTTGCCAACTGAAGGGAAAGGTTCTTCCCTTGACATATTGAAGTGATTGAGCCCTAGTCTCAACCAAGAAGGAAAACCTCTCTTGGTCTTTTTAAGAAGCTTAGCCTCTACTTTTAATGAAGAGATTCATTTTTCATCCTTTCTTTGTGAAGGAATGGTTGGACTCGATGATCCAGTGGGTATCTTCCAACCTGGTTATTCTGCGATTTTGTGAAACACATGTATGCTCACTGATAATTTGCACACACTGGAAGAGTGGTTGTACTAGTCAGTGAACAGTTGGTTATGAGTAGGTATTCAACAGCAATCAGTATCATGTGCAATTCAATGAATCTACAGCACCATATATTGGTATGGACAAGTGATATTGTTTCTTTTATGGACTGAATAACCTTTACCAAGCTTGGGAAACCATCCTGGGTATAGTAGCTAGTTCTTTAACATCAATGGCAAACATACGAAGAGAAAGTAAGGACACAAAAAGTATCTGTAAAGTGGCAAGTATATAAGATGTACTATGGAAAAAGAGGCACACATCACCCAAAAAACTGTCAGTTGAAGACAACTGATTTACACTTATTTCTTCAGCTACAGGATAGTGCTGCTTGACCTTAATACAAACATACCAAATTTTTCACTTGTTACAGGAACCAATTTATTGTTTAAAACCACTCCATTTTTTCAAAACAGGAGGTAGAATGAGACATCAAAGGTTTCTTGCAATGAGACGTAAAACTCAGATCTGCAAGTGCAGTTTTTGTACCCAAGTAAATCAAACTTGTAAGGCAAAGATCAGAGAGAAGCTCATATGCACATATTAATCTTGGACAAATTGGACTTAAAAATAGAAGCAAATAAATACAGTCAGTGACAAACTGGACTTAAAAATAGAAGCAAATAAATACAGTCTGTGGAAATAAGCATTAACTAGAAGTCTACGTATTTACCCAGGATCGTTGGTACTTTTTACCTGCCACACTCTTTCACCTATGCTATTATTAATATCATGCTAAGGTGTGGAAAACTGTCTCAAATACAAGATAACAAGCAGTCCTAAATTTCTCAGGAGCAGCATTAGCAAGCAGGGATTTGTGATCATTTTCAGAAATAGCTCAGAAACCTGATTAAATACATCCATCGAGCCAATTCTTCCTCCCACATGCACATTTTGGGTAGACTGAAGTGCTCAGCTTGATATGAAGGAAAACTTTCCAATTCTGAACATTCATTTATTTAAAAACTGTGGTTACAGGAATTTTATAATATGATATTGTTTCAGAGAAAGAAAATCATTTGACTTCAAAAACACTACACAAATTTGAAAAAACAACAAAGTTTTAAAAGTTATAAAGAGAAATGTTTGTTCTTTTCCAACTTTTTCAGTTGTTTTTTTTTTCAGAGGTAGAAATAAGTTACTCCAGCGCCTCAAGGTTAGCAAAATTTACATTCATAATTTCACCCATATAATCCATAATGACAAAGGACTGCAGGTGAAACTGTATTAAGAGGAATTTAACACTAAAACCATATCCACTAAATAATTCTGATTAATATTTTAGATGTTCTAAAGCGACCATGAACTTGTTACCCATTTAAATTGAGCTGGATAAACCCCTCTAGCCAGTACTACCAGTGAAACTGGAAGTTAGAAGCCTAAATTCCTTTGAGGGTTCCGGGCGAACTTTCTTAATGCTGGAGAAAATCAGATTCAGTTTCTTAAAATATCATGATTTTAATAATTCAATGAATGTCATAATTTATTTTTTTTAGGCATAACAAATACTAAGTAAGAGATATACTGCTCTTCCAGGAGTCTTTTATACAGTAATGAGTAAAAGAACTCAGAATGACACTACTCTAACCCATATATCATAAATTCCCAAATAGGAATAAAGAAATTATCCCAAAAGCCTAAAAAATACATCATACACAAACAAAGCCATATCATTGCTAGCATTATGAGACTAGAGGTGCATACAAAGATTTCCTACAGTGAGACTGAAATGATCTGTTAAATATTTTACTCTAATATCTTTTTTTTAACATTATTTTTTCACTTTTTTGCACATTTGTCAGGGCTCAATTTGCTGCATTCTAAGACAGCCTACAAACAGCTGCAGCAGTGCTTATTCTGTTTGTTCGGTTTTGGCTCTGTTAAAAAGAAAATCTATTCCCTACTTTCCCCTCTATTAATTTCTCAGCAGCTATGAGCAAACTTTCTATACTTTCACAATGTATCGTTTACTTGTAGAATTAGTTAAACTTTCTGGGTGGGAATGGGAGTACTAATGAAGCTTTGTGGCTGTTTCAGCAGACAAAATTTGGAACAAAGACATTATTTTGTTACTGAATAATGAAGGAAATGGCTCATAATGCAACACACATATTTCCACATACATATGAGTGGGTGTGTTTGTGCAAGTGTATAAAACTTGCGGTATTTGAAGCTAATAACTGATAACAGAACCAAATTCTATTCCAGACAGTAATGTTCTGCCTACCTGATTTCCCTTGCATTTTGAATTTGAAATGCTATTCTCCACTCACCGTCCATACACAATCATGTAATGTGGATATGTTCTTTTAAATGGGTGGTATTTCAATTGAAGTAAAAAGGTCACGGATATTTATTTTCAAAAAACTTTTGTGTAGGTAGTCAAGCAGTAAAACCTTTTATTTCCTTTCTACCAACACTCATGAGATTGCTGTGACTTAACTCTTTGAGGTCTGCAAACATTTTTGCATTCCTTAGTAAAAAAAATCCCTTCAGCTCAGTAGAAGGAAGTTTTAAAGTAAAAACCTTGTTTACCATTGAAAAGAATGTTTGCAAATTAGGAAATGCTAGTGTAGCGATTAAAAAACAAAACACAATGCAGTGGACACTGAGTAAGACCAACTTTCCAGCACACTCAATTGTAGGTCACAACATCAGACATTTTCACAGAATCACAGAATAGTTAGGGTTGGAAAGGACCTTAAAGATCATCCAGTTCCATCCCACCTGCCATCGGGAGGGACACCTCCCACTGGATCAGGCTGCCCAAGGCCCCATCCAACCTAGTCTTGAACACCTCCAGGGATGGGGCATTCACAACTTCCCTTAGCAACTTGTTCCAGTGTCTCACCACTTACACACTGAATAAATATTTCCTTATGTCTAGTCTAAATCTGCCCCTCTCCAGTTTATACCCATTCCCCCTCATCCTATCACTATAAGCCTTTATGAATAGTCCCTCTCCAGCTTTCTTGTAGGCCCCCTTCAAGTACTGGAAGGTCGCTTTAAGGTCTCTTCAGAGCCTTCTCTTCTCCAGGCTGAACAAACCCAACTCTCTCAGCCTATCCTTGTATCAAAGGTGCCCAATCCCTCTGATCACCCTTGTAGCCCTTCTCTGGACCCATTCCAACATCTCCATATCCTTCTTATGTTGAGGATCCCAGAACTGGACACAGTACTCCATATGGGGTCTCTCAAAAGAGGAATAGAGGGGCAGAGTCACTTCCCTCGACCTGCTGGCCACGCTTCTTTTGATGCAGCCAAGGATATGGTTGGCCTTCTGGGCTGCAAGTGCACATTGCCAGCTCATGTCAAGCTTCTCATCAACCAGCATCCACAAGTCCTTCTCTGCAGGGCAGCTCTAAATTATGTCATCCCCCATCATGTACTGAAAATGCGGATTGCCCCAACCCAGGTGTAGGAGCTTGCACTTGGCCTTGTTGAACCTCATGAGGTTCTCACAGGCCCACTTCTCCAGGTTGTCCAGGTCCCTCTGGATGACATCCCATCCTTCCAATGCGGCAACTACACCACTCAACTTAGTATCATCTGCAAACTTGCTGTGGGTGCACTCAATCTCGCTATCAATATAATTGATAAAAATATTAAATGGCACTAGTCCCAGTACAGACCCCTGACGGATACCACTTGCCATTAATCAACTCCACATCATCCATGCACTTTAGCATAGCTTCTAGGAGGATCTGTTCCATGACTTGCCCAGGCACAGAGGTGAGGCTGACAGGTCGGTAGTTCTCAGGGTTGTCTTTTCTACCTTTTTTGAAAATGGGCCCAACGTTACCCTTCTTCCAGTCACCAGGGACTTCTGATTGCCATGACTTTTCAAATATCATGGAGAGTGACTTGGCAACCACATCAGCCAATTTCCTCAGGGCTCTGTGATGCATCTCATCAGGTCCCATAGACTCATTTATGTTTAGGTTCCTCGCACAGTCACATACCTGACCCTCCTCTACAGTAGGAAAGGGTTTGCCCCCCTGGTCAATGTCTTGTTGTCCCATGACCCAAGAGCAATGAGGAGAGAGGTTATTGGTGAAGACTGAGGCAAAACTGTTGCTAAGTACCTCAGCCTTCTCCTCATCTGTTGATACATGATCACCATTTCCAATCATCAGTGGGGGTACATTCTCTTTGACCTTCCTCTTTTGACTGACGTACCTGTAGAAGCTCTTCTTGTTAGTCTTTACAGCCTATGGAGATAACTTCCACCCCTGTGTAGCTTGCAGTGATGAGTAAAGACCCCAAGTGCAGCTGAGCACTGCACTCAGGAGATGCCAGTTCTGAGAATACTGACCATAAATAACAAGACTGAGGTCAGTTATATATTCCACTTATCAAGTTTTCATTGATCAGAAGGTAAATATTTTTAGTTTCTACTTTTCCTTACAGTGGTGGTTTAAGGAATGATCTCTGAGCTGAATATATCAACATTTCTTAACTGCTGGGTAAGAAAAAATGATCAGAGTCAGGAAGCACTGGTAATATTATGAATCTGTAACCCCTCATTCCCGAAGTATTCCTGTCCTTCAGGGCCAAGTACTCTCTGTAACTTCTCTGGTTAACATTATTACTATGTTCACTTTCTGTTCTCCCCTTAATAAGCAGTAAGTCTGGAAAAAAAATAGAACTATGTGCTTCTCCCTTTTCTCTTGTTATTCCTCCCTTTTCCCTTGTTATTCCTGCTTTCTTTTTTTTTTTTAAGTTCATTGCCAGCATTTCTATGTGAAACATAAAATACTTCCCCTTCCACCTTTTCCCATCAAATATAAATGAATATTAGTTAAAAAGGGGAGGTCTATTAAGTCAATTTCATTAGTTTAGTGAAAGAAAAATCTCTTAACCATGTTGAGCAACACTTCTAAAATCTCTATATACGACAGACCATAAGACCAAATTGAAAATTCTTCTTCTGTGATAGCACAAGTAGGGCTAGAAGGCAAAAAAATCATGTTTGCTACAAAGAACAATTTATTTATTTATAATGAAGAAGAGGAAACAACCATAGGAGCAAACAACAACAAAACCAATAAACATGCAAATTTGTACCTCTGTCTTCAAAATATATTCAATTTTAAAACATGTTTATCCTTCATACCAGCTGAGGAAACCTGGAAGAGAAAGGAGGGGAAAAAAAAGTGTAATCTCTAGGTTTAAGATATTGCTTGTGGAAAAAGCTTAAGCCGATGAGGCTATTGAGGGAACAAGATGATTTCATAATACAATTTACGCCTGTTTGGTAATGACACTAAAGATACAGAATAAAAAACACCAAACAAGAAAAAATCATTCAGCAATTCAAGCAAAATCAAGGCTTATTTATTTATCTTTTTAATGTTTTTTTTTTGCTGGTGCCATACTTTCTCCAGAAATTAGGTGAATTGAATGAAGGTGGACAGTACAGAGTCTTAGCTGAGGAAACATACACCACTTACATCCTTTCTCGGCAGAGAAACTTACTGAAGTTTGGAGAAAAAAAATTTCTGAGTTGTTTTCCAAAGGAAGCAGTGAACTAGGCTACAGACTGCTTTGCATCAGGGAGCTACGGAGGCACCTTGGCTGCTGCATGAAGTGTAAGGCAGAACGTGAGAAAGTGAATATAATCTGCAAGTACGAATCGATATAACAAACTTAGATCTGAATTGTACCTTTTAAAGGCTACACAGAAAGTCAAAAATCAAAGCTTTCTTTTGGCTGTTGAATGGGGTGGATCTTCTTTATGATACAGACATCTCCAAAGGGCAGAGAGAGTCAGTTTAAACAGTCAATTCTAAGTTCTGAAGCCTTTTGTGGTATGACAAATGTTTCAGTAGGAATTCACACTATTTAAATGCAGTTGTTTAGAAGGCAGGCACTTTCTGCTGATTGACTAGAGACTGAGCTGAGACATGGTGAGACAGTCTTTCAACTGATGGTAGACACCTAGTTTAAGATGTGATGGTTCATTCTCTGTAATACCTTCCTCTTTCTACTGACTACAACAGGAGTCTGATAGGCTCAGGCTGGACATCTTTCAGGCAGACAAGAAGAATCCTTCCACCCTTTGGCCTAGGCTGGATGTCATCATGTCCAGTTGCAGCTAGACTTCGTTTCACTACTTCTTTACTTGTGCCTGCTGACACTTGCATTGGCTGGGGAAAGCTTGCTGGAGGATGATGCCCAGATGAAGACAGCCGAGAAGGATGAGTCCAGATATTATCAAATTGCAATGGTTTGGTGTTCATGCACCTGTTATGTAAGTGAAAAATTCCCTGTCCTACTTGCATCCCTCCTTGCCTTCAGTGGCTTCACGTTACTTTCAGGAGGGAAATTCATACCCTTTTGGACTTGATTGATGTCTCCAAGGTTTGATGTAGAAGGAAGATTGCTATTACTACAGTCTCGGGGAAGCTCCAGGAACACAATACAGGCTATTTTACAAGTCTGTCAATATGAGGTAGAATCACAAAACTTGTCTACACTTTATGGTTTTTGTAGCAGGTGACTCCTGGGTGAAACAATCTGATACTAAGGGTAAATAAAATAACATTCTGGTTATTATCTGTCTTGGTGTTTAACAGTTAAAAATTGGTATCACAAATTTTCATACCTGCAGTTTTTCTTACCCGAGTTATGCAACTTCGAAACCTGAGTAAGAAAAACTGCAGCTGTGAAAATTTGTGAGACCGATTTTTAACTGTTAAACACAAAGACGGATAATATAAGGGCAGATTATTTCTTCTCTTTACTGGGTATTCCCTGACGCCAGCATTCTGAATTAAACTGTTTGCACTCCACAGAACATATAGAACTGAATCATTTGAAAGGATAACTAGAATGTCTATCTACTTCAATATTTTATAATAGGTTTTCTATTAAAAGATAAGTAGAGGTCTATAAGAAAGAATACAAAAGTAGAAATCATCCAGTCCTGGTTTTTAGACTCCATTCTCCCACTTACTTTCTTTTTCTTTTGTTTTGAGCAGATGACTTCAATTGCATCTCAATATCTCTAACTAAAATTCATAAAAATAAGTGTTTTCTTGCTTTCCTTGTTTCAAATATCTGTTACCGTATGTACAGTATATTGGACTTAAGTTGTCAACTATTATCTTGTCATAAATACCAGGCCTTAATTTTGATTTAATAAAATGGTTACTTTGCTGCTGTTATGAAAGTTAGTTTTATTGGCTGACCTTATCCCTCTCCTTTTTGCTTTTGTGTATTCTCTTTCAACACCTGAGGTTTGTTCAGTTACATTTAAATTGCTTCATTTCTGAGTCTTAAAGCAGTTATTCAAAAGTAGATTATCTTTGAGTTTACTGAATAAATATTCTTGCGTATTGCTGACAAGGTTTGACTGTTAAATTCTGTTTTTTAAGTTTTACATTTTACTGCAGAATTGCAGTCTTTCCAGCAATCCAGAAAATACAGATTTCTGGGTTTGTTTTCCTAGACAATGTACTTTAAAAGGGGCTTATACTTAAATCTGCTATTCAGACTATGAGCAGCTTAATGGATTGTTGACAAAGGACGTGGAGCTCAAGCAGGATGTGGTAATACTAGGTGATCAGGTGTTTTCTTACTTTTCTGAAGTTTCTATAACTTTTATTTTCATTTAATTCCTGTCTGTCACTTAGCATAGTACAGCAACAATTACCCTTACAGTAAAGATTAGAATTAGCAGAGGAAAAAAAAGAAATATATTGTAGAATCAGAACACACATCAGAGATAACAATATGCTTCTTGTGGACAAAGGAGGTTCATTGTCCGTGACCAAGTGCAATATGAAGGAAGTCCAGATGATGGCTTATACCACATTCAGTCCCTGCAAACAGGCTTTTTCATGTCTGTAGTTAAGAATCAACTTTGGTTTGATAACTAGAGTTTTTAAGTTTGAAGTTTATCTTTTTAATTTTTAGATGCTATTTACAGGAGGAGCAGTTGTATGACTGGACTAGATAGGTACTCTCACCGAGTGGTAGACTGATTTCTTGTCATAAGTCTACCAGAGTTGTTGGCTCATGTTTTGTTTTGCCCATTTGGTTTTGTGTCACTATTGCTTCAGCAAATCACTTCAGAAGAAAATTCGTCATCCAGTAGATATCATTAATCAGGAAAGTTTTATGTTGTGAATGGGTGGATCTGCCACCTCCCAAAACATTTGGTTCCTGTTCCTCTCCAAAGAGCCCCCGTAAGGATAAGGTGGCTGAAATGCAAAACTATCTATCCACTCCTAGATTCACGCAGGCTCCCCCCTCAGACGATGCCCAAGGAAAAGGCCTGTAAATTGCCTGAAGAAATCCTTCATTATAATATTCTTTTTCTCTGAGTAAGATAGAAGTCCAGACAAAAGAACAGAGGCAATCTGCCTGTCCACTTTCCTATGACATTTGCTCTCAACAATGAGTTTTAAACTTTGTGGTCATTCCTCCATGCATTTTCCAGGTTTGTTCATACTCAATCATAATTACCTGAAATTGCCACAAGAGACACTCTAATACCACTAGAAATATCACCATCTTACCCAGTGAGATAAAAGTAGAGTACTGCAGCAGCAGCAGAGAAACCATTTTTCTTTGCTTGCTTATTTGATTTTGGGTGCAGATGGGGCAGGATTTTTAGGAATTAATTATTGATAGGTTTTAAAGTCAAGGTAATTCGTGTATATATATACATACATATATATATGCCACTTTGCATTTATTTACCTCAAAACCCAAACACCTTAGAGCATATATTGTACTAATTTTCTTTATTTTCTGCTTCTTTGTAAAGCCAAATTGACAGCTTACAGCCTGTGGAACCAACCCAATGCCTGTTAAACAGGGAGCTGTACTAGCTATATACTACCTCTGCATGCAAAAAATGCATCCAATCTCACAAAGAATCAAAGACATATTTGTCAAAATATTTATCATGATACTGGAAATTAATGTAATAACAAAAGTTATCAGTCACAGAAAGCTGCAAACCAACAGCTGTAAACAAGAGTTTGGTTTAAGATAAGGAAGTTAGTTACTAAGAATGGAGAGTCTGTCCATGGCCCTCTTACTTTATATTTTTTGTTCAAGTATATTTGGTTTCCAGAAAGTGGGTTCTACTAAAAACTGAGTCAAGAAGACATGTCAAGGGGCATGTTTGCAGCTATTACTGTTGGAGAAAGGGTCTATTTATCTATCAGTTGTGAAATGGACTGAAATTCTGGGTCTTTGTACTAAAACTAGCCCACTGTATCCATGGTGGTATTGAATTGAGATCCAGATCCAAACCCAAACTGACTTCCATGAGAAGACGAACTAAATTCATTATACCTTAGGGTCAGTTTGGTGGATGAGGGCTCCTCTAGTAACACCAAATCATTACAAGGCACAGTGCTGGCTGTACTGTACAGCTTGCATTTAAGACTCCTCATTATCATGGTCATTCTGATTTCATCGTTCTTCTGTTGAGTTCAAATGTAGCTGGTATGATGTCAGCTGTTTAGCACTAGCTAGCACTGAGAGGATGTTGAGAATTCAAGCCCACACATGTGGGTTTATAAGTATCTTTGCAGTCACAGACTGTACTGTGTAGATATCAAGTTTTTTCTATTATCACTTTTCTCACTAAAGTTCAACTAAAGCCAGCTTCTATTAATAGCTTTGTGAGCAAGCAGCAATATCCAGATATATCACTAGTAAATATGGGTGAAGATTTCACACAGTGGGGAGGTAAATTACAGGCAGCTATTTTTTTTTAAATCTTGCTAGGAGATCTGTGAGAAATTACATTTTCGTTCTTGGATCTTTAGGTTATTGCAAAGAGACCTGAGTAAAGAGTGGAAAAATGACATCTATAAATTACCTGGGTTTAGGGTAGAGTCCTTGCAGTGTGCAGAAGATGAAGGCAAGGAAAGAAGGAATTCCGACCTTGCAGATGATTTGGAAGACAGATCAACTTGCTGACTTCATGTCAGCAGAAAATGATGCAAGGCAAATGACAAATCTCTTCTTTGCTTGTAAATTTCTCATTTATTATCACTGGCTTAGTCAGTGGGAACCTCTGGCTAGGGGAGCACTTCAGTGATGATTACTTGTATCCATATTTTTGTATGTATATATAAATATACTTTTCCCCTGCTTCAGAGAGATATCCTGAAGCAACTTCTAGTGAAAAAAGATGTGCTCAGAATTTCTGGCTAATATTCCTCCTCACTTCAACGCCTCAAATGGAGTAAGACAATTGAGATGTAAATGGTATTACTCAAACACAGGTGGAATACAATAAAGGTCATCAAATCTCATACTTGGGAGATTTTGAGTATGCAATCTGTGTTGTCAGAAAGCAACTGTCTTCCTAATGAATCAGTCAAAGAGTTTATGACTATATTTTCCTGGATTTCTTGATATGTCATCGAGTGCTGTCGAGTTTTCTTTATTTGCATTCATCTGGGTGCAAGACTCTCAGAGGCCTCAGGGAGCAGATGTGGTATTTGCAATTTTGTTCTGAACAATCTGGCTGTTTTGAAAATATTCACAAGAAAACACCAGCCACAACACCAGATGTGAATGTTGCAAAGCAGCATCTTGTGTTTACATTTTAATTTCTCCAGCTAGGAAGGCTGGAATGCTTATGCACTGGGAACACAAAATACGGGCTACATGCTCTAATAATCTATTACAATTATATGGTGCCATTCACTTCACAGTGCTCTGCAAATGTTCTGTGTGAAGGACCCACCCTCTCCAAAACTGTGTCCCTCACACGTCTGTGACAGAACAGCTGTATATTAATTCTAAATAGCAATAGCCTCAGTGTAGGAGTAAAGGGTAAATGAGAGCTGCATCTAGCAGTAGCTGCTGAGAGGGATTTAAGTTGTCAGCTTACTTGGAGCTTGTGTGTGTGTGTGTGAGAGCGATTTTTACAGCTTTTGAACCTCTGCAAGACTTACTGACTTTATAGTGCTGCTACAAACACCTCTAAATAATCCGGTCCCAGGAATCTAAATTCAAGACACAGAGAGTGGAAATCCCACCTCATCTTTTGTTGTGGAAGTGATATTTTTCTGTTCTGTTCTGTTCTCTATGTTTGAGGGAGCCAAGTACTACCAAACCAAGAAACAGACCCATCTGATATCGTGGCAGCTCGTTTAACTCACTGCAGGCAGTAGCCAGGTAAAGGTTCCAACTCTGAAATTCATGCCAGGTTTGAAGTGTGGCAGAGACACTGCTCTCTGTGACAGAAGGGATGACATTGCATGGAGCTCAGATCTGTGTTATTTCCTAACAGTGATTTCAGGACACTGTTTATTGTCTTCAGCATGCACAAATCTAGGAAGCTTAACCCAAAAACTCGCGTTGCTGTTAATGGGATGTGGTGAAGGCAGGGTGTGTACTAATGGACAAAGGAGCCAGGAAACAAGACTATACACCTTGCCAGAAGGTCTCAGCATGTCACCGCATTTGTCCTTTTATGTTCATGCAGTTAAATGTGAGAGAATTCAGCTTTAGGGACTTACAATTAGTATGTGGCTAGTAAAGCCAACAGCAGTACTGTCAAAGATACAGAAGAGCTATTTATTCCTGAAAATCTTCTGGTAGCTGTAATAGAGACTTAACTATGACAACCCCCACTCTGCATCCCACAATCCCACCAGACTGGGATAGGATTGCAGCCCTCAGTAGAGGAAAGATCTATGGGAAGGAATAGAGATATGACTGTATAGGCAGTGTCCCTGCAAAGCCAGTCTCTTAAATGCTGAGCAGGCCACCAACATCCTTATATTATCCCACCCTACTCCGCCTCAGTCATGAGACCAAGTTTTTCCTTTTTAGTGAAGACCTCTAATGACAAGGAGGAATAAATTGGAAAACCCTTCCTCCTGATTAAATCAATGAATTCTCACTGTGGCTGTTAGAATAAACGTTCAAGGAGCCATAGAGCACCAAGTCATTGAAAACAGTCCGACTTTGCATGGAATTGATTTGAGTCTGGTATTTTATGACTCTCATGTGAACATGATGTGGCCAAACTGGCTCTCTCTTAGGATGCTTTATCAAGGAGTAATATCTTCTGTCTAATTAACAGGACTCAGCAATAAAAGACATGACTGTATAAAGGATTAAATGTGCAGGCTGCAGTGGCAAAGGAACACTTTAAGGTGTACTGCTACCTGAGTGAGAGGCAGTGGTGGTTTTAAGAAAACCACTCGGGGAAAAAAAGGAAAAAAGAGCCTATCCTGTTTTTCTCGGTATCATATCTATGTTTGGAAACTTCCTCCCTAAATCTTTAATGAAAGCAGAATGGTGTTTGAAAAACAGCTGGAGGACATTGATCTACACATTCCAATTTGTTTATGTATAAAACATGCATAAAGGATTAAATGCTGCTTAACAGTTTGTCTGCTTTCAGCTGCTTTCATGCTTCTGCTTTGCTGTAGCACCAATCCATGTCAGAAGATACCCTGGGGGGCTTTTAAATAATAAATAGGTTCCTTTAGAGGTTGTATCTTTTTTTTTTTAATCTAATATTAATTGGCACACAAAATGGTAATTAAACCTACACTA
Organism: Clamator glandarius; assembly: GCA_033459285.1. Taxonomy (NCBI): domain Eukaryota; kingdom Metazoa; phylum Chordata; class Aves; order Cuculiformes; family Cuculidae; genus Clamator; species Clamator glandarius. Next base: position 7,423,799 of record JAUNZM010000333.1, on the reverse strand, counting down.
GAAATATGCTGTGCCACTAATTCTTCCTCAGTCAGTGACATTTTCCCTGTCTTACAGTAGCTGTTAAGATTACGGGAGACCAGAACTAAGGCTGTAGAGTGACATCAGACTAAATTAAGCCCTCATGCATTTATGCATTAGCATAAAGCAATGCAAATGCATTTATAAGGTATGAATGATTTATCAGGAAGTCGTTTTGATGCCTTTCTGTTGTTGCATGTGGCTAAATGTGGTGAACAAGTCAGTTCACCGAATCTAGTTCAGGATCCTGGTTTGTCTGTCACTATGAAGGGGCTGTTTCAAAATGCTGAATCTAAAGTACTTTGCTTTTTCTTTTTTTTTTATCCCACAGAGGTTGGTTCACCTCTATCAATCCAAATGATTAGTTAAGCAAGAAATATGACAGGCTCTGCTTACAAGCTAAATGCTGGAAATGGTCTTTCCAAAACAATACATTGCATTTCCTCCTCATGTAATCCTATTTTAAGCAGAGGTACACAAAAGGGATTGGAGAGGCTAGTAATTTTAAAAGATAGGCAGCTGTCCATGCTGCAGGAGGTCACAAGCACAAGCTGTGTAGAAAGAATCAAATAAGTCACCTGTCACTCATCTCAGCGGTAGCGAACTTCTGCTTTCTGATGGTCTAAAATCCAAAATTTTAGCTTTTCTGCAGATATGCCACTGATGACTGGCAACTCTGTCACATAGCATGGGCATAAGCATGTAGATAAGATCAAAACAGTTCTAGCAGAGATGTGAGGTACAGTTTTACATTGGATATGTAAGGTTTCTTATCTCCCAATGTTATATCTGTCTCCACATTCTTTGTAAACAAAGTGAGCCATGCCAAGTTTCACAATTGCATTCTATACCAGAGAAAAGTACCATACAGTCACATTCTTTACTTTTATCCCAGCTGTCATCATCATGACTCTAGGATCTTTTAAGACCTGATATCAGACAGTAAGATCAGCAGAGTTAAAACTGAGCACTTTTATATCTCTAATAGGATATGGCCTGGCAACTGAATTAGTTCAGGCTCTTGTCATGATGATACATCATAACTTGCACCAGCACTCCTAGAGAGTTAAAAAAATTGTACATTTATCATTCTGTGTTACCTCTTAATGAGGACAGACAAATGCTTTTTTAGTTTATATTTCTGCTGGAAAAAGTCACAGAATACTTCAGGAGAAAGAAACTAGGTCTTCTGGGAGTTATTTCCCCAGGTATAAGTGTAAGAGTGTAAAACCAGTGTAAATCTTAGACTGCAAGAAAGATTTGCTAATGAAATCCCCAGAAAATCCTAGCACAGGCCAGACTTCACTTAACTCAAGGCTAAACAAACTCAACTGATCAGATGTGCTGTCAAGCATTGGAGTTACCCAACGTAAAGGAAACTTGTGACTGCAATGTACAGTGGAAATCTTGCTCCTCCAACTCTTTTTCTCACTTTCAGCTTAATATTGCACCTAGCCAGTTTAAGCCAAAATTTCATTAATTATCAGAAGTAATGCACGTACATCCTATCAAATTCTGTGACCAAAATGTAGATCTAAGGGACAATAAGGAAAAAAAAGGAAATCTAAAACTCCAAAGGGACAAAAGTGTCGAGTCATTCACTTATAAATAAAAATTGGCGTATTGACTTCACTAGATTTACAGAGGCACATGCAAGAAAGATTTTGGTTCAATATTTGCATCTTTTAAAAGCCTTACTGGGTCTTCCTCATCCCTCTATCAAATGCCACTTAACAAACTAGGCATAGAGAAGTGAAATTTTTTATCCAATGTCAATAGAAAGTTCAGAAAGGAACTTGGAGCTCAGGTCTTCCCATCCCTGCAGTCCATCATCTAGTTAAATAAAGGCTTTGCTTACCCAGAAAACAGCTCACAGTATTATGTCTGGGTCAGAAAAGCAGCTGAGCATTTTGGTTTCCATTTTCTACAAAATGATTAATTAAAAATGACTGCTAGTTCCTTTCTCATGTACCTGAAGGAGTCCTACAAGGGAGCTGGAGAGGGACTTTGTACAAGGGCATGTGGTGGTAGGACAAGGGTGAGTGGCTTTATATTTTGAGGAATATCAGGTGCTTACACAAAAGTCATTGCAAATCTTGTTCTGTCTCAGCCCAAGTTTTCTACTCTGGTATGCTTCGGATCTTGTTATAGGTTCATCTGAAAAAAAGAAAACAAAATCATTATCTTCTTTTTCTTCTTTTCAGTATACTAAATATAGATGTAGAAACAAAATCCTCAACTAGATAAAGATAGCAGCATGCAGACGGCATAAAACCCAAAGCACTTAGCAAACTCTGAGACAGGCTGTACCCATATATACTTTGTATTACAGCTTGTTGCCAGCTAATATATTTGCACGACAGTTAAAAATTGACTCAAACTTGTAAATTGTCTCCCTTTATTAATGAATAAACATTACAAATAGGTCTTTGTGACTCTTGTATGAAATCTTGCAGGGTTTTTTTGTCCTAATATATTTACATTTTATTTTGTAGGCAAGTGTTTTCCTACTTTCAGAATACTTCACTGCATGTTTCCCCTTCCTGACACAGGAACTCATCCAGCACACCCTTGTTAGACCCAAGAATGAGGGGACAAAGGTTGTTGAAGTAGCAACCTTTCCAGTCTGACTCTCTTCTACCAGACAATTATTGTTATCCAATGTACAATTGGGATTAGGTGGTGGAGACAGCATTCCTTCTTGTCTTTCCAGAACTACTAAGCTAAATTCTCCTTTTCACAAACTAAACTTTTCTTCGTGCAAGGCAGACAAAAATGATGCTTGGAAAAAGGTCTAGTACTCTAAGTCTGTACTAAATAAATTCTGATATTTTAACATCAATTTTTTTAATTAAAATCATTCTAATTAAAACTATTATATCCACATTGTAAATGATTCATATTTTACCTTTCCAGCTTTTAATTAATGGAAATTAAAAGTGGAACCCTCAAGATCTCCATGATGAAAAAGGAATACATATTAGTTCTTTTTTTAATGTACATATTACAGGTTTTGCTAATTTCTGCTTATTCACTTGCCAGCCCAATTTTATGGCAAATCGGGCAAGATTTTAGTAAGACAAGAAGGAAAATTTATAAAAGAAAGGATAAGGAGAACTGAAAGCCAAAAAGGAAAAATTTAGAAAACTGGAAATATATCTATGCATTCAATACACAAAAATTTCAAAATTTCTTTTGAAAATGTTACAGAAAAAACTGTCAACATGTGAAACAACCATACTTTTTAAACATGTCTTTTTTAATTAGGAAGCTCCAGGAGTTTGGCAAAAGCCACTAGGTTGCCCCTATTTAAAAAAATAAATAAATGGGATTACTGGCATAGTTACAGGTCTGTTAGGTTCATTTGATCCTGGGCAAACCATCAGAAAAAATAATTCAATAAAGAAATTTTAAAAGTTGAAATAATTCATGGACATGAACAGTTTTATGAAAAATAGATGTGATACTTTTCTATGATATTATGAGTTCGATATGATATTATGAGTTTGATTATGAATTATGATATTATGACGGAAACTGTCGGCCTCTGGCCTGGACAGGCGCACACTCTCCTGGGGGGAAAACTGGTTGGATGGCCGGGCCCAGAGAGTGGTGGGAAATGGAGTTAAATCCAGCTGGAGGCCAGTGACAAGTGAGGTTCCCCAGGGCTCATTGCTGGGTCCAGCCCTGTTGAATGTCTCTATCAACAACCTGGATGAAGGCATCGAGTGCACCCTTAGCAAGTTTGCGGACGACACTACTCTGGGTGGAAGTGTCGATGTGCTGGAGGGTCAAGAGTCTCTGCAAAGGGATCTGAACAGGCTGGACCGCTGGGCAGAGTCCAATGGCATGAGGTTTAACACGGCCAAATGCCGGGTCCTGCACTTGGGGCACAACAACCCTGTGCAGTGCTACAGACTAGAAGTCTGTCTAGAAAGCTGCCTGGAGGAGAGGGACCTTGGGGTCTTGGTTGACAGCGACTGAACATGAGCCAGCAGTGTGCCCAGGTGGCCAAGGAGGCCAGCGGCATCTTGGCTTGTATCATAAACGGCGTGACCAGCAGGTCCCGGGAGGTTATTCTCCCCCTGTACTCGGCACTGGTGAGACTGCACCTCGAGTACTGTGTTCAGTTCTGGTCCCCTCACCACTAGAAGGATGTTGGGGCTCTGGAGTGAGTCCAGAGAAGAGCAACGAAGCTGGTGAAGGGGCTGGAGAACAGGAATGGCTGAGAGAGCTGGGGTTGTTTAGCCTGGAGAAGAGGAGGCTGAAGGGAGACCTTATTGCTCTCTACAACTACCTGAGGGGAGGTTGTAGAGAGGAGGGTGCTGGCCTCTTATCCCAAGTGACAGGGGACAAGACAAGAGGGAATGGCCACAAGCTCCACCAAGGGAGATTCAGGCTGGACATTAGGAAAAAAATTTTCACAGAAAGGGTCATTGGGCACTGGCAGAAGCTGCCCAGGGAGGTGGTTGATTCATCTTCCCTGGAGGTGTTTAAGGCACGAGTGGATGAGGTGCTATGGGACATAGTTACTGTTTAATAGGAATGGTTGGACTTGATGATCCGGTGAGTCTTTTCCAACCTGGTTATTCTATGATTCTGTGAGTTCCATTAATAAATATAGTAGATTTGGCTAAATCATTTCACTTGGTACCATGCAACTGCTTAGTTAAAAACAATGTACAATCAACACAGTATGTGTTCAGTGGATATACAGTGTGCGAATTTCTGTTTCTGAATAATTATAAGCATCCATCATTAAATGTTGTAAATAACAGAACAAAAGATTGGAAACACTGGGCCAGCCCAGCAGTTCATATAGTCCAGCATCTTCTTCCGAACAGCAGTCAGGAGCAAACAGCCCAGCTCCTCCTTGGATGCATGACTCTGCAGGACTCATTTTGTGTCTGTACTAATGAACTGTGAAAAAACATAAATCTATCACTGATGCAGTGCAGATAATGCAAAGATGGGGGGATTTGTGAATATTTCAGTAGACACTAATAACTGAAGTTTAGAAAAGGAGTGTAACAACTTCTGTGTTTCATAATGGCCAGATCTGAAACTACACTTCTAGGAAGAAAAGTGTTGTTGTGTACGAGTTCAAGAGGTTTGTTGCAGCAAAATAGTTTCAGGGACAGGCTTTGAGTTTTCAGTAGCATTGAAATTAACATGAGGTATCAGTGAATTGTCATGGCCAAAAGGTACCACAAGGCCTGAAGATAAAGACAAGATATGAATTGAAAAAGAGTAGAGTATTCCTACTATGCTGTAAATGGAATCCTATGACAAATTTGGAGTTAAATTCAAGGAGGGCACTGAAAAATTGAAGAATGAGTTCATTGGAAGATAACTCTTAAGGTGAAAGATGTCAAGAACTCAATAGTATATTTAAGAACAGACTGGAGGGATTTGTAATGGGTTCACCATCACTGGTGTTTCTAAATTTTAGAGGTTTTTTTCTCTTTAAACTTACATTCTCCTACAGACAGGAGTTAAATATGGGTACCTCGCCAATGCTAAGGCAAGTTAAACTCAGTATGTGAGTGAGTGCATTTTATGAAATGGATATTGGCATTTAGAAACCAAGTCTACACTTCTAAAATTCTATTACTTTTCTTCATTCTGTTCTGATAATTAGCTGATACACTGCAGCAGAGAGAAAAAGAGTGAAAAAAGAAGTAATGGAGATGATGTAAGATGGGAAGAGGGCCAGAAGGGAAGAACTTTAATTTTTATATTTCCCCCAAGTCTTACTTAAATTGTACATGTTGTTTTGACATGTACACAGTAAAAGATATTTACCTTCTCCTTCTTCTTACATAGACCTAACTTTCCCAAGCACATGCATTCACTGCCTTTTCAGGAGTAAAGTGCTTCTCATTACTCTCTAGTTTTTGGATGTTATCATTTTTTTCTTTTTCCAGCTTATCCTCATCCTGGAACTCAATTATAATGACTGCATTGGCATACCATGAATCACACTGGCAGAACACAAATCAATGTAACTGGTGTGCTTAGTTGTAGTGGATAATACAGGGACTAGAGCTAGTGAAAATCCATGAACAATTTCCAAAAAGAAGGTGGAGAGAAGAGAGAGAGGGTCACATTTTCCTTTCAGAAACACTTTGCTCAGTATGGGAAATTCCCATAATAATCTTTTCTCAGGCTTGAGATTAAACTACAGTCCTTCACAGTGCATTGCCTAGGGATGGCTTTTGATGCAAAACAGTAATAACATAATTAATAATAATAATTATGCTTAATTAATTATTGACTAGGATTGATTCCAGATGAGATAGGAGAATTTAAATCCCAAGTCAAAAATGTACTTAAAGTGCTGCTCAGGCCCATAGTCCCTTTGGACAGTATTGGTGCTATACAGATTGAAGACACAAAAGCATTTCAAGATCGATTACTGCTGGATGAGAGATGAATTCAGAGAACTACTTAACATTAAGATCTGACATTGTCCCTTCACTGGAATGGTTCTGTACAGCCTCAGTGAAGTTGATAATGTAATCCTCCAGCATAAAAGCAAGCTTTATTACTTTGCTAAATGAGTTGCTACCAGTATTAGTAAAACAGAAGTATGGTTTTCAAAAGGAAAGATGAGTTGGTAAAACAGATACATTATTTTCCTTCTTCTCTCACCTGTTGGAACAGTGTGAGAATTTTTGAACCAAAATTGCTGTTATATTTACTTTTACTTATAAAAAGTGAATTTAAAATCTTCTTATTCTGGTTGTAAAAAAAATTGCTTTGCACGCTCAGAAACCCAGTCTCACATTTTCAAGAATCAGTCAAACACTTTTATTACATTCCTCAAGCCTCCTTTAAAATAATTGATTAGACAATAAACATAAAAAGTACATTAATTATAATGTGAGAAAATTTTACCTCAGCCTCCAACTTGACACATTTTTCTTCCACAAAAGCTGCTAAATTGCTATGAAACAATTTGATACTGCTTGTAATAAATTTCTAAACCTAAGCGGTGTAGATATAAAATGACAAATTTAACTGCATTTATATTAAAGTAATTTTCTGCCCATCAGAGAGATGAGAAAATTAATATGTAAATCATTAACTTATAGTCAGAAACACTGTGCACTGCAACTGAAATAAGGATTTTTTTCTATGTTATCACTCACATTTTATTGCTTTCTCAAAAGGAAAATGCTTACCAAAAATTACAATCACTGCATTTAAAGGAGGATCATTAGAAGAATATAAACTTTGAAAGAAATCATCCTTGAATTATGGGGCAGACATGTTTACAAACACTTCATTTCTTTTCTTCTTTTTTTTTTGTTTTACTAGCCTGCAAGCAGCTCAGTGCATTTTCACTTCAGCAGTCAACAAACACTGATACATGTATAGTCTTACTGTTCTATTGTGACCCTTGCTGTTGACCAAAATACAGCAAGAGCTAAATATATTATTTTAGAAGCCTGATGTGTTCATCTTTACTGCATAAAAAAACATGTTTGTCCCTTCTCTGTGCCAATCCTTTCTCAGCCTTCATCTCTTCTTCATGCTATGGCATTCTTGTTGGCCTTAGCTTTCCTTCAGGTCTCATACATGCAAAACCACTTTCCACAGGAGCTTCATGTGACTCATAATGAATCAGAAGCCTTTTTCCCTGAGCATCCACGAACCCACCGTAATACCAGGGCTACAACTGTAGATCATTATTATTTTCTCACCCAGTTTCACTGATAAGGAAAGATCCAGCCTTTCCTGGCCTTATTCAGTACTCGCCTGTCCTCCTTCTTCTCTAAACCCCCATTGCTAAGATTTGAGATTAGTCTGTAGCGATAAGCCTTTTTACATGAAACAAGTCATCTAGGCTTGAAAAAGGTGATAGTTGGAAATCTAAGCGCTATCATAGAATAACAGCTAATTTGCTGTTAACTAACTTCACATCTGGACATTTTTGCCTTTCTTGCAAAGTTTTGCCTTTATCTCAGGCTGGAAAAATCAGAATGAAGTAAGGAAAAGGTGTGTGCTATTCCTCAGTCTGATACCATTTAGAGAATTTTCTCTTAACTAGTAAAATAAGCAAAATACTCCACTTATTTTAACAACAAGCTGAGTCTTACCTTCTCATTTGGCTGAGTAATGAACTCCCAGGTTTTCCATTTACAGATAATAAAGCCACTGCTCTCTCAAGTGTGTGCATTCTTTATTCAAGTGTTTAACAGCAGAAAATCCCAACTTGATATATTTGGAACTGTTGCAAAAGGCACTTTGGCCCTCACACTTTCTCACTGAAATACCTGTTGGCACAAAGGTTAATGAATAAGCCCAGAAATATTTGTGGTAAATGTTTCTTAAAAAGATAATTTGGGGCATCAATCTGCCTTGGGGTGAGATGAATGGGAATTCCAGTGGGATGATCAAGTTTTGGTCATTTTTTGATTTTTCTGGAAGGACTGAGCAGAATAAGATGAATAGTGAAGGAATTTCAAATGTGTACTGTGCTATTCCCCAAAACTTTGAACTTCTGCAGGTGTCCAAATATACATTGCCTTCTATTGCAATACACAGACACTGAAAAGTACAAATAAGCAAGGCCTTGTTTTTTTTTTCCTTTATGGTGTTTATTATGGGGTATCTAGACTTGGACTAGCCCTTAGAAGATGGAAATCTCCTGGGATTCACATTTCTTCCCTGTCCTTTGGATATTTTCTTAGATCCATTGTTTCCAGGTACGTTACTTATGATTTTGAGGTTCTCCTGAGTCTATTTCAATGTGTTTGAAGTAAAAGCAATAGACTTTTGTCTATCTTTGCTGCTATTGAGGCAACTGAGTTGAGTACAAGATTGTATTCTCTTTGATTAAATTGAATCACAAAAATATGAAATGAGGAAACATTGCCAGAAGTGATTTTATATCAAACAACATTGTTTGAGTTGGATTACAAGCTGCTAATCTGATGACCCTGGCTCTTTTCCTCGGTTGACAACTCCAGCCATCCCGGAAGGTGTTTGTCTGACTTTCCCATGCGATTCTACTGCACAGCATTTCTCTACAAGTCACAAGATTTTGGTAATTTCTGTATATTTTTTTTAGTTCAGCACTCTTTCCAGCTGAAAAATAATCACTTTATTTGTTGCAAATGCATTAACTAAAATACTGTATCACAAATTACTTCAGTTCTTCTCAGATAAGCCTGTGTTGTGTCCCAAATATGCTTTGTCAATGCTGAGGTCCTGCTATCTAATGTACAAATATACTCTTTATCTGTTGGGGAGTCTGAACTCCTAGGGGCACTGCTGTCACAGCCTCATCTATGTTACCTCAACATAAGACTCTGTAGTAGTGGCAAAGAGTGAGAAATTACAGTAGATGGTGGAATAAATCTTCACTGCAGGGTAAACACAGCACACACACACACACACCCTGCTAATATCACCCTTTCTTATACTTGTTGATTGTGGGATGCCTAAATGGGAGAGAGGAAATCCTCAGATCAGTTTCTTAGCCAACTCCTATCAACAGCATTCCCATCACCCCCTACAAACTCAATCAGATCCTGTGACTATACTCTGCCTACCTGCAAAACATGATCCCCACAAGAGGCTATTCAGTGTGTGTGGTAGCTGCAACCTATCCTGCTATTTACATTGAATTGCAGAACTGCAAAGCAGAACAGAGAAGCTTGACGTAGGAGATAGATGAGCTATTGGAATATGATTTCTCCCCCACACAAATGAAGGCAGCAAATTCAGCTGCAATATGCAGTGTCAGGATATTTATTACTTGCAGGTGTTCATGAAAATATATGAGAATCCCATGAGGTTCACAGATTTTAGAAGGAATTATTGTGCACCTGGAAATTTGTCCTGCAAAGTGTGGTGTTTGTTTCCTGTTGTTATTTTCTGTCCGTTCTTTTCTAGTCACCATGCATTATTCATGGTTGTACTTGTAGGAGAGCCAAACTCTACAGATACTCTCCATCAACAAGAGGGAGCAATTCAGATAGAAAATCCTCCTTGGGAAGGGATGTTGTTTGAGATCCAGTGCAGAGCGAATTTACCTCCTTGAGTTTTCCCTTTAAAGCTAAATTTCTGTAACCAACCAGGGAAAAAAAAAAAAAAAAGGGAAGCAGGAAAGGCAGTAAATTTAATATCTTTGCCATGTGCAACAGAAAGCTGCCTTTGTACTATGTCTATTGTGCTAAGCCAAATCTTTTATAGAGGCTTCAGGAAGCTTTGTACAATTCCCTTTCATTGGAAGTTTCTGAGAAAAATACAAACTCTCTTATGCAAAATGTGTGCTTCCCTCTCCTTGCTGAGGAGGTAGAAATAGGGGAAAACATGCCCAGGTGAGACCTTCCTCACGTATCAGCGATTCAAACAACTCACAAACAATCTGCAGGCCAGTTCTGTTAGCATAATATACTGTGGAGAATGTCACGGCACTTAAATGACAAAAAGCTATGGTAAAAGATGTGACAAAATATACAGATGGTCCCCTGATGCAACTTTTAGTCAGATGAAAGGATTCACAATAGATCCTTGCAAGAAGTACAACTGTTAGTGCAAAGGGATGCCTGTCACGTATCTGCATTTTGGCTGAGGGGTTAACATATTATTTGGGCTGTTAATTTGATGTGCATCAACTCCCTTCAGTCTTCAGGAAAAAAACTGAAGGTGTTCTTGTAGTTTCTTGGCCAGCCAGAATGCAAGAATTTTGCAAATATTTTAAAATAACAAGTCCATTCTTAAAAGCAGGACCAGTGAAAAAAGTATCCGCAAATAGGAGGGAAAACAAAATCAGATACTATCCCATACATTGCTGAACTGGTTAACATTAAGAAAATACTTAGATTGACACAAGTTTTGTCAAGCTGTATTTTCAGAGAAAAAGATTAAACTTCAAAATTGCAATAAAACATTTCAGATTTTACCCTTTATCTTTCCGTACTATCCTGCCTGAAATGTCAGCTTTTGAAATGTAATAACAAATTGAAAAATTTATGTAAAATAATAGGCATTTTCTTATTGTTTCTCTAACATATATTGCTGCTTCTTCAATCGTATCTAACAACTCATTATTAGTAAGTCAGTCAACTGTCCTGAGCTCTGGCTAAGATTGGACTACAGAAGACTGAGAAAATTCTTTATTTCTAAGAAAACATTTCCTTTTTATCATAATAGTACAATTATTAAAATAACAAAATAGAGCTCTTTCACCGTCTTTGAGCACAAAAGGAACAAGACAGCTTGACATAATGGAGGCAAATTATTAATTAAGTAAAATAAAGAACTTTTGGCATGCAAGTCAGTCCAGTGAACGGTAGGAATCAAACTTAAAACCAAGTAGTGATGCATCAGAGGAGCCAAAGTTCTCCATTTAGCTTCTGTGTTTTCATTCAGTTTTATATATCATACCATTTTATTTGAAATACGATGTTGTTCAGTGTTCAGGCTTGATCTGATTAAATCTCAGATCCATAAAGGAGATGGTCAGAAACCCTGACAACTTGTCTACATTTCTGAATGGCTTAGCCTGCCCTTCTGTTTCTTTTCCATAGTTTTCATCCAAGTGTAAATCTCCTTCTATTTGCCTTTTGGATTAGAGGTGCTGAGGCTGCAGCAGTCTCACCCACCATCTCTTGGATGACGAACATTTCCATTTACTGGAAATTCAACTCCCATTTTCATACACTGGTTTCTCAACTCTTATCTCTACTCCAGTTCCATAACTCACTAGAAAAATAGTTGCTCTGTAACAATATTTTTATCATTCAGACCACAAAATGGGCTGAGGGCCTGTTCACAATTTATTTTTCAGTCTGTTTGGGAGGAAAAGTTAAGACCACCCTTATCCAAGAGCACATGGTGAAGTGACAGCTCTAATTTTAAATGCTTTATACATCTAGCAGTTGTGCCATAGCGTTTCTCAGAAAACAATTACCTAATGGATGTTTCTTTTAAAAATTCGTATTAGAAAATAGTCTTCTATATCAGCCCCCAAATTTTTCTCTTAGAATTCCTGCTTCCTGCTAAATGACCATCAAGCACTATTAAAAATCTCTATTTCTCCCACTGCTATTTTTATGATTTAGACAGGGTGATAACATACCTTGTAGATGGCTTTGCTCTTCTGTCTGGAGAAACAAATCATGTTTGGACAGAGGCAGCCTTGAAATACACTAGAGGAATTAGATTAATTAGGAAATCAACAGTAGAAACTTTTGCTTCTGCCTGAAGCTTGGCCAGGGGAGATTTAGGCTGGACATTAGGAAAAAAATTTTCACAGAAAGGGTCATTGGGTACTGGAACAGGCTGCCCAGGGAGGGGGTTGATTTACCTTCCCTGGAGGTATTTAAGGCACAAGTGGACAAGGTGCTAAGTGACATGGTTTAGTGTTTGATAAGAATGGTTGGACTCAGTCTGGTGGGTCTCTTCCAACCTGGTGATTCTATGATTCTAAGACAAAACCCACAATACACTTAGAAGCTTTGCTGCATTATGAATGCACATTTATTAGCAGCAACATAGTATTTCCTTAGCATGTAAGCTGAAATCAGGACTGTAGTGTGGCAGCTGTAAATATGTGGGCAACAGAAACAGACTGAACTGATGATTTTCTAATTTAAATAGAAGAGACAAAAGGTGAAAAAGTAAATTAGAGCTCAGAAGTGCAGAGACTTGCTTAGAAAACAGGCCAGGAAAAGAGCTAGAAACAACCTTAAATGTTTTGGCTCCCAGTCCAGTTTCCCTCCGAATCCTTATTCCTCCTATAATCTTGTAGACAGAAAATAATAATAATAGCTTTCTTACTCACTGGGGGAAAAAACCCCACAACCTCACATAATTATTCATTCCATTTGCTTACATGGCTGGCCTCATATCTGCAAAACTGAGAAGCTCTCATCATAAACACTTTTTATTTCACATGCCTAAGAATTATTTTGTGATAAAATCGTCTAAACTTCCTCATCATTAACTTCTTTAAATTATACTGTCTGAAGATGTTTATGGATTAGCTAAGTAATCTACTGTGGAGCACAAACTGCAAACCAAAGTGAAATTGAGTTCCCAACTGACTGAGAAGGTAATTAATGATTTAACTGCACAACTGTTAGTAGATCTATAATGCGACTTAAAAGCTAATTGAGAACTATACAACCAAAGGAAAGAGGAAAGCATATAGCAGCCACAATACTCCTTTGAGTAGTATTTGGTCAGTCTGCTGTCAGAGAAAATGGAAAAAATATCTATCCCTAGCCTAGATAAAAATAAAGACACTATACAAAAATATGTGCAAGTTTTGTGGAATTGGCATGTTATGATCACCTCATTAAGAGGGCAAGTTTCTAACAGAGCACTGAATTCCACAACTTCCCCTTCTCTCTGACCAGTAGCATTAACATGCTCCATTTCCCTCCCCATTCACAATACATCAAAACCCACTCCAACAAACCAGCCACTCAAAAGAGCCAAGAAATGCTTGCTGCTGCCATTTTATAGCCCAGTTATCTTAATTAGTCCCAGCTGACTGAGGAAACCCAGAAATAAGGCAATGGATTGGGTTGTGCTTTTACCTAGAGGAACTTTTCCAGATTCCTGACAGCTGCTACAGAATATTTAAGGACCAACATCTTTTTTTTTTTGCCACCTTATGCCTTAGCAAGTGTTAATCTTTTCACAGTACATGTGAGTACTTAGCATCCTACCACAGCCAAGGAAGTGAATAAAGATTTAAGCTGTACGAGGATTTGCTCCACTCTAGCAACGTGCAATCTGGAAGGAAGACCATAGATTAGATTTATCAGAGAAAGTGCATGCCTATATCTCTCTGCCACATCCCTCAAGCTCTATAAGATACATAACGTGCACAGATCCTGAATTTTTAGATTAATAATAGTTAGTAAAAGTGCCAAGGCCATATGGCATAAAAGTTGGCTGTACTGAAGCCCTATGCATTTCTCAGTGCGAGGTACTCCTTTCGGAAGCAATTCAGACTAGCACACATTTTCCACATCTATTAGTTTGGACACCACTAAACAGATATTTCAGAAGGACACACAAATTTTTCTTTCTGTCTTGCCGTTGTGTAGTTAAGGGTCACTGAGACAGGATAGAGACCTGCAGCCACTATGGTTCTCTCTCTGAAAGGGCATGAACTGCATCATCAGCTGCTGCTAAGGCAGTGGCTATAACCTGTACCTCACACATTGTTGTGAAAGTTAATTTGGAAGGTAAGAATATATGTACTGACATTTCCTCCAGTAGGGAAAGGATTTTAGTTTGCATTAATGCGCTCTGGGTAGCTGTACTACCCACATTTCCAGTGTCAATCACTGTAGCTCTTTTTAGCCATTTTTTATAAGCCAGCATGGCTTCAGGTGTGTCAGTACAAGAAATGGACCACAGACCTGGCTCCTTTCTGAATGTTGCTGTCTCCCCACAGGTCAGAGTCGTGTCTCAGGTCATACCCTCCTCAGAAACTTCCCTTGGCTGCTTTTGGTGCCTTCCCACACCTAGTGCTAGTACTGACAGAAATGTTCATTAGAAGAGACTGCTCCTACAAATTTACTTATAGTGTTGATTAGGGTTCTGTATTCTATTACATAGTCAAGCCTCTAAGGTTGCAGCCCCTCATCAGTTGTGGATTTACCTCTAAGTATTTTTACTGTTAGCAGTAAGTTATTCTCTTTACTGTAGACTTGGCCTGGTTTGAAAATCCCATTGTAAACTCCTACGAAAGTGTCACATGTATCAACAGAGACACAGAAGCAACAGATAGGCAAGATCCAAGGCCAGCTTTTCAGTAAGGATCCTGTTACCAATACATTAGTGTGAAATACAGAAAAGAGAGTCACGTCTTTTAGATATAAAAATATGTAGCTTTCCTCAAATATCTCTGAATTTGAAGTAAAAACCTTGGCTTAAATTCTCCCAAACAAAAGTCCAGTAGAATGAGTGTGAAAGAAATCAGGTGCTATATGTAATTAGTAGTCATTTATCACAGCAAGGTCAACGAGAACTAGAAATGACTTTGCAGCTTAGGTATTTGTATTACCACTTCACCTTCTTTACAGTCCTCCAATATTCTTTAAATATTTGGTTAAACAAGTGGCAGAGGTGCTGTATCTGATCTAATCTGAATTTGATCCTAGATCATATACATTCAAGCTTGTATATGGCTGTACAGAGTATTCAGTAAATACTTCCTTATTGGCTTCTTCCCCTTGAAATGGATAAGGGACTGGCTTTCTGCAATTTGAAGCAGTATGTAAATACTTGTCCTCTAGCCAGGTGACAACTTCTGTGAAGTTGTAGGAGAGAGAACTGCCTGCCTGAACAAATTTGGTTGAAATTCATCAATAAATTCAAAAGTTATTGAGGGTTATGATTCATTACAAAAATAAACCACAAAACCCAAAACTAAAACAAAACCCTATGACTAAAAAACACAGCCTCTGAATATTTAAGCTAAAAAACAGACTAAAACCCATGCTGGATTGAAATCTTGTCCCCGCTGAAGTCGATTATATTTCAGTCCTGACAGTGTTTCACCTTACATGTTCTACAAGCCAGCCTATAGAATGATATATCAAAAAGACAGCTGTATGTTTTGGTAATAAAATAAAAAGAAGATACTAGTAAATCCATCACTGTTCTTCCCCTCCCTGACGAATATATTCTCCAAAGTACCTGCCTCTGAAAGGTTAGCTGTCTCCTAAAGGCAGGAGCACTGAAATCGTAGCATTCAGCTTCCTACTTTGCTCTTTCAATTAAAACTGTTTTATTTGGAAGAAATGGATCCTACATTTTCTAAAATTAGCATTTACTTCTGTACTTGAGTTTCACAGTTATTAGGTAACCACAAGAGGGCTTTGATTGAACCTTAAAATTTCCAAGTACTGTCTTTTTTGTTATATGTCAATATAGTGTCCTATATAACAAAACCAAAAGCTTTCCATAGTTTTATGCTATGCATAAATAAATAGCAAATAATATTAATAAAATGTCTCATGGAGAACAATTTGAAGAATAAGAGCAATAGTGGTTTTCTTTTTTCTTTATTTCAATCCATTTTCCAAGCCAGAATTACATAGCTAAACAGAAAGCAGAAAGCCTGTGAATAGACATATTGGCTAAAGGTACAGGTTGTTAATCCTCTAGAAATGGTCTATTAAATCCCTCTCTTCAGAAAAGAAGATAAAGAGAAAAACAGAGCAATTCTTGTATTTACATTTATGTTAATTTATTGTTTAATTGTCATCTTGCAACGCAAGTAATACTTTCAACACAGAGCATTCATAGGAGATAAGATTCTTCACCTCCCCCTGATCCCTAGTGATCTCTGTGTCCTGACCAGAGCTGCTGAAATGTAATTTTTAATAATCAGTTTTAATTTTAATGCAGCTTGTTCAAAACTTAAAAAAGCTGTTGCTACAATCTATTCAGAAATATTCCCTTTTGTACTCCCCTAGTTGGCAGTGTGATTTTCAGATAAAAGAATAATTCTCTTTTGCTTGATTTGGAGCAAGGCCATTGAAGAAAAGGAGGAATGTTCTGCAGACCTCTGTGAAGAGAATAAGAAACAGTTTTATCATTTGCAGACTTCTGAGTCCCTCTAAACAATAGTGGTGAGGATTTGAAGTAGCAATATATTATCAAGGCATGTTATGGGTATCTTAGAGCTATTAACACATATAGATGAGTTTAACAATACCTGTAGAAAATGCCAGAGGTACTTACACAGGACAGTAGCTATGAGAAAACAAATGATGTGTCAGTAAGTTGATTAACTGTGTACTTAAATGACTACACTGCATTTAAGATTTCACCAGCTGCTTACAACCCTCTCCTTAATGGGAAGTGTTAAGGGATAGCGTGCATAAATAGCGTCTGTGCAGTGCCTGTGTGTAATCAACAGACTGAGATCACATTCATGGTGAGTTGGGATCTTGATGTATAAGATACTCGACCTTATTGTATGTCTTATACATACTTTAGATCACAGTTCAGCCAATGAAATCATCTTGCACATCCTGACAAGTCCTGGCTCTTGCCTGTAATCTCTCACTTACCCAAATATAAACACAAAGTTGTAGTTATTCTAGGAAAGCTGTGTATAGCATTTGGTCATACTGGGCGACAGAATGTTATTAAACAATCAGAAGCAAAACACTGGCAAAATAAAATCAAATTTACCATGTGCTGCTAATGCCTCAGCTCAAGGGAAAACCAGTTAAAATGTCCATTTCAATTAAATCAGGTATGTACATAACTACTTTTTTGAAGAGGAATAAATATAGGCCCGTGCCTTGGCACTTTTCTGGATCCAGGCCTGATTTAGCATTTCTCTTTTTAAGCAGTCATAGGGAACAATATATTCTTATGATTTTAATATAAACCATCTGCCAGTTACATGAAGGCTGACAAATTACCTCATTGGTTTTCATCCTACATTACAAGAATATAAGTGAAAAAGAAACCCACCTCCAGTATCACTGGATGCTGCAAAGCTGTGGAGGAAAAACTTGACAGTTTCAAAGCAACCCTTGTCATGCTCTGAGCACAGACTTATACTTCTAATTAAATGCATAAATAATCCCAGGATATCAAAATGTCTGGACAAACAAATCTGTGCAGGCATCAACGGTGACAATCACAACTGTATTCTTGCAGTGCCTGTCTGTGTTCTTGGAAACTGGAGCCCTCTTGGCCCTCACAGCGACCTGCCATATACATTTTCCAAGGGGTGACTTATTCCCACAACTGTGATAGCCACAGCAAATCATAACCTCTTACTAGGTAGATTTTTCTAGATCCCAGTATGAAGGCCACTTTATCCTATTCAGCACTCCATAGGGGCAGTATTGGTAGATCTGTGTTGGTAAATAGGGATAGGTAAAAAGCAAGCTCTACTTTTGTTGTCCTATGACTAAAAGTGGAAGAAGAGTTCATTCAAATACATGTACAGAACAATTATATCCCTCAGGGCTAATTAGGTCGGGTGCAGCGCTGCACTAGTATGCTGTGCTTAAATGCAAACAGGTAATTTCATAGGACCTGACTCAGAAGCTCTGCTACAATAAGTCTCTAACTCATGTTCTACTTTGAACTTGGTCAGGAAAGATTCTTTCCTTTTGATGTCAGGGTTTCTTAGGGAGAACAGCCCTATTCATCTTCTCCATTGCTGTGCCCCAAGGAGAGAGAATGACTCTCCTGTGCTTGCAGTTGTAAGCACATCTCAGATGGTAACCTAATATTGTTCTGCTTCAATAAACATGCAATGACTGAAGCCATGTTTTGAAATTTGATTCTCCAGAATTGAGTGAAGCTAGCAAGGAAAGGACAGTTTCATATTATTCCCCACATGGGTTTACTTCTTACACTGCTGTGGATCTAAATAATCTTGGAAAAGCAATGCTGAAATATAGCAGAAAATTACATTTTAATTATAGGCATATATTGCATTTATGAAGAAAATTTTGCATAAGAACATTAACTGATATCAAACATAATCTCTTCAGTTTTCAAGGTGGAAGTAAATCATAAATGTTAATCTTGATTGACCACCTGCAAGGTACAAGCCGAAGGCCCTTACACATTTGCAACTAGACCTATAGTATTTGACTGAGCTAGATGTTAAGAAAATACGTTCAAATAAGATACTTAGTTCTGATGAAAAGACACAAAAATAAATATCTTCAAATACCATACTGGGTTATTCCAATGCTTAATTTTCTTGAAGTAAAAATAATGACTTAAAATTATTAATTTCAGTAGTGCTATAACAAATAATACCAGCTGTGCATTTGGCTCAGCTCAGGTTTGCTTTGTATTTTATAGAAATGGTTCTGTTTATTTCTACTGGCCTCATCATTGCTTTCATTACATGGGCACAAATCCAGTTCAACAATTCTAGAGATGGGACCTCAACAGAAAAGACTACTTAGAAAAACAGAAATAAATTTATTTCATAAGACTTACACAAACCTGCAATAAAACAAGCAGTAACAATGTTTATGGATATTTTTATTAGCCTTTGTTTTATTTTCTACCAGGAATTGTTTTAAATTTGAATCACAATAATTCATACCACAGCTCAAAATGGAATGATATCATGTTGACTGAGCACTGGCTAAAGGATCATAAACAGAAGTTAAGAATAAGTAATTGTGCATTAAGATGAGACAAAGGTATTCAGCAGGAAGAAAAGGACTGGTACTAGGCCTTGTTTTACTTAACAGCATCATTAATGGTCTGGAAGAAGAAACAAACAGGACATTAATTAAAGTCTGTGGATCCAACTGAGATGTATTGCAAAAACCATTGAGAAAGGCAAAATCATAAAAAGGGAAAGAGACAGGTTAGAAAAATGAGCAGGGGAGCTGGACAAATTTCACCTTGACCAAATGCAGATAATGAGATGAGGAAAAGAAAATTTACACCTTCATATTCAGTGGATAGAAATTCCCAGAAAGAAAATATCAACACAGACTTCACAGATAAAGTGAAGTAGAAATAAAAATATATTGCAACAGGACAATAAGAAACAAACCAACAATACAGGCTGCAAGAAGATGTGGCAGTAAGGCCCTGACTCAGGAAAGCTTCCAACTTCAGCCACAACTACAAAGGGAAAAATTCTGGCTTGGATCCACAGTTGTTTGGTTTTCATGAACAAGAGTTCCACATGACAGACCTAAGAAACACACCTGAAATAACTCTGGAATAATCCTACTTTCAGATGCTAGAGCTATATTGAATAAACAACAAAAATGTTTTCATGGGAAAATACAAAAATGATTGGCCTTCATGCCAATCACACAAAAACTAGACTAATTCCTTACCTCTTACTGCAAAGAGAAAATACCTACAAAACCTAGGAAGATTTAAAAATACAAAAAATCTAACATCTTCCAATAATTAAAAGGAATTAATTGCAAAGTATAAAAGACATTACAGCCCCAAAGCGAGTAAGTAACTTTTGTAATTTTTACTTTGCTAGTGAATCCCTTCAAGGTTTTTATTAACCTTTACTGAGCAACTCGCTCGCTCAGCTCAGAGATCCAGCTCAGAGCTAAGGCCATATGAGGTTAAAGATTAAATATCCAAGAAAGAATGTTTGTATATGAGCAGGGCAAAATCTGTGGAACCCTGAAAAGCAGTTTTTAATGAACCCCTTAGTTTGTCTACCACTAAAACAAAGTCAGGCTTTTCCTGAAGGCCTGCACTCCCTTTTTCGTGTTCACTGCAGGCTTGACTTATTTCTTTCTCTAGGCTGGAATAATTGATGTAAATATTCACTGCTCCATTTTTATTTCTTTAAGTTATACCATTTTACACCAACTGAAAAAGTTTGTGTAGGCTGCAAGTCAAAGCTGCTCTATATCATGCTCTACAATCTCTGTAATCTCGATTAGCGATGTGATACATACATACCAACCACATAACAGGGACAGAGATCCTTGGTACTGCCCTGTCAAAGCAGCATGAATGAACTTGAATAATCTGTAGATGTGTTGCACATCTACAGCTGAATTGGTAAACCAGAACCTTTGGCAAATCAGAATATCTCTGTAAGGTTCAAGAAGAGTTGGGGGTTTTTTACTTGGCACTACTGAAAGCCAGAATACCTCCTAATTAATAAAGCTGAAATTACATTCACTGTGGTGTCTAGGTGATCCACATAAAAGTTAGGAAGGAAATTAATGGAACAGATACAGAAAAGGAACATTTAAGGTGAATAACAAGAATAAGTCATAGGTGCAGATCCATTAAACTGGAGTGCAGTCTCCAGTCTGCAGGGAGTGGAGGGAACCTTCATCATGGTGGTCATTTAATACTACTCCCAACAAAGTATAGAGAAATACATGCAGGAGAAATCAATATTTAGCTGGAGACATTGTGGCAGTGTAATAAGTGATCTAACTGGTTTCTTCTTTCCATAGTTTCTTGGACTGACTGGTTTCACTAGCTCCTGATTTTTTAAGTCCCATTAGATGGGTACAGCTGTTAATCAACATAAAACACAAAATGAGAATTGCTTAAAAAATGTTAAAAGCACTGAATAAAACCAGAAGGATTTGTAAAACTATGCTATGAATGGCTTAAGTTTTCCAGTTTCTCAGCTGAGCCCAGAAAAATATCTGTATTCATTTAAATGCAAGTCATGACACATTTACAGCTGGAGGAAATAAGAATTAATTTTGAGAGTGATGCAAAATGGGAAAAAGAAATCCAAATTTAAATTTAAAACAAGTGTACAGCCTTGTTGTGTTTTACCCTCCTTGCCAGGAAACAGTAACTTGCCTGAATTCTTGTGATTGATTGTTTTTGTGTTGGTTTGTTGCTTCTACCCTGGACGTAAATGAAAAGATGTCACTGGTAGCATTTTGCAGATGTCTGTTCCCTTAAATATAACCATCAATGATTTGGGAAAGAGGGGATCTGTTATGTGATGTGATAAAAGACTGCTGATCATTCAGAAATTTTCAAGATAGGAAAAATGAGGCCTGATGGTGAGAAATTGAGAAGGACCTAATGAGACTGGATGATTAAGAAATAAAATCGCAGATGTACTTCGGTGTAGATAAGTGTAAAGTGACACACTTAGAGCCATAAAACTGACCTTTACGTATAAAAGACATCTCTTAGAAACATGATGGGAGAATGTTCAAAACCATGGAACAGTCATCAAATAAGGAACAGCTATATCCACTCGTATGCCTAAAAAAAGAGCTAATTAAGGAGAGAGGTGGTAGGGGGCTACAAAATTACAGCTGAAGAGGGTAAATATGAATACATTTTCATAGTTTCTGCCAGTAAAGAACTAAGGGATGCCAAATGAAGTCAGGGTATTGGGTTCGAAACAAAGAAAACAAGCCCAGGTTGTTATCTGTTGAGTGCATTGATAAGCTCCGATCCTCTATATACATAATATTTTGGATGCTGAACAGTTTTTACAGGATTTTAAGGGTGATCAAATACCTTTATGGTTCTGAAATCGATTGATGACTATCCAACACAGCTAACTTGAGAAGCAGGAGAATATTCTGAGTATGTTTCCTCTAGCATTTTATGTCTTCATACGTTTCACTTTTATCAGTCACAGATAGCTCTTTTGTCTGAGCAAAACTTCTGTTCTTATGGTCTAAGGTCATATACAAATGAGTTTACACATAGAGGAAAGCTGAACGATGAAAATTACTGGCTTTTCTCTAGCTTTGTGGCATGTAGTAGTTTTATTTATTTAATGTCTGACAGAGCACTCTGTATCATTGCCCAGCAAAGCATTTAAACACATACTAATTTAAGCCACAGGAACAGGATCTTCTGAATTTTTATTCAGAAAGATATGGATGAAAAGGATAATACGCACAGATAAAAATTTTGGACAAGTCTGCTTAAAACTATCTTTTTATAGGGGAGTTCAACTAACGCTCACTCAGAAAAAAACGGGAATTGAAGATGGCACACGTTATTTTTAATATGTGAAGGCAACAAAAACCTGTAAGCCCTCAATCAGCCTGCCTCCCCCCAAGATATTAGAAAGCACTTTTGTTATTTTTAATAGCCATGGGATCAGATAGATTTGGATAATACATTTGTTGATGACTTTTGCTCTGAATAATACCAGGTTAAAAGTCTCCCAGGAGCTCAAATAGCCTGCTGGGCTGTTATAGTATAAGCAAGCCAATTTCTTTTGTGGGTTGACCCTATGCAAGAGGTCAGATCACCCTACTAAACTCAATATTAACCACTTCCCTGAGACAGAGGATCAGATTCTCATTTAACACTTTGCCAGCTGGAGGAAACTCTCCATGCAAGTTCAAGTGGGCTGAAACTCAAATTTTTAGTTTTGCAACAAGATAGCTTATTAATTCTGTTACCAACTCTTTGTCTGCCTGGGGCTTTAGAAGAAAAGAATAAATATAACATTTTAAGGAGATCATAAAATGCATCAAGGTGTGTAGCTCTTACAGGATAATTACATACTCTAGGGGTATAATGAGGGCCATGTACCTTGAAGATATAAGAAATGTGGATACTTCAGCCAAGTACATTCCCTGGAGTATACAATTTTATGTTTAATATGGTATAATGGACTCTTAAGTGGACAAAACCAGAAAGGCTAAGTGGTTCTGAGCTAAGCATTGTCCCATCAGCACACAGATTGGGCTCTTAATTAGTCGGTTAAATCACTTTCTCCTTTTTCCTTGACTTCCGTTAGATGTTTTTTCATCTACAGGCACAATTTTCATTTTGCTAAGGTTGATCATAACCACAGAAGACTGCAAGAGCTCACAGTAGTCTAGCGTAACCCCTAATTACCTGAGCACATTAACAAAAGGAATAAGATTTTGCTTTGCAACAACATCACTAAAATAATAAAAGCAACATTCAGCCAGAAAAAAAGGTGGGGGGGAGGGAGAACAAGGGTGAAATAGACATTATCTGTAACATCAGAGTCATGTAGCCATGGTAATAAAACAAAAATACCTATATTTTAGCTTGGAGAAGTGAAGACTCCGGGGACATCTTATTGTGGCCTTTCAATACTTAAAGGTTGCTTATAAGAAAGATGGGTAAAAACTTTTTAGCAGGGCCTGTCACAATAGGACGAAGGGTAATGGTTTTAAATCAAAGAAAGGAAAAAATCAGACGATATGTTAGGAAGATGGTTTTTGATGGGGATGGTGAAACACTGGAACAGTTTGCCCAGAGAGGTGGTAGGTGCCCCATCCTTGGGAACATTTGGGGTCAGGTTGGAGACAGCTCTGAGCAATCTGATCAAGTTGAAGATGTCCCTGTACACTGTTGGCAGGTTGGACTACATGACCTTCATGGTCTGTTTAATCCAAACCATTATAATATTCTATGGTAATCATCTCAAGTATCAGATACCAAAGTCATTTTGTCCAGGTGGGACATCCTGTTTAACAGTTCTTCTAATCCTCTTCATGATTCTACAAGAGTCAAATTCTGTGCCAATACACAATATGGCACCAATAGTCTTACAGTAGCAGAAAGCAGAAATGAAGCAGAATACTATTCCCATTGCTTCTCCTGCCACCAGCTGTCTCCAATCATTAATTCCCTCATTCTGTAAAGGCCTTTGAAAAAAGGCCTCTGAGATATTCATACTAGTCTGGGGATTAAGATATTAAATTTGCTTGGATGGTTTATTCATCCCTTCAAGCACTCTGGCATCTAGGTATTTAGTTTCATATTGTTCCTACAGTCTGATTAACTTTGACCAAAGGTTTGATAAAAAATAATCATATTGAAGGAGGCATATGTTTTTTATTCTACATTTTAGTAACACTGAAATACTTGCACAACCCAAATTTGCCATGCTGCATCACAGATTTGAAGGGCTCATTGAAAGGGCTCTAAAGTAGACTCAAAGGCCAGTGGGGATATTATCTGGCTTGGCTGAGATAAACATAGGGATGACATACAAGGTTAGAGGGACAGTGTTCTAGTGAGGGCCACCAGCCTGCGTCTCTGAGATGTGCTGGCTACTCTGGAGCACAGCTGAAGTTATACAAAGATGAACCAGAGGGTACTGAGGTCATAGGACCCAAGAGGGAAATACCAATGAGGTGCTTTTTAAAAGAAATTTAGAGAAAGTCCTCTAAAAAGGTGACATAGCTAATAGCCCAACTGAAGTACCTCTACTCCAATGCACACAACATGGGCAACAAACTGGAGGTGAAGGACGTCATTCTACAGCAGGATAACTATGATATAGATGTCATCATTGAAACATGCTGGGATGACTTGTACAACTGGAGCACTGCAATGGGTGGTTACAAACTCTTCAGAAGGGATAGACAAGGAAAGAGAGGTGAAACTGGTCATGGCTTGGATGGGCACACTCTTTGCTCAGTAAAAAACTGGCTGGATGTGCAGGACCAAAGATCTGTGCTTAATGGAGTTAAATCCAGCTAGTGGCTGGTCACAAGTGGTGTTCCCCAGGGCTCAATGCTGGGACCAGTTTTGTTTGATGCCTTTATCAATGATCTGGATGAAGGGAGCAAGTGCTTCCTCTTTAAGGTTGCAGACAGCACCAAGTTGTGCAGGAATGTTGATCTGCATGAGAGTGGGAAGGTTCTACAGAGGCATTGGGACAGGCTGGTTCTATGGGCTGAGGCCAGTTTTATGAGGTTCAAGAACGCCAAGTTTCAGGTTGTGCCTTGGGCCACAACCATCCTATGTAACACTACAGGCTTGGGGATGAATGGTTGGAAAATACCTGGCAGGAAATGACCTGGGGCTGCTGGTTAACCGTCAGCTGAACATGAGCCAGCTGAAGGCCAACAGAATCCTGGCTGGTATCAAATATAAAGTGGCCAGCAGGAGAAAATTTCTAGAGAAAATGAGGCTGAGGGGAGGTCTTGTTGCTCTTTACAACTACCTGAAAGGAAGTTGTAGCAAGGTGAGTGCTAGCCTATTCTCCCAAATAGCAAGTGGTAGGATGAAAGGATTGTAATTTCATCATTTCAAATGTCCAAATAATTCAGTTGTACAATTAATATTTCCTCCCACTACCAGGCAGTGAAACGCATCATATATCATCCTTTGTTTTCCCAGACTAATAGGAAATCCTGTCCAGATGTCAAGGGCTCTTATTTTCCCTCTTGCTAAAGTGCATCTTACGTGTAATGTAGTGCAGAAATAAACATAGAATTAGATACAAAAATACAAAACCAAAACTTCATTTTATATCTTTGAAAAAAGAAAAAGTGTTTCTTTATATTATTACACTTAATCACTTCATCCATCTCGGGTCATGTAGTTTGGGAATATGTGTTTGGTTTGTGCCTCTCTATTGACCGATTGAAGAAGGATCTAGACAACCAGCTCAAACCAAACACCCAGCTTGAATGTAGTAAGAAGATGTGTTTCACTGCCTGGTAGTGGGGAGAAATATTAATTACACCCATAAGGAAGTAATGATAAGTGCAATAAGTTTTAATGCACAACTGACTTATTTGGACATATGAAATGATAAAATTACAATCCTGTTCCTACTGGAACTATCTATTAAGCAACATATCTGCACCTACAGATCCAAGGGTGTTTCCTTAGATTTCCAATTTTAATTTTGGTCTCTCTCTTTTCCAGAAATTCTCTCTAGCCCTCTAAGTCATCAATAAAAATTCTTGAATTCTACAGATCCAAAGCATCCTTTCAAAAACTTGGCTTGCCTCTCTTTTAATCTCTATGGCTTCATATGTAGTTCACTGTGTTTTCCTGAAAAGAGAGGATTTGTTCCATTCTCAATAGAATAAATTGATCAATAATACTGGATTGCATTGTTTTATTAAATAGGTGTAGAAAAATCCCTCATAACCATACAATTGTTTTCCTTTTCTCAGAAGAAAAGCTCCATACAACTCTCACAACACAGGCACAGATGCTGAGGTAACTCCAATGAAGTTTCTCTGATATCTGCCAGGAAAGTGGCTCCAAACAGTTTCTGATTGATATTAAGAAAAAAAGTTTGCATTTCAGAAAAAAAAAAAATGCATTTCAACCCACGATGATTAAAAAATGAGATATTTCCTATCTAGTGGCTGAATAAACATGACATATTTATACAGTAATAAATTTAATTGTTTCTCTCTCTTTCCTCCTGATCCAAGGAAATAGAAACTGTAATATCTCATAATATGATTAATATTGTTCTTACTGTTCTAATCACAGAAGGCTCATCTACTACAGTATTACATTTGTGTCTACCGATAATTGCCTTCCTTCAGAGTGGTCTGAATAATAAGCTGCAGTAATTAAAATAAACTGGCATAATTTCAGAGTGTATTGCTACTGTACAAAAGTAACCAGCAGGAACATTTTGAGGAAGTAAACTTCAACATGACTTATTCACTCACAGATGGCAAAGTCATTTTATAGCACCATAGTTTAATTCCTAGCAATTGAGACTTCTGTAAAAAATTGCCTGGATGTTTGTTTGAAGAATGTAAATGAAGAATTTGAGCCATTAAGTATACAGCTGCATGGATGCATACAGAAAGTTCCCCCTCCTCAAACACAGAATCATGTGGACATAAACCTGTAAAAAAGCCGTGCAGCCATGTGAAAGTCATATTTTTCTCCAGGCTCTCAGCCAGGGTTACACCTACACACAGAACTAATACAAATCCATGATTCCTTAACTAGTCCTGGCATAAATCCAGCACAAATAGCAGGCTTTAAGATTGTGCTTTCTCATGTTCAAGAGATGAACTGCAGGTGAAACTCTTTCTATTTAATTTTAGCCTTCTAAAACTTAAAAATCTAGTCACCCAGGCTCTTTGTGACCCATAGTGCACAAAAAGCATGACACAAGCCTAACCTAAAATGTTGCATCAGATAGATGGATGAGTCATCTTCAAAAGATGACAATATCTTCCATTGTCTAGAGGGAAGAACTTAAAGAAACTTCATAAGCCCAGACTTCAGATTTTTACAGGGTCAATGTTAAGAGAAGCAGGTTTCTGCACCTATTCCCAATACCCAAAGTACATTTTTCTTTACATCTTCCAATTAACATCCTGTCTCTCTGTCCACTCATTCCTATTGATGCTTGGCATCCTTTGTAGATAGGTTGTACTGTTATCCAGATGCTAATTCCAGGTCCAGAAAGGTCTTTCACTGTGAGATTTTGTGTGACTTTCCACACGCTTTATACAGTGTCTTTTAGTTATGGCAACGAGGTATGTGACTCTGAATTTGTGTTTATTAAAATGAATTCTACCTAATCCATGCCATAACTTGGAATTGTATGACTTTTCATCTCAGGTCCCTGTTTTAGCTGCAGTATTACTATACACAACTTGTTGACAAAATTACTAAATAACATCAGGCCTATTGCTACTTCCAGCAGTGAGACAACTCAATTTGCCAATTCTTAATCAATTCAACATGTCAATTCAACATGTGCCCTTTTAACATTATATAGTGCTATTTTTTTTTTCAGGATATTTTGCAGCATTTCATCAAATATCGCAGAAAACTTTAAGAGTAGTTCATCTTTTCTAGTGCTCCTCAAACGTCTAAAGTCATCAAAGAAAAGAAATTATTTGACAAGATTTATTTTCCATGAAATAACTTTAGTATTAATCACATAACTAGGCCTTAATTGTTTTTAATTGAATACTGTATCAGTTTTCCATTATTTTTACATAGGATTGCTGGTAGACTAACGGTCCACAGCTACTCATATCAATTACATTTCTTTCCAGGCTTTTGGCATTTCTCCAGGATTCAAAGTTAGTGTCTAGTCAAAGATTTTCTAAACAAAACCTTGTGGGACTCCGGAGTGAATTCATCTGAACTTGCTTTTTTAAAATATATCTTCCTTGTAGAGAAAGTTTATTTTAAAGTTCTTAATTACTAGTGGACTGGGAGTCATTTTATTATTTTCATACAGATACTGAACACAAATATTTATTGATAACTTTTCCTTTTAATGTATTAATAATTACTTTATTAGTTATTAGTTTATTAGTTTAAGAGCCTCACTCAAGGTTTAATATTTTTCCCCAATATGCTAAAAATATCCTCTCTTTCTGCATCTAGTTCAATCAGTTCAAAACTGTATTCTTGATGCCTTTATCTTGCTTTATCAATGCCTTTAATTGCCATGGCAGTTCAAGTAGATAATTTCCTATTCCTTATCCCCTCTGGGCTAAATTAAAGTGTTCTGTTACATGGCTAGCCAAGACCCCTTTCTGAGTTTATCTGCCACTGAAACCCCTCTCATTGTTCGTCTACAAAATATTTGATTTGGTATATGAAGTTCACATGAAGTTAGAAGTATCTTCCAGGTAATATTTTCATCTAAAGTTATCACTTTTTTTTTTACAGTATTTACAGGAGCACAATCCGCCATGATCCTAATAGCTAGTCAAGAGGGCATTAAAGCCATGAGGATGTTGCTGTAGGTCTCAGATTGGAGAACACCAGACCAGACACCAGCTGGAACTCATAAGGCTGGCAAATGGGCAAAACTACCCTAGCTTTGCCAGCTCCTTGCTGAAAAAATGTGCCTGATTGAACACAGGATGAAAACATGAACACAGTAAATACATTTGGTGGATAATTTTTAATTAATATCAGATTTTACATGACATATCACGTAAAATTTCTGTGACATAGTCTTTAGCATCTTGCTGTTATGCTTCTAAGCTATAAACCTCACAGATGGTCTGTGAATTTTGCAGAGTTTCTTGCTCAGATGACTTTTCTAATGTTCCTGCCTTCTCCTCTTGCAACACACTGGGCAAGACCTGTGCCTTATGATTCCAAGAAAACTTTAGTTGTCTGCAGAAGTCAAATTATTTGATGTTTTAGTTCACTTTGCCACAGTTTTGAGCAGTTTCGTATAAACCCACAAAACTCTGTATACTTTGCATGAGTTTATTTCTTTCTGCCTGGAACAGATTTCTCCTTCAAGAAGTTCCTACAGTTGCTCACAGTTCAGCTTCCATGTTCCAAACATTGCTTTAATCTCTTTTTATTCACTAGATATGTCCTTCATTCAGCTGCATCCAGCGACAGGACGGTGAGTTCTGTAGTAGGGGTGCCCATAGGGGACTGGGTGCTTCCCTGAACGGGGAAAAACCCTAAAAAAAAATCTATCGGGAAGTCGGCGCTGGGCTCCGGGCCCCACGGCCGATCCCGCGCGGTGCCTGACGGGAGGGGGCGGTCCCGGAAGCTTCCGCGGGGGATTTAAAGGGCCCTTAGGGAGCACAGCGGCTGGAGCCCAGGTGAAGAGGAGTGGAGCAAAGAGGTGCGGGACATTTTAAACAAGGCAGTTTGAGTGGCAGTTCGAATGGGCAGGGTGAGCAGGGAAGGGCTGGAGCACGGTCAGAAGAGATTGAGGAAAATGGTGGATACCCGACGAAAGACTAGGGCCACACCAAGCGTGATGGAGGCTGCCACCCAGACGGAGCCCCGGTGGGCACATGCAGCTACCCAGACCCTGGGCTGCACACAGTGCCCCTCTCCCATAGTGGCTCATGCCTCTAGCACTGGCTCCTCCTGTGGAAGCTGTGCTTGGGTAGGGGAACGGCTTCATATGGTGGAAGAGCTGAGGAAAGAAGTGGAAAGGCTGAGGACCATCAGGAAATGTGAGAGGGAGATAGATGAGTGGAGCAGGACCCTCTCACAGGCTGCCAGAGCTAGTGAAGCTGAGCACCACCCACCAGTAAGCTGCGAGGCTGGGAGAGATGGGGAATGGCAGCAGGTTCCTGTCCAGAGAAGGAAACTTGCTCCCCCCACCCAGATATTTAATCCCCAGATCTCTCTGGGGAACAAATATGAGGTGCTGAGGGTGCATCCTAGCCCTAAAGATGAAGAGGGCTGCACCCACAGCCTAGAAATGTTTCCAAAACCCCATCATCCTCCCACAGCCTTAAAAACATCCTCGGTTAAAAAGAAGAGGAGGGTGATTGTCTGGGGGGATTCCCTTCTCAAAGGAATGGAGGGTCCCATCTGTAGGCCAGACCCGCTCCATAGGGAGGTCTGCTGCTTGCCGGGAGCATCAATGAGGGACGTTACTAGAAAGCTCCCTTCCCTGGTCAAAGATACGGACTACTACCCGCTCTTTTTCAAATTGGTAATGAAGAAATAGAACATAGAAGGCCTAAAGCCATTAAAAGGGACTTCAAGGGACTTGGGAGAATGATCGAGGGCTCTGGGGCACAGGTAATATTCAACTCCATCCCAGTACTAAGGAATCAGGAGCATGAAATGAGGAATAAGAAACTGGTTAATGAATGGCTTAGGAACTGGTGTGAGAAGAGGAGCTTTGGGTTCTTTAACCATGGGGAGGCCCACTCACGCCCAGGCTTTCTTACCAGGGATGGGACATGCCTGTCTCCTAGGGGGACAAAAGCCCTCATCAAAAACCTAGTTAAGCTCATAAATCGAGCTTTAAACTAGATGTGAGGGGGGAAGGGATGGAGACCAGGCAGGATGGGAGTGAGCCTGGAGGTGACACTTCAGAGGCAAAGGGGTGGTGTGCTGGCGATGCCTGCCAGTATATCACCACTAAGGAAGAGGGGGTGAGTGCAGCTGAGGATGGTAGGCAGCAAACTGGCACTGTGGCCTTAGTTAAGTCAAGGACTGCTCAGTTGGGGAGAAGCCCTATTACGAAGGCTGTAGCTACACCTGCCCATCTGAAGTGCATTTACACTAATGCATGCAGCATGGGAAATAAGAAGGAGGAGCTGGAAGCTGTGGTAGGGCAGGGAGACTACGATGTCATTGCCATTGCGGAGACACGGTGGGATGACTCGTACAACTGGAGCGTACCCATGGTGGGGTATAAACTCTTTAGGAAGGACAGGAAGGGCAGAAGAGGAGGCGGGGTAGCCCTCTATGTTAGAGAGGGCTTTGATACCCTCGAACTGGACTACGGTCAAGATGGGACTGAGTGCCTGTGGGTGAAAATCAGAAGAGCCCATGGGCAGGAAGGGATTGTGATGGGAGCCTGCTATAGACCACCCAGCCAAGAAGAAGCAGCTGATGAGCTCTTCTACAAACAACTGAGTGTAGTCTCAAAATCGCTACCTCTAGTCCTTGTGGGAGACTTCAATTTCCCAGATATAGGCTGGGAGTATAATACAGCAGAAAGGAAGCAGTCCCAGAGATTCCTGGAGTGTGTGGAAGACAACTTCCTCACACAGCTGGTGAGCGAACCAACAAGGGACGGTGCCCTCCTGGACCTGCTGTTTGTGAACAGAGAAGGACTGGTGGGGGATGTGAAGGTTGGAGGATGCTTGGGGCAAAGCGATCATGAGATGATAGAGTTCTCAGTGCAGGGTAAGATGAAGAAGGAGGTTAGCAGAACAGTCTCCCTCAACTTTCAGAGAGCAGACTTTGGGCTGTTCAGAAGGCTGGTCGGAAAAGTCCCATGGGAGGCGCTCCTTGAAGGCAAGGGTGTCCATGAGGGCTGGGCGCTCTTCAAGAAGGAACTCCTAGCAGCTCAGGAGAAAGCCGTCCCCAAGTTCCGGAAAAGTAGCCGGCGGGGTAAGAAACCAGCATGGTTGAGTAGGGAGGTCCTAAGAGACATCAATAGGAAGAGGAGGGTCTATGACCTCTGGAGGAAGGGGCAGGCATCCTGGGTGGACTATAGAGAGGAAGTGAGAATGTGCAGGGAAAAAGTCAGGAGGGCTAAGGCCCAATTAGAAATGTGATTGGCCAAGACTGTGAAAGACAACAAAAAGTCTTTCTACAAATACATCAACAGCAAAAGGAGGGCTAGGGAGAATCTCCAGTCCCTAGTAGATGCAGAGGGAACAAGAGTAACAGGGGACAAAGACAAGGCTGAAGTGCTCAATGCCTACTTTGCCTCAGTCTTTAACAGTAAGGAAAATTGTTCCCTCTGTGCACAACCCCAAGGGTTGGAAGAGAAGTATGAGATTCCCAAGGTCCAAGAGGAGGTGGTTAGAGACTTGCTTGCCCAGCTAGACGCCCACAAGTCTATGGGGCCGGATGGAGTCCACCCAAGATTTTTGAGGGAACTGGCGGATGTGCTGGCCAAACCCCTTTCCATCATCTTCCAGCAGTCCTGGATGACTGGGGAGGTTCTGCTGGACTGGAAGCTGGCTGATGTCGTGCCCATCTATAAGAAGGGGCGCAGGGAGGATCCGGGGAACTACAGGCCTGTCAGCCTGACCTTGTTACCGGGGAAAGTCATGGAGCGGGTGATCTTGAGTGCGATCAAGAAGCACTTGCAAGAGAACCGGGTGATCAGTTCCAGTCAACACGGGTTCATGAAAGGCAGGTCTTGCCAGAGTAATCTGGTCACCTTCTATGACCGAGTAACTAAACTTTTGGACGAGGGAAAGGCTGTGGATGTATCTTCCTGGACTTCAGTAAAGCCTTTGATACAGTTTCTCATAGCATTCTGCTTCGGAAACTGTCGGCCTCTGGCCTGGACGGGCGCACACTCTCCTGGGTGAAAAACTGGTTGAATGACCGGGCCCAGAGGGTGGTGGGAAATGGAGTTAAATCCAGCTGGAGGCCAGTGACAAGTGGGGTTCCCCAGGGCTCAGTCCTGGGTCCAGTCCTGTTTAATGTCTTTATCAACGACCTGGATGAAGGCATTGAGTCCTCCCTTAGCAAGTTTGCAGATGACACCAAGCTGGGAGGAAATGTCGATCTGCTGGAGGGTCGGGAGGCTCTGCAAAGGGACCTGAACAGGCTGGACTGCTGGGCTGAGACCAACAGCATGAGGTTTAACAAGGCCAAATGCCGGGTCCTGCACTTGGGGCACAACAACCCTAAGCAGAGGTACAGACTAGGAGAAACCTGGCTGGAAAGCTGCCAGGAGGAGAAGGACCTGGAGGTGTTGGTTGACAGCCGACTGAACATGAGCCAGCAGTGTGCCCAGGTGGCCAAAAAGGCCAATGGCATCTTGGCTTGTATCAGAAACGGCGTAACCAGCAGGTCCCGGGAGGTTATTCTCCCCCTGTACTCGGCACTGGTGAGACCGCACCTCGAGTACTGTGTTCAGTTCTGGGCCCCTCACTACAAGAGGGATGTTGAGGCTCTGGAGCGAGTCCAGAGAAGAGCAACAAAGCTGGTGAAGGGGCTGGAGAACAAATCTTACGGGGAGCGACTGAGAGAGCTGGGGTTGTATAGCCTGGAGAAGAGGAGGCTGAGGGGAGACCTTATTACTCTCTACAACTACCTGAAGGGAGGTTGTGGAGTGGAGGGTGCTGGCCTCTTCTCCCAAGTGACAGGGGACAGGACGAGAGGGAATGGCCTCAGCTCTGCTAGGGGAGATTTAGGCTTGAGGTAAGGAAAAAATTCTTCACAGAAAGGGTGGTTAGGCATTGGAACAGTCTGCCCAGGGAGGTGGTTGAGTCGCCGTCCCTGGAGGTGTTTAAGGTTAGGGTGGATGAAGTACTTAGGAGCATGATTTAGGGATTGGTGGGAATGGTTGGACTCGACGATCCAGTGGGTCTCTTCCAACCTGGTTATTCTGTGATTCTGTGATTCAGATTTACTTTGAGATGAATCTAAAAAAGCTTTCATATGATCTTCTAATTCCTTTTAGTTGTGGTGTCTAACCTGGCATTCACAGAATTACAGAGTCAGTGGTAGAGTCTCGGAGGGCGTCTGCAGGTCAGCACAGCTGGCTGCAGAGACCAGATGTGATCTAAATGCGACAGAGAGGGAAAATCTGGCATGTTTCAACACTGTGCCTCTGAGCTACTCTAAGAGAAGGAGAGGAAACGAGAGCTTACTAGACATGGTTTCTGCTCATTGCTGCACCTGAGGTTGCAATCCAGCTCTTAGAGAAGCAGCTACAAAGTGTAGTGACTCCTGCCAGGATAATTACATAGCTCCAGTGTCACATATTTCAATAAGCAAAGTAATAGAGAGGAACTGGGAACCTTAATGTGCAATACCATGTCATTGTTTCTTTAGGAATAGAAAAGGAGAGAAATGAGAGGAAAATTGTATTTCAGACGGTAAGTGCACAAAGGCTACCAGGTCCTTCAGGGAATCCTAAAAACAATTTTCTTCTATCTGAAAAGCTCAGGGGTCTGGTTAGACCTCAATGACATTTTCATTTTCCTGGTGGGAAAATAAAATGTCCCCAGCAGTGTAAACTCACACTCTTAATAAGTAATAGGCTTTTTAAAGCACAATGTTATATGATGACATTTTATGCAGAGATCTAAGTCATAAACTCAGAGCAAAGAAGGATAAAGAAAATGACAAGCTAGATACAGCACATATTAATATATAGCAGCAATAAAAATCACAAAGGATGGATTGGCCCCTTACAGACAGGGATAAACATAGAAAACTGCGTTGTAACCAATAGGGGTATGCCAGTTTTGGTGAGAAATGAGATCTTAATCAAGCCTCAATAGCTCAAAACTTACTTCCCCATAAACACTATCATTTAATACAAAGGTAAGGAAGTATCAATGTCTGAGGAGCTGCAACCATATGTTATTCAGCTGCTGTGATCAATGCAGTCATTAGCAATATAAGCAGTTCTTGCTCTCAATATAAAATCATTTCTCCTTGCTATATATCTATCAGCTGGAGATCTAAAAAAGACCTGGGTGAAGGCAGGTAAGCAAGCATTCAAAAAAAAACATCTAAAAGACAAGACCTCCTAAACATTTTAAATAAGAAAGCACAAAACTGCAATCCTAGGCTTATCTCTATTTCTCTTCAGACTAATACAGATATGTATTATACTTAAATCAGCATGAGCGCGTTGTACAAAGACCTTAGTTGTGTAGTAAATAGCACATTTATGTGTCATCTCCTTGTACTGCTTTGAATTGCAAGATTCTTGTTCAGGGGATTAGGTGTTTTCACATAGCTAAAAATCTAATACTTCTAGAGAAGTGTGTGTTTCTATGTATGAAATGTGTCACGTACACATATAATTCAAACCTCTAAGTAAAACAATTTGAGTTTGAATCTAACACTGGATATCATTTCAACATACCCTACCCTGCTTAAAGCAGGGCCAGCTTCACATCTTCCTACCTAATTTATTTAGTGGAATTCTGTATATAAATATATGATTTCATATATGTGTATTTCTTTATATGAAACACAAATACAATGTAGTGCTCTTAAAGGGCAGATCTAGCCTGGATTTTGGGAATGCAACACTGAGACAGAGGAACCTGTTATGAACCAAGTCTCTTGAAAGACTCTGGAAGAGGAACAGCATGTCAGTACAACCGTGGTGGAACACTGCTTCCATTCACTGTTGAGAAGTAAAGGAAGTTGTCCTATTGCCATCTCTTTCTTGATGTTCTCACAGTTACAGCCCCTTCTCTTCCCTTTTTCTGAAGGCTGGTTCTGCTCCATAACTGAGTTGTTGGAGTAGACTTGTACCTGACTGAGACAACAGGTTCAAGGTCAGGCCCAAATCTGACTTTTAAAGTTTACAACACATCAGTAACTGAGGATGTGAATGTGGTTGAAATGGAAGTAAATAAATTGACAGAGTGATGGAGAGAACCCACTCATCATCTTTGGAAGACAAGTGATCCACAGAGCAGGCAAAGTAGGAATGCTTACCCCAAAGGATTTATGGTGCCTGCTAGACTTTGGCCTGGAGAAGGCAGAACTAGCTCAGTCACCAGAAAAAGAGTTTTTTCATGCCATTATTTGTTCTTGTCACCCAAGGACATCAAGGGAAAGATTGACGGAAAATCAGGAGAGGTGTTTGACAGGCAAAAAGACAGATGATGGTTAGAGAGGCCTAATACGGATATTCTTAGTAATAAACTTGAAATAAACCCCAAGAGATGGATAGTCTAGATAAATTCAGACATCCTGGAATGGCCACACAATCTCACAGTATACACACATTTTTATTTGGTTCACATATAATTAGAAAGAATTTTAAATACCATGAAGCTTTTTTAGGGTGGTAAAATGAAAGATGCTCCCAGTTTCCTTATTAAGCCACTGCAAATCCTCTGCGCTAAATGATAATACATACAGTGTTTAAGGTACCAGAAGGCTCAAAGTGCATACAAGGAAAGAGATGGGAAAACATACACTGAGTGTTTTGCAAAATGACTCATAAATAAATAAATGATTCTGATTGAATCATTGTGACTAGAATGTTTAATCTATTTTCATTTGGGAAAAAAATCTTGAGCAAGCCATAGGTAAGTACATCAAGGTTTGAGGCTAGGGATGCTAAGATGTTCTCACCTCACTCAGACTGTTAATAAGGTAATTATTTATTTTGGATTTGGCTGGATTCGTTGCACATATCTTTTCAGAACTGTCTTTTTGACAGCTACAGGAGTAATCAATTTCTTATGTTGGCATGACAGTAGTGCAAATGCAATGGCAGTAAGGAAGTGATTTCAGGGCTGTGTCATTGTGACGATTCACGTCTCTCAGAACTTGCTCACTAGAATCTTAGTGGCTTGTTTTCACCCATTTAATATAAAAAAATACATTCTGCTGTGTTATGTACAAAACTGCAACATAGCAATCAAACCATTTTTATTTATATTGAATCATCATAAATATGACTTCCATTCCTTTATTGATGTCACTGATGCAACTGTGTATAGTGAACTTACACTCCTTTGAATGTAAAAGCCCCTGAAGTCCTGTAAGTTATAGATATATGCCATTGCAGTTACCTCATTTAGTTTCAGTGTTGGACTAAGTGTTTAAACTAAAGGTCCATTTTTATAGCTCTACCTAGATCTCATATACATATGACCTGGCATGCAGAGATTTGACTGATCTATGCAGAAGATAAAACATCAATAAGCAGTATGCACACATATGTATTCATGCATACATTATAGACAAAGAGAGGATAATAAGAATCAGTTTGCAGCAAGATAAACAAATTCATTTAACAGTGAATTAAAACTTTTAAAACTTATCCTATTTCTAAATTGCAGGCAAAATATTATGCTTGACCTTACAGTCCCACCAGACTCCATTTAGCAGAACCATTACAATACTGAGCTGAAAATGCTTCAGAATTACGTCCTTTTTCTGGTAGCACTTCCTCTATCAAGAACTTCCTTCCTTACTAAACAGATTATGGGTAAAATGACTTGATCGTTCTACCAGTTAGATCTACCACATTTGTCTTCAATTCAATTTAGTGGTGATTTAGGCTGACACCACTGTGCATTTCTTAGGAGAAAAGCATTCTCTCCTGCTGAACAGACCTCAGAGTCCTTAAATAACACAGAATGAATAGCAATCTCTGCTGTAAACCACAGACAAGTGTCCTGGTAACACAATACAAGGTGGACATATTAAAGCATTTGTACAGTTTCTAAATCTGGTATTAACTGGAGTGAGAAGTGAAGAAGGATAAGCAAAGGAGAAAGTATATTTTAAAAATGGGAGTTGAAAAATATTCAGATTAAACGAAGCAGAGAAATGATGTTTGAAGTGCTGCATTTTGTTTAATCTACTGAACGTGTTCTCCTTCTAGAGCAGCTGTGAAAACGTGTGCCCATGGGTGTTCACACACACACTTAAGAGTGTATGCACAAATACACAGCAGTACACAAATACTTCACAAATATAAATCTACATGCACGTTCAAAATGAAAGCAAACTGAAATCCCATCACCAAGCCACAAAATGTGAAAAATATTATAAAGCTAATAGTCCATGTTCAGAAGGCCCACCCTGCAAAAGGAGTTTTAAATAAGTAAAAATATCATGGTTTAAAGCCAACTGCATAATACTGATACTTGCAAAGTAATTTGAGAGTCTTGATAGAAGGGTATAGAGAAGGTGAGAGCATCTTCTAAAAATACTTCTATTACATTATGGATAGGAAAACTGAGTATCTTAAAATCTTCAACATGTTCATCTCCTCAATGACTTCTGACAGAAAAGGATGCAGGTTCACCACATACAAGAGGCAGCAGAGGCTACAGACAGGATTAAATTGATTACCTGAGTCAAGTTTCAGGTCACCTGCAAGCCACCAAAGCGTGTAAGCAGAATGTCCTAATAAAATCAATTCAGCTGAGCTTCTGGGAATGAAGTTTGCTTTCCCACCACACTCTCATTTTTCTAACTTAATGTCATGCTTCAAACTTTCAAGCAAAGGAATTCTGCCTGTGGCAATTTTGGGTGAACAATCCCTTAACACCTTTCTGACTTCCAGAGCACTGGCTTCTTCCTCTAGCTGTCCCTAAATACAGACAGCCTCTGAAGGACGAACAGTACTTTTGCAAATAAGTCAAAAGACTTTTCATTTTACACATTACAACAGAGCCTGAATACATTCTAATGTGCTCAAGAAACCAAAGACGAGCAGCCTTGGCAAGGACTGGTTGATATGATGGCATGGTGAAAGTATAGCAGAAGTGAACGCCGTTACTTGATCTAATTTTTATTGCAGCCTGATTGCCTGGAAGCAGTGCATGAATTCTAGCTCTTCCAGATGATCTCTGTAATTGAGGACAGTGAAGGAACACCCAGATCTATTTTGGCCTGGATATCCTAAAGCCAGATTACTCTTTGATGCCTCTCATTTATATTTCATATTGAGCAGATATCCTTCCTCCCCCAACATATGACTCCACTTTTCCACTGCTAGTCCACACAGAAAAAGAAAATAAAGGTTTCCTTATGACTCTTTCTAAGTCACAACTAGATGAGCTGATTCCTGGGACTCTGTGGGCATTTGGCAGTGCCTCTTCATCAGGGCCTCTTGTAGTGTTGCTGTCTAGCCCAATAAGAGACTCATATTAAAAACTCACATTGGTTTAGTGAGCTAGATAAAACATGGCAATCATTTTTACCGTAGAGCTGTTTGGTGTTCTACAAAAGCTGGCTGTAAAAACCTACACTGCTTAGATAACTGGCTATCACTTTTGACCCTCAGAGATGAGGTTATAGAAAACTGTATAAATATTAAAATGAACTGCAAAGTTCATACTCAGATTTTATAGAAAACTCACCCAACACTTCAGTGCATTGGGAATGACTGATTTGGTTTGGGACCATCTCTAATTAAAAAAAATATATGTATCTAATAATCTCACATCGTTCCCACTGTTATTTTTTTTTAATGTACTTTGCCCTAGGTCTCTCTCACTTATTTCAGAAGCCTGAGTCATACATTTGAGCTTTGGAGAATTGAGAACTACAGTACGGGTAACTGTAGCTCATAATGAATATAGAGTATCCTTAGGAGAGTCTATGCACAAGCAGAGTGAGAGAGAAGAAAAATAAAGCTGCAGTCAGCTGCCACGAGGATCTACGCTGGCTGGCATACAAAAAGTACCACTGAAGTGAGCAACTCTGTAGCTAGGAGGCAGAGAAAATGCAACCGAGGTGGTCTCCAGGATAAGCAGTGGAAGAAACAACAATAAGCTGGAAATGAACATCAGTGAGGCATGAAAGAGGTGACTAATTTATTCAAGAAGATATTAGAGAGAGAGCATTACCTATTTCTACTCATGTAAAGTTGCTGTGAGCCCATCACCTTTGGTCTGTGTTCTTCTCCACATCTTTTGATTTAAGAACTACTTTCCTCACCATGGGGCTTACAGCAGAGCATCAACTGAAATGTTCTGACAACACCAGGTAAAACAAAAAAAATGTGTGGCATATACAATGCAAGTCCAGAGTTATTATCCAAAGCAATGGCACAGAGTAACACCATTTTAGTGAGCAAAAGGACAGTTAGGGAACTAAACCACTGTGTAATGTTAAACTCCATGAGCATGAGATCAATTGAGTTCATTAGAAACATTGTGTCTCTCCAGTCTTTACTGATAATAAATTATCTGCTGCCTGTCAACAGCCAGAGATCAAGCTGGGTAACAGAACCCATGATAGAGTAGTTTTTATTATCACCTGACAGTTCATCTAGATTTGAGGAAACAATTCTAATGATATGTGGATCTTCACGAATATACCGAAAGCTTCAGTTAAGAGTTTAATCTTTAGCCATCATGATTAATTATTTTCTTTTTCTGCCTTACAGGTACTAGTTAATATTTATATCACACGAGACAGAACATCAAAATCAATCTAGCCAAAAATGGTAAGATTCACAGTTAGGATTGCCACAAGCCAGATCCTTCTTGATCAAAATCCTCTCTTTATTTAACAAAACAGATTCATGTCAGGTGAGGATCTACCTTGGTAATAATTTTTATGTTACCTGAAACATTAAAAATATCACTAAAAACTTTCTCAATAAGAATGTTTTGGTGTCTTCATGAAAAGGAAATTTATGTTTGAGGAAGGTGAATTTGGCAGAAAATTGATTAATTTTTCCTATAATGTTGAGCTTACTGGTTTACATTTCCCATAACATAATGTTTTGGGTTTTTTTTGTGTGAACTATCCCAAAAGGATCTCAGTTCTCTTGAAGAAAACAAAAGCTTCCTAAATTAAGCATGTGGATTCTGAAAACTCATCGTATTTTTTTAAAAACTACTTCCCCTTGAAAAAATTGTTACAGCTTTTTCAAACCAATCCTGCTACTGTGTAAAGACAGCCAGTAGTTGGTAGGTAGCTTCTTGGACGTTTTTCAAAATACAGTGCAGCATGTAAATGATCAAAAAGAATTGTAAGAGGGAGGTAATTCATGATTATCTTACTGTAACAAAAATTGATGATAGATGAAAGGAGGAGAATGTATGGTATAAGTAATAGGGGCCATAAATAGAGTAAAAAGTAATAATAAATAAAGACACTGAATTTCAGTGGAGATAATTTGTGAAGACATGCAAAAAGCGTTCACTGAAATCAATGGAATGAGGCAACAGAGGTAAAGGGCACAGAGGAGAAATGGAAAGTGTTCCTAGGTAAATTAATGTATACCCGAAGGGCAGTGAGCTACCTAGCAATAAATATGTTTAGAATGACTGGGAAAGAAGCAAATGGATGACCTATGTAGTGAAAAGTGTAATGAAATGTAAAGAAGAGGCACATGCAAGAAGTAACATAATAGATGCAGAGGAAGGAGAAGATGATTATAAATGTTAAGGACTTCTACTCACTAGGATTTTTAGAAGATGCTCGGAACATACTAGTTCTTACATATGCATAGTCAGGATGGAAAGGGGAGAGAGGAAAGAGGAAAGAGGAAAGAGGAGGAGGAAAACAATGACCTGAGTGAAAATAATGGTATCAACTGGCTGAAATGTACGCAGTGTTTGCTGCCAGCAACCACTATTTCGGTTTTTAATCCTGTTGATGGTGTAAAAGCCAAAATTCAGTCTTTCCTGAAACTGGTCTTGCTTGGAACAGATTTTAAAAGAGGTAAGCAGTTATTTTGCCCTGTAAAATATTAAAGATCCTCAAGAACATACATAGACATAGGTGTACTGCTAGCAACAATTTAAAGAGGAGGACTGTTCTGTACATCCCCTTCCTGCCCTCCCATTCCTGTACAGTTTCTGCAATGACTGCGAAGCAAGGTTCCAAGGGAAATCAATGGGAAAAGTTATGTTATTTTCAGTGAGGTCAGGGGTTGTGAACATCAACAGTTAATATTTTCCAGTTATGCCCTATTATGCTTAAATTTTTGACACTAAAACTGTAAAGATTCTTTTGCATAGAAAACCTCTGCCACACCAAATGAAAAGGCAGGAGGAGCCACGTAGCTCTGATATGAGAACTGGAGTCTTAGCTTAGCTGGATGGTACCTTAGAGGGAGGGATGCATTTTCCAGGGAAAAAGTCAGGAGGGCTAAGGCCCAAATAGAAATGTGACTGGCCAAGACTGTGAAAGACAACAAAAAGTCTTTCTACAAATACATCAACAGCAAAAGGAGGGCTAGGGAGAATCTCCAGTCCCTAGTAGATGCAGAGGGAACAAGAGTAACAGGGGACAAAGACAAGGCTGAAGTGCTCAATGCCTACTTAGCCTCAGTCTTTAACAGTAAGGAAAATTGTTCCCAGGGGTTGGAAGAGAAGTATGAGATTCCCAAGGTCCAAGAGGAGGTGGTTAGAGACTTGCTTGCCCAGCTAGACGCCCACAAGTCTCTGGGGCCGGATGGAGTCCACCCAAGAGTTTTGAGGGAACTGGCGGATGTGCTGGCCAAACCCCTTTCCATCATCTTCCAGCAGTCCTGGATGACTGGGGAGGTTCTGCTGGACTGGAAGCTGGCTGATGTCGTGCCCATCTATAAGAAGGGGCGCAGGGAGGATCCGGGGAACTACAGGCCTGTCAGCCTGACCTTGTTACCGGGGAAAGTCATGGAGCGGGTGATCTTGAGTGCGATCAAGAAGCACTTGCAAGAGAACCGGGTGATCAGGCCCAGTCAACACGGGTTCATGAAAGGCAGGTCTTGCCAGAGTAACCTGATCACCTTCTATGACCAAGTGACTAAACTCTTGGACGAGGGAAAGGCTGTGGATGTATCTTCTTGGACTTCAGTAAAGCCTTTGATACAGTTTCTCACAGCATTCTGCTTCGGAAACTGTCGGCCTCTGGCCTGGACAGGCGCACACTCTCCTGGGTGAAAAACTGGTAGAATGACCGGGCCCAGAGGGTGGTGGGAAATGGAGTTAAATCCAGCTGGAGGCCAGTGACAAGTGGGGTTCCCCAGGGCTCAGTCCTGGGTCCAGTCCTGTTTAATGTCTTTATCAACGACCTGGATGAAGGCATTGAGTCCTCCCTTAGCAAGTTTGCAGATGACACCAAGCTGGGTGGAAGTGTGGATCTGCTGGAGGGTCGGGAGGCTCTGCAAAGGGATCTGAACAGGCTGGACTGCTGGGCTGAGACCAACGGCATGAGGTTTAACAAGGCCAAATGCCGGGTCCTGCACTTGGGGCACAACAACCCTAAGCAGAGGTACAAACTAGGAGAAACCTGGCTGGAAAGCTGCCAGGAGGAGAAGGACCTGGGGGTGTTGGTTGACAACCGACTGAACATGAGCCAGCAGTGTGCCCAGGTGGCCAAAAAGGCCAATGGCATCTTGGCTTGTATCAGAAACGGCGTAACCAGCAGGTCCAGGGAGGTTATTCTCCCCCTGTACTCGGCACTGGTGAGACCGCACCTCGAGTTCTGTGTTCAGTTCTGGGCCCCTCACCACAAAAAGGATGTTGTGGCTCTGGAGCGAGTCCAGAGAAGAGCAACGAAGCTGGTGAAGGGGCTGGAGAACAAATCTTACGAGGAGCGGCTGAGAGAGCTGGGGTTGTTCAGCCTGGAGAAGAGGAGGCTGAGAGGAGACCTTATTACTCTCTACAACTACCTGTGGAGAGGAGGGTGCTGGCCTCTTTTCCCAAGTGACAGGGGACAGGACGAGAGGGAATGGCCTCAGCTCTGCCAGGGGAGATTTAGACTTGAGATTAGGAAAAAGTTCTTCACAGAGAGGGTGGTTAGGCATTGGAACGGTCTGCCCTGGGAGGTGGTTGAGTCACCGTCCCTGGAGGTGTTTAAGGTTAGGGTAGACGAGGTGCTTAGGAGCATGATTTAGGGATTGGTGGGAATGGTTGGACTCGACGATCCAGTGGGTCTCTTCCAACCTGGTTATTCTGTGATTCTGTGATTCTAAGTCTATAGGCAAGTTACCTGAGTTTGAAGGCACAGAAACTGATCCAAAAGGCATTTCTGTAAGAAGTTTGGTGTCAGTTTGTATGAAATGTGTTATTTTTCTTTCCTTTTCACTTTAGGAATCTAATTTTTCTGTGTTAGGAAGGAAACCAAAAGTCATCT
The DNA here is from genome assembly GCA_033459285.1 of Clamator glandarius. Taxonomy (NCBI): domain Eukaryota; kingdom Metazoa; phylum Chordata; class Aves; order Cuculiformes; family Cuculidae; genus Clamator; species Clamator glandarius. Next base: position 7,379,603 of record JAUNZM010000333.1, on the reverse strand, counting down.
AAGCCCTTCAGGTAAAATTAAAATATTGGAAATAAAAAAAAAAAAAAGAAAATAATTTCTGGATGCATTAAGATATACAAAAGAATTTAGGGCCAAATAGAATCAGCAGAAATTATTCTACTTCTGTGTTAGAAATTAATACCGCACCAAGGCTAAACTGTGAAGATCTGACAAGCTTATTTTAGAAAGGAGTACTGGTAGAAACAGAGCAGGTGACATTGATAGGAATCAAAGTCAAAGGGGATCAAACATTTTATTAATTTAATAGGAAATTAGGCAAATAGTATCTGAATTCTACTGTCAAGTTAGAATTGTTTGGTAGCCTTTATACAGAGAAAAACTGTAGCAGAGATTATAACTTAGATAAATGACAGTTTACTGAGCTGAACACCATTCATAATTAGAGAGGACACTGCTGAACTAAACAAGCAAGTGTGAGAATGAACATCATATGTATTCATAACAATTGATAAATTAAAATAAACACAGTCTCTAAGAGCTGGCTGTACAGTGCAAATTTTATGATATATCTTACAAGGTCACACAAATGGCTGTGGTAGAATGGCAGACATTCTGCTTCTCTGCGACCTGTTAGCCACAAGTCCAATGAACATCTTACACGGGTTTTGGGTCAGCTTCTTCCTGACATCACACCCACAACCCAGAGTATTTCAAGTCAGAGTATGTGAACTATTCTCCTATATGCAACTCTCCTGCCTTGACCTCACCAATCTGTCCAGCCTTTTCTTTTCCCCTCATCTGCTCATTCTCATTGTTCCTGGCCACTCAGTGCTATGGAGGAGATAGCCACCTGCTCCAGAGCTCAAGCCCTCAAAACCAGGCTTTAATCTCAGTTTCAGATCTCTCAGCTTTTTTGCAATGGCAACTGAAACCACTTCTCCCCCTGACTGGATCTGTTTGTCTATCTGTGTTTATTTCATTCTTTTAAAAGTTGCACGCTCTTTAGTGATGATATGTAGAAGTTGTTTGCAGATTCACAAACTTTTCTTCTTCCTCATTTTCAAGTTAATGTTTTGGGTTCCCTCTGAAGGGGATTTTGACTTCATTCTTTATTCATTTATTTCCTCATTTATCTTTTAGGAAAACAATAAATAGCTTTGGCTGTTAGGGGTAGAATAATCCCTTGATTTATGACCTGGATTAAGGGATATATTGTAAGCAATATATATTGCATAAAATCAGAAAAGGGGAAAAAAGAAGTGTGAATACTAACAAAATATATTAACAAAGATTTTCAAAGCCAATTCAGAATATTTTGATTTTTTTACACCCTCCAAAGTGCAATGCCTGGAAGAAAGGACTTAATAGGGCAATAAAATGAGGGGAAGGAAACAGATCCAGCTGTCACTTCAGTAATTATTTTCAATCTTCATTAGAAGGCAAAAAGAAACTAAGCAGAAAAAAAAAAATCAACATTGTTATGAGTTCAACAATCTGCAAAGTGTCAGTTGAGATTAACCACAATCCAGGTTAATTTGCAGAAAGCCTGATACCATGCCTTGCAGAGTAAAAAATCCTATTCTGTTAAATGAAGGATTCCAGAAATCAGTGATAATATGTATTAATACTTTCTTCATCAAAGAAGGGATGGAAGGAGCAATAACAGCATAGAATTTAAATTAATGTCTTCCCTTCTCAAAGCTAAGAATAAGAAGATGCAAAATATGACATGTTAGAGTACAAGTGACCTGCAAAGCAGGATGGGAAAGTTCATAAGAAACCACACTATAGCTAAAGGAAAAGCAACTTAGATTTCACACTCCTAAGCAGGATATTTAATTTCCATAAAGTGTTGTGCATCCAGCTTCCATGTCACACAAAAGAGCATCTATTCATACTTTATTGCCCTACTGCAGAAGGACTTGCTATGTTGCTTTCATCATGCCATAAACCCTCTCTATTATATGGAAAATTGTTTTCCCCTCTCTGTTGTTACTAAGGAGTATAATGCTTACATGATTTAATTCATGTTTTTGGAGGAATCTAATGTTTTGCTGAAAAGCTCCCTAGAACTTCATAACAATATGAAGAGATCAATCATGCATTCTTTGCAAGCTCTGGGTACACTTCTGGTGGGGGGAGGAAGGAAATAAAAGACAAAATCAACATCCAGTGATTCAATGGCTGGAAAAAATATTGATCAGTTGGGTCATTTCTAAGCTCATTTAATTCGCTGCGTGAAAACACCCAGCAGACTTCTAGGAATAAAAGGTACTCTAAAGGCAGCATCTTAATGCATTTCTACAAAGGGACATGTATTAAATCCTTAAGGAGCACTTTAAGTCCTCATTTTTTAAGCCATCATTTTAATACAGTTTTTGCTTAGACACATAATTATTGCTTTATACTGCAGTAGTAGCTAGAAGCAAGAAATAAAGTTCAGCTGGGCTAGGTGCTGTGCTAAGATTGATCCACAGCCTGGCTTCCCACTGTGGGGCTGTCAGTGTTAATACCCAAAACTGGATGAAAGGAGAGGGTATATTTATTGAAGCCATTTCACAGATGTGGAGTAGACTCACTGAGAAGCTGAATGAACTAGGGACTTTTTTCCAGACAAGAATACAATGCAAATTTCCCAAGCTAGTAAGTAACTAACAGAGAACATCCTTCCTTTCCATTGCAGCTGTGCTCCTATTTCCAGCAACACCTCAAGAAAGGCTCAGTTTTAGTTGCAGGCATTTTAATTTCTTAGGACTGAACAGCAAGTTAAAATTATAAATACCAGGCTGGGTCATAAAAGTCCTATCTCTTTTGTTTCTCTAAAGAACCAGAGACATCTTCAGTCCAGCTGTGATGTGTCATTTTTTTAGACAATGTCATTTGGCACTCAGGAGCAGGCAGAGCCTGCATGACTCAGCACTGAAACACAGAAGAGTACCTGACAGTATGTGAAAAGAGGAAGGAATCAGGAGAGAGGCAGCTGCTTCCTTTTAAAAGGACTTTAAAACAAGCTTTTACCTCTGAAGAACACATCACACTGCTTTCCACAAAAGCTATCTGACTCACTTCATCCCTACAAAAGTACCTTTCTGCACAGCTGGAGTGCTAATTGGAGTAGTGCTTTCAGGTCCTAACTAACCACATGTGCTGTGGCTCTGCCCCAGGAACGAGATATAATCAAGAGATAACTAATGCTTTTGAAATGTTACAGTCTAAATGAACAAGGTTGAGCCACGAAGCATAAACAAGAAGAGTGAGGAATTAGCTTTGGGTTGTTTTCAGAGGAAAGGTGTTCTGATCTTCAGGAAAATCCAGATCTTCTTGATCATTTTGGCCTGAGAACATGAAGGGAAAAACGTGACAGTGAGATCTATTTCCAGTGGTCCCTAACTTAGTTTTTAGCAGCACTATGGTATAGTATAAATGCTGAACTGGAAGATGAGCTCTGTGGTCATAGTGTGCATCCTTTTAAAGTGGAAAGACAGGAAGCAATATTTGTTAATAGTCTGTGGGAGGAAACCCTTCCTGACAGTAATGGGCTCTCAGCTCTTCTTATAAAAAGCAGAGCAGTATCTGAAATAAGCTTCAAAGCACCAAGTTCAGGGAAGGATATCCACTTCACAGAAGAGGAGAGAAAACAGGAGGAAGCAGAACAAATGTGAAATCCCCCTTCCTCCTCAAGCTCTTCTCTTGCTGGTGCTTCCTGCAGCTATTACTAGGGATAGGAACTCAAAACCAGGCTCTCTTTTACGTCATTCTTGGGCAAGATCACTGCTCCTCAATTGACTTTGAGAAACTATCTTTTAAAATCACAGCTAGAGAGAAAAGCCACTATGTGATCTGTCCATCATAGCAAGTCATTCAGAAAGAAACAGATCTTTTCACATTTCAGCCACTGGTTAGATGTTATGGTGCTTTGTGGCTCACGTTGATGGGTCAAAAGATTATGAGATAATATATTTTGGGTGGGTTTCCTGGCTATTCAGTCCATCCACACCCTGAATCTGTGGTTCTTGTTGAAATGAAGGAATGTTATCACTCATAGGGTCTGCCAGGGAGAGATGGAAGTAGGTGTCTAACTATGCTGCAGTTCAGCATTGAGTTACAGGAGACATAAGTTCCCATGGCTTAGTTTCTAGGAGTAGCTATGACAATGCAGTCTGTGGTGTGGTAGCAAGCCAAGAAAACACCAAGGTTTCCAGTGATGACTTTCAGAGTCTGTGCAGTTCTGTCTTTTTTGTTGCTACCTGAACTTGCTAAATTAGATGTAAAGCAACTATAACTACATGAGCTGCAACTATAACTTGGGAGACTGGAACAAGCATACCCTCAGGCAGGGGTATGTTGGGAATGAGAACAACCTTTGGTAGCAATGTGTGTTTCTAAAAATACATGCATTACAGCTGACAATAAGCTTTTTTTCAATGTTTTTCTTTCTGACTCTAGGTTGGAACAGCTGGATGCTCACTTTTCTCACTAGCAGTCTGTCTTTGAATTTCCAGAAACACCTAACCAAAAACTCATCATCTACTGTAAAACCAACTGACAAATTTTTTAATGTTTGGCAAAATGTGTGCACATTTGTTAATTTCAAAAGAATTTTATCCCTCCAAACAGAAATAGCTGAACATTGTTGTGAATGCTTTTGTGTACATCTATTCAAATTAAACCTGTGACATCTTGCAAATCTCAAATTTTTTGCTTGCTTGTTTCCTTCTGAGGTTTTCAGTGTTTCCTGTTTTTTTTTTTTTTTTTTTCTGGACCATTTTGAAATATAGAAAAAAGAGAGAAAATATCAGAAGTTTTTCATCCATGGAAAATAATGCATTTCAGGCCTGCGGTGAAAATTTAGGTCAGTTTTAATTTCATCTGAACCAGTTCATCTACTGCTATCACCAACCCAGGGCAGGATAAGCTGCAATAGCCAGTATACACAGGAAAGGGAAATTACTATTGTTACAGATAAGGATTGTATCATACAAACCTAGGATTTATAGCTAAGAGAGTAGCAGTGTTTCTCTGTATATGTGCTTGCACAGTTGCAGTTTTGAGTGGTACCAGAATTACATCTATAGTCCTTGTTTTGTTTGTACTGGATTGTGGGTTTCTTATTATTTCTCCAGATTTGCTTGCACTCAAAGACCACAATTCAAAATTGCAGTGATAATTAGTAATATGCACTTATATGTGAGAGCTAAAGTACTACAGACAAAACCAGAAAGTGTCTTACAAAGTGAACAAAAATATAATTCCTGATAATAATGTGTGTTGATTTATCTCCTTTAGTTCCTTTTTCTTTTTATTTTGGTGAGAAAAAGAACATAAAAAACCCAAGAAAAAATAGAAAAAAATATAAAAACAAACCAGAAATTCTGTGCTTATATGTAAACATAACCAAAGGCACCGATATATTTCCTAAATATGCAAATATCTTTGGCGCGCCTACATACAGTAATTTGGAGATTGTTTCTTTATACATTCAGCAATAAAAGGAAATCAGTTTTTATGGCTAGTCTTTTTTAATCTGTTGCGTTAATTAAAATACATTTCCTACATTTTTCTACAATCTTTCGTTTCCTTGATCTCACACCAAATCTACACATAGCAATACTAGGCAAAGAGATTTTCAATACCTGTCTCAAAGCAAAGCCCCAGCACAGCAAATGAACTAAGCCTTCGTTTCTCTGCAGAGCCTGGCTCTGGGACGAGCTGTGTAGGCTGAGTGGTCACTTATGCAAGCAAAGAAGTCCTTCTACTCCTAAAATGGTTGGCCTAGTAAGACAGGAAGAATTTCATTAACACAGTCTGTGGAAAGTGTGTCCTTTTTTGTGCAACAGGCTTTATTCTGAAAGGTGAACACCTAAGAGAGTTTGTGTAAACAATATTCTATAATTTAAAACCTCGTTTTTAATGCAGTGGTGAAATTGTGATCGTCTCTGATAGCCCTTGATGCTAGAACTTTACCAGACATAAGACGTGTTCTAATATGTGTGTAATGGCTACAGAACAAAGAGATTTCAGCCTGCAATACTAGTTTGATTTCAAACATTGTGAGTGTATATACACCTATAATTAACGTTGCTTGTTACTGTTTTTATTAAGGGGTAATTTTTCTTCTAGAGAAACAAACTAAGACTCAATATCCTTTCACCAAATTGCACTATTACTCTCCAAGCTAAGAGATTTTCTTTGACATATTGCATATTCATCTCAGAAACAAAATTTTCTTTGATTTTTAAGAAAGCATGGATTATGCCACAGATTACTTCATTGTAGATGGATAAGAAGAATCTGGCCTTTGTTTTGTTCAAATCTGGCTGCAGGTAGGGTGCTACACTACTTTGGATGAATGGTGTAAATAGAAGAAAAATAGTTTTCACCTTGTGTGTAATTTATGTGGCCCATTTGCTGTAGAATAGGACAGGACAGGTAGTGTCTGAATCTGTGACTCCAGTCCTTACCATGGCAATCAGATTTGCTGCATAGTCATATCAGAATACTCTTCACAGCCCTTAAAAACATGTACAAACCTCTGTTTTCTCCTAATCCTCCAGCAGTTACTCTAGGAATTTTGCTTTTTGTATTATGTTCTTCATAAGAAAGCACAGTTCCTGCAACAAGTTACTTATCCTACAGGTATAGTGTGCTTTTATTCAATTCTTAGTGAATCAATGCCAGGGAAATAATACAGGCAATTATTTTTTATGCTTTGGCTATTCATATTCTCTGTAGGAATGATAATGCAAGACAAAGTCTACTTATTTTGGTAATGCTCTATAGAATGATGTCAAAATATTTGCAAAGCATCTGAATTTTCTTAGGCAAAACTTGCTTCTATGAATCAAACAATTGCTGTGATTATGTTTGCTGTCACTACTCTTGTTTTTTTGAATAACTTCTTTGAATCTTTGTGTCACTAAACATCACTGCACAACAATCCAGCTATGTCTGACAACGAGATGTCTACTACTCCTATACCAAATTAGTTTTCCAGTAAGAGTTGTATGTTCAAATGGTGCAGTGGGTGAAACATGTATCCAGTGAGTCCATTCCCATTTCATACAACTATTTTCTCTGAAATATAAATTTCTGGAATGACACAAAAACCACTGGCAATTAAATTAGGATGGTAGAAATAAGTCCCAGATGAGCACCCTCTCAAAAATTTACACATACATATGTAAGTAAGAAATATATTCTGTAATCAGCTTTTGTCTCATGGCACATGATTGGTGGAGATCACTGCCTCATGTTGCCCAGGCCTGATAGACGATACTTGCTTTCTAAAACTCCAAAATAAGTCTTAGAGAGTTTATTTGCTGGCATTTTTGGTACCAGGAAAAGTGTACATGGTATTACTTTGTGGTGTTTTCTTCACATTGTCACAATGCAGGTTAATAGTTTATTTCAACTCAGGAAACTGCAATGACAATGTGCCATATTACGGGTTTTGTAACAAATAAATTGGCATCCTTTTCTGTTCATTTAGAACATGTTTATATCATTGTGTAGGACCCATGATACTAAACTCTTGTTGTCCATTAGTTTCAAATTACCATTTTTGATACATAGAATTTTTCTTTTGCAATTTAATAAAAAAAAGAAGTTCCAGGTTAATGCAGTTGCAAAGACTGAGGTATGGAGGTGTGGATTGAAATCTAAATGAAAATAGTAAGAAATCTTATTCCCATTCGTGGGCTTTAGGTCAGTTACAATTTGGGATCCACAGGATGTACTGTTGTTCAGTAGCATTGTAGTGTAGTCTACGGCTAGAGGCAAAAATGACAATTATGAGCCTATATAAAGTCACCAGATTGATTTCCTGCTGTATTTTTAATGACATCTTCTGCAACTGCAGCAAGAAGCTGAACCATAGAGGCTATTGGTGTCCTAGATATTAAGCTGAGCCATGGAAACAGCATATGCTAAAATACTCAGGCTCCGAATAAACAAGGTGGTCATAAAGCCAGGAAGCTTAAAGAGTATCTTCTGGTTTCTTTAACCTCAAGCAATTGGTACATTATAGTGACTCAATGATTTCAGACACTGAAAATACTTAAAATGAAAGTGGATCCTTAACTTCTATTAATGTCTCAAATGCTTTTTCAAAGTTTACTTTAGGAGGTTTGCATAAATTCACATCAGAATTTAGCTCCAGATAGACACTGCAAACAGAGAGCTAGAGAAAACATCCTTGATAGTTTCTAAAAGCTACTGGGCGAATGGTAAAACAAAATATGGGTCTTGTGTCTCGGAGCACATATGATAAATTAATCCATGAAAGATGCCACTATTTTATAAACTATTTATGCGTGTATTTGAGGTCTTTCATCCTTAACTTGTAACCTAACACTAGCACAGAGAGGTGTAAAGCTTCCTCCTCTCATAAGTAACACTTGAAAGACTTCTTAATTGAAAACAATTTTTAAAAGGTTATTATTGCATTAATCATGGGTTTTATGTGTTTACACTAGGTTTTTTAGGCATTAGATTGTTTTTAAGAGTTAAAAGCATTTTTAGTGTGCACCACACATAAATAAACACATATATTTACCTCTGTCTTGAAATATCAGGTTGTTTTGTTTCAGTATAAAGCCCCATAAAAGTGCTAGGAGAATATAAGTGAAATTGCTATTTACGTTTCTTTGGGTGTCACAATAATTTCTTTTAACATATTTTCACGTGAGACATTGATTAGATTGCTCCCTGCCCATTGCTAGGTCAATGAAATGAAAGGCAATGATATGTAATCACTAAGAAGGATTTCACAACCAAACTGAATTGTTTCCTGGCAGAATTCTCTCTTTCTGTCATGGTGACTGACTCAACAGTCCAGAATCCCTTTAGGAAAGAGGCTCGTATGTCATCACTGTGACTGATCAAATATAGTGACCTAAGAATTTTCCTGAAAGAAGAGTGCAGGAATATTTGAAATCATGTTTTTCTTGTCAAAACCAAAAAGTCAACATAAAATATTTGTACAAACACACACACATATATATACAGACAAATAAATTTAATTTAAATATGAAAACCTGAAACTAAAATGAAACCTTTCAAATGATGTTTTGAAATGTTGAAAGTATAGCTATTTAAAAATGAAATATTTTTTCTTCATTTCAGCATTTGTGAAGAAATATTACCATGACAATTGCTGATATTTAAACCTTTCTCATTCCATTTTGGGAAGAAAGCATATGGCAAAATATCAACATTTCCCAAGGGACAGGGATTTTTAATAGCCTTAATCAGTGTCATTTTCAGTAGCTTTTGCTCTGATGTTTATATCTGTCTTCAAACAACTGCTGTTGGTTTTCTGTCATTCAGAAAATAAAACATGGAATCAGGAGATAAGGAAGGGACCTCATGAGTTAATCTGATCTGTTCTCCTTGGTGTCTTGTAAACTGATATATGGGTTTTTTGTTATCCAAAATTACTCTTCACAACAATCCTCTTTTTCCCAGACTGGGAAGAGTCATGGTCTACCATCCTAAATTTGTACTTGCTCTTTCATCACCAAGGAAGGATTCACCTCTCCTAATCTGTGGTTATCTCAAAGTTGGGCATCCAGTTGAAATGAAACAGCCATTCTCAGTCAACAAGCACAGCAGAGAAAGGGCAGTCTATCTTCCCTCAATATCAATAGGCACTGACAGAGAGATTTATCCATTCCAGAAAGACTCACCTTCTCAATGTTAGTTCTTTCCTCTAATTGCCATGGGAAAAGTAGATGAGATTAGATACTTACCTTGAGATTAAATCTCATTTAGGTCTTCACTCAGACATACTAATTTTATGTACTAAAAAATGGTGTGACTTTTACTGCAGGGTTCAGTACTAGCATCTTTTACCTTTCTGTAACTCTTTTCATCTGAGAAAATGTTAGTGCTTCTTAAGCCCTAACTGGGAGTAAGAAATGACTTATTTTGTAGACAGGCAGACCAAATATTTAATAGATATGACATAATGAAATTTAACATTCAGCCTTGTGCTACTGGTGTTATCAGAGTGAGGGACAATTCAGACAGAAGGAGACAATGGAATTAAAGTATCTTGTATCATTTTTTTTGCATAAAAAGATGTTAGCAAGATGCCCATCCACAAGCAATCTCCTCAAATAACAGAATTAATGCTTTAAAAGAGAATGTTCATGAAAGTTAAAGGGCAGCAAGTGAGCTGGTTCAGTCAATATTAAGTGGTGAAAAAATAACTGAAGAATGACATAGAATGTGAAAAGAAGTAAGCCTGAATTCATAAAATAGAGATCCCTACAGCTTTCTTGATTCTTTGTGAACGTCAACATGAAGTAAGTGAACTGACAACTCATCCTGCTTTTGAACATCCTTTTCTCTACCCTCCTGTGTCACAGAGGAAAAGATCTGTCGCAGTGTTGCAAACTGCAGCAGCTTTGTACCCTTTGGCTCTGTTCAATGTTAAACATATAAGTAGCTTCAGTGAGATCAAACAACCTTTAACAAATCAGGACTTTAGGACATGTATTGTTTAGTATACTATAGAAGAGTCTGGACTGTAGGAACACTATGAATTAATCAACCCTTTTTTTTTATGCAGAAGAAAGAAGTGTGGGGAAGTGAACACATTCAAGAGCACTGAACTAAATAAGTGTAAACCTTGATGGATCTGCATAAGAAGGATCAGTTCTTGTCTACCATGCAGATTCTAAGTTCAAGATACACTAGCTATTACATATGAGAGTATGGAAAGAAGAGAGTCCTGTCATTTGATAAAGAAGTGGTGTGGATTGACCTCTTAATCTGGGAATCATCTCAGTTGCTGCACCTCACAAGCAAAATATGAATTTCTAGATACTGACAACGAAGATTCCTAGGTGTTTGACTTTCATCAGAGGAAAGATGGACAAAATGACTACTGGAAAACTAAAGAAAAGAGGAAAGGACAAAATAGACTTCTATGTGCAATAGGTGATATGCTCAAATTTCACTGTACTGCCTTTTTTATTTCTTTCTTTTCAGTAACATAAGCATAAGTGGAAAAACAGTAAATATGAGAAACAACATATTTTAAAACTGTTAAAATTAGGTTACTCTTCCAAGCTAAATCTTCATACATTTCTGCAACATGAAAACTTCTGTATACATGAATTTTTCAAGATTCAGGCAACATGTGGTCATTTATTTCATCAATGAAACAGCTGCAGTTAGAGAGGCTGAGACAGAAATGAAGATCCATGCATCATGACCTGTCAAACACTAACCAAGTCTGAAAGGAAAAAAGAAGAGAATGATATTTTAAAGCAGCTTAGAGGTTCTTAGATTCCTATATATGCACATGTGCGCCACCCTATAATGTATGAATAAGTATCTTGATGGTGGTGAATGTATAATTTTATTCTCTATCATTCTGTATGGCCTGAAAGTTGACAGAAAGCATTTAAGAGGGAGTCTATTTAAAGAGAACACCTCTTTGATGAATTTCACTCAAGTGCTGTCGATGGAAAGACTTGAACTTTGTTCTTTCTGGAAAGTCAAGATGATTTTTGTTTGTTTGTATCTTTTTTAAACCACCAAATTTAATTGTTTGCTTCCCTGGCTGTAATGAAATAAGAAGATAATGAGTTTTTCATTGTTCACTAATTGTATACTGAAGATGAGACACAATCAGCCAACTGTAAATTGCTGCTTTACTGTAATGTTTGGATATTTCAGTGCAAATAGTCACAAATACATCTGTTCCTGCATAAAGGAAAATGTCTGTGTTATGAAAACAAGCTGATGTAGAGAACAATAAAAAAATAACTATGATGACATCTGTTGATTAGGATTTGGTATATTATTTGAGTTGCTTTTGACACCTCAGAAATACACTTGCATGTTTCAGCACCATAAAGGCAGGTGATATTTCAGCAGCTTTTCTTGCTCAATAGATTTAGAATTGCAAATCTGGAACTGATATTCACAGATAATATAAATCTTAAGATCCAAGTGACTTCTCAATGCAAAATGACAAAACCTATTAAGGCTGAACAGACACCATCTTTTCCTTACCTTGCTTGTTTCTAAAAATAAAGGTTCCCAAGGTGAGTTGAGCATCAAAGTTATGTTAACTTTGAATTTCCTATGTGTGTTCTCAGTTTTTTCTCTCTGTTTCGGGAATGGGCTAGAGTTAACATTCTAATCTGATTCAAAGCTCCCGTAAGGATCCAGATAGAATTTTTAACCCTAGTGAGTTTAATGGCAGCTTTAGTATTGATATAGAAGTGCCTAGGATTTCATGTTAAAAATTTCAGTCAGATCATCCATAATGTATAAGTTTCAGTTCAGAAGGAGAAAATTACTCTTTAATCAGCAAGCCCGCTTCTTTGTGGAACAGAGTGGTGTCAGAAGGCAACGGTTCATGATGGACTTGATCCAAAACTCACAGAAGAAGAAGAATAGACTCATGTAAGAAAAACAACAGGCTCTTGTAGATTTTAATGACTTTGACAAATTTCAGTGTACCTACTGTTCAGAATTATACTGATTCTTCCTAACAGCTCAGGACCCTTTAGTAAAATACACAATTGACTTCATTCTATAGAGAAACATATTTAGTGATCATACAATACTGTAACATGATTTCATCATATTAAAAAAAAAAAAGAGGTTTCTAATTTAAGTATGATCTTTTCAAGTTCAGCTTTTCCATTGGGAATAATAAGAATGACTGAACTTGACAATAGTAAATTCTGCATATATTGTACCACAGGAAAGCGTTATTTTTGGCTACCCTAATGTACCTAAACCAGTTGCATTTGTCCTGCAGTTAAGCATCCTGTAACACAACACAGCATGGCTGGTGATGCAACCTAGCAGCTAGCGGGGCTGGAAGCAGAACTGACATCCAGCTGCCTAACACCTGAGATAAAACTCCTCTACATGCTCTCTGCCTTCACCTGTGAGTTTGTACCTGCTCCCAGCTCATCTGAGACCAGCAGAACAATTAGTGTGGAATGCCTTGTGGGAATCATTGGTTAAGAAACATATTTTAAAACCAAATTCTTTTAGGGAAACTTAAAGTACTGTAATTTTCACTCAAGTGAGGCTGTGAAAATTTTAGCTTAGCTGCTTTTAAATATTATTATTATTTAAGTGTATTTTGTGTTCTGGCTATCTAAACTTACACAGACCCACTTTTTTCTTATAAGTTACACAATTTGCACAGAACTCTGGGTGATTTGGCAATGCCTTGTGTGACATTGTTTATTTCCTTTATGAGCTCTTCCATCTTTTTTCCATTTCATTAAGGAAAAAAAGGAAAGCAGAGATATTTCACAGTTTGGAAACAACTGTGCTATAAACCCATGCTAGAGGGACAATTTTTTAATTTACTATTACTTAATATTTTTATTTATTCAAATTGATATTTTCCATAAATATCTATAATTTTTATATATTTATAGGCCATATTTGTAGTCATTGTCATCTAGAGCATTGCTTTGGTGAAGAAGGGATTCAAGAAGGTCTGAATGACAGGGAAGGTTATCTAATTGACTGGGAATTAGAAATATACATAAAAAGCAAGTGTCTAAATGTTTTTAAGAATTGGAACAAACTAGGAGCCAGGTGATGACTGCTTTATTTATTGTGAGCCCAAACTGCAAAGATAGTCTTGTGGCCATCTCTGAGTGTGTTGTTGGGAAAAGGGATACTACTTTTCCTAGAACTGAATAGTTCATCAAGGCCTTACCATTGAGTCCTTTTGAACTAACAGTCAGGTTACAGAAAACATTTTTTATTTCAGCTCATATTTGCAGCTCTTATCCTCAGTACTGGAGAAGTAAAGCTTCTCTAGCAGAAACACCTTCAGCAGCAGATATACTGGGTTAAGAATAAAACAACTCTGTTCCCTGGCTCAGGCTGGTGCTGCCTGTGATTGAAAAAAGCATGAGCAAAATGTTGGCTCATCATTATGTCTTTGAAACAGGCAGAAAATAAATTAATAAGCTTAACACTACAAAGAAGAAAAGCATAAATTCTGAAAAGAAAGGGAAAAGAAATCACATTAACTCTAAATCCACATACACCTTAATTATTTTCTTTGTGCTTGGGGTGGAGGTCTGAGAGGAACAACATGCACACATCCATTTTTCTCCCGAAATGAAAGCTTTGCAAAAGACCCCATCAAATAATTCATAAATCTCAGGAGATAGAATATATGTTACAGAGGGTAAGATCAAACAGCCCTGAGAAGGAGACTATCCATAATTAAAATGCATAGACATTTTAAATTCTTCCTTATTATTAGTGGCTTTAATAACAGTGGTGCCTATACCCTGTACTACTCACACATCTGTGAGCATTTGGTACTCGCAGTGGTCATTCTAGTTCTCGTACTAAAATGGATCACCATTTTTTCACCAATTTTAATCTAGCTTATGTGTATTTCTTATTAAGATTCTGCAGTGACGGGAACTTGTATTTTCTGAATTTCTGCTGCTGAGAACCTACAACACAGCCAGTGATCTAAACTCTTCCAATGACTTTGTCACTTGTATACTTGTAAAATGTGCTGAGAGGAATATCAGGATAAACATACATGTGTGTAGGTGGGTATTACTATTTGCTTAGTGGTGAATAGACTGTTTGAGTTTATGCTCAGCACTTATTACCAGGCAAACACTGCTAGCCATGATAGTGTTTGCTCTCTGGCTCAAAGAGATCCATTAAGGCAAATCCTTGGTGTAACTGGTAAATTTCAACTCTCTTCTGCCTTGTGCTGAAATAGGATTTTTGACATTGATTTCACAACAGAAAGGATTGTTCCACTACCAAAACTTAGTTGCCTCCAGAAGATCTGGTTGTGTTTACAACTAAGGCTGAATTCTTTCTATCTCATGCCAGCTGTGCTCATTTCCAGCTGTGCAGAGAGGCTACTTTTAAGGCTCATCAAAGCAGCATCCCAAGGGCCATACAAGTGGAGGCTGCTGGAGGCATGTACTGAATTACTGAGTCTCCATCACAAGCCCTACCCACATACTGCCAGTGAAGATCTCAGTAAAATGGCAGGCCACTCTTCCTTTTATTGCTTTTTTTTTTTTGTCTTTGTGTCTTACATCCTGAGTTAAATTGTGCTTAGATTAATGAATTCCTGAAGGTGACTTCTTATAAAAACAAAAGAAAATAAATATTAAACTAAGCAGAAAACCTGTAATTAAATTTCTTCACATAGGCTAAAAGAAAAAATGCAATTCATTTTGAAAAAACATATAATGGCTTTTTTCTAACCTCTTTCCTTCCCTGCAGGACCTTTATTTATTGCATATTTCAGCAGCTACTATCAGGTGATGAGTCTATCAAATAGTAATGTAACGGCTGACTTCATTTATTAAACTTCACAAGGGCTAGGCATGAAGTGTAAATAGAAAAATCACTGTCTCTGGATGCCAACAATGATAATTGCAGCTACAGTTACCGTGAAGGCAGTGGAGTGCTTTGCACAGTAAATGAGAGGCAGGTTTTTCTTCAGTAGATAAACATCCTGTTATAGTTCTGAGCAAGTGGAGAGATAACACAAACAACATAACTGTTTAGCAAATGTACTGCTTACCATTTGGCTACTTGATGGAAAAAGGTAAGAATTATAAAGTCAAGTTAAGATATAGGAGTGAGTATTGAACTCTGATGAAGAGGGAGATATATGGCCTGACTTATCTCCATGCCAATACTACAGTGAGAATGAATTTTCAGATTACATCTCTGCATTATTCAAATAACTACTATTTTGGCACAGCATTCTCCTTCTGTCTCCTCAGAGGTATCTTCAGTGTGTTCCCGTGGGTATCTTCCAGCATTTATGGCTGTCATATATCACTCTGCTTTGAAGGGCTAAACTCAATGCAACACAATATTTAGCAGAGTTTCAGCTGGGAATGAAAGAAGGAGGATGGACAATTCATTACAGAGAAAGCAGCTTTGGGCACAAGCTGTAGAGTTCTCATTTCTACCCACAAAGACAAGACTCAGATGTAAGCTTTGAGGGATTTATTGTGAGAATACTGAATAAGCGAAAATCCAAATCTTCTGGCATTGCCAAAGCAGGAGAAAGGAAGTTGCTGTCCACTGCTTATAGATTCCTTCCTGGGTGTCTTTTCTGTTCAGTGAGAGTGAATAGTCCTGTCATCGAGACATGAACTGGAAAGTTGAAAGGTAGTGCATCACTCTACTCAAGGCCAATACTAGAAACAGATAAGGAAAATAGCCATTGACATGGTCTCCAGACCTTACTCTGCATCTGCTCTCTTGCTTTTGCAGGAGAGGCAAAGAAGGTAGTGAGTTCTACCAACAGCAGAGAGACTGTCAGAGAGGGTAGGGTTTGAAGACTGGCTGTGCTTTCTCTCTGATTGACTTTTGCAGCCCCAAAGATTAAGAAGAAAGTTCAATTCTTTCTCCAATGTCAATCATAAGCTTGGAAACATTCTTCATTTTACCACTGTCTTTTTTACTAATATCAGCTGAATCTGACTGTTCATCTGTGCCTCAATTTCTGAAACAACAAAATGGCAATAGCACCATTTCCCTGTTGTGTGTATCTGATAGAAAGCATTTTAGTAGCATAAAGTTGCTGGTTTGTTATTATACACCTTATGGCAGGAAGAAAGGCTGGAAGAATGCTATTTCTTAATATATTTGAAGGCATAAATTATTATTTTATTCCAAGATGTGAAAAAACAAGAGCAGATTTCAGGGCAGGTGCTAAATCACCAGATGCCATTGACAAATTAATAAATCTTCAAATAATAACAAGAGTAGCTTCTCAAGTGAACTCAAACTAAAGTTTTTTTGGTAGTGGGTCAAGCTAACATATGGTCGGCTTAGACTCTGAGATGACAGAATCTGAACAGACGCAATCAAAACAAAATCTGTTAAAGAACAGAGAGAAAAAATATGATCAGTGGAGGCAGGAAAAGATTGGCAGCTGAGAAAAGCAGATACATTTTTTTTTTTTTGTATCACGAGTTTGAGCAATTATCCCCTTTGCTATATTATTCATGTTGTAGCAGGTTAATTACAGGAAAGTCTTTTAAAAGTGAATGTCCTGTTTCCATAAGGAGTCTAACACAAAGCATGACTGATCTTGTAATATGAATAACTTTTATAGTTGCCTGAACTTAATCTCTCATTTACATCAATATAAAGTCAATCTAGGTATATTTCTGTGCCCGTTTTAGCCAGTTTCTGCCATGTCAGATGCTGCTGAAAACATGGAGGAGCTAAAAGACCCAGACAAATAACGAATAGGCAGCTGCAGCAGGAGGGTCTCTGCTTTGGCTTTGCTGTCTTGCTAATTGTTTCCACAATGCTCTTTGGGAGAAAGTCAACCCTTCAACCCTTGTTTCCCTGCTGCTGTCCATTGCCACATCTCAAAACAAAACACACCACTCAGAACTTAAAGAGCAGAAGAGATCTTATGAGCATTTTATTTCTGCTTCAATGCAAACTCAGCCTGCTTATTTCAAGCACCCTTTTGAAGTAAATCATTTGCCCAAGTCTGTTATCTAGATCTGGCAATATTCAACATACGCAGAAAAAAACATGGGCAAAAGCTATAGTTCCAATGGAATCAATGGAAAACCTTCTTCTTATGTCAGTGGTACTAAAATATGCAGCAAACACAAAAACCTGTCAAATCTGCCATTGCCATGGGTAAATTACAGCCAATGCATATTCTTACTGCAGACTTCCCTTGAACTCCTGAATCCTTATCTAGAACAGTCAGTGTGTGGAAGGAGAAGAACCACAGTTAACAACTTGGGTTTGAGGCATCTGTTCTTGCACAGGAGGCTATGTATATTTATTTGACATGATGCTCTGTATTCAAGGATTTTCAAAAGAGTTCCTATCAATTAGCGAAAATAGCTATGAAATCTCTTCAACTCATTTTGCTTTCCACACTCTAATTCATAAGAAAGTAATAAACTCCTGTGAGACATTTTACTGACTCTGCTGTGACCACTCCCTGGTTGCTACCTACAACATGGTTTAATTGTTTGCAATTACAGAATAGGATGGTTTCCATGAGCTCACGTGCATGATTTCAGAACTGCAAGAGTAATAACATAAAATAAAACATAAAATAAAAAAAAGTTAATCTTAGCTGATGATGCTCAAAGCAGTTGCATATTTGTTTCCTACAAGAATGGTAATTTTCTTTATGGACAAATATTTATTCATAATTTTATATTATATGTAAAACTTGTAATTGACCTCCAAGTGTCTGCCAACAAAGCCCAGAACTAACCTGCAATATGAGAAAGTCAGAGGAGATTTAAGTGCTATGTAAATAAATACATATGTTTCAGAGAGGTGTCCGAGTTGCCACCTCCCTCACCAACAGCTGGGGATTCACAGTTGGATTTCTGGGGATCTATCAATGAAGCACTGAAAATGGAAGTGACAACAGTGGGCAATGTAATAGGGAAACTGTTTGGTGAACAGAATCCACTACTGAAAAAAAAGGGATATTTCTTCTCTTTTCTAAAATTGAGGCATTCATTCCTTATTACTAAGTGCTCAGGTTAACTAGACTGGTAATGGTTATTCAAAAATTAGCCCAATACACAATGAGAAGGAGATGCAGTTAATGCAAGTTTTTCTTACTCAGTGAAAAAAGTGTTTGCCACATAAAGAATTATTAAAGATTAAATTAATAAAATCTTTCTCTACTTTGTATTCTGCAGATAATTCCAAATTGTATATTTGTCTTTCAGCTTCATTTCTATTAGTGGTTTTCTACATTTTTATGAATAAGAAGTTGGATTCCAGAATGAGAATACTGGGCTATTATCCCAGGCATGAAATGTCAGGATGTATATATTTACACTTCCTAAAGAATATATTACCTAGTGGCAAAAAAGGTTAATAGAGAAAAATATAATACATGATAGTATGAAATGCACAGAATTTTTAAGATCTCTGAAACAACAATAGAAACAATTTTCTGCCTAGAGGTCTAGAAAACAATTTGTAAAATGGTAGAACAATAGGATCTGCTTAAGTCTGTATTGAGTCATCTTCAAGTGTCATCAAATAGATGAAAAAATCCATAAAATCCACACAGATTGCGTGAGTTAACTATGTTCAGATTATGATTTGCTCTGGAAAGAGGATTATCCCTGCATTGCTGTTGTGAATGGTACAATCAAAGCAGGAGTTGCTTTTCAACCATCTAAAATGAGAGCAGCTTAGACTGGACAGATTGGTTCATGTAAGGTAGAGGTGAAATTAGAAAAAGGCTGATCTGAAAGACAGAAACTCTAAAGTCTGTAAAATAGCATTTTTCAGACTGATGACTACAACAGTATCTTTCCACCATGTTACTCTATATTATGATCCAAAATCCATTAGGTTCTTTCTTTTTATGGAATTTCAAGGTTAGAAAACGTTTCTGATCTGCAATGTGAAACACATACCTCTGATAAGGTTCAAGAGTTTACTCACTCAAAGCCTTTCCTAGCAAAACAAGTACTTTGTGATATACACTTACACAGAATTAAAAGGTTACTATCCTTCCAGTGAGCTGTAATAAATGTATGTCTATAGGTTAGCTATCTGCTGGAATATAAAATCAAATAGCTTAGCTGAAATCTTCTGTTGTTTACTTTTACTTACATAACTTCATTTTGATCTTTAACAGCTATGGAAACATACACTTTGCCTCTCACTTGGGTTGACATAAAACCTCTACACATTTGTGTAACTTCTGTGGAGTTACAGTAAATACTAATAGTCCCAATACCAGTGATGCAGGAACATGTATGAAATCTGTATTAGTCCTCACGGTACAATGGTTTAAAAGTTCATTTCTTTCAGCGGCTGCTTCTTGGAACTCAAGCTGTCTTGCTGCAGAAGTGAGATACTATACAATTCAATTTTTGCCATTTGAGAGCTGCAAAGTACTAGCAAATATTTTACTATTTATTTGATGATTTTTTTGTAAATGAAGAGCATAAAGGAGCTAAAGAGATTATAGCATTTTCTGTATTTCTATTCCTTCTTTACGACCCCCCAAACATTAGGTGAAAATCTGTAAGTTTATCCATAATGTGCAATGATACAGCGCATAGATTCTAAGAGATGGTATTAGAGCACATAGATCTCCCAAAGCAGAGGCTGATGAAAATGGATTTCACTGTGTGTGGAGTTGGAAATGTACTTGTCAGCTGAGCATTTCAACAATAATAAATTCATAATAAAAAAAATAGTTATTATTCTTGGTGCAGTTCCATGCGATCAGTAAGTTATCTGGCTGCTACTCTGATAGAAAAGGCATATTTTAAAATGACAGTTTGTCCAGACCACAGACTGCATAGGATGAACTGCAGTGATGCTCCACTGACAATTAATTTTAACTCTATGTTGAACATTTCAACATGAACATTTGAGAAAGAGAATTTTAACATCATTGATAAATGCCCATTCAGTGTTGGGTGTATATAAAAACACTTTTCATGGAATTATTTTTAAATGCTTTTTTTCATCATATTTATATCACTTTGCCTTCTCTAATTAGTTAATCAATACCTGTGGTGTTGAATTGTTTGTGCCAGAGAAGGTAATCAATGACACGACAAGAATGATACTCAATCTGATCTTACTTGCTTGGATTAAGATTTCAAGTTGGCTAAGTCACCCTCTAGAGGTAAGGTGGCTGTTATTTTCAGTTCACTCTAGAGACAGCCACAGGCAAATTCAGTAATGAAGTATGGGGAAGCACTCATTTCAAATTCCTTCAGCAGCAGTAGGGATAGCATAGCTCAGAATCAACCACAGAGAATATTTTTGAGATATTTGATTACATTTAAAAAGGATTTTTCAACAGAATTCAACCATAAAATGTGTGCCACAGAACAAGCAAGAAAGCAAAATACTTGCCTTTTTGATAAATACTTATGAGCATTCTTGGCTCTTTACTCAGATTTAGCAAGGCATTATTGGGCCACCGTCAGGTGATCTGGCCACCACGGTTCTTCAGAACATCTTGTAAGACTTTGAGCTAATGAAATTAGCTAGTTAAGAGAATTAGCTAATGGGTTAAACGAATAATAGGGAGATTGAGAGACAAGACAGTCTGGGCTAAATTTCAGTTTGCCTTTTTACTAAGGCTTATTTTAGGGTGAGCATGCTGGCTGTATCACTCAGATACTGGTAGTTCTCTAACAAATTCTTATAGAACTACCTTCAGGCTTGGAGAACCAAATAAAATGGCACAAAGTGCAGCAAGCTAAAAAATCATAGCAGCTCAGCTGCATTGTTCCCTTCCTCTCTTCAAAGTCCTTGCAAGACTCATGGGCCATACTAGCAAAACCTGAATAGCTTAGAGCAGTTTTTAGAATGCACATAATTTAGGCCAAAAATATATTTTGTGTGTATTCTTTAAGTTCCTCTAACCTGAACTGAGACTATTGCAATGGTAAAGCCAACAGCGGCTGGTGCAGACACACAGGATCCTACAACCATAAGGCTGGATCACAGAATCATGGGATGATATCTGGCATGAAGTCGACCTTAAGAGGTGCCTAGTCCAACCTTCTGCTCAAAGTGGGATCAAACACCAGATCAGATGAGGTTGCTCAAGACTTTTGGTTGGTTACAAACCTTGATTATACCCATGCTAACCAATGCAACAATGCAGGAAAACACTGAGTGTGCTCTTAGAATCTAGTCCAACCCCTCTGCAGTGAGAAAGGACATCTTCAACTCAATCAGGTTGCTCAGAACCCCATCCAGCCTGGCCTTGAATGTTTCCAGGAATGGGGCATCTACCACTTCTCTGGGCCACATGTTCCAGTGTTTCACTACCCTCAGCGTTAAAAATTTCTTCCTAATATCTAGCCTGAAAATCTGCTCTTTTATTTTAAAACCATTACCTCTTCTTATATTGCTACAGGCCCTGCTAAAATGCTTCTCCCCATCTTTCTTATAAGCCCTCAAAGTATTGGAAGTCCACTATAAGGTCTCCTCAGAGTCTTCTCTTCTTCAAGCTGAACGACCACAAGTCTCTCAGCCTCTCTTCATAGCGAGGGCATTCCAGGCCTTTGATAATTTTTGTGGCTCTCCTCCAGACCTGCCTCAACACATTTATGCCTTTTCTGTGCTGAGGGACCTAGAGCTGAATGTAGTATTCCAGGTGTGGTCTCACCAGAGCAGAAAGGCAAAATTACTCCTCAGTGATTTGCTCTCAGGCAGGGCAAAAGATAAGGAAGAATGGGAATGCCTGCAGAATGAGGAATGGAAAGCAATTTCACCACATTACTAGTCCATATTTTTTGATTCATATTAGGCATTAATAGGCGCAAGCTACAGGCACCTGCCTGTCCACAACATAAAGTGAGGACCCTTAGTAAAGCACCAGCAATATCTGGACTCTGGCTAAGCAAAAGTTACTAAGAAGAAAGTATTTTAGCAAGGCTTGAAATGCAACAATGTAGGCAGATGTCACTTTTGGTTTTAGCAATAGATCTGGATTTATGTTTAGGTAACACTGTACATGTATTCTTACACCACTCTGCTAGAGGATGGGTTTTACCTAAGCAAGTAAATGGGCTACACAAGGGTGAATACAGAGCCCCTAAAAGAATGAAAGAACAATGAAGGAGAGGTCCCCTGGCAGCAGAAAAGGAGAGAGAAATACAGTCTTTAGACTGATAGAGATGTAAATGGGGAGCTTCTAAGAAAGCAGGAGTGAGTTACCCCAGTCAAAGTCAACATGCAAAGATCGCTTATTCACCCCAGATTGCAAACACAGGTCTGTGATTTATTAGGAAGGCTCAATTTATTGCAGTAAGCCTTGAGCTCACAAGCTTTCAAAGTTTTCAGTTTCCCAAACACATAGTAGATTATGTTTGCTTTTCTCTGGCCACATCTGTGACCCTGATCCATGGCTCAGTGCCTGAAATGGAAGTAGCATTAGAAAAACACTCACCACTATAAAATCACTGAGAGGTGATAAGAGTCTTTCTACAAACAAAGCAGATATGATGAGTGCTTTTGAATAAGCTACCCTGCTGATGTGATTGTATTGATTGGGAAAAGAGGGATAATCAAGCACTGATTTGACATTTTTTTATCAGACCTGTTCCTGAATTTTCTAAGCAAGAAAATCTAGTGGATAAATTTATTACCGCTGTATAAATTCATGCACTGAGGTAGCTGTAGGTAGTATTTTTACCTTTCCTGTCTCAAATTCTTCTGCATTATGAGAAAACTTGTGGTGTTCCTTCCTAGAGGATGCTGCATTTCAGAAGTGAGACACCATT
Source organism: Clamator glandarius (assembly GCA_033459285.1). Lineage (NCBI taxonomy): Eukaryota > Metazoa > Chordata > Aves > Cuculiformes > Cuculidae > Clamator > Clamator glandarius. The sequence goes on along the minus strand of JAUNZM010000333.1, from coordinate 7,356,366 downwards.
TAGGTGATCAATTGATCTTACCTGCTTTGTGTGATATAAATGCATCAGGTTTTATTGCTATCTGTATTTATTGCTGCATTATGTTGTAGTAGCAGCAGCAATGTTTATTGTATTCTTTCATACACATGGTAATGCACAGAACACCTAGGATTTATCCAGCATGTAAGAACTTGTTGAAGGTTCCAGACGTACAAACCAGTGAATAACAACAGCAAGAAATTGTTCTAAAATGCTTTTGCTTTTGCACAGGACCATAAAAATAACCAATTCATGCTCTTGTCAGTGATTTCCATCTCCTCTTCTTACCCCAAGAGGCATTACTTTGGGCTTTGATTCCCTTTTCCAGCATGACCAACTGAATCTCTCAGAATAGTTACAAGAACTCCAGCAGATGGGATTGGTAAATATGACAGTGCTGGTCAGACAGATTGTAACAGGCAGCTTCTTTGACCTTGGATGGATGTATAGCAGATAGAGTGGAAATATGCTTACATACAGAAGACTGCAGTTAAGAAGTGCCATTTTTTTTGGCAAACTCCATGGTCACTGCAAAGTATAAAGCAACACAGAACTATCTGGTCTGCTTCAATGCGCTTGTAATTGGTCCTTGTTGAGTGCAAGCTTCATATGATAACTCATAGGGTAAATTTAGATTTTCACTTGGTGGAACAAAATCTGTTGGAACAAAATCAATATATCAAAAAGGACAAATCAAATCTTTATTTCCCTGTCTAAAGAATGAGCTATGCAACAGGAACTTGACTGAAACCGGCATGAAAACAGAAGTTGTCTTCTTTCTTAAAACTTGTCCCAGTGCTTAACTCTTCCTCAGGAACTCCTGGAGTCAAGCTGATGCTGTGTGGATACCTCAACACTCTGCAGTATGGCACACAGATGCAAAAGCATTAATCATCATAGATCTAGGCATAGACTTCTGAGCTTGCTTTCCTTAGACCAAGGTCAGGCACTGCATTTTCATTTTTCACAGGCGATTAGGATGCAGTTCCACCCTAGCAGAATGGAGTGCATACTCTGCAACAGCAACAGAGGCTGATTTTAAAGAGCTGGATAGTCTCAAACCCAGTGTATAAATTCTTTTTTTCCCCTACTTTGAACCCACAAGGGACACGTGCCAGCATATCCATAAGGAACATGAAGCAGTTACTCTCTTTCCATCACTATGCTGTGGTGAGTCTCTGCCAGCCAAAGAGACATTTCTGGGCCATCAGCACAGCCATCAACTCCATAAAAAACTGTCTCTGTTCACTTTGCTCACAAACTGCAGTATCACCCATGAGAGTTATATGGGACATATTAGCTTTTACCATAAGATTAAACACAGCAATAACAAATGCAAAATATATTTTGTTGATTTATTTTTCTTCTTAGATTACTGCAATAGAGAAAGACAGCATTTTCCAGTCTGTTCTGTAGTCAATAATTATTTTAAAAGTGTATGAAGCAGCCACAGCAACAGCCATTTGCAGTGAAAATAGCCACTTAAATGAAAGGTCACCTGTCTCCTCCTGTGTCACAGCCTACTTGGGAGACAGAGCTGTTCCCCTTTTCTTCTGCTTTTTAGTCTGGCACCCACTGACAGGCCTCTCACTTCAAGGCATGTGATGAGACCGATGACTTGTATTTTCCTTTTTCTTTTTGGTCCACCTATTTCTCTGTGGCCACTCTTCTTCCTAGAAGTCCTACAGATGACTTCCATTCCTTATAGAAAGGCTGGAAGCTGCAAAAACCTAAAGCCCAGAAAGTCTAAGATTCTCTCCCCCACAGTCAAGTGGAGGGTTTTATCCATTAGTGCATTCAAGTGTTGAAGAAGCATAGCAGAAAATTGGGTTACACCTTAATTTCTGCTTATAAGACTTGGGAGGCCACCTCAACACAATTTGAAAAAGCTTAGCAGGAGGTAAAAGAAACAGCAGCAAACAAACTTTGATGCAGTCTTTACTGTTGATTAATCTGTTCTCTCCAAGATGACTCCACTCAGGATTGTGTTGACTTGGAAATAAAAGCAGTAATATTGTAAACCAAAGTGACTCAAAATCATACAATTAAAAGATTTGGTGTGTTTTAATTCTATGTTTCATGCTTATTCCTTTACTGACTGCACATGTCATTTAAGCAAAAAGCAGAATTCACTTGCAGCGCGTTGCGAGATGTGTCTAATCAAGAAAAGATATGAAAGATTAATATGCAGAAAAGCTACAAGTACTTCAGACATAAAAGTTAAAGAATAATTGTTCTTGTAGTTCTTGTTACATAAAATTAAATGAGATTGAACCACCAGCAAACCAATGGGATTTCTGTGATTTGCAGTATGCAAAATAAGAAAATGTTTAAACTTCGTGCAGTTGCACAAAGTATCCACATTCATTGATCCTAGGGAGAAATTTACAGGACAGCCAGCTGGAGAGTTCTGTAGCTCACTGAGTTTTGTAATTCACATTGTAACTTTGAACGAAACAAGATACCTGTTAGAAACACAATACATTCTCCAGATGTAAAATGACATGGCACCTGGGAAACACCAAGTGCTGATAAGAAGCCATTTATATGGCATTCCCAAAATTGACAAGACAGACTCTGCAGCTGTAAGAGTAGAGGCATACAAAGCAGTTTCCTACAAGTGAGTTTCACATCGGCAGAAGTACTTTGTAGCCAAATAGCACTTTTGCTTATCAAAAGAATAATTAAAGTGCATAGACCCAGAATGTTCTGGTAATGACCAAAGCAGGATATGTACCCTTGTAGTTGAGGCAACAGCCTCAGCAGTGATGAAGTTTTTCCCTCAGGCTGAATTAGAGTTAAAGTAGTGTTTGGAATCACTTGAGCTAGGATTTAATTCTCCCAGAAGCATGCATTCAGTATCACAACCTCTCTCAAGTCTGCTTGTTGTCCACAAGTTAAAAAATCAGGTTTTAATCTCAAAAATAACAGACACATGGAAATAATTCCAGATTTTTATTTCATTTGCTGTGAATTATCCAAAAAATGTTGAATCTGGAAACGTTACTTGGAGTGATCAGCATCCAGCATTTCATTAGTAAATCTAATGATGAAAAGCGCACCTAAGCAGCACTCATATCAATAGACAGACATCTTTACAAATCCTGAGTAGCCACCAAAGACAGCTGTCTAATGGAGAAGCATGCAATGGGTTGTATTTGAAAAAAAACCCAACAAACTCCCTATGTATTTATTCATAGCTTCACTTGGGTTATGCCATCTCAGCCTACTGCATTATCCCTCTCCTAGTTGATTCTAGGTTTTTGTCCCTCTTTTGGGGAGATACCATTGTGTTGCACATTTATAGGGCTCCAAACATATGATTTGCCTGCAGCAGATGTTTTAAAGTGTGAATAAAACACACATTCTAAGAATCACATCAGCAACACAGGAGACATCCAGTTGCAAAGTAGAGATCTAAATGGTATTTACTTTGCATTCTCTACAGCTCAGCACTCATTTTAGGGACATTAAATTATAGATACTTTTAAACACAGCCTCTACCAAAGAAGGAGCTGTGTCAGACCACGGTAATAAAAAGTAAGATAAAGGTCATTGCCTTTAACACCACCAATCATATTATCTGTTCAGACATTTTGGCTTAAATCACTGCTCTGAATATGAATCCCTTTTCGAACTGCCTGGGAGAATTGGGAAAAACTCCTGGCTTGTTTGGAAGGTAAGTTTACTGACCCATTGACATTTTGCACAGATTAGGTTTCAATCCAGGAAACCATTTTGCTTTTTCATTCTACAAAAACCACTTATTACTGAACTTCACATGACTGTCCACACTCTTTTCAAGAGCTCCCCCCAAGAAAGTTGTTGTACACCGTGACCTGTAGAGTTAAACAGAACTTTTGCAAATCTATTATAAATATTTATCTTGGACATCGCTCTGTTAGAAGACAAATACACTAACACCACAGAAGGTTTTTTTGAGATAAGCTTTCCTTTTCTCTTCCATGACTGCCACTTCCACTCCCGAAGCAAAATGTAGTTTAAGCACAAAAATAAGAGAATGAGAGTTGAAAACCTAAATTTGGTTTAGATGTTTTAAATTCTTTCATATATGAAAATACATATTTTTACTTTGTACTATATATATCCATGTCTCCATTTGTCTACATAGAGAAGAGGAGAAAAAAAAAAAAAACTTGGGAAAGCAGCTAAGAAAATTTTAAAGGAAAAAACATAATTTGTTTATTTTGGTTTCTTTTTAAAAAAATATTATTATGTTTTAATAACTGACATTTGGCTTATGCCCTTCAGAATTAAGCCTATCACCTCTCTAGGCAATAGAAAAGAAGACAGGAAAACATGTTTTTCTGGCTCTGGAAGTTATATCTCAGTTTTATTTCCCTGCAGCATTAATACAATTAATTAATGCCTAAAATAGGTTTTAGTTCCTCTAGTGAAAGTTCTTTTGGTGTTTCAAATCTGTGGATAAAGACAGTTTTCACAGCAGCTTATTCAAAGCTGGTATCTTTCATTTCAAAATAGGATCCAGGAACAGTAAGCAGTTTTGGTGGTAGTGGTACAGAATGGGTTCTTTTTTCCAACATTCAGGGTGCAATTGCAGTCATCTGCTGCTATCTCTCAGATGCCATCACAATATATACAGTTGTTAACAAATGTTTAATTCAGGCCAGCGTTCAAAGTGCCCCAGTTCATCACAGAGACCGAATACAATCTGAGGAGCTCTGTGTTTATGCCTTGTGGCCAGCACTCAGAAGCCGAGCAGCACTGACTGACATGCATAGCTATGGGAAAACTTTCAACTTTATTGCAGGTTTTTACCTATGTGCCATAAGATTGTCATGCACAAGCCTAAAAACCACGTTCAACCTCACTCTTCAAGTTTCCGGAAATAATTACAATTTGTGTCATTTGTAAAGTAGCAATATTCCACAAATCTCAGAGCAGCTACTGTTCTGTGAAGCAGAACCTTGGCTAAAAAATTTCTTAGCTGGCACTGGATACATTATTTCTTCTGAAGGCTGAAAAAATACAAATCTGTGCCCTCTTCTCAGAAACGTGACAGTGAAAAGAAATCTGTGATTCAATAAGAAAATTGGCAAAGAAAAGGAGAACAAAACAATTTTTTTTTCTTTTAAATATCATGAGTTACTAGTTGTGTTATGCATAGTGCTGATCAGCCAGCACTGCAAAGGTAAATGCTGAATTATTCTAACAAAACTACTTCTATAGGATACAGGAAAGGGGTACTAACATTGAAGTTGCCAACAAAAGAAATTTAAGCAGCTTTTTTTAGCTATTTAAAATGCATCATCACTATTGTCAGACCTAAAATAGGATTTCAGGGGAGTGTGAAAAGGGTTTATTTCTTGAGTGAGCTCCTAGCCAGCTGAGCATAAGGGTTTTCTTTATTCCTTCTCCTGAGAGGCACAGCAAGAACCATGGTGTTACCTTGACTACAATAATCTACATTACATCCCTTTGTTTCAAGGCCATGGCCTACAGCAGGGTAGAACAGTGACAGAATAAGCCACCGATTACATCGTGACAGACATACTTCCACATTGTTTGGGAGGAGAATTCACAAAGATCATTGTCTAACCGGGGATGAGATCACCCAGAGCAAGCAATTTGCACCCAAACCTTTGAAGTGTGGGAAGGAGTTATACTGTAGAGATGAGTATATATAAAGGGCGTTTCATAGAAAGCATCAGTGCACAGACACTGGGGAAGGGCAGGACCTAGTTCTGGTGTTTAGATATTGGGGTACTTGTTACTTGCTCCAGTTTTCTATCCTGTTGGTTAAATTCGAGTCTGAAATTATTAAAAATAAACAAAGTTTATGAATCTGCACACAGTGCATTATTCTTGCAACTGGAAAAGGAATCTGGCCATTGGCACAAGTAGTCATTGGAGAAAGTAGGCTTTTTAAAAACCTGTCAATTTGACTAGTTCTTCACTTCCATGGCTCTCATCACTCGAGTCCCACAATTGCTGATTCATCTGCTGGCTGATTCTGGCCTTTCAGCTCTGGCTTTTCCTTTCAGGCTGTCTCTTTATCCTTGTTCCTATAGCTCACATAAATTTGACCATGAACCCTATCTTTACATCCATAAAGCATGATTTTACGTAAAAAAAGGAAATAGGTATTTGTGGAGAGAGGCAAGTAGGAAAAACTTAAAACTATCAAAGCTCATGAGAAAAAAAAGAAGTATTTATATTCCCTCAGGTGGAGGACTTTATATATAAAAATAATGTATTCCTAAGGAAGATTACCATTTATAAATATGAAGCATTAATTTGGTATTTTTATCTTGGTCTTCATTAATTTCTTATGTACAGATCTATGTGGTATGCACTGTCCTGTAAAACCTCAACTTTTCCTCTCCCAAGTAAGCTACTTTCTGAACAAGCTCCAAATCTGATAGCTGACTCCCATGAGAGCCATGCTCTCAGTGTGATTTATGCTGTTGAAAACTGGCAAATGGCCCTGTCAATGGGTGCTGTGCTTTGGCAGGCTCATACTCCCAAATAATTCTGTCTGTGGCAATCTCAAAGAAACAATTCCACCATGAAGTGACTCAAGGTCTTGAGTTGGATACAGTCTGCCTTGAATGCTGATATAACCCAAATATATCCTGTACCTGAGGTTAGTGGATTTTACTGGCATTGCTACAGCTCCCCTAATGAGACAGGAGCAGAGAATTCCCTTGTGTCAGGGCAATTTACAGCTGGATCCCTCATAAAAGGAACATTATATACTGTAAGGCAGGTGTGTGCCAAGATAAGGTAAATTAGGGAATCTTGCTGCAAAACTGAGCTCTTGGAGACTAGCCAATAAAAGGGAGAAATATCAACTGAGATGTTCTTTGAAAGCCCAGGAGTTGGGGGTGAATAGTTACATGGGACTTGTTGTTAGTGAGGCTGAAAGAACCCCACAGACTGGATGAAATCCCCTCTCCACACCTACAGCTAATGGCATGGCTATTTAAACATGGGAAATGTGAGGAATGGAAAACTGAACAGGTCTGAAGTAAAACAACAGTTTAACAGGATCCAAAACAAAATAACCTAATTTTCTTGAACTTGAGGTGAGAGGCCCTAAAAGCAAGTTAGTTTTTCACATCAATCAACAGAGCAGATATAAATTAACATTTACTGAAAAAAAATTCTGAGTCAAATAAAAATTTCACTTTAAGTGGCCAATTTCAAAAGCATTATTTAGACTTCTGGCTTTTACCCTTCTCTACCTCCTCAATGTTTACATGTTAAAAACCACAGTTCTATTTCAGCGACTGCCTCCTATCCAGCATGTATTATAGTGCAATTGAACTAGTAATAGTGTCCTGAAGAGACTAAGATTAAGTAAGTGGAGAAAAATAGCTAAAGGTACATAGCTCATCACAACCTGCTTTGGTCCCCATAGATCAACAACTAGAATATTCCTTCTTGCAACCATGGTGTTACTCTCATCAGTAAAATACCTCTTGTAGAAAAGTGGTTGTTCAATCTTATTCTCTAGCCAATTGCTCTGAGGTAATGTTATTTAACCAAGCAGGAAAAGGTGAAAGTCTACTCACAGCACTGGAAACTGAGTTCAATCATTTCAAAATTATTCTGTTTGAATGAATCTGAACTCTCACCAAGAAGAGAAGGGGAGGAATAAATTGGTCAAGAGATCAGAGTTTTAAGAGGTAGCTGTAAGTCTGCAGGCTGGCAGAAGCTCATCCTTAAGCTTTTAAAATGTTCACTCCAGTCACTCATGAAACAATCAAAAGAGAAATCAGAAATTAAAATTAATTTGCATTTTATTACCTGAGCTACCTCATTCACAACTTTTGGTAAAAGGGAGACCTTGTTAAAAAAAGTTTGTAAAAATGAGACACTTTTTATGAACTCTTCAAACTTCTGACAGTTTGTGCTGTGAGAGGCAGATAAGATGAGAATGTTTGCTCAGTTTCTTCAAATTTATTGGTTTTTTATAATTGCTTCAAGAAGTCTGCTGATCCTAATTCCCTAAGTGAGCATCAATTTATTGTTGATATTTACTAGAAAGTATACTGGATGTATTTACAGAATGTGATGCTGATTCGATTGATCTTTTCCTTTTCTGAATGATTGCTCTTGGGCTACAATCTGAAAAAGAAAGAATTTTTATTCTACTATAAAAACTTTAAGTTTTTGAGGTGTATTTTATATAGAATGAATCCATGTCTGCATCTGCAGTTATAATCCTTGCACTTAAAGCAAAAACTGTCCTTCAATTTAAAAAAAAAAAAATAACATCATGGCTATAATGCATTAAAAATCTCACAGTCAGCTTATAGATTTCCATATCATAAGTAAATTCTCTCTAAAGAACAGTGTTGTTTAGAAGTACTTGATTGCCAAATATTTTAATCATTATTTACTTGTGCTTTTGCCTTCATATGCAAGCATTGTTAAAGCAAGACCTATTATTCATTGATTTGCACCTGAACCTGCAAGTGCAGTCCTTCCTTTCTCATACACAGGTGTCAACCTAAACATTCTTTCAAAGCTAAGACAGTTCCAACTTTAATGACTGTTTCACAGTTAAACGGAACAGGAAGATATGTGTCTATTTATGAAAAGATTGGAATTCTGTGACAGCATATTTTTCCTCAGAGGAAGCTGATTTTCTGGAAAGAAGGATCTCTTCCTATGGCTTTTGAATTGACAGATATGAAATTCTACTATTTGCACTGTACGAAGTGTATAACCTGTGGAGCTGTCAGGACGCCATAGCTATTTTAAAGACTGAAAATTATGGCATGCCTGATCCTGACAGTCTGTAGCCTAAAAGCTCACTCATCTCAGAAAAGAACAGCTAACAACTTGGTTTTAGGCCTCATAAGATGTCAATAACACAGCTAATTCTTTCTTGTGAACTGTTTTCTTAACAACTTTTTCATTGATTTAAAAAAATTCAAGAAGTTACGATTAACTCGTGATCCTTAAGCTTTGCAAGAAATATCAGGTGATATATAATTAACCAGCTCTCTGAGAAGGACCTTAAACCATTCAGGAAAACTCCATGAAAGGAAATTTATCACTTATCAATTTTTCCCTCAAGACATGTGAAAGGGGAACAGGGGCAATTAGGGAATGAAAATTACTGTGTTGCTTACCAAACAGCATTGTTCTGGGGATTCTTGAATCGGATACCAGGGAGTAGCTGAATCGTACATGATCTTCTGGACCTAAAGAGAACCTGTTAAAATTTCAGTGTAGTTCAAAAATGAGCAAGTGGGGAAAAGAATAAACTTGAGTTGCATGGAATGGAAACCCTAGTGACTTTTAGTGATTGTTTAATGATAAACTTCAACTTGGTAAAATTAACAATTCTTTTTTAAAAGAAATATAACCACTGTGATCACTATAGGGCTCACCTAATGTTATAATTCTCACACCAAATGGAAATCTGAAGTTGGATAATGCCCATTGTTCTTCATCTCAGTTGGTACTCAGTTATCAGTATGACTCACGAGACATGGCAATGTAGAAATTGCACATGAAGTAACAATCACAGGGTTCAGCCTTTTATGCCCTTGAGAAGATACTCTCTTTTCCAGAGCAGGGTACATTAGGAAAATCTGACTGACAAGGTGCATCCAGAGCTGTCTGCCAAGCTGCAAAGGCTTGTACTGACATTTCTTCTTTTAAGCTTAAAGGAAGATTTAAAATACAAAGATCCTATAGTGACACTGTCAAACCAAATACATGTACAATGTCTGAACCCGAGGAGACTGTAATTCAGCAGTGCCCAAGGAACACAGTAAGTGAGGAATCTGAATCAATTTCAAGTTGATATGTGCTGGAGTATCACTGACAGAAGTTCATTTATCACACAGTTAGGACTCATACATCCCTCTGTTAGCACTCTGTCTGCAAGATTCTGTTACTCAACAAAGGTCTCTGATTACAATCAAATTAAATATTCCCAGCAAGTTTGACAGTTTATAGGAAAAGCATTTACCTGAAACCAGTACTAATGCACTTAAGTGACTTGAGAAGGTACGTATATCTCCCAAATGATTTTGCTTTGATATTCTTTCACAGTAAAAGTCTGATGGTTGGTGTGCATTGGAACAGATGGTTCCAACTCCAGAATCATAGCCCTGAAAACCCGATTTCAGCTTCCAGTTCTCCCTGTAGTCACCTATGGACTACACGAAAGTCAATTTTATATCTCTTGGGTACTTAGAGCTCTACTGCTCAGCTTGAACAGGATTGTCTTCATTCTAACCGAGTATGAACTACATGTCCAGATCACATCAGGAAAGTTAAACACATGGCTCCCCTGCTAAAAGCTGTCCATCTGGTCAATAGACAACATATATTAAGCTCTGCACAAAACCTTGTCAGATAAGCTGGGATTGGTACATTCCTCACTCCATTGGCTTGCCCTAAATTAATAGCATCACAGAATCACAGAATTGTTTAAACTGGAAAAGACCTTTAAGATCATTGACTCCAACCCTTAGCCTAGCATTGCCAACCTAACCATTAAACTGTGTCCCTAAGCACCACATGTATGCATCTTTAAAATAATCCCAGAGGTGGAGACTCAACCACTCCCCTGGGCAGCCTGTTCCAATTACTTGCCAACAAGTAATTTTTCCCTCTATCTAGTTAAAACATCCACTAGCATGTTTCCTCTCATCCTATCACTGTTAGTTGGGAGAAGAGACCAGCACCCACTTGCTTACTTTCAGGTATTTGGAGAGAGTGATCAGGTTTCCTCTTCTCCAGACTTAAGAGCCCCAGTTTCTGCAGCTTCTCCTTATAAAACTTGTGCTCCAGACCCTTCATCAGCTGCATAACCTCCAACAGATCAATGTCTTTCTTGTAGTGAGGAGCTCAAAACTTAGTATTTGTTGTGTGGCCTCACCTGTGCAGAAACACATTTACTTCTTTAGTTCTTCTGGCCACATCCTTTCTGATAGCATCCACGACATTGTTGGCCTCCTTGGTGATGTGGGCACACTGCTGGCTCACGTTCAGCTGTCTGTCAGCAAAGCATTCCCCGGTCTTTTTCTGCCAGGCAGTTTTCCAGCCATTCTTCCCTAAGCCTTTAGTGTTGCATAGGGTTGTTTTGATCCATGTACAGGACTTGACATCTAGTCTTTTTGAAGCCTATACAATTGACCTCAGCCCATAGATCAAGCCTGTCCAGATCCCTCTGTACAGCCTTCCTACCCTCAAGCAGATCAACAGTCCTGCACAACTTGATGTCATGTGCAAACCTACTGAGGAAGCACTTGATCCCCTCATTGATAAAGTTATTAAACAGAACTGGCCCCAACACAGAGCCATGGGGAACACCACTAGTGATCAGCTGCCACATGGATTTAACTGCATTCACCATAACTCTTTGGGTCCAGCCATCTAGCCAGTTTTTTACCAAGCAAAGAGTACTCCCATCCAAGCCATGAGCAGCCAGCATCTCTAGGAGAATGCTGCGGGAAACGGTCTCAAAGTCTTTTCTAAAGTCTAGTTAAACAACATCTACAGGCTATCTCTGATCCTGTAAGTGAATTACCTTGCCATAGAAGGAGATCAGGTTAGTTAAGCAGGACCTGCCTTTCCTAAACCCATTCTGTTTGGGCCTGATCACCTGGTTATCCTGTACGTCCTGCATGACGGGACTCAAGATAACCTGCTCCATAACCTTGGCCGACACTGAGGTCAGGCTGACAGGCCTGTAGCTCCCCATATCTTGAAGTCATTTTTGATATAATAGTCCCAAATTATTTTTAGCTTATCAAGTTTCATACCTCTTGGCTGGATAACTGCCATGAGAACTGACCTTCTGTCAGTTCTCAAATGTAAAGACTGATCTTATGTACCCAAGAAGCAGATGGAGATTTTTTTCTTTTAAAGGTAAATATGGTAAAACCAATATATTTTGGGAAGAACAGGACGTTCATTTTGCTCATGAGTCATCTCCTTTCACTACTGCCTATTGTTATTATTGTTGCTATTATTATTATTTTTGTTATTGTTGTTGTTCTTGTCACTAAAAATCCCTTGCACTTCTCAGGCTGTTTAGAAAGCACTTACTTTCTGACACTTCCTCAAAAGCATCTCTGACAATGAGCCTTACATAGCACAAACCGTTTCTTTGCCCATGCCAACAATATGGTGTGCATAACACCTCACAGACACATTCAGTCACTCTTCTTATTATCACTCAGTCACTCTTCTTTATTGCTTAAGGTCTCATTTGCACATAAACCACCTGAAGGGGTAAATGAACACACCTGGAAAGCACAGAGCAGCACGTTAAGTGCAGTTTGTTCTCAGTTGCTTTGACAGTCCAACTCCATCATTAACCACCAAGATCCCAGCTGTATTTTATATTTTTCATCTGACTGTATAAAAGCCCTTCACCTTCATCAGTCACAGCATTCTTACATGACTATCATGCATATTCAAATTTATATTTATTTCTGGATTTCCAAAAGGGGGAGTTACTTGAAAAATACCTACAGTTTCAACAAATATATGATTTTGATTCATTTCCTGGGCAAATCTTCTAAAGCAATTTCAGTGCGTCTTGCTCAGACTTGCATAAATGGCACAAGGGAAGTTAAGCATTTGTCTGAGCGTTAGCTTCTCTTTCCGTTCACTGCTTCTTTCCTTGTTCTCACACAGAACCCCACTGGGGTCAAAATAGGTGATGTTAGATAAGCAGATAATCTTAGATTTAACAGATTCACTTGACTCAGAAAACCTGTATTTTTAATGCAATATGTGTTATGAGCCTTTGTTATAATTTGATCTATTACCTCATTTCAATTTCTCCAGTTACTCCCTGCCTGTCTCATCTGATGGGTCTTTGCCCTTCAGTTTACCAGTGGAAGTGTCACAGTGAGCTGCCTGGTCTTGTTACCATAGTAAAGGTTGATTTGTGCTGCTGTGACCTTATTTATTTTACCCTCAGTTTTCTGTGCACACTGTTCTTCCTGTGCAAATCTGGGAGAACTTGCCTGTCCTGCACTAGGATGCCAGAGAGTACTTTGGGAGAGAAAAATCAACACTGACAAATCTGACTCCATTCTCACCTGGAGTATTGCATCCAGCTCTGGAGACCTCAGAGTGGGAAAGACATGGACCTTTTGGACTAGGTACAGAGGAGGGCCACAAAAAAAATCATGTATCTCCAATGAAGAAAGGCTGAGAGAGTTGGATTGTTCAGCCCAGGGAAGAGAAGGCTTCATCGAGACGGTATTATGGACTTTCAACACTTAAAGGGAGCTAGTAAGAAAGATGGGGACAAACATTTTAGCAGGGCCTGTTGGGAAAGGACAAGGTGTAATGATTTTTAACTAAGGGAGGGTATATTCAGAGTAGATGTAAGGAAGAAATGTATTACAGTGAGGGTGGTGATACACTGGAACATGCTGCCCAGAGAGGTGGTAAATGCCCCATCACTGGTCTCTATTCAAGATCAGATTGAATAGAGCTCTGAGCAACCTGATCTAATTGGATGTCCCTGCTCATTGCAGGGGGGTTGGTTTGGATGAGCTCTAAAAGTCACTTCCAACCCAAATATTCTATAATTCTATGATTCTCACTGCAGAGTTATATAGGTAACATTCATAGCTTACTACAGTTATCCATAGATGACTCAAAGCTAAGGCAGGATTAGTAAGCAGAGCTGCACTTCCCAACTAGTAATTTGAGGATTTTGTAGGCTTTTGTAGAAATGACCTCATAGTGACTTTTGAGAAAGAGATATTATAAAAACACCAGGAGAAAAATAATAATATAGGCTTGATTGGAGTGGAAGAAACTCCTCTGTATTGTATCATAACTTCCCATGTCTCCTTTATTTCATTCATTATCCTTAGAATTAAATGATACTCATTTAAAATTACTAGGTTCACAAAGTATAATGTAAAATTAAGGGGTATGTCAACTTAAAATACACAGTTCTCCATCAGAGCAATTAATTGGCAAAATTAGTCATTGTTTCATAAACTGAAAGCAAGTAAAATATATGTTTTCCATTGACAAAAATGTCACCAATATCCTTTCATTATTTCTCCAACTAAATCATTAGTATTTTCTTCACCATTACAAAGACAGGTTTAGTATTAGCTTGCAGATATCACCACCTCTGCTTCTCAGGTTGACTCCTTCCCTTTTTATGCTAAATAAAGAGCACTAAAATGCAGCACTTGAGAATAAAGGCAACCCTGAGGCTGTACATGAGTGGGTCCAGATACACAACAGCATGAACAATAGCAGAATTTGGCCTAACTTTCTAAACAGGTTCAGATTATTCCCTTTTCTTATTTTGTCTGTGATTATCTTGGGGTCATAATGAACCAAATCCATCCTTTTCAATCCAATGGCAGGAAGGAACTATTTTTATATTTTCTTAATAGTTCTCCAAGATTTAGAATAGTTTCAGTAGCTCATTATTTCCTGACTGTTACATGTATACGTGGATTGAAAAATATGCTTTAAGAGAATACTCTGTCATTGAGAACATCTACGGGTGGAATATGCTCTGACATAATGTACACCTATTGTCACTCTGAAGTCAATTACCACTGAGCCCAGGTCAAGTGCATTCAAACAGCTAAAACTCACTCATTGTGCTACTCATGATCTTGTAATATTGACTAACTGAGGCAAAGCTTTTTGACCCTTCTACAGTCATTTTTAATGGGAATGAGATTTGACTCTGTGAAATTGGAACTTTGGCTTGTGCTTTAAAAATTGAAACATCCATATTTAATCTTACTGCCAAAAATCCAGCCAGAGATAATTATAAGTTGTAGCTCACGGTGGAATTGTGCCTGATGAGAGAGACATGCTCAGAAACCTTCAAAGAATGCAAATTTTCTTTTTAAAAATACTTTAAGCCTGAAATAATTCATTTGAAACAGCTTGGCTTACCAAATCCTGGAGCAGTTGTTAAGAGAGCCTTGCTGAGGTCTTTGGGATGTAAGGCTATTGGCACCACATACATTGAATCTCCACCCATATTGTCTTGCAAACCAGTGAAACCTTTTAACATGCTTGCTACTGGGCACTGCAAAATCTGTGCATCATTCCTCCGAGTCTGCCTGCAGAGATCTTACCTTTTGTCAGGATCTATCTGCAGCTGCAAGTATCACTAATGTTCCTTTATACTGACCAGCCCCTAAGCTTTATGAAAGCTCCCACTTTGCCAGAATATGGGGAGGAAAGAAGGAGTAAAAGGCTTCCATTAAACTTGGGAAGAAATTTAAAAATTCAACTCAGAAAAACTATAATCTTTCAGTAAATTCATTTGACCTGCTAACTGCAACAACCTAAAGTTATCTTCATGGATACCACACATAAGTAGTAGCTCATCATCAAGTCACTCACAGCACAACCACATACTCAACCGCTGGAATCCTTGCAGATTTGACTCTAGAAGCTCAAACATCACTGAGAATTAATAAGTTTCAGAAGTATAAGGCACTGGTATTCTGTCACCCATAAGCCATACTAATTTTTGGTCTCATTATGAACTGCTTTAAATGAATACAACCAGCTAAGGGAATTCCATTTCTAGACTGCTTGAAGGGTCAGGACTCTTTGAAATTAATTAGTGAACATTAATCACTCAACAACAATTATGAAACATTTAAATGGGAAAGGAATATCCAGAAATACCATTAGTAAATACATTCCTGAGGAAATGATATAATTAGCATTTAATTACTATTAAAGAAATTTATTAGTTGCTGAATATTAATTAGATAAAGCACCATTTTTAAATTGCTGGTGATATTCATAATTTAAATAACTTCTTTAATCTTTGTATTTATTTTCCAGTGTTAAGTAGGTGGTTTCTCATTAAGCGTAGAACATAACAAATACTTTATATATGGGATTGATTGCTATTCTGGCTTTACCCCAGCTGCAAACCAGACCTTTTTGATATCAAGACACAAATCTTAGCCCTTTGGATTAAAAAGCAGCTCTCCTGTGTGGTAACAGAAATTAGTTTCTGTTATCTATGCAAACAAATACTGCCCCTTGACTGAAGAAACAGGTACTGATTATCCAAGATCTCTTGGATACTCAATAGCTACTACAACTAATTGCGTCAAAGATCAGATTTGAATTGAGGTCTTTTGCCATAAATTTCTGCCCACCTTCAGAACTGGGATGACTTCCCCAGTAGCACCAGAAATCCTTTGTCCCCTGCACAACCAGCCCTCGGTCTTGACAACCTTCCTTTAACGGAGTGTTACAATGAGTAATAGAACAAATCATCAGACTATCTCTATGAGCAGTATGGAGATAGAGAAAGTGATTCTTATTTTATTTTGGTGTGTCTGCAATTTGTGAGGTGTTCTGATGATTCTTATAATACCATTTGTTTTTTGCTAGACATAGAAAAATAGTAATTCACCCAATTCTTTGTGTTAGATAAATTATATGTACAAATTGCAAAACAGTTGCATTTAGTGGCAATTACTCAAACCATTGGGAATAATAGTAGAATACTGTGGTCATTGAGGAATGAATACAATTCCTCAGTTTTTCAAAAGTTATCTGATATTGCCATCCTTCCATCTGTTTAAAGATGTTATGGAGCAGCTTGACTCCTACTAAGCTTAATTACATTTCTTATCTCACAGATCCTTAGTTATGATTTTTTGTCAGAAATCATTGCAATTTCAAGATGAAGCAGGAGTGAAAAGACACTATTTGTTCATGACCCAGATTGCTCAGCCAAAAAAAAAAAAAAAAGGAGCCATCTTGCTGTTTTTTAATTGGAACCATCTGTTATTCCGTTTCTTTCCTGTAAAGAACAAAAAATTTAAACTCTGGTCTAGGTGTCAACTATATGTAGCATGAAAATTTAGCGCTCTACGCTTGCGGCAAAAAGGTATTAGGAGGCATTGCAGCTGATACAGTAGAATTCAACATTGTTATTAGAGACAATGAAACACAAACCTTGTTAAAATTCTAGAATAAAATTTAATTGTTTTCTTTTGCATGTACTTTGCTGAAATTATTTCTGTGCTTTTGAATTCTTTTTTCATCCCTCATCTAGTCATGCAAAACCTGTAAACCTCCCTTTCTTTTGGTGTTTGGAAACATTCCAGTTAATTTTTTAGTATTTCTGAGGATGAAGATTCTACAGCTTATCTGGGCATCGTGACCCAAGGCTGAATCCCCTTCACTGAGATTCTTTTTCTTCATGTCCAACCACAACCTCACATCCTCATCCTTAGAGAACTTTTTGATTTAACTTCCTAATAAGTGATCATAGAGAGGATGAGGACAGAAGACACACCCCGTAGTTGCCTTCTTTCCAGGCTGAACAAATGTCCCTCTTAGCACATTCAGTCCCTCAGCCATCTTGGTGGTTCTCTTCTGAAATCTTTCCAGTTAGTCCACATCTTTTCCACCTGGAGATAGCATTCCAGATGTGATCTCACAAGAACTAAATAGAGGGGATTAATCACTTGCATCTGCCTTCTGGCTGAGCTCTTGCTAACACAACTCATCACACAGCTAAAATTTCATAGCCAAGAGTAAGACTTGACAAACTCTGAACTAATCCCATTAAAAATGGGTAAGAAAATTACCTAGGATCAGAGACTGAAAATATTACATTAACATTTTTACTATGCAGGAAATTGGACCACAAATAGGTGTAAAAATGAGAGAAGCTAAAAATGAATTTATTTTCAGATCACTAAATATCAGTGCAAGTAAATTCCATTCCAGAGTGCAAAAATGTAATCATCTTGTGGTGGTTTACAACTATCACCTCATTGCTATTTCTGAAATAGTATTATTGTTCATTTCCTTTTCTCATCTCTTTCTTCCGGAGATGATCCTGTACTAACATTGGGGGCACTGAAGAGGAATGGTAGGAGTTATCATCTTGTGTATCAAGTGAATGAAATCATTAACAACAAAAATAATGGGGTTCCTGTATCCATCATAGGAATTTTTTTAAAATAGCTTCAAGTTTAATTTTGCTTGTATTGTTACAGATCTGTTATTTGATGATATCTATGATCACCTAGCACTCCCTGTCTTAAGATCTTTTCCTTCCTGGTCTCATCAGAAGAGTATTACTGAATTCAAAATCAATATATATTGTATATTTGAAATTATCATGCAAGTATGTTCTGTTTAAAAAGCTCTTTACAGGATTATCTACCCTAGGCAAGCAAAGATCTGACTGGGTATGTTTGCTGGGGTACTGCATCACAATAATTTTTAGCATGTTTTCACCAGTCAAAATAAAATGTACTACACTGGTTTTTCTTCCTAAGTAACCCACCAAACTTCCTGTTTTGAGAATTTTTTCCTGAAGCATTTTAAAATATTAACTTTCTGCAACCAGTCAAGATATGCTGTGAAGTAAGACAGTGTTTGTATTGATGTATCACTGACAGCAGACAGCTGTTGGGATTCTTTTTCCCAAAAATATTTGATGCCTTTGTAATGACACCTGTTTATTCCACTGACAGTGACAATAAAAGTCAGTTACAGTATTTCTTCTTCTTTCCAGACTCTCTTTGAAATGCGCAGTAGAACAAATATTTCTTTGTCAGAAGAGAGAATCACTGAAAACAGTAAGGCAGAAGAAGGCACAAAACAGATTATTCATAAGTTGTTTTTATTTGACATGATGCAAATTGTTCCTAATATTACTGCTTTTAAACAACAAAGAAATGTGGATTAGTCTGTCATTCATTTCTTTATTCTACATAAAAATAACTATATGGGTTAAATAATAATGTTCAGGCCCTTTTTTATTTTCCTGCATGGAAAAGAAAAGAATTCATGATGTATGATGTCCATCATATCTCCCCTTTTTTAGGAAGTTCAATATATGAACTTCAGTATATGTACCTTAATGAAAGTCTACTGAAAATACTCTATTCAGGTAGAATCAGCTTTATCTAGCTTTAAAATGTAAGTGAGGCAACTAAGTGTAAAACTTAGATGCCTGAAGCTAGCTGTATAGTCAAAGACAAGAGATGAGTAGCCCTGGATTGCGATTCAATCATTCATTCATTCAAAATGTGTGTCTGAAGTCAGATAAATGAATCTTAATCATAAGGCTCTCTAATTATAAGATCAGGAAAGGATTCAGGGGTAGATGCAAAAGGGTACCATTGTTCACATGCTTCCTACCTGATAAAGCTGGCAAAATCTCAGGATAAAACATTCCTGCTGAGTGTTTCCCACAGTTGGCTCAGATTCAGTTTTACACTGAAAACTTTTATCCAGCCCTAACAGATAGCGTGGGATGTTGGTGAAATAATTTTAGGACTCAGTGAACAGTAGCAACACCAAAAGTAAAACAAAGAGGGATACTCCAGTCTCAGTATTTCCAAACACAGATTTATAGTTTCATGTATGACCTAACTTACTTCTGAAGTCCAGTTCTATTATTTGCAGACCAGCTCTGGGAGAATCTGAAATATCATATTTGGAAAAACTATAGCAGAGGAAGAATAAGGTCAAGACCTTCCAAATAATTAGGTAATCTTGGTCCATTGTTTGTAGATTCAGTTTGTTGGATGCAGCCTCCACAATAGAAGTGCCTAAGAAGATGAGTCTTGAAAATGTGTCCTAAGTGGCTTTCCATGGTGATGTAGGACATCTTCCATCACCCCTAACATGGAACTCTGATCTCCTTACTGCTTAACCACTAAGTAATAGTAAAAAACATTACAAAAAGCACAGCAACTGACACTGCTGTATTAACCTATTTAGTACAATGTGACTATTTGTGTTCTCTATTTGGAAGGCTGTCTCTGAAGAGCTCCTAAAACATTTTGGCTTTTAAGCAGTCATACTTCTCCTTTACTCACTTGTCAAAAGGCAATTGTCTACTAACTGTATCATATTCCCCATTTTTTTTCTTAAGATCATCTTGAAAACATGCTTCTCTCTCATCTGATCTTCTAGTCAGTCTTTGAGGGCCACCTTGGCATTTGATTTGGTGTTAAGAGTGTGTTTTGTGTTAAAGGTTTCTTGAAAACTTTGCCCAACCAACACAATCAGAGCCCCAAAGACTTGTAGTATATTCCTGTATTATTTCCATGACTCTGTTGATCAGCCACAAAGTGAGCTGAAAGGGGAGTAGTGACTTAAAAGCTAGTAACTGAAACAAGCGTTGATTTTGTTTTCATTTCCCTTTACCTTGTAGTAATTTGTAGTGCACAAGTGGGTTTTATGCTTTGCCTCTTTGTTTCCCTGGAAGCTGGTCCAAGAAACCAGACTCTGGGCTCAGCCATGCCATCAAGATTTATATTCCAATACCATGATGTGTTTCTCTCAATGTGAAGGTGTAGACCAAAACATAGTCTTGGAACAAACATTTACTTTTTTTTTCTACTGCCGCAGACAGAAATCTCCCTTCCTTTAGCTCTCCAAACACTGGTCCTTGAAGCACTATGGAGTCCCTGAGCTGGTTCTGTGTCACTCATTAACAACAAAACCAAGAATAACTTGTCAAGAAGTTAAGTTCTGCCTTAATTTGCTGGGGCTTCTAGATGGGAAATGAATGGGAAAAATGGGAAATAACATCTTTAAAAGACCCTATCAAACTAAGAATGACATTTTTAGAAGTGTTTAGGTACCTAGAAAGGGACACAGACACCCAGTTGGATTCTCATGAACATTCGTGGGCCATGCTCCCTGCAAAATCAATGGGGCAACTGGAAAAATTAAAGAAAAAAAAAATCATTTCAAGCACCCATTCAACCTATGAGGCACTTAAATGAATAGGATTTTGCCTCATATGGGTTGTCCCCTTAGTGGGACAAACTGCTTTTAGCTACAGTGCTGGAAATCTGGGGTTTCTCTACTGTCATGACCTAGAATGATGAATTTTCTGAAAGATCTTTTCCCTACAGCTAGTGTCATCAAAATATGGCTGGAAGCATCAGTATATATTTCAGTTCTTCTGTCCTTTTCATCTTCCTGGATTTGTATAATCAGGAGATAGTATTTAAACTGGAGGTCTGTTTCATCAATGTAGGGAAAAGAAGCAAGCAGCATGGACAAGTCCCTTAAAGGCCCACTGCCTCAGAGTATGATTTACTATTTGAAACGAAGAGACATGAATAACAAAATAAAACTTCACTGACAAACTGCTGGCTGCAATTCCCAGAAACACATCTTACTCCTGGATGCCCCCTTTTTCTTTTGATTTTATAACTCCCAAGACAAAAGGTATGAAGAAACTCTTTAAATCTTTCCTAGTACTTTAGTCAGGACATGCTTATACTGCAGTCTGCAGCGCTGGGTGAATACACTTGAGGTTGCCCTAAATGAGCTAGGTTAGATCCTGAGACTTACTTGCTTTGCAGTGGCACAATGCTCAGCATGAGCTAATTCTCTTTGCTGCTTGAGGTTACAGAGGGATTAAAGCCAAGCAAACAAACACAGACACCTTCCTCAGGTCTGAGAATGACAAGGAGGAAGAAGAATGGTGCATTTCATCCACATTATCAAACAAAAATGACAATGGGGGACAGTCAGAGACATTATTTTAGAAGAATAAGTTTCCATCATAAAATGATGATTAGACCTACACCACAAGATCCTTTAGGAAGGCAATGAATTTACTGGCATTTTCATGACAGCAAAAACATAAGAACAACTAAAGGTGTTGTTTGGTTTGCATTACGGCCATTATTCTTTTATTTTATATTCCTGTTTGAATAAGATTGTATCAGGGCTGACAAAATGACTGCTGCTTTGTTTTTAAAGATTTACTTCTCAAGAAGTTTAAAGCCCTTCTAGTTGCAATGCAAGCAGGCATATTTGCAATGAAGCACATGTGCTGAACGCTGCACTTAGCCTCCTCCTTCAGTCCCACCTTAGACATCAACTTGATTATTCCACTTGTGCACTCCTTTAAAAGATTTGACCCACAGACACTTTAATGAAAATTTACTGCATTTATACAGTGCTGTTTTACTAGCTCCGTAACTGTGAGTAGTATCTCAGTAGAAGCTGCCATAGCCTTGATACTTCCCAATATGAGTTTCGCTCAGATATTATATGGTGGGGTGGAGATTTGAATCTAAATTAAATAATGAAAAAATCAAATAAAATTAATGTCCCACTTCCGTTCGTACACTTCCACAATCATTCAAAGGCAAGATACTTTTCTTTTTAACTCAATACACACTGCTCTGTCATTCTACTACCATTTTAAAAAATAAAGAAGTACTTGAAATAGTTCAGGGGTCATTTTCACTTCTCTACATTACAATATGACAATAACAATACATCACAGATCACAGTGTCAGCTCTCTGTTAAAACAGCCTTTCCTTGCACGTGTTGAAACTTTTTCTTCATATTACAATATGAGTAGTAACATGAATGACCTTTTCATTGCAAACCATAGCTGGTAACAAGATTTCATAAACACAGAACAATAACAGAGCCCCTGCCTCAGCTCATTTGGTAAGAACTGAATTTTTACTGATTTGAAAAGGCACAACCAACCACAAAAATTAATGAGATTCTGCTCCCGGGGTCGCTTCTAAGTGCTACTATGCTACTTCGATTAGTACTGAAACTTGAGACCTCATTGTGGGCACAATCCATAGTCATTATACAAGAGAATATGTACTTCAAGATAAAGCATAAAATCTTGACCATATACTCATGAGATGAATCATGTAAGAATTCTCACTGGGGAAATAAGACTTCTGCTTTGCAAGATTAGAGGCACCAGGACCTTTGCCAGGATTACGAGTGCAAACTGCTAATGGTTTCTGACTGAAGGAAAGACAATGGCAATAATAGGAATATGAACACAAATGTGACTGAAAGCCTTTATTCTACCTGATAATATCTTTTTGTAATTCAGAAAAGGATGTAATCATGAATACTGCCATAATGAAGGCATATAGAAATAGGAAGGGGAATGAAAGCCATCTGCAGCTGAGATTTGCACAGTCAGGAACACCTGCATTTCATGTATTCATTTGTTTAATACTCTGTTGTCATTATATTAGTTGATTTAAAGAGGACTATGCTACTTGTTATCTTCATTGCAATATATTCTTCGCTGACAATAATCAGGGGATATCACTGAAGTCCAAAGGGGCACATGGGACTGACCTGCTATTAAAAGGTCAATACTTGTCTTTGGAATCTGAAAGTGAGAAGTCATACAAGTGTTCAGAATGTATACAATGTCCAATCAAAGACTTTAACTTTTTGACTTTTTAAAGATATAGAAAAGCTTCAGCTGTAAGACATTTCTATCATAAGGAAAAGTGGATCAGCAAATACATACAGACCTGCAGCAGAGAAATTTACTACTAGAACTGGTCTCTAATATACTGTAAAAATAAAATGAGAAATAAATACAAAGAGCAGATTGGAATTTTGCAGGTCTTCCTACATATGCATAAAGAAACTTTGTCAGCAAAAAAAAAAAGTTAAAACCAGTTCCAATATCTGTGCTTGTTCCAGAATACCCAAGCCAATTTCTGACAAGCACATATTTTTTGTTATATACACTTTTTCCTTCCTGTATTACTGCCTGATATGCCTACACTAACAACAAGATGCTCTCTAGATGATTATTCAATAGGATGTGGAAAACTGAACGAACACGAGGTCATATGGAAAAAGGAAATTTACTGTAAATGTAGAGAAGAACTGTAATTTTTGTAGTATTACTTATAGACTTGATTGGTGAATGCTGAAGTGGAATGATGGTCTCATATTTCAAATTAGGGATGTGAATTCTGACAACTAAATTCAGTTCTCATGACTTTTTGGATAGCCTGAAGTTAATTTACTTTAAGTATGTGAATAATAAAGACAGAATTGTTAAATTTTTTTCTGGTTTATATACTTAAACTGTAAATTCTTTGAGGCAGAGACCTCTCACATTATAAATGTGTACAGCAGCTGACACACAGCGGTCCCTAGCTGCAGGTCTATAAATGTAATGCTATCATTCTTACCTTTATTTCCTCCAGTAGAAATCACAGAATCTGGGCTAGCTCCCCTTTTCCAGCCTACTGATTTGTGCATGAGGAGTCAGTCCTCCCTTACCAAACTAAAACAATGGAAGAGAGACCCATTCCCTTTATATACATCTTCCCGAGGTCAATCTTCACCATGGAAAATAGAGATACTTAAACTTATAGTTCAGGGCTAGAAGGAACCTTCTGGAAATCATCTGGTCCTCCTGTTCTGCTTGAAGCAGGGTCAAGTTCAAAGTCAGATCAGTCTGCTCTAGGTTCCATCCAGTCAGCTTTTGAATCTCTTAGTAGAACAGATAATCTTTGATTGTGTGTTGATTTTGTTGTGGTGGTGGTGGCAGTCATTTTGGGGGGCTTTGCTTTTTTTCTTTTAATTTTTGGAAGGGGTTCTTAAATCTTATCCATCAGGCAGGTTTGGTTTTGACAAATTTTCTGAGGTGCTTTTAATTTCAACTGAAAACTGACTGTAAGGTACTACGGTCATCTGTATTTTTCTCTCTCTCAGTGTTTTTTCCTTTTGTTGTGCAAAATTAATGGAAATTTCATATAAGAAACTGTTTCTGTACTCAGAAAGAGTGACCTCCAGTTTCATCCTTATATTCTTAGTCTTGTTTCTCATTTTTCATGCTTTTTAAATTAATCACATTAATTTGTAGAAAGTCAATTGATATAAAGGTAATGGGGTTTTGAGAAAGCTGTTAACAGTAATTTGCTTAATTAACAAATCATGTATAAAATCATGCTCACCATAAACACTGCTGTAAAGCAAATGCAATCCATTAAGATTCATAAGAAGGCATCATGTTCTGCTCTGTCAAAAAGATTTAACTGGTGATGAGCAGGTTTAGAATCCTGAAAGCTGGAAAAATGCATAGTCCCATCTAGCATATCCATTAAACTCTCCCAGTCTGTGGGCTAGCCAGGTCCTAACCTGTCAACTTCTCTGATCTGCACATAAGTCCTGTATGGCTAAAGGAGATGTGCCATAATGTACCCAAGAGGATCCCATTTAGATGTCAGTGATGAGTACCTTGCCTGTGGGAGGAGGCTAGAAACTCCTAAAAGTGGTAATAAAATCAAGTAGGAGGATGTTATTAGGATATGTTGAAATGGAAGACGGAGAAGAGAAAAGAATGATACAACATGACCAGCTCCTCCAGTCACAGAGGAAAAGAGAGAATATCTTCAAATCATTACAGCAGATGTAAAGCAGATATTTTATTGTAGCAAAACATCTGTGCATTGACAAACCAGTTTATGAAAACGACCAATTTCAACTTGTCCTATTAAGGACCTTCTCACCCTTCTAGGTAAGCACAACAGATCTGCTTGCAGTGAGCTACCAGCCTGGGAAAGGACTGGTCAGAAGCCAGAAATACATTAGATATTTTTCCATTCACTGGACTGGATCTAATTATTTTAGGGTCATATTGCTTTAATGAAGAGAATGAAGCTGCTTTGACTTATTCTATGAAAGAAAATACTTTTTCTTTCCACTTCCTTTTGCACTTGTTTTAGTGCAACAGTTTGCTGTTGTCCTTTGTGATATTAGCTGATCACTAGCTTGCAATGGCTGCCATTGTAGCTGAGAGGTTTCAGGTCTTGCTTTGCCAAATTCAGACCTAGATTTCCAAGGTTTCCATCCTTGAGGTGTCAAAGACTTCATTATGACCAAAGGCAACAGACAAGTTCATCTTTCACAGTGATATGAGTAATGTGATGCATTTAGACATGAATAGAGATGAATTAAATCACATTTTCTGAAGGACACTTTGTAGTAAAGACAAACATCAGAAAAATTTATTGGTGCAAAATTAGGCAGTTCTCAGAAATACAGTTCCTAAATAACTGTTTAAGACTTATTAAAGATGCCTGCAAATGTATAATTTATGGAGTACAAATTATATGGTCATGAGAGCTGTGATTGTAAATATAAAAGTTAACATTTACACTCAAGAAAACCTTCAGTTTCAAGTCTTTTGGGATTATTGTTTCATCATAACAAGCACTCCAGAGCAACTTCATTTAATCTATTTGCACATAGTTTCCACCAGGCAATAGTTCCTAATCATCTATATCAGATGCAGAAGGCAGTTACACTAGTTGGGATCATTTGTCAAAAGAAAAATTAGAATGAAGTAAAAAAAATTCTTCTGGTCCACAAGGATGGTGTGCAAACTGCCCTACATTACACGAACTTGCTTTTAGATACTAACCAACAGCTGTGTCCATTTTCCTGTTCATTTACTATCATCAAACAGAGCATGGAACCATAGGAGGATATTTTCCACATCAGCTTTGAGAAATAAAAAAACCCTGAAAATAACGACATATAATTATAAATTATACAACATGTTTTCAAGGTCATGGTCATGTTCCAACTAAAGTTTCACAAGGGCCACCCAGTTCACCAGCCTGGACACTTCTGCATGTTGTTATTGCTTCTAAAACTTTAGCTGTAGCACAGACTAAGAGTGTTTAAAGAGAGTCCTGACTCTGCCTGAGACGAGCATGTCAGAGGCTGCTCTTTTCTCAATTTGAAGTCTTTCTGCATAGGCTGAATCAGTCACCATTAGCCTGTTTTCTGTGTCAGTCCCTCTGGTACAACATACTTGAAGCCAAGAGAGGATGAAGGCAAAGTTCTTGAAATCTGGGACCCTTGCCTAGAAAAGCCATGGATGCAACAGAGCCAAAGTCATAATGTTGGACAAGGATTCACTACACATCTGGTTTCTGCCTGCCAGCCATCTGTTAAGTGGATTGGGTGTTGGTTAGAAAACCCCAGTTATCAAGAGAAAAACAAAGAGCTGTGAATTGGGAAAAGACAAGTGAGAAGTGAAAAGGCAATAAAAAAGGGAAAAGGTGAATAATGTAAAGTTTATGAAGAGCACACTGCCATTTTAACAGACCTTTTATAGTCAACTCTTATTCTTAAAAAGCCAGTTGCGTGCAAAATTCTCATCTCAAGAAACAGACAGCTCTGAAAATTAAAGACTAAAATCACTGGAGATGATGTTCAGAGAAACAGTAGCAACTGTATAATACAGTATGACCAGGAAAACTTAACAAAACAAATTATCCTTTCAGAGATTCTACTCCACTATGCATAGCATTACTTTGCAGAAGTTTTATAGGACAAAATCCAGTTCAAGGAAAAAATAATATGGATGTGTATGTGTGCCTGTGTGTGTATATTTGTGTAAGTATCACTCTAGGTTTGCTGAAACTGTATTGAGTTGCACGAGTCAAGAAGCTGGTTGCCTAAGATGAAAGGGATCTAAAATATCATCATATTCCAGAGGAAAGTAAATATCAATATACAGCTTCTGCATGATACTAGTATCATTGATTTTTGACAATAGTCTATGTATGAATGAGCTATAGTTAATAGCGTAGGAAGTTATAACACTCCCTCTTGTAAGCACTGCTTATTTGTTACCACATTCTGTTACTGAGTGAAAGGCATTTTTGGCTGCTGGCTGCCGTGAAACTCAATCATAGTGCTCTATGTGCCATGTCACAGTAATTGGCAAATGATTATTGTGTGTGTGTGCGTGGAAGCAATGCAAGTCTGCCTAAAATTCAGATAAAATGCTGAAGAAACCCTGTGACTTTTCATTATGCTACTTACAGAGTCTAAGGCCAGAAGAAACTACTGTGGTCATGGCTGATTTTCCCAAAAACCCAGTCACAATACTGCCCAGAATTAATTATTATTTGAATTAAATTCTGTCATGAAAACTAAGATATCTGATCTTGATTTTTAGAAATTGCTATTGATGAAGATCAGCCATTATCTTCAAGTTAATCACTTTCATTACTTTAAAAGAAGACTCTTCTTAATTTAAATTTTTCTACTTTTAATTTTTAGTCAATAGATCTTGTATTTGTGATAGATGGAAAATGCTATTAGCATATGTATGTATGCATTAACAGTCACATACACATAGATAGGTCTGGTAGCTGCTGATATTAATCCATATCCTCCTTAGCTGCTTTTTTATACAACTAAGTCTTTCACTGTTTCCTAAATATTAATTAAACAGGACATACTGCTAGTTCATTTACTCAGCTTGTTAATAGTAACAAATTGCTTTTTAGCAATTATCTAATAGAAAAGAAACAATAATTCATAAATTAACTAAACCAATTCAGATTTACTTTAGATTTCTTATTTACAGCAGTGAGTTGCATAATGTGTGGTTTACTTTGGTTTTGTTGAAATTAGTTTCATGTCTTTTATGATTCAGGTTGTATTGTGCACAAAAAAGTCCATGTCAACATTTTGATAACAGTATGTGGGATTAAGAACAACACATGGTAAGAATTCTTACCTACATTCTCTTGAGATATTATGTCCATTCTTCTTTCACTGTTCTTACCCCAGTATAACTTTAGCTTGAAGTGGCCTAAAGACATCAGGAAAATTTTAGTGCCTCTAATTTGTTAATTCTGCTCAGACATCTATCTTGAGTCATTTGAGTCAATATGCTCAGTCATGTCAGGCTGAGGTGTGTGAAAGACTTCAAAGAATAGCTTAGATGATACGCAAATTAAACATCTCTGAGGCCAGAATGGCCGAAAGAGAGTGAAGTAATTACTTTCATTTTCCTGACACAAGAATTTCCTGGAGTGAAAATATTAACGTACATGAAGAACTGTTATTTTTAAATATACACTGTATTCTTCTATTTTAAAAAAATACACTAGGTACACTAGATTCCTTCCCAAGAGTCTTCATTATTTTAGACCATATTGCCCCAGTGACTTTTAACCGTTTCTGGGATGTACAATGGACCAAATTGACATTCAGTCATACTTTAATCTCACTTTCTGTCACAAAACAAAGAAGTCATCTCTCCTAGGCCATTCCTTGTCTCTTTTTATGTTGTCCTCCAACCCAGGAAGCTCTTCTATCTTTTTGCTGGAGCCTTGGTCGCCACCAGTGCCTTAACTTTACTCGTGCCCTACTCTCCCGAGTATGTAGGGTTTGCTGGTCAGCCTGTAGCTGCTCACACATTTCCCTGAGTGTTACTCACCCATGGCACACCAGGCAGAAAGACATGCCCCAAAATTACAACACGGTCTTCCTGCCCCTAGTAAGCTTTCACATATAGTCTCTGTGTATCCTTCATTAAGGTCTGTTTAGTGCTTGATTAATTTTTTAGCAGGACAGAGTTATCTTATGACTCCATAATAACATGCCCTATGTAGGCTAAACATTAATAAACTTGAATGTGACAATAAAACTTTTAAGAGGGGCAGTACCATTTGCAATCTCCTTCCTTCAGATCAGATGCTAGATAATAACTAAATATTACACTGCTAGTTTCATGTAAATGAAGGAGATCAGAAGATAAACCTCAAGCAATTTAATATTTTCTTGATTGTTTTAATTTAGGACTAAGTAACCCTGATTAAACAAGACCTTGCAAGCACATCAACAGCTTGCAATTAATATGCTGTTGATAAACACTTAGAACTTTTCGTCTGTCACACAACAAGGAATATGTGTAAGTATTCCTTATCCTATTGCCTGCAATATCGAGTGGATAAAATAATGAAACTGAGTAGATTACAAACACTTCTACTGTGTTGTCAGATATATATTGTGGTGAAGACAAAAATGGTAGTATTTCTACAAAATTTTTTAAGTGTAGGTGTTTGTTACATTATACTGCAGACTCCTCAACAAACCACACCACCAAGCAGAACTGTGGAGAAAGCAGAGGTGGTTCACAATTAACTGGTCAGTAGGAGCTTCAGAAGGAAGGGCCAAAACTTGGGAAACAAAAGACAAAAAGAAAAGATAATCTGAAAGGCACATGCAAACTGGCTTTTTTTCCCTGTTTACAGTAAAACCTGCCTCCCTTTTCTTGGAGAAATGCATGGCAGAAGGTTACAAGAATCTCCGTTCAGGACTAGTGTAACAGGGCTCTTCAATCCCCTTCACAGCAAAAATCAAAACCTGCTTTCAAACAAGACGGCACCTAAATTAATGCTGCTCCACTGATACCAGCGCACGTTAGCGCTTTTATAACAGCAGCTGCCATCAATGATACTTTGGATCTCAAAGCACCTCACATCCAGCCTTCCAGTTGTCCTCCTTGAGTGTTACAGGTCTGCTCACACATCTCTTCCCACTGTCTTTCTGCTAGCTGAACAAATTACTGACCTCACCTCCCTCCAGCTGTGCAGAACAGCTTTTTGCACTCTTTACCTCTGCCTGCTGAACCACTTGTGTCAGGCAAAAATAATTGGGGTTAGCAAAGACCTGCTGCTTAAAGTGTTGTGGAAAATGTAGATAATTTTTACTTAAATGGGTGAAGAAGCAATTCTTATGAGCAACTGAGCTTGACAGTCACCAAAAGACCTTTAGCTTGGGTAAAAGTTTTAAGCAAGTTGTATTTACACCTAACAGTAATTCCCTAGCATACTTCCTAGCTACAAGAAAAATGAGTAGGAATCAAAGACCTGTAAGTTTTACCAGAGCAGCCAAAAGCAACAAATCTTGACAATATATCAATTTTCTTTTATAAGCACCTGTCTCCTTTCCTCAGAAGCACTCTGCTTTGCTAAGAACAGTCTGAATTACATAATTACAAGATCATAAAATTCTGTAGGTTGGAAAAGACCTTTAAGATATTCAAGTAAAACTCTTAACCTGAGACCACCAATTCCACCACTAAACTGTATACCTACCCACCACATCTACACATCTTTAAATACTCCCAGTTATGGTGACTCAACTACTTCCATGGGAAGTCTTTTCCAATGCTTGTTAACCTTTTCCATGAAATAATTTTTCCTGCTATCCATTCTAAACCTCTTCTGGTGCAACTTGAGGCCGTTTCTTCTTATCCTATCACTTGTTAGTTGGGAGGAGTCCATCACCTGGCTCACTATGAAAACACTTTTCCCCCCGCAGACTCCTGTTCTCTGAAAAATTAGGTTTATATCCAGAAGCACTCAAATAATGAGCACTGTTGGGGGTGGCATAAAGACCCAAATAATGACATTTAATCTCATTTACTGATGTCTTTCCTATCTTTCTTGGTAGTAAATGGCAATAAGTCATGTTTTTCTGAAGTTAAAATGATGTTGATACAGACCAGTCTGTAAAAGACTAACTATAAATCAGGATCTAAAACATTATTCAGCAAAACTGAAAGAGGTTCATCTAATATTTCCTTTGATATTAGAGTTAGTTGGAAAATTAAGCCTTTTTTTTCAGATAGGAATTTATTTACAATTTGTTTTGGTCTTAACCTCCCTAATTTTCTTTCTACTTTTATGTAGAAAAACTATTTTCCCATCGGAAATAATTTTTAGTAAGAAATCCTCAGTGTTTTGAAAAAATTACTTAGAATTTAACTCAAAGGTGATTTTTAGTTCTCTAAAAAGTACTTCTAGGAGAAAGATAGACTTTTTTGTGTTTTTAATAAAACTTTATTCATTTATTTTTTTTTTTCCAAAATGAAATAGCTTTTCGTCCTTCCTGGTAGCAATTTTTTTTGTTTGGTATGGCTTGTTCTTTTCTCCAGTTTCCTGTAGGATTGCTGATCCCTCAGCATGGATTTTTTGTACAGCATGAAGATTAAATAAGGGCTGCACTGCAGTGTATTTAGTTGCTTAGAAGCATTCAGTCTCACCATTAAAGTTATTTTAACAGAGTTTTCCTTTTCATTCCTTTTGAACATACAGCCCGTGACTATATATACCACTGCGCCAATTGTATGAAGTTATGTAGTGGAAAGCCCTAAAATGAGTTCCACTTAAAATTTTAAAATCTCTTATTACCTCTGCATACACTACCTATCCTTGAGAAAAAAAAATCTTCCAATATAAAAGCACTATGAAAGCCATAAAGGATTTTTTTTGGTTTTGCATACTGAGTTTCCAGATCCAATTCTTTTAGTGCTTTTCTAACATAATAAATTTTGAGTAACTTCATTTGAAATATTCAGATTACTCTGGTCAAAATCTGAGTCTCTGAAAGAGGAATCACAGTTCCTCACATCTTACTGTAGAGTGAATTTTAAAATTAATATCTTGGATAAAACAGTAAAAGGACCTTATATTTTTTTAGTATTCCATATGGCAAAATAAATAAATCAAAAGCTAAAATATTATCTTCAGTCCTTAGAAAAAGATTTTATTCACTTATTTGGTGTAAATCTGGAGTACAGTAAATAATAAGATTGAAATCACTATGCCATGGAATTGAAAGAATCACTCAGGATTTACATTTGTCTAACTGGGCTCGCTATGTGGTCTAGCCATAAGTCTTTATATACTGAGTAGCTATAAGAGCAAGGCATCAGTATAGCATTACAACCAGTCGGACTCCCAGAGTTGCCTCATTAAAGAACACGAACTATATACTTAGTAAGATTTAAAAGAGAACATTTTGCAGTTGCCCTGTCTTATTCTACAGAATTACATTAATTATATCTCTCATGGAAGTGAAAGTGGTTAATTACCAGTAATCACCATCTTCTTGTACTATAAGCTTGCATGCAAACATCTCTTAGGAACATTAGCCATAGAGAAACTTGTGAAAATTGCAAAACACATTCTCAGTTCTTTCTGTGGGTTGGGAATTTTTAACCACTGTTTTGGGAGGGATTGATGCTTTTAGCACAACTTTGTTCTCATCTTAGTTGCTAGGCATTACTACTATTCCATCAAACTTAGGTGTAATATTAACCCTTGAACCTGCGTGGTATGAGCAATGAAAACATGAGGCCTGCTATTTTTTGGAAGCAGAGTATCCTATTTTTCATTGACATAAATAAATATCCACTAAAAATTCCAAAGACAACATGGAGATCTCAGTAATCCCTTGGAAAGCTTATAATAATTTATCAGCTTTTTGCTTAGATTTTTTTTCTCAGGACATCTCTTGATACCCGTTGAGTATTTCCAAAATTAAGAAGAGATGAAAGATGTGCATAACCCAAGATTTTTAGTTAGCAGGCTGAACTGATATGGTATTGACCAAGCACATTGTATTTAGCAATAGTCAAAGATACAACGAGAAAGCTATTTTTACTGATACAATTTTGTTCTGACTCAGGGAATAGTTTTCTGCCATTGATACAAAACACATTTTACTGGTACATCTACAGATGGACAATTTGCCCTTCTGATCCACAGCTATTTCTATGTTCTGAAGTGTTGTGCTGGTTTTCACTGGGGTTGAATTAATTTTCTCCATAGGAGCTGGTACCAGGTTGTGGTTTGGATTTGTGCTGGAAACGGTGTTCATAATACAGGGATGTTCTAGTTAACTGCTGAGCAGCACTTGTACAGCACCATGGCCCTTTCTGCTTCTCACGCCGCCCCACCATTGAGTACACTGGGGTGCAGAAGAAGTTGAGAGGAGACACAGCTGACCAAAGAGATATCCCATACCATGTGATGTCATGCTCAGTAACAAAAGCAAGGGAAGAAGAAGGAAGGGGTAAAAGTTCAGAGTTATGGTATTTGTCTTCCCAAATAACCACTATGCAAGATGCAGACCAGATTCCTGGAGATGGTTGAATGCCTGACTTCTGATGGGAAGTAGTGAATGAATTCCTTGGTTTGCTTTGCTCGTGTGCACAACTTTTGCTTTACCTATTAAACTGTCTTTGTCTTAACCCACGAATTTTCTCACATTTAGCCTTCTGATTCTCTCCCTCATCCCACTTGGGGGGAGTGAGTGAGCAACTGTGCTGTGTTTAGTTGCCAACCTAAGTTAAACCATGACAAATGTGTTTAGAGCTGGCAGCCTAAATAGTATTCAGCACGAAGGACGTTGTTGGACAATCCCTTTGATTACTCTAAAGGTTTTTTTATAAGTAATTATAAGTTAATAAGACTAATGTGTTCAAATTATATTATCCATAACATTTTATAGGTGTTCAGAATAACAATGTTTTCCCAGGCATAGATAGTCTACAGAACAGATCTTTTTACCTCTTCTTATGCTAGACATTCACCATTATAGTATCTGGGGTTTGCCTGCCTTTCCTAGGTCTTTCTCACTATGCTTTCTTGGCCAAGCATCTTTGCCACTTGCCTTTTCTTTGATATGGACCATCAAATCTGAGACGAGTGAGGAGTTGTCCAGAATTCCACTGTGGGGAATCAGATGGAGGGAAGGGAGGAAAAGGCCATGAAGAATTATGAATTCACAGTTTGCTGTCTCAATCAAACTCACTTGAAGATTCTGTTAAAATCTTCAGAAAATATTATCTCTCAACTTTAACCAGTGAAAAAATTAACTGTCTTGGAAGGAATACTTTTAAAATATCCCCACTTCTAAGAATTGTTTGGTCTTCCAGCAGATAACTTTCAGGAGCTTTATGTTCTCCTTTTTCATATCTTCTCCATAGAATACAGACATGCTATTTTCTTAACATTCAATCATTCAAATCATTCAGTCTCGGAATAGAAACCTCAAAACTTTGCACACACAAAAAAAAAAAAAGAAAGGGGGAGAGGGCAGGAGAAGTAGAAACAATAAAGGGAAAATCTGCCTCCTGACTTTGGCAACCAACTGATCTTTACTCAGTGGTGTTGCATCTAAATGGATGCTAAACAGATTTTAACAATCGTCTGTGGTCAGCCTCATGCCAGATACAAAACTGTCTGGTGCCAGTGCCTATGTGCTGTGCCTCACAACAGACAGCAGAGAAACCCAGTGAGCTCTAGTTTCACAATGGAGTTTGGCAGTCTGTCAGGTATAGACTCTCCAGTACTTACAGGAGTTTGCAAGCTGCG
Organism: Clamator glandarius; assembly: GCA_033459285.1. Lineage (NCBI taxonomy): Eukaryota > Metazoa > Chordata > Aves > Cuculiformes > Cuculidae > Clamator > Clamator glandarius. Next base: position 7,321,587 of record JAUNZM010000333.1, on the reverse strand, counting down.
CATTGTCAGAATCCCCACATCGTCACAAGCCTACACCAAACTGAGTCTACTGTCCTATGTCTAAGGTACATTCACAGATTAATTATCTGAACACCCAGTATAGATAATACAGAATCTGGATTTCATGGAAAAAATAACAGATTTTTTTACCCTGACCCCCTCATGTTAATTATTAAAAGAAATAATGAATATTTAATTCCTGATTTTCCTCTCTGAATACACTGTAGGAAGACAGACAATACCTCTCACTGAAATTTAAGAATAAACAAAGTACAAAAAAAATATACAGTCCCAGATTTGGTCTTTTCCTTTCTGGTGTTTATTTTTCTGGTTCTTCTTTCTTTTTCCTTTGGGACACACAAGATGGAAGGAATGCTTGTGCAATATGGCAGATCAAAGAAACATGTATGTAATGCTTTTTATTTCTTTATATGAAATGTGTGTAGTGTGCAACAAATAGTAAATTTACCCCAGATGCAGCATATATATCAAGTTAGAGCAATCTTTTCTCTCTTCTCCTCTTCCCCAAAATGACAGTTTGGCACTGAAGGCTCTGGGAGTTTTACCCTTTGTTTTCCACATTTATGCAGGCTGAAAACGCGTCACTATCTGCACACTGATTTTCAACATGGTTTGAAAGCAGCATTTTATGCCAAATACTGTATTTTCCAGTTAGCAAAGATTGTAGAATGGCTTTGAAAAGTTAAACTACTAGATATAACTCTTGCAACTGTGGATCCTATACAATAGATTCGCACATATCCAAAATAACTCATGGAAACAGGGAACACAGAGGGGAAAATCTGACTTTGAAAGTGAAGACAGATTAAAATATAGAGAACACACAAAAAAGAAATGTAAAGAGTCTTTCCAAGCTAAGAGAGCATGGCACGTCATAAAGCTGAAGTTGAGACTCTGATTCAGAGTTTTGCAGTGCATCTAATTTAATGACGTCTCAGATAGCTTGTGTAGTGGTATTGGAAGAGCTTCATTGAGAATATATGAATCAATCCTTCCTTCACCCACCCAAGGGATCATAATGAATTTATTTGCTATTAATTTCAAGACGTTACCAACAATCTGAGTATTCAAACCATGAATGTGGTGTGAAAAGGCCTGCAAGAAAGCTTTAAAAATTCTCTGATGACATCCAGGACAAGCATATGTGGAGTGTTCAACCAAATGCCGCTCAAGACTTTAGGAACTACAGATAACTACATTTTGACCTTCTGATACAATTCACCAATGGTTTCACCTACTCATGTACTGCCCTGCACAGAGGAGGGAGAAGACAGCAGCAGTGGGGCGGTTGAAGGAAATGACTCTGTGTGAAGACTTCGAAGCAGTGAGAATAGTTTTTTTGTGGATGCCAAAGCAACGCCACAGATAAGATTTGCAGAGCATTGTGGATCAGGGAGGAAAGGGTCATAAAACTCCAGAAAACTGAAACAAGTGAGAAAGAGTAGAGAAGATGGATATTGTCTGTTCTTAAGTCGTTCTTCAGAGGCACTCAGGCTTCTACAGCTGTCTCCCTGTGTTAAACAGCTTGCTCTGTAGTAGATCATGTTCCCTTTCAAGGCCTTTTGCAGTGCCTCAGCCTCCTATGGTGAAGTATCTCTTAATATATTTATCTTGTACAGTGTTTTGGAGAGCCTCCTGAACTGCCTACATTTCTTTCCACAGTCACATCCAGGGACAAGGGTCTGTCTCTTCTACAGATCTGTGAGCCCTTTAATGGGTTACAAATAAGCCTGTTCCATTCCATGCATTGCTTTTATTTTAACAAAAGTATTTGTTGTTTTGTGCTGTCTGTATGGTGTTGTCCATATTTTAGTAAGTGTTCTTTCTTTACAGTGTTCCAGTACAGTCCCAAGTGTGGTAAAATAAATAAATAAAAAATCAAATATAGCCTAGAACGAATGGATCATTTTTAACTGTCTTTGGTCACAACAGCTCGTCCCCAGACCCCCTCAAAATATACATTTAAAAGCTAATTAGACAACCAAGCTACAAGCAAGTAAAAACCTTGAAAGCTGTCTGTGTCATTTTCCCCTCACAAGTCTACTCACTATGCCTCTCATGGAAAATGAAATCTTCAAGAGAACAAGAAGTGCTGAAAGGAACCCTGTGTCTAGGGAATTGGAAACTAGACACTTAGATGGATGGTCAGAGACTTTAAGAACAGTTTATAAAACAAAAGAACCATTTTCACATAGTAAGTAAAGAAAAAGCAGTCTACACCCAGTTTCTACTGCCAAGAGTAAAAGGCCACAGGAGGTTTTTTTGGAGGTGTTATTTATATTGGATTTTGAAATGGTCTAAGGGGACAGAGGGTTAAGCTATCAATTATGTAATTGTAAACGAAGAACCTTTGGGAAGAGAAGCAGAAAATTGTACACTTAGAGAACGAGCAACACATTTAGGAGAGGTTCAAGGTTAACTCCTTTCCTCCGCTTCTCTGAATTCTGTTAAGAGTTCACATCATGGTACAAAGCCCAGGGAACAATTCTAGAACAACAGGAAAGTAATTCCTAAAATTGTGATTTGCTCAGTACTTCGAGGGATGCAGGAGGAGCTGTTACAGGAGGAAGGAAAAGCCTAATATAGTCCCTAGCCCACCAATACCACAATGTAGCCACTGCAATTCAAATCCCACACGCTGTCTGTAAAGTTATTGTAATGTATGATGTTAATATTCCTCTGCCTTACTGCCAGTGCCACTGGAAATGTGAAATTAATACACACATGGTGTGTAAATGGGAAATCTTATAGGAAGAAAAACCAAAATATGGTCTATAACTATGTGTGCGAGTGGAATAGGAAAAAGAAAGATACTGCAAAAGTCCTCCCTTAATTCTCATTGTAAAGTAGAACTAACCAGTTGTTCCTTTTCAAAAGCTGAGGCAAATCCACATGAAAAAATTTTTTTCTTATATGAATCTTGCTGAAAATACTTACTGGTTTTCTGGATACACAAGCAGAAAAGAGTGAGATGGATTGTAAATGTTTCTCCTCCCTTTTCCCCGTTGTATTTTCTAATAGCCACCCTAAAACTCAAGGCCCACCTTTCCCTCTTGAAATCCCAATTATTGGCCTGAGTACCTTAGCCATTTCCTTCAGATGGTTAAATACAGCTCCTGCACTTGTCTAGAAGCATTCCAGTTCAGAGCTTTGCAGCTGGGTGCTGAGGCAGCTTGCAGGTGACTGAGCAGGGAAATCATCCCAAATCCTTCCTATCTCCTTCCTTCCTTAGCCAAGATGGCAGAGGAGGAGCAGAGTCTTGCTCTGGCATTTCCAGCAAGGAAGTCTGAGATCTTAGCAAAGTATCTCTACTGCTCATTGCAGCTTGAAGCTCTGAAAAATTCCCCACAGGCATTTCATCAGACGTTTCAAAGAGAGAATGAATTGCCAGAATACTCAGAAGATTTGGGAAGGTATCTTCAGATCCTGCAGAACAACAGGTTCCCCAGCTTAGGCAGAGAAGACATCTAGTTCTGGAATACAGAAACAGAGGAGAAGGTGGGGTGATATTTCACTTGACAATCTCTTTTGGGGCTAGTGAGTTCAGATGCTAGAAGGCAGCAAAGATGATAGTCTGGGGTTCAGACAACAATTTCATAGCCTGCACAAGGTGATCCAGTGCATTAAGACAAGAGCACATTTGATACATTCTCTTTTAGCTGGAAGATGATTTCACTGTGTTTGTTTTTAAACTGTAGTACAAGAGGGGCATAGATCATGGAAAGGAAGTGCTTATCCTCCTGTGTGTTCTGTAAACTGCTTAATGCTCTTCTGGCTTATGTCTATGAAAGTACTAGGTTTGACACACACACAAAAAGTGAATGATCACTCCAAGAAATACTCGGGGAATTAAAGAGCTTGAGTTCAAAAGAAATATACATTTTTTCCTCTGGTTGGTTGATTGTATTTTTTTCCCCATTGATGAATCTATGAAGTAGAGAAGACACACATTTTTAATTGAAATCAATGGTCTAGGATTTCAAGCCACACAGCCTGACTCAGAACTCAGTAAAGCCAATGGCAACCTTTCCATCCATTCCAGAGGGCTTTGGATGAAATCTATGCAGCTGAAAGTGATGACTTGTACTTTCAGAAGCAGTCAATGCGTGCAGTTTTAAAATCTATAGCTATAATGCTATTCTTGTGCTGCCCTTTTAAAATGCTGTTTATTCAACACACGACTGTGCAATACATAGATAAATTAGTACTAAGAAGATTCTAAGACACAAATTATTTTATTTCTCATATAAACAATTCTTATGAAGTCAAATAATGTAATTAAACAAAAAAAGAACTCTGTCTTTCCTTGTTTTTCAACGTTCTATAATGATGTTTGTTTTCTTGAAAAGTTATTTTTCACTGAATGTTTAATAATGTTTAATTCCAACGGTATTATTATCATTTAATGATGACCTTTGATAAGGTATTCTAAGTAGAAACACCCTCCAACATATTCAGCATCCCAATCTGCTGACAATCTAGATAAGAACATGCTATTGCAGACTAATAGGTTTTCCCTCTCATAGGGACAATGCATTCCTCAAATGTTGGCAAAAGACAGAGCCTCAATGATCAACATATTCACCCCTTCCCAGGAGAATTGGGAAGCACTCCTAGGTCACGTAGCTTAGGCTAAGCCATAAAATTTCTTTGCCTTCAGGCTTGGATCAAAGCACGTGATGCTACAGACTACAGAAAAAACACACAACGCAAGATTTTCCCTATGTCAAAGGGCTCACAATCTAAGCAACAGAAACTAAAACAGGCATATACAGCTGGTCTCAAGTGTTCTGGCTTGAAAGCAGCAGACCAGCAGCTGAACTACTGTGACTCTGTCATAAGAGATGTTTTTAAGCAGGGATTTGAAGGTAGATAGTGCGGTGATCCTCTATGAGTCTCCCTGACCTGCATGTCCATCTTGTCACTGTAAGAAGTGTCCAATGCACTTAGCAGAAAAGAGAAGAATGGTTTGTACTAAAATACAGGGTTTTGATCCCAACTAAAATAATTTAAAATTTGTAATAATTTAGCAAGATTTTGCACCTCATAATGATTGCAACTTCATTAACAGATAAAACTAACAATGACTAATTGGAGGAGTATTACTTAATTAAAGCTAGTAGAAAGAATGCCTTTGTCTGAATTAATGGCATCAGTGAAATGCTAAGTATTTTGTCACTGACATCCAAGGCTGACTTGATGACCTGTAAACCTTCCTTGCAAAAATATCAGTCTCCTTGTGCTCTAGTTATCTAGAATTGAATGGCTGCAAGTGTATCTTTATTCTCCATGGAAAGTACACAACACCAGGATATTACCAGGTAGAGCAGGTGAGCTGGCTAAAATAATAATAACTGTTATCAAATAAGAAAATAAAAACAGAATGAGCAGAACTTGCATTTGTTCCATTTGCCATTGGAGTTTTGTCATCAAATAAACCTCAGACTTAGAACTGATTAAAAATCATTTGTGCTTGTCTATTTTTAGTAAGAAACAAACTCTGCTGAAAAATCCACACCCTTTTTATTCTGAAACAGTACCTCACAGTCATTATTATAGAAGTGACTATTCTCCTGACTCCATCTACAAGAAAAATTTTCTCATTATACCCATTCAAAATATACCCAACAGTTGTACACTTTTTGACAGGTGGTGACGGACAGACTCAACTTCCCTAGGTCTAACTGCCTTGTAAATCGTTGTTCTGAGTTGCATGGAATTAGCAATTTCAATCTATGTCATCTAGTCTGCAATGAGTCCTCTGACCAGCTGGTGGCATCTTTCTAAAGATTTTGGAAAAGAAAAACTGGACTCATTCATCCAACTACAGGTGAAAGTCTTTTGCTGGACAGTACTTAGCTTAGTGTGAACACACTGCAATGTCCCACAATCTCCGTGCGCTTTTGAACAAGTAGGAACACAAGTCAGATTGTAGGATGCAAAACTATGACAACGTTCAAGGCACTGATGGAATTTTTTTTCCTGCAGCACAGCTGGTATCTATCTCAGGTGCTTCTGGGTTGGATTGTTTGTTTGTTTGTTTGTTTGTCTTAATATTCATGTAATTACTAAATGTAAATTAGAACTGAATGTTAACAGATCAGTAATCATTATCTTAACTCTAACTCTTTGTTCCATCAAAATCTCTTCTTTAAGCTATTATCATTGGGATTAATCAAGCTAGTGTAGGGATGATCAGAGTTACAAATCCACCTTTCATAAATATTTTAATTTTCGGTTTAGTTTGTACAGAAGTTTTTGAAAATAGAAATAAATCAGCAGTTGTTCTCAGATAAGAAACCCTCTTCCTGCTTTGTAAAACAATCTGCTGTAAAGAACGACAATTACATGTAAGGAGTTAACTCAGATGCCAAAGACTAAAATCTTGTGAAGACAAAAGCCAAAGAGAAATAATTATTACATTGTATAAAGGGGCACAAGGGCACAAGTATAACTGGCAACCTAGCTGTTTGTAATACCTACTCCTCTTCCCATAACACCTGCTAAATTAAGATAGAAAAGGTAGGACTAACAAAAGACATATCTTCAGCACTGTGATGACTTGTGGATCAGGACTTGTAAATTCATGCAGAAATATATATATATTGTTCATCTCCTTCATCCTGCAAGTAGGAAATAATAATGATTTTGCTTATGTGGCAAGAAGGATTTAACAGCCATGAGAAATATGACGTGCACTTACACCAGTCATGAATCTGCCACACAAACTTCTCCTGTTCAGCTGAATGTGTGCATTGAAGGTTGAAAGCCATAATACCTACGTAGTGGTTGGTGTTCAAAGAAGCATCAGTACTTCATAGATTGGCAGTTTTCAGTCTCTTCCTGGACTGCATGAGCTTGGACATATTCCAGGAAACAATGACCTGTTTTCAGCCAAAATTTTTGGCAGTAGATAGCACACACCTCCCCATGAAAACACTGTGAAGTCTTCTCGAAGGCAACCCTTAAAAAAATCTGAAAATATTTCAATTGCTTATGATGCCTTGTTTATCATCTGGTACAAAATATAGAAAAAGTGTTTTTCCCTTTCTTAGGGGAACGATAGGAAGGCAGCAAAAAATGTGACACTTTAAAACTTTGCAGAGATTTTGACATTAATGAACCAAAATTTTGTCCATCTCCACAGGAAAAAAAAAAAAGCCCAAATGATCTAATGACCCCAATAAAATTATATTATTTTAATTTTCCTATGGAACAGATGGTGGGGTTTGAGTTTGGTTTGGTTTGCTTTATTTTCCTCAAGATTTCGACTACAATGCCACAAAAAGATATTTTTTGAGAGAGAAAAGTCTGGAAATTGAATAGTAAACTCAATCAGATAATGTAATATAGAGAAATGACCCATGACTGGATGAATGAAATAAAACCAACATCCTAATTGGAACAAAAATATCTGAAATGGTTCTTTCCCCAGGGGAACAAAAGAAGAAGCACAGACAAACCTGTAAAAACACAAGTTAGGAGGATAGGTGGAATTACAAAAATGCCAGAGTCAGAGATGTGTTATTGACTTCCATGGAATGTAAAGACGCTCTATATTGCATCAAAAATAGGTCCTAGTAAATAAGTTAACAATGAACATTGCACCAGCCAGGTTAAGACATGACAAGCATACATTGACTCTGACCTCACTAAGAAACCTGTCTAACTAGCAACGTCTGGGCTTGGTTTTTGTATCTGCAGTAATCCAATTGCACTACACATACGTGGGGGCTATTCAGAGCCTCCCCCCCAACTTTGCTCTTGTTTACAAGCCAGTCTTTCAGGATGTTTTTAGAGCAACATATAAATCAAGGCCTAGATCAAGTTCTTGGCCCAAGATATTGCAGTAATACTTTAACAAGCAGTGTATAAATCAGTTCTGAATCTAACATTGCAACTGCCTGATCAGATCAACGGGAACAAATTATTACTGCTAAAATGCTTTAAAATACAATCAATAAAAAGATCATGACAGGTCTACTTCTAAATAAATTAATCATTGGGTGAGAAAGATCAAGGCCAGATGCTCAAATGTACTTTCAATAAGTGCCCAAACTATCATGTCATTGTATTTCTGTGCACTGTTAATAATAAAATATCACAGTCTATTGATTAAGAACTTAATTCTAAAATATGCTTATCCTTGTCTACTTAGGGTGTATAGAGAGCTCCTTCCTTAGTATCATGCACAAAAGAAAAGGTTTTTTATAAAGTAGTGATATAAGTTGCCTTTTACCCAAGGTATGTTAATTCTTATTTCCACACATTTGACCAAACTGTACTGCTAACCAAATTTTATTTAAGGTCACCAATTCAGCAACTTACAAAGTGGTCATGAGAAGCAGTACAGGTAAACTTTGCCTTATTCTGTGTTGCTGATGTTGTACAAAAACTATTTTCTTTTTCTATTTTGTTTTTAAGAGCACCCATTCTCACAAGTTTGCATCACTCCCCTAAATGGAAACAATATTTTCACCCACAAGTGTAGGATAGGGAATAAATTACTGTCTTCTGAGTACTGAATAAAATTAACATTTTGCCAGTGTCAGAGTACTTTGGAGTTTGTCTAGGAAAACACCCCCCACATTTGTTTTCAGAAAAGACACTGGTGCATCAACAATAAGGACTGACACAGTATTAGCCATTTGTGTAGGTGATGAAGCAGCCTGAGTTCTGAAAAGTCACTTGCTGATATAAACAACCTGCGGTAATGTCTTGTGTATGATCTAGGAAGACTCAAACAGAAATTTCGATTTTCCTAAGCATCTCTAGGTATCTGAGGTAAATTCATTGTTTTATTTTCTTTATTTGCTTTCTTCATTTATTTTCCTAAGGGTTTTTTTGTTTGTTTTTTTTTATCAAGGAAGCTCAGTGAGGTAGGTGTTTACAGGAAGTGTTTGCAGACGACAGCAAATCAAACTGAAAAAAAACAACCTACGAATTCAAACAAACGTACAGGGGCTGTGTTTTCCCTATACTACACGTCACCATATTTGCACAAACCAAATAAGATTGGTTAAGAAAATTCTGTTTATTCCATACCTTCCCTAACATCCTATTGAGCATTTTCCCCAAGAAAAAAATATTTTGGAAGAATTATTTTTTTTCCCCTGGGGAACAGGAAACCAAGAGAATATTAGCATTTGAGTCAGTGATCAGACACATGTGGGCATACCAGGTCTTATGGTATTTTAGCCAAATGAAAGACTGAAGTTCCTCACAGAGGTGCCTGAGAGCCTTTAGGAAAGCCTGTGTGAATGATGTAGAACTACTGCTCCTATAGACTAGAGCAGCACAGTATGGTGAGAATATTATTATCAACATGAAATGAAGCAAACCATTCTCACATTTCCAAACTCCACTTTTTCACATAGCTTTTTATCCCTATGAAAAATTTTGCTATTTCATTTTTATTTTTTCCTGACTCTGGACTAAGTGTTAAAATATCAATCTCTTGTGAGGCGGCAATTCCATTTTATATTAGCTTTCATATCAAAAGTGACATCTCATTTTCTCATTTCAAGCATCTCTATTTTTACCTTTCCCATTCAGCCTCTGAAGAAAAATAATGTATGTTAGAACACAGAATCATTCCAGGGTCACTGCTTCTACATTATATTCTCAGTTCACTCTTAGTAGTTCAGATTTAAGAGGTTCAGTCCATTTCCTTCCTTAAATTCTGCTTTATGTAGCTACATTAGAAGGCACAAAGTATCTGCTCTGCTGCTGGGAGGGCTCACTACTGTTTGCAGAGGCTGCTAAGTTTAGCCTTGTAAAGTCCACACTTGGGGGTATTCTACCAGGAAAACGTGGTGAAGAACAGCATACAGATCTCAAGATGCTTAAACAGCACTGAGAACCTGACAAAGGTCTTTAAACTATGTGTTCTTGTGCCTTTTGCAGTACATATTTTTATAAGTTTATACCCTACTGGAACTTGCTGGAGGTAGTTTTTAATTTTAACCGTACCATTTAACACTAGCAGTTCCACTGAGCTGGGGAGTAAACTGCTTCAGTGCAAAAGGAAGATCCAGTCCTGTCTCAAATTCTTGTATTTGAAAAAGTAAAGTTTTCTAGCTGTACAGCAAACAGGAATGGCAAAAGGTGTAAACTACAAACTACACTCCCAAATTAAAAAAAAAAAGAAAAAAATTCACCTCTTGGTCACATAGAAGGTCATCTTCAGGTCATAATGATTAGCATTTTTGGAGCACATGGAGAGAAACTTAAATCAAGAAAAGCCTTATTCTATCTACAGAGTGAACAATTTCTCTCTTTCTAAAGACACAATATTCTAAACACAGTCATGTGAAGGGGAGACAGGAATATGGAGAGAAGTCCTTTGCTTATCATCTGTCAGCAGGTTTGTTGCTACATGAAATTTGACAATTCTCTTTTTAATGTTCTATCAAGGAACCTTCCAAATCTTGCATGCAAATGGTTATTAAAGTGGAAGTGTGATCTTTTAAAACAATGTAAAAAAAGATTTCAGAAGATCATATGGTTCTTGAAAGAGGGTGAGAACAAAAGCTGTAAATAAAACCAGTAGATTTGTGACCAGCGGAAAGAAACTTACCTTCATGAGGATTTATGCCATCAGTATGAACAATGTGCACTCTCAGATGTCTAATAAGCAATGAGCTCGTGCTGCTGCCTCTCTCTCGTGGGAGGAAATTAAATGGATCTCTTGGTTTTACCTGCCTTTCTATTTTCACTCTGTAGAAAATAATTTCCTTGAGACCTCTGACCTCTTGTCAAAAATGTGGTTGAAATTGCCCAGTCAGCTCAACATTATGGTGGGAAAGGCACAAAATCAGACATTTATGCAGTTATAGACATATTGTTTTACACACACTCATGCATACAGCATGATCAAAGAAGCCATATATCCTTAGGAAAACAGGCTAAAAATAAATGTAATGCGACTTTTCTGACAGCCATTTGGAGCTTTGGCAGGAGAAATTGTTTTATTCAATACCATTTCATACAGAAATATATAAGCTACAATGTTGCCTCCTATACTCCATGAGGAAAATGAATTTGACCTCCAGGCCTCCTTGCTATTAATCTCCATCAAATGCCCCTGCCAACACCTCTCCGGAGGCCATGATCCCGCAGAAGCACTTACGCCCATGAGCAGCCCTATAGTTTTCAACTGTCACAGGCTTAAAGTTTAGCATTCCTGAGAGATCACTGTCACATTAAGTTCAATCTTTAAGAAAATATTGAGAAGGTAGGTCTGGGCAACATGCATAACCAAGATATTGTAATGAAATTCCCCTCAACCAGCTCATTCTACTCAGAGGCAATTTTCACCAGAGGTAAAAGTATCGGGGTCAGTAAAGTTAGGTTAGAATGGATTTACCCCATGCCTGTGCCTACAAGATGTCTTAATAGTGCACTTTGAAAAGCACTTGCCAAGCTTAAGGCAGGAAATGAAAGCCGAGTGAGTGAGAACTGAGTCTTGCACTGAGGCCGAGCAGTGCCACAGAAACAACAAAGGAGTCAGGAGACACACATAACGAGCTTCTGCTGTACCAACGAAGAACTGTCAATCAGGTGGGTAGGTTTTTTCCCAAGTTAATTAAGCTTCAGAGTTGACCTAAACCCCATATATTTATAAAGCAAAAGCTTTGGGGGGATTATTTTCAGAGTGATCGAGGTCTTATGAAAGCCTAAGAAGTCAAGGATGACACAAGAAAAAATATATAAGCTGGCTGATGCAGTTATAAATAATGCAAATCAAGTACTTTTGAACTCCTAATTCCTACAATGTTAAGCAATGATTTAGCTGTGTGTGGCTGTTTAATTGTGAAATTTTTGCAGGAATTTCAGCTCTTCACAGAGAACACAATAACTAGACAAGTAATTTCAAACTTTTGCTGGCCAACGAAAGAATACTGAAGAAAAAAGAGTGCAGAGGATACTGAGAGATATTGTACTTTGCTTACCCTGCCAGCTTGGACTATAGTGGTGCAGCTGTGGATGCAGATAGGTCAGAGGTCTCCAAGACAAAAGGTTGTCAGTGAGTGACAGAAGTGAAGCCTTTGAAGTCATACTTAAGGTCATGAAGAAGAGGGGATAAGTTTCTTCCTTTTCTACTTCTCAAATGTATATATGTGCCACCAAAGAGGCTCCTTTTAGCTTTGCTGTCATCAATTAAGCAGACAGTGCCTTCTCTGTAACAGATCCTCAAAGAGTTTGGAAATATAATAACAGCACTCATTTATTGATTGCTTTGATCAGATACTAGGCAGGAGGGAAGAAAACCTCAACATATACATCAATAAACAACCTGGAGCCTCTAAAGCCAAACTGAAAGAACCTGAGAACAAACAATGAGGCTGAGATGCTCAAAAAAGGAAACCCACGACAGCAAATCAATATAAAGCCTTGTGGTAAAGATGCTAAAGTAAAAGGAGAAATGATGGGTCACTGTGGAAAGAGGTGTGTAGCCTGCACTAAAATTCTGGGACAACTAGTAAGGGATCCTTCAGGTGCAAGGAGGGAGTGAAACCGTCTCCCTTTCTCCAAATGACTACAGAGAAAGCCTGGAGTGACGAGGCCTTGGACAAGGATCAGACTAGGCAGGCTGAATCAAGGCACTGATTTTGCTGTATACTTCTGACATCAGGAAGACATGGGGCTTCATGACATCTTCTTTTCTCTGGACAAAAATGGCTTGTACTTTACATGGGTGCTAATGGTGAACACAGTGGGTTTGGATAGGCTGTACACTATTGCAAGCTATTTATGCTGAAGTTTTTCCAGGTATGTTTATAGTATAGATACATTAGGGAGTGATCCAGAAAAATAAATGGGGAGGGGAAAAAATGGCAGGTCACGCGCAGCCTTTTATTGAAGCTTATTAAGAGAAAATGACAGGAAAAGTCTTTCAACTGAGATGAAAGGAATGTTTGTTACAAGAAACTTTAAAAAGCCCTACTATCTCAATATTGTTTCTTAAAAGAGCCAAGTGGTGACCCAGTCATGAACATTTTGATATCTGTTACTGTATATTCTCTGTCTGGCAAGTTGTAAGGTAGAGCTACCTATAGATGTTTAGCATCTCATTGATATGTTTTTGAAAAGTTCCATTTTTTCTGCAAAAGTAAACACACAAGTTGTTTTTAGAAGGCTATTCATTCCTTTGATACAATTGATTCCAAATTCTCAAAGGGAAAGCTATCATGTATGTACATACAGAATAACATCAAGCGACACTAAGCCCTAAAATACAGAAAAAGTACAAGACCTGTTATCAAAGACAGTGAACTCAGGGATCTGAAGTGGCCATGAAATGAAATAGAGGTTTAGCAAGTCCTGGAACTATAACACTGCAACAAGATTTTGGAGTCTGTTATGCAAAAATCTTCCATCTTCATGTTCAGATTTCAAAGAAACTCTAATCTTAAGTGTTTGGTGGGATTTGGGAGCCAAACTCATCAGTGTGAAACCATGGGTATACAAACATGGCCATGAAATAGACACGTTTGTTACCTTCTGGTTATTGTCTGTGCTTGCATTTTGTCTCCTTTAGTTTTGGATGTTTTACATCTCAGCAGAAGACACCTAAACTCTCATTCAGTTACTAACTGGGTACAGGCATGCCTGCAGGCTCACGTGGAATCATGAATAGAGTAACTATTGTGACCACTGTCCCATATTGCTAAAGCAGGATAAGAAGGAAAGAAGTAGTATGAGAACACTGGAACCTGATTTGACAAAGATTGATTTGACACAGGATTTGTATCCTGTTGTCTATCTTTGGCATAAAAAGCTCTATCAGTATAGAAGGACTGGCTTACTTTGCAGAGCATCCTTCAATTTTGGTCTCCTACATTCATGTCCTAAGCTTTTCTAAAGCTATGACAAGAGAAGTAACACACAGCTGTCCACTTTTGGGAGAAAGTTCTTGAGCATTCAAAAATATTCCCCAAGTTAGATAGGCGACAGACAGCAGATCTCACAAATTGCCCACTTTCCCCGTAGCAGAGACTCAGCCTTTGAAGATCCAGGCTCCAAGTAAAGCTTTTTCTGTGGCTCAGGCACAAATAACCCATGTTCCATACAGATGCCCTAGAGTCTAAAGCTGCTTGAGATCACAGTGTAGTTTCCCATTCACATAGGATACAAATAGGTGTTCTTGTTTCCATCCATCAGATTAAATAAACTGGCAGCAAAAGTGTGAGCTTCATGTTCTCGGGAAACAAGACTAAGAAGAGCCTCCTGTGAACTGTTGAAGATCAAAAATGCCAAGTTTCACCAGTTCCTGTTGCTAATGAGGAAAATATTCATTACAACTGTTTTCAAGCATAATAGTATGTTTGCCTCCACAAATGGGTATCATTGACAAGCACTATTTGTAGATATTTTGTAAATGCTTAAACCTATTTTTAATGCCATAATAAAACCGTTGAAGAAACTGATGAGTCAGCAGTGCTCTGATACTTTTTTACTAATTATGTGCTAATGTTTATGAAACTAATAACTGTTTTTAATAGTAGTGTGGAGGAGAAAGCTTGCATTTAGAGAATGCATTAAAATTTGCACAGGTAATTGGATTGTATGGGAATTCAAGATAAGACTAACTTAATTAAAATGAAATTTTAAAACAAATGACCCAGTTTTTTCAATTCCTTCATGCCACCTTGAAAAAATAATTTGCATCTCAGTATAATTGGAACATAGTCATAACTGGGTGTTATGAGTACTACATGAGGAGAAGAGCTAAGCAGAGGAAAAGGCAATTACAGGTTCAGTAGTTCATCTATTATATTTACAGTCATAAATATCCAGCCAATTGTGATAGGTGAACAACCAACTACTAAATGATGCAGTCGCTACTTTTCTTTTCCTTTGTTTCTCCTCCTACCTTTCCCCCTTGTGCTGGCTACTTTATTTAGACCACCTTCACCAAGACAAATTAGCTTGTTCTTGGCAGGGTGAGGTCTACATTCCTTTGTTCTCACCCAGCTTCCCATCTAAAAGGGTCTTTTCTCTTAGTCTCTGTGTGTCACATGTACCTCATCATACAATTCCCTTGGATACTGAGGATATTGAGCCTGTCTAGGTGTGAGTCTTGGTGATTAGAGACTGCCCAAGGTATCAGAGGAGACATCTACATGCTCTAGGAAAAAAGAAAGGTCTGTCATAATAATCCTTCTGGCTTCAGTTCCTGTAAGCAGAGATTGGTGATTCACTGTGCTTATGCATCCACACCCTGCACCTATCATCCTGCACTCACTACCTTGCTAAAAATGAACAAAGGATAAATGAAAGGAATTATTATCCCAAATTAGATCCAAGAAGGAGAGTGCAAGTGACATACTCAGGGTACCATAAACTGTCCCAAAGCAAAGAATTGAAACCAAGCCCTTGGAATCCCTGCCCAGGACTTTTTTCTTTCCTTGATTGTGTGCAAGCATCCTTCAGCTAGTGAAATTCACGTATCTTACAGGGAAACAGCTTTTACTGTGAGGATGACCGAGCACTACCACAGGATTCCCAGAGAGGCTGCAAAATCTCCTTCCTTGATGATATGACAAAATGCCTGGATGTGGTGCTGGGCAACCAACTCTAAATAATCCAGCAGGAGGGGATTGAACATGATGACTTATAGTATTCTCTTCCCACCTCAGCAATTCCATGACTTTGTGATCCACACCTTTCCAGAAGGAATACTGAACTGCCTTTGTATGTACTTCTGTTGGGTAATTCTCTTGCCAAAAGTGAGCTCATGCCTGAGGTTACACAGTGTTCACTCCTCTGCCCAATTTCACAGTGCCTTTTACAGGTCACTGTTGAGAAATTATTCTTTATTTTTTATTTTATTTTTTGTTTTCCCAGGGAAAACTCCTTTTCTCCAATACAATAAAAATAGCCTTCCACAATTGTTCTATCCATTTAAACTTAGTGAATAATTGAAGAATGCTTTCTCAGTAGTTAGTAATGAAAGAGGTTTACTCTGAACCTTTCTCCATTATCCAGTGCCATCATTTTCCTCCATTGCTGAAGCTGCAAGAGAAAAGCAAGGGGTGACAGGTGCTTGTATATCTCTTCATGAACAAATGAAGCAAACTCTCCTACCATCTGGCTGGATGTAAATCTGCAGTAACTCCATAGGATAACTGAGAATAATTTGAACTTACTCAAGAATAACTGAAAGCAAAATGTTAAATTACATCTTTCTCCTGGCATGTTCAAAAGAACATGTGACTAATGAGACTGACATGTCTATAAATGTATGAAAAACTACCAAACCCATATGGCTTTCTTTTTTTTTACCAGCCCTTTCCTCCCACTTTCTTGATTATTCACCTGTGGGTACCAACATTTATCTAAAGGCAGTTTTCCTGCTATTCTATCTTGGTTCTTCCTTACCCATGTAAACCAGACTTCACTGAATTTCTTCTCTGCTAAATAGATACTCCTATACGTACAAAATAGTTTCCTATGGCAACCACTGGCAGCTTAGACTCCGAGCCTACAGAAGAAGAGATCTATGCAAAGAAAGCTCTTCCTCTATCCCCAGCACTATTTGAAATCGCTTCTCTTTTACGACAAACATCTATCTGGATACAGACCCAGGTCAAGGTCTCCTGCTTCTACATTCCACTGAAAGACTGAGCCCTGAATTTAATTTTTTCCAGATAAGGGTTTGAACTACTCCACCATATGGATGTCTGAAAAGATGCTGGATATTCAACTGCTTTAAGTTTCTTCAAATTTCTTTCATGGCTATAATGGTACTTACATAATTCCATCTCAAAACAGAGGACATTCATGTTAACATCTAGGGGGGGAAAAAAGTGTAAGGGAGAGAGAATATTTTTATTTAGTTAAGTCTCTTATTTGGTGGTTGGTTTTAGGTTTTGAACACTTTTGAAAGTCAGTAAGAGCAAGGTAGGATTTTGAAAGTGTAGGGATGCTAGGGCATACATGTAATGCATTAAAAATTCAAACCCTGGGAGTGATCAAAGCTATTTAGGTTTTATTTATCCATGGACTCCTCATAGGCTTTATTATAAGGAAGAAGAATAAAAAAGTTCTGCAGATTATTTCTTTTATTGGAAGAGGAAATTAAAAGGTCCTAGGTATGGTACTGAGAAAGTAAAATGAAACATTGCCTCATTTTCTGTTACTAGAGCTTTATGAATACTAGAAATCCTAGAAGGAGTGAGGTTTTATGTAACATGGATGGAGAGCTCAGTGACAGAAAAAATGAGCTACCAGAAACCCCATGCTGAGAATTGACATTGAATTGAACTGAGCCTGTAATACTTTGTTTGAGGATGAAGGAACAGAGAACAGAATAAGGTGTCCTTTTCTTTGGTGCAGATCTTAACCTGCTGCCTCTCAGAAATTGAGTGTTAAAAGGAACTGCTTTGCTTTTGCACACTGTAAGGCTACAAAAGAAGAGCCATGAAAACTTGCTCTAATTTAAAAACAAACAAACAAACAAACTCCAATAAAAAATGCTGAAGAAAAATCATAGCCCATACTTGTGAGATTATTCCTATTCCTTAATTTTTCTGTTCATTTTAAATTTGCTCTGAAATCTCTCTTTTGCCTTCTAATGCACAACACTAAATCAACTGAGAATTATATCATTCCCTTTTATTTAATTTTTTCTCAAATTCTGCCTTATTTTGAATTTTGCCTTAAAATTCTCATGTTGATTCCTTAAAAAGTGCAATAAAAGAAAATTAATAGAAAATTAATTCATGTTTCAGAATGAAAAAGTCATGACTTTGTTTAAAAGTGCCTTATAGCAAGCTCCATAAGAGATATTGAAATATGAGATATTGAAATCTCAATAATCAGACCTTTTGAAGAGGTTCATTGATTTCAAAACATTGTAGTTGGCAGCATTTGTTGAATGAACCCTGCCAATCATTAATGAGGTGTCATGGAGAAGAAAGAGCAAGTGAAAGCATGAGGAAAGGGAGAACACTTGAAAAGGTGATGAGGAAGGAGTAAACACCTTTGAGCAACAAGCAGTAAATGACAAATGTATGCAAAAGCAGAAAGGGTTCTTTCAGCAGGTTCTTCTTAAGACTGTAGGTCTTCAAGGACCAGGTTTGTGCTGCTGCTGAACCTCAGACTCCTACTGACTCCTACAGAACTATTTTCCCCAATGAACTGCATCTACTCACTTCCTAGCTGTGCTAGTCTAGTCTTTCTATGGCTTCAGGCTGTGCTGTGTCTAACAATTTAAGTTTTCTTCCTTTTTTTTTTATCTTTTGGGGTTTTTTTAATAATCTGATCCAACAACCTTTCCAGCCAACAAAACCCCTTGGATCCCTGGACCATTATTTATGGTTAATGAAAAACTTAAATAAGCATTCGATGTTCCCAGTATTTTTGTGGGTGTTCATGTGTTGGGACATAACAGTTTCTTCCTTTAGATTCTGATAAAGTTGATGGTAGTAGTTAGAGTCTGTAAAAGCCACACGACTTGTTTGTTAAAATGCTAATGGGACTTAACAGGGTAAAGACGTGAACTGGTGCTGACCATATAGAATTCAGTCTAGATTAACCCTCCTGTAGTGCACAAGAAATACAGCTGAACAGGCATTTATCTTCATTCCCTAATGAAGCTACTTGATACCACACAATAGGGATAGTTAATGTTTCATTAGCTGGACACATTTATTTCTATATTAATAACTACAAAACAGTCAACTAACAGGATGCAAAGCAGGTTCACAAAAGACTCCATGGTTATTGGTAACAAACAAGGATGCATAGATCCGAGGAAATAGTACATATGAAACAGCACACAAATGACACGAAATTAGTTTGGGTGCATGGTGAACAGGGAACACTAGCGTCTCCCAAAAAGGAAGCACAATAGAAACAGAGACAAACCAAATATTAAAGGAAAGAGAGATGAAAAGAAAAATTAAGAAGTTGCTTTTGGAGTAAATCAAATATGGGAAAATAAAACAGGTGCAAGAGGAACAAAAATCACTTGGCAGTAGAATAGCATCATATTTTTACATGGGATTTATACTCTCAGAAGCAAAAGGAAAGAAACACTGTCTTTCAGATTATCAATATACTGGGCAGGGCTCCAGCTAGATGGGGATGCTTTTCCATAGAGATATGCCATAAAATTGATTTTCAGTTTCTGTTTCCAAAAAACTAAACAGCAGGCAAAGGGCAAAGGTGAGAAAATGAATGGAGAGAGAAAAAGCTTAAGTGAAGGGATAATATACCTGGCATTTTCTGCTGTCTCTTATTTAGACTGCTAGAGTCTCAGCAGGTAGGGGTATTTTAGGAACTGAAGGTACATCTTGCCCATCCCCTCTCACAACTTAGTTTGACATCTATGAAAAAACTGTCTCCCTGTTAACAGTTTACCAAAGAGTGACAGCTTGTGTGTTACTGTTCCTGCTAATAATACTGCAAATATTTTTGAGGCATTTTTTTATTTCTTGATCATCATTGTAAGAGAAAAAAAGGCAATAGAAGCATTTCAGTGTGTGTTAAATTCTGGCATGTATTATTAATAAAGGAACATAGTATTCTTTTAAGTATATTTTTCTTAGTTCTAATGATTTGTGTGAAAATTCTGCTTACTAAGTAAACCTCTATTATATGTATTCCTTGTTATTGAGTTCCAGCACTGGAAACATTTCTTCATGGCTTAAATCATTGGTCAAGTAGATTTCAGCAGATATGCAAAAGTTAAACATGAAGAGAGTTGTTCTCACTACTGAAATGTATTCTCATTCCTGCAAGATGCATGCTGTGTGAAAGAAAACATTCTGAACTCATTGGATGAGGAGCTAATTTAGAACTACTATAGGAAAAGAAGAGGACGGGAGTGAAAAATCAATTTTTGGAAAAGGTCTTTTTGTTCAGGTTTTGTTTCATTTATACATTGAGAATCTTAGAGAAAAGTTAATCCCTAGTCAGTTCTGCTTTCCCATTTAGCCAGACAATGAACCAAAGAAATAACAAACCCAAGCCTTTTTGGTTTGTTTTGGGGATTATTATTTTTTTAAGGAGGAGAAAGATAAAGATATAAAGTTTGATAATAAAAGCAAATTGGCTATTTTGTGAAACAAAAATTTTTTTCAAAACCTTGGGAAATCCAAGTTAGCCTGAAACCTATAATACAATGCAGGGAACATTTTTCTGCATGATTTGCCAATTTTTAGCTAGTTTTAACAAAAATTATTCTTTCTCTTGTAGCTATTAAGCATCACAGCTTAATGTTTGTGGTACTGAAGGGATAAAAAAACCCCAGGGAAAATGACTGCCTATTTTAAGAAGTTCTTACCTGCTTACTGTATCACTCTATTGACCAGTAGGTTTGG
This sequence comes from Clamator glandarius, assembly GCA_033459285.1. Classification (NCBI taxonomy): domain Eukaryota; kingdom Metazoa; phylum Chordata; class Aves; order Cuculiformes; family Cuculidae; genus Clamator; species Clamator glandarius. The sequence goes on along the minus strand of JAUNZM010000333.1, from coordinate 7,301,233 downwards.
AACACTTATGAGTAAGACTGTCTTCTACTATATCACGTAGATATAATCACAGGAGTTCATCTTGCCACTGTGAAGTCGATGAAAAAACTAGTTTTTATTTTAATTAGAGAATAAATCTCTTTCCTCAGACACAGCAGATGTATTAATACGTGTGAGTAACCCTGAGAATCTCATTTAAGTCTAGCACCCAAAATGACTGGACTCCAGCTATCATAGTCATCTAGTAAATGGGGCAAGGAAACGTGCTCATATACTATCACTTTATAGAGCAGGATTATAAAAGGAGATTAAAAATACTATTTACTTCAAAGTAACGCCAGCATGAATTTAAGTACTCTGCAGAGCTTAATATATAACTATATGTACATGCACTGTTACACACTATTGACTAAAAAAAAAATAATATTACAATGAACTGTAAGGAAGGTTTTCAGTACTTATTTTGATAAGATATTCATAATCCCTTATGCAAAAGAAAGAGCTACTCAATGAAGTGCAATACAGTGATCTTCAGATAATTTTCCAAAGATTGGTCTGAATTATATGTTATATTGAAGTGATTTGATGGCTACACCTATCAATATGAAAAACAAAGCCGAGTCAGCAGACATTTTCTGAAACAAGCAATTAGTAAGGGCAACTATTTCCTAGGCTGCTTGTAATCATGGCTAATAATCATTAATTATTTTCTTTTAATGTATTTCTTGCTACCTAAAATTCATACTCTGCATTATAATAACGGTAATATCCAGCAATATGTAGCAATATATATTAGCTGTTACGCAAAGATACCCTGTTTTCAGAAAGACATATTAGTACCCTGTGCAGGAAAAAACAGCTGTGAAATGCCACAACCTTATAAGCTTTCAGGACTTCAGTGATGGAAATGAGACTTTATAACCAAAAGCAGTTACATAATGAACCCTTCATGAATGCTTTGTAGATACATATTAACTGAAATATTTAAAATGAAATGAAATTACAGAAGTCTTGATGCAAGGGTCAGGTTAAAAAGGAATAACCAGAAGATATATGAAAAAGCATCACTCATTCTTGAAGAAAATACTCAAAACACCTTTCTAGTTTGATCTGGCTTTTCATGTTATTTACATGACTTCAACATTGAGACCCACAAGCTATTTTATGGAGCTGTTAATGGTACATTCATTTGACAAAAAAAAAATTAAGCAAAACGTGTGGAAGTGCACTTGGAAAAATAAGATTATGTAAAATATCCTCTGCCACGGCTTTGGAGATGAGAGTTATTTACCTGGAGAAGGCAAACAGCTCCATATAAACTAAACAGCATTGCACAATTTGTCATCATGGTCAACTTTGTCATGTTGTATCATTATATGCTATGATTATTCTAAGGGAGTGTGAGAAAGGTCTCTTTAAAAGGGAGGGTGGGGCAGGGAGGGGGGAAGGGGAAGAAAGGTTCCTATCTCCTTCTCTTTATTTTTACAGAGGACAATTCGTGGTAATGAGGTTCTTCATGGTCTGGATATTAAGAGAGTCTTTGTCTTCAACCTGCCACAGAGCAATGAGAAAGTACAGCGGGAATCTTTACAGCTTTTACTGAAGTTTTCACTCTCAGTAGACATTGTTGTGAGTAGATACCTGATTAATTAAGTTTGAAATATAAAGGCATATGGATATAACTTTTTCTGTTGGATGCTGCTGGCAACAGGAACTGTCTTGGTGTAAGTGTATAAGGTTTTAATTTTGCCTTTTTATTGAGGCCACAGTTCCCATTGAAATCCATCCTCATGATGCTAATGTAATATAAATGAGTGACTCCCTTACGCCAATGGCGACTCATCTGGTAGGCTGTACAACATTTGGCTTCATACCACAAGACTGATTGCTTTTCTGAATGTTGAAGTGCCTCTAAATTGAAGTTGAGTTACACTATTAATTGATTCAGGATGGCTTTTTTTGGAGTAATTATGTTCAAGAAGGGTCTGTCAATACAATTTGCTACCGATTGTCACTGCACTGTCAAATATAATGGAGCTGGAAGTACACAGGACAGTAAACTTACATGACTACAGCAGTATTTGCAAAACCAATCTTCATGTAGAGGAAATACTGAGACAGTGAAGTTACATCTAATCTATTTTTCATTGCAGAGGGTGTTATAACAAATGTAGGTTTACTATTTACTTGGAAGCTCTGTAACGTTCATTTATGTATTGAGGTAATGGTGATATGTCAGTAATGTAGCTGTGTGTTCATGCAGTTTAGGCTCAAATCATTGCATTGCAGCACTGAGACGGAAGACTGTGCAAACATACATTGCTTAATCCCTCAAACAGATTTTTTAAATATATTAAGTTGTGTAGATGAGGGAAAGGCAGTCCAGAACAGTTCATCAGGTGCCAAATAACTCAGCGTGAAAATCAAATTTAGAACTTGTGTGTGCACAGATGAGGGAAGTGCTCAAGGTAGTTGATTTTTGGCCTTCTGAGTAGGAAAAAAATTCCAGTGAGCACAAACCTCAAAGCATGCTTTGCACAAAACTAAGATCACCTTCAAGAAACTATCTTACAAAATAGTAATATGCATCCCATCTGTCTTCCACTGGTTTCTGACACTTTGCTAGAGGATTGTTTTGGAAATCTTTTGATTACTTCATGCTTGTATATAGAAGAGAATGGTACATTGGAGACTTTTTTGCAGTTTAGTTTGGTTACAATCAGAAATGGGCAGTTAGGGCACAGGAGATTTTACCTGAGGACAAGTAAAATTGTATCTCTGCCACTTGTTCCACTAACTTTCATTTTAAGGTGACACCATTTCTGAGAGTAAAACTATTTTCCTTTCTATGGTCTGTAATCAACAGCAAGATAGAAGTCCAGTTTAAAATTAAACCTTAAAATCATGGCAACTGATGCATTATATTCTCTAAACTCTAGATAGTCATTCACTGTAAGTTAAGAATTTTAATATTTATAATTTTCCAGAAAAAGAATTTTACAGTATTCAGGCAAATATAGACTTCTTTCACTGCTGTATGAATGAATTTAACTTACTTATGTCTCACTTTTTTTCCCAAGATCCACCTCAGACCCAATATAAATTTTTTTTTTATTAATTTTCCTATTTAAGGATAAAAAGGATGCAAAGACACCAGGCTAGCTCATAATCCACAGGCTAAGATTCTTCTCTGGCAACCCTATTAAAAACAAAAGGATGACCTGTATGAGTTAATACTGGAGAGCTAAACAATGGTCACAAGTGTATAACACAGAACTACTGCATAAATGTTCTATAAAATATCTACATTTGATTACGTTAACTTATTTTTCACCACCAGAATTCTGACTGTTCTCCTCTTGTGCAGCAGAAGTGCAAGCTGGCCAGGGATTTAAATCATTACCTTAGCTATTTGCTTACAGAACAGGATTGAAACACCTGTTAATTTGCTGAGGCAGGTGGTTCTGTTCATCTTCTCTAATCACCTTTCTATATTTCTCAGGTACTGTAGGGGCACTGAGTTAACCAGTCCAGTTCATGTTTCAGAGGAAATGTAATCAATAAATCATGTATATTAGTCTGATGTCCACACGCAGGGGGTTTATTATTAAGGATATTTTGGAAGGTTCACTGAATATTACACATTGAAATAAGTGTCTGTTGCCTGGGAGCAATTTCCAAGCTGTCTTCTGGGAACCAGGACACACTTAAAAGGATTTAGTGGTAGAAATCTTTCATTTAGAAAATCCATTTCTGCAATTCACATGTTAAAGCAATAGAAAATGTTTCTTTGCCAAATTCAGTAAACGCACATTAATAGCTCCACACCCCTGAAACAGAGATAATTTCTGCAGAAGTTCATCCTAAAGATGTATTTCTGAGCAGGTGTTTTGCTTCACTGTTCACATCTTGAACTGAATGCATTCCATCATGTCTATCATTTTTTCCTTACACGTCAAGGAATCTAGTCTTTTCAGCTGAGTGAGCTGGGAAAGGAGAGTGCATTACTTCTCATTTTAAAAGATTACATAGTACCTGGCTCCTGCGTATGTCTGAAAAAAAAAGTAAATGTGTAATGAAATAGCTGGGAAAACAAAGCACAAATTATCACATATATCATGCTCCACATTTACAATAGCAGAAGCAGTAGTACCTTGGAAGTATTTCCCTCCCCTCTCTCCTACTTGATCATTGCTGCTGTTTATTTTGTCCTTTTGTTTGTAGAAGTCACAAACTCCTTCCATCTGTCAAACCGGCATTTATCAGAAATGAAGATGTTCCAGACAAAGTCAGCTCCAGTTACAGGAGTCAAGTATCTCTAGGTACTTGACTGGGAAGTTTCTTCTTCTGGCTCTGTCCTTAGGCAAAGATTTGGGGAATGGGGAATGGAGAAGGCGTCTATTAATGCGTCTTATTTCAAAAGATAGTTCCTATCTCATGCTTGATTTCCAAGACAATAATCTTCACTGAAGGTCACACGTATTAAGCAAAACAGGGTTTTCCAGCTTGAAATCACAGAACAAGAAGTCCAAATGCCTGATTTGCATTGCTGATATCTGACTTTCAGAAAAAATTCTACCTTTGTTTCTATGGAAATGAAATGTGATGAAAGAAGAATTGATCAAATTCGCTGGTCCAATTCTAGCTGTAGACAAATTGAGCTTTTCAAATATGCAGTCTGTCATGAAATCTCCTGTTTGATTTCAGGCAGATTTGTTACCTTCCCTAAGACTTCTCTATCTATGAAGGGGAGGTTATGCTTCCCTGCCCCATATGTAGATGGTGAGCTAAATCTTCTAAGTATTATAGTGCTTTCTGACTTACAGTACATACTGAGTTTTCAGACACAGGACAGGGTATAGTATTTGGCATTTAAAACATTTCCATGTGAATCATAGAATAGTAGAATCACCAAGTTGGAAAAGACCTCTTGGATCATCGAGACCAACTATTCCAATCTGCCCCTAAGCCATGTCCCTGAGCACTTCGTCTGCCCTAAGGGGGCAGGGATGGTGACTCAGCTGCCTCCCTGGGCAGCCTATGCCAGTGCCCAATGACCTTTTCTGTGAAAAAAAAATTTCTCATATCTAGTCTGAACCTCCCCTGACGCAGCTTGAGGCTGTTCCCTCTTGTCCTGTGCCCTGTCACTTGGGAGAAGAAGCCAGCTCCCTCCCCCCCACAACCTCCTTTCAGGTAGTTATAGAGAGCAATGAGGTCTCCCCTCAGCCTCCTTGAAGATAAACAGCCCAAGTTCCCTCAGCTGCTCCTCGTAAGATTTGTTCTCCAGCCCCTTCACCAGCTTCATTGCTCTTCTCTGGACACACTCCAGAGACTCAACATCCTTCTTGTAGCAAGGAGCCCAGAACTGATCTCAGTATTCAAAATGCGGTCTCACCAGTGCCGAGTACAGAGGTAGAATAACCTCCCTGGACCTGCTGGCCACACTGTTTCTGATACAAGCCAGGGTGCCATTGGCCTCCTTGGCCATCTGGGCACACTGCTGGCTCATGTTCAGTCAGCTGTCAATTCATGCACGAGCAGTTTTTTGATTACTATAAATGAAATCTTATTTTGGTGCCTTTTCTTGGCCATTTCATACACGCAGTGTTTGAGGGATCAACTAAAATGAGCATTTCCTCAACATCTGAGTGAGACTCTAAAGGTATTTTGGCTGTAAGATCCAATTAGAGCAATTCCCCTCATCCCATCATCTTGCTACTTTTAAACTAAAAACACCACCATAAAGCAAGTCCCTACTTACAGGAATTTGGCACAAGTCAGGCTGCTTCATGGGGACCAGACCTAGCTCCAGGCTCAGAAGAAAGCTTCAATTGGTGAGGGAAATATCACCACAAAGATGTACAACACAGTAAAAATAAACCGCAATAGACTTTATTTGTCTGGGATTTCTCTCCACTCAAAGAAATTTCAAATGGATGTATTAGAAGCCCAGCACTTGTGAAGCTACTTCCAGGAAAGAGGAAAAACTCTAAAATTTATTTTGGAATCCAGCAAGAAAAGACTGCCTGTGTGAGTAATTTTTGCAGGACCGGAGCAGTAGACCAGGAAGCCTTTTCTGGTAGGAAAAAGTTCTGAATTTTTGACTAGGTGAACTATATCCTCAAATATTACAGTATCCATCAAACTCATAATGCTGACTGGGAACCCTTTTCCTATATGCTCTTTTACATCCTGGAGTAAACAGATGAAACTACAGATAGGCTAGAAAATGCAACTAATCCAAAGATGCCAAGTAAGAGACTAGTAAAGGCAGGGTTAAACTGCCTATCTGCTGAGGAATGACCCACTGGGCTGACTTTTTCCCAGAGCAAAGGTGTGATAATTCAGCCCCAACTGAATAACAAATGCAAAACTTCTCTGGGCTGAGCACTGTGATCCAAATAACTTGCCTCCTCTGAATCCATATTTCACCATTCCAAAATACAAGGAATACTCACTACAACAGAGGAAAAGAATACAACCCAGAATATGTCATTCTGTATTTGTTTTACTTTGTTTTTACCATAATATTCTGCACATCAGTTTGTTAGATTGGGTCACTTTGCTCAATGAATTTTGTCTTCCTTCCAAACAGATGGTGTGAGCCTATGAATGATTTTAATAAAATTCTTTGTGTGCTGGTTATACAGCACTTTTTTGGCAAATGTCACTCCACAGACACACTTTAGGTTTAAGATTATAGTGTAATGGCTTAAATCTTCCACCAGCTGCCACAAAATTAGAGCCACATTAATATCAACAGAGATATTAGGAGTTCTGGTAATTCAGCTGTGGGAAAAATTTATAGGCATTTAAAAGATTTGCAGTGGGAAGGGATTGTGAAAGTCTGCCCTAGCATTAGACAGTACCAATATTAAGGCTTGAAAACCTGAAATACTTCTTGTGCCCTACTCTCTGGGCTGACCAGCCAATGCTGGTTGTCTATATTTTAATCTTGGCAGCCTGGAAGGAATACCAGCAAGGTGAATATTATTCACTAAACTATCAGCAAAATTTTTTGAAAATAAAGTGAAGTTTATGCCATAGAGGGTTCCATGCTGTGAAGCATCTCTAAAGTGGGAATGTCCTAACTCCTGTGGGTATGGCTTCTATATTGTATGGAGATGCAAGATCAGAGACATAAGCATGCTTGATTGACTAGGTCTGCCATGTTTTCCCATCCCCAGTCTAGTTATCAGATTGGCCTATAAAACCAATTGCAAACACCTGGTCAGCCACAGCAGGGTAAATCTTGTCACTGCACATCCTGAATCACGCAGAGAGAAAGTGCATCCCAGAAAATGAAGCGCAATGTAGACATCAGAGTATAACTGGGGAATATAGTGAGAAATGCGCGGAACATCATGGGATATGGATAGCTCAGACTTTTAATAGGAGAGAGAGGACTTGAGCAGGCCAGAGAGTAAGAATTACTCCATGTAAAATCAGAATAATTCAAAGCAAAGACAGAAAAGAGCAAGCTCAGACACTGCTCTGGATGTTACATTCAGATGGACTGCAGAGGCATACAATCATTTTAATGAGATATACTAATCTTCCCTCTTCACTTCTCTTGATCTCTAAACTGCCCCAGACACCAGTGCATTGCAGGGATTTGTACTGGAAGTGAATGATGTGGATGATATACTACAATAGTTAAATGCAATCATAACAGAATTCCCCCATGGGTAAGGCAGTACTATTCGGTTATTTTCACTATTATGGCCAATGGGGAAATTGGAATATGTATTTTGGAATATATATGATTGGCTATGGTCTGAGATGGGATATCACTGTAGATAGAATACTACTTTGCTCTCTTATGGCAGCTCCTGTGTTCCAGAGTGCATGCATATTATTTGATAGATGCAAATGAACATATAAAAGTTAAAAGGCCATTTGAAAATGATGCTTTTTAGCCTGCAGTATTACATTAATTACACCACAGAGGTGTGAGAAACTATCATTAGTGTGATCACACTATAATGATAGATAAAGAAATCATTATAAGCAGAAAGGATTGAGTAGCCAGGATAATCAGGAGTTTGTCTGTTGAAAACACTAGTGGCAAAAAGGCAAAAAGAAAAAAAAAATTAAATAAAAAGCACAACTTTTAATATTATAAGAGATCTTGAAAATAGAGAAGCTAATGGGGATATTCACTCAAAGAGCTCATTATTATAAATCTGCATTAGCATTTGTTTTTTCAAATCACTGCTGGATATAAAATCATCGCTTACAGACTGTAGAGATCCCAGATTTAACTGTCTATGTCAAACCAGATTCAACAATCAACAAGTACACTTACCTAAATGTCTCCTGATATTTAGAGCTGAAGTAATTGCTATCATTCTGACTGTAACAGGCCACTCTGAAGTTTTCTTAGATCTTCTTTTGGGACATGACAATTTCAGATATGTTTTAAGGGAGTTCTACATAATTTTATTAGGGTTTTTTTGAGGGAAAAAAAAAAAGGATGTAATAAGCAGTTTCTAGCTAGAAAACATTTCAGAAGCCTTTGGCTAAAGATGAGGCTAGTCCAGCCAGTCACAATAAAAGCTAGATTTTCTGAGACTTCCATATGTTAAAAAAGGGGTTATGACCTACTACTCACCCTGAAACTTTGCTCCCAGGAGCTGTTTTCTGATGTGTTACCAGAAAAGTAGTCATTAAAGCTTTCTGAATTGCAAGTCAAACAAAATGACATCCTTTTTATTTGAATGAACAAACAAAAACCCAGTTAGTAGTATTTGCCCAGTTTTTACAAATGTAGTCTTTTTGAGAAAGAAAAATGAAGACTAGCAATATCCTAAGAGATATCCATCCAACTGCAAGCCTGAATGCACAGATTTGTGGTCATATATGACCACATATATTTCATCACCATAGGGTACACGTGTGATTGCTGTGACTGCACAATAGCCACAGCTGCAGATCAAGTAACCTAACATGCAGAGCTCTCTGCACATAAAACTGGAGATACTCATACGTGTAGTTTCGTATGCAATCAGATTCCACAAAGGAAGGCTAGGAAAACACAACAGTGATGTCTAGGTCTTCCTTACATAACTGTTTTCTTCAAAATCATTCTTGCATTTGGGTATACTTGAAAAAATGTCTTGTAATAAAAAGGTATAAGGATACACATTTCAACATATATACCTGCCTATATGTAGATCAATATATATATGTGCAGAGATATGTACTTGCACATATATATATGTACATATTGTCATGAATAACTCCTGCCTGGGATCTCAAGGATTTATCTGTATGTGACCAGCACTATATAACCATTAGCAGAGCAGGGAAGGACTTGAGTATTTGATTTGTGACTACATGGAGATTTCCTTGGCTCTAATTGAGCAAACACTGGTTCACTGGGCTTGACATTGTTCTTGTGCAGGTATAAAGCTGAAATAACTCTATCAAGGGCAGATGACCTTTTTGAACATAAACAAAAAGAATTATATCCTCCACCGAATAAAAACCATGAAGGAGGTCTTCTAACATGCAAGGAAGGGAATTCATTATGTTTTGGTATTGTCTTGTGCTCCCTAAAGGTTATCGTTGTGACTGCAATAGAAATTTCATCTAGATAGAATCTTTTATAGGCTTTCCTTTACAGATTTTTATCTTGTTTTGGTCTTATTTGTTCTAGATGCTACATGCCAAGTACTATAGCTGGGCAGTAGCTCAGATATATTCTTTTAAAATTCTTTATTATTTTCACAACAAAAGTCTCTGATTTTCCTCAAATGAATAGGTCTTGAAAGACAAAATAACTTACCTGGAATCACAAAGGCATGATCTCCTACATCTTTTTTTTTCTAAATAAACATAATGAACCCTAACTATGGAATTAAAGGATTTGTCTCCCCTCCACTGGTGCCACCTGTTCAGGCAGAGGCCTCTGTCAGAAGATGCAACAGCAGTTTTTGTTGCTGCAATTGAACCTTATGACAGAAGGCAAATAAACCTTCTGTTTAAGACCTTGTCTTAAAAGTAGACAAAGTGGGGATAGCAGCAGGAGCTGGAGTTTTACTTTAAAAACATTGTAGCATTTAACATTTTTTTCCAGTGGTTTTTTCGAATCATTCTGTGCTTACAACTGTAGAAGACAGTGAAATGAATATAATACTGATGATTAAACATAAAAGTTACTCTAGGTGTTACTAATGGAACTTGTGGTCGTGCTTTTTTAAACAGATTAAATTTGCTGTTCAATTTTCTATTAGAACATTTTCCCTTCTCGAGTTTAATTTGCTTCTTGCTGTACAGAGTAGCAAAGAAAAATGCTTGCTGCCTTGACTCCTACATTACCTCTAAGCTACATGCTCTTCCATAACCAAATAGGGAAGATAAATACCCTTTTAAATTGTTCTGGCATACAATATCTTACATTCCAAGGCACTCCACAAATCAAAGCGATCATCTTTCACCCACATTGAATTTACATCCCTGGTTTCATCAGAAGACTAATAAGGTATTTGTTAGGTCTGTCAGGCTTCAAATTATCTGTAAGAAAGATTCGAGATCTGATACACTCTCAAAATATTCATAATCAACTGTTCTGAATCTTCTCAAATAATAAGAAATTATAAAAAATATTTTCCATTTGGTATGGAAACTTTAATAAAATTATAAAGAACTTTCAGAGCAATAATTATGCCTCAGCATCACATGTCCAAAGAAACCTCTTTACACTGATATCCCTCATTCCTTACAAAAAATTTAGAACTTTTTGTAAAGCTATCTTACATCTTCATGTAACAGTCTTAGGAAGAAGCAAAGTCATGTCCTTCTAACCTGAGAGGGTGAACCACTAATTTAGGAAAAAAAACAAACAATAAAATGCAAGGTTACTCCAGGCTTCCTATTTAAAGACAATTCCAATCTGAGTAGTGCCTGCTTAGATGCTACTCCAAACTTCAGAACCTAAGGCATGCTCAATGAAGGTCTATAGAGAAATTACTCCAGCTATGTGGCAGAGAAGAGCTACTTACAGAGAGGAGGATGAACAGTGGAAGTGATGTCTTAGTTTATAATTTTTACCTTGCTTCTATCCTTATATTAATATTTATTATACTTTGGTTTCTTTAGGAGAGAAATCCATTCTTCTGCAAGACTTAATTATGAAACCTCATGCAAGTTCTTTTCAGGGGAGTGTACTTTGGCTCTAGAGAATGTATTGCTAATGAAATATTCCAGGCTCCAGGGCTTCTAAAACCAATTTTGTGCCATTTATTTTTTACTGAATTGATCGACAGCCCTGTTGACCAAGTCTAGGGGGAGACTGACATGGAGAATTAAATTGCTGAGAAGAGTTGAGTTCAGGAACAGACCCAAAACAGTTGGACAGAAGGAAAGGAAGGTTTCCATGCCAAAAGTTGTTTACAAGGAACTATTTATGTCACACAAGGATATTTTTCCCATTTATTTAAAGCATAAGAATAGTTTTCTGTCTGGACACCTCAACATGTGTCTGTAATACACTTAACAGTAATTTTTGCAGTTAAGTTTAACTGGAATTGCAAAAGCCCAGATAATAATGGAAGATGATGTCATTTAGAGTTCAGACTGCACTGGACAAGTCTATCAGTGTCCTTAGCTCCATCTTCAAGTTATCATCTTAATCCATCTTCAAGTGCGTGTACTGCTGCTATTACCTGTACTAACTCACATGAATCTGCCTCTTCATTCTGTATCAAATCTCAGATTTAAGTAAAGGGGTTCAGAGAACTTATGCCCAGGCAAGAATGAAGATTATGTTCTACAACCCAAGAGAGAAACCAAAAGGATTAATACTCAGTCCTAATAAATCTCATCTCTAACTTATGCGTAAGTGAACAGAAAACGTCTGCTTTATATTCCGTGACAGTGATGTCATTTCATGTGAGGAGACTGATACCAAGGACACTTAATGTTGACTCTCTTTAGAAATAGTGGTCTCAGAGAGACAACAAAACACACAGATATGTAAGGCCTGTACACAAGCTGGGGGAGTCTGAGATGGAGAACACCCCATGTGTAAAAGCAGCATATGTTCAGAGTACTCAACAAAGTAACAGTTACCAAAGAACTACATAAGAATCACAGCAATGAGCAAGGAGGCCCATTTTTGTTAGCCTTTTAAGCCTCATCCACATAACTTGTACACTTCAGCAAGGAGCTGGCAAAGTGTGCTATTTCACTGTCCTTTAGCTCATGCCATACCCTCAGCATAAGACACCACGAGATATTGATCCCCTGTACTTACAGCATCTAAAAATAACAGGGGAGCAAGCAGTCTCCCCTGGCATCAGACCTGTGCACTGATCTTTAGAGATGCCCAGCTTCTAAAATGTGATGATTTAACATTTTAGCACACAAGCAGCACCAATTAAAAAACAAAAATCATGTTTTGATTGATTTTTACTGTTTTGTATTCAGCTCCGAGATTGTGCATGCTTGTTCTCCTTATTCCTTTATTCCTTTTATCTCCTGCAGTTTCTCAACCAAATGATAACCTGACTTTTTTGCTTTCAAACTCCACTGAACTAACTTTGCCTGAGAAAAAAACAAACTCATAGTGATAATTTTATGTATAATTACTATTACATTTTGAGGATTTGAGACTGAAATACGCTTATTTGGGAGCTTCCCAGATGCAGAGCAGGAATTAAACAAAACATTCTCCCAAAGTCTGGGTGATCTAAAATTGTAGTGTAGAAATGTATGCAGTTCTACATCTGTCCAAACTCGTTAAGTACCAGTAATGTCTATTCTAAATGTTGCACTGCTAGTATTCTCAGGAGTCTGAAAAAATCTCTGCTTCATATACTATTAGATTAGAATTCACTGCTCCCTGTGTTGAATAGTCTTTTGTGTTAATTTTCCCTGTTGGTTTTGTCTCTGACTTCTGCATCTTAAGGATATAATGTGAAAGTTTCAAGAAGGATCCTCTCAACGCCACTCAAAAGCTTTGAATTCTGGCATGCAAAATAATTATAACCCGATTACTGAAAGTTGCTAACCATGGCTAAAAAATACTAATCATTAACTACAAGCTGTCTGTAGGAGAAATATGGCTTTTGCCACTGCTATTAATGAATACGACATAAAGAAGGAGTTCTCATAAGATAAGCAGCCTGATCTTTTTAATCAGCAAGGCCAAACATGCTACCAAAATTTTCTTCATGAGTACTAATCTAATTATATTGGGAGATTAATATACCTCCCAAAATCACTCAAGAACTTTTGACTCTGCTGACAACAAGTAATCAAGAGCAAAAGCTTGAACAAGACTTTGAAAAACTACCTGTTGGTTAATACTATTAAATAAAGCAAATAAAACTTATTCTAATAATATAGTAATGTTGCCTCATTGAGTCAAACTACAGGTTCCCAGAGAATACCAGTATACCTGAATTATCGTTACTTTATTGTTATACAAACAGCAAAACAGTCATCTCTTTAGGGACACAAAACCATTTCATATCCTGGATTTACCTCTTCCTTCTCCGTTTAGCTTTCTCATTTAATGACATAGTCTTATTCAGAAAAGAACCTTCAAAGCCCTCCTTTTATGCCTTTTCTATTTTGTTTGCTTTTGTCAGGAAACCAAGGACCAGAATTAAGGGGAATCTCAGAGCTAACAGCATAGAGCCCAGGGCATCGGGCACCTTCAGAAAGTCAGACCAAGACAAGGAAGTAAACTTGTGCTTTGAGTGTCTGGATGAGACCCTTTGAGGATTTGCTACTTATCTTGCTGATAACTTGGAATATTTTATGCCATATTACTGGACCAAGTTAGCTCACTGCCATCCTAAACTGTAGGAGAAATAACATCTATGTAAATTTATATCAACACAGTCAGTTAAGCTTAGGGTTTAGATAAACCTTTACTACTGCTATGCTCTTAATATATCAATCTCTTTCAATGCACTATAGGCAAAGACCACAGAAGTTAAAAAGGCAAATTCCACAGACGTAGAAGTCCTCTGAATTATGCTGTAAATTATTTACTATGAATTATTATGGGCTTGAGCATGGCTTAGTCTTTGCAAGGTACTTTTGAGGAGTAAATAATATTCCTGATTGAGTTAACTATACTCTGGATCAACACTAGGAGAAATAAACAGCCAGTTCAAGAATCACACAAGAATCCCAAAGCTTCCTCAAGTCTTTGGAACCCTGATTTATCTGAATAAAAGTAGATATATATGTTTATAACTATGTTTAGTCACAATTAATCATCTACTCCAAAGCAGATATCTTAGAAGCCAATTTGCATAGTGAGAAGCATTAGGACATGTAGAACTGAGTTTTAGGAATTCTGCTACCATCACATTGTTAGGCCATACACTCAAGCGAGTCAGTAAACTCAAAAGTTTAAGCCATACACTTGCCCTTCCATGGTTTTCTACCCATTCTCACTCTTCATCTGAGTTGTCACCAGCACTTCTGCAGAGACCTTGTTTTCAAGCAGAGCTGAGACCCTTTATATAATAAAATATATGGGAGACCAGATGCACAGAGAGAAAAGACTAATCTCTGTCAGACAGCTCTGAAAGCACCAGGGTAATTTTCTGTGTCAAAAAAAAAGAAATCAGCAGAAAGTAAATTCAGCAAATAACCCCTTATCTCCAACAACAGACTCAGTGCAGGGTAACCACCAGGGGAATCAGGTCAGTCAACTCATTTTTCTATAACTGGACAGCACTTTTTCACTACATTGTGCACTATGCTCTCACAGCCTCTTGCTGCAGTTTCTACTGCCACTTTCATCCCATAGGGGTTGACACAGAAAGGCATGGGAGTTGAGGGAAGAAAACAGAGAGGAAAAGCTGGCAGGGAAGCAAATAGACCCAGACTTCCACACTCTCTTAGCTCCATTCTGCATGAACTACAGCGAGTAAGAATATAGGACCAGGAAATTGCCCGAATAATTCCCGAAAATTACTCCCAGCCACATCAAGAATAACCACTGTCCATTATGCTGTGATTTATTTATTCTATCCAGTGAGAATTTCTCTTCTCATAATTTAGATAACTTTCACATTTTCCTCCTTCATCTTGCTTTTTGGTTCTTTGGCTCTTTTAGCCTTCAGAGAACACCTCACTCACTCTTCTCTGAATGTTCAGTTCATTTGGAACTAGCCACATCCCTTAAGTACAGAGAATGGGAAAATTATAAATTTGGCATAGTACATAATTTATACCTTCTGAATTATGGGTGAAATATACCTTATAGGTGAATATTTATTAATTATAAAAACTGCATGAAATCATGTTTTATGATATCTTTCTGTAACCCACCAGGATTACTAATAATAGCAATTATAAAATCCTTTTGTGCAAAAGGTTAAAAGTTTTATGAGGAAATATATTTTTCTAGCCACTAAGAAGGATAGTTTTGAAATTATTTTATTGACTTAACCTAGCAGAAATAGGAGTCGCTGTGACATCTTCTCCTAGGTACTGCATGTTGACCTATGAAAAAACAGAAAAAAATGCATGATAAGAAGTGGAAATATTTACACCTCTGTTTTATGAACGGAAAACAATCTAGACAATGACATTTCATTTATGTTATAAACAAAATTCCACTACAGTTCTGCAGAACCAGATTTTTACCTGTAGATACATGTGTCAGAACTCGCACATTGTATCACAAGAGATACGAGAGATCAATTCAGAACTCCTAGATTTTGGAGTATTTAATTAATTGTAATTCTATATACAGACTGCTGCTATACATGACTGGTTAATCATGAGTTAAATATAACTTATATATTCCTGCAGAGAACTGAAGAATCAATAAGCTTCATTGCTGTTTATCTAGATATGGCTAGTGCTAGGTTCAAAAGAGAAACTAAAATTCTAAACTTAATGTCAAAAGCTGAGAGAAGCCATGTTTTAAGATCTTTCAGAGATAACGTACTCTGTAATTAAACGGATATGTGATACTTTTGTTAAGTGTACTGAAACTGGGCTATCAATGGTAATGACTTGTGATAGAAGATTCATTGGAACTGTGCTAGTGGGTACAGATTTCAGAGCTTTCTTATTTTTCTTATTTGTTCTGTTGGATGTTTGGAGACCACAGAGCAATTAATTTTCTGGATAATAATTCAAGTATTTTATATTTGAGTATCTCTGCCCATATGCAGCCACATCTGTGAAAAAGTAATAGCAGGTGTTTCATTTTTATGGTTTCCTTCTGTTTATTCTTGACAAGTCCATTTGTTATCCTAAAAGAAAATGAATAATCACTGAGCCCATTTGATTTGGAATAGAGTGCCCTGTCTGTTTACTATCATTAGCATTCCCATTGCAAAAGTATGGCCATTACATAACTAGGTACATTTAGCTAGCAAGAATAAAAATGGTCTTTGCACCATTTGACTTGCTCCATAAAAGAACAAACCTATTAGACCTATATTGTTCCATTTTATTAATTTTCATGGAACCAATTTTAAAATCAAATGTTGTTCAAACTTATCACATGCTAACACCTGTATGCTTACATACTGTAGTAATAAAATTCTGCAGATGCAGGCTAGAGACTCTGTTTCTTTGTTATTTTGTGTATTAGGTTTGTTTGTAGTGTGCAAAGACAGGACCACCAAGTCCTGGAGAAATCAAACATACTCCATTGCTCAAATACACTATTATACCTTAACCCAGAACACTTGCCTACATAAAAACTTATCAGCTTATCGACTCATGAATTGATGTCAATCACTGAGCAGGAGAAGGAGATGGAGCATGATGCTCAGAGGGTAAGGGTCGATAGATACTGCAACTTCCAAAGTTCCAAGGCGATGCGCCTTGGTAACAAGACATGCACGTACTCCTTCTTGACTTGACCCACCCAGCCCAGGTCCTTTTACACCCCTCTCAGGGACTGCAAAAAGGGTAGGCAGCATCACCCACCCTTCACGTGGCCAGCATGCGTGCAGGCTGAGTGCCAGCTGGTTATTAGTCCCACACTAACAACAATTTTGACACCAGGCCCTGTTCTCACAACACCTTTCCTTGCTACTCATGCTCCTTGGGCTCTCTTTCAAGGTCTTGTAAATACCAGGAAGTTTCAATCACTTTTCTACATTTTTTATATCAAATTCCCTGCCTATTATCTGCCAAGTTAAGTACAGACACTTACTTTCTCACCACAAGGTGGCTAAGAATTGTTTTTTAAGCTAATTCACTACTTTAAAATTTGACTGTACAATACTTTAACTATATATATACATATATAACATTTGTATATATATATATCATATCCAGCAATGGACCATTATTTATTATATCTGATACACTGTGATGAGAAAAGGAAGGAAAAACTTCACCCTGAATACCACTGTGATCTTTAGTCTTCTGCAAACAGATATGTGTGATTTCATTATACTGAGTTTATTATGTAATTGCTAGAGAAAGGTGATACAAAGTACACAGATGCTTTAACCCTCTGGAGCCATTTAAAAATCCTGCTTTTAGAGGGACTGTTTGCTGCAGAGTTTCTCTATACTTTTAAGCATGTTTCTGTGGAGGTTGTTTGATTTAGGTATCAGTACTGCAATCTTCTTGCTGGATCATCATTGAATGGCATCACTTGCATCATCAGGTCCTGAATGAACATATGTCAATACAGCAGATATATCATTGGCTTGGACCTTTTTAAGAGAAAATTCTAGTGTTTTAATTCTTTTTTGGTACCATTTCCTGTGATACTCTTTTAGATCAATCAGGGCAAAAAATACGATCTGAAATTATGTTTCAAAATAACACATGCTCCAATTTTATTAAAGTCCTTTGCTCTATAAATAGTCTTTTGAAACTGAAATATCTCTTAAAGTCTCTAAAATGATGGGAAAAGACTTCAAAGACTTCAAAGAAACAATTGTCATTTTTTCTTATCAACCAGTGGTGAAAAGTAAAGCCTGTCCTTATCATTTTGCTAAAGTGTTGCCTAAGTGTTGCCAGATAATCAGTAATTTTCCAGTCTATCTCCATATTTTCAAAGTTCAAATAGCTTGTTATTTCAGAAAACAATATGAATTATCTATGAATTTGTTGTATTTTCCTACAACTTCTCTGTATTCACGATATCAGGTAATTACTGATAGCAAAATATCCATCAAATTTTCATACAGAAACTTTCCAGTAGGTAGAGAATGTTTTGTAAGTGAAAAATTTTTGTAAATGATTATACAAGCTACATATTCAAACCGCAACAAGATATTCATCTTCAAAATGGAAATCTTCATTAAAAGTAACAAATATATTCCTCCTAACATTGATGAAGGCAGAAATCAGAAGTAACAACAAAACAGGCTCCAAATTAATTTTCCCAGATTTACTCTCTGCTTCTGTAGCACCTTTTTTACATGTGAAATAATAATGTGATGCATAAACAACACACAAATTATCTCTTTAGAATTGTAAATCATGTTAAATATTTATTTTTTATTTCATAGAATCATAGAATAACCAGATTGGAAGAGACCCACCGGATCATCGAGTCCAACCATTCCTATCATTTCAATATATAATGAATGCTAAAGTATGGACATTTAAGCCAAATAAATGTTGAAAACTTCAGATCAGACCGAAGATGTCTGCAGATAATAATATTTCCTTTGTCATAAAATCATGTGTTTCTTAATTCACCACTGGTCATCCTTGTGAGAGAAAGTGAAAATATCCTTTAAATTTCTTCAGTTAGATAATATGTTTTTCATAGAACAACTAGGACAGAAGCATAGAAGCAACAAACATAGAAATATTCTTTCTTAGTTTTATCAAGTCAGTAAAGATGAAGACAAGCTTGTAATAACTTGTCCTTTACTAAAATAATATATTGTGCTATTTTACCTCAGAACAAGGAAATGTATAGTTATGCAAGTAGCTACCATCATCTGGAGCTAATGTCTCATTCATCACACAGCAGACATGATAATGCAACATACCTACAATTTTGCTTTCATTCATACATATGCATATGCTTTTATTCAACTTCGATCCTCGAGAAGATAAACATTCTTCGTAAACATTCTATCTATGTATGTGTGAGGTCCAGTATAAGCAGCCTGGGTGATACAAACAATTTTTGCTAGTATGAAGTTAACTTTCAGTTGGGAACGATTACCAGGAATATGTTCTTTGACATCCTAGAGATGTCAGCCAAAGGCCGATGGGCCTGTCCCTTATGGGGTCAGTATCACCAAACTTGCCTCTCAGCTAGAAAAAAAATTAAATACAGCAAGCTGTGAGAGGAAATGAGATATACGGAGTAGCAAGAGGGAAAACTGCCCAACAAAGACTGCGACCTCTGAAATGCAACCAGGAGTCTAACTTGACAAACACTGATGACCTGTAGCTGATTAGATAACAAAGAGCTCCATGAAGGGCTGTACCATGACTTTTTGGGCAAGCATCTTCATCTCCTTGCTGCAAGGAGCTGAATTGTATGGTTGCTATGCTATATAAATACTACAGGACCTGAAAGTTTCAGTCAAAAGATCTCCCAAACCTATACCCTGACTAATCTATGTGTAAGCACAAAGAAAGACAACGCAGGATATAATCACCAGCTAATATTTTTCTTTATACAGTGAAAAGTCAGACAGTAATTATGATAAACTCTTCAGAAAGAAAAACTCTCGACAAAATTTGAAATATGGTTTCTTTTCCATATTAGCTTGTTTGGCAAACCATCTTTTTTTTTTGGGTGGGGGGCATATTTTCATGTGACTGAACACATTTTTTTGATATAGAACACTAGTTCACTACAACCTTCCTAACAAACCAAACAAAGGAACAAAGTTGCTTTTCCCTTTATCTACAAAAGCTCAGTATAAGTTCTAGAGCTAATACAACTGACCCTTGTTAATAGCCTGTCTAGTTAAGCTCTTATGATAGCAGATGTATAATGCAATAAAGCAAACATTGTCAGTTGCTACAGAAATGTGTGTGGCAAAGGCACTAATAGTTCTGCCTCAGGCTCTCACTTGTATTAGGCAGAATACAGGGATATGAAACAACAAAGCCTTTAGGAGATACATACAAATGAAAACGTAAAAAATAAGATAAGGACTTTTGATCAGGTCTTAACAGCATTTTCATAATCCTTTGGAAAAGCAAACACACTTGAGTTCTACCACTATTCTTATACTTGTCTAATATTTTTAGGCATCAACATAAAACATAGTTAAACATAGTTGCTCTTTTTTAAAAATTTACTTGGGTTCTGGTAATAGCAGACCATACAATGACCTGTAATATAACATAGATTTAGTATTATCTTACATAGCTACAATGAAATTATTAAATTAGCTAAAAGTTTAAGAAACATGTTTTTAAACATACTTATCACTAAAATATGTATATATACTTTTCTGCATTTTCATCAGAAATATAGGTATTAATATTTTTACTTTCTTTTAAATTCAGGAGCCTTTAATATGTACCAGGGTTTACTTACATGACTCTAACTTACAAAGGCTTATAACCTTTACAGGGAATGGCTTCTGAGCTTTGAAATCTTTGAAAGTAGATAGAAGAGGTCTATGGGCACAAAGAGAGTAGCTTTGGAGGACTTTTCAGTATGCATGTCTGATCGGTTGTATTTGAGAAAAGGACATCATAACCCTAGGAACAAAAAGCAATATTGTTCTTTTGATCAAATCTTGCAGAAGGAGACCACCTTCAGAGGCACTTATTTTAGCTGTTTTGTGATGGTGGTTAAGAATAGATGCAGTTATAGATTCATTCAAGCCATCCAGCAGCTACTCTATCGAATCCTGCATAAGTGAAATGCAGCAAATATTTGGAAGGGCTGAAAGAACTTAAATGCCTCAGAACTTGTAGAACTTACCATAATTTAGCAGGAGGAACTTCATGCAAATTTGCTTAAGTATATTCATAACCAGACCCCTCAATATTTCCATTCTCCTCCATAGATACTGTGCTTAAAAGAAGCAGGGACTACGTCCTACTTTAACATCCACTGCACATTTGACTTCTTTTCTCTGCTTCTGTTCACCAGCCTGTTCCTCAGTACTGCTGGCTTCCAGAAACTTTCATGCTGGCTTTCTGTCTTTCTTCCTGGTTCTGGGATCTGTTGTTCCAAGCTTGTCAGCCACTCCATCAACAGCAGCCCAGATCAATGTGAATGGAGGATTGAGAGAAATTTCAATAATGGCAAGTCAGGCAAAATAGGGAGCTGCAAAAGCAAGCCAGGAGAGGGATCCTTTGAAGACTTTAAGTTTTGATCTGCTATGGCTTTCAACAAGGATGGTAGTAGAAGCAGTGTAAGATTTGTTATAATTGGCCAATATAAACCACAGAATCATTTAGGTTGGAAAGGACCTTTAAGAACATCGAGTCCAACTGCAAACCTAGCAATGCCAAGGCCCTTAAAATGCCTGACACAGTCCATTAGTAGTCAAATCTAAGACCAATACTATCAAGGCGGCCCTCTAGTTGACCTTCACTAGCACATGGTTTATTCTTTTATCAAAGAAAATGTTTTCTTGCTTGGTTTGCTGAGACCCACTTAGGTAACAGTAGTTTGAAAAGTGGCTGTGGACAGTAAATAAATACATTTCGCTGCCTTTCTTATGCTGAAAAGTATTCAGTGGTGATAGCAGCTTCTCTTCTGTTCTATTTTATGATGCTTATAAGTTGATTTTGAAGTACCACTACATGTCATTCATGTGCACACAAAGTAGGGACATTTTACTGAATTGGCAACTACCCTTTCCAGTTTAGAAGGTTCTTGGGGCTAGAACCCAAATTGTTTAGCAGATGACTGCAGAATTTACTTTTTTTTTTTTTTTTTTTGTGATCGTCTCTCCTTCCATACTTTTTCACTTGGGTTTACTGTATGTGGGAAGAATGACTAACCAGAAACAGGCAACACCCTTTAAATCATTTTGTTAATTTCATATTTAAAAACAGGTCATCAGTTTTTCTCCTTATTATTTTGGGATGGTGTTCATCTAGACAATACCTTTTCCAGATTTTCATGAGATCTTTCTAAATGACCACATAATACTCTGCAAAAGAAGCCACACTTATGAAATGAGAACTACAGAAGACATGAAAATTGCACTATTGAACATTTTCTAGCAATGTTTCTCACCCTCTACTTCTAGTAATAAGACTGTACTTTTGCCTAAGGGGAGAAGAACAGATATTTTGAGAAAAGATGCTTGGCTAACCAATAAATTGTCTACAGCCTTCCCCTTTCCAAGGATTAAAAAGGATTGCAAGAATTTGGGTTTTTTTCCCTCTAAAAATGGATGACAGCTGACCTCCTGTTATGAGAACTCTATACTTTTATTAGCTGAGAGTGCAAACAGAAAATCTATGCCACATCTTTACATTTTTTTCTGTAACACAGCTGCTCCACTGAAACTACCTGATCATAAATGTGTAAGCATAGTAAAGATCAGATTTAGAACAACCAAAATAATTGCCACTAATGACAATCTTTACTGGCAAGTGCAATCATAACTTTGCTAGGATAACCAGAAAGTTATTCAGCTTAGAGAAAAGACTAATAAGGCACCTGTAGGATGCCATCTGACTGAGTTATTGGCAGAGCTGTGCAGATGTAAGAGTTCAAAAACTCTTTTACTGTTAAGCAGGGTAGCTTGCTATACAACAGGTTTTCCCACTAACCTTAATCATCTGGAAAGCTTAATAAGACTGAGCACGGAATTATCTGCAAACTATGGCAGAATAAGTGTAAGAAAAGGCAACACTACCAACATCCACATAGTGTTGTGCAGAGTAAGGCCTTATTGCTGATTCTGGGCCTGATAACTCACTACAGGTTTATATTTGTAACCGTGTTGGTGGAAAACTAAAGCAATGCAGTGGAGACTCAGGCGGGCAGTGTTTATGCAGGCTGGAAAAAGAGTGAAGGAAACTGCAAGGCTGAACAAGAGTCAAGCATCCATCCTACATTTCTCGAGTTGTAATTCCCACTGTTTTAGTATGCTGCATCTTATCTTTGTCTGTTGGTTGTATCAAGAGTTGAGATTACTTTTGCTTGTTCCAGTTTTCTTGTTTTCCCATTGCATTTAATACAAGCACAGTGATATTCCATTTTGCTGATGAGCAACAAGAGAAAGCAAATTGACAGGTTTATTCATTGAGTAGTGGGTGACAACATTGGAGTGATATCACTGGCCAATGTATCAACAACAGAGCAATGGTTTTCAGCAAGAAAATCATCATTAATAACTAGTCTCTTTAAAACACTAGGCAGATTTCTGTTTGCTCTCTGAGTCTGTTTATAATATCTTAGTAATGAGAAAATTATTAACTGTTACAGGAGCTGTAGGACATCAGCCCTGCAAAACTAGTGGAAGTATAACTTACTTTGGCCTCTTTAATTTCAGAGTGCTGATAAGGGGAAGAACCTCACATGGTTTATTAACCAAGAAAGTTTGATTTTCACTGGTTGAAATTCTGGCTCGTAGAGGTCTGTTATGATCTCTAGCCTACTCTTTTTCTGTCCTTCTTTTCCAGCTGCTTACAAGTCCTTCCCACAATAAAGACAAAGTACCTTGGTATTTTCTGTGCTTACATGCCTGCACTACTGTGAGCGTGTAGCCAGTAATGGGCTTAGTCTGGTTTACAAAGTGAAGATTTTACATTTTATTAATCTTGAATGGTAAGAAAAACAGTCAGCCTAAAAAAGGTTAAAAAGGCTTCAGTTTCATCTAGCTAGAGTCTCTTCCTTGAAGACCCGACTTTACTGTTGTGATTTGTGTGCAGTCTATGGAGTAACTTCTCTCATAATCAAAAGCCATTGTTTTCCCCCTAAATGATAATGTTGCCATCAGCAAATTCAAATACAGTTGCCTTCTTGTGTTCTTTCTTTTTAAAAAAGAAAAATAGTGTAAACCTCTGTCTGTTCCAGAAACACAAAGGAAAGACACATACATCTAAGATATAGTTCAGCATTACCCCTGTAAGTTTCAGGTAATTTCCCCAATTAATGTAAAGTGCAAAACCATATTTTAAGCACTCTATGCAGTAGTATTGCTTGTAAGTCACATTATGTGTTATCAGAATTCTCAAGTAAATGTATGTAAGCTACTGTCAGGGTACACTGTAGAGAAAGGATTTTACATTTCTGTGAGAAAATCAAATTTTATTTTGGCAATGTAAAAATGGAAATATCAAGTTACTAAAGGCAGAACCATCATAATATGTTTTTTAAAATTAATTTTAATTAGGTTAGGGCAGGAAAGGAGCATATTTCTTCTGAAAATTTCAATAAAACTAATACTTCCCTCTCCCAGCTATGCTGCCTGCCCCCCCCCCAGCAACTATTATTGCAAGAAATATTTATTTTGTGCCTCTTGGCAACTAAAGTTTGGATGTTTTGCTTCACATTAGACATTCTGGATAAGTTCTTTCTTGTCAAGCATTTGCTCTTAAGATACATTCTGATTCTCATTTCCAGTAAATTTAAAAATGAGGGCTTTATAATTGTACATTTCTGTTTTGTTGAGTAGTTCAAATGTTTGGTTAATAAAATGCTCGATCGGGATTTTATGAAGCTTTCAACAAAAGGACATTACCTCTGGGTAAGAAACAAATGTGAGAAACCTCATCCAAGAGAACAATTATTCTAGGTTTTGAGTGCCTGAAAGCAGAGTCTTGTTTCATCAACCATAACAATAGTAATATTGCTGCGATGTCTACCAGCAGTACGAAAGCAATGTCTGTAATGAAGATATATTTTATCATGGAGATGGAGACTGATTCCTGGATAGTTAAGTATGAAAACTAATTTAATTGGCTCATGATCACTTGAAAAAATGAGTAAAACGGGGAAATTTTTAATGTGCAATACAGATGATTTACCATTCTTCTGATCTTCCTGTCCACTTCTCTGTAACAGGTATTGCTATTTTCCTTTAAGCAATGGCAAATGATGCTAAAGGATCAGATTGAGTCAGCACAGGAAATCCAGATATGTGGATATAAGTTAACAAATCAGCAGAGTTGGTCCTCTATCAGGAAGCTTTTGTATTACACACAGGAAATGACCCCAAATGGCTTCACTTGTCATATGTAGGGAATACAGTCTTATTGCAGGAATGTTTTAGGACCACTCTTTCATCATATTCAGTGGACTAAGATTACCCACATTAATTAGCTTTTGAAGTTTATTAGTGGTAGAATGGGAAACTTGCTAGAAGTATCCTATCAACGAAATAAAATAAATTAATTCAGGTGGATGTATTTCTTTTATTGTGATTATTGCTCAGACTCTTCACAATTTTTTCTTTAAACAAATTATCTCAATTCCATTTTAACCTAGAGTTCATGAGCAAATTTCTTATTTCAGTTAACTGAAAAGATTGAAAACACTTTAGGTTAAAGATGATATCTAAAACAGGACCTGAAATGGCACATAACACTTGTATTGATTCTCTATGCAGGACTGAAAGAGAAATCTAATTGTCTTTAAGCAGCTGGTTTTCTTTCCTCTTTGTCAGCCACCTTCTAAACTAATTTTCAGCATCCACAAATGTAGCTGGCAGATCCATTGGTCACACAAGTATTAATTGTAATGCCCTTCCACTCAAGCAACATGCAATATGTTATCACCAGCAATGGCTGGATTTCAGACTTGGTAAAAGCACTTTCACCTTGAGTTTCTGGCCTTACTATACTGACAATGTTATTGGGTAAAGTTACAGAGTGTCACAAGAATTCAATTTTTTAAATTACTTTAAAATTTAAACTTCATGTTTATATGAATACCGATTATTTTAACAGTACAAGATCTTTGGCCCCAGATGATCATGAAAAATCCTTTGCTGTAAAAATAAATACTCTATAGGTTCCTTAAAGTTAGATTTTCAGTTTTCAGTTGAGGTTTTCTTTTTTTTAAGAGTTGGACCAGCTTTGATTTTTTTTAATGTGATAGATACTTTAATTTCCTCTTTCTTTTTAATTTAAATTTAATTAAGATCTGGCCTCACTGACTTTCATTTTCAGGCCCTGAGTTGTCTCTGTGTTTACCCTCCAAGTGTTTCCAGTACCTTAAGCACATTAGGAATATAAAGCAGTTAATCAAGTGTAAAAAAACATTAATTTGTTCTCTTGTGTCTTTCATCAATCTTTTTTTTTTCTTTTTTTTTCTTTTTAAATCAGAAGAATATCCAGCAACTAAGCCAACAGACACCACAGCAAATATTTCATCAACAGGCACTGATATGTCCCTGTACCTATCTTTGTGAAATGAATCTGTGCTGTCGTGGCTAAATGGTCTTCTGTATAGGAATCATCCCAGCCCCAATGTAGTTACTATTATTCTTCCACACAGGTTTTAAAATAAATGAAATTACTCCAGTCAAACTATGCATGTATGTGTGAATAGACCAGGCTTATTCCTTGAAGCTACATTAAATTCTCTACTTTATTTCTAAAAGCTGAATGCGATTCAGTATGCCATAAGACCTACCACTCACTGTGTAATCTTCTCTAGTTTCTAAAGCCTATGTCAGAACTGCCACTTCTATTTCTGCCAAGGCTTGTCCTTTTGTGGGTTATGCTTGTGGAATTTGCTTAACTAATGGCAGGTGGGAAACCCATTTATCCCCTTGTGGATCTGATCTAATATCTTGGCACAAGCAACAGAGTTGCTTGAAGAGGCAGAGATCTTTCAAAGATTTCACTGTATTGATATTTTTATTGTAGTCATTGCTGCCACTGGTCCAAAATGCATGACACCTGCTCCAGAAAGAGCACAATGTTGAGTTTGGTATACCAATTACTTCTGGAACTGCTTTATGTCAATGTAGGTATACTAATTCCTGGTATCAGGCTAGTTTGCCCTCAACTAACCTGCAAATGTTAGTTTATGAATCTTTTCATTATAATTCATTTTGACTCCTGTAAAACGCAGGTCTTCATTTGGGAAGAAACTCATTCATAAGCTGCCGTGAAGCTATGCATTTTTAAATCCCCAATCTAGCCATATATAAAATTGTGCAAAAGTTATGAAACTAATACAATAATTATTTAGGTTATGAATAAGAAGCCTCAGTCATTAAGCACTGATTGATTTCCTTCAATGAAAAAAACTTAAAAATTGCCTTTTCACATTTTCCCATATCCTACAGCATCAAATACACGTTTTAAGCCTTTCTTTTGATCACAAATCTTCCATCTGGGGTAAGCTAGAAATCCAATTGCCACACAAAATATACAAGCTCCTGGGAAACCATGAACAAAACCTCAGGTCCTGAATTAATCAAGGTAGAGGTTCCAGTCACTGAAATTAAAATGAAATGCATGAAACTATTTGTACTGAAGTCCTTTATTGCTTTGTGAACTGCTACCACAAGCTTCTTCCAATTTATTGATATAAACAAAATACTTCTAGAAGAGTTTGAAATGCTTTTTATCTTATTTCTAAATATAAAGATTTCTAGTCTTTTCTAGGACAACTTATAAATCTGACTTAGTTTGCATTTTTCTGCTGAAAGTATGAAAGTATGAAAAACTAGTTATCATTTTTATTTCTTATTTTTCTTCTTTATCACGGAAACCTGTTACAAAATCCAGGTACAAAATTCCAATCAGGAATGTTATGCTTACTAGTAGATTTCAGGGTCTTCTTCATTGAGAAATACTTGTGTCAGGATAAATACTTGGAAGCAGAACTCCGCTATGATATTCTGATAAGCTTGTGGTTTTGTAAAGATTCATTGGATAGTTATTTACAGGTGAATTCAGAGTAATTGCAGCGACAATTCAGGTAATTTTTTTTCTTTCTATAGTTAATAATGAAGAACCCCATATGATCTTTAATTTTTCTTTTGAAAGTGGGAAATATTAGCCTTGCTCCCCATAGAAAGTTATGATGTAGCAAATGAACCTTGTAATGCACAAAATGCTTCTGCTATAATGGAGTTTACTAATTTAAGGTAAAGTAATCCTACTCCAGCCCCATCTCAAAGACAACCGAGCAGCATGCAAACCAGACCATGAATCACCTAGATGCCCAATCTGCTGTTCTAGGTCTTACTGCTTACCCTTAAAACACCAGACTGTACACTGCTGGCGAGTAGGAATTTCTTCTTGAGTGGCTTACCTGACTGGAGAATCAGAGCCTGAGATATGTGTATGGAGGAATGCAGGGAAAAATTCTAACACACTATAAATTCCTGCCTATGCTTGCTGCACAATGACATCTACGTGCAGAGAAGCCTTTAAGGGTAAGGAAATAAAAATAACAAAGAAGTGTAAAAAAAACCTGAAATATATCTGTATATTTGAGAAAAACAGATTTTCATCTTGTATCTATCACTCTCCTTAGTATGCTTTTTTTTACACATACTGGATTTTTTATGTCATGTTATATTCAATACGTTATAACAAGCAGACACAAATCAACTCTATCCAGACTTCCCTGCTTGCAGTCAAAGAACAACATAACGTGAAAGGGGGTCTGGAAAATGAATGGTCCAATGCCCTGTTCAAAGCAGAATTAAGTAAGATTCAGTAGGACTTTGTCAGGTAGGTTTTTCCAAACAAGTTTCAGAAACCTCCAAGGATGGAATTCTCTAAGTCTTTGTTCCATACTTGACTGTCCTCATGATGATTTTTTTTCCTGTTAACTAATCAGGATTTCCCTTCTATTGCCTCTTGTACTTTCATTTTACACCTCCAAGAGTCTTGCTCTGTCTTCTCTGTTACTCCTTTTACTTTGTGAGAAACTGCAAGTAGATTCCTCCCAATTTCAGCTTCCTCTTCTCCATGTTAATATCCAGTTCCTCCTCCCTGCGTATAAGGTGGCCCTTACAGCATCTTAGTGGCCCTGTGATCTCACTCCACTCAAAATCCTGATTTTTAAAGCTGGTGAGATCTGATATATGAAGTGTTTTTGAGGGACTGAGACTGTACAGTGTTTCAAAAGAAGTGCTTTGTCAAGGTGCACAGTGGATATTAGAAAAAATAAATTTGTAAATTTCGTCATTTCTGTCTTCTGTGTAATACTATTCTTTAAGTGGAGTACTTTTACTCAGTGTCATCTTTTAATCTGAAAAATTATACTGTGCCAGGAAACACTCTAACTGCAGTACCTGAAACACAGAAGAAATATTGAAAAGAATGTTTGTATTATTTTTTATTTATCAATAGGAAAAAGAAAAGTTAAATGACTTGATTCAGGTCACACAAAATAAAAAGGGAAAAGTACAATATTAGCAGTATATCTTAATGGCTAGTGTGCTATTAAATGTCTGGATTATATAAATGTCCTCTTTATACTCGTGTTCTACAGAAACATAATGGAAAACAACACCTTGCATATGAACTATGAAAAAAAACAGTTTACCTTCTGTGGCTTTTGAACACAATGTTGCCGTATTTATTAAAAATAATCTTACGATCCTTGACCATCAAAATACATCAGTTCATTCTCTGCCTACAGGGACACACAGTCTGAATAAGAGCCTCCAATGGAGGCTAACATTGTCTTGATTTATTGTGAAAGAAA
This sequence comes from Clamator glandarius, assembly GCA_033459285.1. NCBI lineage: Eukaryota > Metazoa > Chordata > Aves > Cuculiformes > Cuculidae > Clamator > Clamator glandarius. The sequence continues at coordinate 7,271,727 of JAUNZM010000333.1, read as the reverse complement.
TGCTTATTTGTTGGACCCTTTCAAGTGTTAATACTGCTGACCAGGAAATGAAAATACTTGTGAAGCAGCCAGGATAATTTCATGACAGATCAGTCAGAAATGGCATACAAGAACCTTAGTTTGGGCATAGCTATTAATGTCTAGCAACTCATTTGGGAAAAAAAAAAGTAGCATTGAAAAGAAGCAATCAGAAGATTCTCCAACAGTGAAGATGTCAGTGCTGGGTATTTATCACTAGAGTATAACAAGTTTACTAATCTTGGTAAATTGGAACAAGAGATACATTAATTCTGTTCATTAGGTACCTCCTGCTGTTATGGTTTGATTATTATTCATAGTACGTGGACATTTCACTTAGGATTGGGTTATTAAGAGTTCTAAGTACTGCACATAAGCATAATAAAAGTCTAGCCCCAGCCCTGCTTTACAGTCTTACAGAAAAAAAAGACTTGATTTGCAGTTTGGGAATAAGTACAAAATGAGGTTATGCAATCTGTGCCCTCACTAAGAACTGAATAAAGACATTCTTCATCACAGACCTGTACATTAATGCCCTCTTATCTTATCTTCCCTGTGGGCTTCTCCCACTTCAGCTATATTTTCTTTTGCTTTGACTTGTTTATAAATATCCAGCTAATACATGTCAGTAGCAGCAGCCATCGCACACAGAGATGTGTCAACAGAAAATAACACTGACACATTTGCATTGCCATCTGTACCAAAGGATTCCAAACCACTCCAGAAATCCTCGCTTCTCAAAGCAGGTCTCTAATAGACTGTGATAACTCCAGTGTTAGAGTCTAGATTCATTTTTGATAGCAGAGTCCTTGCTGAAATCCTTAGCATTTACAATTAGGCAAAAGAGTGTCATTATATTTGAACAATTGTCCAATACGTATGTGTGTTTGGCTTCCTAATCCTGAAAGAATGCTACAAAATACGTAATGTCCAAAAAGACGGTTTAAATGCCTTAGCTAAAAGGCTGCTGCCCAGACAACACGCAAGAAAGGACTAAATGAAACAAATTCAGGGCAGAGCAGCATCTCGTGGGTTTGTATCAGCCAGATATGGATCCATTGGGCATGATCAGTCAAAACACACACATCTGTCAGAATACATTGGACTCTCTGCCCCTATGTGATTTAGTGGTGTAAATCCAAAGCAGCTAATGTGATATATGTATCACAAGAAGAATTTTTAGTTTGTGAAAATTATTCCTTCTACTTATAGTCTTTTTCAGACATTTTTTATTTTAAGAAAGATTTATTTACCATTGATATTGCCGAATACTTTGAACTGACAAATATGAGGTTTCAAGCACAAGTCCAGAAGCTCAGCAAATTTTTAGGGATCTTCTGATGATATAAATAGCACAAGGAACTGTGACTAGTTATCAAACCTATGAGTCGGTTCCAACCAGAGCAGAACATTAAACACAGATGGTCAGCATAGCACCACCCAGATCCAGTTGCTTATTGTTACAGAAGCATCAGCCACAATACAAAGAAAAACTGTGCTTCTCCTCTCTCTCCCTAAAAATAAAACCATTTGCAAAGAAAAGAAAAGGGAATGCAAAAAAGAGACTACTTAATGAGGATAAATCTAATAAGTATTTCTACTGGAAAGAGTGCACTGATGTCTTCAAGGCAGTGCTAGTGTGAAAGAAGTTAAAAGGCATGTTCTAATTTCATGTAAATCTTCATGTAGGAGGGGGAGAAAAACCTAATACTTCAATTTAGATTAAATTTTACAGCTACTGCTAGTATAGATAAAAAGTTATAGTTTCACAGCTGTAAAGGTTTTATATTTAATTAGAGGAACTTGTTTCCCTGTGCATGGCAACTTCTGCGATGAGGTATGCTCTGACAATTTGCATTAATGTGCTTTATATAATTTTTACTGACTTTCCTGCCTTAAGTTGCTATGCAGTATCATATTTTAGAATAAATGAGAAAGGAAGTCTTAATTCTTTCTTGCTTGCATTTGGAATTTGACTGATTTAATTTAAGAATGCTAGTTATAGACAAAACCTTTCCATGAGCAAATATATTGACTAGGTTTTAAAATATTTGCAATAGAAAGTTTGGTACCAACAAAGTTCATAAAAAATTAAGTCAGAGAATCCTTCTAAAGGTTTCATTAGCACTTTCAAATAATAGAAAGATCTTATCCTGACACACATTTTGCTTAGTTTCTGGTACACACAAGGGGAGGATTGAAGATTTTCTTGAGGACATGTGAGTTTATATATCTTCAAGGCAAAAAATAATTATTTTAACCTTATTTTGACAAGACATGCTTCCCAAAAAAATCCCGTTGATGGACTAGTAGCTGATTTACTGTTTTGACTGCAATCAATTCTGAGTTCAGTTTCCAAAGCTTGTTTGTGTCTATGTACCTGTCAGTTTTAGAAATGGCAAAACATTGGTTTACGACATTCATTTTCCATACATCCTATAATAGAAAACAAATTTCAGATCTGAACATGCTATTTTAATACTCTAGATTTCAAATTATTAGGGACCTTTGATTTTAAGTTGAGAATGTTTAATAACTGTTGTTAACATCATACTTGGAAAAAATAAAATCATCATCATTATATCATGCTGGTTTGTGCACATACATGTATTATGTAAGTACAGGTAATAAACACACTTCATTTTTCTGCATTGTTAACAAATTCTAAAGCTCCACAATTTCTTTTATCCCTGATGCATTTTTTTCTGTGTTTCTCAAACCTGCAAGATGCTAATGTTTCTCTGACGCCTTTTATCTTCCCTTATCAATTCTACGCTATTTAAGTTTAAAATTATATTAAGAGATTCTTCCTCTTTTATTTTCCTCTCTGTTGTATTTTGCTTGTAATTTCTGCCTTCAACACTGGACACTCATGGGCTTGCAGTCAGTTGTTTTCTTTTCAGACTACAGAATCACAGGGTTTCAGCCATCAAGATATTTTGTCTCCTATTTTCATTCGTTTTCTTCCTCCTGATTTCTCCCAACCATCTTTCAGAAATCAACTTTTCTGAAACACTAACTGCATATGTAAATATAACACTGGTTGTTATTGTTCTTTTTTCCCCCGTAAATTTAATGTAAATTATATCAACAGCACTCCCAAAGCAACCATTAACTTCCAATATGGTGATTAAATTATCTTCATCAAAACAGATTTTCTATTTGATTTTTTTATTTTATTAAGTTAAAATTCATCTGTAGTTTATGGAAACTAATGACATTTTATCATTGGTTGCATAAAGCTTCCAGATTTAATTTTCTGTCCATAAAGGTTTTTTCCTATCCACAACTACTATCAGAGGTTAAAAAGGACTCCCTTCACTGGAATTTGGTGGCCCGTGGGCACTGCAACAACTACGTGTACCCAAATGCATTTGTTAGGCTTCAGTTAGAAGTTATCAGCAAAATGTAAGTAGCTAAGCAAGAAAACAATGAGCACCAAGAATACAGAGAGAGACAAGACCCTGCACATGGCAGTGCCTCCCAGAAAACTCTCATTTGAAATGATGCTCATGTCAGGATCACCTTCCTGGTAGCAGGTACTTTTTTCTGCTGCCTCAGGAAAATTATTTTACTCTTCTCAAACTCACATATTTATTAGGACTTTTGCTCTCAGAAAAATGGAAGTTGTCAATTCATCTCGTGTAAAGTCACACCTTTTCCTCCAGAATCTTCCATATTTTCTGTGAAATGTAACTTCTTTCTCTTGACAAGTTCTCAGCAGCAGTCACATTAATGTAAATGAGGAAAGGAAAAATTCAGCTCCAAAGTGAGAAATAAGCAATCAGAAAGGAAAAGAGCCCAAAGAAAGGCAAAGGAACCAAAATACTAGCTTAACAGTGTACCGTGAGTATAAGTACTGGCAACACAAGAAGGGGCAAGTCTTGTACGTGATCCATACTTTCATGCCCTTCATTTAACTAATTTTCTTTTCCCTTCTAATTTAAAGGGAAAGGCTAATAATTCAGTTTCTTTTAATTTGTAGCATTTACATCTGATTGTAGGAGGAAAAGCTCCTGGTATTCTATATGTCTAAGTGGAAAAAGCTTTTACACTGCAGATGCTGAAGATGTTTTTACATTTTTCTTGTTCCCTAAGCAACTAAAGAGAATGAAAAGCTATCATCTGTCACTTGACCCATTGTAGGTTGTATTCACAGTCTGGTTCACCAATGAGAAATTATTCTGCACAGTGTTGTTTTCCAGCTGATTGACTTTTTCCTTGGTAAAACTCATTTATATTGTTTAAGTTCCAAAAAGATAAATGATAAGATTTCTCATTAGGGTAATTTTGAAGAAGCATCATAGGATGCTCTAAATTTGAGATAATGTAACTAAACTCACGGTCCAGTCCTTGGTTCTCTATTCAATCACCGTCCTTGACATTTTGGCTTCAGCCTTGAGTGACTGACATTTTAGATGAGGAAGTCTGGGCTGGGAGTAGGAAAACAAGGAAGAACCAGCTCACACTCTGGCTCTCTTGCAGGACCTTTGTCCTGCAGTTCCTTGACAGATAGCAGAAAAAAAACCCCAGTGTTCAACAAGAGCTAGACTAAGAATAACCCCAGTAGAGGTCCTTTTTGTAAGGTTGTATCACATCTAAGCAAACCTTCTGGCTATTGCAGCCTGAACATACAGTTTACACATTTTCTCTCTCAGTTCTAGTGCGAGCTGCACATACAATACATTTTATTGTGTTTAGCCAAGGGTGATATAGTTCTTGAACAGGTTTTTCATCCCTTTAAGTATATAAGCAGGATTTATGGGTGCAATGTCAATGCCTCAAATAAACACTCCCAATTATCCTGACAATATTCCAATTGCCACAGTGGAAAGGTATTGGTGTCTTCTAGGTCCTAGGTCCCATCAATCAACTCCAACTGAATGTCTCAGAATAGATGCATATTAAACACATGAATATTTCCTGGGTGGTGGTAGACAACAGCATTTTCTATGCATATGGCTAGCACAGTGCTGGTTTTGCAGCCAACTGAATATTTACAAAGATGTTACAAACAAGCACTTTTTACAACATCCTGTTGCTTGCAAACTCACCCCAGACCTCAAGGCCACTGTGGGACTTATCAGTTGATCCAATGTCTGCATTTGCTTTGCTTGCTTTGAATTGCAGAAAGATGCATGCTGATACATCCCAGAATGCATTGTATAGTCCCCTGATACTGCATGCTTAGTTCAAGGGCTTTTATAATTTTATTAAGCATCTCTCTTTTTTAACATTGCTGCTCTTTTTTTTCTCTTCCTTTAGGTGCTTGCCTAATACAATTTTAGGTCCAGAATTATCTGGACCTCTGGGCTTCCCCTCATCCTTCATGAATTCTCTGCAATGTTTCAGAGATTGTTTCTAATTTCTTAATTATTTCAAGGAAAATTTTGTCAGATTCAGTTGACTTTAACACATCCATCTATCTATTTGTCCGTCTACATAAGCATTAACATTTACAGATGTTATTCAGCCTTAGTCATAGCAGACCCTGTAAAAGCAGAACTAAGCTGATTCACAGATTCCTCCACTTCTTTGGATGTTTGGATGTGCTGAGAGTTGGAAACCAGTGCAAAGGGATTTTTTTTTTTTGTTCAGTTTATGTTACTGTATTAAGAATGGATAGATAAATAGATCATATGGGTATTTAAACTCTGTCTCTGGAAGTTTCTCTGGCCTATTGTGGTGTTCTTCTAAAATATGATTTAATAAATAAACAGAGTCCATTTAACTAATTCTAAAGCTCTTTGTGATAACCAAGCAATATCTGCCTGACATCATTCCACTAATAATGAAGTCATACATTCATTAGACATAAATCCATGTATTTCATAAAACAAGTTCTGACAGTACCCCAGCCACTTTCATAGAATTACTCTTATCCCTTTTATATCAATGATCACTCCTTCAAGATTATTTTCCCAGCATTCTCTCTGTAATCCTTTCTTGTCACATTCATTTGCTGAAAGTTGAAAGCCTTTTTCCTCTTCTTCTCACCTCAGCTGATGATTACACCTCAATTTGTTACTCTAGTTTAAAACTGAACTAATGGGTCAAATTATTCACAGTATTGCATAAAAAGCCCTAGAAGAATTGTACTTAGGTACAGTATGTCTTCTGACAGAGTTTAATCTGAAAGTCTCATAATTATTCAAAGGAAATATAGTCCTTAGTAAATTATTTCTCTGTCATGTCTTTTCCATTATCAAATTCTGCTTGTGTTTTCTAGGGGGGGCACGGAGGGATTGCAAATCAGCTTATGTTTTCTGGAGGGGGCACAGAGGGATTGCACATCAGTCCCCTTTTGTGTAAAGCCTGGCACAATGGCTCCTTTAGGTTCTACTGGAGTGCAAATAATCACCACGTTCTTTGGGTGTTTAAATGTCACAGACATGTGCTTAATCTAACCAGGTGCATGGTCAGATGAAAGGAAGACTTAATTGGAGAACTCTAGCCTCTGAATAACTGATTGGATTTTTCACCTCAATTAAAATTATTAGCAAGCTCTAATGCACTTCCCACTTTCATCAGAGAATATTTCCTGGCATACAGGTGTACCCACTCTTGTCCAGATTAAAAAATACTTCTCTTAGCTGCTGAAGAGTGATTAAGGGCTGAATTTGCTGAATGAAGAAGAGTGGGTTCCTCTGGCAGAAATTCCAGGGATCTGCCTAGACCCCAAAGAGTAATAGGATTCAGCAATCCCACACAGTGCTTCCAGTCCAGCGAACTACATAATCCACTCTACAGTTCATGTAACTCCAGTCCAATGAACAAAATAATCCATCCAGACTTTATGTGATTTCAGATCAATGAACAACATAAACCCAATTTTGATTAGAAACTATGGGCAAAGAGAAAAGGTTTTGTGAGTAATCAACATGTAAATGTGCTCTATATAGCCAGAAAAGATTTTGAGGAATTTGCATTACAAGACATTAATAAATTAGTGGTTTAGCTCTCAGAATCTCTCTGGACTTCCATTAACTCCAAAATAAGAATGTAATGGTTTCTTTAACTATAATAGGCAAATTGTCTGTTTCATCTGACCACAAGTGATTGCTAGCCATGGGTGACTGGTTTGTCACTTCAAAGTATGTGTAGTCCACATTTTTCTTATTACCCAAACACTCCAGGGTGGATAAAAAGTGTCCATTGTTTTCAAAAAAACCCTAATGGATAGATGAAAGATATTTTCAGATCTGTCATTTTGAATTCTTTGTTACTTTGTCTCTCTACATTTTTATATTAAGTGTTTTCAAGCATTCTGTAGTAGTCTTCTGCATTTTTCTTTAATAATAATTTACCAAACCCATCCAAAATCTGTTGAATTAAAGATTGTAGAAGAAATTTTTAGATACCTCCATTTTTGAGTACTGAAGCTGAGTGCTAAGAAGTTTTACCTATGAAAAGCAGAATGCTACAGAGGTCACGTCTGGCGAAAGGAACAATGAACACTATGAATTTGACAATAAGGATAATCTTTGTCAAAATGGATGAAACTTCTAAAACACCACACAGAAACAAAAAAATAACTGGAGAATAATGGACAATTTTTTAAGGGCTAGCTTGAAGAAAAAATGACAACAATAGCTTTAAAAAACCCCCCAAACCCTGTATATAATAGCTGTAGTTTTAATCTCAAAAATTAAGATAGCTGTTATTGGGCCACAATTACTAACTGTAAAATTTCAGTGCCATCTTGCTTTCACCAATTGCCCTCCTGTGTGTCTGACTATCACATGCTATCTGTGGTTTCCTTCAGGACTATCTGAATGGAAGGAAACTAAGATGCCTACCCAAAAAAAATTTATATTCTATGGTGTACTCTATCTGGCTCATTGTTTAATATCTTTGGTCCTTCCACAATAGTAAGCACAAGAAAAGAGTGAGCCGCTCCTTGAGTTGATCTAACTTCTTATTTGTCTTCAACAACTTGATCTAGATGACCCCTAGGTGTCCCTGACACCTAGGCTAATCTAAAAGAATAAATGTAAGTGAACTCTTCTATGTGAAATTAAGAGAAAGATGTGTTTAATAAAAAAGAATTAACATTTGCGAGTAGAATTCTTCTAAAATCACTGTGGTAAAAAATAAACTGAGTGTGGAAGAAGGTCTATGTTTACACTACTGCTTTTCAGTATCTCAGTTTACCGTGTCCAATGCCTGTCTCTTTTTTAAGTATCATTCTTCCATTTCTTCTAAATATTCCATCAAAAACTCTCTGAGTTTTCCCTAATAGCCATTGATGTATATGGTGTAAAAACTTAAATATGCTCATGCTAAAATTAAGATTTTTCAAAACAACATAAAACCATACAAAATTCTATTTCAAAATGAAGTAGTTAATTAATAGAAATATTGTATTATAATGCCTTATTTGAAATAAATCTTTTCATCACTAATCGGGACTTCTAGGAAAAGAAAGACTTTTTCGGGTTTTTTGTCAAACAAATAGGAACCATCACGTATTTCAGTTTTCTGCTTATTTCTCAAAATTTCAATAATAAACAATTATCTATATTTAAAAAAATCATTACTTTGTGTGAAAATGTGTATCAAATTATCAAGTATTCCCCTGAGGTGCAAATTATTTTCTGATCAGTTTGAACGGATATATATTAAGGAAAATTAGTTCTTTTCCTGAAAGTGTGGGTCTGTCTTTATCAAATATATTAATTGCTATCACACTTGGCCTATCACTGTTTTTCATACTTTGAAGAGCTCCAGCTGTGACAGGGACCACATTAGATGCGGATGTTAGTACAGTATGAATAAGAATATATTGCCTGTTCAAAGTACTAACAGTAAAGTCTTGGAAATTACCTCTGGTCAACCTATCCATTATTATAAGATTCTGAAATGAAAAATGCCAAGGAAGCATAAAATGCTGCCATAGTGTCATTAAGATTATTTTTTTCAGTTCTAGCTATGTGACTTTCAGTCACTTTAATTAGCACCAAGAATTCTGCTCAGTCACTCATGAATTTGACTGTTAGTAAATGAAGAGTGAAAACAGTTATCTAGCATCCTCAAAACAAGGGTGTTCAGTGGACAGATTGTCTGGCCACTGCAGTATGATCCCCATCCAACTCTGAAAATGTTTGCAAAGAATAATGTAACTGCCAAAGGTGTTTAAGAGCAGTCAGCTAGTTTAAAATGCTCCAGAATTCAGTTTCCTGGCAAACGCTCTAACAAGCTTTGCTACAAAATGTCAACATTTGGATTCACAGAATCCCAAGGTACCTGTTAGTTGCAGCTCTGCTGAAGCTCCGAAGGTTTAACTATCTCAACAATGAAAATTAGTTAAAGTTGGAAATATAACAGCATTGAAGCTTAACTTCTCTTGAAAACAATGTGCCAACAAGAATTCCTCTGAGCTGAAAGAAATATGCTAGAACTACTGAGATTTCTGTGCTTTGCTAATGTACTTTTCTTGTAAAACGTGTTATTGGATGAGTTGTAAGATTTAAAATTTATCCAGTGAACTGCTCATCATGTCATGGTATTCAAATAATAACACACCAGCTTTCTGCTTTGTTTATAAGAGAATCCAACGCAGAGAAATGTTAGCAGTAGAGAGACATAAACGGTCAGTCCCTTATAAATTTGTTAAATAATATATTAGTGATATTTTCCGATGTGTCCACTTGATGTGGAAGCTTAAATCCATTTTCATAAATTACGAAAGAAGAGTATTTCCAAAATTCTCTTAATGCCTTTATAAACTTAACTTTTTAACCTAAGCCATAGCACTCCAGTTTTAATAAGTAGTTGTGAAATTTTCCACTTGCGATGACAAAGCTTAAATTACATTCTCCAAAGTATCTTAGGGATTAAGAATTTAAGCCACTTGGGCTTGCAGTGGAAATCTTTGAAGACTCTGATCTTCAAAGGTATTTAGGTGTGTCAATATTCTGACTATCTTGTGTTTAAGAATCTATTCTCTCTTTGAAACAGAAAATATGCAAAATAGTTATGAATACTGCAGTGTTAAAATAAGCCAAACCAGGTGGTTATTCCTATTGTGTTATGCATTGCACAGACAAAGCAGTTAGCACATTCAGCTACGGGAATATTCTGCCAAGTAGATGTTACAGGAAGAAACCAAAAGGGACGAGTGTATGATTAGCACAGGGGTTTTGGAAATCCAGGTCTTGGGCTGGTCATGGTCTGAGATGCCTGCCAAAACAGCAGTGCAGAATAACAGATCTTGCCTAAAGGTGTGTTGTTTTGTTATTTTTTTAAAGAAAACCAGAGGTTTGGAACTGATTGAATATCATGACAGAACACATAAATCCCCACCCACCCACACTGAATGAGACTAGCTAGAAAATTTATTTATTTTTACTTTTTCTTGCCCTGGCATTATTTCCCTGTGCCTCGCTGAAAATCATTTGGTCTCACAGTGCCCAGACGTGGAAGCACTGAGCCTCTGCCTGAGTACTGAAATGCAACAGCAGATTTTAGTATATGATGGCGGCGTGCAGACAGGCTGGGAAAATATGTAAGATTTAAATCAAAGGAACCTTTATAGTTTCAGTGGGTTAGATCAGATTTTTCACCTTCAGTACCAAAGCATACTTGAACAAAAATATTAAAAAAAACCCAGAAATATTAAAAAAAAAAAGAAAGAAAGCAAAAGTAAGAACTAAACAGGATTCCAACAGTCATAAAAGAAAAGAATTTCACTACACACTAAATCTGGTAGCTACACATTTTAAAAAAAATTAAACATTTGCTGAGTCCCATCAAAGTAATAATAAATTAATAAATAAAAAAGTCTCCAAACTGAACAGATTAAATACCTTATTGTCTTGAAATGCAATGAAAAATACATTTTCAGGAGTTATGCAATAAAAAAGGCATAATCTAAAATCATAATGTCTTTTGCTCCCAAGGATCATTTTCAAAATTGATGCTAGTACTTAGCCTTCAGCAGTATATGCCAAGTACCAGAAGTCCATCATCACAATATTCTTGCAAAAGATTTTTAAAGACTTTTAAGCATTTTGATTTTCCATCATTAATCAAGACACTGCTGATGAAGAGGTTTCCTACAACAATGTAGATATTTTCTTCAGTTTTCTATGCCCATGCTGAGGAGTTTAAGGATACTCAGCAAAGAACACTCAGACTCTCTTCTGGGGCTGCAACAGTGTTTGTTGCCCAATGTACAAAGCACAATCAGCAACAGGTAATTAATAATGAGAAAATATATGGAGCCACACAAGGACACTACAACCTTGTGTTGATATATGTGTGTATATACACACATATATATATTATTAAGCCAATTCATTAAAGCAGAGATTCACTAGACAGAATATTGATGGTTGTATTTTAATTACTTGGATCTTCTGGAACTTGATCTATCTTTAGTGTATTTTTGGACGTCTTTGGGAAACAGTGTTTTTATAGACATCCTTCATACAATACATTTATTTGTGTACTTTAGAAACATGTCATTAAGAAAGTCATGTAATACTAAATAAGACAGTGTTGGTTTGAAGTATTAATAGGATAATATATAAGACTATTCATGCGCATAAGTTTGGAAATAATATTTTTATCCTAGTCCATTATTGTAGAATGTTTGATCCTAGAAGCTTAACTGCAAAGCATATGTAATAACAACCTACTTTTAAAAAATGAGAAACAGAATCTGATACATAGATATAGATGTAGATGTAGATGTATAGATATAGATGTATAGATATAGATGTATAGCTATAGATATAGATATAGATATAGATATAGATATAGATATAGATTAGATATAGATAGATCACAACCTGTACAACTACTTTGTTTGACTGTCAAATATCTATGATATTTGAACTACTCAACTCAGAAAACAGAGAAGTGAAACAAAATGAAGTACTTCGACATTTTCTAAAGGAGCTGCTTTCCATTGGAGAATGTTAATAACAGCCTTTTCTACAGTGTTTTAACATATTTGCAGAAAAAATCTAGGGAATTTCTGAACAAAATATTTAAAGATGTAGAGCCACAGATAAAAGAGCAACAGCATGCATTTCATAATTTCTGTAACAAGGTACTTCTAAAAGGATAGTGCAACTTTTTTCCAGTATTTTGCATTTTTCTGATGAAAAATCAAGTTTATTTCTCATTTGCTCTCCATTTGTTTTGGTACTAAGACACAATCAAGCTAAAAGTTTAAGAACCAGGAAATCTCTTGTAGATCAATAATTCTGATACTTGGGTCCTTTAGAAAATATCACATACATCAGTTTTTATTATCTGCTTCTTGTATAGTTAAATTGTTGTTGACTGACAGATGCCAAGCCTGAAAGTATCTGCAGTGTGATGCATCTCAGGATTTAGACTTTACCGATTTATCTGTAGAAAAAGGCTAGGGAAGTAATTTCAGTCGTACAAGTAAGATTTTCTGCTTGCTTTCTATTTTGAATGGTAAGGCCATCTGACTGGTAAGAGGCAAAGGAAGAAGGAAATTATTTGTCTCAACTGTCTCTCTACTTAAAGCAATAGGACTATTATTTTGATGGGATTGCAGAGTGCCAGCACAAGCCATAAAGCTTTATAAATTACTGTCACAATAAACCTTCTTATTCAACATTATAATACCTCTAAAAGATTAGCAGAGAGATACTATTTCTGTCAGGTACAGCCATCAAACATTTTGGTGACAAGCAGAGTCTTTGAGAATCTGAGGATGTACAGCTGATTCTAGATGACTCAGTTAAGCACCTCATAAGCATGTGTGAGGTCACCAACACTGACAGATAGGTTTGAATGAGGGCAAACCCCAGTTTAAATAAATAATTTTCTAAATTGTTTGGCATATTTAGAACAGAAACACCTTTAATTTACTTTTTCTAAGTATGGATTTTATTCACAGGCATGATATGCCCAAATCCAATTATTTTATCAAGATGTCATTTTTTCACTGCATTCATTTGAATCTGAAACTTGGTGCAATCCATATGTGACCTCTTGTCACTCTGAAGATTCTGCTGTACTTAAGATTTCTAAACTACCACACCAACTCCTGAACAATGTCAAAAAAGTGACAAGTGGGCCTTGTCAGGTGAAAAGAGATGATTAACACTAGAGACTAGGCTGACAAATACACAATGATCCATTACCTACTAGTCCAAGAGCTGATTTATTATGCAAGATCTAGATCTTTGTTTGTCCAGCATATTTTATGGGAAAGGGACATTGTGTGTACAGTCCACAGTGTATCCCATGTGTCAACCAAGCTGGTCGCCTGTCTCAGCTGGAGTGCATAAACATCCATTTTCCAAAGTATTTTTCTCATTATTTCTGTGGTGAGAGCCCACTTAAGCACAGGAGATCCTTTCGGCAGCACTGAATCAGACAGTAGATTTTTATACACCATCTTGGAAGATGACTGTATAGATGGCATATTGTAAAAGTGGATCATAGAGAATTAGTTTTGTATAGTGTTTATTTTACACTGTTCTTTAATAAAACTGCCTCCTTTTCATTAAAATAAAAAAAAGCTTATTTATGTCTTGCGTTCTTTTCCTCTGTTCAGTCTTTCCCAGAGACTATATCATAATTAGTCTAGCTTTCTCTATATAACATTCATATAATTAAAGTTTATTTATATTATCTGCTGTAATTCTAACTGACTGGGAGTTACTACACAGACCTCAAGAAATCAAAGTAGCAGGAAAATAGCCTTATTTTGTCAATTTATTTCATACATACAACAATGATCTTCAGGGAAGAATATAGAAATAGGAGTAAGGAGACCTAGTGTACACTCCCAGCTGTCCCATATATTTCCCTTCTCATCTCTGGTGAGTCACTTGACCTCTTTGTACATCCCTCACTGGTTTGAAAATGTAAGCAATAACACTAAGCTGCATTGGACAAACATTGGGAAAAAGAATATTACAAAAATAAATGCCACAAATTTATGTTGATTGCACTAAAAGTATTTCAAAGCAATAAAAAATTATCTGTGTTAGCAAGTGTTTCACAAAATATTTGAAGGACTCACAGTGGGTTTTTTTCTTTGTGACTTTACTTAGAAATGCAGAGTCATATTGCTGACTCATGTGGCAGGCAGAACAATTGGGCCCTAATAGCTCCAACTCAGGAATACAAAAGTAATATATAAAAATTCTTGTCACAAGAGAAGAAAAGAATAATAACAGCAGATGTTTCAGATTTTTTTTTATGCTGCACGCTGGATTTGAAACTGAGTTGAGACGGAAACTGAAAGACGTATCTAGCTACCCAAACCCAGCTACAATTAAAATATTTGAAGAAAGACCTAATCAAATCAATTTTCACTGCATGTTATGGGATCTTTAGCCAAGAAATAGTATTCTATTTTGTGAAAGAAAATAATTAAAATCCACTACATATATATATGTACAAACACACAGTAGAACCTTATTAAAAAAAAAAAAGACAAAAAAATTCACTAAACCTTTTACCTCCTAAATCTAGGAAGCTGAGAAGATTTAAAGAATGTTCATTTAGCTTTTCAAGATCAAACTGATCATTTTTAGTATTAGCAAATGGCAACACACTTTCTCTCCTGGCAGAGACAGATTTTGCTCAGAGGCTCAGTTGTCACTGTTTACCATTCTACAATTATATTCATTCTGTCATTCCTAAAAGCACATCTGCAAACCAGCTCACTCAGCTTCCATATTAACTTTGATAACCAGTTATCAGATGAATGTTCACATTGGCTTAATCTGGTAAACCTCGGAATTAATAGGTATGGAAGGTGTGATAAGAAAAAACAAAAGAGAAAAAATTTGCTGATGGATGTGTTAAGATCTATGAGGTAAAAATGAAATGCTGTTTCAGATATGTGTCATTTTTCTCTATAGATCTACAAAGTAAATATTAACAAGGTGTCTTAAATGAAGCACTTCATTTACATTTCACTTGTTCATTTCCAGTTCCTCTATTCTCTTAGTATTATACAACTATTGTACATACCAGCCTTAGCAAGCCATAAAAAGTAATTTTTCGCTTCAGATCCTGTGATAAATTTATCATCAGAAAATTACACGTCAGTCTAATTTCATGGCTGTATTATCCTTCTGTCTAAAAACTTAACAAAGTAATTAAATTCTGAATTAACTGAAATCAGACTAAGCCCCAGACACTAGCTTCTAATCTGGACAAACATCTCTTGACATAAAATAGAATTAATGTGTGTTTTATGCTTTGGAAAAGTTTGCCAAAAGCTGACACCTTACTGTTTTAGACACATGGCCTTGTCTCTACCACATCTGCTATTTTCTATTGCAGCTTCTCTCCTTCAAAGACCTTATTACACCTTCTTTACCTATGCTAGCCCTGATAGACCAGAGAGATGTAAATTATCAGCCTACAAATACAATTATGCTATGATGTTAGAGGATATACAGGCTTCTTTTTTTTTAACGAATTAACTAATTTGTGTAAAACTGAATGCTTCATATCATAAAATGTTCTGGAGTTATTTTGCAGCTATTTGGATGCTTGTAGAGTAGGAATGCAGGAGATGGCATTATCTTTTCATAATAGCAGGAGCATGGGGAAGTAAATATGTCTAAATTACTCCTGGACAAGAGAAAACGAGGAAATGAAAGTACATAATGTAGGAGCATATATGTATTCCTTTGTTTCCATATGCAATTTCTAAAGGAAGTGTTGCCCACCTGCACACCATCTAGGTGACACCAACAGCCCAGATGAAAATACGCAACAGTCCACAAACATCCAGCCTTACAGCTAAGGCAGATGTTACATTACTGCAAAGGAGCCGTCTGGTAGATCTGCATGTGAACATCAGCTGGAGATGATTTCCACCTCCCAGTCCTCTTAATCTGCCTTACTTCCCTGTCAATTAACAATTTTCAATTTGTATGTCCTATGGCTCTTGTCAGCAGGACATCTTCTCATTACTGCCTTCTGGCTACATTTAAATGTTAATGATGAATTCTATAGCTAATACGTGCAGTTGATTTTATCTTAATGTCTACTAGTTTTAAATGTCACTGCTTAGACTTGTCTGAAGTGAATTTTCCTAAACAATCTCCTGTTAATTATCTTTTACCATTTATAATTCTATGTGATGGCCTGTGTTGTCAACTGAGCTGCCAAGGGGTAGTTCAGTTTCTGCCTTTGAGATGGAGAGTTGAAACAGCCAAGCCCTCAAAAGGAAGCAGAACCCAATCTTCTTTCCTGATGTGGATAAAAACTGTTGGGAAAGATACAGCAAATAGAAACCAAATAAACTCTAGATTCCAGTGCTGTGAAATTTATGTGCCTTTTTAGTTGTGAATCCTTTACAGGATGTGGGTTTTGTTCCTGAATCCAAATAGCAGTCATATTTTTTTTTCAATATTCAGTTTCATTTGAAGAGAGTAAACTGTAAGTCCAACATCAATTAACCTGTCATAACTGACATATCCATAATTTTCAGGGAAAATAAAAAGACTTCTATATTCATATTTTTAGGCTAGCAATTATAGATTTTTTTGTCTTGGTCTTAAGAGCAGGTCCAGATTTGCTTTTAATGAGAACAGCATAGAGAAATCTCAGCTACAGATTTGTGTGAAGACAGGTTCCTAGAAGGGCACGAGTCGAGAATGAGTAGGGGTAGAACAAACATTTGAAAAAGTTAGGCAGAAAATACTGTTTTGTAAAAAGTTATAAGAACACCCTATTGTCCTCACTGAAGACGCCAATATCTTAGTCAACAGTGCCTTGTTACCATGTCTGAAAATTATGATAGCACTTCACCATACCACAGAGGAATTGTGCAGTGCTGTGATATCATGGGTGCTATGATTCACATATATGTTTAAGACATTGTCTGCAGAAAGGTATTTACAAAATTAAACCCCCATAAAGACATCTTTAGAGTGGAATATTATGCTTGGATTAAATTGCTACTGGCTAAACAATATTAACTCTAGAATCCTTCTACTATTCATTAAGGTTTCTCAAATTTCCTTTGTCTCAATTCACTTTTAAATTTAACTAGACATTAACTACTCCAGTGCAAATAACAAATTTTCTGTGACATGCAGACAAGTCTCAAAATCAACAGGTAAATATGCCAGAAAGGTTGTCAAGGGCAAAAGAAATTGACTGCTAGGTTTGAAACAGGAGTCTTGAGCATATGTTCTGAGACAACTACCTCCCCGGGCATCTTGTTCTAGTGCCCAAAGACCCTTTCTGTGAAAAATTTCTTTCTGATATCTGGTCTGAACTTCCCCTGGTGGAGCTTGAGGCTATTCCCCCTTGTCCTATCCCCTGTCACTTGGGAGAAGTAGTTGTAGAGAGCAATAAGGTCACCCCTCAGCCTCTTCTTCTTGAGGCTAGACAACTCCAGCACCCTCAACCCCAGTTCTTTCAGCCACTCCTCGTAAGACTTGTTCTCCAGACCCTTCACCAGATTCATCGCTCTTCTCTGGACACGCTTCAGAGCCTCAATATCCTTCTTGCTTCTCTTACAATATCTAGTCAT
The DNA here is from genome assembly GCA_033459285.1 of Clamator glandarius. Taxonomy (NCBI): domain Eukaryota; kingdom Metazoa; phylum Chordata; class Aves; order Cuculiformes; family Cuculidae; genus Clamator; species Clamator glandarius. The sequence goes on along the minus strand of JAUNZM010000333.1, from coordinate 7,254,209 downwards.
CATGGAATTATTGGGACTTGGAATGAGCGCATTGGGAAAAAGAAAAAAATATATACAATCTTTTATTCATATTTTGAAGTCTTGTTTATTTTGAGTCCTGCATGTCTAGCTAGTATTAATCATTTTTCTGCTTTTTGAATTTAAAAAGGAAGTTCAAATGTTCATCAGCAGCTTGAGTCCAGAACTGCAATTTACCAAACACTAGAAGGTGTGAAGAAGTACTTGTATTACTGACAGCTCCATAGAATTCTTTTCTTTTTATAAAAATGAAGAGCATCCTTTTTCATAGATATTAGAATACTGATAGCATCATATAGTACTAGAAGTGGAAGTGTCCTTCCAATACATCAAAACTCAGAGAAATTCAGAGATTCTATTCCAAGGAATGGAATTGTCTGGGCCTTTGTGTAATTATCTTTAAAGGTCTGCCTTTAAGGGATTGCCTTAGTTTATATTGTTACAGCAATCTAGCAAAGGTTGTAGTCCAGCAGTTGGAGTACAATAGCGGTGCGTTTATGAAGTGAGGGTTCTCTGGGATATCACCAACACCCTGCAATCATTTTTAATCTAGGAACTTTCAGATTTAATACAGAAGTGGCCTCGGAATTTAATAAGCCTCTTTCAAGAGATCTTGCAGGGAAAGTACTGTGGGCCAGAATCCTCTCTGGGATGAGACTTATCCTCCGGAGGTCCAGGTGAGACAACAGGGTAATTTTTTCAAACTTCCCTTCTTTGTCTGAGGCTGATGTGACACCATGTCTTCTTCCTTCCTTGGATAACCTTGGATTTTTTTTTTTTCCCATAGAAACTGGATGGTAACTCTGGATTGTTCTGTTATTTTTTTCAGTTTTGTCAAATATAAAACCCCCTTGTTCTCAATAGAAAACATAGTTATACATTTGTATACAGATGCTTCTGTACTTTCTCTGAAGCATTTTTTTCATGTACTTGCCCTCAGATGGAATTTCTTTAAATCAAATGCACACCATGACATGATAATTAAAGTGTTCTTAAGAAATTCACAAGCACTTTTTCCACTTTGACTGCTCCATAGACATAGAAAACTTTCAGAAAAAAATAAAGATCATCTAAATCCTATCTCATATTTTGCAGCCAATATTACCTCTCCATTGCAAAACTTGAATTGAAAACTCCCAAAGGTCAATGGGATGTTTGATTATTAATAACAATACATTCCGAAGTCTTGAATCCAAGATTAGTACAACTTGATAACACAGCTTTAAAACATTTTAATGTGAAATTAGCCCCTGTGAATGAAAAATTTAAAGCAGGGCTTGTGATTGCTTTATTCTTGTGACCATTGACATTAAAACTCCAGGATTTTAGGACTGCAGATGTCTGAAACTTGAAAGTAACTAACTGTGCCTTGTATGTGGTTGAAGCAGTGTTTCGGATGTGGCAGCTAGTCAATTTTCTCTTTTATTACCAGTTGAGGAAAGATACAAGAACATATCTAAACAAAGACCAAGAAGAACATTGTTTTGTGGTGTGAGAAAAGACTACAAAATCTCCAAATCTTTACCCTCCAGCTGTAGGTCAATGATTTCTCAGGGATAATTGATCATATTCTGATCAAGGACTTGTTATGTTTTCTGTTGAACAACACAATTTACATTAGTGGAAAAGGTTTCCATGGTGCCAGTAAGTGATAAAATAATGAGGCACCTTAGCATCTCAGATATCATTTTCTGACTATCATAAACTGAGGATAAATGTCCTGGTAGGTTGCTCCTGGGGCACCACAAGAAAGAGGTAAGAATGAACTACCAATACCATCAGACTTGGATCCCCATTTGGGATGACAGTTGCCAACCAGGATTTCCATGCTCAACATAATAAGAGGAATGTAATTGACATCTGATATAGTAAGGAAATTAAGATGTACAAGACACAATGAGCTTCCCTCTGATAGCAACAGAAAATGAATTAAATAAATCTGACCTTATATTTGTCAACAAAAACAATTATCTTGTTACAGACATAACAAGTTTTCATGTTAAACAAGGGTGAGATTCTGACAGGTGGCTAAGGTGTCTCCTGTTGAGACAATAGGTCAAAAATGAACCCCCTTCTTTTCTCAGCACACCCCCAGAGAGGAGCTCAGGTGCAGCTGGATCCATTTCTAGTCTCAGACTTAGTTGACAGTTTATGACTAAAGGATTATGTGTGTGTGCTTATACGTGTATCTGCCACAAGTCAGAATCCAGTTACCTGTGAGAGTCTCCCTAGAGAGTGGTACACACAGTGCCTCACAGCCCAAACTGGGAAAATACTTGCAGCAAAACCCATCAGAGAGACAATTGTACAGTATTGGAGGTAGTAGGTAATTTAATTCAAGTGACAGATTTTAAAAAAATGGGATTGCCTTGATAAATTCACTTGCTGCTCTAGTGTTTAAAGAGTTATAAACAGATAACACTTATATATATATATATATGCATGTATATGTATGTAAAGCAAGTAACAATAAAAAACTTGAGTTAGTAGTTGTTTTTCTGGGGAAATATCTGACAGGATCAGAGGTGCACATTTCTTACCAAGAAATTTCTTCTTGGTGGAGGAACAGAGGTCCAGGCCTGTTGACCCATCCATAGAGTTAGGTGGTCATTTTTATTTCAAAAAAAAAAGAGCTTTTGGGTATCAGTTTTATACCACTTGAAAACCTTTTGGCACCTCTTGATGAGGTTGAGATTAAGTCAATTATTTTGTGTTGACTGGCCTTTGGCAAGGCTGGTTGTGTTGTCAGAAGCAGGAACTTAAGATTCACCATGCCTTAGAGGAAGGGAGCTCAGTGTGCGTTGTTAGGGGTGTTTCTGCTCTTAACTGAAGCAACACCAGATTGTGCAGCCACTTTGATGACACGAATGTGAGATTACCTCCCAGACTATCCATTTTACCAGATGCAGCTGTCTGTTGCCAGCCACCCCCTTCGCCAACAGCTCTCTTCCGCAAAAAAAACCCAAGTTTATTTTGCAGAAACAAGCTCGTTCACCTTTGCCAACTCATGATGCCACAGGGCCTAGTCAATCTATTATACTACACAAGTACAACCATAATATTCAGAAAGAAGCCAATGAGAAAATGCTGGCTCTGGAGATCAGGCAACTGACATTTGACCATGACATTATTTGTTTCAGATTTCCTTATTAAAGGAAAATGAAAATGGTCTGGTAGCTGTTATAATAATAACTGCTGCCTACTGTTGGTGTCAGTTGCTTAAAAGAGTAAGTGGACAATCCATAGTGTAGTCAAAGGATGTTATTGACATATTTTCAAGTTAGTATAAATACAAAAATTAGTGCACTAATTGTTACTATGAGGTGTTTCCTGCAATGCGACTTGCAACACTGTTCACTTTAATTTCAGTGTATATCTGGTTATGAGCAACTTTTGCAACCTGGGTTATTTTTTTCTGATCTTCTTGTTGCTCATTATTTTTATATTCTCTTGCAAACAGAAAAAACTTCATCCTGTTTCTTCATCCTCTTCCTAGAAATTTCATAAAATTAGACACATTCATAATGGGCCAATGGATAAAAGTAGTTACGTGTGGTTCAATGGCCTTGAGTTATACATACACATAACACTCTATTATTATTATTATTATCATCATCATCAACATCATAATCATCATTATCATTATTATTATTATTAATTATTAAACTCCTAATGAGCACGTTGGCTTTTATCCAAGAGGGAAGGACCTAAACGCCTAGTGTTTTGATATCAGTATAAGTTCAGATTCCAGCCTCCCATAAGGTTGCTCACAAGATTTACAGGTCTAGAGCAATTTACACTGAACAAGAATCTTCTTTCTCTTTAACTGGATTTGGGATGATTTTTGCCTTTGCTGACATGAGACTATGCAAGAGATTACTAAAACCTTCATGTCTAATGCACACACTTTCACAAACCATCTCACATTTCATATAACTCAGCTACAGAGCATATTGAATACAAGTCACACAAACTGGGAGTGCCTCAGTTAGTCACAGGGTCAATTCAGAGAACTACTCAGAGTAGGAACTTCATCATATGCTTTCAACAACCTTCTCTTTTTTTCCAACACCTGTAGAGCGAGCTCGGTGTCCTAAATTGACTCTGCTGACTGAGTTCTCTGTTTTAGGTGGAATAATGAACCTCCAAATGTGTAGTCAGTTACAAAATCTGTCCTTGGACTAAGCAGGTAAGGTGAAAGTAGTATATACTTCTTAGAAGGAAGTGCAAACTAGAAGAGAATGCAGGAACCTCAATACCAGCAGCTGCTGCCACCTAGAGAAACTTTGTAGAAGTTTGTGACTGGCAAGGAGGAGAGCTTCAAGGAAATCAGGGAATTGCAAATACCTTGGAGGCCAACTTGATATGTATCCGGTCATATTTGGTTTTCTTGCCTATAATTGCCTACATATTTTTCACAAAGCTGGTACAATTTGGTGAGTAAGGCACTACATTTCCTAGAGACAGTAGAGGACTTTTGCATTGGCAGAAGTGTCTTCCTCTTACTTGCTGGAAATAAATCTTTTTCATGCATTCATGAATGGCTAAGGCAGCAAGAACATCTGACACTGTTTCTCTTCTTGGCTAGTGCTGCTAATGAACTGTATTTAATCATTTATAAGCAGGTTCTGCTCCTTATTTATTGGCAACAGTCTGATTCCATAAGATCTGACAGTTTTCTGACATCCTCCGAATTGTTCCAATAACAACAGTGATGATGACAATATCATTTAGAAATCTCTCACATGCTGGATGTGAATGGAGTTACATATCTGCTGTAAGTAACAGAGTAATGGAACAGCAAATTGTTTTGTAGAGGGAGCTGAAATTAGATTGTGCCATGATGCTAAGAGACAAAAAGAAACCAATGAATTCAGGAAGGAGGAGAAACTGCTATACCCATGAAAACAGCTGAGTACTCTTTCCTCCCTCAAGGAGGATGTACATGCTTTTCCCAGATTGGAAAGAGGTAAAAATCCTTGATCAATTCATAAAACAAGACCAAATTGCATGTGTTCTACAGAGAGGAAACATGCAGTTTTTTCCACTCACTGACTAATGGAACTGAACTGGAACTCTCAACTCAAATATTTGATAATGATAATTAAATTAGTAAATGCCACCAAATGTCACCAAAAATTCAAGTCCTCAGAAGTAGTCCTAGGTACTTCTGCCAACACGAGTAACCCTTCCTCCCTGTGCATTCCATAAGACTTCTACCTAAAAACACATGAATATTGTCTTTCCCAGCAGTGCAGGAAAGACTGCAACTTGAACGTTTTTGGAAAAATAGGCAATACCAAATCAGAAACAGGACTCGGGATAACTTATTTTACCCAGCATCCTATTCCTGACTGCAGTCAAAACCAGTTTTGTTTAAAAAGACCCTCAAAAGTCTAGGTACAGGAATGTATTTCCTAGGTATGTATGACAAATTCTGTGGAAAATCAGATGACTTACATAAGTGTAATAAATACATTAGGTCTGCACATGGAGAATACAGAGGCACAGGAGAAACTAATGAAAATCATCACGAAGCACAAGAGAATGCAAGCCGGTAAATAGTATCCTTGGTGACAGTGAGTGCACTTTGCACACTTATTTGTGGAAAACTGTGCTATCAGTTTAGCCAAACATAGCTGCAGTATTGCATATCACTGATCATTATGCCACATACTGCATTATAGACAAAGCAAGAATTAAAAGAGTGGAATGCTTCACTTCAGCTCTTCCCTGCTTGCTATGTTTACATTATGCTGTATAAAATACAATAATCCCTCTCCTATAAGCTAATTTCCAGGCTCCCATACATAAAATAGATTTTTAAAAAAACCCTCTTTCATATTTCTTGTTTAGCATACGGCTTGGTATATCTTTGGTTTTGCAGTTACAATACATGTATTAAATTATTCAGGATTATCTTCTGGTGCAAATCAGAACGGCTCTAGAAAACATAAAGTAACTGAATTGCTATTGATTCAATTCAGTACCTTCAAGATTATCAATTAAATTAAAAGGGAAAAGCTCATCTACCACTACCAAAGTGCTATTTTTTCCTCTTTCAGTTTGTTTTTTTTTTTAATTAAAAAAGTGAATTTTTCATTACATCTTATTGTGGAAATGAAAGGTGGAAATAAAAATAGGTCAGAATCAGAAAAGCTCTGAGATTTTAAAGAGGTATAGTGTATTCTGTAGAGACAATAAGGAGTAAGCAACAGGGGCTTGGGAACTGGGAACAATACTCTCAGCTCTCAGCTGGACATCCTTCTGTAAGTTGCAGTTTAGAATAGTCTGTACATCTTTTGTTTTTCAAGGTTAAAATGTATTAAGGTGTTATACAAATATGTTTTTAAGAAGTAGCAGATAGTAGGCTTCTAGATTTTTTTCCATTTGGATAGGATCACTGTATTGTATTGAGAACAGAAGGAAACAGAACTTGCAGACTTTTTCATCTGTCGCTCTTTATAATACCAGATTCATACCATCTAAAAGAAATAAATGTGGGAATTTCAAAACTGTACTAGATGACATGATCAGAAACTCAGCTCTGGGGAATGATATCTCAAATGGATTATCCCAGCAAAACTCGTCAAAAGGAGAGGAAAGAACAGATGTATCTTGCAGAGCAGAAGCAATGTAACGTTTTGTCAGATAGATGTGTTTTGTTATTACATATTGCACTGGAACCCAAAACCACACATCTAACAGTGTAAAGATAGAAAATTTTTGTCAATAAGACACTACATAATCACCTGGATCAAATATACCAAAGGCTCCCAGCTCATCTCCAATGATTTAACTAGACCACCCTATGTTACTGCGTTGAACAATGTCTAGTCAAGGCCTACATTTCTCACTCCAGAAACTAAACATCCACTTCAACAAGGTTATCAAAACTTATACCAAAGGGAACAGCCCAAGATTTTAAACAATAAAATGTTCCAAAATGTTTAACAGATGATAAATATCCTGGATTTCCTTGCATTATCTTTGACTAGGGTTTAAATTTCATATAAAAATAGGTTTTGTCTGAGCCATTGTTCTTGCAAGGAAGAATTTTCCATGTGTTGTCATTACATCCTATCCAGCTCATGTCAGAGGTCACAGGATAACACCCTTTTGGAGCAGTGGCTCTCCAAAGCCCATCTTATGAGATAAGGACTGAAGCACAGAAGAAGGGTAATGTAGGACAATTTTGCTGTTATAGAAATATTACCTGTCCCTCCGTCATCACTTCAGGAGTGAAAAAGACTTATGAGTCATCTAATACTGCAAAAGGAATCAAACCAGAATTCACTGCAGTTGCTGAAACTGGAATTTGGCCAGAACATTATGGTTAATTTTACTACCTGTGGTGAAAAGTGGAAGATTTTTAATGATCATGGGATATCTATGGCCATAGTTCTCTTCTATTTCCTGTCACATTGAGTCCTTCCCATGTAACAAAGAGATCCCAGCTTCCCAGTACCACTTTCCTACTGTGCCACAAGATTTTATTATGTCCTGAAAGATTAATCCTTGGGGCATTACAGAGTTTTTTTATACAAACCTTCCAGACTCTATAACTAGATGGATAATGAGTTGTAATAAAGAGACATACCAACCTCGATGATTGCAACTGTCAGGAATAAAGCATACACCCCTGCTGGTCTATAGCTGTTTCATCCTATACATCAGACACAGAAATCTGCTGAGACTCTTTCTGCATTAATAGCAATACTTTTATCAAACATTACAAGGTAGACTTGTAATCTTCTTTGGACATGGCCTCAGGGGGCCAGATAATGCAAACTGTTATAATTCAGCAGGAAGCTATCAGAAAGAGTTTCAAGGCTTCATGGAGCTTGTTTTTCTTTTTTATAGTTTCCTGTGTCTTTCAGACTGTAGAGAAGACTGTCAGATATGACTTCTGATGGCAAAGGGAGTCTGCTAATAAGGCAGTGTCTCAAAGGAGGGAACTAAGTACAAACAAAATCCTTAGCCTCACAGAGATATCAATGTTTGCATGTTTCTCTACTTCTTGTATATTCATACATTCCATAGAACTATACCTTCTGTACATTCCCACACTCCTTTTCCTCTCCTTGGATTGATAAGTTGTTGTTTATCTGAGTAACGTGCAGAGAACTTCAGTGGAGAAGTTCAAGCTAAAGGAGATAGATAAAGATGGAAACATCAGGATTCAGTTAGTTTGTATCTGACTGGAATGTCTAGGCTTTTTCAATTAACTCTGCAGATAGAATGCAGGGTTGGTTACAAATGCCAACTATTCGTGTTAGTACAGTCTATGAAAGTGGACATGCAAACCAGTTAAAATATGGAATACTGAAGTCTCTCAGAATGTCCTTTAACATCTTCAAGGTTTTAGAAGGAATTTATCTGGAGGAAATATGGCTGGAGGTCTTTAATTGAGCTAAGGTGGTTGATTGACCTTCACATTGATTTGGGGATCTAGATGAAAAGAAGAGAAGGATCATAGATAGGATGATCTTTAGTACAAAAAGGAACAATCTGTCTTTTCTAATTCATCTACTAAGCAAATATTTTTAATACCTGTTCTTTTTTATTTTAGATGAAGAAAACTGTTCATATTTTGGATTTTTCTTTCTTGTTAAGACCAAGAGGTCTTTTTGATATCATTTCTTTGGATCTGGAGTGTCTCTTGCTGTATTTGTACATCAGTAAAGGCAAGGAAGACCTCTTTTCAGTTGGAGTCTCAGAGAACTACTGAAATCTAAACAAAAAGAAATAACATGATTTTTGAAACACAACAAAGGCCAAAATGGATTGTCTTACAAGAGAGTAATGGATAATCCCAGAATTCACTTTTAATTGCAGATTTTTAGGTGGTATAACCATTCATTTATAAAAAGAAACTAATCTTTTTTGCTACTTAAGTCTGCTTTAAATACAGATTTAAAGTTACCCTAATTTTTACACACTGTAAATGATAATTTTATATTGATTATCTGGCAAAAACAAAGACATGTCTACACATTCTGAAATAAACTACTCCTTTTCCATCACTTTTCCAGATGTTTTGATTCTCTACTTTCTTTGCTTGCATTTCAAGGAGACCATGAATTCCTTTATAATCTCTGCTGCCAGAGTTGCTAAAAATCAAATCCAGCTTTCATCCTGTCCCAAAATCTTTTTGTCTTGTCTTCCCCCTTCCCACCTCACCCTTCTACCCAACTCTATTGTGTTCAATGCATGAGAAAGAAAACAGATAAACCCATCTTTTAATTTCTTTTTAAAAAGCAGTGGTTTTCTTCTCTTTAGTTTAAAATATGACAAAATCAGTTTTTATAACTTCACATCTTAAAGTGATTTTGAAGCTCTGAACCTTTTAAGTAATGTGCGAATGGCAGAATGATATCACACTGCCAATCAGTCGCTCACTGTTACAAACTTCATTTTCTATGCTACTTCAAAAGCATGGTATAATCAACAAGTGAGCCTTTAAAATGCAAATTAAACAAAGTGCACTTTTAGATTGAAACAAGAAGAGACTAATATTTTCGTACACCAAGACCAGAAAAGTCTATGTCATCATAGTCACTTAGAAAGCAGTACTAAGTGATCAAGAGATTTCAGAGGTCATTTTACCCAGATGCCCCAGTACTGAATCCCCTAGCTGTAATTTCTAAGACTTGTGATTAGTTATTGTGACTAAAATTTGTGTGCCATCCACACAGAATGGATTAGTGTTGCAAATAGCATGGAACTATTTCATCTGAGATGTGATCCTTGCTTCAGGGAATATGGGAATCAAAAATCAACACTAATGGCAGAATTTCTTTTTTCTTACAAAAAAATGGAGGTTGGGGAGATATTTCTCATCCTCTCTGGAGGAGAAAGCAGTAAGGCGTGCCAAAACAATCTTAAAATTCATAGTACTGATAACTCTGCTGAGGGAAAAGCAGGTAATTCTGAATTTCTCCAAGCCGTTCCCCACTCTATCAGCTATTGTCACAGCACATCAAGGGGGAAATGAAATACATTCACAGTTTCTAAGGCCAGAAAAGATCACAACATCCATACAAGACAGTACTTCTTTTCCTCACCACAAAAATGTGTTCAAATAGGTGACAAAACATTACTTTAATTACCTGACATGAAAAGCAGATAGATAAATCTCATCTTGTTTTAAAGGCATGAATGACTGTAAGCCTCAAAATTTATCCAATAAATTCTAATTTACACTTACTCTCAGAAAACTGCTTCTTGTTTCAAGATTGACTTAGCTTCAGCTTTCAGTCAATGGGTTTGGTTATTCCTTGTGATAAAGATTGAAATTTGTACTTCACCCTCTGCTATCAGATGTCTTCCAGTACTGTGAATATGTATCCCAAGTAATCAAAGTCGCCTCTCAGCTGTCTCCTGAATATGAACTGTCAGTCTGAATATGTTCTCCAGATTAATTTCTCTCTCCTTCCTTGAATTCTTTTCAGTGATCTTTCATAGAATCATAGAATTTTAGGTTGGAAGGGACCTTTAAGATCATCCAGTTTCAATCCCCCTGCAATGGACAGGGACATCTCCCACCAGACCAGGCTGCCCAAGGCCCCATCAAGACTGGCCTTGAACACTTCTGTTCCAGTGGCTCACCAACCTCATTGTGAAGAATTTCTTCCTTGTGTCTAGTCTAAATCTTCCCCTCTCCAGTTTATATCCATGAGTCTGCTACCCTTGCAAGTACCAGAACTTGATACTGTACTGAGAGAGCATTCTTCTGTTTTGTTGGATTGCTATGTTGTACACCTGAACTGTTGAAATACATCATAAATAAGTTGGAAATGAATATTTGTCCAAATTGTGTATGGACATTCATGACATCTTCACATTAAATATTAATAAATTACAGCTTAGCTTGCCTTTCCACTCAAAGCTGGAAGTGTAGCTCTGGATTAAAGAGTTACAGTGAAAATCTTTCTTCCCAGGCTACCTAACCCTTAAATTCTTCAGTTCCAATAGCCTCTGGTGGCAGCAGTGCTACAATCTTGTGACTACAGGAGGCAAAGGTCAGTGAATTTATGATGTTAAAAACAAGTGCAAGCACAGGTTTAACAGAGCATACAGACAAATTTAATAGAATTAGGGTCTGGTGTTTTAGCTGACTGAAAATTAGGATGAAAACACAAATAAATCTAGATGTTTGATATTACAAATCAAACAGTGAATTCACAGCACAAGGAAGGCAGGAGTCACAAGTAATTGTGATGATTATGGAAAGTATACAGTAGGCTCAAAATGCAAATCCTCTCAGTGGCATGATAAGGCAGAAGGAGGGAAGTAAGCTGAACCTTGTACAGGACCAAGATGTGCTAAATGCTTATGAATTTAGCGCTGCTAAAGAAAAGGAGGCAAGTTTGACTTTCCAGTACTGCCCCATAAGCTGTAAATTCTGACACTTCCCTGCTTATGAAGTTGAACCCAAAGACTTGCCACAGGGTTGTACACAGTTGAGGAGACAGTTTTTGTTGCCTGTAAAAATAGCTGCATTCTAATATGACACCGGTCTTGCTTGTCTAACTCCACCTATTTTCTGGAGCATAAAATCAACTGAAAGACTGTAAAAAGAAGACTGCCTAGAAGATATTATCCTCAGGAAAACAATGGATGCTAATGGATGCTATTTTTTTACCAAATCACCAGTATACTCATTATGTTGAAATTTCACTTTCAGAAGAAAGGAAAGAAAAATATGAAAAGCAGAGCCTGTCATGAGGCTTTTTCTCCTCAAACCTGCTTACTGAATTCTGGACATCAATGACTGCCAGCTCCCAATTTGTCCCATGCATGACCAGCTAGCAAGCAGGGTATTTCTTAGCAAAATATTGATATTTGCTGGAAGGAAAATTTCAGCGCTCCTTCAAGAGTTGCAGCCAGTTTGAATCCACTCTAGCAATGTTACTTATAATCTGTCAACTGCAAATTGCCATTAGTAAGAATTCATGTTACAGCTCCTGGACTAAAACATGCACCCAAACTATATCCCTTCTTTGATGCACAAATTACATGCTTTGGGCGTATTAATAAGTCAAATGGTCAGAGTAATGAGAAAATGAGACAAATACAGAAGACCCTCACATAGCAAACATACCTTTCTATTGGATAAAGTAGCCTTTGTTGTTGCACAGCATTGTCTTCATCCCTTCATCCACTGTAACAGTCAAAGATAACAACAAAGTCTGACCACAGAGCTTTCTTCACTGGGAGAAAAAGATGGGTTACCTTGTCCAACATACAAGCTTCGCGGTACGACTCCAAAAACAGAAGATCAACTTCTGCTGTCTCTTCTATCCTTGCAGCAAACATAGGGAACCTAGCCCTCCAGCAATCTTTTACCCTTCCCACAGAAGGGCTTACAGAGGACTAGTCAGGCTGTCTTTCCTCCTTAAAACACTTGATCTAAAATTTGTGTCATGAGGTTCACTATGACACCGTTATTTTTACTTCTGGTTTTGAATAATGACATACGTAGTTTATATACTATGTAGTATGAGTAGTAGAAAAAGTAGTTGTTCACTGTAAAATCATTTCTGAAGCCAGAAAGAACAACTGTATTACAGTTTTTGGCCTTTTTCCTAGTACACATTTTCATACTGTAACCCCTAATTTCAGTCTAACAAATTTTGTTTAAAATGTTTCTTTGAGAAGTATCCATGGGTGAAATAATTGCTGAAAACCCTGACATTGACATATGTTCCATTTGTTTCTGTGATGTTGATTTTTTTTTGAGGGTTTAAAACCTTTCTTTTAGTGCCTGATCATATAATTGACCTAGTAGTAATCTGGTCAGATAGAGGGGAAATAAGATAGTTATATATGACCTATGTGTCTCAAGAAATCAAACCAAACAGCTTGAATTTTACATCACAAATATTAATAACAAACTTTGCCTGTAGTTTGAAGACCAGATCAAGAATCAGGATGAGTGGCTGTTGCAGGGAGAATAACCATGACATCCCCTAGTTATATCACTGCTAATAAATTTTTTGAGAAACAAATTGAGAGTAACATATAAAGACTTAGATAAATAAAATACAAAAAAATGAAATATATTTTCAAACTTCTGAGTACAGCTGTTGGGGACTTAGCATTTAGGCACAGCAGATATTCCTTAAAATGTTGGATTTTGTTGATGGACATGATCACAATGTTTATCTTTGTGATAAGGGAAGTTAGTGAAGTGGCTGACCCAAAAGTCAATGGCACACAAATACTGAACAACCTAATTTCTGTTCAGTGACTACTCAGCAGAGCCTGTCTTCCTCCTTACACATCATGAGTATATGCCTGTCATAAAAATATGTTGCATGCTTGTTTAATAAATAAAGCATACAGTTAACTGAGCAGGCATCTGTGGAACCCATAATTTCATCCTCTTCTACAAAACAGGCAGTCATGCCTCTGTTCCATGAGGAACACTTACATAAATTGAATTATCGTTTCTTCCAATTAGTTTGCTTACAGTTCTAACAGCTGAATATGCAAAGTAGTTTATCTTGTGAATATAAGGCATTGCATTTTAACTTGAATGGGAATATCTCAGCACATTATCTTTTGGCTTACAGGACGCTTACCGAGAGAAACATCTCCTTTGCATTTCTTTTCTTAAAAAAAATGAAAAAACCCCACATGTACTAGATCCTGCCAAAGATGTCTCATCTTCTTACACCTAGCACTGCTGATTTAAAAGCCTTTCTAAATAGTGCTTAAGTTCAACATGTAACATCAAATCTTGTGTCTAATAAATAGTCATGGTTCATGATATAAAAGTTGTTTAGGAAATACTGGAGAAGCATATATTCTTGAAGAGGAATTTTGTCTGAGGAAATGGCCTCGAGTTGTACTGGGGGAGGCTTAGGTTGAACATTGGAAAAACATTTTTTACCAAAAGAGCAGTTTAGGACTTTTTGTAAAAGTACTAAAAGAAGGACACAAGTGTTAGTAAAGTGTCCTACTTGATACTATTTGTCTATTTGAAGCAATTGCACAGGAGTTAATATCTTTCTGGAAGAAAAAATACCCAGGAAGTTAAAAAGTTACTATCTTATTTGTAGGAGATTCTTCCTCACAGTACCTGAGAGGAAAAGGAACACAGGGGACTTGAAGTATAAAAGCATGTGTTTCACTGCATGATCAACAGATCTAGTGATCCTATTTCTTCATTCTAGACTACTCTAAACTACACAGAATTCAGTGAATGAATAAAACAGTGAAGTAAGTTGAATATTCTGGCTTACTGGACAAGAGTGCATGCATACGCTTCAGAATTCTACAGTCTTATATCATCTTTTGTAGAGACTGAAAAATGTACAGAATCAAAAATGTTTATTTTAAATATTATCCTGAAGTGATTCAAAATTTGATGCATAAGTGTAAAAACATCCTTTCCTTTAAGTGGATTTTTTTTTTTTCTGTTCACATTGCTGAACGACCTCTACATGTTCCATACAACAGAAACCAGGTCCTGGCTGTTTAGTTCTGTTAGCAATTCCAGAACACTTCAAATACTCCGAGGCTCCTTTTCCTTAGCCAAGGGGTGGGGGTTTCAAATTCAAAGCCATACTTTCTGCTTATTCCCGCATGGTGATTTTCAACATCTCCTACACGCTGGCTTCAGTTGTCTAGTAGTTTTAGGTGCAAACTACTTTTGCCTAAGTACTTGGCTGAAGCTTTCCTACAATCTGGATTCCTCTGACAGAAAACCAGCTTGAGACATACTGGAAAATTATCTCAAACAACTCCACATCACTTTGATGTAGCTGATGGGGTTTTGTGTTTTCAAAGTATCCTTAGTCATATTATGATAAGTTAAACACTAACCCTCATTGGAAGGAAAAGAGAGATGATATGTTGTAGAAAAGTTATAATGAAATTATTTTAAAAATATAGGTTTTATCCTGTCAGATACAAGTCTGAAATCTCAGAATTGACAGGGATGAATGTACATCTTAAGGAGGCAGGTGCTTGTGACGTTATTTCTGTTTGTAGGAGGTGTGTGGAAAAAAAAAAAGTCGGGGGCAAACCAAAGGACATAGTTAACTCCCCAGATTTTAATAGCTTATTTTAACACTTATAAGAGGGAGCTTTAACTCTTCTTACCCCACACTTATTCTGATAGTGTTTAGAGGTGCCAAAGCATTCTTCATCCACTGTACAGTGTGAAAAGTACTCCTCTCCTGCTCCTTCTCTGTGTAAACTGCAAACCCCCACAAGCTAGACCCATGGCAGGGTGCAGAAAGTCAGTCCCGCTGCTGGACACAAATGCTAAAAGAAAAGCCTCCAGTGTGTAGTGCTCATAGTTCTACCTTCTTCCCTCTGGGAAGGCAGCTTAAGGCCAACAAAGTTTTTCCAAAGAGGAGAGAGGGGTGGGTAAGTCTGCCAAAGTGCCTCTGCTGCCACAGAACTGGAGGCTTGCAAAGTCCCAGTGAGCAGCAGGGCAGAGCGAGAAGGCAGCCTGATGGGCCACAGTAGTCCAGCTACTCGTTCAGAGCACACAACAGGCTCTCCTGAGAACTTCAGGTCACTGAAGGGCAGCAAGGCAAGGAGATCATCATTACCATCAGCCAAGTCCTGGGCTCTTTCATTCTCCACATTCCTCAGCTGGGTGTCAGCCCCAGAGTGTGAGAGGATGGTGTTGATGGCAGCATCCTTGCGGCCCAGAGGCAGGTGGAGCTGGGTGCACTCATTGTACATCTGGACATCCACATACACCCCACTGTGCAGCAGGAACTGCTCAGCCCTGCAGTTGTGACACTCCATGGCCAGGTGCAATGGGGTCTTCCTGCTTGTGCTTGCCTGAACAGTGATGTTGGTGCCACTCTGCAGCAGCAGAGACATCATTGGGACGTTCCCCTTCAAGCTGCTGATGTGCCAATGGGCCAAGCCTTGACAGTTGTGGAGCTGCAGGTCCTGGTTGTGCCCATGGGTCTGGTCTGTGCCCTCCATCAGGACTGTGCCCTGCAGCAGATGCAGAGCGCACAGCAGGTGCGGTTGCTCACAAGGCAGGTGCAGTGGAATATTTCCATTACAGTCCTGCAGCCCAAGGTTGACTCTCTTGCTCATTAGTGCCTCAGTCACATTGGGCTGCTCCAGTTATACAACTAGCTGTAGCAGGGTCTGGAAAAGATCACTTTGGATCTCCAGCAACTCCCTGGACATTTGAGCAATGCAGCAGAGTGCCACAGGGACAGTGGATAATGGCCAGGTGAAACAAGGTGTCTCCATCGTCTGAAACATCAGTGAGGGCAGCCCAGGCAAAGCCTCAGGAAGGGCACTAGAGCTGTAGCTGGAGTCGAGCAGCTCCCTGGCAGTGGTGGTGGTGCTCTCAACTGTGCAGGGGGTCTCCCTGCAACCCAGCAGCAAGTGCAGTGACTCAATGCCGAAGTTGCACTGTCCATCCTCAGCTTCCCAGCCCACCATCTCCTTGCTGCTCTCACTGCCCGCCACCCGTGACATCGCTCAGTGCCCACAGCCCTCCTGCCCCAGAGCCATGGGGGCTGATGGCCAGAAAGCCAGCAAGCAGCTAGGTTTTTATATGTATTCCCAAGAATTCTGGAGGGCTAATGACAGAGAAGAGGTGAGAAGCACTCATACAATGCCATGTTTAAAAGAACAAGAGTCCTCGAGCTTTGTACTTGGAACAACCCAGCAGAATCAGTCAACAAGAAAAAAGTTCTAATGTTATACAAACTAGAAATTTTTGCATGTTAAGTATTTCTTTTCTTGTACTTGAGGGAGAAAAAAAAGGTTAAAAGCTGTACTAAATTTAACACATCATAGAAATATGCTCATTCCTTTGCCAACCACGTTTGCAAATTATAGTCATTTGAGGGCTGTACTGATGCTTCGCAGGGGCTCTGGAAAGCAGAAAGCAGTTAAAGTACAGTAAAGTTTGACAACAGCCCCAATTCATCCTCAGCAGACTCAAGACTTGTGGCTGGAGTTATCGTGTAACATTTCCTGCTGTATAATACTCTAGCTACAGAGTTCTGCAAGTGCCTCTTTACTGCAATCTATTCATGGTAGGAAGAGTTGCAGACCTCAGGTACAGAACCTTGAGAATATGACAAGAAACATTAACAATGATAACTGGTCATGTCTGGAACTTTTGAGTATCATAAACTGTCATCATGCAAATCACTGAACAGCTACACCACCTCAAGGAAGTGCTGGTGCATAGTAATTCTTTATGAGTATCTGCAACCTATGTTTGTACAACCTGGAATCACTGCTTGTCTTTGCACTGCTCTGTGTAGCTGGTGGTTCTCTAGTTCACGGATGATAACTGTGTATTTTAGTTCTCCAAACTCAATTCCCTGAACATTGGTCAAGAGGGTTTCTGGGGCAGGAGCAAGTGCAATCAATAACCTTGCTTTAAAAATCTTTAATTTTTTCTGCAGCTGTTTTGAACAGCTTCACTATGATTTCTAAATGATCAATAAAAGACAGATTAGCATTCATTGAAAACAACACAGGAAGAATATTCACCACAGAGCCAGATGGATTATTACTTTGCTCTCTTCAAATATAGTTAGACACCAAATAATGTCACTGTGTCATACCCTTATTTGAACAAAAATGCAGGGAAAAAGAAGGTATTTCTAAGAGCTTAGTTTGATGTGGTTATGAAAATATGGATGAGACAAGGCAGGACTGGTACAGCAGCCTTTGAACAAGAGAAAAATGAGTTTGTGAAAGGGATTTTTCAGATCCTTTCCTCTGCAGCCAGGGAGATAAAGAATAACCAAAGAATAACTCAAAAGGGTAGGAAAGGCCCCAGGTTAAACTTGATTCCCTTTCAGGGTAAAGTTTCGAATTTTTGACACATTCAAGGAGAAAATTGGCTATGGATGTTAGTACAAGATTTACAATTAAGGAGAAGCATTTGGGTCATAATGAGCAGAGGCTTGGAAAAGCAAGGGTTATTTTTCATTCCAAAGGCACAATTACCAACTCCAAATAGAATAAAACTGCTCATTTTCACTAACTGATCTTTCTCACAGCTTAGAGATGTATAGGCCAACAAATACCGTAGGACTATGGAGGGAAACAGATTATCTGAACTTAAAGATGAATAGTAATGCTTGTAATGTTTCAACCTGCATTTCATATGGCATAGCTACTGAATTCTTGGTGCTAGCCTGTAACTTTGAGGTTTGGGACCTCTCTGTCACAAACTTATGCCTCTTACCTCATTCATGGACATATTCCTGATTTGCATAGACTTCAAACAGCTTGCTGTATCACACAGAGTTTCCCTGAAGCCAGAGGGCTCCAGGCAGAAAAAGTCCATGTAATTCTACCAGATGGAATTAACAGCTTCCCAGAACTGCAGGATAAGGCCCTATGTTTTCAAGTGTTCAGAAACTAGAGATGTAATTTCCTTTAAATGAGCACCATATACATAGCACTGTCTTTTTAAATTAAATTTCTATATAATACTGCAATATTTTTATTTATATTACATGAGATAATATTTTGCATATTGCCATGGATACTTAGCATATTTAACAAACTTCTAAAGGGTTTGATTTACTCTTAACATCTTCCTATAAACCAAAGAAAAACAAAACATACACACAAGAACAAATTTTGACCAACTACGTGTTCCAGCCAGGAAAGCATTTTAGCATCTGTTTTATATCTTCTCTGAGGAGTAATTCTATGCTTAAAATTAAGCAGTTTCTTAAACGTTTGCTGGATTAGTTCCCTAGAGCAAAAACACAGGTTTCTATACTATGTCACAATATTTCTGATTTAATGAGTCCCTGTGCTTTTGTCAATTGGCATCTGAACATTAATGTTTTGCAAGTATAGTTCTTACTTGAGTGAATATGAGTAATAAAAAGATGTAATGTTGCACAAAAATACTTGATTTTGTCCTTTCATTTGCCATGAAAATATATTTTCTGAACCCAATTAATTCTGCAAGTTAATTGCTAAGTAGCAGCTGCTGTAGTATTCTTGAAGGGATTCTGAACACACTGTTAGAAGGAATTATAATTCCAAGGTCTTGAAACACTATGCATATTTTTACATTCTTTTTCTCTCTCTTTTCTTCTGTAGTCATTATTTTAATGAAAAGGTTTAGCTAACACCTCTCTGGAAAGGTAGGTATTAACAGACCAAATTACTGTAATATCCATAACTAATCAAGAGCTATGAAGTGGCTCAGCAGGGAGTCTAACTTATAGCCTAGGACTGATCTATACAGAATCAGTATGTGGATATGAAATGATATAAATCCTACTAAATTCAGCTCAAGAAAACTGTGAGTACTTGGAACATATGCTGTGGTTTCTTAACTGTCTCCCAATATGCTAATCTTCTAAATTAAGACCTTGGTGCTACACAGGACAAAAAATATCCCTAACAATGATACAATGAGCTTATGGACAGTGATCCCAAAAAAGGAAAGGACTTATTCTTTCACATTGTTTGTACTACTACAGTTACTACAGGCTCCAGTAATGGGAACATTACATAGTCCCTATGTTCTCCAAACAGGAACTGGGAATTGTTAGAAACAGGTTGCAGGGTTATATAAACTTTTGGTAGATATATTTTTAAGTTCTTACCCTCGTAGATGCTGTATAAAATAAGTAATCTAGAAATGTTGCAATGTGAGCCAGAATAAAGAGATGGGACAAAAAGGTTATTTTAAATATACACTCTTAATTAATTAGCTAAATGTAGTTCGTTTAAACAAAGTCCCAGTGAGCTTAATATTTGCATGAAGAAAGACTTGGCTAAGAACACCAGAATTTGACCTTCCTTCTTTTTTCTTTATTTCTCTTGGTGCCAACTCCACCATGTAAGCTTATTGATATGAGCAAAAAAATAAAAGAACTTTTCACATCTATGTCATGTAAATATAGTGAAGATCACAGGCAAAAAAAAAAGTGTTTTACTTTCTTTTTACATCTGAACTACAAGTTTAGGATGAAAATTGAAAATAACATTAGCTGCAGGAAAAACTTTCTTAACAGCTAAAGGGATGAGACAATATTTCAGGACACTTAATTTTAAGAATAAAAAGGATTTTTTCAAGGTTGAATTTTCCCTTAAGCTAAAGGCAGCACATTTCTTTTGAGGACTGCATTGCACACTGTGTCATGTTTCTTAAGAAGTCAGAAGAAAGAAAACCAGTTTTCCATGTTGTTAGTAGCAAAAAAGAAATCAAAATCACTGACAGGCCAAATCCATATGCAGGGTAAATCAATGTTGGTTGGATGAAACTGTCATTTTATCCGAACTAAGAGTCTGCACCATTTGCATTTAGTTCACGTTAAAAAGTAAAAAAATCTGTCAGTTCAAACCTGGGCAGCAAATTCAGCAGGAAGACATTCTGATGGAAATACTGCAACAGCCTCAAGATTATGGAACTTAGGGCACAATAAAGTACTAACTTCCCCAGTAAAGCAGATCTTTGCTATTTACAGGTATAAGTGTACCCACTCCCACTGATAGCAGACAGGACCTGTCTGATGCACCATACAATGTATCAGGTATAAAAGAGACAGCTAAAAGTTACAGTAATTAAGTACAAGAAGAGCCTTCCTGCTATTCCTTTGTGCTCTTGGCATTTATATTAAGATAGAGTACTTATTTTGGATAAGATGGGGTTAATTTTCTTCACAGGAGCTTGCATGGTACTATGGTTTGGATTTGTGATGAAAATAGTGTTTATAACCCACCAATGTTTCAGTTACAGCTGAGCAGTGCTTACACTGCATCATGGCCTTCTCTGTTTCTTGTACTTCCCTGCCCGCAAGGAGGCTGGAGGTGCAGAAGAATTTGGAAAGGGACATAGTAGGGACAATTGACCTCAACTGACCACAGGGATGTTCCATACCATATCACATCATCCTCAGCAATAAAAACTGTGGGAAAGAATGATGGAGGGAGGACATTATCTATTAGAGAATTTATCTCCCCAAATAACCATAATGCATGATGGAGCCCTGCTTTCCTGAGGTGGCTCTAAACACCTACGTGATGATGGAAAGTAGTGAATCTCCTGGAGAAGAGGAGGCTGAGGGGAGACCTTATTACTCTCTACAACTACCTGAAGGGAGGTTGTGGAGAGGAGGGAGCTGGCCTCTTCTCCCAAGTGACAGGGGACAGGACGAGAGGGAATGGCCTCAAGCTCTGCCAGGGGAGGTTCAGGCTTGAGATTAGGAAAAAGTTCTTCACAGAGAGGGTGGTTAGGCGTTGGAATGGTCTGCCAAGGGAGGTGGTTGAGTCACCTTCCCTGGAGGTGTTTAAGGTTAGGGTAGACGAGGTGCTTAGGAGCATGATTTAGGGACTGGTGGGAATGGTTGGACTCGACGATCCAGTGGGTCTCTTCCAACCTGGTTATTCTGTGATTCTGTGATTCTGTGAATTAATTCCTTATTTTGCTCTGCTTGTACACACAGCTTTTGCTTCGTCTATGAAACTATCTTTATCTCAACCCACAACTCTCCTTACTTTTACCTTTCCAATCTCACTTGAGAAGGAAGGTACTGTCTGTGTGAGGCTGATCTGCTTACCAGGGATAAACCATGTCACGTACTAAGGCACGGATTCTGAGCAGCAAAGGGATTGATTGGGAATTCAGATTTGATGTAAAGTGGGAGATTGTTTATATCGTAAGAACAGGCACATGGTCACGTAAGGGGTAATTCCGAGCAAAGACACGAGAATTTGGTATCTCCAAGCTAGATGCAAGTGCCTACTTTTGGATGAGTGAATGAGAAAAGAAAATAAAGAAGACAATTGCTGATATAATGCCTATTCTTGTTACTAAATAAGGGAAATTCCATAAGCAAAATCCCTGGAAGGGCCAGTAGAGCCAAATCTACAAACCACCACTAAACCATGCCTGTTCTTCAAAGAACATTTTTTATAATTTTTCATTTTTCTTAATATAAAAGCTTTTAACATATTCCCAAAGACAAAGAGCTGCAATTTCAGCCTAATAAATACTTACTGTTATAAATTTCATAAACTTGATTTCCTTCTTAAAGTGATAAAATTGCTTTACTAATAAGGAATTTTAAAATCAGTCCTAGTACCCTGACATATTTGGCTGGAAGTAACAGCTATGTTTGTGCAACTGTGGACCAAGCTTCTCAAAAGTAACATAGCATTTCTCAAAACTTTAAATGCAATAGTCAATGAGTTAATTGCACAGGTCATCATAGTGCAGATTGAAATGACCAGTTCTCTCTGTCCTTTCATGAATACCTCTTCTTATCCTCTCAAGAGTGCCGTATATCAGTCTTTCTGTCACTAGTTACGTGGTGCCATCATAATGTGCATGGCTAATTCAACATCTAGAATAATATATTCTAGTATTAGTTCACAAATATATATCACACTATAAATTCAGGTCAGAGTCAGCTACCTGATCTCAGTAGAGCTCAAATCATCATGTCTGAAACTGTGGAACTGTCAAGTAAATGCCTGAATATATACACATAGATATACAAAAAAATAATAAAAAAATCAGGATGTAGAGGGGTTGCTTGCTTTTCTGAAATAACATTTAAAAGAGCAAGTAAAGATGCACAAGAAATAAACAAGAATAGATATACAGGAAGGTTGAAATATGTTAATTACAAATTACTTATTATTTGAGTTAATCAAACATTATCAACTTCATTTTTTCTTCAACCAACAGGATTTATTATTTTTTTACTAAAACTGCCTCTTTTCTCAGCCACTTTTAAAGTATTACTGTCTCTTTCTGCAATAATCTGACAAGATATCATGAAAGATGATAGAAAATGTTATCCTGTGTTCAAAGATCTTAAATGTAAACAAGGAATAAAAGAGAGCAGGAAACGATTTATGCATATGAATACAAGCACAGTTACTTATCAGGTCTGTACTTATATAAATATTTCATTAATGCAATTTCTGCTGAAATCTATCACATTCTATTGAGTTTAATGTGTCATGCAGTAGAAAGCATAAGTTTATTATTTTGGTTTCTTAGTTTTCTATGTCATTGGTTAGATTTTATCCACTATTGGGAAGTTTTCAAGGAAACAATAGAGAATAAATGAAAAAGAATAATAAAAATTTTAAAATCACAAATAATTGATAGTTAATATGCACCTAGTTAATATCCACTGAGCATCAAAAGTAGATTCAGAACCCAGATTTTTAACAGGGCATGGGCTTTGAACTCCTGAATTCCTTTGGAAAAACTGCAAGTGTCAGAATGAAAACAGAAAATTTCGTTTTGTGCTTTGAGCTACATCTGATTCCATCACTGATAAAATACATGTGGTTAGCCTTGTAACATGAAAGTTAGAATGTATGGCTGAAAAGAGTAGATTACCTCCTAGTACGCATGCAAGCAGCAAAATGTTCTGAAACTACACTGGCAAGTAAAGAATACACCATCTGGTCTGATGCTAAGATACATGTCTTGACTCCAGGGTTATCAGGAGGCTAAAGTAAAGGAGGAATTATTGAAGGAAATGAGTACATATAAACTGTAAACCATTTTTTCTGTTAGGGTTAAACAGCAACTATTGCAGGTTTGACATGGACAGAAATCATTAACTACAAGAACAACTTTGTCATGAGTTTCAGCATAATTTTAGTGTTAATGGCAAAGTATTAAATATGTTTATGAAAGGATAATAGGTAATTCATAGATTGTAATTATCATAACCCATATTCCCAATAGCTTCCATATGTTGACACTGTTAAGAAAATGCAGTTCATTTTTCACATTTTCAGCACAGACACTTGAACTGTATGAAGTCTAACAACAAAGCTGTGCTGCTGATATTTTTAAAACCACAACTTCTTGATAGAAAATGCAATTTTAGCCTTAAAAGAATTCTTACAAACACATTTCAGACAGTTGAACTTTTGTTGTTCCTAAAAGAGGAAAAGAAAGATGTTAAATTAAGGTGGAACCACTTTTGATACCACTTCTTTTTCACTGTTCCTAGTGATGAAAAGTATGATGATAAAAAGTTCTGCATTCATATAAACTATGGTGGTATTCATACAGTTTCACATAGAAAGAAATTCTACTTTCAAAAATTTTGAAATC
This sequence comes from Clamator glandarius, assembly GCA_033459285.1. Taxonomy (NCBI): domain Eukaryota; kingdom Metazoa; phylum Chordata; class Aves; order Cuculiformes; family Cuculidae; genus Clamator; species Clamator glandarius. The sequence continues at coordinate 7,230,115 of JAUNZM010000333.1, read as the reverse complement.
TCCTTAAGTTTTTCTCACAATTCCCTTTTTTCCCAATCAACTAACATTCTAATAAAACATGGTGAAGCACACCCTAGCTATAAAAAAAGTGAGACCAGGTGGTGTTACAAGTGAAAATGGAGATCAATTTGCAAATTCCTCTAATTGCACACTAGTGTTTATAAACCTTCACAGCAGGGAACTAAGAACACACTTCATAAGAAACCTGTTTTTTTTCCCCTCAGAAAACCTTACTATGCTATGCCCTGTGGGGACACAGTAACCCTATTTAATATAGTTTCTTGTCACGTTGCATGTAAGAAAAACCTCCAGAAGTCATCTTGTTTCAAGATAAGCCTAAATGGGCTTATATATATTTAAGTAACTCCTAGGAGGTTATGTTTTCCTTGAACTACATCTTCAACCCTTCCTAGAAATTGACCCAACAAACTTCAGACCTGGCTTTTCAGGGCATGGTCCTAATTGTAACATGCTTGGAGTATTCATCCAGAGGAAGTCAAAGCAAATGCAAGCGCCAGTGTACACTACAGACCAGGGAAGACTTAGGGGGACATTTGTGATGAATGTGGTTTCAAATAAGGTCATGTTTGGATGGGTATGGCTGGAAGAACAGCCTGGTTAGAATCTCAGTGTATATGAGGTGCTGCTGCAAAGCCAGCTTCTGGATATATCTGATTGATTGAATTTTTCCCTCATGGCACGGGGGATTGTGATTTAGATTGGAAGTCTTTTCTGATTGAAATGAGAAAGTTTTAAAATATACTTGATGCTGACAGATAAGAAGCCACAAGGACTATACATATTCCATGGACATAACTTTATCTAAGTATAAGGGATTAAGTAATAAGAGAACCTTAGAAGAATACACAGCAATAGACCAGCTGTGGGAGAAAGAAAGATATTTCTTAAGGTTAATCAGAGCAACAGTTTGACATAGAAAACCTCTGACACCAAAATGAGGGGAAAGTCTGCTTGTTTCCAGCCTGTTGCTGGTATTTTAAAGGGTAAAGTAATAAGCTGCACAAAAAGTGACAGGACTGGAGGACCATCAAGTCACATTTATGTGTTTGGGTTCATTAGCCTTGAAGACTCAGCAGCAAGGTGATTTTGCTCCAGATTTCTTGAAATGACTAACGCAAGTCTAGCTCACTTCTAAAAAATTCCCCAGAGAAAAATGGACGCACATACACTGTTTAGTGAGCATACACCAATTGTAAAATCTGGGATAAAAGCAGGTGCAAGAATATGCTATGTAGACAGTCACCTTAACTTCCGAGAAATATAGGTCTTCATTTAATAGACATAATTTTTCTGCTTTGTCTTCATAAAAAGACACATTTACATCTTTTCTTTTGTCATAACTTTCCCAGCTCTTCAGGTTGGTATAGGTGAGACTGAAGCCAAAACTCCACCTTGTCACTCCCTGTCAACCTGATCACTGAATAGCTATCAGTCATAAAAAGGTCTTGCATTCTTGTAAGCCAAATAAAAAAAATCTGAAAAGTCATTCAAAGTCATTAGCAAAGGCAGGTCTTAGTGGGTTTTTGTGCCAAAGAACAGGTACAATGTCCATGAGATTTCCAAACCTCATTGTATAAGGACTCACAAAAGCTTTAAACAGATACCTAAAAGCTGTAGTGATGACTGGGAAACAAGTTTCACTCCTATACCTCATGAATTATTTTGCCTTGGAAGTACATACAGTTACGTACGTTGGTGTGAGTGCATGGTGCAAGCATCAGATGAAGAACACTGATAGAAATAACTTGCACAGTAAAAGCAACCAATAATGCAGATATTTTCTTTGTGCCACCAATATTTCTTGGCAAAAATACACAGAATTGGCTATGTGGCATTTCTTTAAAATCCATTGTCATGCTGTGCAGTGTGACAACTTGCTTTTCACTCTGTTTGTAATCTGATTTTAGGTGGCTACTCAACAATTAATGTTGTTTTAGAAACACAAACGTTCATACTCATCTAGTTGATTTTATAATCAAGAAAAATGCATTTGAGTAGGAGAGACAAAAAGACTTTTTGCTGTTCTCTGAATCCAATAACTGCCTTGAAGACTATTTTATAGAGTACAGCTGTAGACTTAGGTACAGTCTCCACCTTTTCCAGTTTCATGTGATTATTCCATCAGCAATCCAGAAAAAAGATATGAGCCTACTAAAAGATAGGTAGAAGAACACATTACAGCCATTCTGGAAATCATTCAAAGAATGAAATCACTGTTGCAGGTTCTCTCCTACAAATATATGCTGCATTTACTTACCCTCAGCATATCACTTTGAAGGTCTAAAGTCATTGGAGGTACCTACAACTGAACTGTCAGCAGTCACAATGAGTTTTTCTCTATAGAAAATCTAACTTTTCAAGGCTGTTATTAAAAATGTTAACCAAGACTGGAAGTCTGGATGTCCCAAGTTTCACATACTATCACAGAGTCTCTGAAAATTTATAGCCCTAAATCTATAAATGAATTCTGAAACATTATGCTTCTAAGTTTAGTTGCATCTGTAACTAGCAAACATTCAAGTGAAATCAGTTATGATGGTGCAATGTCAGAACAGTGAGATAAGGGTGAGGTTTCTAAACTTGGTGAGTCTGACTTCACTGAAGCATAAATCCTTAGAAGGCACTTCCTAGTGCTTTTAAAGTACCACATACATACCCACTCTCCTAAGCAAAGCAAAATCAAGTGTAGGAACATGTAAACTCAAAACATGGTCATTACACTTATTTAAGGTATACAATATTTTCTAGGCCTAGGAAAATTTCATCACTTATCTTGTGATTAGTGGAAACCAATCTAGTGGAAATCAAACCAAACTCAGGCTGTTGGTTTTCCCACTTCAGTGAAACTACCTGTATCACCACATATTTCTAACATAAGTTGTTTAGATGAGGATCCATTGGATTAGTACGCCCTATATATACAAAGTGTCTCAAAGGTTCTTATAAAGTTTTGAACTGCAAACAACAGCAAGATCAAATAACAGTGAAACAATAATTTCTGACAGTCTTCCATTTTGTAGATGGTGCTTACCTGGAGAACAAATGGGTCCACAGGAATTTGTCCTGCAATGCATTATAGTGACATGATTACATTAAGGATGAGAAAAGAGGAAAAAAAAAAAAGCTTTTAATCACTAAAACATGGAAGATTAACACTTCTCTTAAATCTGTAAAAGGTAATGTGAGAGCTGGAAGATGAATATTTCTGAGCTAAGGTTATATGCTGAGGAAGACAGAATAGTTTTAGTGACTATGTTTATGTTACTGTTTTTGGAGACAGGAAACGATGTTTAAACTTTATGATTGTTGCATGATCACCAGGACTCTCAAAATCTCCCAATGGAAGGTCTTCCTCTTTAAAGGAGAGAAAAGACACGACGAGACTGTAGAATACTGTCTCCATAGCTAAAAATTATATAAAGTCAGCTCAGTTACAATTTACAAAAGCTATACCAGAAACAATCTTCTGAAGTAGAAATACATTGCAAGTGGGAGGTGTCATTTTTTTTAAATCATAAGTGAAATCTTCTGGCGGCATTGATGGGCAGATGAAGCAAATGAAGGGGAGAGTTATCAGATTAGAAAGACCAAGAATAGTAACTCTTACAAATTTGCAAAACTACTTTGGAGATTTGGAGCCATATGAGCATAGCAGACCCCGCATAAAGGACACAGTGTCTAATACACCTCATCAACCTTGTGAGCAAGTGTCATGTTTGACAAAGTGATTCATGTTGAGAAACACCATCTGTAAGGAATATTAGACACTCCAAGGAGATGTCATGCCTGATAAAGCTGGTAATGTCAATGCCCATCTGAAGTACTAGCTAATATTTCAGAGCTCTGAAGAGAGGGTGCAGAAAAAAACACTACCAATTATGAGCTTTAAGAAAGCATCTGGGAATACTGTTAATGAAAAAGAGCACACTGGAAGTGTTCTGTACTTAAAACAGTTTTCACCGATTTTTTTTTTTGTTTGGCTTTGGTTTATATATTTTTTTTTTAAACTCTGAGAAATTATGTATGGTTTTTTTGTTGCAACAATTAGTAGTTTAATGTTAATTGATTTTGCTACTGTTCCACTGAGGTGTTCATCAATAAAATTATCTTTTTTCATTACAGATATTAATTGAAGCTGTGCATGGGGCCCAGTCTGTGCATGAACTCTTTACTCATCCTTGTTACTTCTCTGAAAATGTACAGACATTTACAATTCACCTTTTGTTACGATTATGAATAGGAAAACCTTCTTTTCAGTCACATCAGTTGTTACTTGACAAAATATGAGAGGGAACAAAAAACCGAATTTGGTTCTGCAAAGGTGTAATTAACAGCAGTATAAGCAATAATTCCATGCTTACATGGTATTTCAGGGCTGATTTTTCCTGACCCTGGAGTGGATTTGCATGACAAAGATGGTTTTGTGTATTGTTGGTGCTGCACTCAGTTCAAAACTCTTGACAATTCTTAAATTCTCCATACTGCTATCAGATTTGTTTTGACCAAGTCAGCCATTAGGACATATTTGTGCTAACCCAGTGACGCAAAGGAACTCTACTGGGAGACTGCATTTCATCCCAGATGCTAAAAAGGTAGGTGTAAAATAAGCCAACATAGTTTCTTGAGGTTTTCTTTTGACATTAAGAGCTGCATCCTGGTAAGATGTTTCATATTCATTTTTTTCCAAGTTACTGCTCCTTCTCCAGAATCCAGTGAACTGGCTTTTTGTGTTCTTTCAAATTTTTTTAGTGTCATCTAAATTACATGTTGTAGTTATCATTAGTCATCTTCTCCTTTACTCACACAAGGAAAATCTCACTAGAAAAATGAAATTTGCACCAAAAATTAACTTGCCCCATCCTAAACTGAAAAAGCTGGAAATGGACAGTCTCACTTGCAAGAAAATTAAACATATGCCTCATGCACAATAAACCAGAATGCAGCCATGCAATCAGATTAAGAGATTTTTATTTATCCTGTAGCTTTTTCTAATTTTCTTCCTCTTTTGTATTTGCTAACAACATGCCTGTAAGTTTATGTTAAAGAATTAGACTTCAGCTATACAGTAAATCTCTTCAGTTTGTTCTACTGGACATATTGTTGAAATAAACCCCATTATAAATTAATGGATGTTATTTCTAAGCCTGTATTTATGAATGAAGGCTTATTTGTGATACCAAATTGAGGCACAGATAGACCTTTTGATGTCATAACTGAATATTTTGCATTGTTAAAATACAGATGCAAAGTCATCTAACACAGAATATTAAGTTATAGTAGGAGAAAAAAAGAAAACATTTAATTCTGATTGGGCTTTTACATATTAGACCATTATGGCAATTCTTTTTCCTTAAGGAAAATAGACTTCATTAAAATATACATGTACTTTCTCTTTTACCTCACATATGTTTCATATTAATCCCTAAAAATAACACCTCATACTACAAGATGGCTCATTTGTGATGCAAGAGATTTGTTATACCTTGACCAGTATTTGACCTCTGGCAAAAAAAAATCTTCAATTAATTATTTTAATCTCATTTGCTTGTTTTACAATTACAAAATACTATTTTGTATTTTTATCACAAAACGGGCATAATCAGAGCTATGTCCTCAAAAGCCATAAGGTGCTTTACTCTATGAAATATTTTATGTGCAGATCAGTTTCTCGATGAAAAAAAAACCCAACTCTCCTCCACTCCCAAAAAATCAAAGGATTCTACTACAGGAATTTTCAAGATGAAATTTTCCACTCATAAAAAATTTTACTCTGTTCCACCTCATAGTCCTACCTCAATATACCTGAGTGATGAGATACAAAGTTGTAACAGAGAAGCTACATTAAGGACTTAAAACAGCCGAAGAACAGTCACCTAAGTATCTGATTCATCCTTAACCTGGTTCCTGGAGGAGCCCTTAGTAGTTATATCACTGAATTGTATAATTGTCAAGAGGAAAATAAGGGAGGAAACTAACAACCCTTTTTTGAGCCCACTTGTCATTGTTGGAAATTCTGCCCTCACCACCCAGGGCAAGTTCAACTGACAAAACTTCTTTGGATCATCAATTGCCTACTGTTATGAGTGTGCTTTGAATCTTTGAATTTTACACAAACCACATGCAAAAGGGCCATTTCTGATAGAATTTGTTCTGATGAACTCAGAATAGGCGTGTAGTCACCTCCTTTTTTGGAAGTATGAGACACTTTTCAGGTCAGCACTGTCAAGACTGTTCTTTTACTAATACTTAGGGGGAAAGGTTTTCATTCAGTTTTTGGTCTTTCACTAGAAGTCTCATCTTTATTATACAGTGTCTTTTGAATTTCAGTTTGATTTCAGCCCTTTTTATTCCTGTCACAGAAGAAAATCTTTATCTTCTTTTTTACAGTATTACACTAGCAAGTGCATGACACTGAACAGTGTCCTTAGGGCTAAAGTCCTGCGAAATCTGCAACACAAACTGCAGTTTAATAACTGGAATAAGACATCCTTTTCTAAAGAGTAGTGTTCGATACATCAGAGAGGCCTCAAGAAATTAGCATCTAAACACTTCTAAGTGTTTAGAAAGCAGCAGTGAAATCAGTAAGATAGGACAAGTGTATAGGAGATATATATATATAAACAGCTACTGCTGTTCTCAGGGGACACAAACAACAGCCAATGTCCAGATAAAGGTCTGTGATGCATCTAGAAGATTTTCAGACACATCTCCTGTAATATTTATACAGTTATTATAGCTATAGTCGCAACTCAAAATCCATTCTTGGCAGCATGTCATTAGGAAATGCACACAGAACAGAGAGGCGATAAAGCAGTTCCTGCAGTACTCAAAAATTTTAATCCATTCTACACTCGACAGCCAAAGAAACTAGATTGACATATTACTAGAAGAGATCTTTCCTTTTCATCTGTTACTCAGTCCTCAGTGACCGCTTTACAATAAAAAATGGATGGCACTTTTTTAATAGTCAATATAAAAGGAGTTTGTTGTGCTTCATAGAAATGTCCCCCAGAGAACAAATCTTTTATCCCATTGTTTACTATTTCTATGTATACTGAAACAAATTAAAGTGAGAACGATTTCTAATGTGGCAGAGGCTGGAATTCAGAGGTGAAAGCCTCTCCATCACTTGGAAATAGTTCTGAGATATCAGCCAACCAGCACCTACTTGCTCAAATGCACTGCAGTTCTGATGGATGGATAGCTTAATGCTGCAATGGTACCCTGCTGATCGATTTATCACACCAACTGTTTCTCCACCATGTTCCCCTTAAGAAAAGAAGGAAATAGGGAGAATAGAACCAGGGACATTAAAAGAAGTAAAACAAAAATAATCTTCAACAAGCTAGTAGCAAACTCCCAGTGGCACCAGCAACTGACAGGGCCTTTGTAGCATAAGAAGATAAAACTTAGAGTAAGTGGTATGTCATCTGCTAGCTCCTCTACTTAAAACTGCAGGGCAGTGGGTGTCAGAATGAGAGAGCACAAGAACAGACTTAAATATATGTGGAAATTTTGACTAAGAGAGCCAAAATGAGTCCTGTTCTGGTTAGTAGTATGCTACTTTTTATTTTTTGAGTAATTTTCTTCTTATGAGCTCCAATCTTCTGGCAAAAACTAAAAGATTATTAATATGTAGGTTTTAATCTCTTGCTGTCTTGCCTGCTTAAAACTTCTGGTATTGATCTTTAATAAAAAAAATACAAGAAGATAAAAATAGTGAGTCCTGCCATCTAAGAAGAAAGTTTTGCTGCCCCATTCTTGCTGACATTCCCAATAATGGAATCTGGAGTTAAAAGAGTCCTTGGACATTGTTCAATGTACTAGTACAGTTAGAAAAATCCTAGCATACCTGTTTCATCTAACAGTATAACTTAATTTTGTAGAATAACATATTTAAATCATTAATGTAAATTCCAAGAGCTGAGTTTGGGCTGCTTGGTTCAATATGACAAAGTATGCTGCAGAATTCACATGAGACTGAGCCCTGGGGAACCCCACTTGTAACTGGTCTCCAGCTGGATTTAACACCATTTCCCACCACTCTCTGGGCCCGGCCAGCCAACCAGTTTTCCACCCAGGAGAGTGTGCGCCTGTCCAGGCCAGAGGCCGACAGTTTCTGAAGCAGAATGCTGTGAGAAACTGTATCAAAGGCTTTACTGAGGTCCAGGAAGATACATCCACAGCCTTTCCCTCGTCCAGTAGCCGAGTCACTTTTTCATAGAAGATGATCAGGTTTGTTGGGCAAGACCTGCCTTTCATGAACCCATGTTGACTGGGCCTGATCACCCAGTTCTCCTGCATGTGCTTCATGATAGCACTCAAGATCACCTGTTCCATGACTTTCCCTGGCACTGAGGTCAGACTGACCAGCCTGTGGTTCCCTGGATCCTCCCTGCGCCCCTTCTTGTAGATGGGCACATCAGCCAGCCTCCAGTCCAGTGGAACTTCCCCAGTCTTCCAGGACTGTTGGAAGATGATGGAAAGGGGTTTGGCCAGCACATCCACCAGCTCCTTCAATACCCTTGGGTGAATCCCATCTGGCCCCATAGACTTGTGGGTGTCTAGTTTGGCTAGCAAGGCTCTGACCACCTCCCCTTGGACCATGGGAGCCTCATTTTGCTCCTCTAGCTCTGAGGTTTGTACACAGAGGGAACAACTTTCTTTACAATTAAAGACTGAGGCAAAGAAGGCATTAAGTACCTCAGCCTTTTCCTCATCCCCTGTCGCTGCTATTCCTTCTGCGTCCAATAGGGACTGTATGGTCTCCCTAGTTCTCCTTTTATTATTTATATGTTTGTAGAAAGATTTTTTTTGTTATCTTTCACCAACTTTGCCAATCTAATTTCTTGTTGAGCCTTAGCCCTTCTGATTTTTTCTCTTCACAATCTCACTTCCCTCCTGTAGTCCACCCAAGAGGCCTGACTGCTCTTCCAGAACCCATAAACATTTTTCTTCTTCTTGATATCACTCAAGATCTCTCCATTCAAGCAAGCTGTTTTTTTCCCCTGCTGACTTTTTTTTCCAGAACATGGGGATGGCTTTCTCCTGAGCTGCTAGGATCTCCTTTTTGAAGAGCTCTCAGCCCTCATGGGCTCCCTTGCCCGTAAGTACTGTCTCCCATGGGACTTTGCCAACCAGCCTTCTGAAGAGTTCAATGTCAAATGGACTTTTTTATTCAGCTATTTTCAGGAAAATTAAAACAAATAAACCATCACAGACTGTATTCACTCAATCACATATAGGGAAGTAAGATACCTACCTAAACTGAAGTAAGGACAAATAGGTTTTAACCTGTTGGTCTCCAAAACTTACAAAATGAATTGCAAAAATATTTAATCTATCATTTTAAAGCTGGGAGGAGAAACTTCTAATTGGTGACAGGATGAGTTCAATGTGTCATGAAACAGCTTGCAAACCTATTTGTGGTACCTAACAGCACTGGTAACCCAGAGTCTTTTCCATTAGAAAAGGTGACAAGCAGAGAAAACAGCCTTTATCTGACTAGAGATGAAGATCATGTCTAAAGCTGGTAATGCAGATGATACGATATGCCCCATGCTTACTCTCAGGTAAAGGCAGAGTTGGCTGTGCTCCCTTAAGATCCTTAAATCAGAGTGGTAAAGCTGAGAGATATACAATATAAATTACTACTTAGCAAACTGCTTTGGACTGCAACAAAAGGAAGTTCCTGCTACGTGTGCCAAACCTCAGTGTAATAGCAGAGCTCATAGACATGTGAAACCAGAGCGGTTGTCACCAATTCGCTGCCAGGTACTAAAAAGAGAACAGAAAAATAATTTCTGTGGGCTTTTAGAACATGCTCTTTGCTTTGGGGTTACAAGACATTTATTAACAAATAACAAAATATTTATGGTGATGTTTTCTACAAGGAATTATTATAGACAAGGATTTTCACAAAAACACAGATATGAAATCCACAGCCCCCTCAGACACTGCACTTTCTTAAGTAATTGAATCCTTTGCTTTTCAAGAGGAGCCTATTACAAAGCAATTTGGTGCTTTGTTTCTCTTTAACAATCTTTCTTCTCCTCTGATATCCTAATCTTGCCAGTCAGTTAGAAGAGGCATGTTGTTCCATTTGCTTGAATAAACTGCTGTAAAAAGAACTCAATGACCTACATGAACATAATGTTCAATTTACTCTTTAGAACTGAATGACAAAAGAAAGGTGACTTTTAATGATTCTAAAAGCATCGAATGAGATCAATAAACCATCAAAGATTTGATCCCAGGAGACCTCTTAGCAGCTCTCTTTGCTCATAGTTTCCTTTCAGAGAAGATTGTATGTGAAAATGAAGTTCTCTGTCTGTTAATGGATTTTCAGGCTCTTTCTTGTGCATTAAGTAAAGTATAATTAGCACCTGTATTCTTCAAGCTTTCAAGAACGTTACTTGTGTCTGTTTCTGCTATTTTCTTGTTTTGATGAAAGTTGCAACCCTCCTTCCTCAATAGCTTTGTTAGAAAAAAAAATACATTGTGCAGGAAACCAATGCAATAAGTAGTAACTTAATTTAGTAAGAAAAATCATTTTTTCACAGAACAGTCTGATTTTGAAGTGACAGATAAAGAAATTAGAAGTTATATGCTACAGGTAAACATAGTCTTCCAATGTGCCTCATTGCATTCATTGAGGGTCCTTATGTTTTTTTAATGGCAATCTGATTTCCTTGTAAAATCTCTGTTTTCACTGAAGGGAGAAAGTAGGATCACTAGGCAGCTCCTGGTTTAATACATCATGGGAATGATACCTGTGGGAAAGGGTATTTTAGTGGGAAAAAGTACATAAATTAGTTCAAGAGTGACTGAAATGAACTCATTTTAACAATAAACTAGGTTTACTAGTTCCTGTTATTTGTATCACTTACTTGCATTAACAGCAACCTGATTGATACAACAGCAAAGAATGTCTCTATTAAAGTCCCCATTGTGGTAACCCATATGGCTTTGTTCTTTTCTTTTCTTTCCAACAGGGTCATGGAGGCAGCCAGGATTTCATGGCACTGACAGATTAACATTTTTCAAATCAAAGTTTCTAAAACAGAGTTCACCATATTTCCCTGTGTACCAGCAGTATCATTCTATGCAGATTAATACTGCTTTCTAGTACTTGTGTAGAATATGCTTTTAATTGAAGTACTTTTTTATTTGAATTCAAGATATGATCACAGCGACTTCAACACAAATGTGTCCCAGTGTTGTGCTAGCACATTAGAGACAGAAAAAGAAAGCTCACTGAACAATGGTGTAATTGTTTAATTTGTCAGGCTGAGCTCTACAGAGAACATGCACTCTATAAAGCAGGTATTTTTTGTCCATTTATTTTAAAAGATATATAGGTACTTGTAGCTTATATAAGAATGAAATATATGTCCATGTATAAGATAGTTCAGTAATTATCAAAATAAATGTAAATAGAAATCCAGCTACACTGACATACTAGCTTTGACAGAGAGGGGCCTGATACACAATCACATATATAATTAAATTGTTCAACAGAGGATATATTTATATTTATATTTATATTTATATTTATATTTATATTTATATTTATATTTATATTTATATTTATATTTATATTTATATTTATATTTATATTTATATTTATATTTATATTCTTGTTATACTTTACTAGAACATGGATTTTGGTGGGCTAAAGTAAGCTAATGAACACATTTTAAGAATATAATCTTATCTCCCTCTTTAAAAGAACACTAAACATTTAGTTGAATAACACAATTACAAAGCTGTAAGTTTAAGGTACCAAATGGACCTACTCTCTGTTTGCAAATTAAATGTACATTTAAAGTAACTGGCTGGAGTATGGCTACCTGACTTGATGGGCAGTTCTGAATTTTGAGGTATTTTCCCAATTCTACTGCTTTCTTCGTTTCTTCTCAGAGGACAATGAACACATCACTGACTGTCTCTCCCTTCATTTCCTCAGTGGAAAAATAGAAATGATAAAGCAAAGCAAAGCTATCATCTTCTTAATTTGATCAATTCAGACTTCATGCTTCGAGCCTGAGGCTGGCAGTCAGGATGTGCCCATATGTAAGCGAGAACAATGACACTCATCTTCCCTGCACTCTTTAAGAATTATGCATGTAAGCAATATGCATACGGGTGCCCAGAAACAAGTCTTACTAAAGGAAAGACATTACAAATTTTGTTCAAAGGAAATACTTGGTTATGATATTAGAGATCACGTAATTTTGCATAGAAAATTATAAGCAATTACTCATATAATTCTTCATGTTTCCTTAGTATAATCCCATTATACTGAAATGAAATCACATCCCCAGAAGCACTGGTGACTTTTAGGCTAAATTAATGTACTTGGAATAAGGCCACAGAAGTGGTTTTAGCAGTATTTAGACTTAGAACAAGTTACTGAGCAGTACGTTATTTTCGCACTGAAGCACAGGCCATGCTAGCTACCATGAAATAGAGCAGTTATTATTTTCCTTCTTATCCAACTCTTACCACTAACCTGCTTATCCATCCTTCATTATCCAAATCTAAAATGATTTTGTGCAACTATCAATTGCTGGAAGTAACTAAAACTTAGTATTTCTCATAAAAAATCTCAGTTTTACCGATTTCTAAATATTTAGTGAAAATATAATTTGAAAAATAGAAAATTTCATCCTTTTCTCTTTGATAGTCATAATTATTAAAAAAAACCAAACCAAACAAACATAAAACCTGTATTCTTATTTTGCAAATCAATTGGATTAAATTGCAAATCTTCTCTTGACTTCAATACAGTCACATAAATACAAATTTAATTCCACATCCAATTGCAGTTCTGAATTCAGGTATGCTATGTTGTAACTCTTTAACCCTTGTCTCCTGTTAAAATTAACTAAGGTAACAATTTTAATATGTGAAAAATCTGAATCATGTGGAAGGCTTGTAGTGCATTATGATAGGACTTTCATGATGATACAACACTTTAATGTTTCTACTAACAAGTATTTTTCACTGAAAGCTGAGTGAGCAGCTTCTTTCCCTGTTTTAACTTCCTCACACTTAAGGCAGACTCTACTAGAGGAATATAACAACATGCTTACTCTGTATCTATTCTCTGCATGTTGTATTCTATTTGCATGTTTATGTTCTCAAGCAAAATGAGACAATAACCTTGGAACTATTCCCATCAATGCACCTATAAGAAGACTGGATGCTGGAAACCTAACAGCAGAATCACTCAGAGAAATTTAAATCATAATTCTTACCTAGGGTATTGATTAAAATAAATAAAAATCAGCAAGTTTCAAATAAACATAAACCCACTTTGTTTATGATGATAAACACCTGCATGCAGGAGACTTGACCGAGGTGGTTTAATAGTAATCACATTACTTGCTTACACCAGAGAGGAATCCAGGTCTCCCAATTAGTAGCTCACTTAGCTTGATATCGTTACAATTTTCCAGTCAAAATATTGATTAAAACTGAAAAAAGAAGTAGTATTATTGACCAACAAAATGAAAGAGTACATATTCTGACAATAAACACCCTTCATTCTTTTCAAGGTCTGGGAAAAAAGCTATTGATTGCCTACATCTGGCTACAAAGCTGTTAACCCAATTCTATTGAGGAGAGTGATACATAGTGGCAAAATTAAACAAGTAGATAAAATCAACTACATTTTTGTATAAAACCAGACAAAGATAACTATATTATGAATCAATCATTGCAAGATGGTAAAAATATGTGGCTTTTGTAAGCCACAATGATGGAGCTTTAAGGGTTTATGGATACTTCACATGTATATTATCTATTCTGTACCGTGTTTCCAGTACATTTTACATTTCTCTTCAGACAGAAAAAAAAGACTATGTGACTAAGCACTCATCATAGCAGTAGACTCTTCAACCTTTCTATTATGTGGCAGACAAACTTCTCTCTCCCATAAACAAAAAATAGGATGCAGTTCAAAGGACAGTAGCACTTCTACAGAGTTTATAATCTCTCTTACAGAAAAATCTCACTTATCAGTCCTTTACATCATTCAGGAAAATCCCCAAACTCTTTCCCATAACTTCTTCCTCATTGCCAGCTCAACAGAAAAAGAACTGTAGGTATGTTTATATATGAGATACGTGACAGATTATTCTCTTCCAGCAAGGAAAGGAAACTTGAAAAAATCAGGCACATTCTGACTGATAATGACAACAAAACTAGGACTAATTCCATGTAGTCAGTTAGTTGCTGTGAGTTTACATTTCTTCTGATTTTTTTTTTTTTCCCTTACATCATAATTCTTTCCTTGTTTCAGGGACTGCCAAAGCAGTCAATTCTGGAAGCTCAAATCCATGTGGGTCCTTTTGACTCCAAATGCTCAAGCTTCAACTTCAATCTGCCTATTTCTACCACTGAAGGCAGAAAAAAATCCTTACTCTTTGATCTTTTAGAAGTGCAGCAAATCTGTGTTTGCTTGTTTCCTTGAAGACTGATAAGTAGAGAAAGCTTCAGTATTATCTTCTAGGATTTACAAACTCACTATTTTCTTGGTTATATTCCCTATTACAGCTTAACAAGATCATTCCATATATAGACTGGAACAAGAAAGAAAATGTGCAAAACTACCACAAATTCTTTCTGAGTGCACAGGGACTGCATCTTCTTAGAGATTCCTGCCACATGACAAGCAAGGAAAGGCAAAAAATAGCCTAAAACAAGTAGTTAAAATCTAACGGGTAAATTTAGTTTTCCCTTAGTTAAGATGAAATGAAATTTCACTGGTTAATCATACACAGTCTGGAAAAAAATATTCTGGATAGAACATAGTTTTGAGAACTATTTACAGAACATGTCAGATGCTAGTGTGATCCAATACCTTGATAAACACATCATCTAACTTCAGATGCTGCTAAACGGGCACAGTTCAGAAGACAGCTAAAAATATTGTGACAGAATGTCTTTGTAATTTTAAAATGTTCCCATTGTTTTAATAAAATACCTCTGTGTCAATCAAACTCCCCTGAAAAAAGAAAGTAGTCAGAAAGCAGCCTTACCTGCTAGTTTGGTCATCCACATGTCCATACTTAACATGGGACGAAAAAAAAAAAATAAAGAAAAAAATACCACAAAAAATCTCTCTTCAGAGCTCTGAAAAACTCCGTTGCCTATATCCATAATACTTCATGAAGTGAACTAGGGCACAACCATTTGACCATGAGGGTAAACTCATGACAAAGACAGATTTTATACAATCCTATCCTCTCTGCCCACACAGGCTGGTCTCATACCTACAGTCCTTGATGCAGGCTATGCCCTGAACCATAACAAGACTTCATGCCCACAGTAATTTAACTCTAATAAAGTCACACTAGTTAAGTAAACTTAATCCATATTCTGAGCAGTAGAGCACCATCTTCTGCTACATGTGTCAGATCTTCTTAAAGTCCTTCATCTGTCCAAATATTTAAGCATATGCTTAATGGTGTTAAAAACTTGAAGAGTTTTCTAGTTCCTTAAAAAGAACATACCCAAATGTTCTGCTGAGCTGCAGCCTAACTCTCTAGGGACCTTGTCACTTGTTCATCCAGAAATCACTCCTTTCCCGGCTGTCACAGCTGAGGTTGCAGCTGTCAGCACTGATGCTTTGCTGCCTGCCATTGGCAGCAGAGATTTCTCAGCTGTGAGGC
Organism: Clamator glandarius; assembly: GCA_033459285.1. Taxonomy (NCBI): domain Eukaryota; kingdom Metazoa; phylum Chordata; class Aves; order Cuculiformes; family Cuculidae; genus Clamator; species Clamator glandarius. Next base: position 7,214,414 of record JAUNZM010000333.1, on the reverse strand, counting down.
TTTGGCCAAATGACCATCAGAACTGGAATGCGTTGGACTTACTGTCATTGTAGGCAATCAGAAGCTCAGCAAAATGCAGTATGTGTATGTGTATGTATGCATATACGTATATATGCTGTATGTGTATGTATGTATATACATATATATATGTACGAATGCGATTGTGCTTGTTTGATGGATTTGTAGCCTATATTAGTTCAGAAGTGGTTTTGTGAGTAACTATATTTTGTCTTCTTGATACCATATAAAAATTGTGTTTTCCTGGGACAAACCCAGGGCCCACTTAAAGTGACAGAAAATTACACTTTCATTTAAATAGGTCTATCCTGTTAACTACGCGGATCTCTAGACTATTTTAATCACAGCTGCTATATAAGAGAGTAGGTTCTAAACTTTATATTTTGTCTCATTTCTCATAAAATCAGATTTTAGCAAATGTTTTTTAAATTGCTGCTCTCATTATTCAGTGAATTTTGAAAATTAAAATAAAGTTAACCAATCATGCTGGTTTCAGTCCTGATTACACTGCTATTTAGAACACATAGCAAAACACTCATTCGTATCAATCTTGCTGGCCAGCTGGTTCAATTGCTAAATACCATTATTTTAGACAAGATAGAGAATTGAATCAATCCAAATATTCAGACAGCTATTGCTTGGTAGAGGCTAATTTGTCCTTTAGCAGTAAAAATAAAAAATGTGCTAGCAACAAGTATGTATGTTGTTGTTCATAAATTTTTTTAAGTGACTCTACTGAAAAGGATGACCACATAATTTGAAACAAATTCCTTACTGTAATTACAAACGTAATATTTTTAAAGATATATCCATTTAAAATGCGTTTGCCCAATATTGGAGATCTAGTAGAAAAATTTCATCAATTTTTTTAGAGCACTCACTATTCTAGTCTTTGTGAAAACGACCCTGCTTGGAAATCTTATTACTTGATTATATGATCTTTACCTGCATATGAACAAAATTCTCTTATGCATTAACCATAGAAGGTTTGGTAGACATACACCAACAAAATGCAGACAGTCCTGCCCATGATGTACTATGATTGCATTACAGGGTATGATGTATATAAGTATCTGAAAGTACATGACATGCATATACTTTTAACTGCTCATAAATTCCCATGACTATCTATTGTGGACCACTATCACAGAACATCATGTTAACCAGACCTCTGATTTGACTGTTTAAGGCTGTTCTTACACATTCTTAAAACTGAATAAAACCAAATCAACAAATCTCTAGAAATTGAGTTGTTTTTATTAGTGCTACTTGAGAAGTAGTATATGATTGTGCTATTGAATATTGCAAGTGTCATTATCATAATACAAGATGGGAGAAATGACATTGTCATCCCAGATAATTCTGTCGTTATCCATTCTTAACAGAAATTCAGAAATGTCCTTTTTCTCTCATTACAGAGTACTTAATAAATAAATTTTACACCATCAAGCCTTGGCTGTGCTCCCAACTGTCATTACTTTTGCTGCAACAGAAGTAGTTTTCTTAATTCTTTTCATGAGAACAAGCAATGTCTTTCATGCAGTTAGAAGAAACTTAATTTGAGAGTCTTAAATCTACACAATAGTTTTGTGTCTTTCATCAGTCATATGGATTTAGAACAAAATACAAGCTCTGAGTCAGCTCAGAGTTTATCTGTTTCAGTTATGAAGGCCATGCTATTCAGTGAATAACAGGGCACTTCTAGTATGGAAAAGTACCCAAACTCCTTTCATCCTGGATTACTGAATGCTCAGCAATCACCACTGATCTTTCTGTAACCACGGAAGAAATCCCAGCTGTTCTTTGGTCTTACTATTTACAGCAAGTCTCACATGAAGCAGTGAAAACTCCACATACATTCAAGCTGTTGCTGCTGGGTCTGACAGTCAAGGTAAATACATCAATTGGAACTTTGCTCACATTTAAGACAATGATTTAAAATATTTGATTGCTTTAGGACAGTTTCACTTCAGTTGCATGGCAAATCACAAAATTCCTCTATTTTCTTCCTCAAATAGCTGTTGATTTATTTTTATTCTTATTGATACTGACAACTCGCATATCTTCATTGAAATTTACAATGTCTCTTTGATGTGTCATTTACCCATACATGTACCACCCACTAATAAAAATGGGCAAGCAACAATGCATTCTCTGTGTATTTTGACTTTCTTCTCAGTATGAAGACACAGTAATCTAAAGGCACAATTAATTTTTTTCCCAATTTTGTCCATTTTGTGTCTGTCTGCAAAAAACCACGAAGTGCATGAAATGCCAGTTTGTCAGCATCTAAGAAGTACTTTGGCTGAGAAAGGAGTAAGAGAGGTTCCTTAGGCTCTTCTGCTTGGCTGGGATATGCATAGGCACAGTCTAGCAGTAATAAGGTTGCATCTTATTACTAATACAGAATAATTTATAATCCCATAAAAGATGATAGGTAAATATGTTCTTTTCTAATTACAGAAGGTAATGTTGTGTCAGAGATGTGGAAAAATTCTGAATAAACACACTGAGCCTCTAGCAAAGATAATAATACTTATGTGTTATGTAATTACTTTAAATATCTGTATAATCAAATACGTACTCATTCTTTTTAATGTATTCTGTTTTGTAGTGAAATCTGTTGCTTTCAGATGATCTTGTAGAATAGGAAAAGAGTGAATGCCTCCCTTCTGTTTGCATCAAGAGACATAATAACACATCATATGTATAGTAAAGAGTTTTTCTGTAACAGTACAGATTTAGATTTCAGAGATTTGACAGCTTGCAAAGGTACTTATCTATGCCATAATGATATTTTTTATTATTTTAATTTACTTATTTGTTTTCACCAACCAGGACTTTGAAACATGCTTGATTAATCCAGATTCAGAAAAAACCACAACTATATATCTCTGTCATTCTAGGTGCTGAAATGCAAATATTTGATGAGGCAATCAAAATATATTTGGATGTCAGGAAGAAAACACAGTTTTATGACATATTACGTTATATTACTCACCTTCCAGACCAGGCCCTTGGACTTTCTAGTCGTTCCAGGTTTATTTATTCAGCCTGATGTAAATTGCTTCATTTACAAGAAGCTATCATGACTTAAAGGATTCCGAGCTGTGGGGAAAACATGCAGTCAGCTGAACTCAATTCCTTGGCATCTCAAAATGGCGCTTAACTTTCAGTGCTTGGAAGAATAGACTACATTCAAGTGATTGTTTTGTGGTACCAGAACTAGCAGAACATCGGGAAAAGCCCTCAATATACTCCACCTTGCCATTTTCTGTATGAACAGAATGTTAATCTATTGAAGCGTGTTTCGAGGCTCATTGCAAGAAAAGGAAATCAGGTCTCAAATTAAAGAAAACAGGTAAGCATCATACGTGTGGGAATTAAACCTAAGCTTCCTAACCACTATTCTGTGCCTGTTTCCTATCCGTGTAGTAATAATATTTGTTAGGGGAGACTCATGTCTTTAGGTGAACTCCACGCAGCCACTTCTGCCTCATAGGTCTGTGTTTACTTTATTAAAAGTTAAATATTAAGTGGAATGCATAATGCAGGACACCCATAGACTTGACTGTGTAGCTAAAGTCATGAGCCATTAGCCTTGGATTCAGATATGACATGACTAGGACTTAGTTCAAACCTTCTTGAAAAGTGAAGTAGGAACCAAAATCCCACCTTGACTGAGAGGCCCATGGCTTGGTTTTTCATAACAAGTACACTCAAATCATCAGTAAATTGCAGCATAAATTGCCAGATTAAAATACAGAGAATAACTCCCTTCACAGCCTGTGCTATTTCCCTCTATTTGTGATACTGTAAATGTGCACGTCTGTTGCCCAGTGTGCCAGCTGCATGGATAGCTCTAAAATATTACTTCAAAGTATTGTCATCTTCACATAAATGTTGTAATATCTGACAGATTAATACTAGGAAATGAGTTTCAACTGGAAGAACAGCCAAAACTGGAATAAATTGCCCTAGACAGGCTAAGAGACCTCCATCATCAGAGGTGTGTAATGAAAGCAGATTAGATTTATGTCTGTCACAGGTGGTTGCTTTTGGCTTGAGGAGGCTTCAGCAAGTCTTCTACAAGCCTTTTTTACAAGATTTTAAAATACTATCACAACTTCTAAATATATGAACCTGTAAACAACACAGGGTGTGAAAAATGCCTGACTTTCAGTCACCAATACACAAATAAGTCTGAGAGAAATAAGAGGAATATTTCTTTAGTTCACATGTGAAGAGTAAATTCTATTTTATCAAATGGTTTTGAGTAACATATTTTTTTCTGTTGAAGACCTGAATTGTTCCCCCAAAATCAAATCTCCAATACTTTTTCTGGTGTAAGTTATCAAATGATGCATTTGAAAATTACACAGAATATGACACAATTTTTTTATATTATCCTCAAGAGGAACTAGATATGATGCAACTTGATTGATAACAATGTTGTTTGAAGGATAAATGTGAAATAGTAAGTTTTTCTATTTTGATAGGAAACCTGATACTTTTTCTTTTTCTTCAGAATAATGTAACTACAAGAACATCCTGGTACACTGTATGTGGAACTCGGCAGCCTCTTTAAATTCAAGGAAAAACTAAACTTTGAATAAATAATTGTAAAGTCAGCAAGTTCTCTACACTGATCCAGTCAAGAAACACTGTCCAGTTGAGAAGCATTGTCACTGTTCCCTGGACCTGCTGATTCCATCCAAGTATCAGAAGATGAAATATATTAGTGATATACAGCTTCAGGTAAAGGTATAGACTAACCTACAATTTTTTTAGGATAAACAACAAGGACCCTGAATTTCAGGGAAAGTAAACTTCCAGCTCTTCAAGGAGTTAGTCGATAGACCCCTCTGCAAAACTGCCCTCAGAGACAATGGAGGAGAACAAAGGTAGAGAACTTTAAGGATGCTTTCCATAGAATGTAAGAGCTCTCAGTCCCCAGTTGTAAGAAATCAGGAAAAGGAGGTGAGAGACAAGACCTGCTGGTGAAACTAAAGGGCAAGAAGGAAATGCACAGGAACAGGTAACCTGAGAAAAGCACAGAGACACTGCCCAGTTGTGTAGGGCTGGGGTCACAAATGCCAAGGCAAGGCTAGAGCTGAACTTAGCAAGGGATGCAAAGAATAATAAGGTCTTATACAGGTATGTCATCCAGATAAGGAAGGTTAAAGAAAGCATAATCCTCCTGAAAAACACAACTGGCAAATTGGTAACAACAGATAAGGAGAAGTCTGAGGTACTCAACAACATTTTTGCCTCAGTCTTCTCTGACGACCTCCACTCCCACACCACTCAACCACAGGGCAGGGACTGGGGGGGCAAAGAGAAGATTACGTTCATGATTGTCTAAAGGAACCTGAACATATATAACTCTGACACCTGATCAGATGCATCACAGAGTCCTGAGTGAATTGACCAATGAAGTTGCCAAGCCACTCTCCATTATATTTGAAAAGTCATGGCAGTCAGAAGATGACCCTGGTGACTGGAAAATGGAAAATATCACACCTGTTTTTTTAAAAAAAAGATAAAAGGTATGACCCTGGGAACTACCAACCTGCCAGCCTCACCTCCATGCCTGGGAAGATCATGGAACAGATCGTTCTAGAAACCATGCTAAGGCACATGGAGGACAGAGACATGATTCAAAACAGCCAGCATGGCTTCAAAAAGAGCAACTCCTGCTGACAAACTTAGTGGCTTTCTATTATGGAGTGACTACCTCAGTGGACAAGGGAAATGCTATGGGTGTCATCCATGTGGATTTTTGTAAGTCCTCTGACATGGTCCCCCACAACATCCTTCTCTTCTTCAATTTGACTGACAGACTGTTCTGTGGATGAGTAATTGACTGGATGGTAACATACAAAGAGTAATGGTCAATGTCTCAATGTCTTGATGGAGATCAATGTCAAGTGATGTCCCTCAGGTGTCCATACTGGGATGAGTACCGCTTAATATCTTCATCAGTGACACAGACAGTGGGATCAAGTGTACCCAGCTGACTGGTGTGATTGACACACCTGAGGGACAGGATGCCATCCAGGGGCAACCTGGTCAAGATTGAGAAGAGGGCCTATGTGAACCTCATGAGGTTCAACATACAAGGTCTTGCACCTGCGTGAGGGCAGCCTCTTGTATCGATACAGGCTGGGAGATGAAGGGAAAGGGAAAACCCATGCCAAGAATGACTTGAGGGTGCTGGTGGAGGAGAAGGTAGTCATTAGATGGAGATCTGTGACAAGTGTTGTCCCTCAGGGGTCCATACTGGGACCACTGATTTTCATTGATGAAATACAAGATGGGGGACATGATTGAGAATGACACTGCAGAGAGGGACTTTGGGGTACTGGTTGATGAGAAGCTCAGCATGAGCCAATAATTTGTGTTCACAGCCAGCTGTATCCTGGGCTGCATTAAAAGAAGCATGGCCAACAGACTGAGGGAGATGATTCTGCCCCTCCAAGCTTATGAGACCTTACCTGGAGTATGAACTCTAAAACATATGTTCTGAAAATGACCAATCTTCAGCTACCTCCTCAAACCAAATAATGAACTGTATTGTACTTAGGAATCACATCAAAGCTATGGATAGTAAAATGCCAAACTCTAGTCAAACTCTAATAAAGTTTAAATAAGACTAAGTCTTGCAGATTGCATGTAAATAGAATAACAAAGCTGTAAGATCTCAAGAAAAATAGCAAAAGGAATCACAACTAGCCCAGCTAAAAACATTGAGAGCTTTATGACTGAGTATGTGAAATATAAAAGGTGCCAATACATAACCTTAAAGAATATTTTGCATAATTATTACTTCCATAAAGCTTTTTGCTGCTCCTCCAAATAATTTCATTTTATTTGGGTTTTGTCAACACTTGATCAGAAAATAGACAAGTTTATTAAATAACTTACAAAATTGTTGCAGAAGTTCCAGTGGTTTGGCAGTGAAAAAAATTAAAACCTTCTAAACCTCTATATAATGAAAAGAATCAATAGAAATCAGCTACACCATTTCTATTCCTTTTCCTTCTATCTCCACCCAACACTGATTCACAAAGTAGTTGAAAAATTCAGATTGCCTGGCAACTCTGTCTCTTACTGTGAAATGTGGTTAATGATGGGAAAAGAGGAAAATAAGCTGTTTGTGAATCAAGCCCATTACAAATGATTAATATCTGCTTCTTTCTTTCATTTCTAATCTTCACAGTCAAAATCTGACTGTTACCCTGAATAAGTATTTTTAAAAGAGCTTTGGTAGCCTTGAAACAGTTTCAGCTGGTATATAGCACAGACTGACAGATACTATCATGCTTCTGGTCTCTCTGCAACAGAAGGTGTGAAATAGAATTTGTGTGTTAGCCATTTAGTTATGGTTTTTTTTCTTTCCACAAGAATAGAGTCACTTAAACTCCTAAATGTTTTTAAAACATTCCTACTAACACAAACACTCTAGCAGAAAAAGAATCCCTTCCTATCCTCTGAATTTTTATTTTATTTTTAATTCAAGTACTAAATATGTGAAATATCCCTCCAAAAGTCATTTCCTCAAGTGACTTCCATCGAAATCTTGGTCTCATTTCTAGTCCTCTGACAGACCTTTCCTACAAAGGCCTCACATTCTTGGTAAAACCATAGCATTAACCATTAATTCTTCATTGCCTACCTCCTATCAAAATATCTCATCACATAACTTCTTGTAGATCTTCCCTTTTTCTGCCTTGTGTGTTTCCAGTAACCTCTAAAGGCTACTTGCCTACCATACCTATAAAACAATAATATGCAGCTAAGAATAAAGGTGTTCATAGCCTTTTTAACCTGAATATGAGTACAGAAAGTAATAGCTGTATCACAAAATACAGACATAGATTAATATGTGTAGCGTATTGGACACAGGGCGTGTGAAGGCATAGTTAACATCAGAATACAATTTTCCACTCAAAAAAAAACCGTGATAGATAACTAATAGAAAGGAATAAGCTACATGTTTAAGAAACCAGTAAAATGCATTTTAAAATAAGCCTATTACTTCTTCTTCCTTTTTCAAAATGGAAATTCAATACACTTCTCAAAGGAAGTAACAGGGGCAGTTACAGTAAATGCAAATGACAGAGCTGCAGTGCTACAACACCACCTCTTTAAGCTGTTTGTATAGCTTTAAATTAATGTTATTATGACTGCAAACACTAAACTCTCTCACAATATAAAGGATAATTTAGACTGGCACAACCTAATAAAAAATAACTTTAGATCACAGTTCATAAAGAGCCAGTCAGTTCTCATTCAGAGACACTTTGCTCCAAGTGAGAGCACTTCGATTTTATAGTGTTAATTATGCATTTGCCTAATACTGTTTTCCTTACTCTCATATACTTAGAGAAAGGATTTGAGCCTAACTACACAGATTTTTCTGTCTCTCTCTCCTTTTCTGGAGCCATAAACAGGAAACAGCCAAACACTAAAGAAACACTCCAGCAGAAAAATCCCAGTAATAGACTCCCATCAAGTCACTCTACTTTAGTAATAGCTGTTTATCCTAACTAAACTTCAAAACACCAACCAAACTAAAAGTAGAGTCCTGATGCACTCTTAGATATATACACACAACCTGAAGACAAGAAACCTAAACTAAAGTTTTTCCTAGTACCCTAAAGCATGATCTTCAAGAAAAAAAGCGCATACAGTCTGCAAAAATAAACATTAATATAGAAAAAACCTGTAAATTCAAGCCCCAAAGCTGGCCTAGCTACAAAAAAAACCCAAAGAAAACAAACACACCCATCAAAACCACTTCCTACAGTTTGCTTTTAATACAGCAAAAGTATTCTACAGCTCTTCTCATCCACCATCTTCTACCCTTTCTTCCAACACTACCACAAAAATTAATTGAAATTCTCTAAAGATTTACAGTAATCCTCTACCTTTTTCTATCTCCTTTCCTACTCTTCCTTAAGTGAACTATTAGGGTCACATGAAATTAGTTGCATTCAGTTTTTTTCTCACAGGGTTGTACTTGCAATAAGCAGAATGCATCTGACAAGGATATTCTGCTAATCTACTGGCTTTCAAGAAGGATGGATTCAGGAGCGCTAAGCTAAAGAGTATAAGTAGATAATTCTAGGCAGTTGCAGTCTTTCAGTTAGAAGAAGTAATGCTATGGAAAAATTAAAGAGGGGGAAATGAAGGCTGAACTCAGCACATGCCATATGTCTATATATGCATAGCTAGGCTTTAATTTTGCAAAGATAGTTTCAGTCATTGCACAATTTTTTTCTTCCTCTTTTTGATGAGTTGAACTATCATCACCTTCTCCTATCTTTTTGCTTAATTTTGACCAGAGTATCTTAACTAGTTATTTCTAATTCTGTATCCCCACCAGGCCATGTTAAAATAAGCACAAAATGAAAAAAACTTCAGAATGCAAATCAGCCAGCAACAAGCAGCAAATATAAGTTCCAAATACTCAGGCAGTCATTTAGTCAAAAAAACCAATGATGTAATTCTCAGCACCTCTGTATCTGTTTCAGTGTAAATTACACTATCTAAAAAGGTACAGAGCGTACCTGAGCTACTGGAACAGTAGTTAACTCATGGTTAGTTTAATTAACATGCTAGATTCAGGATTTACTCTTTCAATATGTTGTCAATTCTCTATTGATCAGCTGGACAAAAACACAATGCTTTCTTCTAATACCTAATGTAGAAAATACATCCATAGGGAAAACAAGCAATATAGAAATGGAAATACAGGAAGAAGCAAGACATGTTTATAAGGGAAAAGATCCATATGATCCCTTGAGTCCAACCATGTTTCATTACGACCTAATCTAAGGGACATTTGAATATTCCCAAGTGTCACATGCTCAGAGCATAAATTTAATACAGAATTATTTTCTGCAGGGTGCCATATTTTTTAAAAGGGCAAATCCTATCTCTCCTGCAGAATGCAGTCTTTAACTAATAATGAATTTTTGTATCACATCTTACCAGGTGCTAATCATCCCTAGCTCAGAGGACCAATAAAGTTATCCTTAAAAACAGAGAATCATCCTATACTAAAGCTTAGAGGGAGACACTATGGTAGCCAATGAATCTGTTGTTTCAGGGAAGTAAGGAGATGTTTATTAAAATCATTTTGGTGTCTCTCTGTAAAAATCAAAAATAAAAATTTTATATGTGTCTTACAAAGATTCCACATTCACAATCAACAAAGCCCATTCCTTCTCTGAGACAGGAGGCAACCAGAAATACATTAGAATAAAAGCACAGAATAGAAAGCTATAAACTAGGAAAAAAACCCCAAACAGCTCTTCTGTCTTTGGTGAGGTTAACCAATGTGTTTAAGTATCTAGGACCTGTAACCAAGTAAGAAGACACGAAGAAAAAACATGGAAAATGTCTGTCAGCACTGATTCAAATGTGAAACAGAACCACTGAATAAATGCTCAAAGCTCTGATTTGGAAATGTGTAGTATCAGGATAAGATAAAAAAAAAGAGAACTAGGTGAAATCAAAAGCATTTCAGAACAGGTGAAAGGAAGCTAAATATTTTAGTAAGATGACTGATACATTGTATTCATCTGACCAGTCCTACACAAGTACTGGAACCATGGGACATTTTAGGTAGATACTATTGACAGATGTGTCCTATTGAAGCTTCAACACCTTCTAAAGTACTGACCTAGAAGGGCTAAACTGAAAGGAATAATTTAAATCAGCTCTTCACAAAGATATAAAATCACAGAATCACCAGGTTGGAAAAGACCCACCTGATCTTCGAGTGCAACCATTCCTATCAAACACGAAACTATGACCCTCAGCACCTCTTCCACGCAGCCCTTAAACACCTCCAGGGAAGGTGACTCAACCACCTCCCCAGGTGGCTGTTCCAGTGCCCAATGAGCCTTTCTGTGAAAAATTGTTTCCTAATGTTCAGCCTCAACCTCCTCTGGCGGAGCTTGAGGCCATTCCCTCTCGTCCTGTCCCCTGTCACTTGGCAGAAGAGGCCAGCACCCTCCTCTCCACAACCTCCTTTCAGGTCGTTGTAGAGAGCAATGAGGTCTCCCCTCAGCCTTCTCTTCTCCAGGCTAAACAACCCCAGCCCTCTCAGCCGCTCCTCATCAGGCCTGTTCTCCAGCCCCTTCACCAGCTTCGTTTCTCTTCTCTGGACTCGCTCCAGAGCCTCAACATCCTTCTTGTGGTGAGGGGCCCAGATCTGAACACAGGATTCGAGGAGCGGTCTCACCAGTGCCAAGTACAGAGGGAGAATAACCTCCCTGGACCTGCTGGCCACACCCTTTCTGATAGAAGCCAAGATGCCACTGGCCTTCTTGGCCGCCTGGGCACACTTTATTGCTCTGTGGATGTGTGTTCTTGGTTAATTTGATAAAACATTTATTGGCTTTGACAATTACAAAAGTTTTCATATTTTGAAGTACACAGAAAAAATGCAGCTTTGTTATTTGCTAGTTGCCACATCCCAGCAGAATTATCAGTAGATTAATTTGGATATCTTCTTTAAAATAATTGCTTGTGGTAATTAGAGCTTAGTCAGAAAAAAACAGTATTTGGTTTCACATTTCCAGGGCAAATATGTAGATTTAAACTGGACTAGTATTTCCAAGCCATACTTACAGAGAGGAATACCGCCCAAAACAATTCATCAAGTTTTTATTATACCTAAAATAATGCATTTTGGTGGGATAGGCACCCACAATATTTTAGGTGTTTTTTTAATTCTCCCCAAGAAATCTAGATGTACAGACACACTTGAGTGATTGTGACATAATGAGTCACTATTCCTCCACTCCCACTGTCAGTCTATTCTTTTATTCTAGTCTCTTTCTTGTTTTATATTTCAGTGACATCTTTTCACCATGTGCTTGTATGCAGTATAATTCAAATGCTTCCATTTACAAACTCATTGTATGTTATACATCCTTTTCTGTACCTACTAAAAAAGGATGTAATTTCTTATAGCCCTTTAGTATTTTACCTTAGTGCTTATTTATCACAGGATGTATACCCGAACCCTATTTTCAACTGCCATGCTGGTAATTCAATCATTATCTTGTGCAATTGATCACTCTCGGTAATCTCAAACTATATTCTAAACATAGCGCATAACCCAAAGTGGATTTCCTTTCTTCTTGTTTAACATATAAGGAAAACAAAAAACCCATGAGGGTGGATCTCATGACTATTTTAGAAAGAGATGCACTTGTGTTCCAGAGGGCCAAACTCTCTCTTATTTGGCTACAAAAGAATAGATGACTACTTTAGTTAATGATTGTCTTCCAGATAGGCACAGTTAGTTGAGATGATCCCTGTCCTGTACCTAAAACCGGAGTGTCCCCAGGTTCCTGAAATTTCTATGCTTGCTCAAGTCCTCAAGCATTTCTTTTACAGAATTGAACACATCAGTTCAAAAGTAGCACTGAAAATGTCACAAAAATGAAGCATTATTTACCTGGAGCAAGTGTAAAACAGATGAGGCCTCTGTACTTAACGGGGCTTCCATCCCAGAATCCCTACTCTTTCATTTTACCTGGTTTTATGTTAAATTCAGAAACAGTCCTGGGAACAAGGATCTGAACCCACCTTCCCCGTTTCTTCCAAGCTAGTGTAAACCATAGTGAATGTCACTCTGGTGACAAAAATAGCTTGTTGTTATATCCTCATGCACGAATTCAGCAGCATTCTTTTTTAGAAAAACTGAGGCCAAGGCGACTAAATTCTCTGTGGATTGTTTTAGCCTCAGGGGATCTACATGACATAAACTGGCTCACTCATAGCTAAAAACACTTCATTCATTGGTGCTGCCTGAGCAAAATGATGGTGTGGTGCTAATCTATTTGCCTGCAGGCATGTGTCAAAATCTCTGTGCACCTGGATCTAATTGGACAGTCTAATACTCAGTCTGAGAAGAGATGCTGCACAACTAATTATCTATGGGGACAATGTTTCACCTCCTACTGTCTCAAGTGTGATGGGACTGAGCTTCTCTGGTAAAGCAGTCTATGGTAAAGTTGGTGTTCTTTTTCCCAGGGATCTCAGTGTTGTCAAAACATACTGTTTGGTAGCAGTGACTTAAGATTTCCCAAAGGAAATTTAAAACTTCTGGAATTTCTTCAGCAACACATTGAATTCCATGAAACACCAACGTTCAATAATTCCTCTCCTACATCCTACTCAGTGTCTACCAGGAAATGAAATATTTATCTACTAAGACCATCCCAGAGAACAGTGATTTAAATAAATAAATAAGACACATTTGTCTTTGCCAGGAGACAACTTTTAAATAAATCTCTGCCTGTCCCCATTGACTATCACTGTGCACAGCTATAATGGGTGTTTCCATGACATCCTACTCCACTATTGCTCTTGCCACTGAATACAGCACACACTTTACTTTTATTCTCATCAAATACCTTTGTTGTCAACCTAAACACTAATTTCTTTTCCTCAGTTACAGTTTTTCTCACTATTAGTTCCCCTTTGCATTATATTAATATTAATATTAATATTAATATCCAAACTATTAGCTGGTGGTGTAAGGAGTCTTTATTCAAAAAAATCTGCATCCAATTTATCTTGATTATAAGATAAGAATAGCAATAAAAGCCATAGACACATAGATGACTTTTTATGCTTGATGCAGCAGCAATTGGAATGAATAAGGACTTTCTTCAGAAATGAATTGAGCACAAATTTTAGCACTACTCAAATAGCTGAATGCTGCTTGAATGATATTGTAGTTCCTACTGCAGGTATTTATCATGTCAGATTTCTGAGGCAAGAGAAGGAGTTGGGATCTCTAACTTAAGGAGTAAGTACTGGTGTAATATAGATCAAAATTTCAATCTTGTAGCAGTTTCCCAAGTTTTGAACTTTACTGAACTGTGGTTTATGTAACATCTTCTGTTCACATCCCACCCAATACTCACTACGGTAATACTCCAAGTACATTAACAGCTGACAAACTTCATGAACTTCTGTGGCTTCTTTAGAGAATGAGAACATTCCAATGGTTTCTTTTCCTTGCAGGAAAAAAAAATGCACTTTGAATAAATAGACAATGTCTGTATTCAGTTTTTATTAGAAGGCATATTTGGCTGTCTCTGCTTTCTGGCACCTTTCACTAAAATGACAGCTATTTATCAAATTCTCTAAACACCACTGAGGACCAAGGCATGGAGTTTTCCAAGGAGTATTAAAGGGAGAAAAAAAAAAAAAACAAACCACGTTTCTGTTAATGCTCTAAACTGCATGAGTCTCCAGTCATGTATACTGAAAGGTATAATTTAGGTAACCATAGACTTTTTCCAGAATGGCCCTTAAAATATCAGGCATCTATGGATGTAGAAAGTGTTTGCGATGCAAAGCAGGGCTAGCTGAATCTCTGCCCTGATCCATTGAAGTTTTTACAATGTGTTCTTCAATGTATCCTATCTTGACGCTCCCTTTCCTTTCCCTTTATTATTGAAAGACCTAATGACCTGAGTTTATACTCACATGCATCAATATATTGACATCATTCCACTGGATTTACAGCATTTTTATACTAATGCCTTCTTACAACATTCTGCCTTAGATGGTAGTACACAAAAGTATTTATAAGAATCAGGCACAGCAGTCTTGACTAGAATTGCTCACTTGCACAAACCCAAGAAAACAGAATCAGCAGCTGAGACCTGTTTCATATTAGTGTAAAGGCTACTCTTTCTATAAAGAAAGAGGCTGTGAAGCTCTTCAGCCTGACTGAAATTTGAAATATCTTTGTTTCTATGCTTTACTGCTTTTATCACCATGGAACATAAAGCCAAGAGAAAAAGAAGGATGGTTAAACACCCACTAGTGGAAATCCATGGATGTAAAGTATTTATCACTTAGGATTTTAGCTCACAGGACTTTTGCTAGGTGAGGTAGGTTTGCAGCAGCATACACCTGTCACTGTTACAGAAGTTACTTTAAAGTTTATCTGCACCCATCTGGAGAAAATAACTCACAGCCACAGAAATGCACATACACATAGTCAACAAAGACAGTAGCACTGAACAAGTCAGAAACCAAAATGATAGCTATAAAACTGTTTGTTTACATTTGCAGAAATATATGTTTTCTATAACAGCCTGATGTTTGGGAGGCTGTAATGTCATTTACCATCAGAGACAAGTGTGCACCTCTCTGTGGATTTCCTGAGGCACACAATGCATCAGAGTTATAAGAGAATAAAGAAGAAGCAAAGAAATACAGCAAAAGGTAAAGTAGAGGAGAATAAGCCAAAGCACAGTTAAATCAGGCTTTCTGAGTATCAAATCGAAGGAGAGTACACTTCTTGGAGAATACAGCAGTGAATTCGCAGTCAAGACCAATGAATTATATTCCTGGTATCCTACACCGATTTTGTAGCTTTGCTCAAATTACTGAATTTCCTCATCCTTCATTTGACACAGCCACTAAAAAAAATGAATAAAAGTCAGGCTCAGTTCATTTGTTTGGTTGCTCTGAAATCCTCAGATAAAGCCTCCTGAACATGATTGTTCTTATAAATGTCAATAACTTACAAAGCTGAAGGAATTTACTTCTGTGGAAAAGAAGGGTGGTTATGAAGCTTTGGTAGCTGCTGAAGAAGACTGAATGTGGTAGAGAAAAGATTGTAAATTTCTTTCTTCTGTAGAAAAGTAAACATTGATAATGTTGACAAGATGGGAAGAAAGCCATAATGTGGTAAGAGAAGAAATTGGAGTTCTGTTCTGGTTTATAGATGAATGTATCTTTAGGAATGTGCTGTTTTGCAGATTATTCTTTTCTACCTCAGTTTCTCCACCTCAAATAGAGACAGCTGTCTATCTACATCAGGGACAAGAGAAGGCTTAAGAACAAGGACAACTCTTCAGATTCACGCTCATTCTGTGCAAGTGTTTTTTTGCATAAATTTTCACTGATCTTTCTTTTACATACTAAGACAATGTGCAGGGTTGTTGTTGAGTGAAACATACTTACACACTTACTTACTACTTCTACATATGTGGCACTCCTGGACTTTTTCCTGCATACTTGCTTACCTCTAAATTAAGTCTATTTTTTTTTAAGGCATGATCCAGCAAACTGGTAAGTTCCTTTGTGCTCCAGGTCAGATCAAATCAGATCAATCCCCCCATTAAGAGCTGCACTATTTCATATACAATTCTTTGAAGTTTCATGTAGTTTCATTTTCATTTACTTCATTTTTCCTTCTATTTGGACTTTTTAACAAAGTGCACAAGCACTCCCATCCAATACAATTTAGAATCAATCTTTCAAGCTCGTGTCACAGTATCAAATGTTCATCACTAACATAGTACATCTGCTAAACTTCCATCATCCCATAAGATTGTAATTCTGCTTTAAAAAAAGCAATGACATTTTTGCCTGTCAATATTTTTTCATTGCTCGTGACATAGTTGTTCTTAAAATGCACAGTGAATCCTTTCTTTCTATATATACACCATCATTATGCAGGAATGTAAATTAGATTCAACACATAAAATTGGCATAATCATGTATTTGGGCTTTTTTTTTTTGTGACTTGGAATAAATCCTTTTCCACATTTTCCCCTCTTTCACGGCAAATAGGCTGGGGACAAGGGGAAATGGATATAAACTGGAGAGGGGCAGATTTAAATTAGATATTAGGAAGAATTTCTTCACCATGACAGTAGTGAGGCACTGGGATAGGTTAGCAAGGGAGACTGTGGAAGCCCCATCCCTGGAGATTTTTAAGGCCAGGTTGGACGGGGCCTTGCTTAACCTGATATAGTGGGAGGTGTCCCTGCCCATGGCTGGGGCATTGGAACTAGATGATCTTTAAGCTCCCTTCCAACTCTAACTATTCTATGATTCTATGATTCTATGCAATAGCTATACATCTTCAAGTAAATAAATTAAAGGTATAGAACTGCATCATTAGATACCTCTTTGAGCAAAGTTTTCAATACTTTACTGGCTTTCACTCTACAGATAATCCTAATCTATGTTACCAATGGATATACAGTCTTCTATTCATTATGAAAGACATACTAGAGGTTAAGTCAATTAAGGCTACCGAGTTTATAAGAAGCAAAGTTACTCTATGAATTATCATTTTTCATTTACATCTAGTGTTTATTCTACATTCTAATTCAATGAAACAGGCAATGAGGACGTTATTTACCTTATGAAAATTTAAACATTGTGGGAATATAGTTATGACTGGTCTCATCACTTTGGGCTCCCTTTCTAGTCAACCGAGAGACAGGTCTGTGTGCAAACTATTAATCCGATCTAGGGGATACGACTAATTTGGCCAGCAAAATTATACACAGAGAGACAGAAAGAGTTTTCGGGTCTTCTCAGATCAGGAGGGGGGAAATTATCTGTCTGTATGAAAAAGCCATGTGGTCTGTAAGTGAGTGAAAATTCCTGAGAGGGTGCTTTAAGTTGTTATATTCTTGCCACATTTCCCTGACGTTGCACCTAATATTCAGGGTTTTTTCAAATTCAATGTCAATGTTTTCTTGAACATTCACTTTCCTTTACCATAAGGCAGTACCAGTTTCACAGAGAAAATCATTATCTGCGTTTATTTAGTGTAATAGGAACTTTCAAACTAGTCACTAGTCAATCAGTCACCTGTCTCTCATTTCTAAAGTATTTTATGGCCCTTTCTGGACTTGTACTGGTTGCAGAGAGGTATGGCACAAGGTAGAGTTGATTTAGACTATTATGTATTAACAATGAAAAAAATTGTGGACTTTGCCTCATTATGAAACATAAGTAAAAGTGCCTGGCAGGGAGAATACTAGACATAAATAGACATGTTTTTTTTCTCTGAGACATTACGATGTCGTGAAACATGTCTTCTTGACCTTTACCTAATGTAACACTCTCAGCAGCTCATACAGATCACTTGCCCAGAGGTGCTAAATAGTTTTGAAGTGTAAAATTGTTCTGCTATACTAATGACCTCTCCGTTCTGTCAGGGGTTGTTTCAAAATTTCTCCGTCATTCCGTCAGGAAGAGTTCCCATTGCCTAGAAGATTACTACCTCTCTGTCCTGAATTTCCCAGACAGATATCTACTTGCATGGGGCTTACAGCAAGAAGCAGGCTCTGCCCTATTCTGCATGCGCTGCTCATGTGGTTTGAGGACAGGCTCTGTATCCAGAGGATCTGATATATGGTCATTATGCTAATAGACAATACAGGAATAACAAAATAGCCTAGTGCACGTGCTGTGGATGTATTCAGGGTTTCCAGATGCCCAAAGACTTGGTTCAGAAGAGTTTCTGAACACTGAATGAAGACAGTGTTTCTGACCACTTGCTTTATTTTGCAGTACTGGGGAAAGAGGAATTGAGATGTATTTTTTTCTTTGAACTGTGCTGAGGGTTGTGATTGGCCAAGTCATTTATTTCTCTTAATAAAAAAATATGACTCAAAAATACTCTGAATATTGCTTATCTGGAAACAGGAGAAACAGAGCAACAAAATGTTACCCGAAAATAATGAACAGTATGGTAAGTTATCCCTATTCTGTTAGTGAAAACTGTTACAGTTCTGCAAAACTTCAACACATTGCTGCAATAAAGCAACACAGAACTAAATAACTAATAAGCTTGTAATCAGTTTATAACCAGCTCACGGAAAAATCTAGCAGAATTTTCCTATGCAAATAGAGGAGGCCTTTACCTTGAAGAAGATAACTGCATGTTTAAATTGAAAGAAGAAAAACAGCCCTCTTTTGAAACCATTAGAGTCACTTGTATAGGGGGAATTGATGTAGACTAAGACAGTAAAATACTTTTGAGCACAATAAATATAAACTCTAAAAACAGCCCATCACCCTATTTGTTTTCCCGGCTCTAGTACTAAGTGTACAAAGCCAGAAGTACTCTCCACAATAGTACACAACCTCTGTCTACAAAATTTTTAATCCAAAACCTGTTCAAGTCCCATTATCTCTCAAGGACACAAGAATACTGTCAAGAACAAAACACGACAGAAAAAAAGTGAAGTCTCTGTGAGGAATCAGAGAACACAGACTGTCCTACAGTGTGTTGTTTCTGAACAGAACTTATATTCTTTCTGAAATCATGGAGAAGAGGGTCATACTGAGTTAAAGGAGCAGCAGTCCTGCTTTTATGTTCTACCTGTATTACACAGTTTCATCTGGATGTATAATTTTTAACTACATTTAAGCCCAAGACCAAAAGTTCCCTCTCCAGCTTAGTTTGCAGAGAACATGCCTAAACAGAATAATGATTCCTTAAGGTAAATTACATATATAATATCATGTAAATGATAAGATTGGGAACAGTTTCCACATCATATAAGTATTTGTTATGCTGTTACAAATTACGTCTGTTGTTACTTTGTTTTATCCCCTGCTGCTGAAGAAACTGCTATCTTGTTCTTTCAAGGAGGACTTTTACAGACTATTGTAACTGAAAAAAGACCATATTCTAAGAATCTGATGTCTTTGGTGTGCTAAGCAATTGATCTAAGAAGATCAATTTTATGAACAGGCACAGGTATTGACACTTCAGTCAACAGAGACACTGACTTCTGTAACTTGAATTAAGTCTTCATTTTATCCTGACATAAAATGGATTGAAGGCAAATAATGTATAAGGTGGTGTGAATTTTGTTTAAGCTTATTGTGCTTTGAAAGTTTCTGAGAAATAAATACAGTGCCACTGTAAATCACAGTTTGATTATTCCGGACACAGAGTTTTAAGCTAGACAGAAACAGCTGAAGATTTGTGGTCGCACTACTGACTACACAATCTGAGGTCCAGATGCCACCTGATGTTTTCCTCATAACCTGACTTTCAACAAGCAGGCTGGAAAAATGCCCATGCATATTTTTGAATTCTGCAGCGATGTGTACCACCCCTATTATAATATGTATATTATTTAAAATCCCATTTCAATTATTTGAATAAGGTAATTTCAAATGCTTAATTTTCACAAAGATTAGAGGAAAAGAGGATAGAGGTAGATGTATCTTCCATACATACATCATGGATAAAGAAAATTTTTCTTCCTTCTTTGTTGTTTTTCCACATGTTTTTCCAAAGTACAGTAACAGAGCTAGAGTGTGAGAAAAATAATATGTCCTGTCCCACATGTGAATAGAAGGTGAAATGAATTTGAGAGAACTATCATCTTACTATCAAAACCAACGGAGCATCCTCAACTATCTCATTCAAGGACTGTTGAAAAGTGGGATAGAATTAGCCCAGAAAGTTACAAATTAAGATAACAAACCTAAGACAAGAGATTTCCGCCCAAAAAAGGAAGTGTATTCTTTATTAATTCATCCTAACGTGCCACTTGCTGTTGTTGCATAGTTAGGATATTAGATAATGTCTTGAAGGTGAAAACTCTAATTCTCCCACTCTCATTATTGCTTTTGCACTGTCCACATGAAATATGCTTTTGACTTTTCCTCCTAATAGGGCTTTTTGCCAAACTCACGCTTTGCTTCTTTCAGTGCTTAGCATTCTTTTCAGAATAAAGTCTTTTGGAAAGGGTATTTTTCATGGTTTTATAGAATCTTAGCTCACATGTCTATGATTCTATGATGTCCAAAATTAGGGAATTAGCATTAAAAATCTAAGTGAGGCTATCCGCAACTTAGAATACTATCTTCACAAACACTGAGAGCTGGGCACCTCCATGGTGCAACCTGGGTTTAGGAATCACCTTTTTCAATTGCCTGCAAGAAGCATCCACGAGGGCTAATGTGTGCCTCAGACTCCTCAATTTATAAAGGAGAAATCTATGGCACAAGGTTTATGTGAGTTGGCTGAAATTTTACACCTAGGAAGAGGATTTGGTTTTGCTTCTTTCTGTCAGTTAGCCCATACACTTTCTCCTCTTCCTTATGAATATGTGTGGAAATACATTGCTGTGGTTTATTCCTTGACTCTTGCCTCTTCTACTGCATAGCTTCAGACAAGAGATGATAGTTTAATTGCAACTGCTTGCACAGAAATAGCATTTCTTCCAATGTTTTTCAGCAGAAAATAATGGCTTTGAAAAACTGTTTTACTTCAGCTATTGAAAAGACAGAGGAAAGGAGATTGCAACTGAATGGTATGAGAAAGAATTCCACAGAAATGCTACAATCTGCAATATTCCTGAATAAAAATCAGTAATGAAATGCTACAAATGCTACCTAGACCACGAACTAAAGAAGAAAGCAAAGAAAACAAGCAAAAAAGAGGGAGCCTGGGAAAAACAAAATATGTACTAGAATATACATTTCAAAATAGCTTTCTAAGGGGAAGAGTGTCAGTTTTGTTCCAATGAAACTAAGTTTATCGAGTTTCTGAGGGAACCAATTGTGCGACATCCATAACAAAGAGACTGATAAGGACCTGAATAAATAACTGAATTAACACTATTTTTTCTCTCTGGATAGAAGGCAATAGGTGATCCAGTTTTATGATTTGTCCATCAAGATTTTTTGTAGCCAGAATTCTATAACCCTATGCTATTTTTCTCTCTTGCAAATGTAAAATCCTTTTGAAAGGTCTCAGTGCTGAAAGGCTTATATAGTCATGGGATTGTTTAGCTACAATTGTTCCTTTCAACTTGATTTTAAAACTAGAAGTCAAATGGAGATATTTGCAAGTACCTGACTGGCCTGAGTCAACACATCTGTTTTTTCCACTCTTGAAATTATTGTTCAGAGAACTATGGCTTTTTTAATAGGAATATTGCCAAAATTGTATCCTCAAGTTCTGGCACAAAGCTACCCTGTCAAATCAAAAAGGAACAATGATCAGTGCTTTGTATACCATTAGCTTTTGCTTTTGGGGAATCACTGCTTAGGGTATGAGCTATGAAGTTTAGGGGAGTGAATTCTCTGAGTGATACCAAATGCAACTGCATTGAGCTCTTTGGAATGGAAGGGAGAACAAAGACTGGTATCTTATAGTTGTTCTTACTCAAAAGTTGACCATTTTCACAGAACATATTGTTCTGGATTTAGAGGGAAGATTGCATTCAGAAAGCTAAATGAACCTCCCATATAATACTCTGAGTGTTATTTTTTTCCAGTATGATAGAGGTCAAACTACAAAAGTGAGAGATAAAACAATTGAGTGAGTAGTGGGACTTTGGGTATAGCATAACCACATTCCTATTACCTTTCCTACAACTTTACTTCAGCAGCACACAAAGCAGTATCTTAGAGACAGTGTTTATTGCAAACTGAGGATAAAAATATTATGTAAGATAGATTCATGTCACAGAGGAACCAGTGTAAAAGCTGGTACTGCCAGACATGGCAACTCCTCTAACCGGCATTTAGGAGAATTGTCATAGCTAACAGCTTTTACTCTTTTCAATGTCTAATAATGTACCTTTCAAAATAGGGAGAAGATACATGGCACGTCCTTACAATGACCTTATAAAGAAATATTCAGTATCACATAATGAGAAATAATGAGATGGACTGAAGGGAGAAGAAAGGAGAGGTAAAATGTTATTGAGATTATGTACGATTATCCAATAAAAGATCCTACATGGGCTGTTGGGCTGAATAGGGTATTTTCAGGGGAGTTAAATGTATATACTTCTGCATTCTATTTAGTGTAAATAACCAGCTGGCATTTTACTGAACTCTAGTCATTCTTGTTATTTATAAACTGCAGCTGAATTGCTGCCTAGAATGTTGTTGGTGTGTTTGTGTTTCTGGTTTTTTCTTCTTTTCTTACTCCTTCAGTATTCTAAATGATGCAATTAGTTCTTTACAGTTGGAGTTTCACTTTGTATTTCGTTTACAGTAAATGTATATCCATAAAAACACACGTGTGCGCACATGGAAGGAGAAAATCCTCTTACTAAGATGCTAATGACTTCTGTTTGCGAAAGATAATTTTGCTAATCTTGGTACCTTCTCAAATCTTAGCAAGTGGACCCTAATAATTGACTGTAAAACCTGTTATTGTGTAAAATTTCTATCACCATCACTGTAGAAAAAGGTTTTTGAGAAACAAAACTTGTTAGGATGATAAGTGTAGAGTTAGCTGTAATATAATTCCATTAAATCTTACTGCTTTGTTTCTATATTGATGCCATTCCATTAACTCCACTGCATATGCACTCCTTGTGGAAGGAATGATGACAGTATACATAATCCAGGGAGGAGATGCACGTGCTTTTTTGATGACAAACCACAAAAAGAAACAACCCTGGGCTTTATTGCCAGAAATGTGAGAAGAAAGATTTGTTATACTATGCTCCCTTGCCCCCCCAACAACTAATGAGGGAACTTAGAAGGCAGAAAATTTCTCTCGTTAATTGCAATGTTGGTAATAAGGAGCACATCACAATAAGGATCTTTTCTCCTCCTACCAATCTAATTATGAAAAGATCAAGAAATCATCTGAATGTGCAAAATTCACAACAGAAATTGAAGAAGTAACTCAGAGCTACAGAAATTAATCCCAGCTAGGACACTCCTGTTTTGCTTGCATGAAGTGGAGCCTCAACTTTTAGATCTGTTGATACCACATAAAATTTGGATATTTTCCCTCAACATTAATATTTAATTTATCTTCCCTAAATTCTGCCTTCGTGCTTTCATTTTTAGTTCTTGAATTATTGTCTTATATCACTCTTATCTTCCAATCAGTGGAGGCAAAACTTTGAGGGTCTAAATTTACACTTGGATATCTATTAGCTTAATTAGCATACAAGATAAAGCAAATTAAAAAAAAAATCATTTAATAGTATCATTGGCTCTATTAACCTGGAGAGAGATTCTCAAAACAGTCTCAACACTATAAATGGTAAATGAGGATTAAAGGTGGCCTAATACTCGCTAATTTAGTGCCACTTCTGGGAAGCGTGGAATATTAACAGAAAAATTCTTAGGTTGAGGCAGGATGAATAAAAAGTAAAATGTTTTTCTGCCAAAAGTAAAAGCAAAACAAAAAATAACGACTTTTTCAAGAAGGCCAAGTGACTAACTGATCCAAAATAAAAAATTTTATCTTATTTTCAGAGCATTCTCAGGTTTTCATATAACAAGAAGTACATGTAAAAAAATATAGGAGTCACTATTTTAGTAATTGTAGTTCAATTTAATGTTTTAAAACCTGAAATTTTACATTTATTTTTAAATAGAAAGGTTCTACACATTTCAGAAATAGAAAGATTGTTTTCAGATGATCCTATGTAATGAATTTGAAAATCAACATTCAATCCGTTCACACCAACCTGTATTTTGGTTAGTTAACTATCTAACTGAAAAGTTCATTAGCTACATCTTGCATCTGTCAAATCAATCCAACAAAGGTAAGAACCCAAAAGACACTTTACACAACACAGCAGCCTAATGCAAATCTTTGCTAAAGTAGGTAACAGTGCAAAACATATTTGGGGTGTGATCTTGCTGAGATATACCCCTGAGAAATCGTGGAAAGTATACAGATAGACTCATCTGAAGTAACCAGACTTAATGTAAAATCTAATACTCAGAACTACTTCTCCACAGCGAACTCAAATATAGATGATATTATAGTTTGGGTTCATATTTTGGGGAACTTGTTTACTTTTCCTAGGAAAAGGAGATACTAACCCAAATAATTTTTACAAATTATAAGTGCCTCTTCTGCTGGGCTCTTGAATTCAAGAAGAGAACAGGTGTTGTGAGTTTTCAGAACCAGCTCCCCTCAATTAGTCTTTGTTGTCTGCTTGGACAATTTTCTCATGCAACACTGAAGAAACACTCATATTCATCTGAGATTTCCAGATGACTGTAGACCTTTGAATACTGGACAAATCCTTCACGTACAAATCAACCCACCAACTCAATACATATTTCCCATTGTACATTTCACTTTTTCTTTTATGAACTCTTCCAGCAGATGGTAAGGTTTGTAGGACTTCAGTCTTTGTTTGTGAACAATACTTGACGCACACTTTAATGACTTCATAAATGAAGCTGCTTCTTAAGACAGGATCTCTGGTTTTCTGTATTTGAGGAATAAGCGTAACATAAGAGGGAGAAGAAAATATCCCGACATGCAAAGTGCTGTTTTCTTTCCTCTCTTCTCCCACCTTTCTTTACTATCAGTAAATGCATCTAGCATGATGCTAGGGTAACAGCAATACAAATAAAATGACCTTGTGCTTTCACTCTAAAGTGGGGAAAAAAACCTCTATGTCAATTTACAAATATACTGCAGGTATTATAAAAGTTTGTCAATAAAACTAAGTCACATACAAAGAGCTAAGAAAATCCAGACACCACAATTTCAGCTCTTCTGGAAATTGAAAGTAGGTCTTGTGTGATTTTATTAGGATGCCAGCTAGAACAGCTTCATTCAAATGCGAATTTAGCTCTACACTTGAAACCAACCAGGCCAAGGAAAAAAATCATAAAATCTTGTCTCTGTGTACAGAGGAAGTCCAACTTTGATATAAGCATGTCTTGAAAAGGAAAATCACTCACTAAAGTACTATGATTAAGCTTTTCAGAGACAGACTTATTTAGCCTACATGCAGTGCCATGTTTATGTGTCTCTATCGTTTCAGGAACCCAAATTAATATCTTTGCATGGTGCAGTATCATCCAAGATATGTCAAGATAGTCAATAGCTAAGATGTTAATTTTCTGTTACTGGGGTTTGAGGATGTTTGCTTGCATCCCTATGTCCCCAGGTTGTTCATTTTCATGTACTTTTAGATCCCACTGACCTGCAGGTGGCCTTAGCCACTGCTTGTTCCTGAAGGATTCTTGACAACTCAGTTGAGGGCTTGAGTGATTCTAGAATTCTTTGACTGTTTGGAAGCCCAGACCAAGTCTACATGAGCTAATCAGTGTTGGAGACAGATAAATCTCCATGCCATCTGGACTATCATTCTTCCCAGATTATTGATTTTTGTTAGCTGGCAGTTCCTGGGCTTGCTGCAAAATTAGAAATCTAGGCAGGAGAAAGAATAACCTCTCAAAATTATTTTAAAATTTTGCTCCTTCACATCATAATTTTCAAATTTTTACTTTGTCCTTGCTTTAGCTACCTTTTTGGCTTTGTTTTTTTGTGTTTTGTTTTGGGATTTTTTTTTAACAAGTTTGGCATTTCCATTTAAAGGGGCAAGTACAACCCCTCGTCTTTCTTCTCAGTTTTCTTCACCACTTTCTTCTTGTTTCATGTCACCTGCTCAGACTTGTTTTGAGCTAAAGTATCCTCCTGGCCTGAATCAGAGATAACAAACTAATGCATTTCTTCTGGACTTATGCTTCTATGCGCTGAGGACAAAAAAAGTTATAATACGTTCAAGACAACTGTGTTTCTCTCTGAGCACTGTGGTTTTATCTTGGTATTGATTACAGAAACATAAGGAATTACACATCAGGCCACAGTCTTCCCTGAGTATAAAAACTCACTGTGGCTTTCAACATATTTTAATTTATCAGCCTCATGAGGGAGGATAGTATATAAATGCACCCATTTTTATCAAAAGTATTGGTCTTTACTGGGATTGTACTTAGCATTAATTCAGCATCTTTGCAAGAATCTACTTATTTGCAAAGTTGCTGAATCTTTGGGTCATTCACTAAACTTCTAAGATTGCTTTAAACATACCTATAAAACCGAGAAAGGTGGAATGGAAAGGATTTGAAGAGTATTTCTGGAGCAGTCAAGCCACTTTGAGAAACAAAGGTACTGAAATGCTTCAAAAGATTTCACAAAAATAATTTTGCTTAATTTTATTGCAGATTAGCTGCTTAGGCTTAATTGTCATAATATTTACTTTCCCAAGACCTGTGTAATGGCCATATGAGCTCACCATATTCTTCTGAGCAACTGAATTTTATATGTCTCTCCAATAGTCTCGAGGCATATTTGTTATCTACCATGATATTAGCTAGATTATACA
The DNA here is from genome assembly GCA_033459285.1 of Clamator glandarius. NCBI lineage: Eukaryota > Metazoa > Chordata > Aves > Cuculiformes > Cuculidae > Clamator > Clamator glandarius. The sequence goes on along the minus strand of JAUNZM010000333.1, from coordinate 7,187,460 downwards.
GAAGTGAAAGAGAAGGACACCGCAAAACCAGTAAAAGCAAAAATGTTTCCCTGGGATACTAATCCTAGCTCAATCAGGCAGCCTGGCTCAGCAGAACTGATGTCATTAGCGATTTGCTTATGTTCAGCTCTCTACGAAAGAGGTCTGAAATGAGACAGTGAAATTGAAAAAAAAAAAGAAAAATAAACCTGAATACAAAAAAACTAGAGCTCTTCATTTCTGAAACATTCTGAAATTGCAATCTGGCTTACAAGCAGAACCAGGCCCTATGTCTTACTTGGCCAGATGTAGTTACTCTAAAAATGCTGTGTGATCAGACCAAGAATGGATTTTTTGTAAGAAAAGATTGGCTGATCAGAAATACATTTCATTGGGTTTCTTTAGGAAACCAGGGGAGGTTTTCAACAAAAAGATTCCGCTGTTCAAAACGTTATACTCAACAATTCAATTAGTTTGTTGTATTTAAGTAGATTGTAAACATGACAAAATCTCAAAGACCAAATATTTTCTTGCAATTTTGACATATAATATCGATAGAGTTTTTTAAGTTTGGTGATGTAAACGATATGGAAAATTTGACATTAAAGCATGAATCTCTGAAACCCATGACAGAAACAATTTTAAAATTTTTAGTAGGAGACTCTTTTCTCCATGCTTACACTTACTGTACCCTTTTTACAAGTGTCATTGTTTGAGAAAATAATTTAAATTTCTATATTCTGTTGTTTTATCTCTTCAGCTTTATGGAAATGTTGCCCTAACACTGGAAACCATGACAACAGATTCTGGTTTCTGATTTAATTACAGGGTTATACCTTACTCAGGTTCATGAACCTTTTATACAAGACAGCTAATCAATAATTTCACAACCAAATATTTAAAAAATATGTGATTTGATATAACAATATTGCTTCATTTGATCACCCACTTTAAAGTTGCCCTTACATTTTTACTTGAGTCATATTGTAGTGTTTTTCTAATTGTTGCAAAATAGTCCCACAAAGTCTTTGACAAAAGACCAAGCAGGAAAACCTCAAGATACAAAATACCTTCAAGAAATGAATTGTGTTTAAAAATAAATTAAAGAATTTTTAATAAGCTGAGAAGAACTAAATCCCTGCAGAAGAAAACTTTAGAATTCTTCTAATTGCATTTGGAATATCTCTTCTGTCTTGAATCCTTTGAAACTGATGGTTACTAGAAGCAAAATTTCAGAGTAGATGATAACTGATCTTTATCAGTGTCATGGTTTTCAGCCCCGCAGTTGGCAGCAAAAGGCCTTGTGGCCAACAGCCCCAGCAGGCAACAAAAAGCCACATAGTTGCTCTCTCACTCCTTCCCCTTCTAAGGAGGAGAATCAAAAGAAGCAAAGGTAAAATTCATAGTTTGAGACAGGGTCAGGGAGATATCATTCACCAGTTATCAGTCTGACCTCAGTGCCAGGGAAAGTCATGGAACAGGTGATCTTGAGTGCTATCATGAAGCACATGCAAGAGAACCGGGTGATCAGGCCAAGTCAACACGGGTTCATGAAAGGCAGGTCTTGCCAAACTAACCTGATCGCCTTCTATGACAAAGTGACTCGGCTGCTGGACGAGGGAAAGGCTGTGGATGTATCTTCCTGGACACCTCAGTAAAGCCTTTGACACAGTTTCTCACAGCATTCTGCTTCGGAAACTGTCAGCCTCTGGCCTGGACAGGCGCACACTCTCCTGAGTGGAAAACTGGTTGGATGGCCGGGCCCAAAGAGTGGTGGGAAATGGAGTTAAATCCAGCTGGAGGCCAGTGACAAGTAGGGTTCCCCAGGGCTCAGTGCTGGGTCCAGCCCTGTTCAATGTCTTTATCAATGACCTGGATGAAGGCATCGAGTGCACCCTTAGCAAGTTTGCAGATGACACTAAACTGAGTGGAAGTGTCAATCTGCTGAAGGGTAAGGAGGCTCTGCCAAGGGATCTGAACAGGCTGAACTGCTGGGCAGAGTCCAATGGCATGAGGTTTAACATGGCCAGATACTGGGTCCTGCACGTGGGGCTGGAGAACAAATCTTACGAGGAGTGGCTGAGAGAGCTGGGGTTGTTTAGCCTGGAGAAGAGGAGGCTGAGCTCATTGCTCTCTATAACTACCTGAGTGGAATGTTGTAGAGAGAAGAGTGCTGGCCTCTTCTCCCAAGTGACAGGGGAGAGAAAGAGAGGGAATGGCCTCAAGCTCTGCCAGGGGAGATTTAGGCTGGACATTAGGAAAGAATTTTTCATGGAAAGGGTCATTGGGCCCTGGAACAGGCTGCCCAGGGAGGTAGTTGATTCATCTTCTCTGGAGGTGTTTAAGGTGAGGGTGGACTAGGTGCTGAGGGGGATGGTTTAGTGTTTGATAGGAATGGTTGGAATGGATGATCTGGCGGGTCTTTTCCAACCTGGTGATTCTGTTATTCTGTGATTCTGTGGTCATCTCAGGCAAAGTAGACTCTACTTTCGGAAGAAAATCACTCTAATTTATTACCAATCAAACTAGAGAAAGATACTAAGAAAAATCCCCAAAATAACACCTTTCCCCACTCCTTCCTTCTTCCCAGGCTTAACTTTTACTCTTGATTTTCTCTACCAATTCCACTGCAGCAATGGAGGGGGACAGGGAATGGGGCTACAATCAGTTCATCACATGTCATCTCTGCTAGTCCTTTCTCCTCAGGAGAAATCCTCTACCTATTGCCCTGCTTCAGCGGGGTTCCTCCTGTGGAAGACAGTCTTCCATGAACCTCTCCAAGGTGAGTCCTTTACACAGGCTGCAGTCCTTCACAACCTGCTCCAGTGTGAGTTTCCATGGTGTCACTGCTCCCTTAGGGCACCTTCAACTGCTCCAGCATGGAGTCTTCCATGGGCTGGAAGCAGACGTCCATCAGGACTTCTCATGGGCTACAGTGGGACAGCCGGCTCACCTTTAATCTCCTCCACAAGCTACAGGGGAATTTGTTCTTGGGGACTTGGAGTATCTCATCCCCCTTCTTTTTCACCAACCTTAGTGTTCTCTGTCATTCTGTTTTCCCCAAAATTGATGTCTACATAATTGTTTCTCTTGTGTCTGTTGTCTGCAGGGCTGTTTCTCTGATTTCCTATTTCTTTTCACCACTGCATGGGATCAGACTAGTGCAAGTGGTCTAAAAAGTTCTGATGGCCCTGCCATAAGAAGTTTGTTTGTGCTTGTTTGCTATCTGTGACCTTGGTATGGCAGTGAAGTAGCAATCCTACCTGAGACTCATGCCCTAAAATCATGGTAGATCAAAGTGATTCAGTACCTTCCCAGAAATACAAACAGTGGGGTGAAAATCTGTATCTCCTGTAACCAAGTTTTGCTACTGACTTTAATAGGATCAGGGCTTTCCTCAGATTCTTTATAACCTTTATTTTTACAAGCCAGGGATTCAACTTGCCTACCAAAACCCAAAGATACAAACAGGAAGAGGTGAGAACGAAGATGATATTGCCCCTTAGACACATCTGGGCAGTAAGGTAAGTAGTGTGTTGCTTACCTTGAAAGGCTCTTAGAAATAACTTTGTGATGTGCACCTGGTTTTGCTATGTTACTTCATGCACTCCATTATGGCTTTTTGTGTTCAAAAGTAGTATATTACCTTGCAGTTTAAAATAAGCCCATGTTTTTAACTCTTTGTCTAGACAGTGATTCCAAAAAGCTCATTTTATTTTCAGTCATCCTGAAATTCAGAGATGCATTTATTACAAAAGATTAATGGCAATGACTTCAACTCTGCTCTGGAGTAGCAGTAGTGACAGCATCTATTACTAGTTCTGTTTGGGGTTCATCTATTGCCCAATGTTTTACCTTAAACTTCTTTGCTCTTTAGCTTTACCTCATTGATCCTTGTCTTGCCATCTTCTAAGGCTTTATAATTCTATCCTTTATCTTTATGGTTACCTTGAAGGTGTTTATAGACTGTAGAAGGTATTTATAGACTTTGATCATGTTCCCCCTGAGGCTGCTATTCTCCCCATCGTATATTAGTTTAGCCTCCTGCCTGTTAGCTCATATATCTCATTCTGTTATATGTGCACCATTTCTGTTACCTTTTGCACTTTCTCCTGAATGTTGCATGCACTTCCATACTGTAAGAACTAACATAACACAGAATATATGACAAGAGAATTCAAAGTGTTTTTTAATTCAGTGCTATGTAAAGCAAGAGTCACTTTATAAACATTCAACATAGTTTTCTCTAGCAAACTATTGGTTGAGAGTTTGATTTTGCAAAGCGTAGCCTTGAACAGGCCCAGCTCATCTCTGGAATCTATTTCAGTCAAATCACAATAGCATTTTGTGGGGCTGAAATTTCTGCTTTTTTTCCTAGGTTTTCTGTGGCCAAGTAATTTTATTTCTATATCTTGCACTCACAGAATTCAGAGCAGTTTTCATCTGGGTTCTTACACTGCTGTGCTTCAAATGCAAGGAGGAATATGAAGAAAGAGTTTCAATTTGAACCCACAGCTTTTAAAAACCTGTGTAGAGCATTGGCTTTTATGTTCACTAGCTTTCTGCCCTATATTATAAATATTAATAGCAGCTTTGCTTTTAATTTCAACAAACTCAGGGACTGGATGATACCCCGTGGGTAAAACAGGACTCCTGTGTTCTAATGATGACTGAAGTAGCACTTCTTTTACTATCCTTTATTTAGATCTTTGCCTACTATGTCAGTATGCTTTTCAATAACACACAAATACTGCTATTGACTTTGCATAAAGGAGTTAACTATGGATGTTTTCTCAACTATTTTGTCATCAAGATTGTGCTGATATAGTTTGCTTTCATCACCTGTTAACCTTTCATACAGTTACCTAACTCAACTTAGGGTTACAAAGTGAAAATCTCGCAGCTCCTGCTAGTTTCAGGAAGTTTACTCAGCTAGAGTGACATATAATATAGAAGGTGAATTAATATTGTATATTGTTTTCAACATTCTGATCCATTATGACCAACAGAAGTCTTTTCATTCATTTCAAGTGTGTTTTATTTTTGCTGGAGATACCAGAAGCTTCATTTTATTTTTTCAAGAACAAACAATGCTCCAACAACTTATGTGTACAAAATGATTATATGATGAAGAACACCATTTAGATTTCAACACTTTATGTAAATAATCCAATTATGCAATTAGACAAAGCCTAGTTAACTAGGGTTGAAACACATGCAATCAAATGGTGCACTTATTAGGTAGAATTTAGTATGTCAGCTCTCTCACAAGCATAATTAGGTTGCAAAATGAATCTATATGTAAATAAGCAGCGTTCTTATATTTGAGGATAAACAAAAATCAGAGAGGAGCCATCATAACTTTAATTGTTGAAATTTATCATTTATAGAGAGTAGGTTCATACAGATGGTTTGAAAAGAGTCTATTTCCAGGCCAGAATCTAATGAGATATTCATTTTTTTTTCTCTGCCTTGCCTCCTCACGTGCTATGCTTAGGACACACTGAAGATACTGTTGAATTTGCTTTGACGTCAGTCATTCCCCAATTACCACTATTTGTTTACACAAGTAAATTCTGATGTTCACTAAATAATCTGACTCCGATAAATTTATTTGGCACATGCTTATATAGATTTTTTAAAATTTTCTTTGGGACTCACAGGGTCCAGTTAGAAACTTAAGGTGAAGAAACTGAGGAAAGAACTCTCCCCAGGTGTTTTCAGCTGCATCGCAGAAGACACGTGCCAGTTAAGTCAGCTGTCAAACCCTTTAGAAATTTTCTGCCTTGCAATCTACAGTCAGGAGACGCGTCACAAGGATTCAACACCCTGCAAGGCTGGTGGCTCTAGGTTTTGTTTTGTTGTTTGTTGGGGTTTTGTTTGGTTTATTTTTCATTTTTATGACTGCAAATTTTCTTTTGATTATAAAAGAAGATTAAACAAAATGGGGCACTGGCCATAATTACAGTAGTAAAGCACTTCATACCAATGTCTTGCTGATTTATCCTTCATGAACAATGGAAAACACACACAGCACCCACTCAGGCAAGTTCTGGAAACCTTTCAAGTGCTTGTCTAGATCTGTATAGGAACATTTGTGAGATTAAGTCTCTCACTGCTCTTTTGAACTCTACCTCTTCTGCAAAAGTACATAAGTTCACTCCTGACTGTGTTTTTAATAAAATTTATGACCTTTAATTTCAATGACTTTTTTTTTTTTTAAATCTTGGGGTTTGTGGTATTAACAAAGCATTTAAAACAAATTCTAGCTGGGAAAGTAAACCTACTTTTTGTCATTAGTATTATCTCATGCTTAGCAGTGGGTCAGCAAGGTTTGTTTCAGAACTGTTATGACCTAAAAATGACTCCAAAGTAAAAACACCAAACAGCCTGGAACAGATTGTCCCAGAGCCTGTGAGGCACCCAGACCTGGGGCTCCTTATAAATGTTTTTGAGACATATTATTAAGGAATGAAGTGCCTGAGGCCAGTCCCATGCCAGACCAGGAGGGTGACCTCTGCCTGCCCACTACTCTCTGTTAACTGGGAGAAGAATGCCTGAGAGAGTTCCAGGCTCCAGCTCCAAATTTGCCTTCCTCAACACTGGTGTCCTGCCTCAGTGAAAGGGCAGGATAAAGGTTTAACTGGCATTCCACAACATCTGCCTTCCTCAACACTGGCCTGGGTAAGATCCTCTCTGATGGGGCTGTTGCCCACCCCATTGCCAGGGAGCAGCGTAGAGCAGTAAATGCAGGACACCTGAAGCCATCACCTCAGGGAGGTGCTGCTGCCATGGCTGTGGTGGTTCTCAGAGATAGAAGGATGGATGCAGCTGGTGACTTCACAAAGCAAATCTAGGAGAAGGGGGGCTGGGGCCTGTGTCACAGGGAAAGTCTTCACTGCTCAAGGGAGGTGTTCGGGTGAAAGCGTGGGAGGGATATCTTAAGTAATTTTCTGATCTTGCTATTCACAGAAAGGAGATATTATCAAGGAATATCCAAAATTTGGACTTAGATTGGACAAATCTCTGGGCAACCTGACCTTGTTGAAGATCATAGAATAGCATGGTTGAATTGGTTAGGTTGAAAAAGACCTTAAAGGTCATAATTTCCAATTATAAACACTGCCAAGCCACCACTAAAGCATGTCCCTAAGCACCATATATAAATACCTCTAAGGATGATGGCTCAATCACTTCCCTAGGCAGCGTATTACAATGTTTGACCACCCCCTCGGCGAAGAAATATTTCCTAATATGCAATCTAAATTTCCCCTGGCACAGCTTGAGTCCGTTTCCTCTCATTCTATCAGTTGTTGCTTGGAAAAAGAGATGAGCACCTTCCTCACTACAACCCCCTTTCAGGTAATTGTAGAGAGTGATAAGGTCTCCTCTCAGCCTCTACTACTCCAAGTTGAACAACCCCAGATGTGTTCCAGACCCTTCACCACCTGCATTGCCCTTCTCACTTCTCCCTGATGTCTCTGATCACTGCAGTCGGGTTGTACTAGATGACCTTCAAAAGTCCTTTCTAACCCAAACCATTAAGTGAATCATTCTACTGTAATATTCTTCACATTTTCCAAGGACAAAACCTGATGTTTGTAGAGTTCATGTTATGATGATGTTGAACTTGATAATTAATGTATAGAGGTAAGGTCTGGAGTTTGTAATGGATATACGTTCTACCTGATGTAATCTCCTTGATTTACTGTCAGTGTCCTGGTGTGCATTTTCAGGGGTAGAAGATGAGTTTTAGAACAGACCAGTTCAGTTTGTGAACAATGTTAAGACATTGTGAAAAACAAAGAGATTTATTCTGAGTGTTAGACAAGCATATTTGGCAAATTTATGTTCTACCCATTCAGGCATCCTTTGATTTTCTTCACCACTACCAGGCAATTCAGCTAATGAATATGAATATGATAATTTGAGGTGATTCCTTCTTAGCTTCCCCAGTTGGAAGTTCTGGTGGCTTTGATATGCATGCTGCTTTTTGGAAGTTTTTAAATAGAAACCCCCCCACTAAGGATTAATAATACAACACCTGTGAGACAGAAAAACACATTAAAGTTTTGAATAAACTTTAAACCCAGCAGTGGTCAGCACTGTAGCCTGCAGCAAGGCTAAGGAGTTCTAAAGACACTAGTTATTGTAGTCATGCAATTGAAATACTGGGAAACAGACAGTATGACTGATAAACTGTCTATATAAGATACTACAGAAAACACTGGCATTGTTTGTGGACTAAAATGCTATTTAAGAATTTGTGGCATGAACTGAACACATGGTCTTGCTAATGATCGGAATTTGTGTGCCCACTGTGTATGAATGAAGTAATTAATCATTTTAAAATTACACAATAGAGATTATAATTTGTAAAACAATTCATGTATGAAGGGGGGGAAATATAACTTGGATCCTTTAGATCCAGGATGCCATTCTGTAAGGGTACTTGTTTATCACTTTAAGGGTCTTTTTGTCACTTTCTAGAACAGATAGGATTATAGAAAGAGTTTAGATCTGTGTTTGTTATATCATAAAAACCAAGGTCCTTGGATAACCTGCAGATCCAACAATTACGAGCAGTTAGTGTGGTAGTCATATGGTAGATGGTCTAGTGGCAGATGCAGAAGAAACAACTTACATGTACAATTTCAATTACAATTATCATCATTTACCACCCAGAACTATGCCATAGTTTCCTGAAGAAAGCATTTATTTACTTACTATCATCCTTGAAGGCATTAATCAGGCTTTAGCAGAGAAAGTAAGACACTGGTGTTTTTACTAGCTTAGTGATGGGAATCGTAGAATCAGAGAATCATAGAATCATAGAATAGTTAGAGTTGGAAGGGACCTTAAAGATTATGTAGTTCCAATCCCCCTGCAATGGGCAGGGCAGGACCTGGACTAAGTGCATGAAACCTGGGCTAAGTGAATTTCAGCTGCACTTGTGACCTCAGCTTCCCTTCAAAGCATTGGAATTATCATCAGGACACAAACCTGTGTACTACACAGTCCATCAGCAGCCAGATGTTTCAAAAGAATGGTTCAGAGACCTCCTGTTTTAGATAGATGCTACACAACCTTCAGTCAAGCCTTCTCCTAAATCCTAGCTGTGGGAAGCGATAGGAGTCTAAGAGATCTGAGAAGTATCTGTGACAGCTGTGTGATAGTCTCTTTTACCCAAATATTTTCTCACAACTTTGGTGAGCCTGTGCTCTGTCTACTGGGCCATGTTACTACCTCCCTGATTCAGGAGAGCCATGGACTCTGAAATGCATCTGGCCACATTTTTAAGAGACTTTTCTGTGTTACAAAAATGTATAACCATATGTTTCCTTTGGGGAAGAGATGATCTCTTGCTGCAGGGCAGAGCGAACATCCTTCCTCATGCTGGCAAATACTGCTGGACATTATCCCACAGAAACTGAGGGAATATATGAATCAAAGCTTCAAAGAGTCAGTCTAATCTGTGCCAAATGGTCTGGTGCCATATGTGGGTGTGTGATGGGAAGACAAGTGAGGAAGTGTAAGCCCTTGGCATGTTGTTCAAATATAAATGGTAAAAATAATGCAGAAAAGGACTGAGATTTTCCCAGAAAAGTAGGGGATTTTTATTGGAGCCTTCATCATAGACTACGATGATTTCCAGAGGCCTTGGATCTACTCCTATGTACACTGTCCTGAAGAGCCTTTTGAGTCATAATTTACACTCATATTCCTGTGAAAAACAACAATTTGAGCTCTCGATTTTATTTGACAGACATTTGTAAGTGGTTATCTGAATGACCTGATTTCAGTCTGATGAAAATTTTACATAGTATGTCCTAGAGCTCTCAGTGCTTTCCTAAATGCATTGAAAGGTAAATATTTCTTTGGGGAGCATTAGCCCCATTAGCAGCAGCTTCTGCTTTTCCACTTTCCAGGAGTTTAATAACCTTCAAATGCATAAACTTCTGAAAATGTCAGAACATGAGCAAAGAGAAAAGGACATTATATCTATTCAATTACAGGCTTGAGATATCCCAGGAAACATGAGTTTGTCCCTTGGACTGAACAAGAAGGTTGATGGGATTGGTAAACCAAACACTATTCATATGAATCATTTGTATACTATGTGCTTTTACAGAACATTACCCATGTAATAGCTGTGCAGGTTTATTAGTACGTAAGGCAGTAACGTGCACAGTATCCTTATTTGTTGATGGTTATGATGTTTCACTATCCTTTCTCTTACAAACTAACCAAACCTCTTAATGCACACAGAAAACCTTGCTAAGTTTTTGTATGTATATAAATTCTAAAACCAGTACTAAAAGGATTCTATCTTGCCATCACTGTGTGCTGCATCTAGCAAAACAGGATGCTTCTACTAGTAAGGATATCAAAGTGTTGCACTGACACTAAAAAAAAAAAAAAATAAAACACAAACCCAACACATATGACATGCAATCCAAGTCCTCTCCCTCTGCTGGTGGATATGTGTCTCCTGTTGTGAGTTCAGTAGCAAAATCAATCACTACACTGAGGAGCAGCAAAAAAAATTCTTTATAGATGTTTTTTAGTAAATAAGAATATGAGCTGTAGAATTTAAAAATGTTTAAAAACAAATATGATACCACTTTAATCCTAAAAAAGTTTTTATTTGGAAAAAAAATATCCAGTATAAAAAAATGGATTGACCTCTCATGCAAGAAATAAGGCATTTCCAGAACACATTCTGTTCTAGAAAACTGGAGCATAAATGGTCAACGTGAAATTATAAAAAGCTCTCGACCTTCCCTGACCCTTTATGCATTTTCATGAAATGATGTAATTCATTATTTCCACTGATGTGAGCTGAGCAGTGGGCAAGCTTACTTTGTATTCATTTATTCAGTCCTGAGTAATCTGTGTTTAATAGACTGCTGGAGCATGTCAGAATGAACAATTAAACCTGATTGTTGTAGAAGACAACTTGCCATTATTGCCAACATTAACTGTACATAATTTATTTTTTTAATAAAGAAGGGGTGATGCAAGTTCAGTATATAATCCCCTATTAAAACTGTACACTCTTTTATTTAGAATGGAAGTAACTCACACACACTTGGGACCATAGTAGCTTGCACTGAGCTTTCAATTGATTGATGATGCAGGCTGTAATTTTTTGTCAAGTCTGTTTTGCAATGATAAACAGACTGGGAAGACTCTGAACTCTAAGAAGAATGGGATGGAGAGATCAGCTATCCCAACAGCAAGGTGCAAAGTTTCAGAAGAATATATTTTGTTGTGCAGAAATTAAGTGGTTTTGCTGACTTCTCAAAAGGTAAAAAAAGGCAGCATGTTTCAGGGAAAATATATTGGGTAAATCCTTCTGCCTGATGGAAAAGAGACAAATATCCAGGAGCACTTTAAAGTAGCAGGGCAGAATGCATACAGGGAGTGCCATGGAGTGAAGAAGCTATGGGAGAAACAGTCTAGTGAGAATTATGAAGGTATAGAATAGTTTCTATGAGTTTTTGTACCTTCTCCTAAATGAAATCATAACTATTCCAGTGTAGCCCACAAAGCCCTAGAGGGCTAAAATCTCCCAGAACAGCTCTTCAATTCAGCTGGTGGGATCCTGAGCCTTTGGGATAGAAATGCTTGAATTTTACTCTCATTGAAACCTTAAAATCTCAGTAGTGTAATTAGAACCTTGGATTTGAGTATAAGCGTGAATATAACACAAACACTTCTGGAATTCTGGTTTTTCCCATGAAGGAAGTCTCCATAATTCAATGAGCAGGAAGGGTCAGTAATTGACTTTTCTGAATCCTCTCCCCATCCCATTGTTGGTGGGGGTGAGAGGGCGGCTGCACACTTTTCAGCAGCTGGATAAGGGCTAAACTATGACACTCCTCAACAAGAGCAACCATGGTGTTCAACAAGTGCCAAGCTATGAAGAAGATTCTGCAAGACTTTTCATTATGTTGCACCACTGAACAAGGGAATAACAATAAGATATGAACTGCAAGTGGCTGGGGCCAGCCTTCCGCAGAAGCACTCTCAGCTTTCTTGACACTCTCTGTTAAATAGGGTAGTGGCTTTTAAGAAACCCGAGTGTCTCATCTTTCCTCTTTTCTTAGTATCATGTGCTAAAGTGATCAAATCTGTCAGATTGTGCGACTCTTTTGTAGTTGGCCCACATGAGTCACACTGGGTAGTGCCCTGTCACGTGAATTAAGGTAAATGTGTGGAGGCAGACCACACCAGCTAAAGATTAGCCATTAGAGGATATCCCAAGTAATCACCAATCTTGAACTGTCGTTCTATGACCTGTAGATTAGCAAGAACTAATGACGTTGCATTGCAAAGCAGGTTGGGGAAATAGAGGAGGGTAAAGAACAGTGAAAACAAAACATTTGAATCTTGAAGGCACCAAAGGTAGAGCTGTTTGCCAACAATCCTTTGCCCTAGGGTGTTTAGAAGGAAAGAGAAGATATTTTGTGTCAAGAAGCAGGTGGCTAGAGTAAGTCCTAAGAGAGCCCTGTGAGCCTGTCTCATCAGCTGTGCCTGTGTTTGTTCCTCGGTGCAATGAAGCCTTATGAAGGAGCAGCAGGAGTGGTATCTGGTGTTTGTGTGCTTATGAATGTAGACAGCTATGAATTTTTAAAACTGCAAAATGAAATTCATTTTGCAATAATGAAGATTTTATCTGAGGTCACAAGGAATACCAACTCAGTGTTTCAGTTCAGAGGGATGACACAGATAAACATGCCTGCAAGTAACAAAACAGATAAAGAAGACTAGGTCAATGCTATTCTGCTAACACTATGAGACATGAAGTTATGAGAAAGGAAGTGAAAAAGTGCAAAGTGCTTATCATCACAGTGCAGAACATCTCATGCATAGAAAACCATATATATCTCTTCCATTGGCTCCAAGAAATCTACAAAACCCAGAACTGGAGAAGTTACAGGGTGCATCTTACATGGTTGTGCAAACTGGGTCCAGTATTGCAGAGGATTAGAAGCAGTATGTTAGCTCTCCACAATGACTCCACCTGCCATTTCTGTTGGTTTTTAAATTGTTGGTTCTTGAAGTGTCTTTCACATATAAGAATCCTTCAGGACCTAGTAACTTCTCAGTGGAAAATACTATTTTTTGAATTACATTAGTGTACCAAGTAGTACAGATTATATTTTGTAATCAACCAGTCAAAATACAATTTTTTTTTCCTAAGCTAAAGATGGTTCCTCCCTCTTGCCTAAAATACACACTCAAATCTCTAGCAGCCCATTGACCATGATGGGAGTTGTTAGTAGATTGCCTTCAAGGTGAAGAGTGAATCCTTGTCTCTTACATTGTCCAGAAAAGACAAATTTACAAGCAGCAGACTGCATACTGCCAGCTAAAAAAACAAGAGCAGTTAAGGATTATATAAAATACTCCTTGGATGTGTCTAGCAGATTAGCACAGTTGCTTAAAGCAGGTATTCTGTTAATTGTGGCATATTTAGAACTGCATGCTGTGTTTGAAATGACCCTTTAATGACCATCTCACACCAGTGACATGAGAAGACATAGTGCACTGAGCTGTGAAGTAAAGCAAGGAAGGAGCACGACGGTGGCCCAAGACCTATTCACCTTTATTTGTTGTCAGTGCTGTCAGGACAGCCTTTTTCCTTGTGCCTCAAGTCTTTGATGCAATTTTTAGTTTTTCTTTATGGTTTATTGTTCAGTATTTTGCAAAATGAGCTAAGCTGCTTTTAAGAAAGCTTGTAAAATAGATTTGAACCAAACCATAAGAACCCAAAAGGTAAAAAATATGTGAGTTGGAGATGAGAAGCTCTTTGTTAATTTATTTGTTTTCAGTAATTAATGCTACCTTTGAAGCAATATTTCCCCACACACACCCATCTGATGCAGAAGCACTTAGACTCTAGATAAAAGGAACTTGAGCCTGCCACAACACGTAGATCACAAGATTTCAGTAACACTGTGTAGCAGAAAGGATACGAAGACAGTTACTAGCAGGGGCCCTGGCCAGTGGCACACCAGCGTGAGTTATTCTTAAGAAAAAATTAAACCATAAGGGGCTGGTGATGCACTCAGCTCCTTTTGTAGCACATGGCTTCCAGGGTAGGTGCCATTGGCTGATTTGCTCTGCCTGAAGCAAATGCCCCACTGGCTGCTCCAGGGTGGCTGAAAGCTCAGACTTGGAGAGGGCAAGGGGCAACTGCCAAGTCCCAGCCCAGCAGACAGTAACAGGAGAACAGCCTGGGGCAGCGCTACCCACAGAGAGAGCCCCTAGGAAAGCAGGCTGCGGGAGTGCAGGGGCAAGGCTCCTAGCAAGGACAAGGTTGAGGAACAGTAAGGTACCAAAAATCACAGGATAATTGCAGCTGCATTCATGAGTTAAAACTGTCTTCAACAAACAGTCTTCCTGAGAAAACTGAATTCACAAAGGAAGAAAGTCTTTGTCTATTGTCTTCTGCCACCCAGAATATTTTGATATGTTTCTTTCTGAATTGTCTTCAGACAAATTTTCCTTTTAAAAATAAGTAAAAACGGTGACTAACAAAATTTAAATGCCTAGTATTGAATATTTATTCAGTTCCCTTTTTTTTTCCCATTTGTTTACTTTGTTGGCTGACAAACAAAGAAATCCATTCTTCACGCAGCTCTACTACCATATTAATCATCACGAGTGCAAACAGCAGAGTCTAAGTCCATGTCTATTCATGCTGTGTTATGCTGCTTCATGCTTCTGCATACTGAGTAGTACCTACTCCAGAAGTAAAGAAAATGAGACTGTGTGTGATTGAACATGTGAATAAGGCTGGCACTTTCAGGTCAGTTAGCTACTCTTGGGATCTCAGATATCAACACTGTTATTTTGGCCTAAAGAGATAATAACTTCCATTCCCTTTTAAATATAGAACCTTACTCCTTTTTTTCCCCTCTTTTTTTCTCACAGGTTTTTTGAACATGGCTTCACAGGGCTGAGAGTTTACAGCAAATTAAAGGAAGAGAGATAGATTATAACAAGGCAACACACGTGGAAAGTACAAGCCAGCTTTAATGTGCAGGCACAGAAAGGTTTTATAGTTCAGAGGGTTCCTGGAAGCACGCAAAGCGAGGAGAAAGGTACATTGCCCTTTCTCTATTAGGCTTCATTCTGAGTATCAGGAAGGCTTTTCTCCACAGTGCTGAACAAGATCATCTTCAGGTGAAAAAAACCCCACAGTAGAACTTAGCTTTTGAGCTGTATGTTTTTCTACAAACACAGACCACCCTATCTTTAAGCACTACATTGTAAGCCAACAAAGTGAAAGCATTTAAGTTTTCTTCTGCCACGCATTCAAATGTTCAGCTTTAGTGATTTATTTACTAACTATCAGTAGTCTGTTGCTTTTTCTCAGAAATCCCAAGATGATGGGTAAGGGCCAGTAAAGAAAATCTATAGCCAAAATCTATAGCCAAAGAAATGGCTCAGCCTACCACTGCATTGCTGCAGGCTGTCTCATAATTTGGGATAACTTTCCTTACTGAAAGTAGAACCTAAGGTCCAGACCATAAAGACAGAATTTTTTGATCTTGAATAGCTTTTCGCCTGTATGAAACTTCCTTCCAAAGCAACGCAAGAAGAGTAGAAGCTGTTCATTCAGGTATTTGCTCAGATCCTCTGGTATTCTTGCCATAAAAATACAGAACATTAAAAGGAGTAGAATGGCTTCTTAAGGCATTTATGTCCAGTGCTTTGGTAAGAAACGTGCTTGCAACCATGGGCAGTGCTAGATAAATTGATGAATAAGTGGATGTTCATCAGAAAAATGGGTGAGAGTCATACATGAATCAAAAAAGTTGAAGTGTTGTGGTCACATATGGTATCCACCTGTTCTGTGGCAACTGCCAGTCTCTGCACTTCTTATGAGTAGTTAATCCAAAGAAAATTAGTCCACAATGAAAGAAGCTTGAGCTAAGTCCTGTCTAGATCACGTCTGAGTAAAGCAAGCTTCCAAATCATCAAAGAAACTCTGCACCTTTCTGAGTGGATACATACTTTTCTGTTGGCTTTTAATGGGCTTAGGTAAGTAGAAAATTTATGACAAGCTTGCTCAAGAAAAACCCTTTAGCCTTTCATACAGAAATATTGACAATGTTGTGATAAGCTCCAGCTAAAATCAAGCAGATCAAGAGATAAAGGAAAAACAAGGAATATGAGTATGTACTATGATAGAGACCACCTTTAAATCTGGATATAAACCAAAGTAGTAATAAAATAAGCATTCTGCCAGATTAAGAAAAGTAAAAAGAGGAATTGACTGTACTGTAAAGGACAAAGAACTGTAATTTTAGAAGGTGAAATGAAGTGATACTTAAGTACACTGGAATAATATACTTTTCTCAAAATTGAGTCTCTTTTAGACCTGAGCAGCAGCCATAATGCCTCGTGATAAAAGGTCAGATTAAAGGTGTTAATTAGTTACTGTGATGTCTCAGAGCTGAATTAGTGTAGCTGTAGTTGGGGATATGTCCATCAGTAGCTAGTATGTGGAGATTGATTCTAGAACAAGATTAATGCTAAAAGCAGTGTTTGTTTCAGAAAAGTTGTTTCTGCTACCTAAATGTGAAACATTCTTGCTTATGTTATTTCTTTCTCTTCTAATAATCTAGAGGATTGAAGACTTGGCCTTGGGCAGTGGGATGTGCATAAGGTCCTCCAGCTGATAAGTAGTCTCAAGAGGCGTTGTGCCCAAGGCTGTGGTTTGATGAGACAATCATTTCAGTTTTTGATCTCTTAACATAACTTAAAAAATATCACAGGTATGTGAACTAATGGCAGCCAAACTGTTAGTTCAAATTTGTTTAAAGATACTCACATGGGTGAACTTGTTGCATCAGGTCTAACACTGCATCAAATTCTGCCTGTATGCAGCACTCTAATTGCTAGAGCAGGAGCATAATCCAAGAGGCAGGTACTCTCACTAAGGAACCAGTTTCACATTACAGTGATCTCATAGTATCAAAAGACTGCTGGTGAAAGAAGAGTTCTGTTCCTCCATCTCCTACCAGCAGATCACTCACATTGCCAATTACGACATTACTATAGGTCCACTATTTCCAGTACAACGTCTCTAAATTGGAAGTATATGGATTTGATGGATAGATCACTTGGTTGATAAGGAATTGCCTGGATGGTCACACTCCAAGATGTGTAGTCAATAGCAAAATGTCCAAGTGGAAACTGGTAATGAGTGGTGTTCCACAGGGGTCAGTATTTGGACTGGTGTTTTTTAACATCTTTGTCACAGACATGAACAGTGCGATTGAGTGCACCTGCAGCGAGCTTGTCAATGTTTAAGGCCGTGTTGGACAAGCTTTTGAGCAACCTCATCTAGCCGAATGTGTCATGGCCCATGGTAGGAGGTGGACCCTTCCAACTCAACTGTGATTCTGTGACTCTATGAAAGAAGAGGCCAGACGGAATGCACAGGACTGTGGGGCAAAAGCAGTAAAGCCTATTCTGACAACAGTCTGCAGTAACATCAGGGAAATTGTAATGTGGAAACCCATCCTAAATTCAGCAGAAGGGCAATAATATATGTATGCCTGAATCAAATTTAAAATGGTGTACTAGTGGATCTGAGACATTCGGCACCAATGTTTATGAACTACAGGAAAGACACCTCAGTGAGTCAGTGCACCCTGCTAGCTGCTAGAAGGGAGTCTTCATCAGTGCCTTTTCTAGCAAGTAATTGCTACCACAGCTCCCCACTTTCTTCATTTCACTGGTGACAATGACTACCACTGTCCTTCCAGGCAAACTTGTACTGAAGGAAGAGTAAACGAGAACCACTGTGTAACTCAGAATCTGCTTCAAGTACCCACCTAAGCTACATCAGGAAGATAAAAACTTCAACTTTTTAGCTCCCCAGTCCATGTGTTAAAGCACAACCCAGAAGCTGGATTTTTGTTTCACAACTACAATAACTCCTTTTTAGCACCAAATTGCTCAAGCCTTTTCAATTCCACCTCTCAGAGGAATTTATTAGTTCCTGAAGTCATGCCATTTATTCACAAATGCCATCCTTGTCTTTTGAATCCAGCTGTCAAGAAGCAAAAATAAATAGATAGATCAGCCTTCCTCTACTTCCTTCAAGTTTGTCCCCGTGCCCTTCCCCCCTTGACATTTATAAAATGTTACAAAATTGTCTGCCAACAGAAGTATAAAATAATTTACAGCATAGTAGTTTTGTTGATTACAAAAACATTGTTGGAGTAGCAAGGAAGCAATAGGCTTGTAAATATCCTCTGTATACTTGATGTTCATTATATTTAGTGGAGTGACATTTAACCACTGCAAGATATAGTATTTTCAAGGGAAGATGCAACACAGTGTTTCCAAGCCTGTTTCTTATGACAAGTCACTCAGTTGTCACACTAAATCTTAATTAGAGATTGATGAGAATTGTTGAGAATATCATCTTTGTCAGAGAGGTGCTGGGTCACATGGTCTTTGATTTTTCAACAAGGACAGTTGTTAGACATTATCAGTTACCGTCTCTGCACCAGTAATTATTTTGTCCAATATGGAAGATCTGTGCTCCTTCACGCATATTGTGAGTATCCAAGTATAATGCCTAAGGTTAACCAGCTGCCAAGTGATCTTACTGTTTGTTACTGTTCATATTACATCAGCAGTTTGTGTGTATCCTTTGTGCTAAACCTTATTCATTGCTGCTCAGTAGCAGCAAAACCCATTTTTTGCAGGGAAGATTTCCAAGCAACATATACCAGTGAACCAATGACTTAGTGTTTGATATTCATAGTGAGTGCTTGGTTGCATTTGACTCCTCATTAGATGACTGACCATTCTAAATTACAAAGAGAAATAATATGATGTGAACTGTGATAAACAGAGCAAGAAAGTCATCAAGAATATTTCAACTTTTGTGCAGATATACGCAGAAAGAATTAAACATTAGAATCAACAACATGCCACTCATATAGGAATTGCCTGTTTGACTCCCAGAAAGGACGCTAAGAAGTTTTAATTACAGAGGTTAAGAGTTTACGTCTCTAAGATTTCAAGTCAAAAGGCAGACTTTGACTTCAAGTAACTGGAGTTCATTT
Organism: Clamator glandarius; assembly: GCA_033459285.1. Taxonomy (NCBI): domain Eukaryota; kingdom Metazoa; phylum Chordata; class Aves; order Cuculiformes; family Cuculidae; genus Clamator; species Clamator glandarius. The sequence goes on along the minus strand of JAUNZM010000333.1, from coordinate 7,168,375 downwards.
AGTTTCATTCCTCTGAGGGAAGTAGAGGTTGATGAGGAAAGATGCTGGGCTAGACCTTGGTCTGAAAACACTGTCTGTAAGGCTGTGGTTACCCAAGGGGAACATTGCTTTGTCTTTGCACTACTTGGACACCTGGTCGAAGGCCAATTCCAAAGGTATGCCAGAAGGCTATGCAAAACATATTTCTGCTTTGAGCACAGAGTATTGGCTGCACTGTTTATGGGTTCATATAGGCTGCTTTGTAACCCACGTAGTATATGCTTGCAGATCTCTGAAAAAGGCAATGTCAAATGCCCACAGCAGTGAGTAGTGGGTCTCACTGGTGTACATGGGAATTCTTAAGCATTTTCTTCACTGTGCAATATTACTGCATAGGCAACATCTCTAGGAAGAATCTGAGATTTTGTCAAATGTCAGTGCAGGCAGCAGGTATGGAAAACATCTACAAATCAGCAGCTATCTTTGTGAAACTACAGAAAAAAACCCAGGAGCTTTAGTTGTTAAAGTTGCAGTCATCTGGGCATGTTCTGTGCTTTCAATTTCTCTTATTTTCATGGTTCCACAGAGACATTTAGTATTTGTTTCTGTTTTTTGCATTAACACATCAGTTTTATTTTTAATTTGGTTTCAGAGTGACTCTTAAAATAAAGCAAATACTAACAAAAATGCATCACTTAAAAGAGGAACTGCTCTTTATAATAAGCTTTCAAATAAATGTTCAAAAGTAGGTACAATTTCAAAGTAATTACATTTTAAAACCCTACAAGACAATCCTTTTTCCCCACCCTCAAATAAATATTCTGCAAAATTGTCTCTTTAGTGAAATTTCAAAGTCACCAACTGCTTGGATATTTAAGGGAATATGCTTCCAATGTGTTTCTGAGGAACAGTGCACTGGGAGGGTATCATTCAGATAAATAGGATGAGACAAATCCAGAGATTAGTAAAGTGGCATTGTTAATTGTCAAGACTATTCTGAACAGAGACACTTAATTGTTGTGTTTGTGCTCCATTGAATCATTGTCTCTTTGTGTTGTTTTTAATTTGCTTTCTACTGTAACTCATGAAACTTACATTACTGCCATTAAGGTGAATTTTTTGAAGCTGCATCTGCTCATTGGATTGCCGATTCCCTCTCTTGAAATTAGATTGATGTAGTGTTATATATTCATTCCAATCTAATGACTTTTCTAGAGCCCCAGAGTAAAGAAAATGGGTTTCATTAATTTCCCTAATAGCATCACTGAAAGACATGTAATGTGCAAAGTTAAAACTTCTTTTGTTTTTAATCTCTTAATGATCTCTTTTCCCTTTGTTCAGACTATCCTTACTTTTACAAAAATAAAGAGGAATGAAAACATCTCTTGGTGGATTTGTCAGGGAAGCAAGAATTCAACCATCTTGGTGGAAATGTTTCATGACATCTTTATATTCTCTACTGATGTTTATTCTGCTATTGAGTCCATTTATTGCTCCATAAATTGCAATGTGTGTGGTTTCTTTTATTTTTTTCCCATCCAAAGGAAAATGAAGACCAAGTTGCTCATCCGCATCCTATTTGGCATCTTGGATTTGTGACTTCTCTCAGGATAAAAGTCTAGAAGTACTATTACAATAATAGGAATTATTTTCTTTGTAGAGAACACAAGATCTTCACATGTTTCTTTTCTCTTGACCTAACTTCACAGTTGGTGATCCAATTTATTTGACACACAAAATTTTCACTAAATGTTCTATTTGCTGAAAAGGAGTTCTCATTATCACAGTTATGCTCTGATTTAGACAGTATGAAAAGGGGTAAATACCTTCAGAACAGGCTGTCTGAACCTAGGGTATGAACCAACACCAGAAATTAGGTGTTTTCAAGGCTTAGTTGCAGGATGAAGAATGAATAATTTTTATTTTAGGGTGGCCCTAATCTTAATTGCTCAGAGTTCATTCAGTTGAAAGGTGAGGTTAACAATTAATTATAGATTTCCTCAGTGTCAGGACCACTAGTCTATGATCATTTTATGTGGTTTTTTTTAATACAAACTTAGATTTACATTTTGGACAGTAAACGAAAACTATGTGATAAATCATTGTCCAGTGTTACATATGTTTCCTGTGCTTATTTGCATCACTATTGGGATTTCATTTCAGAGAAAGAAGAATCTTCCATCATCTCTTGCAATCTATCTATAAAGTTTGCTTAGGTCCCACTTTATGTATATCTTTTGGTTTAGTTAGATCATGCCATACATTTATACCTGTACTGAAGACAATAAAGATAGCTTAATCAGGAGATGCAATGGTCATTTCATGTAGACAGTTCTTGTCCTCAGTACTTCATTAGTAACTCTATGCCTTACCACCATCAGACTATGCTGATGTTAAGAACAGAGTCCAAGTTTTGTCATTTTGTCCTGTTGTAGGACAGCCACCAACCTGGTGAGTATATCCTCTACACAGTAAAAAGAGAGGATGAATAGTGAGCCATCAGTGTTCTTGCATTGTTCATCAGATTTCATGATGGAGAGAGGGAAAAAGTGAGTAATTCACTTCTTGAGATATTCCTGACTTTTCATTTTGTTCTATTATTGTTTTCTATCTGAATAGTTTCTCTCTCATCAATTGAGCATGCTTCAATGTAATTGTCCAACTTATCTTATTTACTAGCAAAGGATTTTCTGATTATGTTTTACCAATTTGCAAGTTCCAAATTTTAGCATAACTTTTTTTTTAGGCCATTTAGTCAATCTTATCAGTGAAAATTCACTGATTGGGGAGAGTGATAAGCAACAATTGACCTACTTTTCCTATTATTTACTCATTAAATTATGAACTACAGAAGCATCTTTGACGTGCTCTCTGGTCAGTTCCTGCATGTTCCAAATTTGACAGAAGAGCCAGCTCATTAGTGTATGCTTGTGTACGAAGAATGTCATCTTATTTTAGCATGATGTGTCTGACATTTTCTTTCAAATGGTATAATACAGGAAGAAAAACTGCTCTTGAATTAGCTTTGCTTACCATGTATAATGGAGAACTGTAATTATACCATCCTGAATCCATATCTATTGCTCATTTTGTTAGAAGTCCTACAAGTCTACATAACACATTAATGAATATTTCAGTTATGACATAAATGAAATGAAGATTGGGAAGATTTCTTAACAGAAAGACAAGCAGAAACTCAGTTCTCAATAGTTTTGTTCATATGTACGAATTATCACAGAAATTTGGGAAATGCATTCCTTCTATTTACATGGTATGTCATTACTTGATTTGTGATGATTCAGGCAATGTTTCTTGCCCTTTAATACTATGAAGTTCTCCCTGTTTTTCTCTGTAACAGCTTTGACCAATTTCCTTACTGCTCTATGTCATTGCATGTTCAAACACTTCATAATTATTGGTTCCTTTATCCATAGGAATGAGTGTTATAACAGCCACCTTTAGAAGGTCCCAAAAATAAGAGACATTCACAAGACCAAAGATGTTTGAAACAACTGATCCGTAAGAAACAATTTGGGGTCAGGGACAAAATGTCCCTGCTGAGTAGTAGATTGTATAGATGTCCAACATCTATACAAATCTGAGTCAATTTCTTTACTGTTTTGCTATGAGAAGTATTTTCTACTAGTCTGCAAAAGCAGTAAGTGATGTTCTGCCTTACTCCAGAGCAGTGAGTCCATATTGATCACGTTATCAAGGTACAGCAAGACAAGGTGCTCAAATAAGAGTTCTTTCTTCCTCTTACATTGTGTGGAGGGTCACTTGCCTTATGAAAATGAGAAGTATACTGTATTTTTAGCTATATTCTTTTTGCACCTATGTGATGCCAAAATTACAACCATGACAAATACTCTTCAAGGGAAAGGCAGTTTAAGTGCTGTCTTGTATATGTTTAAGTTTTATTTGTCTGTTTGTATCATGTGTCTGGAAAAGTTTTTGCTTTTTTTAACCATCAAGCCGTTGCATGTATTTTACTGCCTTTCATTGTTGCCCCTTTATATATTGTATCTTCAGCATCTTGCCATCGTCAGAGTTTAGAGTTATAAGTTATATAAAAGTTATATAAAGTTATATAAAGTGCTAACATATAAAGTTATATGACACTTTAAAGTGTCATAATTAATGAAAGATCTGCCACCATCCAAGCCTTTTTAGAAAAATAAAAGGAGACAGCAAAAGTGAAAAAACTTTTTGTCTTCTAGATGTTAGTTTTAGCTGGATATACTTGATTGTGTGTTATAGTATTTGTTTACAATTCTCTATCATCTCAGAACGTGGTCCTTAAATCTGAAGGAATAAAATTCTGAAGTTTGTCTCTGAATCTTTTCTCTGTTTTTTTGCCACATATGTAAGTTAACGCACATAGATGACATTAGAATGCACTGTATTTCTACGCTTTGGCTACTGAATTTGACAGTCACTGAATTTAACAGTCACTTTCATGATTCCTTTCATCTCTAGCAACACAAGATGGCTCAGAACTGCAATATGCAGAAATTGTTTTGAGTGTGAATTTGCAGCATTCTTAGGGATTGAGCTATTTGAGCTTGGATATTTAATTTGTGTTGAAACTTCACAACTAAATGGAAGAGCTCTTTTCATTCTGTACTTGAACACTTCTCTCATCCTCCAAGATTTTGGATCTAGCTCTGTTAGAACTAAAGTAGTAAAGATTGCTGAGAGCAACAGGGTACCATTACCTCCATGCGAGCCCATTATTTACCTGACTATTTAAACTCTTTCCAAAATCACAACAAAAAGATAAGGATGTGTGTGTATCCGTGCTTCTGTCCTCTTTTTGATCATCTCTCCAAATGCGCTGATCTCAGAAGGTGACTGCACCTTTTATTCTTGCCTGTCTGAGGGTGGAATCTTGTGAAAGGGACTTTGACACCAGTGTAGAACGCAAAACATTCCTTCACTCTGCGTTTCTGACTGCTAGGTTTTCCTTTATTTTCAGAATTAAACTAGCTGTAAGGAATAGCTGTCTTATAACAAAAGCATTTCAAAAACTGGAATAAAGCATTAGAGGGCATTATTTAAAATTGCAGGAAGCTATCAATCATATTCAGTTTCATAGGACTATATTCATTATTAGAAGCTAAATTTGATAACTCTCCTCTTTAGTTACAGTACAAGGAACAAAACAGTTCTCAGTTGTTTGGTTCATGAAAACTAAGAAGAATACAGGAGTTTTTCACTATATTGGGACACAGTTGGACCAGTTTTAGTGAAGGCCACTGTTATCAAAGGATAAGTACTTTACTTGAGCGTTTCATTTTTTGCTGCCAGCCAAGGGCACCACATTTATTATCAGTTATATCTGTACTTCAGCTACTGCATCCACCTCTACTGAAATGGAGCAAGGAAAATAATGCCATGGACATCAGCTCACTGCTTATCTTTTGTCACTGATTACATCAACTGATAGTGCTACAGAAATAGTCATATGGGCCGCAGGTTTAATATCTCAGGAAAGGATTCCCTGCAGAGATGTGTCAGCTCTATCAACCCTAATTTAGATGGTAGCTGAACCATCTGAACTTGATTTGTGTAGACACAGAAGAATAAAAATCAGTTAGCAGGCAGTTTACTCTCATCCCATATCTTAGCTGCATTGGCTGAATCAAGCGGCTGAAAACTTATAAGCAAGAAGAGACTTCATTTCTATTATGAACCAAGATTCATATGCACTGTATTTTAATTTCAGCCACACGGTACTTTGGCTCGCAAGGAGATTTCTAAAATGAATAAAATTCACTGGATTATAAAAGGAGATAGAAAAGTTAAATGATCTGAAATACATTTTACATGAGACTTTCATTTTTCAATAAACCTTCAGAAAACAAGTCTGACTGTTAGAGGAAGGAATATATAACAGCAGTGCAGGAGGTTTCAATAACTTCAGCCATACACAAAGGATTATTGAGACATTTATGACTGAGAGAAAACATTCTCCATCAGAATAAACTGAGATATATTTTCTGATGCAAGTCCAAGCAGCTGCTTGAGGGGTCAGAGAATTTGCTTGGGAAGTTCTGTGGTTTAACAGGATTTCAGTGGCTCTCAGTGATATGTGGTTATGTGAAATGTATCTGGAATTGTTCCTGATACAAAAAATTGTGTACTTAACTCAGCTTCCTGTGCTGCATTTCTGTTTTTCCTCTTCATACATCGCATGACACCTTTGGCCTTTGACACCCCTATCCTTTACAGACCTACTCTGGTATAAAAGACAGGACTCAAAGTTCTTAATCCTGAATGACTCGGGCTTTGAATACTGTTTGGTTTCAGCTCAGAGTAGGATATATGCATTTCAGTTCTTGTGCTCTGGATTCTCTGTTCATTTTATTAATTATCCTGTGACTATCTAATGTATTATAATTGCTGCTCTCAGAGCAGAGCCTAAAGCCAATGCACACTCTCCCAGTTATAAATGTTTCTAGCACAGGCACTCTGAGCACAAGGTAAAAGCCTTTCCCTTCTTTTCTTCCCCAAGATATATGGGTTTTTTAGTGGAACAGCACTACAAATCCAATGTAGACAGCAGCACCTCAAAAGCAGCTTTGATTCAATGTCTTAAATTGCCGGGGAAGGGGCAGAAGTTGAACCAGTTTCTCTTGACTGGCTCCCAACAGCCCATAACATAGCACCTGGGCTTTCACGGACACTAGGATGCTCCTTGGATCAAATTGCTGGGGCTAAGAAGAGATAAGCACCTGAAGCACCTGCTCTCCACCTGGACCTAAACAGCATTCCTAGCAAAAGAAACCTAGGATGAGGATAGAAATATACCCTAGACAAGTAATTCAGCTGAAAGCTCATCTGTCTTTGAACATGCTTCTTGCCTTTTGAAGTGGATTTGAGGTAAAGAAGATTTCAGCAGACTCTATTTACGCTTTCACCAAACTTTGTGTACGAGTTAAGGTCCTCTCACCACTGAATTCTGTTTTTCTGACTATATAGTTTAGATGCCTCAGCATATGTAGGTGCAACATTAGTTAGGATCTTCTGCTATATTCAGGTTACAGTCTCTCAAAGAAGTTCCAATTTGTGCCCAAAATGTCTGTTCTTAAGTATCACCTGTGCAAGAAAAGTTGCACCAGTTTAGCAAAACGTAATACAACCAGTTTATCTCTTATTTTATTTGACCTAGGTTACAAAAGATCACAAAATATTTAAGTTTAAGGGAGATTTAAATTTCTTCAAATACACTTAATGGTATAGTTTGCGCTGCTTTTACATGTCTGATCTAGGTCTGAGTCACTTAAACTTATACAGCATTTTTGTATAGACAAGGTCTTGAGCTCTGCAAAGACATGATATCGGAAAGGTGAATGGCATTCCCTCTGATTATGCAAGGGCTCAACCAATATACAGGACATGCTTAAAGAACTTGTTTGTTTTTCCAAGAATAGTCAGAGTAGATGATGTATTTTGCCAGACTAAAAGGAGAAAAGAGAGAGAGTCTTAAAATTCAGCATTTGAAAAGCAGCGACTCCGTATATGTATCTAACAGTAAATAAAGATTAAATGAGCCTAACTTCCTATGTTGAATGACAGTGCAAAGCACCTCAATGGATTTGGGCAGCACAGAGGTGTGCTGTTCAGACAATATATACATTCTATTATGGAACAGATACTATAAATTAAAAATCTGAACCTACTTTTGTAGAAATTAATGTGAATTTTGTCACTGACTTCAAAGGGAGCAGGGTCAGAAATTCAATTTCTTGCTATGTTGACTCTGCCTTCTTTAATGGCAGAGAGTGAAGGAGGGGATCAGAGGGATGACTTTTTATTTGGATCTTAACAACTTTGCTTCACTCTAAACAGTGTGCCTTTAATTTTTCATATTTCATTTACTTCTGATAAATACCTCAAAATGAGAAGCACATGTAGCATGTACGAAATAGGTACCTTTCTAGGTGGAGACTGAATTATCCTGCCATCTCATATAAATTTCTTTTTAAAGACAGCTAGAAGAGAAATGTAGAACAGGTCACCAAATGCCCAGTCAATTTACTTAAGCATCACACGTTCACTTGTTACAAAGAACTGATGAATGCCTTTACTGAACTATTTTTGGAGCATGGAGACAGAGATAAACAAGGGAAGCTTTGAAAAAAGGAATATTTTTTCTTATTAATGTAGCCTTAAGTCAGGTCCAAAATAAACAAATACAAATTAAAAAAAAAAAAAAAAAAAGAAGTAGATGCATCAGATCAGTGTTCCATCTGGATTAGAAACAGAAATTCATAATTAATTTAGCTTCCTGTTTCAGTCAGTTGCAGTGAGAATATAGGAATCTAGTAGATTTCAGGGCTGCCTCAGGTCAGCAGTGTGGTTTTAGTTTTCATATCAAAGCCAAAGAAATGTCTATAAGCATATGTCATATGCTTGTAGATTGACACTTCATTGGCATGGTACTGTTTTAAAGACTACGTATTTTCCTGGTTTAATCACTTGCCTTTGTCTCACCTACTAGACTTAAAAGATTGAAACAGTGAACCAAATCTAAATATGTGCCTCCTTTGGCACTTTTCTGTTTAAGGAATTTGTTCAAGGAACAGTCAAAAAACCCACTAGGCCAAATGTATTCTCAATAACTTGTCATAAAATCACAGAATCAAAGAATGGTATGGGTTGGATCTCTCTTGAGATCATCAAGTCCAACCCCCTCGCCCCTGCTAAAGAGGGTCCACCAAAAGCAGGTTGCACAGGAACACATCCAGGCAAGTTTTGAATGTCCTTAGAGAAGGAAACGCCACAATCTTTCCGGGCAGCCTGTATTAGTGCTCTGTCACTCTCACAGTAAAGAAGTTTTTCCTTGTGTTTAGGTGGAACTTTCTATGGTCCAGTTTGTACCTGTTACACCTTGTCTTGTCATTGAGTTGAGTCTGGCCTCATCTTCTTGACACTCATCCTTTAGACATTTATGAGCATTGGTAAGATCCTCTCTGAGTCTTCTCTTCTCCAGGATAAACAGACTCAGATCTCTCAGCCTTTCCTCATAAAAGCCTTCTTTTCTGCAGGCTTTCCTTCTTTCCTACAGGGCCTGGGATTTCTGAGTGCTGGTTTTGCAGTAAAGAGTGAAACAAAGAGGCATTTGTTAACCCTTCCTTTTCTGTATCCTCCATCATCAGGGTACCAGCCTCTATCAGTAGTGGGCCCTAAAATGACCTGAATTAAAAATCTGCCCATTTCCAAATGGAAATGGAGTTTTCAACCTGATGTCCTCTGGCGAATACACTGAAGAGTAGACAGAGAGCAGTAAACTCATATTTAGAAGCATCAAAATAGTCATAAACCAAAACCCTTTTCTCCTACCTATTTCAGTCCTTCTTGTAGCATTGATTTTTCTGTACCTGTTTACATGGGCCTGGAGTTAAAAGTTTCGAACACATAATATATTTGAGAGATCATTAATAGGCCAGCTACAACCCTGACATGTTTTTATTAATTCCCCTTTCAGCTTTCAGGGCAATATCTGTAAACTAGCATTCTTAATCTTTTTGAATTTACAATTACAAAAAAAAAAAAAATCTCCATTACCTTTTTATGGACTTTCCCTGAATGGTCTGCAGAACCATTCAACTGCATATCACAATGTATAAACAAGCACTTTGTGAGTGAGGTCTTTTGAGATTATTTTCAAGAAGATGACCAAGGAAGGCATCAAAATAATAAGGGAAACATGGAGCATTTGGAGAGCACAGCAGATCAAAGTTTAAAAAAACAACTCATTGAAGAAAACTCTGAAAAGAAATTTCTTGACCTGCTCATTAAAAATTCTGTTTACCGTCGAGATCATGTGTTTGCCACCACAATTAAGAGTAGCCAGTGTCCTAAAGAAAAGAAATTCAATGCTGGGAATAGGAAAATCTGTCTCTGAACATGTGAGTGAACGCACCTATTATATCTATACAGATCATCGGCTTCTACAACCCTTCTCAGTCCCAACAAGTAAATCTTCACAAGGGGAGAAAAGTTCTCTGACTTTGGTGGTTTTCCTCCTCTCTATTTAAGCTCAAGTAAATTTTATTAATTAATAGATTATTTCTCGTGTTAAGGGCTTTTCTAGTTTGGCAATATTTAAATGATATCCTATGAAAAATCAGTTTTACATCCTCGGGTTCATAAAATCTCAGACCTGCTTGTAATGTCTTTGCTTCTCACTTTAAGAGACCACAGCTGAGCATCTATAGCATGACATAGGTAATATTCTTGTCATGCTGTCAATCAAACCCTTGTTTCATTACTTTGGCATTGTCCTTTTGCAGGAGGAATTCATCTTCCTTGCAATCAAATTTCTGTTGCCAAAGGTCATGCTTTCTTTTTCCAGTTTTCATGGTCCTCCTTATGCAAAAGCCCCTCTCACGTAAGGACCACACAGTACTTGGGACATAACTTTGAAATTTAAAATGGTACTTTTTGGTAAACACAAGCTGAATGTTCTCATCAGCTTCACTGCTCACTGATGCTTAAAATGAAAGAATTGCATAGGATAATTGCTCTCCTCTATTGCTTTTCAATTTTATTCTGGTTCACATTTCACACTTGCAGAACCTGTCCTTCCTTTTCTTCCCTGGAAGGGAAAATCCCCCCTCATTTCTCTCAGTATTGGAAATCCTTTCTTCAGCATTTGAATAGACCAATACATAGAGAGGTTGATTCTTTAGATCATGGAAACACTATATTATCTAGTGCATTCCATTGCATCCTGAAGATGGTATGAAATATGTTATTCGTTTCTACATTGGGGAGACCAGTAATATCTAGAGATGCCCATCTCATCTCCTCTGGTTAGTTTAGACATTTTGCTTCCTTTTATTCTCAAAAAAAAAAAAAAAAAAAGTGGTTTTTAAACTTTATCTTTACATAATGCAGAATGATGAACAGTTTCTGGTATCTGAGTCCAGGAGAATGACTGGAATATTATCATTCAGTAAACCTGTTGTATAGCACCAGCTCCTGGATCTATGTAGAACGCATGGAACCTTTGCAAGAGATGGGTTACCTGTAGGTGAATCTCATCACAGAAAGGTCTTTTTCTTGACCTAAAACAACTACTTTAGTTCACAGTTGCAGCTACTGCCATTTCCGCACCACAACGAGCTATGAAAATATTGCTACTCGGCACTCCACAGAGCTATTGCCTTTCCAAACTGCCCAACAGGAAAGACACATGTTTTCTACCCGCTTAATCCTCATCATGATATGTTAGTGAGGCCTACTATGAAGGATGTATGGTCACTAAAAACTAGTGGAAACAGCCAATTTCATATGCAAGTATTGTTTTTGTAATAGTTCCAAGTCAGCAAAGATGGGATAACCAAAGATGTTACAGCTGTGAAAACTGCTTTTCCTCATCTGCTATATGATGGATTTCTTCTCTGCAGTGTATATCATTTATCATTATATCAGTTTCAATCCTTATAACTTCAAGTCCCCTTGGTGGGGCAAGGGGAGTATAGAAAAATAAGCCTAAATATTCCTATCCTGTGGCCCAGTCAAATGGACTGGAAATAACTATGATTATTGTACTAGTGACCTAAGGCTAATCACTTCTTTCTTTTGAAGGTTTGCCCACCCAAAAAATACGTAACGTCTCCCAAGGAACATCATTGAGTAGGAAAGGTGTATCACAATTAAACAAATACATTGCATCAGAGGGAAACCCCAGCCAGGTAACATCCCACAGAATTCTCTCTCCTTAGCAGAAATGGAGAGGTGCCATATCACCTCCACGGCAAAGGAAAGAAATTAAAATAAAGAGTGGAGTTTCAGAATTTCCAAAAAATCATTGCGGTTAAAATATATGCATTCTGTACTGGGCAGTTTCCATCCCATCACAAAGAATTAATCAAAGTGCTCTCCACTTTAAATCTTCTTTCTCTCCCTATTTTCTTGTTGGTTTAATCCCCAAGAGTTACAGCATTTTAGAACCAGGAGCACTTGAATATTCTGAAATGAAACTTCTATGGCACAGAATTAATTATTCAAGACTAGGAATCTAGGGTGCATTTCCTATTGATTATCTGTGAACAGATCAGCATAAGCAGAAATGATTTGTTCTTTTTTGTTTTCTAATTCTAAATGTGATCCCATTTTACACAGTACTTTAACATAGCCATGGCTGGGATGATGAATAAAACAGGACAAAACTTGTCAGAATTTTTGAGACAACTGATACTTCATATGCTTGATCAAACAAAATAATAATTTAATCTACATAATTACTTTGTCCACCTCATAGTTCTATATGACTTTGAGTTCCTGTCTTCCTTCTCCTTCTTATGATTATGAATTCAAGTGGATTTTAAACCAATATCAATTCAAAATAGAATTTCAAAATATTTCATTTTGAATATGTCAAGATGAATTTTTCTTTAAAACCAAACATTTAACTGCATTTTGATCTAGGCTTTAACCATGCTTCAGCACGAATTCACAATAAACTCAGATAACTGAAACTGCATTTTTCTGAAAAGAATAGCTCTAGTCACAACTATGAATGTCCTCTGCTGACAAAGTCAGCAGATCTTTTTCTTTCAGTGTTGGTTGCAATAAAGCTTTGAATTAAACAAGTCCCTTTATGAAGATGCAAGGTGAAAATAATTGTGTCATTTTAGCATGACAAACCCCATATTTCCTGGCTGCTGGTGCTGATAGAATTCCTTTTTTGTTCTAAAGTTTTTGTGATCATTCTCTGTGTGTGTTTACACACTCCTCTAAGCAAGTGTGACTATAAAAACACTTTTGCTTCTCACACAGTCATGTCAAAAGGAAACATTTATGTCTTATCATCACATCAGACTCCCAGTGTTTACAGACTATTTTCTATGGTGCAACAGCCTTGATGGATCTTATGTGCCAACAAAGAAGTTTATTCATGTTGGTTGCTTTGTGCTTAAAGGCAGAAGGAAATTGGGGCATTTTGGCACATCAGGTTCACAGAGAGCACTGGGCAACTTCCAAAATTAAGTTTTAAAGAAAGGTGGGAGGTATCAAAGATCTTCTTTAGTATATTTAAGCACTATCCAGAAAGATTTGGGTTTTGATTTGGCATTATGATCATTGATATTACTAGAATATCCTACATATTTCACTCTCACCTGACACTTTAGATGTTGTTTTGCCTGTCTGACCCTAGGGACACACATGCTTCTGCTTTTCCTCTCTGAATTTCAATCACATTTCTCTATTGCACTCAGATGTTGGTGTGGATAAAGATCCATTCCTTGCAAAATGCATTATTTGACTGGCAGAAGAAAATCACTTAGGGTTTTTTTTTTGGGGGGGGGGGTTGTTTTTTTTTTTATTTTGTTAAAGCTCCTAATATCACTAGTACTGCCATTGAATTTTATTCACATTTTACATATAAGCAGGCAGAGTACACAAAATGTCCTTCCTTGCAAGAACATGTTTCTTGAAGCCTTTCTCCCAAATGTTTTCCCCTCAGAATTTTTCCTTTCAGGCAACTGTGAGGTAAGAGGTTCTGTTGCAAAAAAAACCACTGTACTGAATTGTAGGAAATGGTTAGACATAATTACCCAAACTGTGTCCTAACACTAGTATTCAAATAAAAAGTCTTAAATTATTCTCTCTAAAAATTATGTGTTTCTCTGTTACTGACTGAAACTCTTTACAATGCCACTGGCATAAACATTTACCATCAAACAAACATGAATGCAAAGGCTGTTTTAAAGTCTTATTTGTGAATTGTTGAGGCTATATTAAGATCTACCAATAAGCTTTGGGTTTTGCTGGCAATGAATACATGATCTGAAAAAATGAGCACGTACCTCTACCATGAACATACCATAGGATTTTTTCTTCAAAAAGCGCAGATAGAGAAGAATTCATTTTTCTGCATGGAGTTTGAGTGAATTCCAAGCAGAATTAATAATAAGTTTTCCATTAGCTCAAATGGACCTGAAAAGGATCAATGCATGGGGTTTGCACTTATAATGGCAATGACATTACACTTGCTTCCAACAAAATAAGGAAAATAATTGAATCCTGAAGTCTCAATAAGGCAAGAAGTGTTGTGGAATAAATTCAGAATAAAACTAAGTGTAATACACTTGTGTTACATTGCTGCTTTGCCTTGGTGTACTGAAAACTTGTTAAAGTGTTTCAGAGAAGCTGTAGTGGAGTCCTGACTCTGCTGGACAGATTGGTGCAATGTTAGACTTTTCAATAAACCCTCCAAAGAAGACCCAAAAGATGCCTGAACAGGTGCTCCTACTCCTACAGTGGGAATGAGAAGTGTGGAGAAAGAGTTCTGTCACTGGAAGTGGTTTCCCTCTGATACATCACAATGACATCAATCATTTATTAGGCTTATTTTGCTTCATTTCTTTGTCTCAGTCACAGTGAAAGAAGACAGACAAAATATTGGAAATATCTTGCATTGCCATGCCTGCTGGGAGAAGAATTTTACTTGTTCTGCAGGCTTCTGCTGGGGCAGATGTTCAGAAAGTTGATGAAGGGAAAGAACATATGCAATATTTCAGACAAAAAAAAAAAAAAAGAAAGAAAAGATTTCCCGCCTGGAATTTTAGAAGAGCATTTTTGGAGGATTTACTGAAAGAAATGACAAAGAAAGCCCATCATTTGGACACTGGTGTAGTTCAGAGGTCTCTGAGGAAAGCAGTCTTTGTGGTTAAGACATTAAGCTGAGTGTTTAGAGTCTTAGGCTGAGTTTCTGGTGCTTCCCCACATGTGTTGTATCACATTAGGAGGTTAATCTCTTATTGCTTGGGTTCTTCTTCTGTAGAGAAGGAATTATTACAGTCCCTTGCTTCACAAGCCACTCTTACAGTGTCTAAATCTGGTTGTGATTTAGCACCCAATGCAGAAGTGTAAAATCAGAGGTGCAATGCATTGAATTTAATGTTTGTTTATGACAGTTTCTACAAAAAAAACCTTTCCCTTTGTATTGTCTATCCAGATATACATCTTGAAAATTCAGTATTTCTCTACTCTTTCCAGATTTCTGATCTGACATTGCTCAGTGTTGAATTTTACCTCCTCACAAGAGTCCAGAGGCAGCAACAACATGATCCACTCTGCATTAGAGAAAGACATCAAGCATTTGAACATTGGCTTTATTCAGTATGCCAGAATTGCATTACAGAAGAGGTTTAATTCTGGGAAGTAAGAAGCTGTGTGCCTACTCTCTGTAGGTCTGGAGCTCAGATCTGATTCAGTGTCCTCTGTGCACAAGCCAATCTCTGAGCAACCATTTCAAACAGCTTGAGTGACAAGTTCATATGACAGCTCATGTCCTGTGCAGCCTTGCATGGATGCAGCCTGGGGCAGGGATACTTCACTGGAGCAAGTAGACTTTTGCAGGTCTAGACGCAATCTTCTTAATGCGGTGTAACAAGCCAGCATTGGTTTTCCCATCAAGGTTCTCCAAAATTGCTTTGAATCACTTACATGATTTTTTATATTAACAACATCAGAATAAGACTTTTTTCACTGTTTTGTATCCAAGGAATCTTTTATGTCATTTTTTATGTAATTTGTAAGAATTTACCTTAAAGATTTCAGCAATAAGCCTCAGCCCATATTTAGTGTATATACTGAACCATATGCACTGGGTTAATGTCTTAAAGTTGAACATCACCGGCTGCTTTGCCTTACATTTCCAGAGATAGCTGCAGACCAAACCCTTGCACTGCCTGCCTGGCAGTACTATGCTTTTTTCTCTCTTTGCTTAAGCCAAGGAGTAGAAGGTGCTCAGCACTGCAGTACAGGTCTAGTGCTCTATATTATTTCTGAAATACAAGCTAATTACCTTTTGAGATATTTCTTGCCAATATCTTGGTTTATACAGAGCACATAGCGACAGCCAGTGGTATATAAAAGAAAGATAACCGGAGCAGTTTCCTGGACCTAGCTGTTTCATGATTTCACAGCTGAACTCAGAGACAGCCTTTGCTTTTTCTTAGCTTTATGTTTTCATGCCACAGTCAGTAGGTTTCCTGCCATAGGTGGCATTTCTTTATACCATAAGGATCTTTACGACTTGTCATGTATGACATTAGGGAGTTAGTCCTGTCAGTTGCTGAAGTAACAAAGACAGTTATGTATGTTTTGTGTATGACAGCTTCGCAGATGAATACTTTTGCTGGACAGTTCAGATTAAGCTTCTAACTAGGCCACTCCAGATTTCATAACAGTAGGGAGAAAACTTCTTTAGTGAGGACATTCAGTTGAGGATAGAGGTATTTCAGGACTGGATATGCACATTACTTTGGAAACTAAAAATATAAATGGTTACTTCTAAGGAGGGCTAGTAAATTGTCAGGCTGTGACTCTAGGCTGCTGTTGAGACAGATTTTTGGGCAAGAAGGACCTTTAGTTTCAAACAGCTTGGCCATTTTCACCTGTGGTCCATCTTCTCAGTACTAAATGAGATCCAATTTATCCTTTTAGGAATTGTGTCTATAACCACACACAGCTGTGATGTCACCACCAGATAAAGTGTAGAAAGTCAGCAAGACAAGGTGCATCATGTATGCATTTATTTGAAGCAAATTATACACCAAAAGATCCGTGCATTTATGTCACTTTGGTAATAAAGTCCATTTGAATTAACCTGATCAAAACTGCAGTAAAGGAAGCCTCTATCCAACGAAATTTTGGATAGAATACTGGTCAGTATGTAGAATATGAGAAAATCTGGCCTCATATTCTACTCTAGTTGCTCCATAACAATTTAAAGATTTATTTTAATCTCATGTTTTACTGCTTACACACATACTTGTGCACTGCTAAAAACACACAGTCAGCCCAGCATCTTTCTGGTTTTATCAATAATAATAAAAGCTGCTTATCCCACAAAAAGATGTCCCTTTGCTCTCATTTCTCCATTTTATTTTCAAGCCTTTTACAATACTAATGCTCTCAGGAGTGAACACTGCAAAGCTCTAGCATCAGCTTTGACATGATGTATCAAACACAGTTCATATTTAATGCAGGAAGCCTTAGAGACTGGAAACAACTTCATGTCATTCTTAAATTTCCATGGATACAATATCCTGAGGTGTGCAGTAGGACCATCTGATATTTAGGGCTGGTTGCTTAAGCTTTGAAGTTAAGCATCATGCTGGTACAAAATGGAAAGGCAATAATTACCAGAATTAGAAAAAATAATGGGAATTTAGTAATGAATCATCTTTCCCCTTAAGCTGTATTGTAGCAAGAAATAATCACAATAATAATGAACAGTGTTATTATTGGACCACATTATGAACACCAGTGATTTTGTACCAAGCTTTTACTGTTAGGGGTATGGTTCATTAACCAAAAAGAACAATTCACATTAGGGATTCAGTTTATCTGGCCAATTTAGATAGTGTTTAAGTAATTTTTAATTAAAATTGGGATTCTGCATTTTGGGATGGTGTATTGGTTCAAAGGAATTGTAAGTACAATTGCTACAATCAATTTGTTAGCAAATGTTTTTGTTCCAGATAAAGGTTGGACACTGGTCAATCTGTTAAGCAGCCATTCTGGCTTAACCTGAAGTTTCACTTCCAGTTAGTGGGGGGGTAGATGAGAAAACAAGGAGAAGGAAAAAATCTTTTCATAAAGTAGAAATTTTTTTATTTGGCAAGGGGTAGATAAAGGAAATCCCCAGGAAAGTGAGTTATAGAGTGGTAAGGAAGAATTTTGCTTGCAACCTTAATATCAAAAACTGATTTCTTTTGATCAAGCCAGCTGTATGTCACATTATTTGCTGCAGTAAATATCCTCTTGAGGATGAAATTGAAGCCAAGAAAAAAATTTTACTTGTATTGTTCAAAATATTTCACCCCATTACAGGGTGAAATAGTCTGGAGAGGAGACCTAGGCTGTCATGTACTAGGCAAGAAAGGTGTCAGTGCTATACCTTAAGGAGGATTTCAGTTAAACACCCAGTCAGCATAAAAATAATATAATTTCATGGGCCTCTGTCCTAGTTAAGGCCCTAAATCAGCATTTAAACCCCAGACAGTGTAGTTCCTGTTCCCACCTGCCCATGGAAAAGGAGAAAGAAAGAAAGGAGAGAGCAAGAATTCTAGGTTGGAAAAAAGGAAAAAACCCTAAAAACATCTTTACTAAAACAATAAGAATGAAAAGGAAAAATAATACTGGTAAAAAGAAAATATATATAGAAATATATGTACAAACCCAAAATTGAGCTCCCCTGATGATGATCACATCACCAGTGACACAGCAGGTCAGCCACTGTGAATGTCACAGACTGGACTCTGCAGCAGATGGAAAATCAATCCAGGAACTGGATTCAGCAATGCACAGATTGGGATCAAAGGCAGAAAAACTGAGTCTTGCTCAAACAGCAGCCAGAGAAGAGGATTTGAACCTTATGATTCCTTAGCTTTATACTGAATATGACATATATGGAATGGAATACTTCATTAGACACATTTGGATCACCTGTCCTGTCCACTCCTCCCCACAGGTGCAACCCATTTTGCTTTTAATTTATTACACTTCAACAACTTTAGCAATGACCTTGATTTCTGTAGGAATAAGTAGAGGCAAAATCTTCTTTGTGTACCATTATACTGTTAACTTAGCAATAGCTACAACTATCAGGCATTGTCACATTCTTCAGAAAATACAGTCATTTATAAAAGGTTTAGATGAAAAGTTAGAGAATTGATCCTGATTTATCTCAAACCAGGACAGCTCCTATGTCTTAACACATTCTTGCGATCTGTCAAGACTGAAGTGTGGGGTTCACACCATTTTAGATATTGTTTAAAATAAGAATCAAGAACTTTTCCCTGTAAATAAACTAAAGTGTATATTAAGATCAGTCATCAGTGTGAAATACTAACTCAAGTTCAAGCCAGACGTTAGTAAGTTTACTGTGCATGTTTACACTGTTTTCACTCACCTGACAGCCAAACTGGGTTCAAAGTGCCAGCATCACTTTCAAGATGGGTACAGTCAGGGAACTTCACTCAGATGCAAACGATGTCTCGGGGTGGGGGAAGTGGGAGGATGTAGGCTGTGTCTGCATGAACTGGAGCTTCTGGTGTGAGCAATGCTTGCTAGACTATGACTTAAGAAACTGCAAAAAGTCAGACTGAAAAAAACTTAATAGGTAGAAAGACTCAGACCTTGAGGTTATGACAACTGTATGTGGATGGAAGATAGAATCATGGCCACTTAAAAATTAAAAAAAATTAGACAGTAGAAAGGCATTTCAATGTACCTAAATCTATGATGCATGTTTCAAGAGCTGAGCGCTTAATGTTAAGTATATGCCTCAATTTTCAATCCTAAAAAGGAACAGTTTTTTTAAAGACAGGTTTTTGAGATGGGGATTCATGTTGTAGTACACTTGCCTTTGTAATAAGCCACACAAAACTGTTGAGTTCATCATCTGCAAAGGTGATTTACACCAACGGTATCTAATTAATTTTCTTCCTCTTGAAATTAATCATGATAAATCTTTTCCAAATATGCTAAATAATGAAATGAAACATATTCTTCATACTTAAATGGATGTTTTCTCTCATCCTGATGGAATATCGGTGAAGAATTACAAAAGACAGAAACGATTCAAATTCACTTGTTGAGAAGTAATAACAAACAGGTACAAGAAACACCACAGGGACTTCACTAGCCCATTTTCTCTTCAATTTCTTCATTTTAATTCACCTGTTTTCTTCACACTATTCCCTTTGCTTTCTTTGCTAACAAAATAATTGAGGTGTCTTTTGAAGATTCTAATGACTCCTGAAGTCATATTTTTTGTAATTTATTTCATGTGTGTGTTCATGCACAGGAAACGCCTGTGTCTTCTGAACTGGAGAGAAAATGTTTTAGAGATCTCTGATGGTAAAGAAGCCGGGGGGCAGGGAGGCAAATGTGGTGTATGTGTGTATATTGTCATCAGAGAACTGGAGAGCTGAAGGAGAGAAATTCCAATACTTCTGCTATTTGCTGAATATATTTTAATTGCTTTTCGTTTCTGGGAAGATGAGAGGGATAGGTTATTACACTGTTCCCCTCAGCCCTACCACACTCAATAACTGGTGACTTGGATAATGGAACAGGGTAGTAAGTACTCATCCCACCCAAGCATATTACCATCTAGCTTTAGTTTTGTTATCACTAAAACTTTATGCACACACAAGTTAAAAAGGATTTCTGCTTTCTTGGAAATTTTTTGTGGAGTATACACATCCAAATATACCCTTTCTGAGGTGTTCTGTAGACCTCACCTGTTTTTCCTTTCATTCTATTTGAGTTTCTCCAGACTATTTGTCTTCTTCATCAAGGACTCTACTCGTAGTGATAGAGCTTCAAACAACACATCTTTCACCTCCTGATTCTATAAAGACATCTATAATTTCTCTTCTACAAGTAGTTTGCTCTGAGTTTTTTTCTGGAGCGTCATGTTATGATTAATATCTCCTTCTATCCAGTGTCCAAATTCTCACTATTTCCATTACTCCACTGGTGGCCTTGGAGATCAGACTAAGATCTCCACTTGCCTCTACAGAGAGCTGCTTCTAGTTTCCATTTATTCTGACTAACAAACAGCAGACCTTTCATCTGCTATCAAAAAGAGAGTTATTCTGTCTAAAAAAGCAACATAGGACAAGCTCCCAAACCTGGCAGATAAAAATTGATATATAAAAATAGGGCTTCCTATGTTTGATTGCAGAGGTAATAACGGAACAAGTTACAGAACGTACTAGTAAACAGTCATAGATACACAAAGCAAACCATAAATTTAAAAGACATGGTCATAAGCACAGAACAAAAGAGACAGTAGCATGAGATGGTGAAAGACAGTCCAGAAGTCAGGAGAAAAAACTCTTCCTTTGGAGCATGAGGAAATGTAATAAAAAAGAAATTAAGGTGCCAAAATAGAAACAGATTTTCTGACTTCTTCAGAGACTTTTGTGGCAATTTTCAAACTGTCATTGTGACTGGTAACCAGATGTGGGCACCTAATTCAATTTATCTTCTTTCAAAGTTCCCAGAATGCAAATTGATGTAAATTAAGAGCCAGAAATAGGGGTGGTGGGGGCTGGAAGAAGAAACACAAAAGCTTAAAAAGATTGATATTTCTTTTCACTCATCTATTTCTATATGATGAATTGAATATATGTTAGTAACTAGGTACTTTTGCAGACTCTTATTTAATGTCATGCAGGGGAGAGGCAGTAGATGTGGGCATGAGAGGTGAGTCATACCTTGCTCAAGAGGGTGCCTGCTGTGATATTCATAATACACCGAATTAAGTTCAGAAATATGAAAGTTTCTTTTTCTCCTGTTCCTACATCTTTTCTTTTCTCTGGTCTGGCAGACACTCAAATTCATGACAGCTTGGTACTCATTCTTACAATTGATAATTAGTCCTGAATACAAGTCTAATCCTGAAAGATGATAAATCATTTCTCATTTTTATATAAATACAGTAAAAAATTATTGTCTTTGTGCATAATTGCCTGGTTCAGAGGCAAGAATTAATTTCTACAACGAACTGGAAACTTGGCCACCTCTCCCAGCAGCAGTCCAGACTGTCTACAGCATTTTTTGTAACAGTCTCTAGCATTAAAGTTGCAACGACAGTCACCTGGCCACTTCTCAACTGAAATATACTTTTGTGATTGTTTAAACAAAAATATGACTGTTCAGGGTCAAAATCAAGGAAGCCTGTAACAACACAATGCTCTGTCATTTTAAGAATGGAAGTTGTCTGAAGACATTGACATCTGGTGCATAGAAAATCAGATATTTTAATGCTCAAGGAAAAAAGCTCTAGAAAACTTATAGAAGAGGTGTGATTGTTTCTCTTGTTTCATTATCATGATTTGTAAGCAGATTCAAATGTCATTTGCAAAGTTCAAACTCAAGTCACTTAAGCAAGGAAGCAAAGAGAGAGGTTGGAGCAGGAAGGAAAGACCTCTCCCTGCTGGGAGGCCCTTGTGAATAGAAATCATCATTTAAAGTTAAAATAAAAGCTGCAGTCTGGGGTGTTTTATGGGGGCGTTACCAGGCCTTAAGTTTCACTTTCTCCCTTATTTATTTATTTTCTCTGTAAGCTAGCTGTCCATGCAGAACATGATAGTTAATTATGCCTCTCTATTTCCCTCTGACAAACAAAGCACAAGTAATGCCAGTAGGAATTAAACTGTTTGCTTTTGGTTTACAAGGAATTAAAGTGTGTGTGTAGTAAATTTTCCTGTAAAGATCTTTCCTAACGTTGTAGGCTGGGGAAATAATATTAGCAGCTAACACTGTGGACGTCGAACTCAGTTGAACAACCTTTAAATAAATTAATGTTTTCCCCTTCAGATGGGATTTACTCAAGGTGTATCTACATAGGCTTCCACAGGCTGATGTGAGCGTGTATTACTCATGTGCTCTGGCAGGCAAACGTATCCACATCCAGTCTGATAGCCCCAGGTGGGTTCATTAGCCAGGTCCTGCACTAAACACAGCTTACACTTTTTCCAGGTTAGAGACTATTTACACCTGTCCAGCTCCGAATGCAAGCAGGACAACATATACTGCTAATTCTGTTCTGAATTCAGGATGTTTCTGTGATGGACATGCTCTGTCCATATCTTTGTCTTGATTGAATTGCCTCCTGTCCAAATGCTCTTTTTCAGTTGTCTGAAATAAGAACAGTTATGTTCAGAAGGACTGTATCTCTGTTAGTAGGCTGAGGATTTACTAATGTGGAAGATTATTAACTTGTTTGCAGCCAGTTCGAATCTGTCAGTTGCCATCAATCGGAGGAAGTGCCATAGATCAGTTTGATGATATAAGACAGATACTCTGATTCAATCAGTCTGATAGGAATTGAGTTTCCTGTGATGACCGCTTTGAGGCAAGTTTGCTCTAGTCCATTTGTGCAAGGTTCAGGCTGTCTGAGACATGGGAGATCACCGCGCATTCAGTTCTCTTAACAGTTCTGGGAAGAGGACTCTGGGTCTAACCAAGACTTTCCATTGAAGCAAAGAATGTTCAGTCTCAGCACAAACCTGCTCTGAACATGCTACAGTGGCATTTTCCTCCAGTAATGCAGAAGACCACGTACCCTGAAAGGAGTCCCTGTCAGGAACATCCCTGGAGAAAGGGAACCAGAGGTGCTGAGGGGAACTCAGCTAAGTCACAATCTTGACAGCTTAGAAATGATCAAAAATCATTCTTTAAGTGACAGGAACCAGGAAAAAGGATAATGGAAGATTGAAATAGTGGGGCATGTGGTAGATTATCTAAATAATGTGCTTGAGATGTAAATGAGGTACTTCTGTCCAAAAACTTGCACTGTACCTCTACAGGATTAACCACAGAAAAGCTGCATGAAGGTGGCAGCATAGGGGATGAGTGACAATGCTTTAGATCTTCTGTGGAAAGTCGATAATTGCTACCAAAAATATTAGATGTATTTGGCTGAAGAAAAATCCAGAAAGTATACACAGATATATATTCTAGCTCTAGATATCTGCAGCCTAGGAAAACACACCCAGCCAAATACTATTGTATGTTTGTGCTTTTCTGGCACTCTGGCTATGCAATTATGTGCACTGGAGAATTCCTTTCACACACATTTTGAAAATAAAGAAACAGTCTTTAGCTTCAGACTGTTGTCAGTAACTGTTATTGAAAACTGGAAAACACTGAGGAAAAAAAATTTAAAAAGGATCTAGATCACACTTGTTTAAGGTGCAGGGAAACTTGAAAAACCAGCAACAGATTGAAAGGAAAAGGCACTGCAGGTGTAATGTTTAATGGAGTGTTAATTGCGCAGTGGCTAAAAATAAATAGGTAGCACAGAGCTTAGTTTTGGATGAGTGGTTTATTGCAAGTGCTAAGTTTTACAATTAGCACTAAAACTGACAAGCTCACTTTTCTGTGCTGTAATTTGTATGAGAACTTGGATGGACTACTCTGTACAAACTCTTATAAGTATATATTGAAGAGGATATGAAGCCACAGGCTCTAGTTTCTGGTAGTCTATCTACTATTCACTTTAGTGTTCAGGAATATGCATCACCCCTTAATCTCAGACCCTCATATTTTACATTCATCATGAACGGAACTTCTGTTAATGACAAACTGAATAATTTCAAATAGAAAGGTAGGAGTTAGTTGATTAATTGAATTTAGTAGCACTTTCATTGTTAACATTGATCCTTATCCTAACGATGATCAATAAGCAGAAAAGTATTTTTAGTGAAACAGAAGAGCTTTGACAGTGTATGTTAAAATATGAACCATGAGACTGGAACCTGAGGATCACTATACAGTATATTTTATCACAAATTGTGATTCAGATTTCAGGTTGAATGAACCACAGCAGATTAACCCCTTCTTCTGTATGCTTGCAAAATGTTCATTATCTACAGCTATGCTCATTAAACCCAATTACTCTATGAATGTTTTTCACGCTTGCTGCAAATCTGTGTATTGCTCAGAAGTTTCAATTTGTTACTATACCCTGAATGTCTCCTGTTCTAATTCTTTATAATTTCTGGTTATCTGCCTAAAATGATAAAACAATGTTGGTGCTGCATGGCCATCTACAAACCACACTAGGATTTTACAAGGTCACTTTTCTGAAATTTCCATTGCATGCACATCTGCAGATGGATTTGCATAGATATTCTTATCTCCTGGCCTATTACACTATGATGAACAAGACTTCATTGCCATGAGTATTTTGACAGAGCAAATAAAGAGCTACAGAAATTAGTTACAGCAACTGGATGAGCGGATACATTAGATGATAAATCAGTAAGTACCATTGAAGTAAATCCTTTAGTTGTATTTGAAGGAACTTCGTGTCTACTGGCTTTGTTGTATTTCTGCCATGACTTTGTCTTTCTCAGAATTTTGCATTAATTTTGGAATCAAGCTAGAGAAGAAAGCAGCTAAAGGCTCAAACAACTTTTGTTTCTTGGACTGGTATGTTCATTTGGAAAAACAGAGATATATGCAAGTGATATGCAGATATGACACGCAGAAATGTACATGGATAGCCTAATGCAAAGTATTTTTCTAAATCTATCTCCCTTTTGGTTTAGGTTTCCCTGTACCATGGTACCAGGACTTTCAGTTGTGGGTAGATAAATAGTACATACATATATGTGTACATATTCAAAGAGTTCTTCATAAAAGATAATGTGTGAGTAAATATTTTGGCCAGTGTGGTAGTCTTGGTATATCCATACATTAATAACAACTAATATTGCTATTTATATTGTTATTATTTAACAGTATTCCTATTTAGGGGCTGATCCTTGAAAAAAACACTAGCCATTTTTTTAGTTACTCGTTTAAATAAGTAAGGTTACTGGATGGGTTAAGGGAGTCAAGGGACTAGATGTTGAATTTGTGTTGCTTATTATTTATGTTGTTGCTGCTACTATGTAAAGATACTCAAGTATCATGTGACCACTCCTTGCACTTCTAAAAGAAGACAGTTGTATATATTTGTGTTTTCATCCAGGAAGAAATGCAGGATTACCTGTCCCAGCTCTGTCACAAAGCTACAGTAGCTATGTGATGCATCCAGCTGTTCCTGTGAGAATACATTTCTGCTTGCCTGATCTTCTGTTTCTGCCTAAGCATCAGGATGCTAATACTGAATATCACTTTTGAAACATCATCTTGTGAGCACGAAAGAGTAAGTACTTCCAACTATTTGCACTTCAGCATGCCTGTCCCACAAATTAAGTGAAGCAGTTAAGACAGAGTGGAATTGCCATCTATCGAAAACACAGCCCACTGAGAAGGTCAGAAACTTAACAGTGGATTTCTATAATTCACAGGAAGAATGAGACATTAAAAGTTACTGCTTCATTCATGTAACAAAGATTGTGTCAAGAAGATAAAATAATTTAATATTTATCTACTCTGTGAGAGTGTTTATCAAATGATGAGAAAATGTCTTTGAAGATCATTTGTCTAATGCTGCGAAGACTTTTTAGCTGTATGTTCCACCACAGAAGTGACAGATTGCTGCATTTTTGAAAGAAGAGCAACATAAGACATCTAAAATCCTAAAGGATTAAGAGGAACTTAATATTTCTTTATTACGAGTCAAAGACCTCTAGGGCTCGGCTGTGTAAAGCATTGGGGAAATCCAGGATCTACTAGTGATCTCTGCGGTGGGGTGTCCTAGGTTAGGGTGAGGCCCAAAAGGTAAGAAATGTGGTGTTCATTTAGACTGAGCATCTTGTGAGTGTGTCTTGGCTGCCGAACAGGGTGCCTGCCTCAGCCACATTTGGACAACTGCATGGTCTACACTACTGCAGCCCCCACAGGTCTTGGTTTGCTCTGGAAGGATGCCAAGGGACAAGGCAGGACGGGAATCATTCATCCGTCCTCATCTGGTTGACCAAAGTGTCAGAGTCTTCGTTCAAACTCTGCCCAGTCAAGAAACTGTGGCTTAGTGTGATGGACTGTGTTTTCAGCACAGCCACTACTGCTAGTTTTCATTAGAGGTCCTAGTGCAGTGTTTATCAGATCTCTGAACAAAGTAACAAGGCCTCTTAATGAGAGAACAGTTTGGGAAGACAAACTACCTTAGTTTCCTGGTGATAATTACACTATCTCAGAAAGGAAAGAAACTTCTTACCTTTAAATATACTAACCGGCACTTATTTGCATTTGCTGTGTAAAACCCTTCCTGAAAGCTGCCTGCTACTGTCTCCGAGATTTTTGTCACTTTTCAAGTATATTCCATCAGATAAATTACAAATCTCAGTGAAGAAATGGCATTTTTTCAGATTCAGAGCCCCAAACATATTCCTCTTGCCGACCCATGGGATTACACTGATCATATTATAGCAGCAGAACATTTCTAATAGTCATATGGGTGACTCCCTCAGTACCTGTGCATGGCCCAAGGGATAACAGCAACTCTTGAAAGAAAGCTGACCACTGACAAACTTTCATGCTGTATAAAAGCATTAGGAAAACTGTGCATAAGTGATTGTCCCATTACCTAAACAGCAGTTATATGGGATACTGACTGCTACAGTACTGAGCAAATTCAAGAGTATGGAAAAGCATACATTGCTTATTTGCTTAAGTCGCTTTAGCCCCAGCTTTCAGAGCATCCATAGGATGTCAGAGTTCCATGGGCCTTATTCTGACTTGCTTTCACACCTGAGTAATGACACTGGCTATGACTTTATCATTCAGGCAGACCTGGACTTGATGTAAGACAGTCAAGAACTGCTTAGAACTGGAAAAGCCATTCGATTCCTTTGGAAAATGCCCTTCATTGCTTCCTCCAGGGTGTGTCTGATGCACAAAGATCCAGTTGCCGCACAACTTCAGAGTCAGCATTTTCCCTGGAAGTTTTCCAGCTTGTTTATTGACTTAATTCTAATGGCAGTAAGGTTCATATCATTAAATTAGCTTTATTGACCCTTCCTATGGAATCGTCTACATATTTTAAAATCCATTTAAATACCTTTTCATGGTCAATTGTGTTGTTTCATCTGCTTTTTTTTCTGCTATATATGAGTTTATATCATTTTTTCCCAAAATACAGTCACCCTTTTTAAGTAGAAAAGCGTAGTGCATAAAGCAAAAGTTATTTGATTTGCATAAAAAGATAATTTATCATGGCTTTTTTAATTGCTTCTTTATTTTTTTATCTCTTGAAATATTATCCATTAATCATATATGAGCTATTAATACCAAGTCTGTATCCATTAAAACACCAAGCAGAAAAAACTAGAGAACATTCAAAAAAAATGCTTATTATGTTGGATAAGGTCCAGAGTTAAGACAATGTTGTGGCATATATATGCATAATAGGTGCTAGTTCACCAATTCATATATATAAATATAAATTGGTTAAAATCCTGCCTGTTATGTTTATTTATATATTCATAACGTATGTATATATATAAATTGCTCAAAAAGAATATCTTTTCTACTTTTATAGCTGCTGTATGTATTGAACACCACTAAACTAAAGAATTTTGCTTCAGCTTTCACATTATAATAAAAATAACTTGACAAACTTGTACTAAAGCACAATTTTTAAGAAAATATGCTCGTACTGTAAAGAACCTGCATTTCTTTTGTTTTTCTCCCCAAAATCCAAATGCCAAATATTTGCAGGTTATTTTAACATTTCGGGGATGGGGGTAGCATATCTCCACACATTATAATACACTAGCCTTCCCTTTAAGATTTCAAACATATCCACATCTCTGGATCATAGAACTCTTCCCAGACTAAGTATTTGTCTTCAACTGGCATAGAAGTGAATTGTAATGAGAAAGGAAGTTTTTCAAAGATGATAATGAAAGATTAATATTACAAGTGGAGGTCAAAACTAGAGTTGAAGAATGTGTTCTTTGGCAGTCTGCAAGATACAAATACTAACTAGTAGCAACAAAATTGTGTCTTCTTGTAGATGGGAAATATCTAATTCACTACTGAGGTATACTGACTGATAGTTTTCTTTCATTTGTGAATCTCTACATGATTTCAGTATCATCTGTCCATTACATAAGAGAGATTTATGTTCCATTTCTATCAACATTTCTAAAGGGAAGGTAATCAGATATAAAATACAAACTACTAGTGGTCCATAAGATACCTATTATGATTGACATAATGATTGCATATTCAAAAGTCAAGATGCTTTCATGTTTCCACATACATAAATAAGGGAATGAAGAACGTGGGATGAAATGGGAAATTTGGTTGTAGTTGTGCATAAGAGATCTGGGGCTTATTTTACTCTCATTTCATTTTGTTCTGCTAAGATTGGAAGACTCTTCTCCTTAAAAAAAAAAATAAAAAAGAAAAGGAAAGGAAAAACTGATAAAAGATAGCAGACGACAAAAAAGCTGACAGATACAAAGATTTCAGCCATGTACACACATTTCAAAGACTTCCCTTAAAAATGCATAAAAAGACATCAAACAACAGCTACACAGATAATTCAAAAAGCCTGAAACCTAACATCATTTGAGATTTCACACTTGAAGGGCATTTCCATCTAAGACTTAAACATACACTACTAAAATCAGTGAAAGCCTTGCCCTCAAATTAAAGCAAGGAGGTATGCCCTATATTAAGCATATTTCAGAATATAACCTCAATTACATATTGCATGTATCTATTCCAGTGTAAATAAGATTTTCTTTTCTTTTTTAAGAACTAAAATTAGACATGCTATTTCACATGAAGAAGAGGCAATAAAATTTTAGCTGTAGCAATTAATAATATTATGCTTTTTACCAAGCTTTTCATCCTCAAAGTAAGTTAGTAATTAATCCTTATAAGCAAAGCTACTTGAAGGATGTGTTGTAAGTTATCTGAAAATGTACTGTTACATATTTCTCAAGAATTTCTTGGATATAACCTGATTTCCTATTGGTCATCTGGAAATGACCAATGTGATTCACAAGTATAGTTCAAATTACATTCATTCTTAATGAGGTGTGCCTTGAAACATGGATTATGTTTTCTTCCAGATGACCAATAGGAATCTCTACCAACTTAGGCCAGCCTTGGAAAACATCCTTAATTTTTGGTCTGATTTCTAAGGGTATGAACAGAAGTTAGTATTTGACTAGACCAGTTGCATTTGAAAGCTGTTATTATTTACATTCAAAAGTGGAGACTTGAAGGCTGAAAGTATTGATGGCTTGACCTGATTTTCAGGGCAAAGTTGTGTTTGGTCCTGTTTCTCTGACCACCACAATTGTCAGCTTAGCTGTCATAAAAGGGAGTTTGTCATTATAAAATACATTTGATTTGTTTCACCACATTGATGTTTCTTACTCTAGTGTTCCTTTCTCTGTGAAATTATGAGAGTTATGTTAAATTGGGAAGCATCTGGTCCTGAACCTCCACAAGTGTAAATCTGTTGTTAATTGATCATTACCACATTACATCTTTTCCAATATGATTTTCTTTGTCTGCATCAGGTTATAACAGCTGTTTAAAGGATGTGTTAGCAAACATGATGTAAATCCTTTGTAGTCTAGAGAAGAAGAGCAGTAGGATCAATAAAGGCACTTTTCTTTTTAGCATTGTCACTTACTCAATACAGTTTGGTAATGATTCATCAGTCAGATTTGTACCAGGGGCATAAGTACCAGAAGGTGAAATATTTCCAAATTACTATTTATTCATCCAGAAGCAAGTTTCATTGAAGTACATGCCAAGGAATTTTAACGTAATATCCCATCTATTCTGCCATATTTTTCTTTGTAGTTTCATTTCCATTTTTTTGTTCACTCACCAAACCTTGTTAAATCTAGTGATGTGCACACCATCCATGGAAGGCAACTCCTTAGCTCTTGTGCTCCCAAATTGTAGATGTGATGTGTCAGAGAGGTCCACAGCTCCGCTCCATACCCTGCCTGCACTCATAGATGTGGAAAGTAGGCACACAGCAACTGCCATCCCAAAGCACGACTTGGAAGAACTCACGCCCAAGTTTGGGTAAGGTAATGTAGTGCGGCAGATGCAGAACTGGAGTGCCTTCATGTGGGGATTTCCAGAGCAAGCTCAAATGCGTCCATGAAGTGAGAGCAGCCTTAGAAGAAGGATACTGTTATTCTTGACGGAACATAACTGTGGGATGAGAAAGCAAGAATTCAGTACACACAAAAAAGTGCACAGAGCGTTGTGGCATTGCTTAGATGAGTGTTTAAAATATGTAACTGCTAGCTTTTGCCTTGCCTGTTAATAGCAATAAGAAAGTATCAAAGCATTATGTTAGCAGTAAATAGGTGCGTGATCCATTCATGATCTGTTAGTTGATTGCTTTATAGGTATAGGATAACAATTGTGATTGGATATAAGTTTTAGAATTACTATATGATTTGCATCAAGAAGAATATAAAAGGAGTCAGGCTGAGAATAAAGTTGTCTCATTCTGCATCCCAGAATGAGTCTGTGCCTTTCAAGATGTAAAACTTTCAGGGCCTCCATCTTGTCTCCAGATTAAATATGTTAGGAAATATTTGCTGTCACCAGACTGGAGACAAATCAATCATAGATGTTCTCTATTCTAGAAAGTTTGCACTTATGGTTCAGATAAGTAGCTCCTTCTTCTACTTTGATGCCTTTTTACCCCTCTGTTTCCCAAATTGATAAGCAATAGCAGCAAGGCAGAACAAGACTGTAACTCTCCTTATTTAAAACTGCAGAGTAAAGAGCATGGGAACTTCCTCTGCAGATACTGGTTTGTTGCACTTTTATTACACCTGGTTCCTGAAGGGAAATCCATATTAAAAAAGCATAGACTTCATTTTACTCTCCACCAGGATGATGTTCCTAGTACAACAGATTGGTTGTTCATTGGTTTCTTTTCTTTTGTATCAAGAAACAGCTATGCTTGACTTCAGTTTCTCAGAAAACAACTAACTTGTACAAAAATGTGCATCTATCATAGAAGGCTGCAAGCATTACCAGAGGCACATGGACTTCGACATGTCTGTACTGTAAAGGGACGATGGTTGTCTCTTCCAAGAAATGACTTCACAGTGTGCCAACAAAAGAGTCGGCATAAGCTGGGTGCCTCAGTGCAACTTGATGCTTCCTCATGCTGTTTTTAATGCTAAAGGAAAAATTGGTAAATGTCTGCTCTCCAGACTGCTAACAATTACGTGCTGAGACAACTAACTTCAGGGTAAACCTTTCTTGCCTTGCCTTTCCTCGAGTTTACCCCTCTCTGAGCCCATAAATCAAAAGCTAAATGGAGTTAAATGTGGTTGTAGGAGGAACTATTCAATCCCAATTCATGCATGCTTTAAGGGCTTTGGGAGGGTGACCACTCTCCTGTCCAGTGTTTGTGTGGTTTAGTAGGCTCATGGGTGCCACCGTAGTACAAACTGGCAAAGAAAGGGAAGGACCTGTCTTAACTGTTACATTTCTTGTCATCTTTGAGGAGGACTAAAAGGAAAGTGTCAACTGCCCAAACTGCCAAAAAAGGGTTAAGGCAATGGTTAAAACTGATATTGACTAGTTGAGGATACAACCACATTTTGCTCTAAAGAACAGGGTCTTAAAACTATTGGTAATAGAAAATATTTCCAAGTAAAAATGGAACTTTACTAAAAAAAAAAACCCTAGTGTTAAAAACACTGAAAAACATTTTCATAATTAAAAGAAAAATAGGTCCAGAAATGTTTTTGAAACATTCACAAACCATTTCTCCTGAGCATGGTCTGTGCTGGCCAGCTGCACAATAACTTCTGGCTACAAATCACCCTTCGGACCACTAATGCAGCCATATATAGTTTAGATGTCCATGTCCTCTGAAAGACTCAAATAAAGTAAATACAATGTCATCTCCCCATTGTGAGGCTTAGAAGATTGCCCCATTGGAACCTGACAAAGGAATTTCAGCTACAAGACTCCATTATTGTTTGAAAATAACTTGCAGAACAAGCAGACTTCCTGAAGAAAACATCACAGATATGTAATTATAATTCGAGGTAATCCTTTCCTTATCATACAAAACAAAGTGCTTTTGTGAAACACTGTATCCATGCTCTGAAGACTATTGTGTTTACTGCATAAAAAAGCAAATTGTCTGGAGAAAAGGCTGTATCTTTGACTTAAGATACATAATCAATAACCTTGCAAGGCATTCAGGCTACATATTCACTAAGGAGCTGCTTTAAGCAAACACATTCATGTCTCTCTTAGGATAAACCCCTGTTGTCAGCTACACTATAACAGTATTTTCAGCTCTTGTTTTCATAATGTTAGTCCTACATGACAGTTCTGTGTCATCTGACAACCCTAATCCATCTCAAGGTTAGAATCTATTTTGTGTTTCAAATCTCCCAAATCTCTGACCACTTAGTTTAAGTAGGATTAGCATAAGCACCAGAAACCACAGAGAAGCAATGAAAGCCAAGATTACACTTTGATCTGCTCAAGCAGACATTTTCTGAACTCCAGCAGTACAGTGATCAGCAGAGCAGAGCAGGAAAGCACAAGTCTAAGAGCAAAGATTTGCAATGGATGTGCATTGGTACAAAATTACCAAATTGTGCACTTCATTAAAATGTTTTACCGAGAAAGTTAGTGGAAAAATAACAGAACTGTTCTTATTAATGAAGCAGAAGCAGGTTTTGTTTCAGTATGATTGTTAGTCCACTGAACAGACTAAAATCACTCAGGAAAATGTTTCTTATTATACTGGAATTTAAATCAAAGTTATTCCTAGCCCCGTACATGCACTATTATGCATTTGAATGAGAAATATCGTTCTACTTTTAAGTGGATACATTGCCTTCAGCAATCAATATTGTTACCAAACTCAGCTGACCAAGTTGTGTAAGCTGTTTCTGCCACATGCCTAAACCAGAGGGCCTGATCCTGCATTTCTGAGATAGGATTGTTTTAAGATTAATTAATAAATTGTTTTAAAGGGGTTGCTCAAATTCATTTTCTGTTTCCTAGACTTAGAATTTATTTTATAGGACAGCTTTTGTGACTTTGTGCTTATATGGATAGAGTGCAAAAAGAGCTTTGTCCACTGATAACAGAGGAAAGATTAAATGCCTTTTTATCATTCTATGTGTTAGAAATGTGAAAAGAAACAAATATCTTAAACACTGAAATGAGATTTAAAATAAATTTTTAAATTATAATTTCACATTCAGCTATAGCCTTGCATTATCAGTCACATTTTAATAATCATTTACCATTTGCATAGTTTTTCTTTAACAGTCTGATTTTCAAATGGAAACATTCTACAGAAGAAGAAATGCTGATATTAATCTCATATTTAAACCACAGTATGAGTGTTGTACATATTCTGAATAGAAGCTTTTGCAAAGCACCTTACAGAGCACTGCCTTGATGCCTAATACTAAAATAGTGAGCATTTTTTGACTTTGGAAGAATTATGGCTTTGCATTCATTATTCTTTTGTATGTTTTTTACACTTTTGGAATAATTATGTCATATTTCTTATTCCTTGAACTAACTAATAATCTTCACTTTTTTATTATTATTATTTCTATTTCTGTATTTCTCCAATAATGTCTGCTCTGGCTTCTGTGTTTCAAGTAATATTAATGACAGAAAGTTTTTAAAATTACTGCAGATCTATAAAAAAGAAAAGGTGAAAAAGTCCTCCTCTCCTTTTCCTCCTCTCTCCTTCTCCTTTACAACTTTACATTCCTCCTAGTCAGTTTTTGGATGGATAATGGAGTATAACATAAATGATGGAATGATGCATTCAGATGGGTATAGGGACATAAGTAAAAGATGTAGTAGAGAAATTGTCAGCACTGAAGTTTCTTTAAGTTGGCATCAAATGGGACCTATCTATGGTGTATTTCAAAGGCAGGTATCATTCAGCATTGCTGAGCTTAAGTGACTGAACTCGAGCGAGCTGCTCTGTATTCAGCTTGCAAATGCATCTTTTAAGAGATAAGCCATCCCATTCTGTGGCTCGCAGAACACTGTCAAGTCTACTTGCAGAAGGTCTTGTAGATACAGTGGGAAGGGAGCTGCTTGGAATTATTCAGCAAAACCACTGGACTGCAGAAATCCATGACTGAACTGCTGGCTTCTGTCCTAGGGCAATATAGGTAGGCAGAAGGTTCTTTCCCATCTGTGATATTAATGAACAGTGGGAGTGCTCAATGTATCTCTGAAGAGACATTAAATCCTTGGCAGCCCCTCACATCTGAGTAGAGAGTGCATCTCAAGGCAGCTGAATCCTTCTGGCAGCCAGTTTGCACCTGTCCCTGTTCAGATACGATGGATCACCTGCAGCCAGGTCACCTGGCAAAGGCTAGTTGGGAGACCTGAGGAGGCAGCCAGGATGCAGAATTCTCAAGTGACTCCTGAAACAGTTGGCTGCATGATATACCACTGCCAACAGCCTGGGTACCACCGATACAGCCAGCAGCGACTGGAGGAGCTACATCCTGTTCCCTTGTGTTAGTCTGTTGAATATGCAGCCAATTGCATATCACAGGATAGCAGTCCTGTCTTTTTCTGGTATTCCCAGTCTGCCCAGTGTGTTACATGGGTGCAGAGAGCCACACTGAAGTTTGCCCTAGAATCCAGTGCACCTCCTCCCATGGAATTGGATCTGTCTGCTACCCCTTGGGGCTCCGTAACCTTCCACTGGGAGCCAATCCATTGAAATTATCATCATAACCTCAATAAAGCAGCTCATTATTTTCACTGTTGTAATTCCGTGGGAATGCTTATAAAGAGGACAAGGTAGGAAACTGTGAGGGATGATGGCATTCTGCAATACAATAAAAAGGGATTATTTTTCTTAATAAAAAGGGCTTTTCTAAGTCTTGCAAGACCAAAGCGCTCAGCTCTCCTTTCAGTACTGAAAATCCACTTTTTCTTTTTATATTTTTTTTTAAGCTCAAATGCAGTAAAATTCTCAGTTGGGTCTCCCTGTGTCTTTTCCTCTCGAAAAATCCTGGTAATGTTCCCCAAAATATTATCTTATAGGAAAATTGCCTTAGCTGACTTCTAGAGGTGAAAGCTAGATCAACTCAGATCTGGTTTAATTTAAGAACTCATGTGCATTACAACAAATAACTCCTTTTTCTAGTATCATGTCAGAAAGAAGTCATCACTATGTCTACATAATTTATAGGGATTTTGAGGAAAAAGAGTCTGAATAGTAGAGTTTGGGTCCATCAAGTATTCTCTTTCACTGAAATAACTGTCTTTAAATCAAACTGTTTCATACTCGGGGCAAATCTGAGCATTTTAAAGGGGATGTAGCATCTGCTGAAGTGTTGCTTTTCTTTGTGTATGCTAGGAATTCAAACATGGGGTTTCCAGACTAGAAAAAAAAAAAAAAAAAGGATCCTAGCCACCATGTTACTACGTTTCTCATAATTTCCTACTGGAGAATTTCTCTTTGTGCAACAATTCTAATACTCAGAGGGGAGGGAGGGAAGTCTTATGATTTTACATGTAATTTTGGGGTGGGGTGGTAGGAAGGCAGAAACATTGCCATTCATTAAATTTTGATTAATAAAATTCCAGATAATATAGCTCCAACTTCTTCTTTTATTTGTTTTGGTGTTAGAGCTACACTCATAAAATGAAATAGCTTATACCAGTATAACACTTAATGCCATGGTGAGCAGGATGCATCCCACAGAATATCATCTGGAGAAACAGAATTAATTTTCAAAATGTAGCCAGGAGAAAATTCTCTTCAGTGACCATTTTCAGTCTTCAGCATATATTGTTCAAACATTAACCTGTGCAGTTTTCTGTTCAGTCTATCAAGTCAAAATGTCTGAATCTCCCAATAAAACATCATTTCTGCAGCTTATTACTTATTTAATAAGACAAATTGCATACTACAAATTCCTCTCTTTTTTTCTACACTCAGGGAGAAGAAAATACAATAAGTAACATCTGATCTGAATGAAAACTCCTTACCTATGGATGCTGCATGAAACAGAGGCTTGGAGAGAGACAAGGAAAACAGTTCACATCACCTCCCTTAGATTGCTACTATAAGACCAGCAGACTTCTTAGCTAGTCAAAGATTCCTTGTTAGAGCAAAACAAACAGTAACCTAACTCAGGCTCTGGGGATCATCATTGGAAAAAACCTATAGAGATACACTGACCCTCCATGAACCTCATTTCTTATCTGCAACTTAGACTCACTAGACTAAAAGTCAGGCAGTGTGAATATCCCTGGATATTCTGTCAGTTTTGAGTACCCAGTCTTCAAGTCATAATCAATTTTTCTTTCCTTCATCCTATTTTTACTGCTCTCCTGATTACACCAACCTGGAGTGCATCCAATAGCCATTGCTTTTTGTGGACAGTAAAATCTGACCCACAGCCAACAGAAAAATGGAGCAACAGAAACATGACAAAGGAACCATTTCTGCATGGGCTGACAACCCAGTTTTCTTTTCCCTTTCAGGCCACTGAGAATGGGGCTACAGAAATATCCGCTGCTTGGATCAATTGCCTCTGTCATGGTACCTCTCACCTATGATCCCCGCTTCCATGTCAGATAACAAAAACATTCCCCTATTCACTTTTGAAGCCTATCCTTGACATTTCTTTTTTTTTTTTCTGTATAAATAATCTATGAAGCTATTAATGCCCTGGACTTACACACTTCCATTAATGCTAAACTTGACATCCAACATATATTTTCTTCCTTTCATGGAAGAAGTTCCTCAGGTCATTCTGGTATGACTGCTTGGGGCATATGCACTCTTTATAAACCTTTAAATCTCCTCCAAAGCTGTACCTATTCTGCATTTGAAGTCTGCTTAACATTAACTGAAGATCTATTTTACTGCGACTTATCGTAATAGTTTCACCACTGCATTTCAGTAATTGCTTTCCTATTGAGACACGCTTTGTATGTATGTAAGGAGCACACGGTAACTTTTTCTGAGATGTAGAACATTTTTTTAAAAAGTCTGCAAATTTGGTACATTTTTCTTGAATGTAATTTGGAACTACAAGAATTTAAGAAAATTAAAAAATGAAAAAAATCAACCAAGATCTTATTTTGCTCAGCCAGTCAACAGCTTTCTATTTAAACTGGTACAAAGGGGAATCTGCATCTATATTGTCCATATATTATCCATGAAGATAACACATTTGGACTGGACACAATCCAAAAGTACTCTGAAATCTGCAGCAATTCTCTCCTTGACTTCTCTAAAAGCAAACTTTCACCCAGAGAGAGAGAACAGATATTGGAATGTTTCACATTTCTTCATTCTGAACTAGTTGGGCTGGAGATACAGAGAGGACAGACAAAACCCATTAAGCGTATTGAGGAAGATTCATGGTGTCTAGATTCTTTCTACCCATTATTATGCTGTCAGTTTCAAAAAGGTATCAATTTTCTGTGCCAAAATATGGGACTGAGACTGCAAATACTCTTTTGGATTCATGAGAAGTGAAACTATTTATTTGTGATTCATGATAAAAATACACCTTATATATAAGTATAAAAGTAGTCAGTTTTTTGTTGCATAGAGATTAGCCTTATAAATATCTCTTTACATTGAATTGCTTATAGTTCTCATGCTTTATATGCAGGATAAGCCCAAGGTTTCAAGTGTGTTTATTATTTAAAGGCTTGTTTTGATATATCAAGGTCCTTCCCATTCCTCCTGATTATCCTTTCCTTTGAAGGTTCACTACCTGATTGAAATGAGAATTTCCATCCACTGCATCAAACAAGAAATAATCTCTTCTGAAAGGTTCTGTATTTAATGGCACAGTGTATGATGGGAGCAGGGGAGGGAGAGGCAAGTTTTGTTCTCAATCTCCCTGGTCATCTTGTTCTGTGTAATAATGTTGAATCTACCATATTACAAATGGCAGAACTAACTTAACCTTGGTGTTTCTCTAATAAATAGCACTCAAGCCTAGGTAATAAATGGGCTGTATATTAAAGACAGAATGAGAAGCTCAGAGGGGAAGGCAATGCACTCAGTAAGGTCAAATACCTTTATCTCATCCACCATTATAGTTCTTCACTATGCAAACTTTGAACAATAGGAGAAGACAAGAAAATTCAAGTATTAAAGCACATTTTGTATACTGGGATATTTACAGGTTAGTACCATTCCAGTATTTGCTCCTGTAGTCAGATGCTTTTCTGGAAGTTTTTCATTCTGATTTCTGTTGTTATTGCCATCAGTTTGTACGTTAGCTGCCAGATACAGTAGGACTTCCTGAGAAAATGATTTAAAAATATTTTGTTTTCTTGTTTTCCTATGAGTTCTCAAATTCTGAAAGCAAAACTTTTAATAACATTTATTATCATGATAAATCACAGGGCAGCCACTGAACTTAATACAGTGTGGTTTCTTTGTAGCAAGTAAGGATCTGTCTCTCCCCTTCTTGATTTTATAGTCTTTACATCCAAGTAGCTTCATGTCACTTTAAGTTTGACAAATATACTGGAGAGACAAATTGTCACCATCTTGGCTACTCTGGAACAATGGACTTTGCTAGAATTCAGCTAAACCTCCTTGAGAAGAGGATAAATGCTCTTTGGGCCAGTATTATATTTTTTAATTATCTTAGATAACAACTACAAAGCAAGTCCAAAATGCACTGCCTTCTTCCTAAAAGGAAGGAGCTTTTTTGATCTTGGCTTCTGTCGCATAAAAGCATGGAAACATATGGGTGCACATACATTCTTTCTATATATACCCACTCAGTGCTGGTGAGGCTCTAGCTGGGCTACTGTGCCCATTTTAGTTCCATCCAAGTTCATGAGAGAAATTCAG
Organism: Clamator glandarius; assembly: GCA_033459285.1. Classification (NCBI taxonomy): domain Eukaryota; kingdom Metazoa; phylum Chordata; class Aves; order Cuculiformes; family Cuculidae; genus Clamator; species Clamator glandarius. The sequence continues at coordinate 7,129,095 of JAUNZM010000333.1, read as the reverse complement.
AATCCACAGAGGATCCAGCAGACAGAAGCCATGGAAGTGGGACATACGAACTGGAAAATGTTGTCCAGAGAAGTCATGGATGTCCCATTCCTGGGGATGTTTAAGACTAGGCTGGATGAGACTATGAGCAATCTGGTCTAGTGGAAGGTGTCCCTTTAAGGATCTTTGAGGTCCTTTCCAACCCAAACTCTTCTACGATTCTGTTCTATGATTCTATGATATGATCTACACAGAGACATTGGTCATGCTGGGCTTGATTAGTATGGCAAAGGGAAAGCTGAGACATACCCATCTGAAATCTGTTGTGGTTTAAAGGGTGGTTCGAAGGACAACAGAGCCAACTGGTCCTAAGTAACACCAGGCAGTGTAACAGAGGACAATGGCTAAACTGTGGTTTGCAGGCTTCAGAGTAGACATTAGGAAGAAACGATTCCCTGGGAAAAACAGCGCGTCTCTGGAACAAGGAGGCTGGACAGGCTGTGATATCTCCATCTTTAGAGGTTTCTAAAACTCCGAGCAGAAAAAGCAATGTTTCAGTGTTGGTGGTAGTGTCGCTTCAAGGAATATGGACTAGGTGACATCAAAACAGGCAAATGAAAAGGCTTCTACCCTTGGGCAAAGTTAAAAGAACACAATCAAAACAGGAAAATATTAGTCACGCTGTTTAAAATATTTCAGGAATAGAGGCAAATATGGTGGCAATGACAATAGTACAAAAAGAAAACTAGTCTTTTTCTGTCAAATCTGGATACTACAGTACACATACATAAAAATAGTGGCTGCAAACAAATTTTAAACTTGATATAGCTTGATCATGGACAAATGTTAATATTTGTGTCAGAAAATCCCATTTCCTTGCTAAACATGTGGGTCAAATTGTATGCAAACCTGATTTGAAGTCACCGATCTACCTTTTGTTTCAACAATATAATAACTAACATGTAGGCAAATTTGGTACAAGCTCAGACAAAGGCCACAGCAGCAATACTTCAAAATGGTAATGTTTAAGATTATTCTATGTATGAATACTGGACTGTTTTATTTACATTGATGAGGGATGAGGTTGGTCATCAAGATAGTCCACATGTCTGAAAACGGTGGTTTTCTGAACTCACTACATTCTTCTGACTTGTGTCACATGGTGTTGGTCTGGGTCTAGTGTTTTCATGACATCAGCACATAAGTTCTGACCCAGAAGATTTTATGCTTTACAACTGAAAATTTAGCTTGAACATAACCTTGTATCATCTGGTGGATTGATCTACCCCTCAGATATTCAGTATATTTTGTTTATCAATAAAAAGGAGACTTGGCTGCCTGACATCTGACATGGACACCAGATGCCTGACCCAAGATTGCCGAGTCTGTAGTAGTGCTGATTTTGATGCAAAATATTTGACAAAGCCTTTGCTAAAAATTCAATTATTTTCATGATATCAAATGACATTTTCATTATTGTTATCACTAAATCCATCATGAAGCAGTGTTATATAAACACTATTAAAAAAGGTTAATAGATGGGCAATGATGACTATTATACCCAGCAATGAAAGGCTTCGACATCCTGAATTCACAAGGGATCTCTCCCACAGAATTATGCTGAAATGAAAAAACAATGCTCTCAAGCCTCTCTGAACAGTCAAGTTCTTGCTGTTAACATCAAAGAACTTGGCTGGGTTCTCTGTCTTCTCTGGTGTTTTTGCAACCAAGGTCACAGTTACGGCACTTGAGAAAAATAATTACATCTCATGTATTGTGACTTTTGGTTTCAACTTTAAATCTTGATATGATGCTTCCTAAGACCTGATACTTTAGCACTGTACCAGCACCTATTGGCTTCATGTAAAGCCAAGTTCTGCCTTACTTCGACAACATACATTGTAAGAAGTCACTTCTGCTCCACAGAAATTACACAAGACAAACAAGATGTAGGAGGGAAAATGTAGGGAGTATGAGACGAGAAGATCTCATCATTGTCAGAATGGCTCATAAAGTTATCCATGTCCTTATTTATTGAACCCTACTTCACCCATTATGAGGAAACATCTACCTAAGAAATATGAGACAAATTACTTAGAAAGTTGTAACAAAAGGGTGAAAGGAGACAAGTAAAAAGGGCACCAGTCAACAATGTCTTTAAGGGTAATCATTAAAAGAAACTAGATTGTTAAATGCTGTTTCACTTTCTGTGGTGCTCTCAAAACAAGGTACTGTTTTGTACTTCTTTCCCTTAATCTAGTCTGTTACTTCTTTGTTTGTCTAATGACACTAGAATTACTTACAAAAACTGCACAACAAGGATCTGATTTATTTCCTAGGATTCTCCTTGCATGAAAAAGCCTACAACAAAGCAATATCTGACAGGTACATATCAATTCAGCTCCTAAGGGGTACATTTTGAGTCAATTGTGCAAGGAATTAGGCATGTAGTTACTTATGACATTTATTTAAGTCTATGAGCATTTAGTACTTCTCCTCAGGAAATGAAATTACGAAAAGTCTGACTGGTTTCAAGTACATTACAAGTGCAACTGTGCTATGCTGACCCACCCAAAGCCCTGCCATTTCAATCTATGATATCCCAAGCTGTTTCAATTAAACTTCACTTTATCTTGGTTCTGCCAGTTCTAAACCATTAACAAAAATGATTCCAAATTGTCTCAGGCTAGTCCAACCAGCATGACTTCATTATCAACAGGATGACACCTGCCTGTTCCTCTGCATATTATCTTTGAAGTACATCCAGAAAAAAAAATTTCAGAAGAAAAGCTTGCTTATTATCAAGGCAAGGACACAAAATGCAGGGGATTTAGCATTCTACTGACCATTCTGCATATCTGCGTAGCACAATGGATGCAAATACATATAATTCAGAAATCCACTACCAAGACAAGCTGAGAGTGTTGTGCCCTCCCACTAGTTGGCAGAAACCAAAAAATATATTGATAAGGAGAGGAATAATTATTTAATACTTACAGTTGCAGATGATTGGGAATTTGCCAGTAAAGTGCACTTGCAATAAAATATAAATTTGTCCTTACCATCTGCTTCTCAAATCACTAATACTTATGAACATTGATGCACTAAGTCTTAAAATACCCCATGTTATGCACACAGATATTTATTAGCCTGTTTTATAAAGGGATAGCTTTGTGTTGGCCATTTGCATAAATATGAATTTAATGCTATGGAAGCATCTCTAGGTCAGACTTTCAGGTGGTCAACTTCAACTGACTGTCTGTAGCACTCAAACTTCTAAATTGCTGTTCAGGAGTACAGGCAACAGCAGCTTTGTAGTTTGCACATTTTAAGATAATCTTTCAACACCGATTGGCAGATAGATGTAAGAGACATGCATATCTAACTGATATATGCAGAGAAGAATTAGAAAGTCCCAAGGATGTCAGCTGAGGAATCAGACCTGATAAATTTCAGTGTTATGAGGAAAACAGATCTTCCCTCATTAGAGAAGTGTCTGAGCAATGAATGAAGCATGTATTCATACAGAGAACACCAACATTAAAGATTACAGAATAGTGCACCACAGATAATTTACAAGAAGGAATGCATACAAAATGATAGAACATCAAATTAAGGTGGTTCATCTAGGCTCTAATACAAGATCCATCCTTCCAACCATAAGCAACACTTTGGTTAATCTATTCTTCCAGATTGTCACATATTAACCAGGGTAAATTAAGGAATAATTACAGCTAAAAATTCAGATACCATAATGAAGAGGAAGCTGCATAGAGGGAAAGGAATTAGCATAGCTTGAGAGAGGACACATTAGTTTTTCACATGGTGTCTATCTCAGAAAAGGTGGATAGTTTTTTTCCACTGTGGTTGGATGAATTCCAGCAATGCGGAGTGTGGAAAAAGAGACAAAAGATTCCTTGTCATCATTGTTCTGCTGTTTGTTTGGCTGTTTTTTTCTAACAAGAAACAAACTTCAGCAAACATGATACACAAACACTGCTGAACTCACTGCCACAATTGTGACATTTTCCTTTGCATGTATTAACTCACAAAATAGCAAATGCAGCACATGCTAAGCTTTGTATATTTTTGCATTAAGCAAAGAAGTCATAGATGAACTTGGTTCCCAGTTGGTCTGACTTTTTTTAATGAGGACTTCATGCAGGGAAAGATGACTAGTTGCATACATTTTCCTCAACCTAGTTACATCCATGGGTTTATAATTTCTTTTTAAATTAATGGTAATTAATGAAATTGCAGCATTTGGGTGTGTTTATATCAGTGGAAAAAATGTTGCTAGTTTTTTTTAACTATGGACAGCTATGATCTGTTTTTCATTTAGAATCAAAATGTCATGGACTTTTTTCTTAGTTCATTTATCTTTCTTCCTCTATTTGTGTAAGAAGAGTGTGTTTGGAAGTGGTCAAAGATTTTCTTTTCTTTGTGACGGGAGATATTGTCCTTCTCCTTGTCATTTCTTCTTGACCAGCCTTCAGTGTTCCCACAACAAAGATGTAGTGGTAAATCTCTTCTGTGAGCAGCCTTCTGGTCTCTTTCATATTACACATTTGAGTTACAGTCACTACTGAATATCTATTGAACTGATACTACAGAGCATTTTTTCTGTTGGCAGAGAGGCTTACTTTTCTGATAAGACACTGATAAGAAATTATTATTTTTTCTTTATAATTTATAAAGTTTTTGAAGACCACCTTTTCAGAAGTGATGCTGAGTAATAGAAAGACTCCTGTCATGCCAGAAAGGAGTACAGTGCCACTCGTATTACTGTATTGATGTGACAAACAAGCTCAAAATATTAAAACATATAAAATAATTCTTTGTATAAGTCTCAATGTGTTCTTATATTCCACACTAGCCTGCAGATACGTTGTAAGACTCAGCTTTGACTCCCAAGTTTGTTTTTATTGTGCTGGAAAACTGTATGTCCTTTCATGCTGCTTTCTTCAGGCTGGAAAGTAGAGTAGTAGAGTTTATGCCTATGAAGAAGTCAACCATCACCAGTAACTCCTTAGAGGCCCCAAAGATACTACAGTTATTAATTTATCCCTTTTTTGCTATCCCATTTATCAGTGTGGAAACAGAGGAAAACAATTAAATATCCCTGTTTTGGTATGGAAAAGTAAAAGATTCAGGAATGGAAAACTTTGTTTTTGTGAGAGAATTTTGTAAACATTTGATTCTGCAATGTAACCGGTTTTGTATACAACATGTTAGGAGAAAAAATATTTAATAGGTCAGTTGATAGAGATGTAAAAATAGAGGCCATCCTTAGAAAAGACAAGCTCATGAAATTTCTGTGAAAAATCAAACTAGACATTGTCTTTCTAGTATTTCTTCTGAACTAAAATCACATTCACTTAAAAAGCTCTAAATAGAAAAAAAAAAGAAAAACACCACTAATATCTTTCTTGTGAATTATTGACAAATCGACTAACGTGCTCTACCCACTTTGTGCCATTCCAATGACATTGAATAGCTTTAAATATGGTTTTAATGGCATTATTGAAATGCTGTTGAACAACCAGCATGCACCGGCAAATCCATCCTTTCAAGTATAATAGATTGTATAGGCTCATTTCACATTTCATGTATCCAAATGGGATTTACACATAGTTTTGTTCAAATGTAAGATGAACATAAGGTTCAGCTCTGTAGCTGTTATTCAGAAAAAGCTGTTTCCATATTTTCTGCTCAAGTGAGAGCTACAAGAAAAAGCCAGAAGGAATCATAAATGATAAGAAAAAGCATTTTTGTTCACTCCAGAATTCTGTACATCCACACTTGTTGGCCATTGGTTTACAAGAAAGGAATAAATTAAACCAGTATTGCAGAGGCATGATGGGATGGGCATTCTTCCATAAGATACATTATATGTGATCAATACCTGTGTGCAAATTACCACAAGTTACCACAAAGACATGAATTTACCTACTTAATTTCAAAGGCCACAACACAACCTAACTCATTCTGAAGTTTTCTCTAGTTCTGTAGATTGAGAACAGTTTTATGTATTAATCCCATTCCTTCCACACTAATGAACCCTACTTTACGATGAGTTGATGCAAAATGTAAACAACATTTTTTACAACCACTATTTAGTACAATGTATGTACAATTAGCAGCCTTTATGAATATTCTTTTATATATTTATTAAAGAGTCCATAAAAATACTGAGTCCAGTGTATTTTAGCATTTTTTTTCCCCTTCTCTGAAATAAAAACCCTTACTATGCGTAGGGAAAGAATGACTAGCTGAAATGTTTTCCTCCCAGTCTGTCATTTAAATTATTCTGGAATTACTAGAAATTAATTTTTGGTACTTTAGCAGAGCCCAAGTGTTTCATAAACCATACCAACACAATGGATTTGGTGATCACTTCAGATTAGTCATGACATTGCAGCTCCTTCTGTAGCTCTAAAAGACCACTGAGATTTTTTCTTTATTTAAGCAGTGTGCAAAGCCCAAATTCTCTCTACCAGCAAGCAGTGCTCAACTGCATATCAAACTGAAAGGCATTTGTCCATTGCTTCACAACTCCTTTATCTAACCCAGCTGAAGCATCAGCGCTAAATGTGGGCTTGAAGGAAGTGAAAGAAACACTTTTTGAGGAAGAAGGTTATTTAAAAACCACACATATATATCTCAAAACTTTTTCACAGTTTCCTGGATGGTAACTGGGGCTGATCTTAGGAATATATGACCTACACCATTCTGGTCTCCATAGGTGTTATATACAAAGTCATCACATCTCATCTTTATACAATAGAGGCTTTGCTAACGATCGCTTATGCTACCTATCTGCAGAAAAGACAAGCCTGAAGTCCTCCTAATAATATAGAAATTACCTATTTATCCATAAAAAAAATATGTGGGAGAATTCTCCTTCCAAGTCATCATCAACACTTTTCATTTATTTGCTCATAAATTTTCCATTCATTGGCAAAATATGAAGTTATCTGAAATTATACTTATGACAGAAATTCTACTATCAGGTTAAAAGGAACATCTTTATAAATACAGTGAAAATTTGGTGGAACTCTGACAAGCTGAAGTTTTTGAAATTTTGTTAGAATTGATCACTGACCAGTAGTATGCAAGCTGTTATTATAGAAGTTATTCTTCCGAGGGTTATATTCAAAACTCTAGACATAATATCAAAAACACTTGTCTCTGTAAGACTTCACTGCTAAAATTAAAGTTAATACTGATCTTCTAAAACCACCTTGAAATCTAGGAAAAATTGTGTGTAAATTATTACTTTAAAACTTGTCCCTGTCTCTGACATGAATACTTTAAAATATTCTTGGCTTTTGGAGACACTGAACTCTGGACAGGAACCTTCATAGTTCTGTCTTATATTCGTATGCTGTAAGAATCATGCTGTGGGATCCTGACAAAGCACATCACTACTTTTTGATATCTGTGTGGTTAGCTTTTCTTAATGGAGAACATGTACTTTGGCAAAATCTGCTCTGCAATTTGGTGATTAATCTTGCCCACAAGAGGCAGAGTGTGGCCTTCAAGGCTCTTGAATATTATTTACAGTGATTCCCATAATCTGTTCAGTTTTGCTGAAAGAAAACTTATGATAGATTCATAGAATTATAGAATAATAGAATAGTTGGGGTAGGAAGGGACCTTAAAGATCATCTAATTCATACCCCACTGCCATGGGCAGGGACATCTCCCACTGGATCAGGCTGCTCAAGGCCCCATCCAACCTGGCCTTGAACATCTCCAGGGACGGGACATCCACAACTTCTCTTGGCAACCTGTGCCAGTGTCTCACCACTCTCATGGTGAAGAATTTCTTCCTTGTGTCTAGTCTAAATCTGCCCCTCTTCAGTTTATACTCAGTGAATACTGAGGCAAAACATGTTGCTAAGTACCTCAGCCTTCTCCTGGTTTGTTGATACATGATCACCATTCCCAGCCATAAGTGGGGGTACGTTTTCTTTGACCTTCCTCTTTTAATTGACTTACATGTAGAAGCCCTTCTTGTTAGTCTTTACTTCCCTTGCCAAGTTCAGCTCCAGCTGTGCCTTGGCCTTCCTGACCTCATCCCTACACAACCAGGCATCGTCCCTGTACACGTCCCAGGTTACCTGTCCCTGCTTGCACTGCCTGTGCAGTTCCCTCTTCTTCTTTAGTTTAACCAGCCAGTCTCTTCCCTTTCCTGCCTGATTTTCTACATACAGGGACTGATCACTCTTGTGCTTTATGGAAAGCATCCTTAAGTGTTTTCCAGCTCTGTTCTGCTTCCTTGTGTCAGAGGACACGTCCCAGGTGGTCATACCAAGTAACTCCTTGAGGAGCTGGAATTGCTTTACTGAAATTTAGTGTCCTGACTGTACTCCTCACCTGTCCCATATCCCTCTGGACCTTGAACTCAATCAGTGCACGATCGCTGCAGCCCAGGCTGCCTCTGATCCTAACGTCACTGATGAGTTCTCTTGTATTGGTGACCGTAAGGTCCATTATTGCATCTCCTTGGATGGGAATCTCTGTCAGCTGGGCTAAGAAGTTATCCTCAATGCACTCCAGGAGTCACCTGGATTGCCTACAGCTTGCAGTGAAATCTCTCATTCTCAAGGCTCCAGACAGGCAGCTATGTAATTCCTGCACGGCTACCACAAAACAAGATTGAATAAAGATAGCATTAGGGTTTTGGAATATTGCTATATGAGTTGGACATCAGTCATTACTATTGAGAGTAGCTGTCATACCTCTCAAACTGGGATTTTGATAGATTTGAATGTGCCTGCTGTGTTGGCTCAACAGGCTGGTAATCTGCTATCTTTTGCCATATTATGCCATCCATCTTTCCCAACTTTGGAACTGCAGCTGCAGCAAGGTGATGCTGACATAGAGAACATGTGGTAACCCCTGGCCACATGTGTAGCTAAAATAAAAGACTTGTGCTGCTAAATTGATAGAGCTCTGCAGTAATATACTAGCTATACTAGAAGGAGTATGGTCAGTCAAGCAAGCTAAAATATTTCCATAAAGGGAGCAAATGTTTAATGTCCTTTAAAGGGAGCAAATGTTTAATGTCCTGTTTAATGTCTTTATCAACGACCTGGACGAAGGCATCGAGTCCTCCCTTAGCAAGTTTGCAGATGACACCAAGCTGGGTGGAAGTGTGGATCTGCTGGAGGGTCAGGAGGCTCTGCAAAGGGATCTGAACAGGCTGGACTGCTGGGCTGAGACCAACGGCATGAGGTTTAACAAGGCCAAATGCCGGGTCCTGCACTTGTGGCACAACAACCCTAAGCAGAGGTACAGACTAGGAGAAACCTGGCTGGAAAGCTGCCAGGAGGAGAAGGACCTGGGGGTGCTGGTTGACAGCCGACTGAACATGAGCCAGCAGTGGCCCAGGTGGCCAAGAAGGCCAATGGCATCTTGGCTTGTATCAGAAACGGCGTGACCAGCAGGTCCAGGGAGGTTATTCTCCCTCTATACTCTGCACTGGTGAGACCGCACCTCGAGTACTGTGTTCAGTTCTGGGCCCCTCACCACAAGAGGGATGTTGTGACTCTGGAGCGAGTCCAGAGAAGAGCAACAAAGCTGGTGAAGGGGCTGGAGAACAAATCTTATGAGGAGCGGCTGAGAGAGCTGGGGGTGTTCAGCCTGGAGAAGAGGAGGCTGAGGGGAGACCTTATTACTCTCTACAACTACCTGAAGGGAGGTTGTGGAGAGGAGGGAGCTGGCCTCTTCTCCCAAGTGACAGGGGACAGGACGAGAGGGATTGGCCTCAAGCTCTGCCAAGGGAGATTTAGGCTTGAGATTAGGAAAAAGTTCTTCACGGAGAGGGTGGTTAGGCATTGGAATGGTCTGCCCAGGGAGGTGGTTGAGTCACCTTCCCTGGAGGTGTTTAAGGTGCGGGTGGATGAGGTGCTTAGGGGCATGATTTAGGGATTGGTGGGAATGGTTGGACTCGACGATCCAGTGGGTCTCTTCCAACTTGGTTATTCTGTGATTCTGTGATTCAAAGTCAAACGTGGCAATTTCAGTGATCTTCCAGCAGCCAGGATCACAGATCCTTCTGCTTTAAGACTGCCTCCCCTCACTGTTATCATGGAATGCAAATGCATCCCACCCCCAGAGAGAGTAAATGAACAAGTTGCAGCGTTTAACAGTAGGTGGCATCACTGTAATTCAGTGCTAAATTAATGCTCCCGTTCCTCCCGCCCCCCCCCCCGCCCCCTCAGTTGGAGGGACACAGCACTGCTGAGTTCCTAATCACGCACATGAAATGTAAACCATCTTTTGACCACTTGTCCTCATGAAGATGTTTTTCAGTATTTTTACTCTTATTTATTTTGCCAGATTGAAAACTTTTCCCAGATTTGCACATGCTTAATGTTATTAACATGGAATTACATAACATGGAGTTACATAACAGTTAGAGTGGTTTCACATTTTAAAACAGAAATGTGGAAAATAGGCCTAGAAAGACTCACAGGTGTTCAGTTCACTCCACTGCCTCAAGATAGTGTAAGCTGTACTTAGGATGTAACAAATAATCTTTTTACCATGAGATGCATAAGCAAGAAGGCTTACTTACAATTAAAAACTATTAAACTGTTGCCATACTGTATCCTGGCAATAACTAATGGCAATATCATCTCCAGAGAGCCCAGCACTAGCTGAGGAACTGATTCATAGTTTCTGTTTCAAAGAATGTAGGTCTTGGTAATCATCTAGGAGGAAACCCCTATTTTAATATAAATTCCTATGAAATTAGTATTTGGCAGATACTGAATTAAGTTCAAGCAGAAAAACGTGTTTGACAAAAGAAAGGGAGATGAGAGTTTGTGGGTAGAGGAAAACAGACTGTTAGAAAGGCTAGAGGGAGGGAATGATGAGTTTTATTAAAATTACATTACTCAATGAACATTGGTCAAAACCTGCTTGGCTCTTTCAAGAATAATTTGGGTTTGAAGGGACCTTTAAAGGTCATCTAGCCCAACCCCCTTGCTTTAAGCAGTAATATCTTTAAATCAGATTGCTCAGAGCCCATCCAACATGATCTTGAATGTTTTCAGGGATGAGGCATCTAAAATCACTCTGGGCAACAAGTTCTAATGATTCACCACTTTCATTGTGAAAATTGCTTCTTTACGTCTAGTCTAAATCTACCTTCTTTCAGTTTAAAACCACTACCTATTGCAAACAGGTCCTGCTAATAGTGTGTCCCCATCTTTCTTATCATCCCCCTTTAAATACTGAAAGAATGGAATACTTTCTCCGCAGACCCTCCTCTTCTGCAGGCTGAACAACCCCAAGTTTCTCAGCCTTTCCTTATCAGAGAGGTGTTATATCCCTCTGATCATTTCTGTAGCCCTCCTCTGGACCCACTCCTACAGCTATTATCTTTACTGTACTAAGAATTCCAGAGCTGGACACAGTATTCCTTAAGTATGGTCAATAGTCTGATTATACCAAGGTTGTTTGGGCAGCACTTTTGGTAGAAATATTGAGAACAGTGAAACATTTCCCCACTGCAGCCACAATATCAAAGCTACATGCTGGGAAGTAGAGACCCCAGCCTGCTCCCACTTCACACAATGCTATGTCCTCTGGTAGTTTTGGCAGAAGAGGCTATCACTGCTACTTGCAGGTTAAAGAATGAAGGAGGACTGCAGAAATACCTTTTTTGTTTTGCATACACAATCAATAGGACACAGAGCTGGAAGCTCAAGCTGCAGGCAGCACAAACTTCTTGATATAAAGCAAACCACTCTCTGCAGTGGTAGAACCTGAGCAAATTTAGCATGGCAGCAGCAGGCTTCAAGCAGACCTCAGACTGCTACAGTGTGCATGAGAACAGATGAATCACAAAAAAAAACAAACCCAAAACACTCTGCTGCTTCCTTTTTCTCTTTTAAGGGCTCTACATAAAACAAATAAGGAGCTACTGCATGACGTTCACCTAAATAGTCTTCTGATTCTTCATTTAACCCTAACATGAGGATGGGTTTGTCTCTTTTTTTTGTAGATTCTTGCTCTGCAGTTCTAGAAGTGGCATCTTGGACTCCAGCCTAGAATGTCTGATCATTTAAAGAAATTCTATCCTGTGATCCAGAGGCTGTTTTACAGTGGTGAGGTTAATCATTTAAGTGTCCTTAATCAGATAAATGTTGTTTGTTTGACTTTTAAATTAGAAATAGAAATCACTGTGGACCTGGAAGACCAGCAAAAGGCTCTGGAAAAATAGTTGTATGCTACTGATTATATTAATTCAGACTCCTTCTGCAAGAGCTATAATTAAATATTATTACAGTTCAGTATATTCTTGTTTTAATTCTTTTAAACTCCATTTATTTATGTGCTGAGTTTTGGTGTTACCTGGTCCAATCCATTACTCCTACTTAATATCCAATACTTAAATGATAAGCACTGCATTTGAAAAGTCTTTCTCAACTGTGTGGAGAACAAAACCTTTTTCAGGGTCTTCACTCCACTCTTCTTTGCAGTAAGAACAGGAAGGATGGGCTGTGAACAATATCTTTTGGAAATCTCCCATTCTCAATTTTGATTCCATTTCACCATTCTGGATTTGGTGAAATGACAGTTTTGCATGTTTCATTGCTATAGTAACAGTAATAGAGGAGCCTTCCTAAGTTAAAGGAATTTAGAAACACTGAAGGAAATGGTTATATGGAAGATAAAATTGTAAACAGGCATAAGAAAAAAAGGTGAATCTTTTACAAGTTTGTGAATTCTAAAGCATACTTCATTTTTCTTACTTTGCAGTGGCCGGAAAGTCTGCATTAGAAGTAAAATACCTACTGTCTTGGGCCTTTTCATAACACAAGGAGACATTGCTTTGAAATCCTAAGATCATAGGAAGAAGAGTAGAAGTTTTATTATCTACTTCTCACAAATAAGGAATTGAGGTACAGATTTATACTGAATATCAATTTCCTGAGTCACTTTATCCACAAGACTATAATTTTACTGAATAGCAGTGTGAGAAAAAGATCATAGAAATGTATGCAAACAGATGCAAAAGAAAACTCCTCTACAGTTTTTAACATTTCTTGTGAACTGATTTAAAAATCAGTAGCTGTTCAAGAGTATTATCACTGCTATTGACAACTTGCCTTACCAGTAATTGCTGGTAAACTCAACAATTCATTAATAGTACTTAGAGAAGTAAAATATAGGAGTTGAACTCTCTCCCACCATTTTTTAAGGGCTCTTACATGTAATATATCTAAACTTGCTCATTTACATGCTGTCTAATGTCCCCCTCAGTTACAAATAAACTTCAAAATACTTTCTGATCCTTATGTGATACAACCACAAGACTTCCTCTTTACTCAAATACAGACAGCTTTTGCAACTTTTGTCTCTTCTGTTCATTATTAGTACTATTACACTTTCCAACTATTAAAAGTCATCTTTTGTAGGCTTCCAAGGATTTACTTCTCCAAAATCAATTTCTTCAACTTCTCTTAGACACTGTCTTAGACACGTAGCTTAGGATGAGGTGAATATGTTTTTTATAATTTATCTATATCCTCCACTGATTATACAGACATCTTAGTCAGCTAGACTGAGAAAGATATGTATGGTTAGTTTTCTGAAGGCTGTGATTAATAGGTCACATCTATTCACTCTGTCTCCTGAGATTAGTGGCTCTAATACTTGAAGCATTAGAATTATTTGTGTTTTGTTCTAATGAACAATTTTTGATTTCTTCTCTTTCTACTTAAATTCCATGTACTGGTGAAAGAACACCTAAAGAAAGATATTGTTTCAGTCTTTCTAAAGACAGAAAAAAGCTTAATTTCCAACTCAGATTAGAGTTTTAACAAAAAGCAAGGATGGGTACTACTATCACAGCAAGGTTTGTGGGTTTTAAACATAATACATTTTCTGTCTCACTTTTTTTTCTATTTTTTTTGTTATTATTATTTGAAAGGGACTTGTATCCACAGCTGCAGAGGTGTTTTAAAAATTGGAAATGAGCGCATCTAAAGAATTGTGAAATCTGAATGGCAAAATAAAGTATGTTCAAGATTTGTAATTTTACAAAAGCTTTGCTGCTTAACTCATGACATTTTTAATATTGCTTACACTAGACAAACAGTAATTTATCGAAGAAAATAAAATTAATTTCACATTTTCAGCATTGCAGTGATAAGATGAAGATACAACAAGCCAACAGGGCAGTAAGAGTGAGAAAAGTAAGAGTCTTCCTATTCAACTTTAGGTGTAGATTTTTTTCAAATAAGAAAGCAACTTTGAAATGGATCTGAAAACGAATGGGGTCAGGATGATAAGTTTATCTTATTCAGTTTCCATTTCTCAATATAATGTGCAGTGCCTTCACCAGATAAGTAGGGTAGTATTTATCCTAAATACAACTCAGGTTTATCATGAGAAGAGATTGCTTTGCTTTATATCCTTTCCCAACTGTTTCATGGTAGTGAAGATGAATCAGCTCACAATGGCAGTGCCAAAGGATTTCCCTTGCATCTGTTTTATTGACAAATATTTTTTTAAGGGACAGAACAATGGGTGAGATCAATCCACACACGTGACAAACCCTTATGTTGTGACAGAAGGATGGGCAGCAGCCATTAATCTCTCCTTGTGACAGCCAAGGACTATGCAAAACGATTTTAGAAATGAAAGAGAAATGCCAGTAGGTGTGTAGAAAGAAGATCAAGTTCATCTCAAATGAAGAACCAGGCAGACAAAAGACTGGAGGTGGGTGACCTCACTGTTGTGAACTGGACTGAAATTTTTACAATTAATTAGGTAATTCTAATCCATATCCCACAGCAATGCATTGTATGTCACTGTGACTGAGTTAGCATGTCCTATATCAGACAAATACTATTACTGTAGTGAAGTTAATTCCAATTTATAAGGTTGGTGCAAAATTTGCCTCAGGTCACAGAGATTCCCTTCTTGAACATTTCTTTTCTTCATCACAAGTTCACTTTTTGTTCAATGTTTATTTTATTTTTATGTAGCTGACTAATAAACATCTCTGGGATGGACACAGTTTCCCAGGAAAAATTAAAATTTGGGGAACCAAAAGGTGATCCTGTCTTGCTCTACTTTTCTCAGTGATGTGATCAGCCCACAATACATCCATATACAAACATCATTCACTTTGGGTGGTAAATCCATACCATAGGTGGAGCTGAAAACTTCCACCATGAGCACTCAGGTGCCCATCATGGAAATCCCTTGCACATGAGGAGCTGAGGTAGGTCCTGTGGCTTCTCACATTTGTTCCCTTACATGCAGAGTGTGTATGCTTGAATGTTAGGTAGCTATTCAGTATTAACCAGAAGGGAATACATTCTTTGGAGTCTGTTAGGACACAATCCATGGGTAGATACAAGGATTCTTTACACTCTGTGGGGAAATCATAGCTCCAATCTGTGTGAATAGCATAACTTACAACCCGCATATTTGTTGTGAGAAATGAGATGGTTTTGAACTTAACATTTTGTGCATGCCTAGTACGATGTTATAGTATCATCTTTGATTCATATCTCATGACTTATTTGAAGAAAGGTGCAGGTACATTAAAAAAAATGTCTGTTAGACAGCTACATATGTAATCACTATTACCCAAGAAGGACAAAATTAATAAGAAACAAGACAGAACTATCAAACTATTTGGCTTAAGAGAAACAGAACTGGCTTTTCATTTAAACATTTTTCTTCCAAGTAATGTTAATAAACCCTTAAAGGTAAAAAAAGTCTTACTGAACTTTAGCCACAGTAACATAAGCTTGACCACATTCTTTCCCTCAGAAAAGGGAAGACTTAATCAGGATTAGTCGGCTAGATGAAAGGTGCCATACAATTTCTTCTCGAAATGTGAAAACACGGATCAAATATCCAAGTAGTAAGCAAAGTAGTTTTAAAATGGGACATAATAGCAATGACTCTTCCCCTACCAACAAAACTAAACCAATTAAAGAGTCTCTTTCCTGTGCTCAGCTGGGAACAAGTATTCACTGATTTCAGGATTTTGAGGGTCAAATCATAAACTGTGATTGTCAGACTTTTGTAGAGGGTTGAGATTATTGTAAGATATTTTAATTCAAGTAAGGTTTCAATCAAGTGAAAAAAAATCTTCTGGACTGGAGCTCATTTATGCCTTAATACAATAAGACCTCATTTGAAATAAAAACCTCACTGGTCACAGTAGTCCAAAAGTTGTCAAATTGTGTTAAATTAGTAATAACAGATATTGATAGAAAAAATGCTGCTGAAACCATGTTAGCAGATGACCTTACCTAGGAAGTTTGACAGTAGCCTTTTGCAACTGCCCTCAAGACTAAAAGATCGAAACACAAGAATGCATCGATAGAACACCGCAGAAGCAACCTGGGTAACAGGAGGCAATGAAATCTGCAGAAATACAAACGATGAACTGTCAAGGGTAGGGCATAACTGATGGCTTCAAAAGCAGGAGGGAGATTAGGAACGTCAGGGCTGGAATAAATTTCTCCAAGATCTTTGTAGGGAAAGTTCATTATAGATTTTTATCTTCTTCATTTAAGTTGAAGTTGTGGGCTTCACAAATTTCTTTGGAGAGGTCTACTTAAGTCAGAAACACAGAATAAGATAAATGTAAAATGAACAGTAATGACAAGGTTAATGAAGTTATCAACAAGCTGAGAGATAAATACTATGCTGCAGTGTTTGGCTATATCACATCCATAAAAGACAAGTTGAAACTTCATCATTTAATGAAACTTCCAAAATTTTCTGTCTTCATCAGCAGAGTTTTAGCATTATTCATTTCAGCTAATTCTGTTGGTTTTAGGTGCAAGTATTTAATTTATAACACATTTAAAAGTAGGGGGAAAGCATACATATATTTTTATCTTGTAAATCCCCAAAGTATTTATAGCTTAAATTAAACAATCCAACTATTGGTTAAAACATTGACTACCAAAATAAATATGGCAGGACCGCCCATAGATGTCAAGTGCATTCAAACTGCAGCTATCAGTAACTAATAAGACTTTCAAGTGAATTTCTTCCACAGTTTAGAGTGTAATGGCTGGTACAGACTTGAAAAGATTTTTCCTTTAGTAGACTGAAGTGCTCTAGATGGTCTCTGACATTTTGTTTTCTACATTTATAAAATAATGTAACAAATGTCTATTATGTTTTGCATTGCCTTAACAAAGAGAGCAAATTAAGTACTAATGAAAAAGTAAATAGTGTAATTCCCCCTACTGCCCCATACAGTGCTTCTAAACAAACTGTGATTTATTCCTTTGTTTCCCACCATTCTTCACCAACAGTCTCTGTAAAGGGTCCAGTCCTTCAGAAATGTAAATCAGAAAAGTTCTGCTGGTTTCAGTGCAGTTATGCAAATTTATAGAATGATCTGTTCCCTTGTTTTATGTTTCTCCAAGTGTACAAAGCACCTAGGAATGCTGGCAGCACTTTGCAGTGAACTCATTATTCATCGTTTATCTGACACTGAACTGTCTTTTTTTCACCTCTTAGTTTTTAAATATTCTAAGCCTTTCCTTATCTACCCACACTTCTGCTCTTTACCTTTTCTCTCACATCAGCAACTAAATCTGTCGTCTTGTTATCCATGCTCTAATTTCCCAGACCAAATCTCTACACCAGTATTACAAGTGTTCCAGATGCTTAACACAAAAAATTGAATTAATTTTCTGATTAGTAAAAAATTGGATTTTTATAAGCTTAATTAGTCTGCCCTATTAATATACCACTGCTCCAGCATCCAAATTCCTTCTATTAAACAAAGATTAGGTCACTACTAGAAATGCCAATATAGAGAGAAATGTAATCTCACTAGTCCAGTACTCTGCTTTTGATGGTGACCAGTAACTTTATCTCAGAGAATAATAAAATGCCTGCAAGGCAGACAAGTCTATGTCCAACAGTACATCCTTCCAATCTTTCCTGACTGGAAAGGATTTTTGTCTTTTTTGCACTCTGTTAACTGGAGATAAAACAGTCATGTTTGATACTGCAGAGTCAGCAGTCTGTTTCCATGTGCTGTGTCAGCCTTAAGGTTCCAGGCAAAATAAAAATCCAGCCTAAAAACCCACTTGGCAGGCAGAGCAGATGTGAGGCCTTCCAGAACAGGGGATTCAGAGGGCTGCACCCAGAGATATAGTTGGAGATACACAATCGGACAGATTGGAGCATCAAAATCTGGTAATCAGGCTGGCGTAAGCAAATGGGCCAGTGCTGTTCGCAGCACATAGTGAAGAGCAGCTTGCAAGAACAAGGTCAGCATAAGAGGAACAGAAACCACTGCTCAGACTTTTGCTTCCTGCTGAAAGACCAGTTCTTGAGAACTTTTCCTGCCTTTCATCTGGAATGGACTGTTTGGATTAGCAACAGCCGATCTGCCTTTCAGTCTGTCACAGAAAGCCATCATATCTAAAGGAATTACAACACTTCTTTCTGGCAGTGTTTAGTGGCATGTTGTCCTTTACTCCTCACAGTGTGAACTCATTGAGAGGGATTAAATGGCGCTTGAATAATAGTAATCTCTTGTCATGTTCCTTCATGGCCAGCAGATCTCAGGAACCATCCTGCAGTGTCCTGTAGTATAATGGATACTTTTTTCAGCTGCAACATATTCATCTCCACATTCCTTTAAAAATTGAGCCAGACTTGGTACACATATCCAGGGACATCAGGCTAAGATGCTTCTCCAAGCATGCTTCCAGTGATCTGTTACAGCTGGATAACTTTTGCTAGTTTATCTCCTAGCTAACAGGGCTCCTTTATCTCCCAGATGGCAGAATTTCTTCTTGTTTGTTGTGAAAGCCACATTTGCTAGACTAGGAATTATTGTCCTCCTGAAGTTGCAAAAAGCCAAATATCATCACTCCGGTATTTCAGTTCCTGTGCAAGAAGTAGTTACAACAAAGCAAAGAATTTACTTTTATTCTTATTTTTTAAATGAGAGGAAGCTCCACAGTTCATGTTCTTATGGATAATCCTGTTAAGCATTGGGGCAGCTGGATATACATGCAAATATTTGCTTACCCTCTCCATTTCACTTTCCACTGTAGATGTAATGCTTTTTTTTTTCCTTGTGGAAGTGGCAGTGTAGCATGCACTATCTAAGAGCATAAAGCTTAGCAGAACAGAAATTATTGGCATTTTTGCAGTATAATGCAAAATAATCTTTCCTCCATGCTTTCCTCCTTTTCTAACAAGTAAAAAGAAGATATAGAGCTTCCTTTCCTCCATTAAGACAGAGAGAAGCCTCTACAGTTAATGTTAGCTTTATACCATATCACTTTGCTAAGACAGAGAAGGAAGGCTCAGTTTTCTTAGTCTCCATAGCATAATAATTGATTGTCTTTTAAAATTATCTAGCTGATCCAAAAGCAGATTACTGCATGTGCAAAAAAGGAGAATTGAGGAACAAGGGCTTAGACATATCAAGATAAAGATATGTAGTCATTTAACAGCAGGTACTGCAGTGACTGCCTTAGAGCATCTGACCCTCAAATGATGTACAACACTTCTATGCATCTGTACGTATTAGCTAATACTGTGGCAACATCTTCTTACGGTAAATAACTAGGACTCCTCAGTAAGAAGGGAAATTACCAGTTCACTTACTTCCATAAGTAGTAATTATGTTGTCACAGATAAAACTATCTCAACTAGGGGAATTTTTCTTAATTTAACTTACTACCAATCAGTATAAATTATCAGTTTCCCTATCAAGAAGGAAAGAAAGACCAGCTATTAAATGCTTTGGGAAGCACATTTCCTGACTCAGCGTATGCATTTCTCCACAGGGAAATTATTTCATCACACAGATCACACAGAATCACTAGGTTGGAAAAGACCCCCAGTCCAACTATTCCCATCAACCACTAAGCCATGCCCCTCAGCACCTCATCCACCCACCCGTCTTTCAAATACCTCCAGGGAAGGTGACTCAACCACCTCCCTGGGCAGCCTGTTCCAGTGCCCAATGACCCTTTTCGTGGAAATTTTTTTCCTGATGCCCAGCCTGAACCACCCCTAGTGGAGCTTGAGGCCATTCCCTCTTGTCCTGTCCCCTGTCACTTGGGAGAAGAGGCCAGCACCCTCCTCTCCACAACCTCCTTTCAGGTAGTTGTAGAGAGCAATGAGGTCTCCCCTCAGCCTCCTCTTCTCCAGGCTTAACAACCTTAGCTCTCTCAGCTGCTCCTCATAAGGCTTGTTCTCCAGCCCCTTCACCAGCTTCATCGCTCTTTTATGGACTCGCTCCAGAGCCCCAGCTGAACTGAACTGAACACAGTATTCGAGGAGCAGTACTCACCAGTGCCAAGTACAGAGGGAGAATAACCTCCCTGGACCTGCTGGCCATGACATTTCTGATACAAGCCAGGATGCCATTGGCCTTCTTGGCCACCTGGGCACGCTGCTGGCTCATGTTCAGTCGCTGTCAACCAACACCCTCGGGTCCTTCTCCTCTGGGCAGTTTTCTAGCCAGTCTGTAGCTGCACAGGGCTGTTGTGCTCCAAGTGCAGGACCCGGCATTTGGCCTTGTTAGACTTCATACCATTGGTCTCAGCCCAGCAGTTCAGCCTGTTCAGATCCCTTTGGAGCCTCCCGACCATCCAGCAGATCGACATTTCCACCCAGCTTAGTGTCATCTGCAAACTTGCTAAGGATGCACTCAATGCCTTCATCAGGAAGATCAGGCAATTTCTATACCTTAAAAAGCCAAAGACTAAAGGAAACCATATGCCATCACTGTTTCTTTGTGATGGAGTCCAGCCCAAAGTGTGTTAGTATGATCTGAGAATACCTACCACACTGATGGGATGTGCATGATTGGTATGTGCAGCACCAAAGACACACTTGCATGGAGCCAAGTGTATCTGAAAGATAGGTTTTGGGCTGAGTGTAGTATTTCATATTTAGCATGGAAGAAAAGTTAGTATTATCTAAGCAAGGCTTTTCCAGATAGCATTTTTAAATTTAGGTTTCTAAATTCTACACCTACCCTAGTTCCACTTCAAAAGTCATGGTCTTAAGGGCTGGTACAACAAACTAGATATTAAATTGCATCTTGAAACTCCAATGAGTTTGCAAGTAGATTTATCTTTTTTCAGAGTAACAAGTCTGCAGTTTTAGCACACACAAAAATACCATAATTTAATATTATATTAAGAGTTTGCATTTCCATAATGAGCTGGAGTTTAATTCATCAACACCTATTCATTGGCAAAGCAAAATAAACAAAGACAATACACCTTCAGCCCATTAAGTCTCAATTTCTCCTCTGTCTGCCACTTATGCAGCACAACAGAGCTGATCTGATGCCTATTAAAGTCAATAACAAAACTCCAATTGATTTCGAATACAGAAAATTTCTTCTGCCTGGATAAACAAATAAACTTCACTCCAAGTTAAATGCTGTTCGCACAAAAGGCAGAGTTCAAACACTAACGGTTAAGCTTGTTCATGCTTGTTACCCCTCTGACTAACAGCAACTGGTCATCCTCTGTGCAAATTTGCAAATTTAAAGTGGCATTAAAATGACTGTGTGAACAGAGTGCTTCTGAGTCCTGGGAAGCCATTTTATCCTCTGCATTGTAGCATTTCTTCTTAATTATTCATCTAAGTAAAAGTCTCCCTCTGGGTATTCACTGAGAGAGGAATATGTATCTGTCCCTCACTACTCCAATCAAAGCACTTACGCATGCATTAAGCTATAAGGAATTTCCAGGGGGGACTAGTCACATAATGCTAAGAAATAGCTATATAGATAAGATTTGGATGGTGGCTCAGAGTGGCACACATTGGAAATACTTTTGCTAAAATGCAGTTTTAATAATAGGAATGTTTCATTTTAGAGCACAGCAACATACCAAAAGAAAAGCATTGCAAACTCTTGAGACTGTCCCCTCTCTTGTTGTGCTGGAATTTTTTTGAGCAGAGGTATTTAAAGGAACTAAGCATTCTTTTTATCCAAAGTCAAATGTTGTCTCTTTTTTCCATAATTATGTGAAAACATTCCATTAGGGAAAGTAATCTAAACTCATGTTTGGAGTGTGCATGAAGTAGGATAATTATGAAAACATATACACTTAACTTTAGTACTTGAAAACTTACAGTACACCATGGAAGAGTTCTCAATGTGAGGAGTACTGACTGGAAGGACGGAGTATCGGAGACTTCAACAGAAGTCACAGGAAAACTTATAGCTTAGCATTAGGAACAGAGGTATGGAATAAATCATGTGTAATGCCTGACAGAAATTTCTCATGGTACTTCTGAAACTACAAAATATTTACGTTTCCAGTGCCAGGAAATTGCATGCAAGCCCCAGGAATTAGAAGCACAGCTACAAGCATCAATGCCCCACACAACCTAGATGCCAGTAGCAGAACAACTTGGCGAAATGCCCCCTATAGAACAGGACCTTTCTGCACATCAGAGGAACTTGAAAAGTTCTGTATAACCTGCTTTAATATATCTCAGGGAGTTTTCAGCACAGCTTTTCATGGGAAGAATATAATACTCTCTAATAAGAAGGGAAGCTGAAGTAGTCAAGATACAGCAGCTCAAAGGCAAAGATTAGAAAGCAGGTCTGCTGACTCTGTACTCAGTAGTGGAAATGAGGTCCATTCTCTGCCTTGTTAGTCAGTCTATGAACAATCACTGCAGCTGGCAAAACATGGGCTGGAGGAAAGAATGTCCATGCAATAATGATTGAAAGAACAGAAATACTCTAAGACAAATTCTGCACTGAAACGATGTTGGCACTGTTCGTCTGTACCACAGGAGGAAAGAGAAGGATTTGAGAAACACGCACTGTACACCATCCAGAAGAACAGATACTCAAAAAGCAAGGGTGAATCAATAACAGCACACATCCCTAAAGGATAACACAGGCTCATACTTTTGTTGTCAGGGAAATTCCTTCAACCTGTGGAATTGGAAGCATTACTGAGAAAAATGTGAGCTGTGAAAGACAAGATAGAATCATAAATTAAGCACAAGATTCTAGAAATAAATGTGACCTCAAAACCACCACTGTGACTAATTCAGCGTTATAAGTACATACCACAATGCCTGTCTTTATTAGATCACCGAGCTTGGCATTATATACCAGCAGGAATTTTAGTTGTGTTATAAAAAAAAAAAACAGAGGCACACAATGAATCTTAAAAAACAGTGTATAGTATGGACAGATATCTAGCAGAGTCATTGGCAACATTCCCTGATGAACAGCTGAAGCTGGCCAAATAAGCATTTAATGCCTTTCAGCAGTTGTCTATAGCAACAGGTGGAGAAGGAAGGAAGTACGGGCTTTTCAACAGTGCTCGAGATGGGCCAAGCTGGGCTCTATTCCTGGCGACAGTCCATCAGTGGGCATCTCTCAGCTCAGTGATATTTTCATGGCACTACTTCTACATCAAAGTCCTTATTCTCTCCATTTGTGCTGACAGTGCTTTGGAAAACACCACAGCAGACCACTGAACTCGCCTGAGCCTTATAGGAAACTTATAAGATTATGACATCAGACGTTGCTTGGCTATGTGGTTGTTCAGCAGATCGACTATTATACAATGGAAACGTACTTACCCCTTTCTTTCTGAGGCACTATATTGACAAAAAGAGAAAATTGAATGAAACATTAAAAAGTTATGGGGTTAGGGTGTTTTGTTTGCCCATTTTCAGTAGGCTCTCTTTCTACCTTGAAATTAATAACATAGCTGGCATAATCAAATACCATAGATAGTAAGCTATGGAGCACACACAGCAGTTACACACATTAAAGCACAAAAGCACAGAACACATTTCACGGTAAAGTCTTGAAAGCTGTCTGGGATATTTTAATCTATCTTCTCATTGTGTGGTACTGAACAAAACTCAACAAATGCAAACTGAGATCTTTATCTAATCTGCTCAAGTCAGCAACCTTTAGTAGAAATCTATGTAAGGCTTCTGGTCAGTCCTGCTCTGTGATATACTAGCAATGCTTTAAAAGTCTTTAGAGGTTTAGGGGGATGGTTTGTGGGTTTGGGTATTTTGGGGGGGGTTTTACTGAGACTCTGAATGAGGAAAAAAAAGGAGGAGGAAAGGACAGAGGGACATCAATGACACTTTCTAACAGGGATTTTTTGTTTCATTGCAGGCTGGTTTTCAGTCAATCTGTGTTAAACTGACCATTTCTGTAACATTGTCCCTTAAATAAGACTTTGGTGAAAAATAATAACACAGCTGTGTCCATGAGTTTGCTTTGTCCATTAGCAATTGGTTGTTCCTCATGGGCAGAAAGATGAAGGTTTCTCATAGATTATTTGGTTAATCTCTGGGGAAACTTTTAATTATTTCCCTACAGAACTCAAATACATGATCTCCAGCTCCTCACCTTCCAGTGATCTCCTTTTCCAGTTCTCTGTCTTCAGATTCCCTGCTGGAGTTTTCAGTGGGACATTTCTACAAATATTAATTATCTGAATGGATTTTACAGTATGGTAAGTCTCGACTCTGAACTGTCCATACATCACCTGCAAACGTATGGCTGACTAACACATTGCTGTTTCTAAAGTGGCTGATGAAACAGCTGCTCCAACAGTAATCGCCATTCATTTTTTAAAGTGTCTGTTAGCTCAAGAGTTTATGCACTGGCATTGTCATACTAAAGCAGAACACAGGTTTTTTTGGCTTTGATTAATAATTAACTTCTAGGTTTTGGTTTATGAGCTCCATGTGACTTACCCCTGGCAATACTGTACCTGCACTTCTTGTATGTGTACAATTAGCCAACAGCAGTGCTCTGGCTGTGATAACCATGTGTTAAGATGAATTGCACCCACGGCTTAAGAAACCCAAAAAGGCTCTCGCCCATTATATTACTTTCCAGTTAACTCATAGGAGAGAGAAGCTGCACACCTCTAGGGGAAGTGGTACATGCCATCTGCTTCAAGCAAAGCGTGGAAGGATACCAGAAAGATGGCATTTCTGCTAGCCTGGCCCTGGTGTTGAGTCTGGGCAACCACTGTGGCCATTACCTAATGTGTAAGGGAGTAGGAAAATGGTGTGAAAACAAAGGTTTCCCAAACACCTTTTCTCCTAGGGAAATGGACTTAATCTCTGGGCACTCACCATGGTTGTAACTTGGCAAGGTTATGACTGACAACAAAGCTTTGCCAACCATATCCTGGGTTGCATCCAAAGAAGCATGGCCAGCTGGTTGAGGGACGTAATTTTGCCCCTCTATTCTGCTCAGGTGAGACCATACCTGGAATACTGTTTTTTCTACTTTCCCTTCCTTTGCAGCCCTCATTGCTCTCTGACAAGATCTGTCACTATGCTGATCCAAGGATGTGTCGCAGCGCAGCAGAATTCCTTCCTTGCACATGTACGTACATTACCTTCTATCGATTGTATATTTAGTGCCTGCAACTGGACACAGGACTGGTGAGCCATCGAATTGTTCATCCATCCCAAAACAACGTGACAGCCACAAACTATTCAGTAATGAGGTAGACCAGAAAGATTTGGCAAGCACTGACTTACTTTTTTAACTGCACACATTTCTGGTTCTTGAAGCACAGACGTATACACGTTTCTTGGTGATCCTCTGCCTTTCCTCCATTTGGGTAGGACTTTTCATATAGAAGCACAGGCTTACATCAAACATGAAAATAGTGACCATCATTAGCTGATTAGGGCCACAGAATACATTATAACTGAAACATGCTTTCCATGAAAGGAGCCAGCAATCACTTACAGACTTAAGTTGACCACTCATAGCATTAGGTTGGCCCCCTTCTGGGCTGAATTTGAGTTTAAGGTCTTCGTAATTTAAAAGAAACAATTTTGCGAATGGTGCCATTACATTGATTCTTCTATCAATTGTCACTGATGCTTTGATTTGTTCATAGATACACTGGGCTCAGAGGACAGAAATAGGTCACTCCTTTGGAGTTCTAGCAAAAATCTATCAGAATCCCATGTAACAGTGAGCATTTTAAGGCATCTATGAATTAAACATTCAGTAGGCATTAATGGATCAATGTCATCTTAATCACCAATTTATCAGTAATTAGAAATTAAAATATGCCAAATAAATGGCATATAATAGAAGTGTAATTGGTCATTCAGTGTAAAAAATGATGTTAGAAATGTAGATAAAGTAGGTTTCCCCATGACTAATCAGATATTCCAAATTCCATTACCGCTTTGTAATATGTATTCACATTTTCCATGACATGGGCATCTTTAATATCTATAGTGCATAATTGTATTTGCCATAGAATGATGGAACAAGATCACTTGGCATATAATGCCTGAACATGATTCCACATCTGATGTTTTCTCTTTGCAGAACACTTATCATTATTAATAATGTAAGGCATTAGATTTTTGAGCTTGCCTAGCAAATGTCAGAGCCAATGCTCCTCTCAGTAAAGAATTCTTTGCAAGCAAAACACCAGCCATGTGTACAGACAATCAACTGTCCTAAGGGTACTTGCATAGTTAAAATAAACCCCCTCCAGCATCTTACACTGCTAATTGTGTCAAAATATGACCATATTCCCATTAGTGGGAAATTTTACTTTGTGGAGACACATATATTTCCTAGCCTCTCATGACCTCCACAGCTATTCTAGACCTTCTTACTTCTGCGTCTACCCTTTCTTTAGAGCTGGCATCACCTTCAGTACAGGCCTTATTTCTTCCCTCCTAGATGTGAATACCTATTTGACATTCTAGTCATCCTCTTTCTACTCTGGAACCTATAAATACTTCTTTGTTTTATTTAATTCACCTGGAAAATTCTTTCTTTCCAAGCCTTGTGCATAAGAGAAGATATACTTTTGTAACATTTCACTGAAATCTCTTAAAATTCCATCACTACTTTCCAAATGTCATTCCACTCAAGCAGCAAAAGTAAAAGCATCTGTTCTACTTTGTCACTTCTCCCAAACAGCAGATAAACTGCAAGCAGATTTCCTATCCACAAATACCGTATTTCCAAGGTAGCATAAGGAGTGTTTTAAGAACATCATCTCATTCTGCAGCAAAAATCTCATATCAATCTGTTGCTTAGGATACATATGTGGCCTTTCCACAGTTCTCAAGTTGGAATGTGGTTGAAGATCTCTCTGGGTTTCCCAGACTCTTTCAACCCTGCCAGTAAGTGATTTAAAGAATAACATCTAGTGGAATGCTTGACTTTCCCTAATGACCACCTGCAGAGGCACCTTCACAAACATGGAATGTGGTCAAATGCAGTAGCTTGAGATCACCATGCTAGTTACATTTCTCCTAGTTTCTTCTCATTCATCTCATGTCTTTTCTCAGTGGCCACTGTAGACATAATTACACAACCACATTCTGCAAAGACAGTAACTTAAGCAACAAATAATGCAATTGACATGTTTTTCTCCTACACCTAATACTTTTCTGATTATGCAAGAAAGTTCCAACCTCATAAGCACAACCAGTCAAGCTTCATTATACTCAACCATGTAAACAGACTTATTGTAATCAATTTGCTTATACATGTGTTTTTCATTAACTACATAAGTTATGGGTCTTTGCACATAAATTCTTCCCTCTACCTGTAAAAGTAGTGGAAATAATAACAGCTGTTGACCATTATACGACTACATTTGTCTCAACTCTTTAAACAGCAGCCTATTAAGTCAAGAAATAAGTACACATACAAGAAAACCTTTGTCAGCAAATCAGTGGGACCTTGATCTACCCAGATTGCTATTATGATAGAAAATATGTTTCTTATAGGTTTTCTTTTAAATAACAAGACTTTTTGTTTAATACGCAAGACATTTTTCAGGGATTTTGATGTTAAGTTTTTCTGGGGGGAGCCTTCAAAACATTTTTCATTAATTGTTGCTGTTGCTACGGTCGATCAGTGGTGGTGTGGATGGTCCGGAAGTGGTGTCCTTCTCTGTGCTTCAGTAGATTAAATATAGTATGAAAAACATGATGGAATCAAATAAATCAAAATTCCTACTGTGTGTATCATCCCAGATCAAAAGAAACAATACAGACTTAAAGAAGGCTCAGAGAAAGTTGATTAGAATTATCATGAAAACTGACCTAAAAAGAATGCAAAATGCTGAGCTTTTTTATCTTCTGGAGAATAGTAAGGCAGACTACAAAAAAACACCTCAAACATATATACTTCTAAATGAAGCACTGAGACCTATCGTTTTTAAATATAAAACAAAAGAAGCTATCATTTAAATTCAAAGGGAACTACTGAAAAAGAAAAATATTTTGTTTAAGGAAGACAAACTTATGTTAGAAGACACCCTTAGTCACTGAATAAAGTGACACTCAGGTGTTCACCGTTACCAAGTGTAGCTCTGAGAAAGAAATGGGCATTTACTCAGATGAAAATATCTAGAGGCAATAAGAATAACAAAAAAAGCCTCACCTCATGTTTCAGGGTTAAATCAATTCCAAGGCAACACCAACTAAGGTGGCTGTGAACCATTCCTCATCTGCCAGCCATAAAATTTCTCATTCCCTCTTTTGTATCACACAGGGCTACCCACTGTCAGCCAAGAGCCTGATTCAGAGTTCCCAGTTATCTTTATGCTGCAGATATTCTTATCATGCATTTGCTTCAAACCACAGCCAACACAGAAAATGTTTGATGAAAGAAAATCTTTTTACTTTTTTGCTGAGAGAAAATAGAAGTTAAAGATAGAAAAATCTCAGGTGAATAGACCATCCTTTTTGCTCTTTGCTACTGGTTCTTCTACATCAGCTCTTAGAAGGTTTTCAGGCAGATGTAGGACAGAAAAGAACATTTTACACACAGAAATAAAAAATGTTGAGGAAGCCACTTACTAAATTTCAAGTATCACTTTACCTCTCTGACTCTTGTAATGCAACTGTCCTGTACTGAAGTGCCACACTTAAAAAGTTCTCACTAAGATTTCACTTACCACCATCAACTGAGGTAAATCATAATCCAGTACTCTCACAGACTGCAATTGCCTTCCAAACAACTTCCATCATTCTTCCTGTAAGCATGACCAAAGCGATTCAGAAGTTTTTCATTATTTTGTTTATCTCCAGTGCTCACTTCGCTCAGTCTCCATCTCAAGTTATTTTGGTAGTCTTTCTGTAATTTTTCCCCAGTGATATGGTATATTTATGGGCATATCAGTATAACAGCATCTTTACTGTTTGCTGTTTAGCTGAGAAAGGACTAATTGAAAGTATTTTAGAAAGAGAAATTAAAAATTATTTATTTAGAACTCATATATTTTTATTTTAGAAAAAAGCAAGCAGGAAAAAAACCCTTAGTGCTGAAATAATATATATCCCTGTGTTACCTAGGAAAGTAATACATAACAGCAAGAGATGATGTCATACAGGTTGGGTTACATATATTCAGAACATTAACACAATACTCTAGAGCTTCCTGTGGAAAAGTTATAATGTGATGTTATTTAAGATACTGACTTATAAATTTAAGCTAGCAACTGTAATGCAAAAGCAGCATATAATTTCGCAGTTTGATAAAAATACAAAAATGTGGAGGATGAGCAAATCTTGCAATGCATTTGCAGGGGGAGGCTTCAACATCGGCTCGACATGCACTAGCCTGGATTAACATGTTATCCATGACCAGTCTATCTGAACACTGTGTTCAAAGAAGAGTAGAGACTCTATATTCACCAGAGGAGCGTTGCATACCTGTATGGAGTTGGAAGAGCCAGTTATAAAAGTGAAGTAGCTTCTACTGTTTAACAGCAAGTGACCTATACTAAGGATTTTGCCCAGCATGAAATTGGGGTCAGCAAAACTCCAAGAGAGGAGGATCACACTCTGCCCCAGCTTTAATCCATGCAAACCTAAAGATATGCTGAAAAAAGAAAAAGAAAAATCCTCAAAAGCTTAAGCTCATGATCTCTTATTTCAAGAGCAATTGGAAATAGAATTCATCCAAGCCTTCCAGAACCTGAAACAGTTGGAGTTGAATATAGTTCCATATATGAGTAATAGGTCAAATAATGGAATGGCCATGGCTTGCTGCTAATTGCTTAACACATTCTCATTATCTGAAGTGCAACCTCACACATTTTCCTGAAATGACACTCTCTAATTAATGCTCTGCAATTGTCTTTAGTTGAAGCAGGATATGCACTTTGTATAGGATACTTGGCTTAGGCAAACTAAAATGTTAAGGAAAAAAACTTTTCTTTTTTTAATCAAAGCATTAAATCTTGCTGATTCCTGATTTTATACAATCACATTAAACTATCAAAATATTAGAGGACACTACAGTCCAGAGTAGTGTAAACTGAGGCATTCTGGTCAATCTTATTCCAAAACAAAAACAACAACGTAGCACTGAAATTTCCTGTGAGTTCTCCAGCTAATCAGCACTTGATATAACCATGCCGCAGCTATTTTGATGTCTTCCTCCTAGATCAGGCTACAGTGTGCTTAAGAAGGACTGAGATACACTTAATGGAAAACTTTCACCATTACTTTGAAGTAACCAGAAGAGTGACAAGAGTAATAATTAATATCTCTGTGCTTCACAGTGAAATCGGATGCACAGTTTATCGAGAACCTGTGTATGTAATTTTTCCATTAACAATTCTGCAGACAGAGCGTTGATAATTGTGCCTGTGGTGAATCCTGATGAGGCATATTTGCCTGACATTATTGAAGAAGGGGGAAAATGAATATATGCATTTTAAATTTTTATGATTACATCTTTAGTGAAGTGTGGGGGCCTGAAGTTTCATGACTGTTTTCATGCAATTGGTTCCACTTAGGAGAGATAACATGTTGAAATGTGATGTGCTGAATGTTTCCCAGGTAATTGGAATTCAGTCAACAACAACACTGGGCATTTTCACAGGTTTTAAATAAAAAGGCTTATCTTCCTCTCATATTATGGGATATGAAGCATCATATTATACAACATCATGATCCTGGATGGCAGCCTCTCAAACAGAAATTAAAAAAGTTTACTTTGCTTGGTGTACTACTCCTGAATTTGGATCATGCAGGCACATTAAAGTGTATGCATGTGCAGTCAACACTTCCCAGTTCCATTGCTCACATAAATGACCGCATTCATTCCTGATATAACTGCTGATTTGTACAGAATTTCAGACCCCTCCAGGGTGAGGCTGAGCCACTGTTGGTGCTGTTACCCTCACCATGCATACTTCTGCAGAGCTGTTGGTGGGAGAACCCACAAGGATATAATGGACACTGTAGGAAAACGTGTAGCCTAACAGTCCTAGTTTAGCCCTCCCTGTCTGACA
The DNA here is from genome assembly GCA_033459285.1 of Clamator glandarius. NCBI lineage: Eukaryota > Metazoa > Chordata > Aves > Cuculiformes > Cuculidae > Clamator > Clamator glandarius. The sequence goes on along the minus strand of JAUNZM010000333.1, from coordinate 7,097,809 downwards.
GGTAAAAACCAGGCAGTGTAGAACCAGTTCTTCCCCCCAGAAGGGGAAAGGAATAAGGGAGACTTACAGGTTGCAAGTATTCTAAAAGCAGCTTTAATGAAACAACACCAACAACAAAAAGGAAAGATAATATTAATAGGAAAATAATCCAATATATACACACATTTATACAAAACCAAAACTGAGCTGTACTGATGACAATCACATCATCACTGATGCTGCAGGGTAGCCACTGGGAAAGTCACGGACTGGACTTAGCAGCAGAAGGGAAGTGGATTCAGGAACTGGATTCAGGAAGGTGCAGATTGGGATCAAAGGCAGAAATCAGACCGAGCCCTTCTCAGATGCTGGCCACAGAACGAGAGCTTGACCCTTATGATCTTTCGGCTTCAAACTGAGTTTGATGTGCATAGAATGGAATACTTTGTTGTTAGGTTTGGGTCACATGTCCTGTCTCCTCCTCCCCACAGCTGTGATCCTTTTTGCCCTTCCATAACAATGGTCTTTATTTCTATAGAAATAAGTATAAACAAGGGTCTCTCTGCATACCATCCATCCCATTACCTGGTAAAAATATAACTATCAAGCGTTATCACTTCTAGGAGCAGACATTGTCTGGAAAACATGTTCTTCAGGAAATACAGCCACTTAGAGAAGATTTAACTGAAAGGTTAGAGAATTGGTTCTGGTCTAACTCAAACTAGAACAATAACTTTAGACTGCTAGAAAAAGAGCTCTGAAGGTTGTCATGGGAAACACTGCCTGGCACTCACTGATACGTCCACTAAATTAATGTCTTTCATGTTAGAACAAGGCAACTCGGGGTGAGTTAGCTGACTGGAAAGAAACGAAGAATATGCCGCTATTGAAACCTTAAATCATGTCTTAGACAACATTCAAATCAAACGATGATACTGAAAGCTGAAGGTAAATTTTCACATTCTCCACCATTTAGTTCCTACACAGCTTCGAAGAAGATGTACAGAATTTTCTTCCAGAAAATTTTGTTTCCCAACTGTTCTTTGTAGGCAGGGAACAGCTGTCTCTCTGAGTATTTGTTTGCACTTTGTAAAGTAAAGAGCCAAGGATTCCATACTTCTGAGAATGGGGTAAACTACATACAGCTGGTGTTTTACAAGAGGCATTTTCACAGAATTATTCATTTTCCTGAATGTTTGCCTTTAGCTGGACTATTGAAGGGGTAAAGTACAATTTAAGGTTAAGACATTAGAAAGAGACTTTAAGCCCCCCACTGTTCCCCACTTGATATGCCCCCCTTTTTAGAATAGAGGACAACTGGACTTCCTGGATATGTCATAGAAAACAAAACCCGGGACATATTTTTCAGTCTAATCCTTTAGATGTAAAACTAAACTTCTGTAAGGTTTTTCAGTGTAATGAGGATACCAATCCAGCTACAAAATTTATCCAGCAAATGCAGTAAAATATGAGTAGAGCTTCACATCTCTGCATGATGGGGCTATCTGTGTTAATTTCTGCACTCCAGTGTATAGGCTGAAGTATCCATGAAGTCTAATTTAGAGTCTCATAACTACCCGGTAACCTTCAGTTAAAATCTAAAAGCTGCTACTAGCTGAAAGTGATTTGATGACTTGAGTAGTAAGGCTGGATTTGGGGACAAATATCTGCCTAAACCCTGACATTAGATACAGAAGCATCTGTCACAACTCCCCAAGTGAAAGGACCATAATAATCCAACTGTTCTTAAGGACTATGTCTCACATATCTCTCGAGCACTTGTTTCCTCTGCAGCTGTACAAGGAGACATCTTTTCTGTGAGAGAATATAGGGCACAGTGCTAGATGTTTGGTTTGCATTAACCATTAGAGCTCAAGTGCAGCCAGTGTAGGTACCTGTTTCAACTTGGCTGAACATCTGGGTCCTTGGCATCTGGCGCTGCAGGAGATAATTTTCTTTGTAGATTATACTTAAAAGAACAGATTATGCTCTTTTGTTCATTATTTCTGTGTATTTAAAAGTGAAATAAGCAGAGAGAGATTTCTAGCCAAAGACAGTATTTTACAGGCACAATCTGTAACCTGCTAAGGCATCCACAAATGTAGCAAGGGAAATGAAAAGCTTCTGTCTGTTTTTTTTGCCACTTCTTAGCAGATAGATACAAACCAGCATAAATCCTCACCCACAAACATCTCATGTCTTTCTCTCTCTCCCCTAAGTTTATTTTTAATGCTTCAGAAGTTATTAGTGGGCTATCTCAGCTTCCCCTTTCCATCTTCACTCCTCTATATCACAAAAAGATCTGGAAAGAGAGACATGGCAGGGATTAGGGCAGGATGCTGAGGTAAACAAAGAAATTTTTTCCCACTTCATTGAGCATATGTCATTAATCTTTGATGTTATGAGATTAATCTGCACATGAAACAGAAAACCCGCTGACTGATACTTCCCTGGAACAGATGCTCTAAATGCAAAATACCAAAGAGAGCACTGTGCAAAACAAAGACAATCTGGTGCTCTTCCTGAAGGACTAAGATACAATGCATAGTATTCTCAAATGGTTGATCCAACCAGTCTACATACACTGAATCACCTGTATGGTAAAACCATATTCTCAACATAGTCATGAGACTGTTTGATTTGGTTTGTTTTTTCTGGAAAGGAATACAATTTGCTATGTATCTAAGTGGCATCTCAACCCTGGCTGGAATTGCTTTATGTTACTCTACACAAAATAAAAATAAGACAAGTATAAACATTTCTCTTTTCTAAGCAAGTGTTCCCTGGGATGCAGTGCTTGCCAAAGTTGCAGCTTTGTTATTTAGTGAGTTGTCTGCTGTTACTTGCTTCTTATCTACTTTCTTCCCTAACCTAGGCAGCATCAGGCCAGCTAGAAGACCATTAATCTCCAGAGACAGCTCTCCACACACCTATGTTGCATTGCAAACAGCATCCACCCAGCCTGAGCTCACACAGCTTTTGAAAATCCTGTCCTTTAGGTAAGAAACATTGAAGCGATTGCAGGAAGAATTCGCTCCTAGCTGTCCAATGCTGCCACAGATTAGGTGGGACATGTTAGTCATTTAGCCCTGCCATATGGGTGATAGCCTGTTCCCACAATATGTAACATGACCTAGAGTCTGACTTCAGAGTCAGAGCAGAGCAAAATGTTTCCTCGAATTGTGCTGAGTGAGCTGCTCCAGGGCTGCGATGGAGAGGTGCCAAAGCACCAGTGCAGGCGGAGCTGGTGTGACATCAGGTCTGAGACCTCTGCAGGGGCTAGAAGAGCAAAAACCACAGCGGTCATACACAATACTCGGCACAGCCACAGGGTTTAAGCTGATAGAGAATGTTATATAGATTTTGGAGAGTAGTATAGTTATTTATTACTTGTACTCCAGCAGCACCTTAAAAATGGCCAGAAAGGCTTGTACTACAGGGAAGCTGTAATTTCTGACTCGCGGAAACTGTTCAAGTGTATTTAAAAGCATAACAGCACAAAACAAACTTTTTAAAAAAGAACAGGCCACTGGGAGGGGATAAAGAAATCCCGGAAAGTAATGCTCAGTATTATTTATACAAATCACTTTCCCTGCTCCTTCCAGAGGATTACAGTACCAATTTGTAAACTACTATGAACCACTATGAAAGCAAATTGCCTTAACAAGGGAAAATTAGCTAAGGAAAAATGTAGCTTTCTAGTGCAGGAGCAGGTAAACTACTTTCAAATCAAAAGTTCAATTAAATCTGAAAGAAAAACAAATCCATCAATGTCTATTCAGTTTGAACTAAAGCCTGGAGGGACACTCAATTTGTTTTCAACTGTATCTGTGTGTGTGTATATATATATATATTTCTGGTCTTTAAGTCTTGGGCTCTTTTTTTCTCTCAACATAAGATTTGCACTTGGCTGTCTAATTTAATTTCTCTTTCATGCATACAATCATTTCTAAAAAAATTCTTGAAGTATTCTGGTAACTCTTTTGTTGCTCATTTCATTTTGAATTTTCTTGTATTAGTTTATTTTTTGTCTTACAATACATAATATTTTTCGCTTCGCTTACTTAACATTTGATATTTTAGTAACAACAGTGATCCCAAACTGAGGTTGTTCGAATGGAGCCTAGATAACTTCACTGTCATGGACCCTTCTTTGCAGTGGGAAACCATAGAAACATATTCCCATGAGCCGTGTCAGATGTTGCTGTCAGCATAAAAGCTGAACAATGTCTTGGGATAGTAGGCTAATTGATACAAATCACAGGAAAAGAGAAATATAGGAAACCAATGTTAGGCTTACTGTTACTATTCAAAGTCTATCTTTAGTAGCAATGGTCTGCTCTATAAAATAAAAAGTCAAAGCAATGTATAATTGATATGTCCAGGCAAAATTTGACTACCTTGAGAGCGCAAAAGATGTTTCCCAGCATGGCTATCTTTCTCCCACTGCTACTTCTCTCAAAATGTGCAGATTGCAACTTTCCCTTGGCTATAAACTGGGATTTATTTCATTTTATACTAGTTGTTTATGTTGTGAGATTTCTACATGGACAGAATCTCCTGCCAAGCTATGTGAATGGGATAGTTTCCATTCCCTATTTAATATCAGCTCTTTACACTTTAATTACTTTTATATGCTGGTGCCCCTTGAAGTCCCCATGTAAAATAAAGGTCTCATAAATATACAGTCAATGTTCTGAAGAAAAGAAAACTCAAGAACTGATTCTGCCTTATCTCTTAGAGAAGTAACTTAATCAAAACATTGCTGTAGTGTTACAAAAAAAATTACAGATGATTTTATTCTGTCCTTTTATCTTTATATCCTTTTAATTATCCCCAAAAATTAATTAACCAGTCAAATGCTCGAGGTTGGTTTGTTTTGTTTTGTTTTTTTTTAAAAAAAAGAAGAAAAACTGGGAAAGATAAAAATAAACTATACAACTGAGAGTGTGAAAGCCTTGGAACTTTTCTACATGGTGAAGTTGATCCAGAGCTATGAGTTTACATTCCTTCAAAACTCCAAGGTGGCAATTTACAGGAAACTAATATTGGTAACAAACCCCATAGGTCTTTTAGAGGCCTTCTCCTGCAGTGTGAAATTACTCTTGATTTGTTGGATCCCTAGTGTTTTCATTCAAGTAATCTATTACTGCAAAAGAGGCTGCAGAAACTAGCAAAACTTGTGATGTCTCTTATTCTTCACCACCAGTTCCTCAAAATTCTTGCAATGCTTTTCTTTCATTCTCAAAGTCAAACACCAGGAAATGTTTTGTACCCTGGCATGTGTGATACGTGCTTTGTATATTCTATAGACCTTCTGAACTACGAACTCTGCTGAATAGGTGCTTACAGTTATGGCACACAGGACTTTGTATCCCAGTTTGTCCCTTCCATTCCTCTCTTCCTTTGGTTCAGAAATCCGTTTAAAAACTACTCATGATCATAAAACAATTGCAGTCAGAAAACTATCGACAATCCACACGCTAAACTATTGAATTTGGCAGTCATACTGTACTATGGAGAAAAGCACACAGGAACCAACTGACAATGCAGCTGGCTGAACAGAGGTGATATTCATGCCTTGCTCTGGGAGACTATGCAGTTATTGTAAAATTGTCCAAATGTCACAAAGCACTCAGCTGGAGACTTGATTTTTAGTTGGTTTCTTTAAACTGGTTTTTCACTGTATCTTTAATGGTATACAACTACTCCAGGGCTGGGTTACATTAAAGATTTAAATATGTCAAACACTCAGTTGAAGTGTCACAGGCCAAATAAAATTCCAAGTGCCTGAAAGAAGGTAATTTTTACATGCCTAATATTTTAAAGCAAAAGTATGTGGGAAAATAAATGGTTTTGCCTTTTCCACTCAGTTCATCACATTTAAGTACTTCTTTCTGCAGGGAAAGGGAAGACCAACATTCTTAGTGCTTCAAAAATCACTGGAAAGTCACCTTTAAGCAATTTGTGTCTTTAAGATAGATGTTTGATGAATTTCCTTTCATTTTCTTCTTCACAGCTAATTTTCAGTTAGCGAGTGAGCTTCAGCTTCTTATACAGACTCTAGTGACTAAACTTAGCGTGGGTGTGCCTGCTCTGTGAGTCAGCTAAAGAGTTGTGAAGCTCCATGTCAAGCTTGAGAAATATTTGCACTACAGTGGGTATTTGATTACATGTTGAGGAAATCTATTCCATGTGTCTTTTCATATTTTATGCCCAAAGACATTCTCAGCGAGTGGAAGAATAAGCAAAAGCTAATTTTGTCCTTTTGATTGTTTGTTTGCTCATGGCTAACCACCAAAAGAGTCAATATTCCTTTTCCATGGGCTGCACTACAACTCTGCAGCAGTTGTCCTATGGTCAATAATAACACTATAGTCTTATACAAGTGTATAGAAAGAAGAACTCAGGTCAAAGACCTAATGTTTCTTGTCCACACATCTGTAGACTGGGTGCACTCTTAGCTCATATTTGAACAACTAAGAGGCTTAACAATTAATATGCAAACACTGTGGGTGAATGAATTTGTGTCTTTTGCCTTCTTGACCTCTTTGACTGAAGCAAGCTAAATGAGAGCTTGTATTTAATCATAGTGGAGCTCCCCGAGGAGATAGTGTAACCTCTGATACTCTTCATGCCAGCACATTAATTAGATGTCCCCTTCACAGAGGAACAAACAGAATGCTTCATTCACATTGTTAGGCTCTCGCAGATCTTCCCCATGGGGTAAAAATTCTTTAGAAAAATTCTTGTCCTTCATGTGTCAAATTCCAGCCTAACATCTTGTAGAGTTGTTTTACATGGATTGATCTTTTTGTGCATTATCCAGCCTGCCATAGTAGAGCCTCTCACAAGGTTTAAAAATGGTAGGTACGTTAGGTTGCCTATAAAATTTTAGCATAGCTATTCTGACTTAAGGGGAAGGTAGAAGTAAAAAAAGAGAATAAATAGCATAATTTCACATTTTTTCTGAGACTTCTGAGCTCTCAATAAATATGAATGTAAAAATGTGGGAAGATAGCAAAAAGATGTAAAATGTCTTTTGTGAATTAAAGGAAATTTTTATGGTGAAATACTTTAAAACCATGTCAAATTTCATTCTAGAATCCTATGTCTTATTAAATAATAGCTTGGAGAAAAGTAATTCCAGGTTATCCTAAAATTCAAATTTATTTTGTTTATAATAAAAAATAGATTAATAAATTTCTTTATATCTCTGCTCATACCATGGTCACTATAGGCTAGATTATACTGATTCAGCGTGGCTGATTTTAGAGAGGATTGCTCAAGCACCTGCTGGAACAGAGAGCAGTTCTTTGACTTCTGCAGAGCTGAGGCTGCTATGAATATATTGAATCATACCTAAGTGGTTCGCTAAACTCCTGAATTTACAATACAGTTTTAAGAGATTGATCCACATTTTTGAAGCAACCAGTTGGTCACAAGTCTGCTCGAGGAACAGTAGCATTTTGATCCATTGTAGACAATGAAAAATGTACCCCTGGTTAAGATTTCAATGGTTAGGAAAGTCAACAAGATGAAACTCATTTTCCAGTAGATCTGACAATGACTCAGAGCTTACAAACTGAATGTGAAGTCTGGTACCAAGTTATCCTTTTTTAGACAGTCTTTACAAAACAGATGATTCTTTCATTATCCAAAAAAAAAGGAGGAAGCAATGAAAATTTCATTAAACTGAGTCATGACACTGCAGTTGACATTGTTTTTATATGGAAGATACATATAGTACAATGTTTTACAGCTTAAATGAAACCGTTAAGTGCATGTGCTGTCTCTATTGGTTGTACACAGATGAAGCAAGACATTCAAGTTCCCTGGTGGTTTTCTGTTATAACATGCAATTGCTATCAGTATGTCTGTTATGGACATCTCCCAATGGGTTAATTAATGCTGTTTGGATCCTAAAATAAAAGAAACATCTGAATGGTGCTTATATAATTGGCAGTGAAGATCAGGCTCATTGAAAATTTTTATAATCTCTTTTTGCCTTTTGGGGGTTTGCTTAGGGTTTGGGTTTTTTTCCTATTATGAGAAGGGAGATTTAGATATGCTGCCAATTTTCCTCATGGGAATTGCCGGCCTGACACTTCATGCTCTGTGGGACAGATTCCCTGCTGCATTTTTTTTTCTATTTTATGTAAAATACTCAGCTTCTGTGAAATATCTGTGAATATCGTCTCCAGTAAGGCTAATTTTATTTCCAGATTGCTTACTTACTGAAACACCTGCCTCTGGTTTAGTCCTTATATTTTTGTCCATGCTACCAGTCTTGAACTGCTTTCCAGTCAAGAATTTTCTATTCATATTTAATAGGGTTAACATTTATACATACTATCTCAGCTGACTGAAAGAGAAGACAAAAGGATTTAAAGTCTGGTTAAAGTGAAACTTCACAGATTCCCCTACCAGGATGGACTGCATTTTGCAAAAACTTAAAATAGGCACCTGCCCATGTCACTGTTTCTCTCTCACATGTCATGAAAGAGGTGTAAGAAGTAGTTGGAAGAATTATTTTATTTTTCACTACATTAAATCCAGGTGCAAGACATAATTGGTTTAAGATAACAAGCTAAAGAGAATAGTCAAAGAGGAAATCCAAGTTAAGGATTTTCTTTCGATTAACACCATGTTTGTTGCAAAGTACAGAAAACATGGCCAAAATGCAAAAAGAAAACAGGAATGCTAGAACATCTGCAGCTTCCTGACTGATTCAGTAATTTGTCTTTAATCTCTGCACTTGGCATTGTGTTTAATCAGAGATAGAGTTATGTTCACAAATTTCTGAGACTGTGTATTCTCTGACTCACACTGAACTTGTCCTTTTTAGTGCAGATTGTCTTTTCCTGACATTCCGGTGGCTGGATCTTAGATAATTGACTTGGTCTCATGTAAATCCTCTGAATGTTGCAGAGACCATATACGAGACTTAATATTATTCTAATAATGAAGGTGTGCTTCTTCCAACCTCCTCAATCAATGCCGTTTTTATCAATACTCAGAATACAGGGAACACATAGAATAATGGGGGAGGGGGCAAGACACGCAGAGTATGTGCTCATTATCAGCCCTTTTTACTCAGATTTATAAATAGATCCTAAATATAGGTCAACACCTGTCATGCAGAAAACTCAAGAATACACTCAGTTAAAATTTCAAGAGTAGATCATTCCAGCCTGGTTTTGCTGCCGTTCTTTTAAAGACTGAAGGGAGTGAATGAGTTCTTTTGAGAAGGAAGAGGAAGGTATAGGGATTTGGGTTTTATTTGGTTTTTACATTGCTTGTTCAGTCAGTATTTATAAATGTCATTTCTGTCTATTGGCATTTTATTCCCTCAGGCCGCTGCAAATGAATTGCAATTGTTTTAGCTGCCATTCAGTTTAATGAGAGATTTTAGGAAAAAAAAATATCCTACACATAATTACACATAGACATTTCTCTTTCGGATATAAAATTAAATACCTCCTTCTCTTGGTGCACAGGGATATTCATCATGAAAATAATCCAGTCTACTGTTTGCTATCAGCTATAACCAGATGGCTCCATTGGTGTGAGTGGCGCAAGAGTAACCTCTACTGCTATTGGACAGAGCTGCCCAAAGAATTCCTTTTGCAGCTGGGTATAGTGAAGATTAAAAGATCAATGTAGGTAATAAAAAGAAAATTAGCTAGTGAAGAAAAACACAAAAACAACACAAAAGCCCTGACTGTTGTCTAAATACCTTTTTATCCCTTACCTCCTTTAAAAGATTTATGATTCCAACCCTGGTTTCTTAAGATCATACAGGTAAGGCCAGCCTTGTGAACAATCAGGCCCCCTTCAGCATTATGTCAGTGTAACAAACCACTCCATCCAAATTTTCTCCTATCTAAGCACCAACAAACAAGCAAAATCATCCCAATTTTTTTACTTCATGCTACTAACAAAGGTTTCTCAAATATTTTACCTGATTTCTTATGCAGCCATGGCTGGGACTACACCTGGTCATTGTCCCAAAATTTCCCTAAACTTCTTGCCGGGGATCCCTGAACTTCTGATGTACCAAGCATATCAAGACTTTCTGCTGCTATCCCTCAGTCCTTTTACCTCTGCTTATACAGATATCTGCATTCACCCAACACATCTCTCACCCACAGGGGAGACGGTAGCATTCTGCTTCGGAAACTGTCAGCCTCTGGCCTGGACAGGTGCACACTCTCCTGGGTGAAAAACTGGTTGAATGACGGGGCCCAGAGGGTGGTGGTAAACGGAGTTAAATCCAGCTGGAGGCCAGTGACAAGTGGGGTTCCCCAGGGCTCAGTCCTGGGTCCAGTCCTGTTTAATGTCTTTATCAATGACCTGGACGAAGGCATCGAGTGCTCCCTTAGCAAATTTCCAGATGACACTAAGCTGGGTGGAAGTGTGGATCTGCTGGAGGGTCAGGAGGCTCTGCAAAGGGATTTGAACAGGCTGGACTGCTGGGCTGAGACCAACGGCATGAGGTTTAACAAGGCCAAATGCCGGGTCCTGAACTTGGGGCACAACAACCCTAAGCAGAGGCACAGACTAGGAGAAGCCTGGCTGGAAAGCTGCCAGGAGGAGAAGGACCTGGGGGTGTTGGTTGACAGCCAACTGAACATGAGCCAGCAGTGTGCCCAGGTGGCCAAGAAGGCCAATGGCATCTTGGCTTGGATCAGAAACGGCGTGACCAGCAGGTCCAGGGAGGTTATTCTCCCTCTGTACTCGGCACTGGTGAGACTGCACCTCGAGTACTGTGTTCAGTTCTGGGCCCCTCACCACAAGAAGGATGTTGAGGCTCTGGAGCGAGTCCAGAGAAGAGCAACAAAGCTGGTGAAGGGGCTGGAGAACAAATCTTATGAGGAGCGACTGGGAGAGCTGGGGCTGTTCAGCCTTGAGAAGAGGAGGCTGAGGGGAGACCTTATTACTCTCTATAACTACCTGAAGGGAGGTTGTGGAGAGGAGGGAGCTGGCCTCTTCTCCCAAGTGACAGGGGACAGGATGAGAGGGAATGACCTCAAGCTCCTCCAGGGGATATTCAGACTTGAGAGAAGGAAAAAATTCTTCACGGAAGGGGTCGTTAGGCATTGGAACAGTCTGCCCAGGGAGGTGGTTGATTCGCCTTCCCTGGAGGTGTTTAAGGTGCGGGTGGATGAGGTGCTAAGGGGCATGGTTTAGTGTTTGATAGGAATGGTTGGACTCGATGATCCACTGGGTCTCTTCCAACCTGGTTATTCTGTGATTCTGTGTACAGCTAAGAAGCCTAGAAAACACTGGGATGATTATACAACCAGTGTCTCATTCACCTGGCTCAAAGCAATTCACTGTAGAACTGAGGGGAAGAAATCTACTACTAGGTGGAAAAAAAAAAAAAAAGAACAGGAAATGAAAACCATGTTCTCCTCTATTACATTGCTCTGTTTACTAATGTAGAACATGTTGAGTATATAAATGTCACAGTGTTAAGTCACTGGCAAAGATAAACCCAAGAAGCCCATTACCTAGTCTGTTTGATTAAGCCATTCAGTAGAAATCCCGCTACTAGTGCATGATGCTGTAATCTGTGGACAGGACATAATCATATTTAGATTTATACAGAACATCGTATTGCCTTTGAATAAGAAAAGTTAATTTATACTCCACCAGCCTTTTGGTTATGCATGTGTGTGCATCAAGTTCCTCCAGGCTCCAGGTAAATGATACAGTCTAGACTTCAGATAGTTCATTAGATCAATATTCTATCTCATTACATGGATGGAATTCACAGCATCCTCCAAAGCCCAGTTTCATTTCTTTCACCTCTCAAATTAAACTGTACCTTAAAGGTTTAGTTGATTGATGACTCCATTTTATCTGATGATGGTCTTCAAGGCACATGTGGCAGTATATCTTATCCTATTAGTAAAGATCATTAGCTACAGCATAATTGCCTCTCTATGACACATAATAGTTTCCACTATTATTATCGTTCCTGTCCTGTAATTCAATTTCATGATTATGATTTAACAAATCAAGGGGCATGGCAAACAATATATTTTAGCCATCATTTCAAGTAAAGGCAAGTTGCTGACAAGATACATAGGGTGGTGCTACACAAGACATTTTTCCATTTGACTCTGGTTTATAGAAAATTCTGCCTTCGTTCTCTTCCATTTATTAACATAGGAAAATACTGAATCAGATAAAAATGGCTAGATTATGCCTTCACTGCATTCTTTGTCCTCTTGTTTCTTTAGGAAAGCAACTGTAACTTGCTAGGAGCTTTCCAAACTTTGGAGGTATCCTTTGTTTCATGATCAGGATCACGAAACAACACCACTATGTATAACTTGCCCAGTTAAGATTTGTCTAGAGGACATTTATTTCACAAGACTTCTGTCAACAGTCTCCAGCTAACTTGAAGCTTACAGGAGCAAACTCAGTATCATCCCCAACAATATGCCATAAGGAGAAGGGAGACCAAATTAAGGGTAATGCTCTTGCCCTTGGGACAGTATGCATCAAGAAATATATATGAATACTGAAAAATGGCTTTCTTCATCAATTTTAAAATGTATCTACGGACTAGTCACTCTGCGTGTACATATGCGCACAGAGACAGTGAGACCAAGATGCACTCAGCTCCATAACTTATCTAGGATTTCACCTACAACAGTATTTTCCTGTAATTCTGAGGGTCACATCTGGGCCATTTCTCCTAGGCCATCTATTTTTCTCACTCCTTAACAAGCAGATCATTAAATCATTTCCCTTTCTCACTTGATTTCATTGCAAGTGGCAATAAATATAATCAGCTAGGTAAGAAGCTTCATGAAAGTAGATTAAAACTCTCAAAGTTGTTGAGGAACAACTATGAAATTCTATTGAGGTCCTATCTGAGTTTGCCACTACTTTCCCAGCTACATTCATCTTTTCCTGTTATGTACATGGTTTTGGAAGATTCTGCTGGAAGGAAAGGTGATTTTGTGAGAATGGTTCTTAGATGTATGATGGAATTCTTGAAAAGCATTTTGTCTTGCCTTTGGCTGACTTAATCTCTCTCAGGGCTCTCAGTAGGATTCCTATATTTCTATCCAAGAATCTTAGACAGTACTAAATATTTTCTGTTATTTAATTATTCTGTGCATGTGCAATAAGTCTTTTCCTTCGGGGCTACATTAGGTTACCTGTGCTTGAGTAGCTTCAGGTGCTACAGTAAAACTGGTTATCTTCATTCTAATAAATGGTAACAGAAAATAGATCCTCAAGGCCACACAATTTCAGCTGCTATCCATTTCCTCACATTCAAGGATGGATAACTTTAGCCTTGTTAAAAAGTACTGTTGCAATCATTTCACTAAGGTTGCACTGTGAGATGTGGTGAATTGAAGAAATGGAAACATTCTCATTTAAGATGATAGAATGGCATATATTTTACAAAATAAAATCAATTATATGATGTAGCTTCATATTAACAAGTAATCAGCTATTGCAGGGTCAGATAATAAAAATGTTATTTTTTATATTCAGTAAGTGTAAGGAAAACTTTGCAATATTGCTGAGAGCCACTCTCATAGTTTTCTATACTCAAACACTGAGATGTAAAAGCAATCAGATATCATATGCAAACTGACTGTGGACAGACTGTTGCCTGGAACACAATATCACAGTTTCCAATTGTGGAAAGTGGAAAATGCCTAGATGGTCTCTTGTTCAGACATTAGTTGAAACACAAAAACCCGTGTTTGTTTTTTTCTGTCTTCTGGGCAGGAGCAGAAGGAGCCAGTTCAGCAATAATCACTTACAAATGGACTGGCCAAGTTTATCAAAGGTCACTGGGTGATGGAGCTTGTGGGATGATTATATTTTGCTATTTGCATTTTGTTTAAGTTTGGAGGGGGGGGGCGGTATGTGGTTCCGGTCTTTGGTGCAAGTCTGTAACCTAGGTGAGGTGATTTTTCTGGAGGCAATCTTGTATGGCTTTGTTTATGCAAGTACACAAGCTGGGAATCACTGAAATTTCTGTATAAGTGCATATCGATGGGGATAAGAATTTTTATTTCAGTACACTCTTCCTTCTTATTTCAGAAGCAGGATAAGCTAGTGTTGATTCTGAGGAAGAAAGAAAACAGATCTTATAAAGATACTTTCTCTCTAATGAAAGGTCACAGAAAATGCATGAGTTCTTATGACTTGAACTGGAAATTCAACCTGACTACTGATCTCGTTTCTCTGTTTTCACTTCTTCCTGTCTTCATCTCCTAAAGTCATTGAATGAATAGATACTAGATAAGAAAGGGAAAAGAAAAGGCAGTGTTCTCTTTCTATTACTTTGAAGAGTGTTGATAACTGCCACCAGCTCAAAGGCCAAATACTCTTATAAGCACAGCGATAGTAAATGCTGGAGTCAGTGTGGGAAAGGAGGTAGAAGTGCAGGAGCAGTGGAACAGTAGCTCTAGGCCAGCTTCAAGCACTGATGAGTTCTGAAACACTCACTTTAACATCTCATATCACTGGAATAATTCCTTAGAAGAGGAGATTGAACACACTTATCAAATTCTTTTTATATGAATAACCCTCTCTTAGAGGAGACACTGGATTTGAGGCACAACCTGTGACTTCATGCAGAAAAAATGAGCAATAAGTGATTGGTATTGCTTGGAAGAGCTTTTACTCCCACTAGAACTAAATCAGAAAACAGTTTGCCACAATCCTCCATATAGGAACTGACCTAAGCAAATGGATGTTTACTCAGAGTAGCATAGATCTGCTGCTCTCATTGCAGTGACCTTAATATTTTAAGTTTCCCATAATCTGGAAAAGTCTTCTCAGCCTGCACTAACTCAAAATACCTTTGAGGAAACTGTCCTCTGTTGTACTTGGTGGCGTGCCTCAAGCTCAGAGATCCCATCTGAGTGATCTTGTGCTGCAGTTGAGAGTTAAGTTTTGTGTGGCAGCCTTTGATTGAGAAATATTTCACCTCATTCATCTGTGCTAAGGATGGCAAAAAATCAAACCCTCCCACACTCCCTTTATAAATCATCCTGCCTAACACACTAGTAAATGTGCTATCAAAAATGCAACACCTATTACTGTGAATTTCAAACAACCACTGCTGAAAGTCAGATCTGAACCTGTGGGGAAGGTATACATTGATTAGACTTTTTGAGAAACTATAAATTACAGGAAAGCAAGAGAAGCGTCTTTAAAGGGTTGACAACAAAGAGAAAAAAGATGATTGAACACAAAAATGCTGCACCAAATCACAAATAGCTTGTTTCTAGGAGAACAAAAGTATTGAAAACTTTGCTAGCTTTGTAAAAGGGAGGAGGGGAAAGAGAAAAAGACCTTATTGGATTAGAAATATAGGCAAAGAAGGAAGACAAAACTCTTGACAATATAAAACTATTAATGCAGCATATAAGAAAAATAATCAGGCAAAATGACTCATTATGATTAAAGAACATTTAGTTGGTATAGAATGACAATTAATACCACTATGCAATGTTATTAAGGTGCTGTGTGCAGCACCTCAGCATCCTCATCTTCTATATTGAAATATAAATTTAATTTAAAACCTCTAAATGGAGAGTTGAAAAAAAATCCATCTGGCTATGAGATCCATGGGTATGTTTGCAAGAGATTCTATTTTAATGTCCTGCTATTGTCATCCTTCATCACCTCTGCAAGCCTGTAGAACCAAGGAATGATAATGTACTGTGCAATAACAATATAAGAGAATTTGCTAGGTGTGAAAAGGTTCCAGATGGAGTGATGAAATGAAAGAGTTATAGAGATGTGTGTATATTACATGATGACCCACCTTGGCTGGAAGCCCCAGTTCTTGGAGTCTCAAAGAGCATATCTACGTCAGAAATGATATAAAAGAGGAGGTAGACAGAGGAGCTCTAGGAATATACTAAAGGAGTGTTAGATTAACACTGACTGCACAAGCTAGACTTAAGCATGTTTTTGTACATATCCTTGTCCAGCCAACCCTGGTTTGCCCAGTACACTACTTTGAGGATATTGGTACTACTTCTCTTACTTTGTTATTTGCAAAGAGAGAACTTTCAGACTTTCAGAAATATAACTATTTGTCGTCATCTCTTATTTCTTGAGGGGGAGTAACTGAACACTTGACAGATCATCTAAATAAAGAGTTGCATGGAGACATGTTGTTTTATCCACGCTTTGAGCTGACCAGAAATCACCCAGAAGCAGTGATTTCTGTGTGCAACAAGCCATGTTTGTACTTGTCGTTTAAGTGTGACAGTTTGTACTCTTCCTAAAATTGATGGCAGCCTTAACTATAAATTTACTATAATGAAGTATAATACACTAGGGATCTTAAATAAAAAATGTGTTTTTCTTTACCCTTCCCATTTATTCCTATGAGATTCTTTATTTATACACATTCTTGTTCTTTCCTGCATCTTTTCAATTTAAGACTCATCCTTATTCCCAAAAGACAAGGGTAATTAATCAGAAATAAAAAAAATAAAAGCCTTTGCTTCTGCCTCAAATATTTTTGATAAAATTCATTGGGAATTCATTAAAAAGTCTATGTTAACATCTTGGGGGAAGAAAGACCTTTGTTTAACATAGAAATGTGCTGATACAACGTGTCTGAATCAATATAAACATTACTTTAAGGGATAATTTGAGAGAAATTAACTCTATGGGCCCTTCAAGCTTAATTTTGTGCTACTATAAATATCACTTAACAATCAAAAATGCAAGAATATCTAAGAATCATGATATCAAATAACTTTCTTAATGTAGTCTTCAACTTTTACACAATTTCAGAACTAAATATGGGATTTTTTGTAAAATTGGCACTGGAATAAATGTTTCTAATCACATTCCATTACATTTTTTTTTTTAAAAATGAAGTTGTAATACAAGAAAAGTTTGTGAGAGGACAGTAAAAACAATCTAACGGTATGAAGCATCCAAGAACCCACTTAAGAGTGGAAGATAAAGGATATAAATCAGCATCTTTACTGCAATCAAACTACTTAATTAAGGTCATCATCATCTGCTTGTAGCTTTAACAATCTCTGTGTATATCTATGTTCTTTTTTAAAGAAAGTCAGAGTCCTTGTGTACAAGCTGGTTACTTATTTTTCTGCAAAATGACATATCAAAATTAAATGAGATAAATAGGTAATACTGACAATTTGTAGGATGCACTCCCAAGTGGAAAATGAGCCATTTTGCATCGCTATATGGCCTTGGTAATCAAGTAGTGGTTGTGATGATCCAATATATGTTGCTCAGCACTAAACATTTCCCTTCTGAAATGATGCTCAAAATTTCATTTAATTGCATTTTAAATTTTTAAAGCTTACGATAAAAGGTAAATGCAATTAAAAAATAAATTTATACAATTTCTCCCAGGTTCACAGTTTCATAAAGATTTTGGATTGCTTTTGTTCTTAACCAGACTGTTCTGTCAGGAAGCCTAGTCTCTGCATCCCATGACCCCTGTCCTATCTCTGGAACCAGGCAATATTGATGAAATGCCTTCTAGGACTCCTTAAACTTCACCCATTAATGCTTAAATCCCAAAAGGTAGCCTGAAACAGACACCGAATATCTGATCTGAATTCCAGCTCTCCCTAGACATCTTCAGCCTGGCAGAACTTCATCTTTAAGCTTGGACTGAATAGTAGGTAGCATAATGGACAAATTGATTTGGAAGATATCACCAGTAGGCACATTCTCTGTATCTACTATCAAAGCCAAAGAAACTACATCTAAATTATTCCTGACAGAAGTTCATTTCTCTCCTAAAATATGTCGAGAGCTGAGGACTCAGCACGTTCCTCAAGCAATCTGTTCTTCTGCTTCCACTTCCTTCTCATCAAAGCAGTCCTCCTGCAACTTCACCTGGATGCTTCCTGCTCCAACTGAATCTATATTTCCTTAACCCATTTTCAATCTATCTCATTGAAAGCCAGGAAACATAAATAAACTGGTATCACCTCATACTGCTCCTTCTCCTTCATAATATCAATTCCAGTCGCTTTCTTCAGTGCTTGAAGAGTATCAGGGAGCTAGTGGAAATAGCAAGAGCCCATCTCTGTACATAGGATGAGACTATAGTGAAAACGTTATTGAGATAAGTCAGGTTTTAGGCTGAGAGAGAAGTGATCCTCTCTCGTATGCACTGGTGATTCTTTCAAGCACTCTCCCAGGAATGAGGCGTCTGTGTGTGTGTTTAAGGTGGTGCCATTCGAGCTGTCAGAGTAACACAAAGAGTGGAAGGCTAATGGATCAGCAGGTGGTAACTTAACTAAGCAATAAGAATTATCCTGTGTTATTTGTAATGTGGTAGCACTTAAGGACCCCTCCAGAATGTTTGTCAGAAGAAAGTCTTAAAGCATGTTCTAAATAGCAGCTAAGCACGTGTCACAGGCTGGAGGTTTGGTGGTTTTTTTTTAATCTCTCCTAGAAAAGTCTAGAACACGCAGTTGTTTTTCATCTTGTCAAGCAGGCAGTCCATAGCAGAGAGAGTGACAGAGTACAAAGCAAGTGACCGCTCTTTTTGTGCACATCCTTCCTTCTTGAAACAATGGAGCTAGATATTTTTCTCAAGTGTACAAGAGATATGTACCAAGATAAGAAGAGTTGTATTAATCTAGTCTCAACAGTGTGAGGAATGGAAAAAACTGGTAATTACCTCATAACTCTGAACATGATGAATCAGGAAAAATAGTCTAAGAATTTGCTTCCCATGAAGTAATTAATCTTTTAATTTTCTTTTTCATCCGTCATGACTTCTTAATATGTCCTTGATTCTCATCTAATACCATAGAAAGAGTAAGCAGTATAACCTTCAATACATGTATCAGTTTGGAAGTCCTTATTCATTCATGTGTTCTGCTTCTGTAAACTGGAGAGCCCAACAGGTTAAAGATCTTTATTGAAGTAGAAATATACACTATGGTTCTGAATCAGGGCAGATAAATCCAGTTTAAGCACCAATTCTTCGTTCACCTCATCCCCATTTGTCTATTATCCTTAATCATGTCGAATACTAGCTTCTGCAGAATTCAAACTCAGTTATGAACATTCAAAGATTCTTTTGCATGTCTCTTTATCTTAGTTTCATCCGTGTATGATTGGACTTTGTAAGACATATAGAGTTCATGCTCTTTTTAATGCAAAAGAGGAATGAATCCACAGAGTTTTCACATTGTTTCAGAAGACACAAAAAGCTGACACATTTTGTTTGGCTTTAGTCTCTTCTCAGAGAGACTACACATTGGAAATATAGTTTACAGGTCTGAATGACAGGTCAAGAGGCCAGGTAGTTTGGCAATTCAGTGGTGGCTGAAGATGCTGCATTGAAGGTCAGGTCCTGGGTCCCTAGCAGTCACTCTGCTTGACCCAAGACAATTAATTTGATCTGTCATCTTTATCTTCTGCATTAAAACATGAATAAGATCCCCTGTAATTGTGTTGTTATTTCAAGTAATAAAGTCTGTGAGACAAACAAGTTGCATTTTATTTGCATGGCTCCTTGCTCAGTTTAGAAGCATGAACAAAAATCAACTCCAACCTTTTTCACGCTCATTACCAAAATTTTGTATAACTTATATAACTCATAAGTGTCTCCATAACTTATTACAGACGTGACAGTCATATTACATCATATCTGCAATATAACTGCAGAAAAGTTCAGTGGAAGAGTGTGCTCTCCACATAAGTGATATCATGAATTTGATTTTTAAGTACTCATATTCTAATGACCAACTTCACATCATGTAAAGATTAGAATTGAAAAGGTGAGGATGCATACAGAATTATACTCTCTAAAAGCTTATGAAAATATGGCAAGAGGTATCAGGGAAGGGAATATGAAATGGAAATGAGAATAAGAGAACTATCTTCCTAAAATGACCTCTTTAAAAAGCTAGTTACATGTTTGCTAAACCGCTGCTGAGACGACATTAAACAAAAGATCCTTTACAACTCAAAGATATTAAAGGATACAAGTAATTCCACATGCCCTTTTCAACATCAGCTCAAACAAATATAATGTATTCCTTTGTAAATACTGCACTTCATGATATTAATTTCAATGACTCTTTCATTCTCGCCCATCTTTCACTTTGATAATGTAATTATAGAGGTACAAGGTATTCCACATAGATGCCAAGATGCAATTTAATGGTCTCCATGTTTCCTAGTCAGATTGTAACTTGTATTTGACCCAAGTATTGTATAGTTATTAATAGTTCTTCTACGGGAAGTCTCACTGATATATTTAGTATGACCACATTGTCCCTATCCTGATGGTAAGGGAGAGGGAAAACCCCATAACTTCATCGATGATACAATAAAAATAGACTGCCGAAATTAAAATTGTATGCATTATCAGTATAAATCCTTAAAGCAATGTCTATTTGTATCACTAAAGTGTTTATCCACTTATGTCTTTCTTGACTGCAGGTATACGTTTATGCAGGTTTCCCAGCAGGATGTGGAAGATTGGCCCTTTGCCAAGGGTCAGGAATAAGCAAACAAGTTTAACGGGGTGCAGTCCTCCTCTGGCCACAACAATTGGATTCAGATTTGTGTTTCAATACATTGAGCACCATGTACTTCCAGATGTACTTAATATGCCCTATAATAAATTAAGAAAAATGACACACTGCCCTCCCAAAAAAACTCAAACAAAAGAAGATACACTTGAGAAGAAGGAAATTAAATTCAGTGGAGATATGCCAGAAACCAGATGGATGGTAGGACTTTTACCTCTGTATTCCTCTATGCTAGATTCTCTCATTAAGGGTTTAATTCTAACTCATGAAAAAGCTCAAATATTGTTTAAGTAGTTCCACTGAGCAAGGGCAATTTGCACAAGATTAGAGCTGGCAGAACACAATGCTGAGCCCATGGTTCATTTTTTTCTAATTAGAGCTGGACAGAAGTTTCTGGAAGAAACATTTTTCTATTGAAAAATGTTGAGTAACCAAAAATAAATTGCTTTGTATCCCCTTCATATAATGTTATGGGGGTTTTGTAGGCGTTAGGAACAATTTTTCAAATCCTAAAAAGAGAAGCAGTCTATCCTACAACAAATAGTGCTTTAGTGATTTACCTAATAGGCCTCTTTAATTACACTGCACCCAAAATAATACCATGTTATTCGTACATCTTCAAACATCTACAATTTAAAAACCTTTTTTTATTAATCCTAGTCAATCTATTTAACATACGTATTCAAATGAATACCTCTTTTCACTTCACCCACCCTCTCTCACATACATGGAAATTACCAGATGCAGCATTACTATTCTAAGTTTAATGCTACTCCTGAAGAATCCATACTACCTAGTCTTCGCTATCTCTAAATTGTGCTTATAGAGAATATAAGAAAACAAGATAAAAATAAAAAATAGTCTATGCAGGGTTATCTTCAATTGTAGGATGGCCTCTACTTTTCATTTGAGGATTGATGGTTTAGTTGAAAAATTGTGTCAGTCATTGTCATAAACGTTCACTAATGTCATGAGTTTGAACTAGTCAAATATTGGTATTTTTAAAGAACAATAATGTAGTTGGTTCCTTCAATTGTATGGAATCTTTTGAGTACCTTAGCCTCCTCCATTCTGGTCTACACTGAAGCCTTTCCTATTATTACATTGCAGTCAACAGCACAACACTTTTCTTTTTCACTGCTGAACTCTTGATCTACTGTCTTTATTGTGTTTCCTTTTATAAATAATTTTATGGTCAAATACCCAGCTAAAATTTAAATAAAATGAAATCATGACTTCTTTTCACCATTAACCCAAGATAACATAATAGCATTATGACAGGTGAAGGGTAGCATTTCTAGTGGCAACTTTCATTTAAACCATCTCAAAGCAAGATGGTATGCATAATTGCTTTGCACCAGCAGAGGAAATAACTCCCATTAATCCTGTAGTGAAGGTCATAGAAATATTGCACAGGCTCAGAACAGCCACAGGATGAAGATAGAAGAGAACGACTGGGTCAATTAATTCAGGCATCCTTAGCTACTAACACAGACTCAGACAACAATTTACTGAGCCAATACAGACTTTTTTCAGTTATAATCCACTAGCAAATGAGAATCAATTCAGAAGAAATAAAAGTGAAGTGATTATTTGTCAAGAGTTGGAAATGTCTTCCAGCAACACAATGAACAAAATTCTGATACACGGGGAAATAAGCCTTCTATTTTTAATTATTTTTCATTTTTGCTATTATTAACGTGCTCTTGTTCCATGCAGAAATACCAAGAGACAATCTATTCTTATGGTACATATGGCCCAGTTTTTCAAGCCCAAGAGAATCTGTTACTTCAGAAATTCAGTGATTAAATGAACCAAATCAGGACTCCATCATTACTTTTCACTTTGCCATTACAGATGAAGAACCTGAACTTGCACACCATGGAATTTTTAGTAATTATTACCAGGAGATTTCCTTCAGTTTTAAGGATCTTAAATTAATGTCCTACTCCTAAACCAAAAGATTTTCATAGAAAACTTAAACTTATTATGTTCAGTTACAATTCGTAGAAATAATGCAGTATTACAGGAGGCTTAATAGACACTCCACTCATCTGTATTTTTCAAGTATTCCTCTAGGTCAGAGAATTAATCAGAGATGATTCAACTTCATCCATGCCAGGGAATACAAACTGAAGTGGCACACTGTATCATTTGAGTAATAATAGTAATTGTGGGAAGCATCAGTCCCTTGGATGCACAAAGCCATGGATTGTGCTTGAAAACTGACTCAATAGGTGCTGCTGAAGGAAGAAAAAATTTCCTCTCATATAAGCACATTTTTTTCCAGAGGAATGTTTGGACTTGGTGATGAATTGACTATTGTCAGCTTCCCATCTCCTACACACCACTTCTCCTATTCCTTTGCATCCACCTTCCACCCTCCTGTTTCCATACTCACTTCCTTATCATTTCTGAGGACTAATACTGGATTTCCATGCCAAAATAATAGAAAACTCTTCCCTTTCTTTGTCATTTCCCAGCCATCATTCCCTTTATTTTATTTCTGCTCTTTACCCATATTTATCTTCCTTTTAGACTACATGATACACAAAAAAATTAAACAAACAAACAAACAAACAAACAAACAAAAAAGGCTACTACTGTCTCAGTCCAGATTACTCCACCAGAAGAGTAATCTCCTGATTACTCTCACTGTTATCACTGGCTGACACAACTCTTACACAAGACTGTAAAACTCTGCAAGATCATTGATTATAAATTTTTTACATGGATAGTTTAGTTTGTACATACTTGGAAGCTACATGACCAAACTGGGCACAAAAAGGTACAATGGCTAAATGAGTCACCACAGGTCATTTGATCATCAGAAAACAGTGATGTGCATGTTTTTTGTCTGCCCCATTGGAAAGCAAAATGTACAAGGTTAACTCAGTCTTGTTTTGCAGTTGTGATGGTCCAAGAATGCACAGCCATCATCAGCAAGTGGCTCCATCAGCAAGAGGTATGCTAAGAAGCTATCACAGTGCTGTCATTTTTCCTACCTAGCAACTCCTTTAAATATCTCCCGTGATCTGTTTGTCATTTCTCTCATTGTGTCTTTCCCGATAGAGTTGTTCTTTCATTAATGTAATGCAGAAAGCAGATAGGTATGGGAAAGCCACAACCTTCATTGGTATGCCAAGCCACAAACAATATTGTGTGAAGGTCAATACCACATAAATAGAAGCTCAAGTATTTGTTTGTATGTTGGGGCTGAGAAAACTGTAAATGCTATGTCAACAATTAGGGTTGATTCAATTATGTTCAGAGGCTTGTTTGTTTGTTTGTTTTCAGTTATTAAGAAATGCTGAAGTGTCTCAAAGCAAATATACACAACTTCTCAAGAAGTCTCAGCAGAAATGAAATTTCTGAATAACTTCCAATATATGATACCTATCTTGTACTAGAATTTGAGAGACTCTTTTCTAAATAAAACAGTTGTCCTTTTCTCTCCTAGCACGCAAAATGAAAGGGAAGTTAAAGCATTTGTACCTACACAGATCAGACCTGAAGTATTTAAAAAAATGACAAGAACAACTTTATAAAAACAGCTATAAATATGGGGTCATATTTCTCACTGGGAGTGTCACTGGGCATGGAATAAATAGCAATAAAGATACAACTATACCAACAGGTATCCTACCTAGCTCAGGGTAAGAATTCATGTCAGCATGGCACACTGCCAAAGTAACTTGTGTCCCAGAAGCAGATGAATTGGACTACAGATAAAGATCATTTTACTCAGTCACAAAACCAGGTTGTTCCTAGTTCTTGTTATTTATTCTTGCTTTTCCTGTGAAGATATCAGCATCTATAAAGTCATTCAGTGATTCGGAAAACTGACGCTGCTGCAAATTGACTTATTGAAACAAAGAAAGTTAAATTTTGTCCAAATCAGACCTTGATCTGATCCACTCTGTGCCACAAAATCGTTATGTCAGCATAAGCAAACCAGTAGAAATGCAGGCCCTTCACTGGAGAAGAAGAAATGTTTTCCTTTTCTCTCAGAACTGATATTTTTGTCATTTTAATTGATGTAGTCATATTGCAGGACTTAATCAGGTTTCATTACCTCTACATGCTGCCGTTCCACAACCATAGTTAAGACTCCTATGTCCAGTTCTGATACTGACCTACCACAATTTGGTTTCTCTGAAATGAATCTCCCTTTTGAACAGCTTGCTGTACTTTCACATGTACTCCTTGTCTATGCAACAAAAACATCTACTTCTGGACTTGGAAGAGTTTTTTGTCAATGAGAACATATTTCAGTCACCATGTAGGTCTTTCTACTAGAAGCGTCCACTTTTATTAACTCTGATAACCTTCTACCAGTGAAAGGTAGAGCAGAGATGTGCTGGTGCAACACACTCTAATACAAGAGCAATATCCTATCAGTTGAACATCACAACTAACTACAGGACAGAAATTACCCTCACAACCACCCACTGCTTGGAAAATAATGTACGGCTTGACATTCAGTCTTGACATTTTAGTGGGCTCCTCCCAAGGCTAACCTTCCAGATTTTCCTTTGGCTTTTGGTGATGTAGCTGCTTGTTTCCTTCTGCAGTTGAGATATTGTGATACACTAGCACGAACTGCTGAAATACATAAGGGAGTATAAGCCCTGAGAATGTAAATCACTAGAGTGCTTAATTGGTGATGTTTAATTCACATGGAACAAAACCACAGAATCATTTCTCATGGAAGGTTAAATTGCCATATAATAATAAATAAATAATCTCTGATGTACAAAGACCCAATTTATGTCTGGAGAGCTTTCAGAAAGAATTGGTGAAAGCAGCAGTTGAATTGAACTTGGTTCACTTCAATTGCTTTCAATATTAAGGAAATCAGGCAAAATTGCAGGCCAGGCTGACATGTGGTGTATGGAATTCAGCTGAGCATCTGGCCATTCATACTCAGGATTCTGATAAATGATAATGTTCAGAGCTGCATCAATGTAAACTAACAAATCTGAATCACATCTCACTCACCAAAATAGTTTGTTATGTAAAAATGGGATAAATATTTGGAGTTTTCCTCAACACAATTGGTTCAACACAGAGGATAAACTTGTCTCAGTTATAGTGATGCTCTGGGGAATAATTTTTTTGCTAGATAGTGCAATATTAGTTTGAATATAAAATTCCAGGATGTGACAGGCGTTGTAAAAGATGATTAAAAACAGCCGCAGAATAAAAATGTACTGAAGGTACCTCCTCAGACTGCCTAAGTGTCTTTTCACTATTTCGATAAGTGGTGTAATAATCTGAGGTGGAGCGTCCTTCAGATATGGTACTCTGAGCTTGCCTTAATTACAGACTTTTTAGGTAGAAAACCAAAATCAAAAATTATTCATTTGAAAATGTCACAAAAACTGCTTTCAGGATCTAGACATGATACAATCGGAACTCGATTCTGTAACGGCAGATCAAGGTGCTCATTAGTATTAATCAGGTTCCTAACAATTGTGTGTTGCAAAGAAGAGAATAAATCATTTACCCAATCCATTTGATATTTTGTAATTGTATGTCTTTTTCTACAACATCCCTTGTGTTTAGCATGATCCTATCTGGCCTGTCACTTAACAAAGATGAAAGTGATGATCAGCCCTTCATATGTTTTCAGGACAGTGCCAGTGCCACGGGGTTTTTTTGGTACCCACATTGTTACAGATATTCATAGCAGTAAAGTTGGGTTTCACTGCTTCACTTAGATTAGTCATATTAAAGCTGAATTTTAGGGTGAAACATCCATATTTATGCTGTGTTTGATTTTCTATTAATAATAAATTCAGGTGAAATAGTTTTGTTATTAATACTGATCACTGTTCCAATTGAAAACCCAGATGTCAAGGCTTCCTTTAGCATGCTCGGTTATATTTAATAGTCCTGTTGATGAGTGAGAGCCTAATGAAGTCTAACAGATGGTCTATTTAATATTGCTGTAGGATTTGAAGCACTTGCCAAAACAGATACACAAAAAGATTTGACATCCATGCAGCTGAAAACCTTTAATTACAGCTAGTGCAGGGGTAGTAAGGGTTTCTGTGAGGCTAACATAACAGCACAGCCTTAGGATAGGACAGCATGGTGGGGAAAGGCTTTGTGGAGCCAGTGTCTGCTGAACGTTAATAATCTGGGCTTGGTGTAGGATGTTTAGAAAGAGAAACCCAGACAGAGAGAGGAAAATAAGTGATGGCACTACCTCTGAGAACAGGTTGCCCTTTGTTTGAAATACCAGCTCTTGAAGATTGTCATCATCTGCTGAGGAGGTAGGTGGAAAGAAAGCTTGTAGCCAAAGTGCAGCTTAATTATGCCTGAGTTGTAGCTGGCAATTCGTCTTAAAATGATGTGAACTTCAGTTCACTTACTACTCTTAGGGACAGCACATGACAAGCTAAGGGTCTAAAATTCACTGAAGTTGTAAAATTCTGTCTTTGAAGGAGGGCACAAGTTTATTCAGGAAAAAATAATACTTATAAACCACAAGAAAACTATGGTTTCCAAAACCTCTGGATTTGTTGATTTCAGTTTGGGAGGAAAGAAGCTTTCAGACTCTTCCCATGACTTTTCTCTCCTTCTACGTAGAACAATTGACATCTGGGGTTTTTAGCATAAATTCACACCATTTCCAAAATGAAATAAAGCATAATTAGAAGTTGCCTTCTGATTTGTCTGAATTGATTTCTAGACAATTGCTTAGAAATGGAATCAATTCCATCAGAAAGAACAGGCATTTTTACTGTCCTTACTATCTCTGGTGGATCTGTCTGTAACTAAGGGTATCGATTCTTTCTGGGTGCCAGGAGGAGCTAATCTATGGAGTTGTTCAAATACAATTCCAGCTATCTGATTAGGACTTGTTTTGTACGGTATTTTCTAGGAACAAACAAACAAACAAACAAATATGGATATGTGCACAGACAGAAATGTAAGCAGGTTTTGAATCTTCTTGATTATGAAAGAATAGTTCTGCCTCACCACCATGACCTGCACTACACCCAATCATAAAGCACATCCCTGTATGCAGGAATAAATATTTTCATAGAAAAAAGGAAACAAACAAACAAACAAAACCAAGCAGGAGGTGAGATTCCCTAAACCAACCTGCAAAACAGGTTGGGACAACAGAATAGGGAAGCCTATGCAAATTTCCATGTGTGTAGAAAAGGAGCCCTATCTGGCAAGTAAAATATTTTGCCAGATCCCACAGCACTGGCAGCCATAGATTTCATGATCCAGTGTGGTGAGAAAATCTCTGAACCTTTCAGAAACCACAAAAACAAATGTCAAATGTATGTGTGGAAAAGTCCACAAAGAACAATCCCTTTTTCTTCCACAGCTGGTTGGGATTGGTCCCTTTTCCACATGTTGCCCTGTCTTTCAGTGGATCATGAATTATCTTGTGTAAAATCAGCTGCTCCTCTTTATTCTTTGTTATACCGAAGCCTGACATTTTTACTGCCTTGTGCAAGAATCTACATTTTTGGCTTCATCTAAACAGCAATTAAAAATGCATAGACATCAAACACTAGTCTGAAGGAGAGAGCATACTGACACCTAGCCCCAGCTGCACAGACAAATGAAGCAAATGTAAAGAAACAAGCTAGAATTTACTGCAACCTTATTCCAGCAACTGTTGAAGTAACTAGAAAAATTCTAGTTGGATTCAAGAGACAAACCACCTCCCTAACAGGAACAGAAATGGAATGCCACAGCAGTGCAACATTCCTG
Source organism: Clamator glandarius (assembly GCA_033459285.1). NCBI lineage: Eukaryota > Metazoa > Chordata > Aves > Cuculiformes > Cuculidae > Clamator > Clamator glandarius. The sequence goes on along the minus strand of JAUNZM010000333.1, from coordinate 7,069,538 downwards.
GAAAGAGATATAGTCAGGGTAATAGTAAGACAGGTTACCAGATTTGAAGGTAATTGGTAGAGAATCACTAATTACAAGGGCTGTGAAATCAGACAATTCTTTCATCATTGTGTGCAGTTAAACTTGATAAGCAATGGCTAGATGGTGGGGATGTTTTGAAGCTAAATATATTTTTAATGTGATTTGCATCTTCTTTGATGTAGACATTTTCATTAAATGTTTGTATTTTAATTATTATTTACGTTATACAGAACTTTGGGATTTACTAAGATGAAAGAAGCTATTGTTTGTTTATTATTTTGTGACTGATGATGCCAGGGCTGACTCCTGGACTAGTCCATCAGTTGTAACATAAGATCTTAAGCCATTCCACTATAGGCAATATTCTTGGAAAAATCAGCTTTGATGAAAATGCATGTACACAAAGGATATTCCATAATTAGAGAAAGTACAAAGCATTGAATTTTCCAGTAAAGTCAATTAAACACTAATTACTATTGGATTCAGATCTGCCATTGAATGATAAATTGCTCAAGTAAAAGTATCTTCTCCACACAGAGGTGCCAAATTCACCCCTGCTGATGTTACAGATGTTTTTCCAACTACTCCTTTGATTCTGTTTGAGATAAAAATGCAAAACTTTTCCTCATTGTATGCAACAGTGTGAAAAACTCATTATCTGATATAATCTTTATAGGTAGTTTTCTTTGTGTGGTTGCATAACAATCCTTCACTTTCCACATTTCTAGGCTGTGCTAATGACTTCACGCCGTCTTTTCTCAGGAGACAGAAGATCTTTCTGCAACTTGCCATTGACACATGGTTAGTGTCTAGCCCTTAGCTATCATTTAGGTGATGGAGAGCTTCGGAAGCCTCTTGACTTCATATCGATCTCAACGTGTTCCATCAAGAATTCTGCAGGTGACTATGACTCAACTTTTTAAACATTTCCAGGAAGTTCATCATTCATTGCCACCTTTTCTCCTTATCTTTCAGTGTTAACAAGTTTCCACATGCTGTTCCCACATGCCTCATGTTTTTTTTCTAAAATCTCACACAGTAACTTCTCCAAAAGCTCATATACTTCTGTGGTAGTTTTGTTTAACAGCATATTCATTCAAACCACAATGACAAATTGAAAAGAATCCATTCCACTGGCTTCAATGCACCTTGGAAAGGTCTCTAATGAAGTCCAATTACACAGATTTAAAAGGAGCGACATCAGCATGATCTCACGGAATAATTTCTGCTTGAGCCTCACAGTTTTCCATCATCCAACCACCCTTCCTAATAAAATGATAAAAATATATTTTAGATAGAATGGAAAACTTCAACTGAAGTTAGCACAAATTTTGTGTTCTTGCATCTTTCAAACCTTAGCTACTCTAAGCATGTTCATGACTAACTTCAAACTTATCAGCTTATTGAAACTTCCTTAGAATTAAGACAATCTGATTACTGTTTGTCTTACAGCCCTGGCACAACATCCAAATGATGGCTTCATAGTGCAGATGCACAAAAGAAGATGTTTAAATATCATTACAGATAAAAGTCATGTGTAACTAGCCTCTGCAGTCTGGTTTCCCACTGTTGTATAGGAGTACAGTAAATGAGCTCCCTTACTTCACAGAGACATCTGACTTTGTCAATCCATTTACTTTATTTCCCCTCTTTTCCTGAAGTCATTCTTTCATTTTCCTTTTCTTCCTTTTCAAAAGAGACTGAGATAATTTTTGAAACTTGTCATTATAGACTAAGTTAACAAAACATATATGTCCCTCTGCACCTTTGGCTGAGGTAAGTGCCTTCATTTCTCCTAAGTACTTTCATTTGTAGCTGACAGTGTCCTTACCCCTCCCATGCATGCTGTCTCTGCTCCATGGTGAGGTGAGGGCTGGAGAAAGTGACTGCTCAGGTATCCCACAGAGGCAGCTTTTATTACTGCTTACCTTGAATGGCATAGAAACATGTATTTTCCAACACTGCACTAAAGTGAGCAGTCTGAGACCAGCCACAAAAGCAGAATCACCTCATTTACTACATATTTAGTGTTATTTGAATTATCATGGCAGTGCAGTAGAAATGATAACTCCATGGGATGAGGGATTTAACTTCAGTTCAAGCCCATTAGTCACAGAGGAACAGTCTGCACACATTACACCCCACAGGCATCACCAGCACAAATCCTCATGTAGTTCACGAGGAAATAGAACACGAAAAATAAGATTATGTCTTCATCACACATGTTTCTGCAAGCTGGAGAGACTGAAATTTCTTCACTGTGGAGCACAGGTCTTCCTAACAACTACGTGTGATACCAGCCTCTTGCTGCCCTGCTTGCTTCCTCCCAGTGTGAACTGGAACAGGAACCACACAGGCTTTTCCCAGAGGGGTGGGAAGAGCTGATGCTGCAGTCGCAGCTCTTGAGGAAGCCTGGGTTTGAAACATGTAATTCTGTGACTTGTTCTCAAAAGATAAACATCCAATCATGTTCAAGTAGGTTTCTTTTCCTTTACATATTAAGAAATAAAGTGTGCACAGAGCAAAGATGAGTGAGTCCTCTCAAAAAAAAGAAGTATAGCTACATCAGGCACTTGTTTTTTCATACCAGACCGTACCAGCTAGACATCCACCTTTGTATGGAGATAGTTTGGTGTCAGTAGTTATGTCTACATCATCGGAGGTGAGACACGGTAAGCAAACCTGTTTGTGCTGCAGACTTCTTTTCTCCACTATATTGCTTCTGGGTCTTTACTTCACAGTAGCTCTAGTCTTGCCCTGTCTACTAATTGCTCTGTATTAGATGAATCACCTTAGGTACTCTTCTGGGGTTCATCTTCCAACTTAAGGGGTCATTTTGTTATGTCATCCAAGAGAAAGGCAGATCAGTGCAAGAACACTCCAGCATGTGAAGCAAAGCACAGAAATTTGGGACAGTCAGGAGATTCACTTCAAAAACTTACCTGTGATTATAGCTAAAACACTTACGTTGATGTGATATATAACACAGAGGTCCCGTAGCAAAGCACTATATTGCAGTAAGGAGGTTAAGGTGTGCTTCCTTTAATGCTTGTTTACTATTTCTTCTCTAACAAGGAAAATTTGAGGTGCAGTGCTTTCAGATGAAGGGGTTTGATTATGTTAACATTAGAAGCAGCAAGCAAATAGAAATTTTATGGTCAAGATCTTACTGGAAAACTTTAAATTAGGACATTTATTGATATTTATAATTTAGTTTATTCTGTGGTTTTTTACTACAGCTATTAATGCTCCTACCTGGAGATTATCGTTAGTGATTCTCAAGTATTTGGCCCTAATAACTTGGGTTTTGCCATATTTAAGCAAATAAATATACACATTATGTAAATTAAAACTCTTCCTGCTTGTTATCTCATCCCAAGTAGGCAAAGGAATGGTCAATTAGAATCTATTTTACATCAATAACATAAGTTAAATTGGGTTTTTTATGTAAGTGTTTTGCTACTTACTCTGTTCTGAGTCCAATTTAAAAGAAAATGTGAAAAAATAACAGGGTTTACATATAAATCAGAATAATTTATTTCTGAAATATGACTTTTCAACTTTCCGATTCTTGAGGGACTGAGGAGAGGAATGAGTAAACGATGGCTATTTGTGGTAGGGAGGAGATGGTTTCATAAAAAATTGGGAAAAGAATTGCATTTAAGAGCACGAAAAACAGCACCTGAAATCCAGAAAACAAAGCTTGAAAGCAAGAGCTCCAAACTGTCAACAGTTTATGGAGCACTTCCCACAGTCACAGTCAAATGAATTAGTTGTTAACTCAAATTGTTTACACATTATAAACAATTTAAATTGCTTATAAATTAAAAGTGCTTATAAAGTGCTTGCTGCACTTTTAATTTTAAGAGTATTTATAATATTTAACAAACACTATAAGCTCAAATAGTCTATGTATTACTATATCATTACTGTTCATATCTGCTAAAAACTTCACTAAATTTTCAAAAGCCATTAAAGCAGGGACAGAAACACAAACACTTATAAAATTTAAAACCTTGTTAGCACAAAATATATTGGAAGTCTTACATGAGGAGGAGGCTCACTCATAAATCAGTCAATGCCATTTATACTAAAATAATAAAATTTAAATTTAAAATAGTAAAAAAAAAATAACAAAAAATGTTGTTTTCTTAAAATGTTTATCTTATATTTCACACCTATGAAAACCACTTTAAAGTCCTTCCAAAAATGTTTTCAGCGGTCTCCAATCCAAAAGACTGGTTAATTTTTGCTGCTTTTAAAAAATCTGATAACATTTTCTTGGCAAACCTGCAACTGCTAAAAGTGTGATTTAAAAATAAAAATTATGAATGAATGTGTTTTTTCACTCTAAAAAGCAAACTAAAAGGATTTTTCATTGTAAACATCTTTCATTTTGTTTTCCTTTACTCTTCTCCTAGTGCACCAAATTACTGATGTGGTAAAAAAATCCATTTAAAATGTGGGCTAGCTAAGTGTACTTTATGTGTGTTATCTGCAAAGGAAGATGGGCTTGTATCAGAAACGGCGTGGCCAGCAGGTCCAGGGAGGTTATTCCCCCTCTGTACTCAGCACTGGTGAGACCGCACCTCGAATCCTGTGTGCAGTTCTGGGCCCCTCACCACAAGAAGGATGTTGAGGCTCTGGAGCGAGTCCAGAGAAGAGCAACGAAGCTGGTGAAGGGGCTGGAGAACAGGCCTTATGAGGAGCGATTGAGAGAGCTGGGGGTGTTTAGCCTGGAGAAGAGGAGGCTGAGAGGAGACCTTATTACTCTCTACAACTACCTGAAGGGAGGTTGTGGAGAGGAGGGAGCTGGCCTCTTCTCCCAAGTGACAGGGGACAGGATGAGAGGGAATGGCCTCAAGCTCCGCCAGGGGATATTCAGGCTTGAGAGAAGGAAAAAATTCTTCACGGAAGGGGTCATTAGGCATTGGAACAGTCTGCCCAAGGAGGTGGTTGATTCGCCTTCCCTGGAGGTGTTTAAGGTGCGGGTGGATGAGGTGCTTAGGGGCATGATTTAGAGACTGGTGGGAATGGTTGGACTCTACGATCCAGTGGGTCTCTTCCAACCTAGTGATTCTATAATTCTATGATTCTAAGATGATTCTATGATTCTATGATTTCAGCTAGGTATTAGTTAAATTACAAAGGTTTTAGCCAATGTACCTACTACTAGCTGCACAGTCCAGCTCCAGACCCTTTTCTATCCTTCGCCCAACTATTAAGAAAAACACTTGCTAACTTGTTCTTTGGAATGATTGCAGTTATTTTTGTCACCATCATTGCTGTGTCAGTAGAGCAAGACTAAGAGCAAACCTTTGTCTAAAGTAGTCTTTAATCCCTCCAGGGTCATCCTATGCCAAGTTCATTATGGCTTATTAACTGAACAAAGGAAATCAAGTAAATAAAGCCAAATTGAAAGTATAAAAGGTTCGCTTCCATGGTCTTATTCAAACCTCTTTCAGGATTTCGGGAGATGCAAATTTATTAAAAACCATAGGGAAAATAAGATGTGCCCTACCACCTTGTTTTGCCTGAAATTTATGCCCTTGCATTTGATGACTGTTTCCTGTATCACTTGGGCCTGTGAGACATGATTAACATCCAGCTTTTCCCTGTGTGGCTAAACCATGTCTATATTCAGTCATGTTTTCCTCTGAACCATCTCTACTCTCTGCCCTCTCCTTTTACCCTGACAGGAGCATCTCCTGCCTTCGTCTTTCCTGGTGTTACAACTGCAATCCAATCCTCTCACCTCAGAGCTTTTCACAGTGTAACCCCAGACACGATTCATCACCAGCTAGTTCAAAGTGCTCCTAACAAAACTGTCTTTTCTTAGTTTTGTCTCTTCCTCAATTTATCTTTCTCACCTGCCACCTTAACCCAGTTACTGACAGGCATGCGTGCTTACACACACACAAACATGCACACGCTATCTTTGACAAATTTCTCAGACTCCCAATATGTTTTATAGCAAATTCAGAAACTGTTCCTTTCGAAAGCTGATACCACTGATCACATGCAAGAGGGTAACAGTTCCTCCAGGCTCAGTAGAGACACAGAGGAAGACAATCTCTCACACATGCACTGCCCAAGTGCTCCGGTCTCTACAGCATCCTCTCTCTAAAGTGAAAACCTGTCTCTGTTCTTTGCATCATTGTTGGAAAAGGAGGAGTGTCTAGATTATTTTGCTTTTTTCCTCAAAATAACGGCTCTTCCACTAAAGCCTTTAACTCAGCTGGTTTTTAAAAGTGAAAACCTGTAGGACTCAATCATGTGCCTCTTCAAATAAATAGAACGTCCACTGACTTCCCCCGATGCTGCTAGCAGCAAAAAGACAGAATCCTGATATCCCTGGGTAAATATCTTTGGCTTACCTATAAGACACATCAGAGGCCATCTGAGATATCTAGTCCTCTGTGGTCTGTTTGGCTATCCGAACACTTAATTCTCAACACCAGGGTCAGATCCAAACACAACTTAAATCAGAAGAATATTTTTCATTACTATCATGTCTTTAGAATCAGGAGACAAGGCTAGAAATTGCACGGAAGATCATATTGTCTGTGATTTCCAATACAATGATCACCATTTAACAGTCACTATTTAGCACTAGTCACTATGAAGCTGCATTTGACCTGCCACATTTATCCTAGGTCTTTATAACTGGGAAATACCTAAATTGAGTGTTTCAGAACTGCTCAATATTGCCTTAATCCTGCTGCCATTGCAACTGTTGGTAAGACTTCTGTTTACTTCAACAGAACAAAGTTAAAAATGTAAAAATTATGTCATCCATTATGTCAAAATGGCATTTCATTTCATGGCAATGATAATGGCTAAAAAAGTATTAAAAAGCTGTCACTTTACACTATTATGGAAATAAAGGAAGAAAGTACTGTAGGGTGTCGTGCAGAAGAGATGTACGACTTCTTACCAGAGTTCAGCTAACCTCTGATCACCTTTAAAAATTAAAGTGATTTTAGGGCTGAAAACTTCTCATAATAAAAGGCTTAAAGAGCTCAATCAGTTAATCAAAAAAGATCAATAGTTACTTAATTGCAATGCAGAACTGCCTTCATGAAGAGAAAATACCATGTAGTAAAGTACTCAATCTATCAAAGAGAAAGACAACAAGAACCCTTGGTTTCAAGTTACACCACATAAAATCTTCATAGACAGAGGGCTTCTTTTTTCTTCTTGTTTTTAATAAAATGTGCTGATGGATTTTCCACATTTTAATAGCTTCATACAAGGATTTAGTGTCTTCCTAAAAGTGACATGATAGTTAAACAAAAGTTAACAGTCTCAACAAGATCTTAAGTGAGAAAAGAAAGGCAAAAGAAAGAAAACAACATTTTATTGTGTGGAACTATAGGCATACTTACAATTTCTAATTTCATAGGATCATAGAATGGTTTGAGTTGGAGGGGTCCTTAAAGATCATCTAGTTCCAACCCCCCTGCCATGGGCAGAGACACTTTTGTGAGGTTAGCACAGACCCACCTCTCAAGCCTGTCAAGGTCTCTCTGGATGGCATCCCTTCCCTCCAGTGTGTCAATCACACCACGCAGTTTAGTGTCATTGACAAACTTGCTGAGGGTGCCCTCAATCCCACTGTCATGGTCTGCAACAAAAATGTTAAACACTAGTCCCAGTACTGAACCCTGGGGAATAGCACTTATCACCAATCTCCACTTGGGCATTAAATGACCCTACAGCCAATTCTTTATCTAATTTCTGGCATTTCTTCCCAATTATCCCACACTTCTCACAAGGCAAAAAGAGGAAAATGGAGGGGCCAGGGAAAGAGAGAAGACTATCCTCCCAGTGTTAATTAATTGACCAACTGAAATTCTAGGCAACCTGCAGGATTTGAACCAAAGTTGAGGGGTTTCTTTTATTTTTGTTTTGTTTTCTATTGTTTATCTGTTCCATGAGACTAAGTAAAGACTCAGATCAAGTGGTACTTTAAAATATAGATCATTGTTTACTTTGCAAAGAAAAACCTTATTTCATATTCTCTTTCATATTAATCTTCATTTTGTCCCGCTCTATTTTGTGTCACCATATTGTGACTTCATATTTGCAGTAAAATTAAAAGTGACCTAATAAAAAGCATTCATTTGGATACATTTATTCTGTTACCTGAGTAGCTGTTAAGTGACTTTTTTTAAACAATTTGAAAAAAATACTTGCTATTATTTGTTATTCTCCTGCTTTAGTGATACTGTCAGCTGTACCTTCTACTTCACGTGAATTCGGGTCTATTCTAATTTTCCACTTCCCTGCCTTTAATCCCAGTGTTACAAATAGAATCCCATGCTACAGTAATATCTCTTACTCACTGGCACTGAGGAGATCAATATTTCAAAATGCCATATGTTTTATAGATCAACTGTCTTGTGCATAAGAATCCAAAGGCATCTGAACCATTACACAATATCCATAAGCTATATAAGCCAAAAATAGTAAAGCCTGTCTTTGCTCACCATATTAGATCCTAAAATGTCTGTTCTCATCTGTGAAAGTTTTTAGTGTTTCTAAGAAATTTGACTAAATTACTCAAATTCTTGCTTTCTTCTCTCCATAAACCATTCTCTGTGGCCTATGAGCATCAAAGAGACTTATATAATGTGAGCATTTTGCCCTTCACAGACATGCAAAGATTTCAGGAAAGTTTCAGTAAGGTTTTACTGCAGTCCAGCAAAACTTGGCTGAGCATTTGCACAAACAGAGGTGAAGACAATGGTTAAAAGAAAAGAACTTTGATTGCTTCCAAGTAATTTTAAACAAAAGAAATGGTCAAGCAGTGAAAAACGTATTGGAAATGAAACTCAGGTCTTAACTTCTATTCTACAGAAACATTTTTTTTCCGCATGTAGCACTGTATCTTCATGCTGCTGTTTACATGAAAATTAGTTTAAATAGAAACCTGAGGCCCTGGAGAAGTCCCTAAGCTAGTATTCTGGATTTTAATAAAGCTGCTGTATTTCTTCATGATATTATTGCAAATTTGTATAATGAGTAGTTTTCCTCTAAGGAAAGGGCCAAAACAGCAGTACTTGCGAGAAGCTCTTTAAAGGCTTTAAAATGTTGTTAAGGTATGTTTTTAGCAGCAAGATGGAAGAAGACTTCACCAGTGAGAGTCTGCTCTATTCATTACTCTGAATGTCACTGATGCGTTAAGTAGTATGCCTAACATATATGTTTGTTCTCTAATACTCTCTCCATTCAGAAAGTGTATTCAATACCATAAATCAGACTTCAGACTTTACATCCATCTATAATGAGTACAGAGTACATCTGGTCACACACAGTGGAGAACAGTGTATCTAAGTGAATTGGTTGGATCAGCCTGGCATGTCTCTGTAAAACTCTCTTCTTCTGATGAATGCAGGTATATGTAAAAAGAGGACTTTGATTTGGCAATAAAAGTAATTCTGTCCAAAAAGGATTCCTTTCTACAGGGAAAAGAGAATGAAAGCAAGAGGTAAAACCACTGAAAATGTTTTATTGAAGTATACAAATTTGCTACAGATTTTCTCCACAAACAAACTAAAAGTACTTTAAAATATCTCTATCTTTTCTTATTTTTGCTGGGTTTTTTGGCTCTGGTGGGTATTTTTATTTATTTCTCTTAATGGCTGACTGATCTAAGTATTACTGCAAATAGTACATAATAATAGCAATTCCAAAGCTCTCTCTCTGTATGTTGTTTGCGTAAGAAAGGACATTTCATTTCATACATCATTTACAACTACCTACTATAATTTTAGGAAGTCAGAAAGCTTTTAAAATTTAATGAACAAAAATTTTATGCTTTTGCAACATCTAGAATTGGAATATACCAAGCAGTTACATGCAGGAGATTTTCTCTTGACATTGGTTTCATTTTATTTCCACTACACCAATAAGAATTCATCTACTCTGAAGTTAATTAAGCTGAATAGGATAAAAGACATATATGTGCATCATCTCCAACATCCTAATCTTTTTATGTATATATTTTCCTTTAAGATGCTCCTAGCTGCTATATTTCATAAATAAATTGCATGTAGAAGTTGCCATTTTCTTACCTCTTTAAAAGAGCAATCCTTTAAAGGAGATCTGAAATATCTCTGTATCCTAGAGGATAAATTCTCAGTCCCAGTGAAGAGCCATGCTCTTTTCAGTGTGATGCCTTGCTGACAGTGTTGCACTCAAGGCACAATAATGCTAGGCTATTGCACTGGCATAAACTAGTTAATTTATCCTAAAGTCCTTTGTGTCCATATGTAATGTCTTTTCAATTATTTAGCATGTTTGAGCATTGTAATCAATCTTACTTAGAACAAACATTTCTTAAGTTTAAAACTGCTAGGTCCATGTCAAAACCCTTCAGTATATTTCACTAACTAAACAGGGATCAGAAATAGACTGAGAAAGCAACGTGTCAGTGAAATACCACTTCCTTAAGGCTTAAGTTGTTTCAGAACATTGTAGACTGGGCAAACATTTGTAGAGTCCATCTTGGAACTTCTGGAGTCAAAACCAGTAAACTAGAAATCACATGGGCGCTTGTATTCATACGGCACAGAGCCAGCCAATAAATCTAGAGGAGATGTTGCCCAGAAAAATGTGACTTCCATTTATAGGTGAAAATTTTTAGGAAACAAAACTAACAGGGCCCAGGGTACTGGGTAGCTACAGGTCGGGTTGTAGGCTAGCAGGGATTTCAGTTTACTGTCTTATCACTACTCTGACAAGTACTCCTGAAGAAACCATCCTTCCTTCCCCATTTTTCAAAAAGAGCTAATGCTGACCTCCTTTACAAAGCAGCTGGAGATCAATCGATGAGTAATGCTGAAAAAAAGGCTTGTATTCTCATTCACAAGTGAGAATAAATCACTTGGTTTCCAGTTTTAAAATATCCACTAAGAATCAATCATCCAAGACTTAATTCCTGGAACTCAGCTTGTCTTGCAGTCACAGCCATGTGGTGAAGCCCCTCAGCGTGGTGAATTGCAATGGATGTGCTCCATCATGCAACCCCCATTTCTGAGTTTGCAGCAGCAAGAAGAGAAAGAGGGAAGCACTGAGGAGCAAGATGTTTTAATTCTGTTTTTCTTCTAATGAAACAAAACATCTACCATGATAACCCTGCTCGACACCGAGGATTCTTTATAGTTAAAGTGCAATGGAAATGCCTTGCCTGACAAAGGTAGCACACAATTCAGTGAGAAGTTCAGTTGACATCATCATCAGTGACTGCAGGACTATTTCTGACTGCGCCCTTGACTACTGTCCTCTATTCTCTGAAAAAATGCTGGAAATCTGGCACATACTCCCTGAAGTTTCTTGCAGGCATTATTCCCAGCCCTGCTGCAAAGCACCAGGACAACTACATGCTCAGCCCATCTGTGCCCTTGAGGATGAAGTCAGCTTTTCACCACTGCTGTGGAAAGAAGTTATTTTCTTTATTTTCCACCGAGACTGTTTGAATCATGTTCAGGGTTTCAAATGACACTTGCTCAAAATGTCTGCAGCAGTGATTGAGGTAACTGATTAGCATTATTCTCTATCTGGAAATAACCTGCGTATTTTATGCTCTACGTTCTACTTCTTTGCAGCAATCGTACTATATTTGAAATCATATACATTGGTCAGAACTAAGTTATAGGAAGAACAGGGCAATGTCACATGATTTTGAGTTATCAAAAACATAGTTAGAGAAAATGCAAAACTTTCAGCACACACACAGTTTTGACATTTCAAATATGATTTGTTACAGGTGAAAAGTTCCTGTTAAATAAAGCTAAAAAATTGGTCTGCATTATTTGAAATATTGATTTCAACTGTGATGAAAGAATTTAAACTAAATTATATATATTTTCTAAACATACATAATCAATTATTATATTATTTTAGAATATGGTCTTACAAAATTTTAAATGTGTGAAAGAAAACTTATAGCAGAATCCTCTATTAAACAATAACTATTTAGAGGTAACAAAATTTAAAACAAATAATGAAATAATCTTTTCCAGCTGGCGTAAAGTGAAACTTTTTGGCCTTATGCAGATATTAAAGAGAAAACTACAATAATTTTGTCAAGTTGACATGCTTCTATGAGCAATTAGCTTTTCCCAGAACAATTTTCATCTTCCCAGTTTATGTAGTGCACTCTTCCACATTACCTTTTCCTTTTTATTTCATTCTACTAAACTTAAAAAAAAAAAAAAATCACACTGAAACTGTACTGGAAGGGGTTTTCATTGCCTTCTATAGAGACCGTGCCCTGTATTTATTAATTAGCTGTAAACCAAATTAGGTCTTATTCAGGTGCAACCTCTACAACATGTGCAAGTTTTTATAAAAGCAGCTTCACTGGCTCCAAAGAGCAGCTTTACAGCCTGCTCTCACAGATTGTGAAGGACTGCCCCCACCACAAGCTCCCTTCCTCCAGAGGCAGAGCACTGAGCAGATTCAGAGATCTCCAGCTGAAGTAACACTCCTTTAGAATCTTGCCAGATGACCGTGAATGCCAACAGTCCTGCAGTGAGTGATTTATCTTGCTCTCAGATTAATTGGTAACATCTCTGCCCCAGCTAAGGGGAAGGAGAGGTGATCAAAGGGAATAGATTTGCTTTTTGTTTGTTCGTTTGATTTCCTTAGTAAACAGCAACTTCACCAAACAGGCTTATGTTAAATAAAAAGATGTGACCATTTGAGTCCCTTTCACTGCATGTAAGACAATGGCAGTGGCTTTTAGAAAGATCCAGGTGATTAGGGGTGACATTTCCAAATTAAAATATATCAACTTTCCTTTCTAAATCATCCAGCTTTGTTCTGAATCCAATTCTGTTTTTAAAAGGTTATCTCTTCCTAAATGCATGCTTAACATTTTTCTTGTTTTCCTTTAAATGTTCTATTCATCAGTTGATCTAAAATAAAAAAAAAAAAGAAAGCAGAACAAAGTATTTTAATTTCTCCAAAATTAAATAAACATTTCTGTTGCAAGGTCAAATGACATCTTTTAGCTCACTTCCATTAAACAATGCATAAAATTCTGTCATTTTCACATTTCTATGGATATTGTTGTACTTCCCCCCAGCTCCTTTGCAGTGGGGGTCAGCTGGCCCCAGGACCACGTACTCTTTGTTGTTACTGATACTTCTTTCTTGCAGGAAAAGAGAATCAGATCCGCCATTAATACTGCCCTTCTGCTGAATATTTGATGAAAGACACTGAGAATGGCACAGATACTCCAGAAGTGCTGGAGTACATGTACCCCTATGCATTTTGTAAAGGATGTTTGTTTCTTTTCTTCTCAAAGGATAACACTTAAAATGCTGTGGTTCATTTATTCTAATGTCCTTTAGGCAGCATCTGTTCCTTACAGACAATTTAAAATTCTTTCACACTCCAGGAATACCATAGGCAGCATCAAGTTAGATAAGTCATTCTTAAAGCTATTAGTTGATAATGATGATAGCTTCAGTTCATCTGCAAAATTATGACTCATAAAATTACTGTATCATAAGCAAACTGCACCTTTTACAGATTTGTTTATCCTTGCAACATTTTTGGCTTGGATAACACTTTTTTTTTATTAATATTATTATTATTCATTTTACCTCATCAGTTTCATAAGGTATCTCATAAAACATACCTTATACTTGCCAGCATTAACAAAATTACTAAATTCCTATACAGATGAAGTATATTCTCTTGTATTGTTAAAGGAAGGGAAAGGGAGCAAAAAGGATCTCTCAAAGCCCAAATTGGATGCGTTTGGATATTTTTCAAAGCCCAAGTGATGAACAACTTTTAAAAACCCCCAATGATCATCATACAGCAGACTGCTTTAGACCTCCCTCTCTTGGGCAGGAGGGTGGAAGGAATAGTCACATAGCATTTGTGTATTTTGGAAGTTAAGTGGGGAAAAACAGAATCACATTCTACATCAAACCAATCTTCAGAAGAACTTAAGTGCTTGCAGTCCTGGGAAACACCTGTAATGATGACACAACATATGTTGCAGTATGTCTGTGGGCACTTGGGTACTAGGTACATATCAAATTCTGCTTGAAAATCTGAGCTGAGACCCTACGAATTTACTTTATTTCAGAAATTAGCCAGCTGTGGTCTGCGTGATGGTGCCTTTACTAAGAAATCTTGTTACACAGTTGGAATTGTTAGACTGGACCAAGCACTTGTGCTGATGTCACTGCAGATTCTGTGCACCAGGACAGTAGCAGCCCATTCCTGAACACACAGATAGAGCAAGGAGGATTGACTCTGCCCTGCTTTGCTAATGCCCCTCTGATCTTCGTTGATCCCCACAGCAGGAGATAGGTTTCCCTTTCCTTCATTGTTCAAATCTGGTGAAAATGTGAAATCCTCAGGTCTTACATATGTAGAACAGTTCTTGGGTCCTGTCAGCAGAGACAGGATTTGGCCTTCTATGTCATCTCTTGCCAGGGAAAGGAAAAACAGCAGTGATGATCACCAACATTTAGTATCTGGAAGAAAACATTAGAACTAAGTGATTTTTATTAGAGCAAGGAGCCTGCATGCACATTTTGACTCCTTCAATTTTATACTTCTTCATTAGCTGAATGCAAAAACTTTTTCCTGTTCAATTCAAGGAGTGCAGTAGATACAGGAGAACCAGCTTTTCTCTTCCCAGCTCTTTAGGATTCACACATGATAATTTGTGCAATCAGGACAAGAGGCAATGCCCTCTTTGCACCACAAGCTGCCTTTGCATCTCTCAGACCACGGGAATGTCTGTCTGGCAGTTCACTACTGCCTCAGACATGAGGGGTATAGGCATATCCACAAGATCCTGCATTTAGCAATGTAGCCCAGGTCAGATGAGCCATCATAAACTATCAAATGAGCGCCCTTAAAATCTTTTATTGATCTTCAAGCTAACTCATTTTACCTTAGGTTTGTGGCAGGCTTAAGCATGCACATACAAACAGTTATGGACAGTTGCTATGTCTGAGCCATCATCCTGTGTACACCTATATTCATTCAGCATTAAAGGCTTGTCATCACTCATTTAGTGGTTGTATCTGCATGAGGGAGCCTGAGCTGTAATGCTCTGCTTTCCCTTTGCTATTGTTCAGCACAGAAATGTAAGACATAAACCACATTTTGGGACATGGATCAATACGCATTACTGTATGGTCCATCTCCGTCCCTGATGAGGTAAAAGGCTCAGCATGGGCAGGCAGCTGTAAATTCTCTGAAGATGCATCTGGCCGTAACAACAGCACTGCAGTGAGGAGCAGAGGGCAGGACAGCTGCTGTGATTCTCTATCATTTTTCTCACAGATATCACGGAGAAAGTATCTTGCTCTAGCTCTGGGGACTCTCCTTCTAAATGCCAGCCTAAAACACCACTTGCAATGTATTCAGAAACTGTCATAAAAGCAGCACTGATATGGGGAGATTCTAGCAAGCTGTGCACTATTAGTAAGCTGCAGGGGCTTGCTTTGCTTTAAACTGTTTGTCTTTTCTATTGCTCTCCAGTTTTCTTGTACCCTAGATTTCTCAGGGCTGAAGGTATTTATTGTCCAGAAGCGAGTACAGTTTTGCTGGGACTCTTTTTGCTGCAAGAGGTGGTCAAATAAATACCACCCAGTAATAACAGATCGTTTAATTAAATAAAAACAAGAACCATGTGGCTGGGCAGAAGTGGAGTTTCAGAAGCTTCCAAGGACACGAAGCTACTAAAATCCTTTTGTTGCTGTTTCTAAAGCAGCTCTGCTTTGCAAACAAACCAGGAGCCCTTCAGGTTTTCAAAAAAGTAGGAATTAAAGTGTTTGTCACACTTGTCATCTTTAATCTGTAATGTTAATTTGATTGGATGGAAATATCACTTTTAGGTGTAACATAACTATTTATTGGAGCCTGCACTAATGCAGGGAGAAAGCCAGGTAGATTTTCCACAGATAGGAGTGGCTAGCAGAATTGAGCTTAAATAGATTATGAAAAGAAATCACGATTTGCTAGTCCTAATCGACTCCATTCAGATCTCACAGTCTGAAGGAAAATTACACTGTTTCAGTGTCTGGCAATCAACAAGATTATATGGTAAGAGTTGTTTCACATAAACTGTGAAATGTTTGGAAATAATCTTCTTCCCTTCCACATGATGCTTGTACTTCATATTAAACACACCTGACAGTTTTAGTTAATTTATTACCGAACAGAGAATCTGTTAAAGAGGGGTAAACTGAGGCAAATGGGATGATGTTATTAGCTGAAGGGCATGAAGGAAACATAAAGGAACACAAGGCACTTTCTGGGGACTAGGAGTCCCTTCAGTTCTTCTCGCTGCCCCACTCCTCTGGTGTGAATGCTGGTGACAAGGCAGTGATGCAAATTCAGCAACTTTACAAATTGGGAGGAAGGCCTCGACCTCCCTCTTCTCTGCTGATCTCCACACTCTTATCTAAGTACCACTTGCCAAATAAGACTTGTTCTTTCTTCCTCTGAAGTTCACTTGCAGTTTCTTTCTCTTATTCTTTCAAGATCTGGTCCAATCCTCCTCATTATGAACCCTGCTTCCTGCTCGAAGTCCTCAAAGCAAATTGCCTCTCTCAAGGCTACTTAACCTATTTAAAATGACAAGGAAGTTTCAGCACTACAACCTACCTAAGCTTTCTGTGCAGCCAGTGCAGGGAAAGCCAAGACTGCAAATCTCTTTCACCAAGATGATCTGAGAATTTAAAGGGGGAAATAAATGCATGAAAGCAGCAGCCCAGACTAGAACTACAGAGAGAAATAAATTTAAATGTAGACCACGAAGAGATTGGATAACAGACTTCATCTGCTCAGTGCCACTTATGCAACAGCTGCACTCAAGTCTCAAAAAGCCATTCTTCTAGAGCTTTAACACGAAAGGTAACTCCATTAAATATTTCTCTGAACGTGGCAACAGCAGTGAGCTCATTCAAGCACAGCCCTTCCACATTGTCATATAAGCCCTTTATCCTGAATTGCTGCAACTACCTCACTGTCTTGACTCTGCATAAATAGAATCCCTCCAATACTCATGCCTGGTTTTGAACAGTCACTACAAATTCCCAGTAAAATTGAAAGTTTCGTGATGTATGCTGCTGGGAATGGGAAGGGAAAGGTCTGGTAATAAAGTAACTTGTGAATGAGTTTGGTGACAACTTTAAGGGATTTTATTTCAAACTCATAGTGCTTTTATTTGAGAGAGTGTAAACTTTGATGTTGGGAATTATCAATTATAAAAATGTCACCATGTCCTTTCTAGAGAACATATAATTATTGATGCTGGTAGGCTGAGTAACTAAGTACAGAACTACAACTGAAACAAACAGGCTGAGTTGATGCCTTTTATCTGAAAAAAAACCAAGCTATTTTCCCTGCATTTTTTCTAAATATACCTGAATGCACTTGGTTTAGCTTTTCAAATTTCATGTGATCACAATCATATTCCACTCGATATTGCTGCATCTAAAAAACATGTTTATTGTTCCTTTTGTCTCCTGTTTATGGATCTCCTACCTATTCTGAAAAGTTACAGACCTCTTACACATTCACAATTCACTATATCACCCTAGTGTTGGCAGAGAATTACATGCCCCAAAAGTTATATCATTGAGCCTACAGCCTTCTGCACATGCTGAGCGTCTTGACTTGTGTGATTCTGAGTTGGAGGAATGGTCCCTCAAGCAGAATACACAGCACCAGATTCACAGTCCAGGCAGACTGCAATGAAGAATTGTTGGAACTCCACTCCACTGCTCACAAACCCTCTCTGTCACTTGTCAATTCATTCACAAGGCTACATATAGGCCTTGATTAAAGCTGTGGGAAAATGTCAATGGGGTGTTCCATAATTTACAGTCAAAAATTTCTTCCTAATATCTAATCTAAATCTGTCTTCTTTCAGTTTCCATGTTAATCAATAGGATAATTATGTTAATTATAAGTTTTGAGAGGTCCTATGGTGTTCTAGCCTCTAGGTGACTGAAATTTTGCCATCTCGTTGTTTCCTTCCCTGACTTCTTGTGTTGCAGTACACGACATTTAGAACAACTCAGTGAATTACATGAAGCTGATTTTCAACCACTTTGATTTTTCTGAACTCCCAGCCTTGTACTAATTTCACTCTTCATGATTAAGTAAATACCTCTTTATGAGAGAAAAATTAACTAAAGCAAAGATATAATTGTTTTTCTTCATGTGGTTATTCAGTTAAAATACTCAGTTTCTGCTCATTTAAACTTGAAAGGAAATACATTTCAGGCATAGTTCTGACTGAGAGGAAAATATTATAAATTAGGTTGCTATAATGGGTCTAATTGTGTGGTTTAATTATTAGATTATACAGGAGAATAAAAAGTGGGCATCCTTTTCAGATGAAGACAGTGTCATCTGTCTACCCAAGGTCTTTGGGTAGACTGTAGGCTTTGAAAAGACTTCTGCTTTTATAATTTTTCAAGCCTGGACAACTACTAAAACCACTAATTATACACATTAATAATCATAACTACCCAAACAAGCCATCACTTTACTAATGAGGGCAGCAAACATCCTACTTAAAAGGCGTAAGACCAAGTATTCAACGTATAATTTTACCCTTTGCAGTACTTCTCATTTATTCTTCAAGTTAACAGAGGAGCTGCTGCCAGACTGTGTGTGGTCAAACAGTACTAACAAACATTCATGAATAAAAGCTGCTCTGGATCAGACACACTGGCTATGCTGGTATTTCTCATCATACAGGCACCCACCTGACCAAACCCACTCACCAGCCTGTTCAGAAACTAATAGAGGGTCATCAATATTGCATAAACATGAAAGGACAACTCTCAGAGTATTTTGGAGAGAAGAAAATTGATATCCCTTTATCATATAAGTAATTTTTTTATTTTTGTATAACTCAGTTTCTCAGTCAAGAAGCAACTGTTCATCCTTTGAGATTAATTTTTTCCTTAATGGCATCCCATTGCCTAGAGATTTTTAGCCATTCAGTTTTGCTGTCCTAGAGAATGCACTTTATGCTCGTGTTTCTTCTAGGGTTTAGCCATTTAAAACTTGCAAGGATTTTGGGGTAGTCCAGCTGTAGCCATTTTAAATCCTGTTATGTCTCTCCAGTTTTAACTGTTCTGAACTCCAACTATGGAGTTTTCTTCTCCATCTTTCATGTAACTGCTGTATTCTCAGAGGCCTGATATGTGAGACGTTGAGGAGCTCCAGAAAGGCTCAAAATATTGTTTTTAACAATACCTTTCTTTCTAATGAATAAAAGTCTAAACAGACTTGATGTATGTAATATTTTTTCTACTTAAGAAATATGAATTTGTGCATACATTAATACTAATACTAATATTTTTCTTCTTGAAAAGACACTAGCCTTCTGCTGAGTCCAAGTGGAGTTTCATTCAAGCAGCACAAATAAGGTCAAAGACAATCTCTTCTTAATTAAAGGGAGCACATGATATTGATTTAATAAAATTTTAACATTACTTAATGACAGTTAGATATTATGTTAGGGCAGAAAGACTGACATTTTACTGTAATCAATATGTATTTTATTAAAATCAATGTGCTCCATGAACTATTCTACAGAGCCTTAATAACATCTAATCTGCCACATTGCAGAAGTGGAGAGTTCATCATTTGAAGTTAAGATTGTTTGACAGAAGAATTGTTATGTCTATAATTTACAAGTTTCGATTTTTCTTTGAGGCCAATGGATGTGATTTGTATCATTAAAACCGGTAATAGTTTAACCACAGCTAACTTCAGATAGGCAAGAGGAGTGAGGACCTGAAGAAAACCAAACTAATAGCATAGCCAGGATTTTCCTGCCAGCTTCAAATTCAGCCCCTCTCAAACTTGTGCATAGCAGGAGAGAAGTTTCCATCTAGGATAGTCTTCAGTCCTGGTGTAAACCACTCTGATGCACTTCCTCAAAACACATCCCTGCCCCTGTGGCTGATTCTGGATGTCAAAGTTCCAGTTCTACCAATGTTCTCTCAAGGCCAAGGCTATAGTATGCAAAAACATTCATGTGCTTGCACTCCTACCAGATTTATGCTATAAAATAAAGCAATAGCTGCATACTGTGCTTCTGCTTTAGTGCCTGGAACACACAGATACACTTACACAACTTACTACAGTTACTAACAGACACTGCGTTAGCTCAAGTGAAGGAGACATGCTTTGGACTTGAAGGATCTGGTTCCTTCTTTTTAACAATACATAGAGATAAAATCATCACACCTGCAGTTGTTAGAGAACTTACCTTTCACTGATCACAGTCGAGACCACGCTAGCATCAACACTTTCCTTTGTAGCCTCCTGAATTACCCCAGTATTTTAGTAGAAGTGTATGTGATTCTCCTTACTTCTTAATTATTTTCTTTAAACTGTCACTTCATTATTTTAAAGAGCATATCTCATCCTATAATCTAATGGGCAAATGACCCAAATATGATTTTGTGATTAAGTTTATTTATTTATTTTTGTGCAGCTATATTCAGAGAATGAAATAAGTGAAATCCAGCAGTCTTGTTAACCACTGCTTTAACTGTCTTCTTTCAATTGCCTTGTTCAGTTCTCTTCTTCATCGACCGCACAGCATCAAGACAGAAGCAAAGTGCTTTAACTTTGAGAGGTTCCTTCAAATATTATTTTACACCACGCACATTAGACATATAGTGATACCAAGCTCTCTTACTTGGTCCTACAGAGTGAGAAATGGTAGTGGCAGAATTGATAACATCAGACAGTGACCATCACCCACTGTTCCTTGCCTACCATGTCTTCAGTGGTGCTGTTTAAGAGAAAAGGAGAAAGGAGAAAGGATTGGTATGTTGCAGTGGAAAACTGTCCAGTTCACCTAGTTTGGGTAAGGTTGTGAGCAAGGTTTGAGTGAATAGAGAACAATTTCAGCACATAGTGTCCAGAATGACAAAACACAATATGTGAATCCCTGAAAAACACTTTCATTCTCTTCTTTTCAAGTAGGTTTTGTTTGATCACTGAGGTATGCACAAAGGGTAGGGTAGATGAAAGCCTGCTGAGACAAGGAGTGTTCTGCAGAAAACAACCTTTCTCACAATCCTAACTGAATCTGTGGACACAACAGCACTTGGTTTACAGGCTGCGCTCTGAGTTTTAACAGAATTTATATTCATCACCTACTGATTCACCTTGAAGGTTTACTTGTAGTTACTCGACACAGAAATAAGCACTGTTTGTGTGTGTCTGCCATGATCATAAAACATGGTGAGAATTTGTTTGAGTCTTCCTACGTACACAAAGGAGAATTTAATGGTATGGGGTTTTCTGAATAGGGCTGTACAAAATGTTGAAGTAAAAATATTAATGCAAATTAAGGAACAGTTGAAAGGTGTTTCCATTATCAACCAATATTTGTAACAAAAAGTCAAGACAAACCAACCATGGCATTAAATTAAAGCTAGAATTGTGTCCCAGCTTACATAACATTGTTTTGGATCTGAAGCCTGCCTATCCATATACATTTTATGCCTCATTTACCCATAACCTTTTACACTTTGACAAGAATAGAGAAAAACAAGCTTGGACCTGGGACCTAAGATAACCTCCATTTAAGGATTCCACTTAAAACCACTTTAGTGTATGGTTCCTCTGTGTTTACATCCACCTGTACATACGTGTTATAAAGAACATATTTACCCTTTAGACTAAGTGCTCTCTGATTCTGGTCTAGCTAGTAACTGAAATTCTAGTATATATATATCTTGATTTCTAAACAAATATTTTTCATTCATTATAAAACAAAGAATGTGAAAATAAATTTTGACACAATAAAAACAGAATGGCAAAAATGAATATAAACGATGCATATTTGCTTTCCAAAAGGAATCTTAGAAGATGTAGCCCAAAAGTCTATCATACAATAATTATAAAATGAGTAATATGGGAAAGCCTTTAACCTAATTGCGTTTTTCTTATTATTTTATTGACACTATCAGATTTTCATGGCTGAGCCAGCATAAGTGCTATAGCCTTGCCTGCTGTCATGACTCAATGTTATCTTCTATTTATATGAAATTATAAACCCGTGTGTGGCACTGCAAACAAACAAGGGATGCGGCCTGTGCTTCATGGCTAAATTTTATTGGTGTTATGCTTTATACATAGCATAGATGGCACTCTCTCCAAGGTCATCCCACTGTTGAGGTCTCCTCAAACCAACAGAGCTCACCATAAATTTGCACCCACGAGAAACAAATTGTTCAGCTTCAATTACTTAGCCTTACCCTCTAGATATCTAATCATTGAGGAGCTGCTCAACTTTTCCATAGTTAAGCTTTGCAGGCATATAAGGTAGCTTTTTTGTACTTTTCATACTGAGAGCAATACCCATAAAATTGGGCTCCTGTTTCACTTTTTCCTGGAACAAAATCTACTGCAAGTTGGCAAAAAGGCACAATACGATACAGCAGCTTAGCAGCAAGTTTTCAGCTGCCTTATTCAGTCACAGAGTAGGATTCAACATGCACAACTCAGTTGCAAGTCAGAAACAAAAAAGTAGGTAGTTTCCTCTTTTATTCAAGTATTGGCCAATATGTGGAAGAGTACTGAGCTATTCTATACAAGCTAGTTAGAGTAGGATTTGATACGAAATTGTATTACTGTCTCTAACCCAAATGTCCCAGCCATAGTCATGCCTAATCAATCTCTCTTGCTCTAGGTCAGTCAATGGAGAATTATGCAAAAAAAAAAAAAAAAGAAAGTCATATCATCAATATTTCAACTCAGCTGGAGCTTGTACAGCCAGCATCATCTAGAACGTGGCACTAAGCAAAAGGAGGATATGATAAGGGATAGTAAGAGACATTATATGTGATGGGATATGATTTACTGGACTCAGCATTTATGGTGGCTTTGCTTAGCAACACACCCCTGTATGGCTCCATATATTACTTTTTATAAAAATACTGGGTTTACTGCATACCCGGAAACCTGGGATTTATGGCAGGCCATGTCAAATGACAGAAATAAAATATAAAGCAAATTCTTTAATGTTGTTCTGGGGGAACAAAAGGGCTAAACTCAGTATAACATGAACACAACACTTGGAACGTGATAAGTAACAAATGCTTGTGAAAAAAATGTCCAAACCCCATAAGTTAAGATATACTTCTCAATTTCATCTGTGTTTGATACATATCATTTACTATTCATTATTTCCCAGTCCTTTGAAAGATTTACAGAAGGAAATCTATCCATAGAATTACATTATGTCTATGGATACAATTAAACGTATTTAATTCAACAGTACAAAATATAAGTGTTTCATCCACACTGGCCATTTCATCTCCCCTTATAGTCACTGGAATGAAAAGGGATGAGAGACTAGGGTGGAATTGCTTTCTAGAGATGAAGTAATATCTTAGTGTTGATGATAGAGAAGAATTGGGTGACTGACTTAAACCGAGTTTCTAATTTCACATAGTTGGATCACATGAATCATGTGCGATTGTTTGACACTGATAATCAAAATCTTAAAAACACATTATTCATAATACATAATCCAGCCTTTTCTACAAAGAAGGAATATTTAGCCTCTTATTTTTATGACGTTACTGAGCTGTATGTTAAAATGTAACATTTTCAATACCTAGACAATGTTCTTATTAACTTACAGCAAAATTTGCAAGATGGTGAGAACTCCTGTGAAATGACTGACATCAGCCAGTTTTAACTGAATCTGAAAGTATTCGCACCCCAAATCCTCTGAGTCACAATTCCTATTCATTTCAATGTAAAACAAGCATCTATGTAGTACTTTGCAGGTTTAGGTCTAAGTGCTTTGTGATCTTGAAGGAAACAATTATTATTGCTTTTGGTTTAGGATCCAAGGTCCTGACTAATGAAAATTTTTAAGGAAATCCTTACATCTCAGTTTGTTATGATCAGACATATTGAATTTTCTGAAAGAAAGGCTATTTTCTTTTATCACAGCCTCAAAACTTAATCCTGTTCATTTCAAAAAAATAACCAAAAAAAATTAAACTGAACTTTATCGAAAAAAAAAGAGAATTTCTCATAGGGTATACAACATATATGGGGGAACATACCATTGTTTTTTTAAATAATAGCGAATATAACCTACTATTAGATATATGCAACAAATACATTGACTTTCAGCACAGTCACTCTTGAGTAATCTTATTTTCAAATTATATTACTATCCCTTCACTACTTCCCCTGTTGCACATATGTAGCTTGTCAAGCCCTTATGAAAGGCCAAAGTGAGTTTTTTGAATAGGAAAATGTCTCACAGAAAACAATGCTCCTTTTTCTTTTTTAAACATAAAAACTGAATAAAAAAATTCTCAATAATATAAAGTAATGAATTACAAACTTACCAAAATCCACTTACTAATCTGATGTTCAGATATTTATTTCATTCCTTTTAAGAATTCTACAATATCAGCTCGGATTAATGGCACTCTCTGGGAGACTCCCATGCTAGTCCCCATTTAAAAGAACATTTCTTAAAACAGAACTGCTGCAATGCCATGAGGATACAAGTGTGTTTAATGAACATTCAATAACTATCTGCACGAATGAAAGGAAAAAACATTGAGTTGCATTTAATGAATGGGATACTAGCAAAGCGGTCCTATTTTCAACATATAGGTGTGCTATGAAGTCTATTTAATTCAACAAAACAAACAATGATATCAAACACAACAGGAAAATTTGGTACATTGACATTAAATTCTATTTTTCATAATTAGAAAGGAGCTTTCATAGAATCTTCTTGCTGCACTGCAATTCCACAAACACTTGAGTCTCATAGAAATCAGCTGCATTGCTCAGAAGGTTTATAAGGTTTTTGCTCCACAATCTGGCGCTTGTTTCCCCCCACTCCCCTGCTTTCTCTTCTGCCACAGGGGTAACTTTGGTTCAAGAAATACCATGGCAACAAACATGTAAAAGTGGTTGTCAAATTCGTTGTTTTCCCACTCTCATCCCCTGTATGTTCATATAACTGTTATCATCAGTGAGAAGAGAGGGTAAAAGGTGAGACAGGACCATCCTTTTTGGCAGTGTTACTAAGATATAATATACTAGATTGATTATGAAAATATGACATACATATCAATGCAGAAGAGAATTTCCATGATAAAACCACTTGCATACAAAGTACTGTACTTCCCAGACGTTATATCTCACTCACTTTCACACATTTCTATTTTTAAATTATTTACAATCTGATATGTAAGGAAATCTTTAATATCTAAATATTTAGTGATTGTTGACACAGTATAACATTTATTATGGCCATAATTTCTAAATACACGGAAAACAGAAACAGAAAGGAAACGTTTGCTCATTAAGAGCCAATCTCAGTTCTACCAGATATTTTGTCATGTTAACTCCTTTGTCAAGTTTTACATAGTTCTGGTTTGTAAATGAGTTTAAAAACTTTACTGTTTTTCTCCCTTGGCTTTACTGATGGATGAAGGACTGTGAATATAATGCTTGCAGAGAAATCAAACACTTACCTTTTCCTCCTTTCTGAGTTTGAGATCAGCTAAATGTCATGGGCTAATGTGGGATAACGAACAGTGTACGTACATTGTCACTCCCACCAAGCTCCAGAAAGACTGGTGCTGCATTAGTCATGAGGCTACTGACAATGTCATTTCTCCTTTGTACCCTCTGTGATGGATTTTACTGGAAATCCTTCCTAGGAGCTAAGAAAAAGGGGGTATTTTCTGTCCAGATTTTACTGAAATCCAGGAATCTGAAAGACTGGAGTTTTAAGGAGAGGAGTGGGACAAATATAAAGAACGCTAGAATAAAAGACCAAACCTTGTATTCCTTAAAATGTATGAGCCATTCAGCTGTATCACTGTAGGAGCTTTTGAGATGCAAACAGAAGGTTCTGATTTTCTCTTGCAGCAGGCAAAGGTCCACCAGCATAATACATGCTGTTTAAAGCCATTACACAATCTGGGGTGTGTAGTAAATAAGTAATAAAAAAATGTTGTATTGCTTTCTGCTGTAGAACTGCTTTCGGTATAATTCATCCCTCAAGCAAAATGAAACAATCACCTACAAAACCTATTCAGAAACTATGAATAATTGAAATGACCACCAAATCTGTAGTCAAGGCCCATCCTAACAATTTCACAAAAAAGTTTTAAGTGCTTGCATTGTATAAATCAATGAAACTTGCTGTTCTGATTCTATACATGGGTAATTCGGACACTTATTCCAGCTAGCTTGTATTATAGAAGTTCTATTTTTTTTTTTAACCAGGTGTTATTGCACAGGCTTTAATGCTGATGTAAATGCAGTCTCTAAAAGGCTGAGAGCTGGAGAAACAAAACTAGTAAATTCAGGTCAAACAGAGAATAGGCCATGCTGTCTGGGTTGATACACTTGATATGATTTGATGAACTCATACTTGAGGAATGGAACTATTTATCAAAACATTATTCCTCTAAGGAATTCACGTAGACTCCTTCAAAGAGCAATTCTGATGTACTTCAAAAAGAGTTATTCCTGAGAAAGGTTCCCAACAGGTGGATATTTATCCTATATGACAAAAAGTATTCATCGTGAGTGTTGGTTTGAAGCAAACAGTGGGGAAACTGTGATTGTGTATGGAAGCCATACTGTATAAATGTAAAAAAAGATAAATCCACTCCATGTTGTAAACTTTGTCATATTTTGCAGCACTTATTTACTGACACTATCTGTTCCACTATTAGCTGGGGTTTATGATCATTATAATGAGCACATTATATTAATAATAGCTAATAATTTTTTCTCTCCCCTCTATCATATCACCAATTTTTGCTCTAGTAGAGTAAAGGGCAAAAATGTGAGGGACATAAAATCAGTATCCCAGTTCCTTAAACGTATAAACATGTGGCTGGCCAGCTCCCTGGTCTGCCCTTAACTTAAACTAGGACAACTAGTCTAGCTGTTGAGAGGTGCAGAGCCTGTGCTGATACAGGGTCTGGCCAGGGAACCTGTAAGGCTAGCTCAGGAAAGTGTGTCAACCAACAGACTGGTTGTGAAGAGTATTGCACATTCAGGTTGTATCATAAATGAAAAAAACTAAGCAGAGACCTGGGAGCTCTATTACTTGCAACTGTTTCAGGACCTCTCTTTTCCTTTGTTTCTCTGAGGTATACACACATGACTTGTAGAGTCAAAAGTGCTGGTCATGCCTGGTCTATCATGCTTAACATCTTCTTTGTTGCGCTTTATTACGCTTTGAATGCAGAAGGAGGCAAGGGTCCAAGGCTGGCACATTTGCAACGTCCAGGATCTGTTTTCTGCAAAAAGAATTATTTTGTAACTACTTGAGACTAACTTCTTATCCCTTCTTCTGTTTGACTAGTGAAGAAGGCTGTATGCCAACAGGCAATGCAGCCATATGGTTTTCCTTTCCCTGGAAATATCAGCCAGAAAGACTTTGAGGATACTTATGCCAACAGTGTAAGCATCCATCATGCCTATACTGATAGGAAAGGACAAATTAAATTGTGCCCATGCTTGTACCCAAGCATGACCGAGTTGGCTATTAGGGACTGCAGTAACCTGTACTGTTTGACTGAACTGGAGGTATTCTCCTCTAACACACCTATATAATACTGTGTTGCTTCCTTTGGCTGATGCACAGAGACAATTTCTGGGGGAAAAAAAGTTCTAGTCAAGAAACTACAGGGCTTTCTTTACAGGTCTAGGGCAGTCCTGAGTTCTGGAGCCCATCTGTGGCAGAAAATAAACACAAAATGTACTTTATGAACTGTTTGGGGAAGTGTGTATCGTTTTCTCACTGCACAAGTATCTAAAGCAAAAGGGCCTTGTTCAGGGCAATAAAACTAGCATACAAATTCTGTCCCCTTCTTTCTCCCTGGCAAAACCCATCCCCAGAGCATGAGGAAGCTCAGTTGTTTGCATTAATAGTAGATAAGCTTTACAATATAATGAAAATTAAAAAAGGGTCTGAGCTCACTCAGCCTTCTCAACCTCTTTGTAGTTCCGCTGGTTCCCATCTATATTCTCACAGTGGCTGGGATGCAGAAAGGCAGGGACCTAGGTGCATAACTATAGTTACTTCAACAGTTAAGTACACTTTCTGTGTACCGTAGAGACCCTAAAATAGTAAAGCTTTCATTGCCAGAAGTTAAAGTGCCTTTAATATTTATTATACAGTTAATATGCCTCTTCAGAAAGTCCTTTGAGGGAAATAACAAAGATCAATAGAGGCCTGATGAATCCTAAATGGAGAAACTAAAAGTATTTATTTTTCTGTCTATGTATCTCCTAGGGATGACAGCAAATCTTCAGGCATCTTATACCAAAGGCCCAGGGTATTCTGTGGAAATAAGAGAAGGGGAGGACATTTTCATACACAAGAGCAAAGACTGTGTACTACCACAGTGTTGATTGCCATGCAAAGCATCAAACCAAGCATCTGAGCTTCCAGAAACAGTATGCTTATGGAAAAAAAAGAATAAAATAAATACCAGATTATTTATCAAAATACTGTCCATAAAATTCACATTTCGTTTTAAAAAAGAACAAGGAGAAAAAAGACAAAAAAGAAAATCCTGGAGAAATTACCAAATTGTTAATAAAAAGATGCCCAGTGTTTGACACCCATTTGTCATAGATGCCTTTGAAATTACAGCTGATGCAAAATTTCAATTATATCAGTACCATGCAGTAAGCAGGGAGTAAGAACAAATAAGATGATATTTGCTGAGAATCATAAATGTTATTTTCCCAAATGGACCCTATAGTACTGATGCATATAGATCTCACTGATAAATACTCCTTCTTATGCCTGTATGATGAAACTTATCATCTGCACTACGCAAGCTCCACTTAGCATTTAGAATCTGAACTCCCTTAGAGATTATGCCTGCATGAGGCTTTCTTGTACAATATTACTATTACCCTCGTACTATGTCACACTGAATGTGCAAGGCAAATAGAATATATTACCCATATTACTGGAGGTTTTTTCTCATGGTTTGATTCTTCCATGAAACGAAGTCTTTCAAATGTGCTTCCTCACAATTTAGCCAAATTCATCAATATTGCAGTTAAACTCTTCAAGCTTCTCCTGCCTTACGTCATTTCCAGAAATAAACTCTTTTTAAGTGTAAACCCCACTTAAGCTTCAGAAGGATCACAGGTAATAGTTTGATATCATTAGCTGGCAGCTTGAATCAGAGTATGCATGTTCTACCAGGCTGTTTGTCCCCTCTCTATGCTTGACTAGAAATTGAAAAGTTTTCAACTTGATAGGAAATCTTTACTAAGTTTTGTATTGACTAGTCATTCCACTAGATTTCCATCTGGATCCCGAATGCTTCTCAACACCACCCACTTCTATCTTATGATCTGAAGTTAAATGTTAAATTAAATATGCTGAAGCCTGGAGGAAGAAATACCATCTCATTCCTTGAAGCTATTCAGCACAGTTTGTATAGTCTGTATGTTTGAACAACTACAATGCGAACAAAAATTCTGATCTACACTTTATGACTTTGATATCTAACAGACTAAGGAACTTTCTCACAAACCCTGTAATAACTGGGTTAACATCAACAATTCAGCATTAAGCAGAAGTGCTGGCCAAGTTTTGTCATGTGCCCATTTCTGGAAAAGCTGTATGCCTAAATATTTCTTATAATAGAAATACTTTCTTGATGAACATGTCTTGTTAGAGTAGTCTATTGACCAAAGACAATATCACTAGAAGAACTGTCAAATTGGCTACAAAAGTGACGAGAAATGCATATTTATTTACTGTTACCTGGTTGTTCAACAGAGTAACAATTTGTTAAAATAATTTTAAAAATTGATGGCAAATACAAAATGAAACTAAAGTAATTTTTTAATAGAGGATGTTTGGCACCCTAGTGAGATTTAATCTTTCACAACTCTGGCTTCAAATAGCCTTTTGAAAACCTATCCTTCAGTCACTGATTGAGATTTTCAATTTTTTGCCATTTTGTAAAAACTTCACCACCATGTTTTTATTAGGAAGAATCAATAGATTATTATCTGCCCATTAAATCAAATCACTTGGCACCAAGAAATTCTAGCTTCTTGGCAGCAGGTTATTCATACAGAAGTAAGTTGACAATAAAGAATAGCCAACCATTACAGTTTTAGCATCTGAAATGCCTGTAATAACTCTTGATATGAAAAATTAAGAGAATGGATGTTGGCTTTATTTATTAAAGTGCCCCCTTGCTGAGGAAATAGTCTTGAGAATTATTGTTTAACACTATATATTAATTAAGTTCTATCTAAAAATCCTGCATTCTAGATTTCATGATTTGTTTATTTCAGTTGGATTTATTATAGTAATCCAATACAGTTGGATGCCTTTCCTTCACATTTCATCCCAACAGTTCTTTTCTTATATTCTTCCTTCAGTATGCAAGCCTGTAAAGCAGTCCCTGTTGATTTAAAGACAATGGTAGACCTATGGTTGTTCATGTAAAAAAATTGCTTCTTTAAGAAAAACAAAATGATAAATGGTTTTGTTTGGAGTATTTGTTCTATGAATATATAAACCTTTAATGTAAAAGTGAAGTTAATAGAATTCTGCTAGGTTTCAAAAGATTTTGGAAACTCACAGACACAGTTCCAAGCTAGACTACAACATGCTGTGTTGGTGTGTAGTTATGGCCTCTAATTAACAAGTTACTCAGTTATTCTTTAAAGCACAAAATAAATAGTAGGCATTGCAAAACAACTAGAAATTAAGCAAACTGCTTCATGATCAGGGAGCACTGTAATGAAAAATAAGGTGAAAGGAAGAAAGCTATGTGGAGATAAGGAAGCTTCTGAAAAAAGACAGCTATTAAAATATAGTATTGCAAAGCCATGTGAGAAAAGCAGAGGAAGAAACATGTCTGGTGCAACTTCTGTTAATAAAATATATTCTTATTTTTTCAACGTGCAAAAAGGTGATTCAGAATTGTCAGAAATTAGGAAGCAGTGGTATCTTAGAGGATGGATGGAAAAGGAGGCCTGTCTCATCTCCACGCAGAACTGTCAGGACAACCTTTGATCTTCAGAACCTTTCTTTCCAACAGACCGGTGGTCCAAAAGGAAAGGGAAGGAAGCAGAAAAAGCAAGTAAAAGCAACAGCTTCATTCTAGTGAAACAGTCAGGTGCAAGGAAACAGGGGAAGAAGGAAAGAGAGGAGGAAAAAAGAGCAAGAGCAAGACTTCTTTTCCCAGATAAAAAGGAACTCTGCTTAGCAGCTCAACTATCACCAAGTACTAATGGATCATATTAGAACAGATATATCTCCTCATCTTCAAAATAAGACATAAAATGGCCTGCCTTAAATAAAAAATCCATGAGAGTAATGATATGATATAAATTACTGTGCTTATAACTTGCTGGTTTACGTTTCTCTGGAAAGGGTATTTACACAATACAAGAAAAACACTGCAGTGTCTCTCACTAGTCTTACATCTCCAAGCTCCAAACTTCCTACTTCAAAAAGTTTTAAGTTTAAATAGATATAATCCACCAAGAAATATTACACTGAAGTTAGGAATCACTAGAGTGAGTCACATAGGCCTTTTATGAAAGTCTTAAAAAAGCAATAATAGAAAGATATGAAATCCTCTGTCCACATAGATATGTTTATGCCCTAAAAATAAACTAATATCTCTATAAATTCTTCCATTACTTTCCTCGTTAATATTAGCTTACATGGATATGAACAGAGTTTTATTTTGTTGCCATGGCTTCAGTGGCATTTGCAAATATTTTACAGCTGATAAATATTTACAGCAGATTCACAGAATGACCATACACGGTCACTATTACTTATAAAACAAAACCACAGTTTAACTGAAGAATAGATTGAAGGGTAGAAATATTTTCCCACATAAAATGTGTATTTTCATCAAAAATTTTAGACACATTTCAAAACATAAAAATTACTGTTATTCATAGTAGGAAAGGATTTTGGTTACTTGTTCTTTTCCATTACATTTAAAGTTTAGCAACCTTACTGAAAGACTACATAGAAATATTAAGTATTGTTTAAAATCGCATAAAATTAGTTATAAAAGACAGGATTACATGGATAAAGATGTAAAGTATTTGTATCTACTTCACTTTCTAATTAGGGAGAGACAAATTAGATTATATTGATCCAATTAGTAGCATTTTTCTCTAGTCGTTTTCAGTTGTTTATATGATGCAATGAAGATTGCCATTTGCTAAACTGCCTTTTATGGAAAGGCAGATTTCACCATTTATCTGACTGAAAGAGAACGAAAGATTAATGTCATGGATGTCTTCATTTGAGCACTGATCACTTCTTTATGTTTGATCAGAAAGTGACAGCAAGATTTTAGTGAGTCCCTGTTCATGCTCCTACAAGCTATAGAAGGACTGAAAAGTAAAAAGACCTTAGAAAGCTGACTTTTCCAGAGCATAGCCATGCAAGTACTAGTTTGAGAAACTGTCATAATAAATTTTCAAAGCTGACCTTAAAGTGCTCTGAAGTTTTCAATGCCAGTCTCTGAAGTATTATCAGGGAGAATGTTTTCCAGATGATGTCTCATCAAAATTTCAGAAAAACAGGGACTTTAAAAGAATCCTCAAGATAGACTCCAGAACAAAGAGTACCCCAAATAATCATGACATTCTGTGAAAATCTTAGCCACTCTCCTTTTATTGAAACTATTTTGGATTGTAAATACTTGCCTAGCCAAGACACCTCAACATCTTTAGTCCTTTAGCATAATGTCAGCTATTTCAAAATAACATTGGGAATACTTGCTGAGCAGACTATCACAGTTATTTGCAAAGAGAAATATATCCTCCACAGTTAAGTAATAGTAATCTGCAATGTACTCAAGAAGCACAAGATCTGAGCTATTTTGACTTGGACTTTGGGACAGGAAATTTAAAAGATCTTAAATCTTTAAGGAAAAATGTTGTTTTACCCATTTCACTTCCACAGTGAGACACTGTCATTAATAGGGTTTTTTTAATACAAAATCCATCTTTAGATAAAAATGTAACTTGAACAGAGTTCAATGGCAAGGTCACACTATTGTTTACTGCATGGAGGAAGTATATGGAGAGAGAATCAGGTTATAAATTATATGCAGTTATTTTCACAATCACTAAGGATGCAGAAAGGTAAGGGAGACCCTCCCATCAAGTCACGAATTTCAGAATGGACACCGTTGCTTTCTCAACTCCTTCTCAAAGAGGAGTAAAAATGTGGCTGGGTCCACTGTTAGTCCCAGTCTTGGTCAATGATTTATGGTTTAGAATCATAGAAGCACAGAATCACAGAATCATTAGGTTTGAAAAGACCTTAGAGATCATCAACTCCAACTGTACCTCTTCACTACTAAATCACATCCCCAAGTACCTCATCTAAGTAGACCTTTTAAACACCTCCAGAGATGGTGACTCAATCACCTCCCAGGGCAGCCAGAGATGCAGAGAGTAAGGTTTATATGTGTTTACAACAAAAAGGATTATATGTGCAAAACCAGTTTCCTATGTCACTTAGCTAAGTTTTCAAAGTTTCATCATGTTTATCCCCAAGTCATTTACCTCCCAACTGGACTTTCTACCAACTCTACCAGGTATCAGTTTGCTCCAAAGATCAAATATGAGGCTTCATGATGCAGACACTCGGGAATCATATTTTACTAAATAAATAATTTAATAAAGCAGTACAGCAGCATGGTCAGCTCCAGAGAAAGGGCTAACCCAATCAAAGAAATCCCTGGGCAATCATACCCTTACAGTCTATTCATTCGCCCTTCATGCAATGGTTCCATCCAGTAGTAATATTCGGGTCTGGGGTCTTCTCATCCCTCAGTGGATTCCTTTACTGTGTTTCAGACAGGTCATCATCTTGTCTTTGTGCATCTCATGTTTATGGTCTGCATCCTTAAGGCCTCTGTATCTTCTGGTTTCTTGTTGACTCTGACGGATCTGTTTTGACTAAGCAAATTGTCTTGGAAAGATTTTAAGCAGAAATTTACAGTTTATTCCCTAGTACTTCAGCAAATCTGGTATCTAATGCTAAGAAAGGTTTGCAAAGAGCATACTAAATCACATAATACTATAAATCGAAATTATCTATTCTGCCTAAATCTTACTTCTTTAGGCTAAACAACCGATCTCTGTTAAACAGGATAATTGCCTGGCATTTAGTCCATCTGTCACCCAGGGATTCAAATAGGGCTCACCAGAGACCTGTCACTGGTGAAAAATCAGATCTGCTGTTTTGGCTAAGGATGTGAACCAAGTACAATTTTCACAAACATATTCTCCCTGTTAGCTTTGCTTTGACAATTTACCACTATTTAAATTATAACCAAGTGGTTAAACATCACTCAGGAGACCAGCAGACCTCAGGGTCAAAGACCATGGTGACACATGATGTTTCTCACCATCTTCCGTTTAAAGGATGTAGAGTAAAACTGAAAATATTAAAGCCTTTTTTACTTGTGACTGTTGCACAGAGATTATTCAAATGCTTGTGATAGAGAAGAAAGTAAAAAATAAGGCATACACTGTAGATGGTTTTAAAATATTTTTCTATTATTCTACTGTATTTGAAAGTTAGAGAGAGCAAAAAAGAACAAATATGTTTGTTGCAAAAACAATACTTAACAAAGTGCATTATATGAAACTTGATTTTTTTTCAAATAATTAGAACAGTTGGCAGTGAATATTCCCCTTTAGTTGTGTTTCACCAGTTCAAATTTTTACAGAGGTACATTACAGAATCCTGAAATCAAAGTTGGTTTTGATACAATCAGAGATACTCACATTTTCTGTTGCAAAAATTAATGTTTATAAGGTGTATCCCTTGTTCAAAAATCACACATACACAAAAAAAAAAAAGAAAAAATAATTACTTCTAATGATAGTGAGCTTGTAGATATGAAACAGCAAGGTTTTGGCTTTGAGGAGGGAAAGTTTGCGATCTAAATCCTGTTTGAAGTTCAGACCTTCTGAAGCTACTATAATTCTGGCCAAAGGAGCACAACAGAAAAAAAAGCAGAGTGGGAAAGTGATAGCTGGGTTTGGCACCTATATTCACAGGTCTTTGGATGTAATGTTTCAGGTTGACTTCAAAACTAAGTCTTAAGAATGAGCAATGTCTATCTTGAACAAGATCCATCAATTATCTGAGGAGAGAGGAATCAAGATTAGTATAATTAGATGTTAAAGTGACAGAGGTCATGTCAGTAGCAGTGCAAATAGTTTCCTTAGACTTGCAGTAAGAGTGATCTTACTGTATGTAACAGATTAATTGCATATATTACTGAGGCGGTAGAAAACCAATATACTTCACTCTAAATATGACCCTGTTGTCCTAAGCCCTGTGTATCACAGAATTTTTATGCCAACCATTAGAAAACTCAGTCTGAAAAACAGAAGAAAAGAACCCTAAATTAAAAATTCTAAGGAATAATTAGCATAAAATCAACACATGTACCATCTCTTCAGACGTGATAAGGGGTTATCATCTACATCAGTGAACAATTTGAAGCACTTGAATGGAAAAAAGTAACATAGCTAGAGATGTTCAATGTAGAGAAAGAGAACTCATCAAATGCTTGGAGGCAAAAATGGATATGTAAAGCCAAGCACTGCTGAAAAAATATTCTAATAGCATATGAAAGATATTCCAATTGCCACATCTAATTGGAAAGAGGAATAAAATAACTCAAATGTCTTATGTATAAAGAAGACTAATTAACAATCAAATTGAAAGCTGCTACCTTGACAGATGATACATTAGGACAATGAAAATGAAGTCCATTAGAATGCCAAAGAGAATTTTAGATTATTTCAAGTGTAATATTCTTTTTTTGTGAAACTTCAACTAATTATAAATTAAAATTTGTTTAACAAAGTTTTCTTAAAAGCTCATAACTTGCTTTGCATTCTCCTTCTGTCTTCAGCTCAGCTCAGCTCCTACTGAATTTAAAGAATGAAATTTCAGAAGCAGCTTTACCTAAGTTTGGGTTACCAAAACCAAGATACCTTCAGTCAGAAGCGGTCTGTCTTGTTTGAAATTAGGCAATCTGTATTTTTTGCACAATATTGCAGGAAGGAACTTTTAAACCCTGAGGTTAATGGAATCAAGTCTAAAATACAGTAATTGGAGAGTATGTCTAAATGAACAAGTAATTTTACGCAAGAGCAATTTGTCCATAGAGCAAAACAGTTGGTGTTCAAGCCCCTGCATCCAAACTGTGTATTTTGGGATGAGCTGTCAAACCAGTTTTTGTGCAATGTCTTAGAGTAAATGTTCCCACTGTGCACATGCCATTCAAATACCTCCAAAACATGCCTGTTTGGACTTTCTTTCTCCACTGGAGTTGAAGAAAATATATGGGGCTAGTTTCCTTTGGAAGTAATCAAATTTGCATGCACCAAAACCATTCTGCAAACAGAATCAGTGCACAATAATACATTAAAGGAATTCATTTCAAAATCCTGTTATTGCTCAAAAAATATCCCTCATCTAGATAGATCTCTGGATAAGACAAGATTTACAGAAGATGTGCCTCAGAACATTTGAAGTACTGAATGAAACTATCATCAATCCCAGCTACAAGCCATTAATGAAAAGCTACATATCTCCAATGTATTTAGACAACTGGTTAAGTATATTAATTGTAAATGTAGTACGTTGCTTGAAGGCCTTGTGTAATTTTCAAATATTGTTGCCAGCAACCAGGACATTTAAAGAAAATTACAACTGTGAAGTGTAAAACATGAAATGTTATGATATTCAACAAAAAAAATTAATATTAAGTAATGAAAATTTAAATGAACAGATGCATAAAGCGTAATTTTCTTATTCATCAGTAGTGCAAATCTAAATCTTCCACTGATGTAGAAAAAAGAACACTGCCAATGCTGATTTCTGGAATGGAAAAATCCATTTAAAGGAGGCACTTTGGTCTGTGCTACAGTTCTCTTTGGGGCTTGGTTTGGTTGTCTTATTTCTTTCCTCAAAAGTTATGTATGAAACTCACTAGCAGATTATAATAATGAAGAGAGATTGAAGACTCTTCAGCTTTTAAAAACATTAATGTACTCAAGTTTGTCTCATGAGCAACTCAAGTCATGAAATTTGCAGTAGTCTTTGCTCTGTATTTATGTCTGACATGTAATATGTCCTTAAAAATATTTTTAATTTTATCTCATATATGGAGAGTAGACCAGATCCTGCTGGTAGTTTTTTCCCAGTTGCTCATCAGAATCACTGTGGAAAATGTACACTTTATTTTTCAGCCTGAATCTTTTTATTTTTCTCTGATCCGTTCAAGATTCCTACACTTTCTTTTGCTTCATCGCTGTCAAAGTACTTACAGACTGCAGTTAGGTCATATCAGAACCTTTTCTTTGATAAATGTAAATTGAATGATTTTTTAAAATATGCTGGACAAGTGGGAAGGCTGAGACATTTAAATTTACCATTGACAATAATAGTCCAGGGGTTGCCAGTCTCACCTGTGCAGGTTCTGGCTGAACATATCAAGACTGTGCAGAGCTGAAGAACTATGTAATAAGGAAACTGGGGTGTCAGCCTTCAGAATGTGGAAAGAAATCTGAATTACAGCTATGCAGTTATTACAATGCCCACATTAAATTCCTCTAAAATAAACTGCTTTTAAAGAAGGAACATTATCACCAGGATGAGATGTCCGGTGGGCAGACCAATGAGACACAATGATCAGAAAAAAATGATGATTGAGCATCATAATATTTTTAGGAAGGCTTATTGGTCTGTTTTGAAAGCAAGCAATGGAGAAAGAAGCTAGAGGAAACTGCTTATTTACCATTAACTCTAGAAATCCCATTCATTTGTCCTGCAAGAAAAGTACCCCTCTGAGTCAGAAAAGAACAGTCCTGGCTAGTGAAATGATACCAGAACACACTGGGTTAAGCAATACAGTATGGAATCTTTCAGCTGAAAGACAATTATAAAATTGACAGAAGACCCAAACCAGAGACATTAAATATACCATATCGACTGCATGAAAGCTTTTGACTCGGCAGGTCAGCTGAGATCACTCAACTCATGGAGCAATAAATAGTTCCTTCTGAAAGCTGGAAAAAGCTGTAATCAATACCTATTCTACTAAGGACTTTTTAAAAAAAGTCCATAGGAGGAGTATTTCTGTTCTCTCACATGCCGTTATAATTACAACGTATCAGAAAAGCACCACGGTGCTGAGGCTCAGTAAGCTACTTCAGGTAAGAGCAACAAAGGCTAACAAAACTCTGTTACCATCCGCAGACTTCTGAGTGTTGCTGGATGAGTTGTTCATTGTTCTAGGGTAATAATTACCTACTGAATGATTGCAGGATAAAG
Organism: Clamator glandarius; assembly: GCA_033459285.1. Classification (NCBI taxonomy): domain Eukaryota; kingdom Metazoa; phylum Chordata; class Aves; order Cuculiformes; family Cuculidae; genus Clamator; species Clamator glandarius. The sequence goes on along the minus strand of JAUNZM010000333.1, from coordinate 7,031,089 downwards.
CTGACAAATATACTACCCTGGAGGCAGACTAAAATGTGTGAGAATGCATTTGAAACAGCATGAAAAGCAAGTCTTTTGGTGTTGCACAAACTGTTTGTCATGGAAATCACTAGGGCTCCGATGCAAAGTTGACAGCTGCAATGTAAGAAACAAACAGAATAGAATGGAGTAGCTAATAATTTTTTAAAAAATGGCCTCATGGTCACAAACCTACTCTGCATCACGAGCTGCGTTGCTTGATTATGTTCTATTTGCAACCATCTCAATTCTGTGTTACCACTACTTCTCTATGGCGAAAAGAGATTTTTTAGACATTGAAATCACAAAGATTCAGCTTAACAACAGATCACTTAGAAAAGAGGAGTGGAGACATGCAAAGACTGCACACAAAACCCGAGCTATAGCTTCTGCAGGTCCGCAGATTCAAAATGTCTCCCAGTTTTGTGTGGGTTTGTGACATGAATGCTGACAGTGATACCAGAGGCATCTGTTCTACATTTTTATGCTGTGTATTTAAAACATAATTGCTAAGCTCGCTCTTTCAACCTTATAACCCAGAAACTATAGGCTCCTAGGCAAAATGAAAAACATTTGTCCTAATAGGCTGTTCGTTCTGGTGATGACGTGTTAAATAGCAATAAAGTTGGTTCCCATATTTTTAAACATTTTTCAGAAGCCTGTCTATAGCATTGTCAATATATTTTTATTAGCTATTTCTTAATATCTATGTCTTATTAGATTTCTTCTTGTTGCGTCTGATTTGCTTTATTTGTTTTATTTATTTGTGGCTTAATTTTGATGGAATTCTGCTTACTTTCCTGCACATGTAAACTGAGAACAACTCCAAAACTTAGATTGATACTGACTCCTTTGAGAGGAGAATTTAGCAATTTCTATGTAATTTAACTATGTTTAATTGATTCACAGAGCTGTAGTATGAACACACTAGGAATTGATTTTCAATACAGTTTTGCTATCTAAACATATATATTTCACTCTAGATTCTTACTCTGTAAGCAAAATAGAAACATGTTGGAAGGCTTGGGCTGTTAACTGGGTGCATTCCTATTTGACAAAAAGAACTCTGCATAATGGTGTGTTTCTGGCTGGAACTGCCAACAGACCTTAGCTGCTGTTATGCTGGGGAAGCTCAATGTACAGCAATGTACCCCCAAGAGGAGTTTTTAAAACAATGTAGTCTATTGCCCCGCTTTGCTGCAGGTGGAGTTCCTTCTCCATGACTCTGAGCAGGCCAAAAGCATAGGACAAAATCATGTTTTCAAGCCTGCAATTCCCCAGCAGCCTTTGTGACATGAATTTTAATATCAGAAAGTGAAAAATGGACTTATATTCCACATACTGCAACAAATTAATGTCTTCTTACATCCCAGGCTGAACAGCAAGGGGCTGTTGTCCCCAGGAGCTACATCCCTGCAGGGCAGGACTTCATTATACTTTGCTTCTCCAAACATCTTTCTTTGTGACCTTCAAAGCCTCAAAATGCTCCATCATTACAAAAGGTTCCTAAAGGGTTCTTCCTCGCTCCCACATCTTCACAATGCTTTTATTTCAGTGCTGTGACAGGATTTCAGTTTTATCGGCTCTAGCTTTTTTCCAGCAGTAACTTTTAAAGAGTTATAACTTGGCTGTGCTTCCCCAGCTCCTGTAATCCTATACCACAAAAGAGGTGATATAAATGTGTACATTATTATTAAATATTACCATAAGCACCAACATTATAATTAGGTACTATATCCGCTTTGTAATCACTATGGCTTTAATTTCCAATGAAAAGCATCAAAGCCTGAAGAGAATGACCCCACTATTGAACAATTCCTTTTCATTTTCCTTGACAATGAATTTTCAAAAGTAAAGGGGGGCAGGGAGGAACAGTGTTTTATTCTAAAGCTTCTACATAATTATAGCAATTATAGAAACCTTTAATGTACTTGATCAGCTTTTATTACTCACATTTAGCTGCTAGTTAGAAGTATCTCCAAAAGTTATAATGCATTTGGTGCTCCAGAGTCTGTTTGACCATTATAAATATCAACTAGACAGACTAAGGATTGCAGAACTTAGTGGAAAAAGTTAGTTACAAATAAGGAGGATGTTAGTACAGGTAACATAAAAGGAATTTATAAATCTGCTTCAGCAGATTGCTTTGTGCTCTTTTATCTGTTTCTTTCTCTCTGTTGTTACTAGTGGTATTAAAGCAGCAACCAAATACCACGGTGAAGACTCAGGCTCCATGATGCTAGATATTCAAGAAATACAGTAGGAAGTCTTATCCTAGTAAGGCTTGCTGCAATACTATACCACAAAGGTCTAGAGCAGAGAAATCATTTAAGTGGGAAAAGCTCTTTTGCCTTAAACTACTTCTTTGAGTAGAATGAATTATATTAAAAAAATTACCTTTTTTTTCACTAGTATAACTACGTGTCCCCCACCCCAAGGGTTTTCCCAATGCATATATGTTAACAAGAGCTGAAGCAAAAGGGTCAGATATCCAACTGACTGAGAAGTGCCCAGATTTCTGCATAAATACATCAAGCAGCCAGGGAGAATATCACAGCAAGAAGCAAAGGAGATCAGATCTGCCACAGGCCATGGGGCAGAGGCTTCCCATCCCTGAGAGCAACAAAAACACCGAGACTCACTGGAACTCTTCAGAGGGATTTTTCATTGAATGAAAAATGCAGAAAATTTTCTTAAAGGCTGAAAGCAAAGCAGAAAGAGAGGTTTCAGCGTACTGTCCTCCTTGGAGATGATAGCAGTTGAATGGAAAGTATTGTGTGACTAGAAAAAACTGTAGCTAAAGAAATATCAGTTGGGAACTGTCAATTGGTCCAATTTGTTCAATAAGCAGCAGAGTTCACTGATCAGCTTGAATGGCTAAGTTCTGGAGTTGCCCAGCTGGACCCTCTCAGTGTTTTCAAAGAACAAAGAGTTTTTTTGTTGTCCTTATCAATATCTTTTACTTCTGAAACACATTTAAAAGTTAGTTAAAAGTTAAATGTCACAATGTTATGTATTGACATTTTCAAACCATTTCCACTATTTTGAGTTTGGTTTCATTTTCCTTTGGTTCATCTGTTTATTGATATTTTTAAGATTTTGATTTTTCAGTCTTTTTTGAGATGCTTTTTTTTCCCCTGTGTGTTTTCACAGGAGATGAAAATCATTGCCATCTACTACTACTCAGAGTTTTTGTTTGCTTAAAGACAACATTTTGCAAGTAAAGTTAAAACACAATTATTTCATACCCTAACCTGCCTCTCTAACTTGGACGGTGCAGCTTAAGCCCCTGCTGGTGAAGACTAAGGCAAAAATGTCATTAATTACCTCAGCCTCCTCCATATCCCAGGCAACCAGATCTATTGTTTCCTTCTAGAGAGGGCTTACTTTCTCCCTAGACTTCATTTATCACCAATGTACCTATGGAATCTTTTCTTGTTGCCCTCAACACCCTTGGCCAGATTTATTTCTATTGGGACTTTAGCTTTCCTAATCTAATCTCTGGCTCCTTGGACAATTTGACTGTATTACTCCCAGGCTAGCTGTCCTTGCTTCCACCCTCTGTCTCTTTTTTAAGGTTGCTTCAGTATAGGCAGAGCTGCCTTGACCCTGTTTTAAAACTCACATCTTTCAACATGGAAGAATTCTATGGATTTGTGATTTCTATGCTATCGCTATAATCAGTGGCATAATGATTAGTGTTACACTACCATGTACGTAAATCTCCAAAGACATGTGTATTAACTAACTTTTGCAGCCCCATAACATTTCTCAGTATTAAAAATTAGAGAACGATCTAATGGCAAGGAAAATAAAATACAAGCAATAGCTAAAGATTATTTCTTGTAAGAGCTCTTCTCGAGTGTAAAGAAAATGCCTGTAGACCTTCCCATACAATAAGGGTATTGTCTGGGTGTCTCCCATACTACCCATACTTGTGGCACCTCACCAGTATGCACTGTTGGGTTTGTGGAAGGAGCAGTGAGTTGTTCTAATACACATGGCACATTTTCAGTCAAAATCTAGTTCAGAAAAGACCCCTCCAAATCCTTCTAGAGTGTCTCAGGTTTTCCTTAATAAGTCCCAAAGCTTTCAAATCTGCTACCTTCTACTAATAAATCTATTAAATCTTGGATGAATTAACATTTTATTCTCCTTCCTCGTTACAAGAATATATGTGTTATTATGCATGCTGTTTAAAGAGCTTTTTAACACTTTATGATTTTTTTCCTATGGTAGTGTTTTGGGCTTCATCCAGATGCCTTAACAACTTAGCCTTTCTCATACAGGGAAAGATTTACTTTCCTAAACCCAGGTACTAAATCTTTAAATTATGATTTAAGTGGACATTTATTATCATGTTAGATTGCTATTAGAACGACCATTCTCATTCCAAGTATCCAGGAAAGTACAACTTTAGAAATAAACCATGCCATTGACTAGAATTATAGACTAGTTTTGTCCTGCTATATATAGCTGGACAGGCTCCTAAAGTCAGGCAGTTCTTTTTTATTAAATGGCTCTTTCTAAAAATTTCAGAAGTACTCACCCCTCTGTGCAAATTATCTCTACCTCTAAGCATATGATATGGGTGCATGGGAAAAGGTGCTTCTCTCAGCTGTTTGTTAGATATCTTAGAGCTCATCATTTACTGGACATTAGCTTCAACCCTAATGCTATGCAGATCCAAGGCTTATAAAAGTGTGGATCATTAGGGTTGTTTTGCCAAACCTTTTTGAAGACGCTCCAGAGATTCACTAAGCCCATTATTTATCTTCTGTTGTCTTAAAAGGTCAAACTACAGCAAATTAGTATATGCAGATTATGTTGCAGAAGCAATAATGAATGCATTCTGCACCAGAGACCCAATGCAACAGAGAGCAACGAGAATCATAAGGCACAGTTGTGACACTGGGCGGGGTCTCAAAATCAAAATGCACTAACACATAAACTTAATTTTCCCATGTGATGCATAATTTTACCAGAGGTATTTACAGTGTGGGCACCAATACCCATTTCAGAAGACGATAAACAATTTGATCCAGGACTCCCATACCTCCTCCCTGAGTCATTAGCATTTTGCTTCAAATTCAGATGCTATTTTTTTCAAGCCTTAAGACTAGAGTCAAACCACTCCTCCAAAGAAAAAATATCTCATGTTATTAGTCATCGGAACCAAAACATTTTATATTCATTTGCTTTCCAACCCCATAGCTTTTCTTTCCAATACACCCAGTCTTTGCTCAGCTATTTCTTTCTCTTTTTACCAAATTAATTCCTTCATATTCCATAAGTTGTCTAAAAACAGAAATAGAGTTGGATCTGTTAGTATTCCTGTCATCAAGTGAAAGTGGTGCCTCCTCAGCAAAAAGGCATACATGCATAGTACCCTCACCGCCTCAGGAAGGGAATATAAATTTGACAATTACTGATCATTTTGCCTTTTAGCTGCTGGACGGAACTGCTAAAAAAAGAGCAATCATTTCATCTCCACACACATAGAAAAGACAGTCTATTCTAACTGTAAATTAATAAGCAAGAGTGATTTTTTTTTAAGTAGTTTACAGTGTTAAAATATCATAAGTTAATCAGCATATATTGTGTAGCACAGGGTATTATAAACCTAGTGCCATTGCAATAAAAAATCATATATAACACTGTTAACTTGTCTGGTGCTAGGGCACTACATAAAACTGATGCTGATTCATGCTGGTTGACAGCCAAGCCAGGTGGGTCTCACCAGCTTTAACTCAAGAGTGCTGAACTGGAGAGAATCCCTCAAAGACAGAGGAAATCAGAGACTAAGTACAAGGCTCTGCAGGCAATTAGAGAAAAAGAGCAAAACCGAGCTGAGAGCCAGGTTGTGCGAGAACCAGAAGTCATGAGGTGTATGCATGTGATACAGTCCCACAGCCTGCACTCTGAGACTGAGACTGCCCTGGCTCCAGGTGGCTTTTGGAGATCTCCATCTATGAAGAAGATCGGATTGAGGTTTATCTGTCATGTAGGTCAATACCGACGCTCTTATGTTTTTTCTGTTGTTAATATGCAGGGATCTACTTCCGTACTTGTTAATTACTTGAAGAAGAGTTATAGTGATGCAACTTACCTTCTGTTTTTAAAGCTTTCCCTTCCCTCTCTTTTATTTGCTGTAGAGCACCTGTGATTCTTCACTGTTTAGTAGACCTTTGCTGGGCTGAAGCTGCAAGTAGAAGGGCTGGTTGTGTAATAAAACTCTATCATACAATAAAATACTGACTGCACAGCTCCTCATCTGAACAAAATGTTTTTGCTAAAGAATAATCACATCTTCTCAGCCCAGATCAATATGAGTGACTGAGTGCATGATTGGAGGATGCTGGGGGGAAGCTTTTTTCGTGAGATTTCTGCTGGAAAACTAAGGAGATATATTCTTTTCTTCTCTTCACCTTTGGTACTGCCTCCTATAACAGTATTTCAAATTCTTTCCTTAAGTTTTACCATTAGTATTGCTCTCACCATTCCACTAATTGTATATTTTCTTTCTGAATATCCAGCTCATTTTTTATTATTCCTCTGATAATCAGCAGGTTATGAACAACATTTTTCAATATCCAGGTATGTCCCTCCAGCTTTTAACATTGCAATATAAGATTAGGGTCAATGGCATGGGGTACTGTAAATTCACAGTAGGGGCTGTCTATTTAGCTACAAACTCTTTTGGATCAGACTAAGGGAAGCAGTTGTAGAAAGTCAACTGCACAGACAAAGTCACAGCCAAAAACCTGGGAACTTAAAACTCGATTTTTGGATCCCAAGATAAAATCATGATAAATTTTCACTAATTTAGTGCTCTGTAAAACCACTCTAAGGTGATTTTAGCAATCTGTTCTCATTGGTGATCTCTTGAAGCCCAGTGTTATCAAATCTCAAAATTTTATTGCCAGTTATATGATTTTTTTTTTATGTGCTTTCTTAGAAGCCCTCATCTTCTGAGGATGGTGATAATCTTTGATAATTTCAGCAGACATTTACAAAATAATAGAGTTTCTTACCTCTGGTGGACATGAGATGCTAAAAAGTATGAGTTTTATGGAATCCAACATTGAATGAGAAATAAAGATATATTTATTCAAAAAGTTCCCCATATTACTATTCATAATAATTTTAATGGCCAAGGTCTGTTTTCAAGTGTTTAGGCAGCTGATTGTACAGTCTCTTTAAAAAGTTCTCCAAGCTGAGAAAAAACTGAATCTAAATCAACAAAATCAAGCTATTACAACCCACCCAAAGTTTTACTATGAGATAGATTGTAACCAGAAAATAATGATTTTTTTTCTCACACAGTCCTGGTATAGATTCACCTGGAAGACTGTGTCATATTTTAGGAGCATTGTATATAGGAATATGTGAAGAAAGTTCAAGGGATGCAAGTTCTCTGAGAGAAATGGGATTGCTTAGCTTAAAGAAACCAGAAAAAGGTCACCAATAAATGAGCAACCATCTGAAAGAATAATAAAAATAATCTATTTTTCATACCCATGGTCTGTGGGATAACAAACAGTGGACTTAAAACTGCAGCAACATGTAGATTAAATATTAAGGAAGAAAACATTAGAAAGATTAGTGAAATCCTTGACTAGATTGCCTGGAGAATCTGTGGGGGTCTTAAGAATAAATCTGACAGTCAACAGCAATTATATGAATAGGCTCATCCTACCTTGAATATGGGGGTAGATCATGTGCTGTCCTTACTATTACTAGTCTGCCTTTTTCTGGCATAGGAATCTATTCTATGCTTCAGCTGGAAGACTTTCAAACTGATTAAACTATGTAGAAAGAGTCCATTGAGAGAAGAAATTTCAAGAGATCTTGGCCTTGTAAGAGAAGGAAAGAGAATGGCTCTCATACTCCAAGCAGGACTGGACAGAGCAGCATTCGTGTCTATGTGGTATGATCAGGACACAAGTACCTCATGGGAGAGCGTTAGCAGCACCCTTCATTCTTCACTCACCAATAAAGCTCTAATGTTTTCTTCCTGTTATCTTTCTTTACTTTATCTCATAACACCTGCTTTCAATTCTGCCTGTTTATGCATTATTCACTATTCCCTTTGAAAAGCTTTGAAACACTGAACACAACGTGCCATGCATTCTCCTGGTGTGCTGATCAGAAGACCAAAAGAAAGGTAAAGAAAAATCCTGTTTTCAGACATGTCCTACTCTCCTTGACTTTAATGGGAACTGTACATGCATTTGAAATTGAGCTGCCCTATTTAAATAGCAATAGTGTGTGCAGCTGCTGGTTTTCTAAGCAAAGATCCTGGAACTGAGAAGCTGCCTGACCTCAGGTCCTCTGTGAGTTTATTGTAAGAACAGTTTTAAAAACAAGGTCCTGACATGTACTAGGAATTTCATTAAAGGAAAGTTGTCTCCTTCACACCAAAACATGGTGAAGGAAGAAAGTTTCAAAAAAACAATGTACCATTAGCTGCTCTCTTGAACATTCCTCCTTCTTAGGATTAGAGTCTGCCTGCGCTTTATAACAAGAAATAAATTCTAACCTCCTCAAGTGTTTGTTATAATGAAAAACTATGACGTGTTCTTTCAGCATCTGTATAGACATGTTACATTAGAGCCCTTCTACTGGAACATATCATGATTTAATTTCCTAAGAGGAAAGAAACAGATATACAAGGCACATTTCAATTAGAACTTGAATAAATCTGTGTTAAGAGCAACACAATCATCCTTCTTCAGTTCATGCATGAAAATCTGATACATATTGACCTACAAATCTCTCTATACTGTCCACTTCATGGGGATACATTGCAACAGGAAAATAATTGGACTGTAATTGTTAATACTATGTCAATGAAGAGAATGTTTCTCTTCAGTGCTGTTTTGAGAATCTTCTGAATAATTTGATTCATCAAATGTAAACCTTACAGTAAATAAATCTATATTACAATGGCATCGTTAACCACTCCTTATGAATTAAGGCTTGAGATTTTCATGTAGGCTCCCACTGATATTTCACTATTTAAATTTTAATTATTATTTTGTCTCTTCATTTAACATAAATTACTGGCACAGGTTTTTTATCATTAAAATATATATCATTATAAAATATTTACCATTCTACCATTGAGAAATATACCAACTTTCCTAAAAGAAACTTTTTAAAATTAGATTCTTTTGGAAAGTTCTTCCTAATAATCTAATTGTTCCATGATTTTCTCCATCTATCTAATCTCCCAACAAATAAATCCAATATTGATGCCCAAGCTCACTTCTCAAATTCTAAAAATAATAATTTTAAAAATCTATTACATCTTTAACACAGTTTCTCTTTTGCAATAGCATTGCCCATATTCTGCAAAAAAGGCAAAATCCTTTTTCTAGCAATCATTTATTGTTAGTACAGCACTGAGATTTTCCCCCACTTCTCTGACATGAGTTTTTCTGCTTTCTGTGTATGCCTTCCTTCCTTATCCATGAACACCTCTAAAATAACCTTTATACAATTCACAAATAACACAAAGAGAGTCTTGAATATTTTCGATTATATTTATTCCAACCGAACTAAGAAGTTCACTTTTAGAAACAAGACAAAGACTGTCAAGTCCAGTGCTTTCAGAAGTTTTAGCCCAGCCCTCTTCTGGGAAAAATAAGCCATATGCAAAGATGATATTCTGGAAAGTTTAATGCGCAGCACTGATGGTTAGATCAATAAACTTCGTCATTCCAAGAGAAACAGTGCTACAGATCTCTACTGTTTGGAGTAGTTACTAAAACAATAGACCTTTGTTTACTGTAACACTGCAACTGCACAGAAACGTATTCCTTTATGTGATTAATATATTTTTACTTCTTTGTTTTTTTCCATTCTAGTATTATAGCATCTCAACAGCAACATAAACCAAATAAGAAACAACATTGTCCCAGAATAAACACATGGGCGTTCTTACAGGCATTGTAATCTGCAAAGGTGTAATTATGCCCATATATTTCTCAATGGATAAGACTTCACAGTGATTTCTCACTTACAGCATGATTTGAAGGAGAAAAAATGTTGGGAGAGATGAAGAATTCTGTAAGTATTATCTTGAATTCTGTGAGTATTATCTTGAATTCTGTGATCATAAAAAATCGGTCAGTTTGACCTATGGAAAAGCTACTCACTTGAGAACACCCCTCATATTTTATCCCAGTTGGACTGTTAAACACTCCTCATCCACACTGAGCAACACAAAATGTGAATACTAAATAAGGAGTTCTAATTAGCACAGAATGGAGGCAAAGATAATCTTATTTTATCAGACAACAATAATTTTGTTTAGATTTGACCATAAAAGTAAATCCATTAGAAGAACAGATAACACTAACAAGGTGAAAGAAGGACAATCGTAGAAGGAACCTGTTTTGTAGAACTGAAGCCAGAAACTGTGACCTAAAATGAAAGATAACAGTGTGACATAGAAATACAAAACAAAATCATAAAAATGTTACAAGTATGCAACCATAAAATGACACTGAATGAAGAAATCTATTACTGCTTTGAATTCTCTCCTGATCAATGGGATGCCTTTGAATAGAGATTTTAAAGAGAAACCATTACTTATGAGAATGTGAATGTATGAAGATACTGTCCTAACTAGCAATTTCATAATTCACTTAGTCTTGTAATATTGATGTGTTTTGTTGAAACTAAAACAGGACTATAGAGATTTTTTAAACAAATATAGATCTTAGAATAACACATCTTGAAAAATAAACCAACCACTTCTTAGAAAGAACATCAGTTAAATTGATCGCAGTTAAACATTGCTGCCCTTTTGTAAAGGAGGCAGTAGACAGGAAGAATCACTGCTAGGGGCTAAAGGAGCTCTAGAATCAACCTTCTTCTGTCAATTTTGATCTAGCACCATGGTACCTTGTTCTTCCTTTCCTAAAATTTTAACCAACTTCCAGCTCTGAGATATAAATGCTGCTGGCTATGTCAGTGATCTGTTAGTTTGGTGATGGGTAGGTCATGTAAATGGCTGGAGCCCTGTTTCTCCCTCAGGAACTAAAAGGCAACAGTGGTCTGCTTGTCTTACATGGATTCCTCTTCTAAGAAAATATTTAGCTCATGCGTAGTCTCACAAAGGTTTGGCACAACTTGGTGTGGGCACAGATACTGCAATCTTGTCCTTGATGTCCTACGTGTCGTGCTGCAGGGATCTCTCAGTTGTATCAGCAGTGCTGGTGCCACAGAGGTGAATGAAACTCTCAAAGACACTTCCCAGTGACCCTTGTCTGATGCTATGGGTATTCTCCAAACATGCCAATCAGAATTGCTTTTGCACAAGAGCCAAAAAAGTCACTTGATTTTATTGGTTGTACTTTCCTAAGGATAAGAGTTCAACCCCCTGCTCCTCTGGTTCAGAGCAATCAACAGACTCCCAGGCACCCCAGGGCTGGTTTCACAGCCTTTCTTGGTAGAGTCATTTTATGTTTTAAAAAAATACTAGTCATTGGAACTGCTCAGATGTTAACAACTCCATAAATAAATAATATTTTTAACTTAGTGAATCTAGATATTTCCAGTGACAGGAAACATATCACAGAGATTTTATTTAGATTACTATTTTTGATTTAGACAGCTTGTCTACACCAATACTGCAACAGGCATTTCACTGTTCTCCTTTTATTTAGTCCATTATATTAAGGTGAAAACACTTCTGATGAGGAAGGGAGTCAATGATGCTACTTTCACAGACAATGCTCTGCAAAGCTGGTATCTTGATAGTCACTGATGAATAAAAGTTATCACCTCTAAGTCATAGTGTAGGCCAATAAACCAAAATGAAAAGCATTTTTTCACAGAAAAGATTTCTTAGTGTATGTTTCAGTTATCAATGCAGCATTTCACTTATTTTATCAGCTTTTTTAAAATACAAGACATTGTCAGTTCAAATTTGACATCATAATTTTTTAGTCAAGATTCTGCATATTCTTGAAGGTTAAATTAAATGTGTCTATAAAGATTTAAATATTTTTATAAAATGTGCGTTCATTCTCCAGGGATAGTTTTAATGGCAATGGAAATAATTCATTTAAGGAAATAAATATAATACTAGCGATATTTTCAAACCAAAGTTCTTGAAAGGAGCATTGGTGTTTTCTCATTATACTACTCTAGTTTTATAAAAACACAGTAAGACACAAACCTCTTAACGTGAAATTTCAAAAGTTATATAAAATTAATTGAAATTATTCATTTATTTTCCCTGTTATTGGTCCTCCTCTCCTAAACGGTATCATTGGGAACAGCCAAATAACATAAAACAGCACGCTCTATATTCTTTATATTATATAGGCATGTATCACATATGAATAAGTAGATATTTTTTACCCCAATTAGACTCTTAAAAAGTTCAAACCAAACAGGAAAATCCAGGGACAAGAGTTATAAGTAAATCCAGCAGAGAGAGTTAACTTTTGTATTTTTTCCTTTCCCTTAACAGAGTTAGGACTAAACTCTGTAAAATGAGCAGGAATCTGTGCCTGCACTCACTGAAAGTTCCTCTGGACAGTTATGCAGTTGGACTTGAGACTAAAATCAAGTGCAGAAGCACTACTGACTATGAAGATGTAGCAAAATTCCTTGTGACTTTCTTGGAGACTGAAACATCAGTACATCCTTGTTAGCATAACTCTTCTCCTCCAAAAGGACGGTGCTCTACTGTGTACTCCGTCCCATTTTTGAATGCCAATAGATGTCCTCATTTCCTTACTGCTACAGCATCTAAGCACCTTCAATGTGTTTATTAAATATTCTATTATCTGAAACCTATTTGCTTCCTAATCTTTCTCCAGGGACAGAGAAGCCTGCACTGAAATATTATGTGGTGTTTGTTTATAGTTTTATTCCATTATGTCACTTTAAGGTACTCATATTTTTAACACAGAATGGCACCTCACAGGGCATCAAAATCTTGTTCCTTGTTTCCATCCTAGATCTGCAACCCCCATGAAAGTATACTCAAGCTGAGTAAAGGATATTTTTTTACAGAAAATGACAGGGTTTAGACTAAAATGAGCTTATATTTTCCTCTTCTATCAATAGAAGGAAAAGTTTTAGCTTTCACACAGCAGATGAGGAGAGAACATTCCCCAGCCAGCTGCTAAACATGCACAATCACAAGTGCTTAACTTCCACCCAGTAACCATGTGCTTTCCTCTCCATGGAAAGCTGCAGGACATATGAGCCCATTTCATCCACATTTCCAGCTGTCCAAAAGCTTCAGGAGTATCTTAGTGTTAGAAGATAAATTACCTTCTGTGAAGAGGTGAAACATATTAGCTCAGATTCAGAACAACATTGAAACAGCCTTGTTATTTTTTACCTGCCTGAGGTCTAGTCAGTCTCTGGGATCTGAACTGGAGCGCACGCTGTACCCTGTGTGACTATGCAGCTATCAGTCTGAGAAAGGGTATTGCACTTGGATATTAATTCCAGAATTTACAAGGTTTTGATTACCTTTGCTAGTCAAGTTATTTTTTGTGCTCCTTTATGGGTCTCCAGATCTAGTGCTGCAAAACCCTGAATCTGTCAACCTGTTTTAATTAATAGGAGTTTTATTGACCCATTATTTCCAACAACTGGCTAGTAATGCAGAGCAATAACCATTAGGTAATAACACCAGTTTCTGATTAGAAAAGCTAATATTGTACTAGCCATAAACTTTGCTCAAACCGCAGCAAAGATGCATCAGATGAGATATGGGAAGGACTCTACAGTACCCAAAATAACAAGCCATGGAAAACAAGAGCAATAACAAAGGTGGGTTAAAAACAAAACTCAAACAAAACAGAAACCAAAGAGAAATTTCTGTTTCCAAATTCTTCACAGCACACAATCATCTTCTACCACATTATCCCATGTGGTGACAGGCTCAGTGGGAATTAATTTAACTGTTTTTGGAGAAAGTTGATGTTACCCTGGAATAAACATTCAGATTCAGTCCTGTCTTAGTCATTCAGCATGTTTTCACTGTTCTTCAGTTTTGCTCTCCTCTTCCACTTCTGACTTCCCATGTTGAAGACATTTTCAGGTGAAAGCTCTCTGCAGGAGCTTCAAGTCTGAAAGGTTTTCCAGATCCCCACAACATCAAACTGCTGCTTCTGTCAAATGGGCTTCTGAAGAGTGAAGTCTTCTCATTTCTCATCCCAGACCTAGGAGGAATTATTCAATTTTCTAACCATTTTTTCTCCAGCAGCTACTGGTGTTAGAAATAAAAGCAGCTTAAAATTCAATAAGAGCATCTGGCTCTTTTCCATTTCTAAATAAGCACTGGATTTTGCTCTCTTTGGTCACACTCAGAACACCAATGTGCAAAGCAATAACACTGAAATGACTCATTTACTCTAACTGTCGTAAAAACTGAAAATTCCTATAAATGACAGAAATTCATTGTCCCAGGTCCACAAATCCAGTGCCTCTTCTGGATCAGTGGAGACAATGAGAAACAACAATTGTGAAACGGTGCTGGAAAACTAAGGGTAGGAAAAGAAGCCCACAGGAAGATGCTTGTGCAGAGGCTGGATGTCCTTAGATGGGCCTCTTTGACAAGAACACTGTGAGGCACTGAGAACACAAGCATCCCAAGCACTTTTCAGGACTGCAAAGACTGACAAAGCTGTCTTTTGAAAAGTCTGCAGCTATTTATTGTTCAGCTCATAGGAAATATTTCTGGCAGTAGAAGATCTTCTGCTGGATGGATTTGCCAATTTGGAGGTGGTTTCTTTAGAAGAAATTACTGCAGTTAAATACCCAATAAAAGAATTTTCAGAATGTAGTCAGGCACAACACTGGTCCTGATAAATCAGGCTGATAAGCCAAAGTTTTGTTCTGTGTGACTGACCTGAGATCATCAACTGTCTTATAGAGCATGGCTGAGCTGCTTGGATGTCCTGCAGCATCTGTACATCTGTCTCCAGTACACATTTGATAGCTCCCTCCTGAGCTCTTTTCCCTCTGCTTCCAGTTTTGCAGTGGGTGGGGTTCTTGTCACATAGTAGTTCTCTTATTTTGGTTGAGGACCTCCAAAGACCTTGCTCTGCTTCCCCTGAGAGTTTAGTGTTGATGAGGCTGACTTTAGGTCTCTGAGTTTCAAGCTTCTCTTAGGGTTACCAGCAGCTAAAAAGTACAGAAAGCTTTTGAAATCCTAGTTGGAAAAATACAGGTGAAGAGGGGACGATTAGGCTGCAGCTTTGAACATACTTATAGTCCTCAAGCAGGCACGTTACAGGTACTAAAGAAAGGCCGACCCTCAGATATTGCCTGATACATTTTCTTAGACTGAAGAAAATATTTCACCTACAAGAAACCACTTGCAAGAGGGAGGGTGACAGAAAAGCAGGAAAAAAAGATCAGGAAACCAAATTAATTAAAATGCAATCAGAAAAAAAGAGCTATACATAGCTATCATCTTGAATGCCTTCTCTCTGTAAAAACATTGACAAATATGCTCAGTGTTAAATATAGACTTGAAAATGCTCAGATAAGTGACTGATTTATCATTTATTTTTAATGTGGAAAAGAGATATAAAAAGAAATAAGATTATATTTACGGCCTTATCCTACACCTGCACCTTTCTCTGCAGGGAATGAGTCAGAGCAACTTTCAAATTGAAGTGTCAGTTGAAAAGTTTTTGAAAGAGGTGGTAAAATAAATAGTAACAAATGTGTGGAACAAGATGCTACTCATGCAAAATCTCTAAAGGAAATCAAATGTAAAATCTGTAGTATGTTGCCTTATGTTTAAATCAGCCATACTACCAAAGGAATAAAAGGCAGAAAATGCAACCTAGGTTTTAAAAAGAAGCCAATGGGGATTCAAAGAGCTACACTCCAGTAAACCAAACTGGGAAATAGAGAAAATTAGTTGAAATTACACAAAGAATAAAGGTTATAGACATCCAAATAAATGTAATATGCAGAGAAAGAATCCAAATGACAGATGGATGTCATGCTCCTGTAATGCTTGCTAGTTTTCCAGTCATGAACAAGGACATGGATCAGTGTAGCCCAGAGAGTACTGTGGGGCATCTGAATTTCCAAAAGTCTTTATCAGGAACAACAAAAGCTGATGAAGAAAAGAAATTGCCATCAAATACAAAAGCAGGACCTACTGTAAATTAATAACTGTGTGAAAGGTTAGAAGCAAAGGGATAAGCAGATAGTCCTCAGAAGAATGGTAGATTCCCAAGGAGTCTGGGCCATTTATCTTATCCACAAATGTTATGGAAATAAAATGAATAGTAGGGGATAAAATTTTCCAGTATAAGATTATTTGTTTGTGAGATATTGCAGAAGATATTGCAGATCTCACAAGAGTATGTGACTGGCTGCTAAAATGTCAGGTGAAATGTAATACTAATATATCCAAAACAATGCACTTGAAAAACACAGTAAGAATGCATAGAAATTGATAATCACTAAATTATCTCAAAAAAGGACTTTTAAATCACTGGGGACAGTGTTATGAAAATATCTGCTCATTTCTTAGGTATCAAATCAAAAGAATATTACTGATTATGAGGAAAGTAATAGAGACATCTTTGTGGCAATGTTTAAAGCCATAGGGTACCATAACTCAAATCAATACTGAGAGCAATTCTGGTCGTCCTATCTCAATAAAGATATAACAGAACTACAAGCAATTCAGAGAAGAATGATTTTGATTAGAAACATGGAGCATTATCTATCTTTATGGAAGTTACACAACAAAATTAGGAGCCAGTGTCCTAGGTATAAACGATTGAGAGAGAAATACAATGAAGAGCTATCAAAACATTAGTGGAATAGAGCCATTGAGCAGACAACTAGCTGTTCTTTTTTTCTTGTACAAGAGGGTCTAGAAGACACCTCGTGAAATAATCACACAGTATTAAAACAAACCATTAAACAATTAATGAAGTTTGGACAGGGATTCAAAGAGTCACTGCAGTAGAAAAGCTAATGAATAGCTATTAAATACAGGATACAGGTGAATTTTTTTGGTCAGAATGTCCCTAAATATTTAGAGATTGAAAGTTGTATAAGTGGAACGCTTACTCTGTGTTCCTCCTGTACCCTTATGTTATTTCCTTAAGCATCTCTCACTGAATCCAGGAGAAAGGATGGCACTTCAGTTTGATACAGACTTGTGTTCTTATTCTCCCCTTCTTCAAGTGCTTTCCTTTGCTTCCATCCAAACATATTATGTTGAATCAATGCAAATCTTGGAGCTCTGGAGTGGGTAACTGGGTGACCTTTTCAGAGAACACATAGTCTTTAAGCTATTTGGCTATGTTGGGAAGTGAATTCCTCCGTGAACAATGACACTGAATTTATAGGATATGATGTTCACTTGCTTATTGATAGCTTATATCCACATATCCAGCATATATCCTTACATACTGCTTCTGCCGGCATGAAACCATACTTTAAACTTGCACGCACCCATTTCCTTCTGCATTATTCTATGAGAATTTCCATGGTAACCTTTGCTGAAATTCATCCATCCGAAAAAAAAGACCTATATTTTTCATGAAAAATATTTCCTTTTGGTCACATCAGTTATTTGCCCTATCATGGGCACAATGGGCAATTGCAGAGACGATGAGCAGCAGAAAGTGAAAGGTAAGTGGTGACTATGTCAACAATGCTACCACATGTGTTTGTTTATCTACAACTGTGGTACACTTGGTATAATTAAGGAGAACAAATCTGACCTTAAATTATTCTTTCTCACTCCACTATGCATTCACAGTCACTGAATATGGACAAAAGCTGTACTCTTCTTAATTGCTGTCCGAATCACTCATCTCATGAGACACCAAGATTTTTCAGCAGCCTAAGCTGAAAAAGTTAATGTGCTTTCCATCATGATCTGTTTCTATAATAACTCTTCTGGTCTTACCTCAGTAGCTCTTCACTACACATAATCTCCTTAATCAGAGCACAAAAAGCTAGGTTTGAAGAATTTTAAGGCAAGCTCTTAGCCACAGGGAGATTCACAGTGCAGGTTACAGCCTTTGCTAATGAAGCATAGCAGGTCATACTTGGCCTCTGGATTTTGCCTGCACCAGACAACTCCTGTACAAACTTGTGAGATGCTCTGCTCCTTGAGGACCCTTGTAATGGCAAGGGTGCTCAGGTCCTCATAACTGCTAAGTGCCTTGAAGCACTGGCATATGACGAAGAATTTTATTGCTTTCATTACCCAGTTTCATCAACATAAATTAATTTTAATTTATTTAATATCTGGTTTGTATCATCCTGCATATTTTTTATTATTTAGAAACTTTTCAGTTATTAGACAGATAAATAAAAGGAAACACAACATTAATATAGAAAAGTGTAGAAAACACGATAGCCATCACCAATAAACTCAATCTGCACAGAACTAATTATATAACCATACCTTTCTCTCCTCCAAATGCCTAAGTTATCACACATGGCAGTGACAGAAAGGAAAGTTTTCAGGAATGTCATGGGCTACTCTTGTGCACACTCTGTTTTGCAGGACCCCCAAAGCAAAGCATCATAAACTCAAAGGGAGTTTCTCTGGTTAGTACTGATATCCGGAATGAAATACTAACATGGTTCTGGAATCATATCTTTTTTTATTAAAACAAAAAATTAAATTCCAGTGGCAGGAAATCTTTATTTCTATGGATACTTTTAAGTTTTTAATAGAAAGTTGAAAAAGAAAGGAGGAGAGCTCTGTTCCCTAATGGAAAATGTAGTTTACTAGTTCACTCCTCGTGCCCATGTTGTCCTTCACAAACACTAATTCCCTACCAAACCATGTTCCCCTCTAGACACTGTGAACAGGACATTCTTCCTGGAAAACTCCTCAGAGATAAACCACCATATGTAATCTGAGATATAAATTATTACAGTGGGAGAAAATTAGAAATTCCCTGGTGAAGAGACAGGTTTTATTTAAAAAATCTTCCCTAAGATCTGTTTTCTTTCCACAATATTTAGACAACGGATATGCAATTGAATGGAAATACAATAAAATGTTTTCTCATTCCTGCTCAATATGGATGGACAAAAATGGAAAATTAATTTGTTGTGACAACTATACCACTGATAAGATTATGCAGCAGTCACCAACATGAAGCCTAAATCTACATTCGGGTTTTCCATTCCTTTAGATGACCGGATCTTGCAAGCCTCCTGCTTTCTTATGATGCTTGTAGTCTAGCCATTCTCACCATGAGAGCTGAAATGAATCCAAGTTTCTTCTTCTCAGCAACATGTTTTAACAATGATCTGACAGCTGTTTATATCAGCAAAAGAAATAACATTAGCAAATAAGGACATAAACCAGCACGCAGACTACACTGATATCTTTATAACCCTAATATCATGTCTTTTGCAGACAACTTCAGCAGGTTCATGCATCTGTATTTATTTTCAATGCTGTAGACATGATCATTTTTATGATTATCCTTTTATAACTTTCAAATATTTGCTGGATGCTGGCTTATCCTAAGTCTTACCATGAGCTTTTATATTCATCTTGGCATTCCTTTCTGGGCATGCTTTTACTACATTCAGCATAATTACAGAAATTATATATAGATATAGATATAGATATAGATATAGATTATATATACATCCTAGTTAAAATGCGGCTAGTGTAATTCCTGAAAGGTGGTGTATTCAATAAACTCATATATTGACAAGTCAATGAAGGCTGACATAGATACAGTTCAATATTCTTCATGTTTGTTTGGGCTAGAATTAATTTCTCAGAGATATCCAACAGAACACATGATGGTCTTGGAGAGTTTCTATTATACACACTCTTTATCAACTGATGAACTGTAGAGCTAATACAGGGCTGGTCTCCAAAATTCTGGGAATAAAATGTATTTAAATGAGCAAGCCTGTTGCAAGTTCCAAAGACAAACTGTTTTAAAGCATCAAGTTATGAGGAAACATTAAAAGGCAGAATCAACTTTAACAACTGAGAATGGTTTTTATGATAGTCATAGCTTGCTATGAAACCTATTCTACAGACTCACTTAAATCAAGATGGGTTTTGTAGTAATTCCCAGCTGTGCTAAGAAAAACTTTACAATAGTAAGAAAAGGAAGCCATAAGTAGGCAGTAGTTCTACTTTAGATATTTTCCATGAAAAGTTGTGAATTATTTGTAATTTATATTCAAATTAAAATCTGAAGAGGATGTTTCTGTTGAGGTCAGTGAAAGACAAATAGATATTGGATATTTTCAGACAGTGTTTCTGAAAAGAATGGTATTTTTTGCAGCAAGCATACTACTACTTTGTTTATTTTCCCTAGGAGGACTGTGGGACCTGAAGGGAGAATCACTCTGTGAGGGTGCTAGACTTGGAGCCAGGAAATCTGATTTCTCTTTCTTGTTTTACCTATGGAGCAGTGATAGGTTTTTCATATGTATATAGATTTAAGATCCAGACTGAGAAGTTCAATATATCTGCTTGTCTGTCACATGATTTCAGCAACAAGTAAACATCTTCAGGTTGTTCATGTCTGACACTAGAATACTCCAACATCTAGAATTGTTCTTACGACGTGCTCCTAAATATACCAAATAAGTACATATTACAGCTTATGAATCCCTTGTGCATTTAGGCCTCATTTTCTCTCTCTCTTGTTCCTCTGAATAGTTTGTACAGATAAGCAGTTCCACTCGGTTCATAGGGATTATTCTTCTGCTCACCCTACCTTGAATATTCTTGGCCCTAGGCTTGCAGGTAGCTGTACAGTTATGAGGGTGTGTTTGAGTTTATTTCATTCCACAGAGAAATAATATTTGGCTAGAGGAGTAAAGTGCCAGTCATTTCTTTTACTGAAATCATAGCAGTGAAAAAAAAAATGTGGGGAGGTTTTTAATGTAATGCACAGTATAATTAAATATTTCCTATTTCTGATCTGCACTGAAAAAAAGTAAAGAAAATAAAGATGACTCTTTTATTTTTCAGTTAAAACTCAGTTCATCTGGCCTGTGAAGTACAAATTGGAATAGTACATAGGATGAGTATTAAGACAGTAATGTTAACATTACAAAGTCATACTTTCCTCTAAAGAGTCCAGTAATGGCTGATTCTAATTGTTCTGCTGAATAATATGTAGGAACTTAGGAATCTGTGCAACATTTGTTAATATTTTACTCATGTGAAAGAAAAATTTCTGTGATCATGTGCTATATTCTTAAATATTTTCTTTCAAGAGCCAAAGCGGATTTTATGGTTTATCTTCTTTTTTTTCCTGCAATAACACCTGCTTGAACTAGATGGTCAGATTGTTTCCATTTCTTTCACCTACTCAGAGGTCTGTATTGCTCCACACTGGTAATATAAGAACATCCTATTTTCCACCTCCTGCAGCCTTGGTACACTGTATAGTTTATACTGTTTACAATCGATTTCCCACTGATCACTCCCATGTGATCCAGTGAGCTACCAGGCATGCCACGCTGTAGATGCTTGATGAACTTCAGCTGCTGTCAGGCTCAAGCAGCTTTCAGATCACAGAAGTGTTTGCCCAGAGGGAAAAAAAAGAAAACAAGAAACTTGCCTGATTTTCTTTATCTTTCCTTGTTTAATGTCTTGCTGTGCATTATTCACCAGCTCATTTTTATTTTACCCCCCAATATTCAAAGAAATAGCACAGGAAAACCTTCCCAAGTGCAATTAAGCCTGTTGGATTGGATTCAGAAGCTGGCGAAACAAACACAGATTTTAATAATGACAGAGAAATTTAAGGTTAATGCTGGAGACATTAACAAGTACCCTGGTGGAAAAAAGTAGCTCAAGATATAGCTCAGATGCTTGTTCTTCTCCAGACATCCTGACCAGCTTATTTTATAATTGACTCCCTCAGTTCACATTGGTGTTACAGGGACAGTTGTACTCTTTTTTGCCTACTGCTTGCCTCCTAGAGAAAAAATATGATAAGTATTACAAGGGCTCCGTTCTTGTAAAACAGGCAATTGTTATTAGCTTTAATCAGGCCATGAGAAAATATCAGCCTTTATCAACCTTTATATATATGAAATTTTTCCTTAAAAGTTTAAGATTGTGGAGTGAGTAGTTCTTAAAAAAGAGCTGATTTTTATAGAACACAAATAGCTGTTTTCAAAATTAAAATCAATCTTCATAAAAAAATGTATACAGAATTTTTTATTAAATATAGGAAAAGTTCTCTGTCATAAAAAAACTTATTTTTGTTGAAAAACAATCATGAAGACTGGGCATAGAGGGAGGAAATGTTCAGCCATCCCTATACAAATTATTAATACCATTAGCAAATTTGTTAAATTTCTAAGTCATAAGAGGACTGAGAAGGATGATGTGGCTTAAATTTGAGAGATTACTAGCAGAATTGACTCAACTAATATTCAATTGTTAATATGCAATGAATTATAAATGTGCATAAAGTTAAGCACATGCTTAACCACTTTGCTAAACTCTGATTAGAGTCCAAATGAAAGCAAAAATATTTCTTCATATTTTTTGCATAGAATGAGAGACACCTGAAGGTAGCAGGTAGGTTGATCAGTATTTGAAATAAGAGTCTATTAAAATGTAAATTAAATAAATGCTACTGCCTGGATAATAAATGAGTTTTCAGCAACTGTCATCAGACCTGGATTCCACCTTCAGCCTCTCTGAGCTCTCATCAGTTGGATTCCAGCCCAGATGAAGTGGGCAGGAGAGCACAGGAACCTAATGAGAATAAATGGGAATTAGTTTAGCCCTCTCTCAGCTAAATTATCGAAATATTATTTACCTGTTTGGAGCAGACTACTCAAGGTTTTGTTAGGCAGAGGAGTGTGCAGGCAGAATTCCAGCATTTTAAACAAACAGGTCTTTGCCATGGGCTTAATAGAAAATAATTTAAATTGCATTAGAATTCTTTTCTGCAATGCCTCAAAGTCCAGCTTCTTCCTTGGAAATCTCCCAGATCCTAGCCTGAGCAATAACAACATGGGGCTGGTATTAGTGTGTGATTCACAGCCTCTCTGTCCCTTTCATGTCTGTAGTTAAATATTCGCTGCTGTGGCAGAGCAATATTTTGGGTGCAGCTCTACCAAGACAAGTGGCAACTTTTCAGTCCTGAAATATCAAAGTAGGGTTGGAGACGTGTGCTGAGCATTGTGCTCTAGGCAAATTTGTTGCAGGGGGGAAAGGGATGTAAGAGGTTATAAAAAAAAATCCATTCTACAGCTGTGCCTGCAACAGGGAAGAGAGGGAAGACTCATACACACCCTCAATGGCCTGGAAAGGAGTAGCAAAATAGTCACACTTGCACTTAAGAGACCACATATGCAACCAAGGCAGCAGCAGGGTGAAATGTCACAGAAAATGATGGCTGCCCACCTTCTTCTGGAGTCTGTAGAGCTGTATGGGCAGCAGGCAATGTGGTACTTTAGCAAGCACTGCAGGATGAGGCTGTGAGAAAGCACTACATGCCCATCAGGTCCCATCAGCTCAATTCATTCAAACACTATCCCAAGTGCAGGTGCACATGGCACAGGGGAACATATTGAAAATGCAGGTCACAGTCCTTGGAAATGGAGTACAGACCACAGGCTACATTGCAGAGTGACACTGACTTCCAGGTTTTGTGCATCTATATGTGACTTCTTTATACTAACACTTTCAACCTCATTATTTATGTGCCCAGGATCTCATGTATAAACTTACATGACTGAGGAAAGAGCTTCCAATTCAGCCCTTAGTACAGGTGCAGCCCTTATTTTTCTGTCTGTTTTCTGCCTGAGACCAGACAGAGAGTAATACCTTTGCAAGAGCCTATGGCTACATGTTTCCCCAAGAGAAACGTACGTCTAGTAATTGCTACTGGTTTTGATAACTAATATAAACAGATACTTCTTTTAATAGTACTTCTTCCCAAATGATTAATATGTGTAAGCAACAAAACAAAGGCTCTTCTGAGTTGTTGAAATACAACATAAGCATAGGGCAAAGCTCTTTGTGTCACTAAATTGCAACACTTGGTGCTCATTAGGGAAAACAGAATCCTGTTTACTTTGAGCTAACCTAATGCAGTGGGAGAGTGGATGAGAAAACAGGTCTCAGTCTGCTGTAAACCATCTAGTTTTATTCTCAACAGCATGGAATTGCGTGTTGTCAGAAAGCTGAATAATGATTTTTTGACAGAGAACAGAAGCACAGAGTGCTATATAACATTATTCTCTTTATTTCTGAAAAATATCACAGAAGATGATTTGTTTGGATGTTAGTGTGCTATCATGGCATTTGGGAGATGGGCATTTATTTTTGCACAATACCACAGGTTTCTTGGGTGACCTTGGGAAAAGCTTTCTATGAATAACACTTTCCAAATTATTTAAATGCTTGATAATATCTACTCTCTACACTTCAGATGGCTAATTTCGTTGCCCTAAAATTTCACTGTCAGAGTTAGAGGTGATTACCTCTCCTAACTGGTTTACACAGAATTTTTGACTTTGAGCTTTTGAATGACATCTAAGATCCCTATCATAACTGAAGATAAATGGTGTGAAGATTCCCTTTAGTGTAAAAATACATGAAAGAACTTAGGTTGCTAGTTCATCTGTCTGTAAAACTAAGCAATCATAACATACAGCCTACAAAAAGGGGTAAAGATTCAGTAATGTACGAAAGGTACTTTGAAGTATTAATTTTAAAGAAACAGAGATAGGGAAAGTTTGCCACTGATATATAACTTCTCAGGCAGTCTGTCCTAAACTCAAATTCTGACTAGATGAAGCCAGAAAGTGCCTTTTGAAGTCCTCCTCTGAAACTGAAATTAACAATAACAAAAACAAAAGCTGTTATCAAGGATGAATACAAGACTGATAAAATTAAAATCAAACTTGCGTTAGTGACCTTTATCCAAAGCAAATCAAACCGCACAAAGATATAACTCTGGCTGGATATGAGCTGATAGAAATACATTCCTTGTTGAGAAGGAGCATGAGGGTAAAGCCAAAGGAAAGCAAGAATCCATGCTTTCACCCCATGCATACCGTTGGGATTAATTTCTTACTATCTTATTCAAAACAGTGACTCTTTTTATCATGTCAATTTGTCGTATAATAACATCATATTTTGTTCACTAGAGTCTCTGTTAGGCATGAAAGCATCACAGTCCTTCATCCACAGCTCTGCTACCCAGCCAGATCTTCTACCAGCTGCCTGCCTGGACCTGCCTCAGCTTCATATAAAAGATAAAAGGGCTCCCCTCTAGACACAAGCTGTAACAAGGGGGTGAGGTAGGAGTTAGCAGGTGTACAGCCATGTGTCTCAGAGACTTGGCATGAAACTTAATAAGGTTAATATGGGGAAGTCCTTCCCTAAAAGGCCCTTCTTCAAATTTATTGGGTGGTTTGCAGGAAGGAAAACCTGACCTAGTCTCGATGGTTCTCTTGTCTTTGTCTCATATTTGCTTCCAAAGTCTAACCACTTATAAAATCAGTACTTTAACAGGTACATTACTGTGATTACAGCTAGAAAATGAATGTTCCTCACAAGGAAAATCATGGATAGGTGAAGAAATCTTTGCTTTTTCATAACTACTGCCACTAATTATCTAGTGAATCTAGTGGGTTAAAACCGCCAGCTGTAGTTTCTGTCACCTTGAATCCAATAACAAGTAAAACCACTCTCTGTGGCAAGGGCTTTTCTTTGTTCTTTGCCTTTGGACACATTCACACAATAGAACTATGAACCATGACTCTGATTTCTAAGGACTATACACATATAGCTGTTATCTGATTAGAAAATAAAGACTAAGCTCATGTCCTTAACACAAATCTAATTTTGCTCAGTTTTCAAAATATATTCACAGCCTGAATGAGAGAGAAAAGCATACCTGGCAGAAAAGAGATGGTGACCCCTTTACCTTGAAAATATCATTTGAATTCTAAAAGCACAAAGGAAAAGAAATTAGGGTTGTTTTTTATCTTTACCTATGCTTGATTAGGTCATGGAAAGTTCAGGTAATACTCATGCCTCACAGCCACAATCATCACAGCAGTAGAGAAGCTAACGAACAGAAAGAAATGAATAGAAATTAAAACTTTTTAACAAATATTCCAGCTGCCTGGTTGCAAAGAAAAGGTTCAAAATAAAAACTGTCTAGAAGTGTATTGACATTCTGTTCTGATTAGCATCCAAATTATGTAAGTCAGCAGCACAGCCAGTGAAAACTATTACTTGAGAACATTCCCTTGAGTTAAGAAGTTTTGAGAGGAAAGCTTTAATTTAAAAACCATGATGACCATGCATTTAAATATTTTAAATTATCATTATCGTGAGATATGCATGAGACTGCATAGACAATCTTCCTTGCCTTATTTCTTTCTGAAGTGACATGGATTTTTTGTTTGTGGGGTTTTTTTTTTTTTTACTTAATGCCATTACAAAATAAGATTGTCTAAATAGACCAAAAGCTTCAAAAGCCAAAGCTCCAAAGCTGGTGTTTGCCATCAGCTGCAAAAATTACTACTGATAGTTATTGGGGGGGCAGGGAGGGAGGAAGCAGGGCAGGCAGAGGAAGAATGGTGTTAGTCAAAGACATTGTTATTTCCAGAAGTGACTGGCCACACTAGACTCTGACCATGTTTTTCTATAGTCCCCCCAAGCTGGAGACCCAAAATTAAAGCGCACAAAAACATTAACCACTTTTAGGAGTTGCTTTTATATCTTCAAATCTTGACTCAGACTCTCCAGATTTCACAGTAGTCCATAAAAGGTAAATTATCGTAGCATTTCATGGCCAAAGCAGAACATTTTAGTCTACACAAGCATCTGGGACTATCCAAGCTATTGGAGAGGCCACAATTGCCCATTGTTTACATTAGGTCAACCAGCTGAAAACTGAGCATAAACAAAGCAAAACAGAGAACAGGACTTGCAGCTTTAGTAAGCTGTCAACTGCAGGAAAGAAGAAATGAACCCTTGGCTTGGAAAATCACACAAAAAAACCTAACAGGACTGTATTACATAGCAACATAAGTTTTCCTCCCAGCTCTCTAAAATGGCTTTGGTTTTAATGTCTTGGAATCTGATGTCTTTCCTGACTATAAATACACTTGCTCTATAAATAGACTTATCTTCCCTTGTAAAACGTTTTTAAAATCTTCTGATGAAAAGCACTAAATATGTAGCCTTCTATTTATGGAGAAGCCTAAGGTGAGATAATGCTCTCTTCATGGTTCTGTAGAGCGAGTTGGCCTCATATCAAAGAGCGGTTTGCACATTAAAAAATCTTTCAATCCCACCACTGCTGA
Organism: Clamator glandarius; assembly: GCA_033459285.1. Classification (NCBI taxonomy): domain Eukaryota; kingdom Metazoa; phylum Chordata; class Aves; order Cuculiformes; family Cuculidae; genus Clamator; species Clamator glandarius. The sequence goes on along the minus strand of JAUNZM010000333.1, from coordinate 7,003,753 downwards.
TCAAGGAAAACTAGTAAATCAGCTAGCAGCAATTGTGGTTGGGGAAAGCAAAGACAACAGCAAAACTGCAACAAAGAAATGACACTGATTCCAACATGGAGCATGGATTCATCCCTCCACAGAAATCCAACATGCTAATATGTCTTCATACTATTCTTGATTTAGCTAATCCAAAAATAGACAGCAGTGACACAAGATGAGTCAGGCACACCGTCTGGACTCAGACTCTGAATTTGGAAGTGGCAAACTCACAAAAGTTTGCTTGGATGTTTCAATTCAACAGTTCAAGCAAAAGCCAAATTTCACATTTAGTTTTAAGAACACTTGCATTTGGAAATATCTGAAAGTCTACTGAAGAGATGTGCTGCTGAGAGTAAATGCAAACCATGTAAGAACTGTAGTTTTAACCCATGTGAAGCTAGTGGGAAAGGCAAACAAAAACATGTAGGAAGGAAATTGTGTGTATTGGTTGCTTTCTTCCGTCACCATAATACATATGTTTAGGTTTGGCTAAGCACTTCTAGCAGACATACAGTCACTGATAGCCAATGAAAACTCAGAAAGCAGTTATTGCCAAGTTTTAATTGATCAGAAGGTGTCAACAAACGGAAATAGGCCACATTTTCTGACAGATATAAAAAGTCCCTATTCTAGCTGAATTGCCATGAAAGCTCAACAATGTAGTCAGTAAGACACCAGCTCACAAAGTCTTTTTGGTGTATTTGTAACTCTCTGTATGTTTGTACAGCATCTCACACAGCATATGGTTAGAATTGAGCATTTCTGAATTATATCCTACTTAAATATCACTAGGAATGAATAACCTGATCTTGCTCACTGCTGAAGCTTTTTCTTCTATTACTTTCCCATTTTATCACAATTTTTTACCCCATAAATGTCTTCCCCTGTATCTAGGTTAGGAAAAAATATCTACATGAACTTAACTCAGAAATTCTCAGTTCCATTAAGCATTGCACTCTTATTCACATTCTAGACTCTGAATAAATGGCTATAGAAGAGATGTATCTGACTGGGCTGTACCATTTTCAAGCGAAGTCATATATCCACACTCCTCTTGATGTATTATTCCACTAATGTAGTTCTTAGTGCAAAATCAGAAAAACTTTTTCCAAGGCAAGGATGGGAGAAAGAGAAATGCGACCATGATCAAGGTAAAATGAAGTGTTAAATGATCTGAGACATAAAAAAAATAAAGTTGTAGCCAAAATGAGTATACTGTATCATCTAATGGACAAAAGACTGCAGTTTAAGTAGCCGAATAATTACTGTGTTTGGAACAAGAATGCACAATGTTGATAATCTTTTCTGAATAATAGTAGTATTTGTCTCAGAATTTGTGTCTAGTAATTGAATAGTCTGAAGGTTGCTATGGTAAACACTTAGCTTACACAGCATAGGGAGCAGATACAAACTAAAAGGGAGACTGCTATCTGTAAAACAACATATGGTTCTTTATGATGTACATTAATTGTCAAAGAAATTAAGACAAGAAGAGAAAAAGACACCAACAAAACTAAGCCACCTTTGCCTAGTGTTTGCAGTGGAATTGTGAAGTCAGAATTTGACTTAAAGACATTTACATCAGGATTAATCATGATCAAGTTATTAAATACGTTTTTCTCCCATCTTGAAGTGCTTACCACCTTCTTGGGAAGCTGATATTCTGACAAGGTTTTCTTTTTCACTGATGCAAAAGTAACCACTTTTTATTACTGAGGCTGGATTTTTGTGTGTGTGTTCAGCATTGTAGAAAACGACAGCAAAAATGTATGTGATAAATAGTGGAGGGTTGGTGACACAGTTCATGGAAAGAGTAGGATAGTGTCAGCTCAGCTGGGCACAACAATGATTGCAACATGCTTGCTTCTGCCACACAGCCTGCCTGTCTGTAAGAGTTTCAGATATCACAACAAGATAACATTTACTTTTAGATATCACAACAAGATAACATTTACAAATGATTTGAAAGACACTAACAGTACTCATACTGGGGGGGCTCAAGGGACAAAGTCACCAGGATAGAGCTGTTCCTGATTGACACCACAGTGAGTAAAAGGCAAGTCTGCTGTGATTCATACAGACAAAGTCTCTCCACAAGACCAGGCTTGATTATTTATCTCAAATGGCTTTTGACAAACTGGAAAAGAGATGGACATATTCTAGACAACCCTTTATTTTTTTTAAGCTGTCATTGTTGATCTTCTAGTGTGTGCTTACTGCCCACTACAGAAGATTATGCGAATATGATAGTTTCACTGGCATTGTGGGCAGAATAGATCCATAAGAATGTCCACTGTACTAATTCTACTCGTCCCTGATTTCACCCATTTTTAATAATTTCTTTTGCGACCCTCCTCATGAAATGAAACATAGCTAAGTAAAACATCTAAAAGTTATTCAAGTTTACAGCAACTGCAGGAATACTTTCCAGTATCTTCTTACTCAGAAAAGCGGATGTAACATCACAGATCATGGAAGCACAAAAATGAATTAAAGATAGACCCTAAAAATGATGGTAGAAGGTGATCAACAGCATAATTTTCAATAAGAGATTAGAAATGCAAGAAACCATATTGTGTTGATGGCAAATAAGTAGCTGAAGTAAATCATAAAAATAAAAACTGTAAAAGGAAAGAGCAACTTAATAAGCAATGGAACTACTGGAGGTAGATTTTCCGTACAACAATGTCCTATGTCACTGTCCACAGCAATCACTTTCTCCTGTAGGTTCTTCAGCACTTCCAAAGCCGTCTCCTGAGTTATGTCCCTGACCTGTTCTCATAGCTTCTCCTAAATACCACTGTTTCTGTCTTCCACACCAGGACAGAAGCGCAGGCAATTTAAATCCATGCAGGGAACAAAAGCCTCTAGCTCTCATTTTCAGAGATCTCAATGGGTGCATTGGAGTCAGATCCCCAGTGGCTTTCCATGGACTTAGACATGCCAGACAATTTTGTCCTATTATAGTCTATCATTAATTAACAATGAATACAGAGTTTTTCGATGTGTGCTGTCTCATCCTTTCTGCAAGGAATAGTAAGAAGAATCCTCTCTTTTTTAAGGAAAGTGGGGGAGTTTATTAATTTTATAAACAAAATCCTTGGTGGATATAAATATTTCACCTGTAGCTTTCCTCTTTACTCCCCTTGTTCCTGAGAAACTTGCTTATTTTTAATGAAAGGCTTGTCAAGATGAGAAGCCATCACAGAAACATTTCAAAATTTTCCCGACAATTGGCTCATTCGTAATCTAATTGCACAGGCAGGCATGTAACTCCGAAAGTCTCTCAATATGCCATGACAGTTTTTACACAGATCTTGTCAATACTTGCCAAGCAATTTTCACAGCCTTGACATTTCTGTCAAAAGAATAGAGAGGACTGAGAAACCCTGGGACTTTGACCACATGAAATTCAGCTCAATAATTTTTCTTCCTCCAAACTGAAATGCTAGCCCAGAACTGATGTAAAAGGCACAAAAGGAAAGATATTTGCTCTTCTGAGAATCTCTTCTTTTTAGAGCTTAACCAAGGTCATCCGGGTTTCAAGGTGTATGATGAAATGAAGGCCTTTTAAGTTACTATTCCCACCTTAGGAAAAAAATGAAAGTCTAACCTTCATCAGAGGAAAGGTCCACTAGTATCCTTTTCATAGTAGCACCTACTGATGGAAGTATAAATAGAAAGATAAGTACAGAGCAAGAAATGTACCACTGACAAACAGGTCCCACCTCTATAAACATGGGTTTCCCTTCCAACAGTCCTGATAGCAGGGTTTGGAGGGGATGAAGACAGGGTAAGAAAGCCAAGCCATGTAGTCTTCTTACTTCATAAAAAGTTTACAGGGTGGAGTGAAGGGGTGTGTCTCCTGGCCCACAGGGCTTGAACTTCACCCTAAATAAAGACACATGAAAAAACTTATTTTCCCCAGACCTATTGTTTCTAGCTGTCTGTCAGTCATTTAACTCTGTATCATCTACAGGCATGCTGTATTTAATTAGCCCTTTTAACATTGATGCTTACTAAAAAAAAAAAGTGCAAGAAGTTAAATATAAAATGACTGCATGACCTTAGACCTGCATACTGTTTACACCTGAAACATCCAACTGGAAATTTTATCCTCATTGCTTAATATTTTAGGTCTTAATACAGAACCAAAGAGTTATTGCTAGAAAACAGAGAATGAGAACGAATGAATTCACTCTGCTTTTGCCCTCTCTCTTCAATTTGCTTACAAATTGTAACATAATTTACAAACCAATACAGCTTTTCAAAACCACGAGAAAATGAAGGGCCAATAGGAATATTTACCCTCTGCATTCACAACAGGAATTGTCTGAAGTCTTTTTGAAAGTTCTTTGCGGGTTTGAGACACTTAAAAGAAACAATACCATCTGGAGTAAATGACAAAACGTTAAATTTGCCACTTTATGACACTGAATGCTACAACAAAGAGAAATATCAGCTGTCTCACGTTAACATCACAGTAGCTAGATTTATATGACCATTTGGTTACTATGTTAGACCTCATCACACTTATTAATGAAAGAGCTTAAAGCTGCTTGGTCTAAGCCAGAAGAATACAATATTTCAATGCTACTAATCAGTTAGAATGGATTTTGCAGCAAAATGACAAAAAGCACGATTTTGAACAGGTTTAATACTTTCAGTAGGAGATGTCTCAAAAGGAAATTCAGTCTACTCCTCCCCACAGATATGCATCTGAGCAAGTACAATAAATTTTTCTCTGGAAGGGAAGGGCACTGTCTCCTCTCTCTACTAGACAGAGAGTGAGCAGAAATCTTAGACCAGATGCTGGAGTTAGGTGAAGCAACTCCCCCAGGATGTCTCTATCTACCCAAATCCTCTTCCTGCTACTGCAGATGGAAACTTCTCACAACCTTGCTCACAGAGATCTGTGCCTTTCTTCAAGGAACACTTCCTTTTGGTAGTATTTATACTACATAGAAAAGCACTGAGATGACTCAGGAGAAGGCTTTGGAAGTGATGGGGAACAGCAATATTCTATCAAATATGCCTCACAAATGACTTGTGGATTGAATGATTTAATGACACAGGTTTGCTGTTTCATTGGCTGAACAGATTGGGTCAAATATCTTAACACCATTCACAAACATTAATACCAATTCCAAGTGGCTAATCTATTCCATAGCCCCTGTTATTCAAGTTTCTGTGTGACTTCCAGAAGAAAACAGATTGCTGTTCATTTTAATCAGTCAGATCACAATTTTATAGAACGTGCCTGTTTGATGTGATTGCATCTTGCACAATTGAACGAAATAAGATGAAAAGAGCAATTTTATATCACGTAGATAATAACAGATGCACCCCTCAGAATTCATTATAGAAATCTGTTTTTGCAGCCGTATGTTCCACTTCATCTGAAATCCTTTTGTTCTCATCAGCCTCTTTCTGTGTGAAACTGCCACTTTGCATTTTGCAAGCATCAACTAATGGAATCTGATATTATTTCGCCTTATCCTTGGATCCCCTGCTAAATACTGAAAACCAAAAAGTCTAGCTTTCTGTAGCATACTAAAGTTTCCTCCATGTATTCACCTGTTTTTAAAGCACCAGGAATATTTACCTTCTGTATTACTATACACTGTTTAAATATCACCCTCTAACAAACAGGGTGGGAAAGAGTTTTAGCAGCAAAAAGGTTTTTTAAATATTTTGTTTCCTTGGGTTTTTTTCTGCCTCAGTCTAAGTGTTCAGAGTGAACACTGTTCTATTAAATTTCAGCTCAGCCTTGGTGTCATTTTAGTTTAAGATGTATTCAAATCTGTAGCCATCCAAACTCCCTTAGGACTTATACGTAAGTGTATAAATCAAAATTACAGGTATCATATGCTACTTCTTTTCCTCATAACCTTTTTAAACACCTACGTGACTATGCTGACTAATACACATTTTACTGGCTTGATCCCTAGCTGATGTATATTCAAGAGGCTTCACAGATTTTAATGGAGTTATGCCAAATTATATTACTCTGATGGTTTGGCTGAATTCCTATCGCCTTTGACATCATTGGCAAAGCTCCCATTGTCTTCAGCAAAGCAATTATTTCAATGTATATTCTCGCATACAGAGACCCTCCTCAGCAGAAGGTCATGCAGTCAGTTGAGTACTATGATGCCCTAGTTACAGGCATCATACTCATCCTGTGGGGTCTGCTAGAGCTCAGTGTTAAAATATAAATTTGTTGACAAGACAAAAGAAGGAATAAAGGAAAGGTTGGATAAACACGAATTAACTTTCACAAAACTCATTTTGAATGAGATGCTGTTGGAATGAGTCCAGGGTGGGGCTATAAAGATGATCCAAGGGCTGGAGCACCTTCCATATGAGGACAGGATGAGAGATTTGGGCTTGTTGAGTCTGGAGAAGAGAAGGCTCAGATGAGATCTTATAGTGACCTTCCAGTAACTGAAAGGGGCCTACAAGAAAGTTGGAGAGGGACTATTCATAAAGGCTTGTGGTGACAGGAAAGAGGGTATGGGTATAAACTGGAGGGGGGCAGATTTAGACTAGACATTAGGAAGAATTTCTTCACCATGAGAGTATTGAGACACTGGCACAGGTTGCCTAGGGAAGCTGTGAATGCCCCATGCCTGGAGGTGTTCAAGGCCAGGCTGGATGGGGCCTTAGGTAACCTGATCTAGTGGGATGTCCCTGCTCATGGCAGGGGGGTTGGAGCTAGATGATCTTTGATGTCCCTTCCAACCCTCATGATTCTATGATTCTATGATTCTATGATTCCAAGTAAATTTAAATAGTGACTCAGAGCACCTTCTTACTTTTCTTTGTCTTCTTTATAAGGTCACTGGCTTCCTTAAATATCTGCCTTCGACCTTTCTCTAATGAGAAACCGTAATTTTCCCTGGGTCTGCAGGCACATACACATCATAAAATTGGTAGATCAAGCTCTGAGACCCAGTCATATCTCTTCACCCACCCCTCACCATCTCCCCCTGTAGTACCCTAACTTCTGTTCAAGGGCACATTGTAACTTCCTTGCCCTTCCTCCATGTTCCCTGAGCTTCTACTTCTGTTCTTGGAGACCCTGTTTGTTCCCCATATCCATATGCCTGTGGCATCCACATTATCAGGACCCTACTAAGTTCTGTTTCCCATGTCTCTGTATGTCTCTCTATGACACCTGCATGAGGTTTCCAAATGCATAAATCTAGTTCTCAGCATAGAACCTAACCTCTATAATCAAAACCACCAGCACATACTTCTGTGTGAATCCTTGCTAATGTCCTCTCTATACAAAGCCATTTTTCCTCTTCCTAAATCCTTCCTTTTCCTTCCTCTTCCTGCTTTGCTGTGATACCTCAGGTCTACATCCAACTCACGGCACAACAAATGCTTGATTCTTCAGCCTGCATTCCCACAGGATACCTAATTCCCATAGAAAACCTTGTCACGTAGCTGGTGGAGAAGGCAATTAGAAAATTAAATTATCTCCTAATCTTTTCTCAGCCCAACTAAATATATGCCTCCAAAATCTATCACATCTTTTTACATCTATTTATACTAAATTTACTAAAATGACACCATAATATAGTTTTAAATAGTATCTTGTACAATCAGACCCCAATCTGGGAACAATTTTTAGATCAGACAAGTATTTTCATTCACTTAAGAGAAAAAAATGTGGGGTTCTTTTTCTTTGCTTGGTTTAGTTTGACTTGTCATTTTATTGGAGGGAGGGATTTTTCATTGTTGTTGGGCTTTTTCACTCTTTCATAGACACACTCAGATCATCCTTCTTCATCTGGTTGAAATTTCCTCTTTTCTCAGTCTGGACAGCAAATCAAAGAGTCAATCATTCAGACAATACTAGCTAGCTCTTCTAAACTCCATTGAAATACCAACAATAATAATAATAATTGATTTTCTGTCCTATTTCAGCAGAGGACGTCACATACTTAAGCTATTGCCTTGTTAGAATAGAAGTATGCTAGATGATAAAGAGACTGTCTTTCTCATGCATGTTTGAAGAGAGCAAGGGGATTTCTATTTCTTGTAAACCTGGAAGAGTCTGATAACACAGACGCTTTTTAATCTGAAAGCTATACTCTAATCAAGTGCAACTTTTGTATCTTAAGAGACAGATGCTGAGGTTCTGAAACATCAGAAAAACCTTCCAGCGGTGGGTGGGTGGGAGAAAGTAAGCTACATTTGTATTAACAGTAAAGGGACAAATGCAAAATCCATATAGAAATGTTATTAATTATATTGCCGGCCTAAAATCGGTTTATGTGTGACATTAATGCTGTTGAAAATACACTGGCATAAAAGCTTAATATAAACACTACCAGCCAAGGCTGAAATAAAGGTTGAAAGGTTATCATTGACAGTATGGATATAAACATATCAGTCTTATAATAGTATCATAAATAAAATGGTTGTTAATTTAACAATGGCCATATATATATATATTTAAGTAATGTCAGTGCTCACACATTGCCAGCTTTTGAATCAGCATTTATATGGGGTCTCATAAAGCAGACATATACTTCCTGTTAACTTTTAGGAAATGATAGCACAAACATGACCATAAACATCATTCTGCTGCATAAATCAAGTCTGTACATGTGTAAATAGCACTGGTAATTTATAAATGTAAATATAAACAGAAATAACCGGGCCATGCATCAAAAACATTAACATCATGAACGAGAGGATCTAGAAATCTTACCCAAGTTCTTCGGGTATGTGGTGCTAGAGCACAGAAGGAGGAATACTTCTTTTTGTAAGTGGTCATCATGCTCAGGCCTCACAGTTCTCAAAGAGTGTATATTAAAGGCAGAAAAATATAGAATATGACCCTCCAAGGTATGCTTCAGCTCCGTTATTTTCTCATGAAGGCCTAGTACTAACAGAGTCAGTGTGAACTTTTGAGAAGAGATTTGTTATTTCCATGGTACTAAGTATTCATTCTGCAACATCTTTCTGTGAATTCTTCCTGTTAATCAAGGCCAATTACCAGTGACCTTGGGACTCTGAAAGCATCTAATGTTTGAGGAATTGAGAGACTGACAGTCCAAAGAGACCTAGATACTTAATCTGCTTAGCATCATCTTTCTTTTGTGCAAGAAATTTCAGATTTGCTTTTAAAACTATGCCAAAAGCTGACAACATCACTCAGCTGTCCTTCCATGCAGTCTCACATAAGGACCTTTAAAAGGGATATAGTGGAGCTACATATGCACCAAAGATTTTTATTTTTATGCTTCGCACTGAAAAATAATTATGCAAGGCACCAGGGCTCATTACTATGAACAACACCCCTGGCAGACAACTTGATTCTGAGGCCCCCTTCTGGAACCATATGACAGATTTCTCTCCAGTAAAGTTACCAATCTGGTTTTTCATATCATATCAACCCCCCAGGAGCCAAAAAAGCCTGTAGCTCTGCCTGCACAGTACTGCTGGTGCCTGTTTTGAAAAAAATTTCACTTATCCACCACTGAACAGCACTTTATTTCTTGGTACAGAGAATTAAATAATTGACAAAGTATTATACCACTCCCATAACTGAGGTATTAATGTTGCTTTAAGGAATATGATGCTTCCTGCCAACAAACCATCTGTTGAATGAAATATGCGAGACTAAAATGAGGTTAAAAAGGAGACTGCGGATATGATAGCTCCAGATTGGAAGCTTCTTGGTACCATGGGAATGCTGATCAGTGTTGATCCTGACAGCTGTAGGTGTTCAGCTTGCAACAACTAGTAACACACTCTCATACCTTCTTTTTATTTTATCTTCTCACTTTTTCAAGGGTGGAGGGCAATCTAGAGCTACTTGCTCAGCATATTTAGAGCAAAGTAAATGAAGGAGATAAATAGAACATTTTCTCTGATCGTGTTTTAAATGAGACAATAGTAGATACTGGAGAAATGGACTCGTAGCAACTTCTACTGATCACCCATGGGAACAGTTTTTGAGATCCAAAAAGTGTTAGAGAGTTTTATATTGCTTCAGTTTTCTAAATCTACTGTTTCATGACCTGGTTTCGTCAAGTGCAAGGAAGGGACATCCATTTGGACATCTGGAGAGGCTTTTGAATCTTATTTCCACTCTAGTCTCCCACAGCATGATTAGTCAGACAACAAAACCTTCTTTGAAAAAGAATCTCTGTGTATCTCAATGCATGTTTGCAAAGATACACTAGGAAAATAAGGTCAGAGTATCACATTAGAGAGTAGGAGACAGTTACTCTGCTGTCTTCTTCGAATATTTTCCTTCTCCTCTGGTCATCACTAAAGCTACAGCCAGTTACAAGATGATTATGTTATGTGTGATTTACAGGAAATTCCAATGACCTGAAGTTGAAGGAAGAGAATTCCATTCAGATATTTTGTTCACAGCACAACTCTTTCCTCTTTCTCCTCCTTGAAACAGGACTCTGTCCTACATGTGGTGATCTATAATTGTCAATGACAAAAAGGAGTTACAGACAGCAGCACACAGTCAGTAAATGAAAAAGATGTATTCACAGCACATAACTGTAGCTATCTAAAATCAACTTAATTACCTTCTAAAGGCAAAGAATAGAGCAGAATATCTGACAGTTATTATTATGAATATACCTGCTATAGTTCTTACAAAATATATATCACAAAGTTAAGTGAGTAAATAAACTGATTTGCCATGAACAACAAAGATGGCCCCAGGGCTTTAGACCTCAGTAGCCTACATTCAAACCTAAGTGATGAATTCCGTTCTTAACCAATTCTGCGAAGATTCCTAATGAGACTATAAAGGGATGGATCCTGAACATAATGGATAAGTTTTGAAAAAATCAACGGTAAGGTAGAGGGAGGTGCCATCATTTAAACATATTTGTAAGTAAATGAAAAAGATTGGAGGTGTGGAAGAAGACTGTGGGGATGTGTTTCTACCCAGATCTGAAAGTGTATCATAACTTGTATTTTGCTTTATTTATGAAAAAAAAAAAAGACAAAAAGAAAGGTTGTATAATAGGAAAAGAATTGTAGTGGCAAAGTGCTGCAAAATTTATGCTTGGTCAAAGTCCAAGATCTTGTCGAGATATCACTCGTTCATTTCATGTGTGGAGGATTCAAACTTATCCACTTAACCCATCACCATACTGCAGATCCTGAAAGGGCATGCAGCCTCTGATACACTGATGATTCAATAATCAAATGATGATTGAATAATCAAATAGAATCTCCATCAGCTTCAACACTGTTGCCGTCGTAATATCAGCAATTCTAAATGCTCATGATTAATAATTTTATATATGGTAGTCCATTCCATTACTTGGACCATACCTACACCCCCAGGACTCTGGGTCTAAACACAGAGTTGTAAGTCTGGCAATCAATTTGAGATCTAGAAACTGCCTAAAGATTCAGTGTCTGCCCATCTCTCTAACGGATTGCTTTGGTTTCCTTAAAGGTGAGCTCCATTTCCACTGGGAAATTCTCTTCGTAATGGGTAGATGAAAAAGAAGTTCAGCATCAGTGCTTAAGGTTATTTCTCTCTTTTGAAATAAATTCATAATTGTTACATCATACTTTTGGCCAAATGAGGTATGATAATCCAAACTGTAAAGGCACAGAAATTTATTCATCTCATTTGTGTATATGTTAAGAGGTCCAGGAGCAAATCACCTGGATTTTTTTTTTCTAACTGTTCTATGAGACTTGTGGTCAAAAAGGTGGATATCTTCAGTGAGACCATCAGAAAAACCCTTGGTTACCAGCCAAGCCAAAATCAGCATTTGAGCACTAGCCTACAGGATTTTAATCAAAATAACTGAATTCAAAGGATTTGTACAGTGTGAAAGTTTAGTGAGGATCAATGCCTAAGCTACAGTCAAGACTAGACCTTCAATAAACATGTGTCTAATGAGTTGCTGTTCTCCCATGAGTCCCATGAGAAATGCTATTGAATAATAGGGTCTGATGATCTCTGAGGCAGCTCCAGTCTATCACGGGGAACTTCAGTGCAAGTATAATTACTATGGTTCCTTCAGCCTGAATTTCTTTCCTTTCTTTTCCTCATCCTGGCCTCAGAGAGCCACGTAAAGTAAAGGCAGAATGATACCAGCACTGTTAAGATACTGTGAAGAAAACAGGTAAAGCCCCCAAAATTAGCTGTTTCTTCATGGACAATGAACAGACACTAGGGAGGGCAGGGAGCAGTTCCAGATAGTAAATAAAATGCTAGGAGTATAAGAACGCTATAAATTTTATAATCCACCAATTTTTTTCATCTAAAATAATGAAAACCAACTAGAACGGTTTGGAGGGTAGAAGATATTTATGGAAGGTAGAAGTTATTTAATGTCTTAATATAACAGATAAACAAGAATTGTACTTTTACATTTTCTGGGTTTTTTCGCTCAGCTACTAAGTTAGTAGTGAATGAAACTTATTACTGTTTGAAAGATAGAGGGTAGCATAAGAAATAAATTGCAAGGTGAAAGTCGTAAGCAGAAATACAAGAGCACAGATATGTCTAACTTGCAGAACCTTGCAGCATATCTCAGTTCCAAATCAGGAAGGGAAATCTAACTATGGCAAGACTACTAAGCCTGTGTGTGGATGCAGATGCATATAGACATATGTCAGTCTTTAACAGTAAGGAAAATTGTTCCCTCTGTGCACACCCCCAGGAGTTGGAAGAGAAGTATGAGATTCCCAAGGTCCAAGAGGAGGTGGTTAGAGACTTGCTTGCCCAGCTAGACACCCACAAGTCTATGGGGCCGGATGGAGTCCACCCAAGAGTTTTGAGGGAACTGGCGGATGTGCTGGCCAAACCCCTTTCCATCATCTTCCAGCAGTCCTGGATGACTGGGGAGGTTCCACTGGACTGGAGGCTGGCTGATGTCATGCCCATCTATAAGAAGGGGTGCAGGGAGGATCCGAGGAACTACAGGCCTGTCAGTCTGACCTCGGTACCAGGGAAGGTCATGGAGCGGGTGATCTTGAGTGCAATCAAGAAGCACTTGCAAGAGAACCGGGTGATCAGGCCCAGTCAACACAGGTTCATGAAGGGCAGGTCTTGCCAGAGTAATCTGATCACCTTCTATGACCGAGTGACTAAACTCTTGGATGAGGGAAAGGCTGTGGATGTATCTTCCTGGACTTTAGTAAAGCCTTTGATAGCATTCTGCTATGGAAACTGTCGGCCTCTGGCCTGAATGGGCGCACATTCTCCTGGGTGAAAAACTGATTGAATGACCGGGCCCAGAGAGTGATGGGAAAAGGAGTTAAATCCAGCTGGAGGCCAGTGACATGTGGGGTTCCCCAGGGCTCAGTCCTGGGTCCAGTCCTGTTTAATGTCTTTATCAACGACCTGGATGAAGGCATTGAGTGCACCCTTAGCAAGTTTGCAGATGACACCAAGCTGGGTGGAAGTGTGGATCTGCTGGAGGGTCGGGAGGCTCTGCAAAGGGATCTGAACAGGCTGGAGCGCTGGGCTGAGACCAACGGCATGAGGTTTAACAAGGCCAAATGCTGGGTCCTGCACTTGGGGCACAACAACCCTAAGCAGCTACAGACTAGGAGAAGCCTGGCTGGAAAGCTGCCTGGAGGAGAAGGACCTGGGGGTGTTGGTTAACAGCGACTGAACATGAGCCAGCAGTGTGCCCAGGTGGCCAAGAAGGCCAATGGCATCTTGGCTTGTATCAGAAACGGTGTGACCAGCAGGTCCAGGGAGGTTATTCTCCCTCTGTACTCGGCACTGGTGAGACCGCACCTCGAATCCTGTGTTCAGTTCTGGGCCCCTCACCACAAGAAGGATGTTGAGGCTCTGGAGAGAGTTCAGAGAAGAGCGACAAAGCTGGTGAAGGAGCTGGAGAACAAATCTTATGAGGAGCGATTGAGAGAGCTGGGGGTTGTTTAGCCTGGAGAAGAGGAGGCTGAGGGGAGACCTTATTACTCTCTACAACTACCTGAAGGGAGGTTGTGGAGAGGAGGGAGCTGGCCTCTTCTCCCAAGTGACAGGGGACAGGACGAGAGGGAATGGCCTCAAGCTCCGCCAGGGGAGATTTAGGCTTGAGATAAGGAAAAAATTCTTCATGGAAAGGGTAGTTAGGCATTGGAACAGTCTGCTCAGGAAGGTGGTTGAGTCACCGTCCCTGGAGGTGTTTAAGGTGAGGGTGGATGAGGTACTTAGGGGCATGATTTAGGGATTGGTGGGAATGGTTGGACTCTTACAACCTGGTGATTCTGTATCCAGAATTATTTCACAGAACAGAAACAGAAGAAATATTCTTGGTAAAGCAATCAAGGCAGCAGGAGTTTAGGCACAGTCTTAATAGACAGAGTAGCTGACAGATAAACCATGACCACATAACCACCTTGGTAAGGACGCCCTTTGAAGATGGTGATGAAAGACATCCCAATTTTCAAAGGTGAAATGGGGCATCATTAAAATCACCCCTCCTCCCTCCAGTGTAAGCACTCCATGTGAAAGGTAAGGCTAAGATCAGTGTTCATCTCAGCAGGTTGCCTCATCTGGGTCTTCAACAGGTATAAATTTACATGGATATAAACCATGAGAAGCTCTGCCTCATCATCTTCACATCCTGGAATTTTGCAGTGTTGCACGTTGTTGCATCCATTCTTTTTGCTTTAACAGAAAATCCCCAGACTGTATTACTTCTATTCACAATGCAGCTTACTAGGAGCAGGGTGGTTTTGTTTTGTTTTTTCTTTCTTCTTTAAATTGATAAATGACAATTATTGAAATATTTGGAAATGTATTTACCATAAACATGCTTTTCCCACCTCTTTGTCCCATCAGATACAAACAATGATTTGCACTTACTTGGTGACAGACATAAGAACAAGTTACAGAATGTTACCTGCCCCTCTGCATCCACATGCATGCTTTTGGCCTGCAGTTCACCTCTCTTGGCCCCTTTCACTTAAAATAAAAAAAGAGGATATTTGAATATTTAATATGTATGTTTAATATTTTCTGAATGTCAGAGCTTCAGAAGGAGGAAAGTGAAGAACGCAAACACATTGACTCACCATAAGATTGTTTTGAATGATCACAAACCCCAGTATTGTTTTAGTGTGTGACTATTTACCTGTGTTTAGAGACTTTATTAGCTGAAGGTTGTAAAGTGCTTAGTGATCCCTGGATGGAAGGTAGTTTATACCACACTAAGCAAAACCATAAATAAGAATAAAGAACAGGTGCATGGTATATCTGGAGAATGGTCTCCAAAGAAAGAAAATCAAAGGATTGATTTTTATGTTTATGAAAGTCAGTGGCGAGTTCTGCTCTAAAATAAGTGGCATGTGCAATGGGTTTGTGTGGATGGATAGGGAAGTTAGTGTGCAGATAGAGGTGGATTTACAGCCCACAAGGTATTCTGCGATGGCTTGCCATGAGGGTTTTCTTACTTTGCACAGAGAATGATTTTGTGTGCAGTAGTCTAATAAACTCTTTTGCACTTATTCTCTATTACATAGGTTTCTTACACCAGCTGACACACCAATTTCTACACATTACTTTTTCTGTAATGATAAATCCTGTAATAATGTCTGAATAAGTTACGCTAGATCTCTTTATATTTACCAAATATGTAGTCAGCGTGGCAGTATAAGCATATGAAATCCATTTTCCCTCTGCTGTAAACAGGAATGTTTTCCTGGAAACCAAGGGACGTCCAGAGATCTGCAGCAAATTCAACCTGGTTACCATGATATGGTCACCAAAGTGCTGCAGAGCCTCTGAGCATACAGCAATTTTCCAGGGAAGAGGCCTACACTGTTTGCAAATTTAGAAAAACACAGCAGTAGTTTTATGTATATTGAATGCCTTGAGCAGCAGAAGTTAGCATAGGAAGGTCCCAGCTGCCCCCTAGGAGCAAAGCAGCCACAAGACATAATCCTATGCCATAAGATAAATCTGCCCCAGGAAATTTCATACTGGTTTTCTTCCAGAAGAAGTTTTCCTAAGGGTAAAAGAGTTTGTGCAAAGTTACACTGTCAGCTGCTGGCAGACATTTGCCTAGAGGGGTCTGCAGGGCAACCCCAGTCATGCAAGTTTAATCAGGCTGAGTGGCCAGTGCAGTGCTCCCAACACATTCTGCCATCCTCTGGCAGGTCACTGTATAAAATTTCATGCAGTGAAGTCCAAGCAAAAAAAGAGAAATCTTCTATGCCTGTTCTTGAAATAATGCTCTGGGTTTTTTTTTTTTTTAAAAAAAAAAAAAGTGAAAAGATGTAAGTTTGGCAGCCAAAAGTGCTAGGCTAGTGGAGACACACTGTCTGCATAGCAGCTTCTCCTGGTAACAGATCTTAAAAGCTTCAACAGTGATCTGTTATTCTTACAAGACACAACAAAGCTCCCAACAGACACAGAACAGCAGAATTAATGGATTGGAAAGTGAGAGTCTAATGTATGAGCTTTCAAAAGTCTCCTAAGACTAGCAGCCTTATTGTGCATATCCCGTAAGTTACTGCTATTGGGTTTTAGGTGTACATGATACCATCAGTTGAAAGAAAGCACAAAGGTCAATATAGCTGCAAACTATCTCAGAGCATCTGGGTAATATTTCTATGGCAATCCTTTAACTCCAATAGGAACAAATATTATTTACACAACAAAGGGCTTAAAAATACTCAAGTAAGCAAAAGTCGGCTCAGTTCAACAACTTTACAGTTAAATCATTTTTTATTGAATTCAAGTTTCATGGATCATTAGAGAGCCAGAGGCAGAATTCCAAGAGCTGCTTTGGACTAATGAGTCTTCAGCAAATTGTTTTCTTAAGGATCCCATGCCTTCTTTCTCAAAAAAACTATGTTTTATGTCATTTTTCTTCACTTTTCTTTTAAAAAACCTCAAGATTCTTAATTGAATGTCATTTATATCAAGTGCAATATGCTGTTGGTAGTGACTATTTCCTTAGTCTTCTTTTACTATGAATATAAATGTCCCAATACCATAGAAAAAGCAGTGACACCTGTACTTACTATCTTATGGCCCAATTATGCACTTTAATTTTTATACGCTGAAAATCTATTGAAGTCAATAGCTTTAAACACTCTGTTTTCACTGGCCTATGCTGCTTTGAACCCTTTGAAGATTCTACAGTTATAAATCTCTTCAACCATTACTTCTAATGTCCCAGCTGATTTTGGAAAACAAGAGACGTTTAATCTATCAAAACCTTATAGCAGACAAATATTTGCCTCCAAAGTTAAGTATTTTTATAAATAAAATATCCTTATCACTTTAAGGGGCAAACACAGCATGAGCATAAAGTTAATAAATTCCATATCAGAGAACAAACATTTGACATGAAGTTCATCAAAATCCATTCTATTATCACGGCCAGGGGATGCTAGTATTTGCAGCCAGAAACACAGAAGGGACTGATAGGACTAGCAGCTCATCCAGCCACTCTGCTTAGCTCAGATGCCTGGCTTTTCAGCTGTGTACACTGCAGGGTAGTGTGCACTGCACAGCCAGGGTGAGCTCTGAGTTTAGACTTTGAATTTGCAGTCAGATATGTTAATTGCTCTGCTATTTTGTCTAACACTTCCCCAAAGAGCATGCTTGTGCATGAGAAAAATAAAGGGTGCCAACCTACACAGAAAGATCCTTCTTCAAAGGAAAATTCCCTCACTGGGAAGTTTCCATTAATGATTGTCTCGGACTTATAATTTGAGGTCTTGTTTTCTAATGCCCACCGACAAAACAAAAAAAAAATGTGTTTTGCTTGAGCGCAATGAAGTTTTCAATGCCAGCTTGCTAAATGGATGGGCTGAAGTTTGGATGTTTCAGAAAATGGAACGAGCAGCACAGCAAGAGACACAGCAGCTTCTGTTACAGTTCATCTACTGTTAATCCAGTCATTTGGTCTGAAAACCAATCAATCTTTGTAGCTCTGATTGTTGTGCAGCTAGAGCTGGCAAAATGTGTTCCTGTAAACTAGCCAAACAGCAAGGATTCAAGAGAGGCAGAAATTATTTGTCTACAGATTTGATGATCGCTTCCAGCCAGGGAAATAGGAGAGAGATATTTCTGAAGTAAGCATTAATTTTCGCTGCTCAGAATGGCCAGTGACATGCACAGATGAAGCAGGCCAGTCTTGTACTCAGTGTAGTCTCTGCAGTACATCACAAGGTCACCACAAACACTCCTGTGAGCTGCGTCTCATGGAGTTCTTTGGTGGCATCTGCTTCCATATGAAGTGAGGGGGGAGTTCTCCCAGATTGGCCAGCTGTGCTTTGTAATCTTTGCTTAACACTCCATGTGTTGAACTCTTGTTCTGCATCTCTGAGCATGCCTCTGGCTCCATGGCCAGCACCTGCTTGTTCTTGCAGGCCCTCCTTTTCCCAGTATCTCCCAGCACTCAGGTCTTCTTCCTCCCTACCCCAAAATCCTGTCCTTTGCTCCAGGCTCTTCATACCCAACAACAAGGCAGAAAGCAAAAGCAGGCACAAATATCAAACTAATCTTTTTCTACTTCTGCCACACAGAACATATCAGAACACATAGCAAAACAGGGTTCAGGCTATCCTCAGCCTCCTTCCTCCAATGTAGTCATTAATCAAGTCTCAAACTGGGGGCAAGTTGCTAGAGGTGGTAAAGTTGGACTTAAATGGAGAGAGCACAGCAGCGCTCATTAGAGTTTCTGGAGGGATAGGCATTAAAGGCCATGATGAAGGCTTCCCACTCATAAGGAGGAAGGAGACCAGCTGAGTGACACTTTAGGACTTCAAGGTCTGTCGACCAAGGGTGAGATGTGGGAATGGAGGGAGTACAGCAAGGGCAACTTGCAGACTGTGTCCATGGAACAGAGCAATGACAAGACGATAGGGCAAGCAGTGGGCAAGCAGAGTCCCTCCAGTGACGTCATGTTGACTAGGGCTTTCCTTTGGCTGGAATTTAACCTCAGAAGCAGAGGGAGACCATCAGCAAACATCTCAACAGTGCCATGCTGTTGTCAGCCACAAGATTATGGGAAAAGGGAAGAAGGCAGGAAACAGGGCTCAGGGAAATCCATTACTGGCACCAGCTGAGGCAACCACTGGGTTGCCTGTTCTGCCTTGTCTGGCAGAAAACCACAACTGTGCAGTCGTGTATCCAGGATTACAGAGCACCTGACTATGGCCTGAGGGCAAGAGTCCTGCAAGGCTTCATACTAAGGGTGCTGCCCAAACTCAGTCTTCACTTTGCTACAGCTTTTCACAGAAGACTGTGAAAGGGTTTGTCTGAGCCAGTACTAAGTTAAGGACCTTAAGATTTATCATGTTAAATTTAAGCCTTTTGAAGTAGTTCACAGCTGTAAATGTCGACTGTGTTATTTCAGATTTTAGCTTCCTGAGGAACTGGACGAAACCCCTAGGAACTCTTTGTGAAACTGTTCAGCCCAGGAGTCGCAATTCTTTTGCATTTGCACTATGAAAAGCTTGCTGAAACTGCTTAACTACAGAAGGCTGATTGCCACATATCTTGAATTTCAGACAAATCACGAGACATTAAAATTGGGACTCAGTGTGATAATGATGACTTTGCCCACTTAGTTCACTATAGGCTTCAAGTACTGTAGTTATTCTCTCAACATTAAAAGTAGCTTTCTCTCCTGCTATTTCTCAGAAAGCAGTAGAATGAAACCTAACCAGCTTGAAACCATTCTGACTAAAATGCAAAATGATGATTTTGGCAGGGAGTGGGTATGTACAGTGGGTAAAGTGCAGGAAATTAAGAGCCAAGTGCAGAAATATACATTAACTGAAAGCCACAGTAAAGCACCTTGCTATGTAGTATGTTTAGAAAAATTATACACAGTTTAAAATTAAAGACAATGCTCCTTTTTTATTTATTTCATCCATATATAAGGATGTGTTCATGAATATGGGTGCATGTGTGAGTGTACATGAATTACCAGTAGTAATGAAAGGGGTAGATAAATTACTTTTGTCAGATGAACTAGGAAAAAAGAAAAAAAGCATTTTAAATACAGTGAGAACATATAATTAATCAGAACTCCTCTGATTAATAATTATTGTTATTGTAGTTATTATTGATAAATGTTGGCACTAGACTTCAATAGCTGAGCTACTAAAAATTCAGATTAACTGAAATGCATCTAATTTGCCTGCATGTAGCTATAGCCATTTTTATTAACCAATAACTCTTTTCTAATACTGCTGGTTAACATGGCACTATTGCTCCATGTAATATACATAGTTTCTGTTCTAGGTAGAAATACTGAAGGACCATGAATTTGTTCTTGCCTCTGCCCCAGGCTTTCTGTTGACATCAATGAAGTGATGTTAATTCTCTGTGCCTCCCTATCCTTGTCTGTGACACTGTGTAATAATGTCTCCTGAATTCACTGGCAGAAAGGGGCAACCCCTATTACTGGCTGTAGTGAAAGGAATGGGAATGCATTTCTGGGAAACCTCCCATAAAAGCAGCTCTGATGGGTAGAATTGAAGTGACAAAAAATACGATGAGACTGAAGTGGGACAATGAGTTCAAACTGAGGAAGGATGGTTATTACTCAGGTATTTTTCTGGAATGTTTCAGTCTTGCAAAAGGATGCTCAGTGAAAGGGTAACTAGCTCTGTGAGAGAGGGTAATCTTTGGGAAAGATGTGCGAGATGTGTCTATTACTGTCTGCTTGCCAGATAGTGCAGTGACAGAAGATCTGTCCTGGTCAGAAGACTTTCACCTTCCTAATAGACTGCAGAAATCCCTTGGCCTCTGTAAGAGTGAAGTATGAACAAAGCCATTAACAGTGGCCAAGTGGTCCTCTTCAATCTGAAATATAACTCTGCCATGGGGCATTTCTAGATCAGAACCACAGCTGTTTCTAATTACTTCTGTTTTCCCATGTTCTTAAGGTGCAGATGAGGAAGTAAAGTGATTCCCAGTAAAAATGTAGTATTTCATAGCTATCTCTGTATATCTACCTGCATTTTGTTTCTGCATTCAGATAGGTGAAAATGGATAAAGTTCAAATGAAGTCATGATCATTTTACCTTTATGTCAACATACTTCTGCAAAATGTAAAAGAATTCTGCTTTCTATACACAGTAGTTGGTTTTCAAAGTTGGTTTCTTCTTGGTTTTGCTACAGAGAACATAAGCCTCCCTATAAACTCCAAGTCAGTTAAGTAGATGTTAACTTATTTGTGCTTAAATTTTTTTCATTACTGTCCTAAGTAGTAGCTGATCCTTAGGACAGCCTTGTTATTCTGAGGACTCACATGCATGAGTCAAACATCAGTTTACTCACAGTGTATTATTTCAAATTTACTGATGTTAAAATTTATGATACCAAGAAGACAACAAATTCCCAACACCACTGTCAGTCTCTGCCTGTCAACAAAACAGATTTTTGCCTCCTGTGTGTGAAGTCAAACAGTTGCTTCCTGCAGACAGAGCCAACAGCTATTAAAGAGAATTCAATTTAGAATCTCCATTAATGTCTCATCTAACTTGTTCTTGAATATGTGTAGAAATCATATCTTGACCATGTTCCTTGGAAGTAAGTCCAACTACACAACTCTTTCTTCTAAGAACATTATTTTTATTCTT